>OX463226.1:71322144-72607644 GCA_949820135.1 Sylvilagus floridanus | reverse complement strand
GTTACTCTTAAAACATAGGGGTTTTGTAGGAGGAAGTTGATACTGAGATTTGTAGGCTGATCTTCTGACTCCACATCATGAATAATATCCATGTCATCAAGAATATCTGGTTGCTACCGATGGCTGAGCAAATAAAATGCATTTTCAAATACAGGTTGTTTTTCCAAGATAAACTTCAGTTTTTAGAGTAGTCTTTGGTTCACAGCAAAATTAAGCATAACCCAGAGAGTTCCCATTCACTTCCTGCACACACGCATATTCAGCCTCCCCCACTGTCAACATCTTCCATCAGAGCAGCAGAGTTGTTACAACTGAACCTCCATAACCCCAAGTCCACAGTTTACATCAAGGTTCACTCTCAGTCTTACACATTCCATGGGTTTTGACAAGCGTATAATGAAATGTGTCCACATTTATAGCACTACACAGAATAGTCTCTCGGTGCTAAGAATCTTCTGTGGTCCACAAAGTCATCCCTCCCAACCCCACAATGTCCAGTAACTACTGATCTTTCTTTCTTTGTTATTTATTTGAAAGACAGAATTACTGACAGAAACTGAGACAGAGAGAGAGAGAGATCTTCCATCTGCTGGTTCACTCCCCAAATGGCCACAATGATCTAGGCTGGGCCACACCAAAACTAGGAGTCTGGAACTCCATTCACGTCTCCTTCGTGAGTGATAGGGGCCCAAGCGCTTGGTGCCAGGTACATGTGCAGGAAGCTGGATCACAAGTGGAGCAGCCAGACTCAAACCTATAAATGAGATGTTGATGTTGCAGGCGATGGCTTAACCCACTGCACCACAAAGCCAGCCCAAGCCACTAATATTTCAATGACAGTAAAAGAGTTTTACCTTCTCCAGAATGTCATATATTTGGACTCCTATAGTATGTAGCCTTTTCAGATAGGCTTCTCTCACTTAGTAATATTCATTTAAGTTTTCTCTGTGTCCTACCATAGTTCGATAACTGATTTTTTTAGCAATAACATTTAATTGTGTGGATACACCACAGTTTGTTTATCCATTAACCTATTTAATGAATATTGGTTGCTTCCAAATCCTGGCTCTTATGAATAAGCTGCTATAAACATATGTGTGCACATTTTTATGTGGATATAAGTTTTCAACTCATTTGGGTAAATACCAATAAGCATTTTGGCTGAATTACATCAGTTACACTGTTTAGTTTGCACTGGTTTTGAAAATGGCTATACCCTTTTGCATTTGCATCAGCTCTGAATGGCAGTTTCTATGTCTATTGTATGTATCTGCCATCACAACAGTGATGCTGTCAGTGTTCTGGATTTTCATCGTTCTTATTTTTTAACCTAGAAATCTTTTATTTATGATATACAAGCATAATGCATGTCTTATATACAAATTTAGAAACATAATGATTCTTCCCATATACCCTCCCTCCCTCCATACTCCCACCCTTCATCCGCTTGGAGCGCCGGATTCTGTCCCGGTTGCTCCTCTTCCAGTCCAGCCCTCTGCTGTGGCCCGAGAAGGCAGTGGAGGATGGCCCAAGTGCTTGGGCCCTGCATCCACATGAGAGACCAGGAGGTACCTGGCTCCTGGCTTCGGATCTGTGCAGCGTGCCGGTCATAGCGGCCATTTGGGGGGTGAAGCAACAGAAGGAAGACCTTTCTCTCTGTCTCTCTCTGTCTCACTAACTCTACCTATCAAAAAAAAAAAAAAAAGTCATCACATCTCAAAGTGTCAATTTCACTTCTATGGATTACCTTTTAGGTACTCTATTAATTATCACAGATCAGGGAGAACATATGGTATTTGTCTTTTGGGAACTGGTTTATTTCACTAAGTATAATATTTTTCAGTTGCATCCATTTTGTAGCAAATGACAGGATTTCATTTTTTTTATACCACTATGTAGTATTCCATGGTGTACATATACCATAATTTCTTTATCCAGTCTTCAGTTGGACATCTGAGTTGATTTCATAGCTACTGGATTTTCACCATTTTAATAGGTGTGTTGTGGTATTTTCTTGTTGTTTTAATTTGCATTGCCCTAATGCAAAGTTATGTGAAACATCTTTTCATGTGTTTATTTGCCATCTATATACATTCTTTATGGAGAAATTTGTTCAGATCTTTTGCCCAAATCTGGTTGTGTGTTTTCTTCTTTTTGAGTTTTAAGGATTTTTCTGTAAGTATTTTTGTAAGTATTCTCTCTAGATCTGTGGCCTTTCTTCTCATTCTCTTGACAATGTCTTTTTCAGAGCAGACATTTTATTTTAATGTTGATAAAGTCCAATTTATCAATTGCTGCTCTCATGGATTTTGCCTTTAGTATTATATCTAAAAAATCATTCTCACACTCAAGAAAATCTAGATTTTCTCTTAATGTTATTTTCTAACAGTTTTAAGTTTTACATTTTATATCTAGGACTATGACCCATTTAGGCTTAATTTTTTAACTTTCTTTTTTAATATTTTATTTATTTATTTAAAAGGCAGAGGCAGAGAGAGAGAGAGGTCTTCCATCCACTGGTTCACTCCCCAGATGGCAGCAACAGCCGGAGCTGGGCCGATCCAAAGCCAGGAACCAGGAGCCAGGAGCTTCTTCTGGGTCTCCCACATGGGTGCAGGGGCCCAAGGACTTGAGCCATCTTCTACTGTTTTCCCAGGCCATAGCAGAGAGCTGGATCAGAAGTGGAGTAGCTGGGACTCGAACCAGCACCCATATGGCATGCCAGCACTGCAGGTAGCAGCTTTACCCACTATGCCACAGTGACAGCCCCATCTTCTTAACTTTTTGAAGTATGTAAGATCTGTGTCTAGATTCATTGTTTTGTCTGAGGGTACTCAGTTAGTCTAGCAACATTTATTGAAGGGATGATCTTTTCTCCTTTATATTGCCCCTTTGCTTCTTGTCAGTAACCACTTTCTTTTCTGTTCCTTTGGTCTATTTGTCTACATTGTCACAATTACTGTAACTTTTTAGAAGTTTTAAAGGAAAAGATGACAGTTCCTCTGATTATATTCTTCAGAATTGTGTTAGCTATTTTGAGTCTTTTAATTCAGAATTTGAATTTTAAAAATTTTTTTGATATCCACAAAGTAAGTTTCTGGGATTTTGACTGGAATTGTGTAAACTCTATAGATCAAGTTAGGAAGAACCAACATCTTGACAGTATTGAGTCTTCCTATCCATGAAGATGGACTATCTCTTCATTCAGTTAGTTCTTTTTTGATTTCTTTCATCAGTTTTATAATTTTTCACATATATATCTTGCACATATTTTGTTAGATTTATACCAAAGTGTTTCTTTTGTTTTCCTCAGTAAAAATTTGTATATTTTTCCTAAAAAAGACACATTCCTGTAAGTTTATTCTTAAGTATATTATATATTTTGGTTGCCATACCCTCACTTTGCAAACATTTAATTATCTACTTGATAAAAGGCCCTCTGCTAGCTACTGTTGATACTGTGGAAAACAAAATGTACTTGGTATTGACAGTGAAATGAAGGATGTACACACTAATAAATTAGCACTGCATGATATAAAATTTAACAGTGATATGAGCTGTAAAGAAGTGTGTACTATTATCAGATTACATAATACTGGGAAGGTTATGGGAGGTGTCTCTTAGGAAGTGGTAATTGATATCTGAAATTTCAGATTGCAAATAAAAGAGGGAACTTATGTGCAAAGGTGAGGTAGGAAGACAGTAGAGGTTCTGGGGAAAGATCGGTAGCTACAGTAGAGAGAATGAGAAGGAGTGCTACAAATTGATCTCGGTAATGAAGGTCTAGCAGTATAAGGTCTCAAAATGTGGGTGTTTAACCTAGGAATGACAGGAAGTAATTAAGAAATTTTAAGCAGGGCTTACTTGGTGAGCTTTGCTTTTCAAAATAGTTTACTTTGATGGATGATAAGGAAAAAAATCAAAGTTGGTGCTAACAGAGGGGCAAGACACTAATGAGGCTGTTGTAATGGCCCCAGAGGGAGGTAGTGGCAGCTGGGAACTCAGCAAGCTGCTGAAAGGAAAGCAACTTACAAAGTGATGGCTGGAACACCATGGTGCAGCAGATGGACATATCAAAGATGATTCTAGAGTTTCTTCATTCAAAGTCGGTGTTAATCACTGAGATAGAGAGCACTGGAAAAGCCCAACTCTCTCAGTTTGCTTTGGGATATGCTGAATTTAAAATACCTTTGGCAGGTGGGCATTTGGCCCACAAATTGGGATACCAGTTGAGATGCTCATGTGCCATATCAGAGTGCCCGTGTGCAGTGCCACCTCCAGCCACTGACTCCAGCTTCCTACTAATGCATACCAGGCAATGCATCAGTGATTGCTCAAATAATTGGATTCCTACCCCGGTAAAGGAGATGTGGATTGAGTTCCTAGCTCCCAGCTCTGGTCCTAGCCCAGATATAGTCATCACAGGCATTTGCAGAGTGAATCAGCTGATGGGAGCACACACTCTCTCTCTCTCTCTGTGTCTCTCTCTGTCCATGATTGTCTCTCTAAAAAAAAAAAAAAGACTAAAATTATCTTATCTATGTGTGTAAAATTTTTCCTAATAAAGTACCTTTGAGATATCCAAGTAGAAACACCAAGTAGACATTTGAATTTTCGTGAATGTGACCCTAAATAAACATCTAACAACATACTAATGGATAGTAAGTATGTTCATGCATATTGTGTGTAAATACAATATATAGGTATGCTATGACCTGCCTTTAATAAACTATGCAAATATGTGAGAACCTAAAAAATTGCATGTGACAATATTTCATACCTAAATAAAGAAATAGCTTTTAGGGGCCGCCACTGTGGCATAGTGGGTAAAGCTGCTGCCAGCAGTGCTGGCATCCCATATGGACATTGGCTTGAGTCCCAGCTGCTCCACCCCCAATCCAGCTCTCTGCTATGGCCTGAGAAAGCAGTAGAAGATGGCCCAAATCCTTGGGCGCCTGTACCCACATGGGAGAACTGGAAGAAGCTCCTGGTTCCTGACTTCGGATCAGCACAGCTTCTGCCATTGCAGCCATCTGGGGAGTAAACCAGTAGATGGAAGACCTCTCACTCACTCTGCCTCTTCATAGCTCTGCCTTTCAAATAAATAAATCTTAAATAAAAGAAATAACATTTAGCCTCTTTATATTTGCTACCAGACCTCACACACTGTCTTCTTGTTGTTTGTTTAACAATTTTTGACCTCTCCTATAAACATTTATATGTATCATTTTTATCATTTTTTGTGTTACTGTCTATTAAATAAGTCTGTTTAGTCATTGTTTTTGCTAGAGACAATGCACAGTCCTGGTGGAGTTTGGCTGGACAGATCCCTCTTTCTGCTCCTCTGCTTTCTCATTTATGGTTCATAATAGTATCTATCATAAAGAATAACTTTAAGTATTAAATTAACATGTTTATAAAACATTTAACTCAGTGTGTGACACTTAATGATCATTAAATGTGAGCTATTTTTATTTTTATACAATGTAGTTCAGGAAGTATCCTAGAAGGAAGCCAGCTACAAAAGAAAAGCAATTGGTGGGTCTCAAACCATTCTCATCAAACAGGCCTGGTCAGCATACCTCAATGACAAGGTTGAGACTCACCCTGCATGTTCTAAAAGCAGAGATGAAAACTGTCGAAAAAGAAACAATACTCAACTTGAACAAATAAATATCAGGTAGTAAAAAAGTGCAATGAAAATGATTTGTTTTTTGGATTTCCTTCCACTGTAAGTAGAATGTTCTGGATGTTTTTGGAATGATGTGTGACAGAACATTCTCTAACATCTCCATTAAACCCCCACTGAACCTCAAGGATTTTGGAAGATAATCTTGCTGTGAGTCACTGTTTTTGTGAAAAATGGGATTTTCGTGCTATATTTAAATGAATAGAAATTATAGGAGTAGAGGCAATGCTATATTGGATATGAAGATGCAATTCAGCAACAATAGTCTTCATATTAACCAGCTATGAGCTAAAAAGATGCAAAAATAATGTTCTTATGTGTTAATCACTTGAGCCATATTGGTACCACAAAAAGGTAAAATAAAATGTCTTAATGTTTTATGTCTTGTTCTGCATTAGCAACTAAAATGTTTTCTCTAATTATATTATAACTTTAATCATTTTAATATTTTAAACAGGCATATAAAGCAACTTTATAACATCAAAAAAGTCTATGTTTCTATATACTTAACTATGTACAAGTATATGTGTTGAACTGCTTGAATGAGCTAGAATGTATAGGGTAGGCCACACTGTTCTTTCTCAGCATGGCTCTTCAGATCTGTCCTTTTGACTTGCTTTTTCCTATTCCTAGCTTAAATCCCATGCATCTCCATAGTTAACTTAGTCATTTCAAGTAATACAAGTGTAATTCAATGTAACAACTGCATAGCTCCAATTTGTCACATAATTAAAAATATGTCCCCTTCCTCAGTGACTTGGAAGCCTGCAATGAGGTTACATTTTCCCCCCATCTGACTCCACCACCTCATCCACTTACAAGCTGCTGTGTTAAACCTCTCCAGGATTTGGCACGGGCTAGAAGCTTGGGGGAAGGTTGGAAAAGAGCAGACATCCCAGAAACGAAAAGATCTCACTTGGCTGGAGCAGCTGTAACCTGGAGCAGATGCCTCCTGCATATGGCACTCTCCCTGGGGAGGTGCATTCTGTCTTGGTTTTCTCCTGTGAGTTCTCCGGGGATCTCTCCTCAATCTTCTGTGATGATCACTAGAATCCCTCACCTTCAGTTCTTTCATATAGGCCATGCCCCCATCTCTGGATACTAATGCCCAGCACCGTGATTTCCAAAGGTTTACCGCTATGTTGAAGTCACCTTGACCAGAGCCCCTGTCAAGATGATACAAGCCGGCTCTATTCCATAGGCTCCATATTTGGCCTATGGGAAACTCACACATTCTTTGTCCAGGCTTAAATCAAAGAGTCAAGCTTTTTCCAATCAATTTCTTCTTTGGGCTTGTATCTCACATCTCCTGACAAGTCATAGTCTTTGCATTTTGGGGGGTCAGTCAAATTCTAGCTCCTATCTCTCTCTTACCAGGGAACCCATGTCAAGCTTTTCAAATGATGCTCTTGGAATCCTACTTCGGGACTTTAAGACACGCCTCGTTTCTTCCATGGGGGAAATACATGGACCCCTAGGCATTCTACATAAATAGTCAACAGAAACTTCTTCAGTTACAATGAGTTCTTCATCTTCTCTATTACAGACTAGAGGGGCCAATGGGTTAATGTTGGCAGAGGGTTTCACAATTGCTTAGCCTGTACCATGTAGATGGTCTAGCACCACCCAAGAGGTAGAACGAGCTACTCAGCAACTCTTGTGTTTGTTCTCTCAGAAGAAGCTCTGCATTAACAGAAAAAGTCTCATCTTAACATAGTGTTATATCTATGTCACGAGCTTCTACTGGTAGTTCTTTGATACATGATTATTAAATCATGCTCCTTGATAAAATAAATTTGGGAAACATTACCCTAGAGTTTTGCTCTTAAGTATGATGTAAGCCACCAGTTCGAGATAATTTTTTTAATTGTATTGAGAGAGTTTTCTGTATGTAATTTGTTTAACTTTTATCAGAAATGGATATTGAATTTTGTTAAAGGTCTTTTGACATTTGTTAAGACGAACATGAAGTTTATCTCATTTGATCCATTCATGTAATTGATAATATATTTATATTTGCTAATATTGAATCATTCAGGGTTTCCTAGAACATTATTCTTTTAATACAATGCCAGATTAGATTTGTATGTTTTGTATATATAGTCAAAAATTGTGGTAAAAAATTTGTGCCACATTTGTCAGGTTTCAGTATATGCTAACTTTTTTTAAATGTAAACCATTCCATATTTTATTCAAATCACAGAATTTTTCAAAAATATCTACAGAAAAATGCATATATCAGTTAATTTTTAAAAATTTATTGATTGATTTGAAAGGCAAAACAATAGAGAGAGAGGGAGAGACAGAGAGAGAGAAATCTTCCATCCACTGGCTCACCCCCCCAAATAGCTGCAATGGCTAGAGCTGGGAACTTCGATGCCAGCATCCTGAAATTCCGTCCCAGTCTCCCACATGGGTGGCATGAGCCCAAGTACCTGAGCCATCTCCCACTGCCTTCCGATGCACATTAGCAGGAAGCTGGATTGGAAGTGGAGCAGCCAGGACTCAAACTGGCACTCGAATATGGGATGACTGCATCACAGCTGGCAGGTTAACTTGCTGTGCCACGATACCAACCTCTACATCAATTACTCTTCACAAGATAAACATGCCTGGGTAATGAGCACCCAGAGCAGGAAACACCCAAGGATGTCCCCTCACTTTCCTTTCTGCTAACTACCCACTCAAGGGTGACCACTCTCCTCACCTTTAACAGTGAAGACTAATTTTATCTGTTTCCATAGCACATCTAAATGGACTCACACACACCCAAACATGCATGGCTTTGTGTTGGTCTTGTTCCACTCAATATTATGTTTGTGAGACTCAGCCATATTATTTTGTGTGGTTATATATGACTAATCTTCATTGAATTTTAATATCCTATTGTGTAAATATACTCTAAAAATAATTTATCCACCCTGCCAGGATGGGCATTTGTGTTCTATTCAGCTAAGGTTTGTAGAAATACTATTTTTGTAGTGGTTATTGTGGCACAGCAGGTTAAGCCACAGCTTGTGACACCCATGTCCCACATCAGAGTGCCTAGCCCAAGTCCCAGTTATTCCACTTCTGATCCAGCTTCCTGCTACTGCACTGGGAAGCCAGCAGATAAAAGCTCAAGTACTTGAGTTCCTGCTACCCACAAGAGAGACCCAGATGGAATTCCAGGCTTCTAGTTTCACTCAGGTCCAGCCCTGGCTCTTGTAGGCATTTGGGGAGTGAACCAATGGGTGGAACATCTTTCTCTCTCTCTCAAATAAATAAGTAGACAAAAAACTTTGAAAATACTACTGTTATGATCATTGCAGTACCTGTTGTTTCTTTAAGTATAGGCATATATCTATATTAGGTGTGTATTTTGGAGGGGGATTGGTGGGTCATGGAAAATGCATATCAGTTGTTATCATTTCCTTATTGTTTGGTAGTTCTTTATGTAGTTAGAGTGTAAAGTGAAAGGATGGGGAAAAATATATCAGGCAAGCAGCAATCTTAAGAAAGCCAGAGGGCTGTACTATCTTAAGCAAAACATTCTTTATAATAAATATTGTTACTAGAGACAAAGAAGAGCATCATATAATGAGAAAGGGTTAACTCATCTAGAATGAAATGATTATAGACATATGAACCTAATAGCAGAGCTTCCAAAGAAAAACTAGAAACAAAAGCATTAAAGGATAGATAGAAGACTTTAACATAGAAGGAAATCATCATAGTCTGAGGTTAAGCCTTCTTGCATAGAACACTAAAAGCACAAAAAATAAAACAAACAGACCTAGGTAAATTAGGCTTCACCAAAATTAAAAACATTTGTGCTCCAACATAGACCATCAAGAAAATGAAAATATAACCCACAGAATGGGAGAAAATATTTGTAGATCATATACCTGATAAAAAGCTTTGTTTCTTGGGGCCAGCGCTGTGTCATAGCAAGTAAAGCCACCACCTGCAGTGCTGGCATCCTATATGAGAGCCTGTTTGAGTCCTGGCTGCTCCACTTCCCATCTAGCTCTCTGCTGATGGCCTAGGAAAGCAGTAGAAGATGTCCCAAGTCCTTGAGCCCTTGCACCAGCATGGGAGAACCTGGAAGAAGCTCTTGGCTCCTAGCTTCAGATCAGCATAGCTCTGGCCATTGTGGGCATTTGGGGAGTGGGCCAGCGAATGGAAGACCTCTGTGTCTCTTTGCTTCTACCTCTCTGTAACTCTGCCTTTCAGGATGGCTGCATTTAAAAATACAGATAACTACAAGTGCTGACAAGAATGTGGAGGAAATGCAACCTTTATATACTGCTAATAATAATGAAAAATGGTGGGGCCACTATGAAAAATAGTCTGGTAGTTCCTCAAAAGGCCGAACACAGAATTACCATATTGCCCAGCAATTCAACTTCTAAATATAATCCCAAGACAAGTGAAAACATTGTATAAAACTTTGTACACAAAATTTCACAATAGTATTACTCATAATGATCCAGATAAGGACACAATGCAAATGTCCATCAGTTGATGAATGGATAAATCAAACATAGTACATCATATGCTATGGTTTAAATATGATTTGGTCCTCAAACTCATGCAAGACTTTAAACCCCAAAGCTGGAATGGACATTTGGCACAGCAGTTAAATCACCACTTGAGATGCCCTCATCCCATATCCAAATGTCTGGGTTTCACGTCCCAGCTCTGCTTCCAATTCCCATTTGCTACTAGTACACACCCTTAGAGACAGCAAATGATGGCCCAAGTGTTTGAGTCTCTGCCACCTACATGGGAGACTCAGACTAAGTCAGACTTGGTTGAGTTCCAGGCTCCCTGCCTCAGCTTGGCTTAGCCCTGTCTATTGAAGTCATTTGGGGAGTGAAGCAGCAGATGGAAAATCTCTCTCTCTCTCTCTCTCTCTCTCTCTCTCTCTCTCTCTCTCTCCCTAGCATTGCAAACAAATAAAATTAAAATTTTTAGAATTACACCCCAAAGTCATGTTAGTAGTTCTTAAAAGGATAAAAACTTAATCAGATCATAGTATTTAGAGGTGAGACTTTTGGCAAGTGATTAGTTTAGTTTAGATCATTGAGAGAAGTGCCCATAATTGAATCCTGGTAGCTTTATGAAATCCCATTAGCATAGACACAGACGCACTAGCTCCCTGTCTTGCTTTGTGATGCCCCCCCCCCTTTTTGACAGGCAGAGTTAGACAGTGAAAGAGAGAGACAGAGAGAAAGGTCTTCCTTCTATTGGTTCACCCCCCAAATGGCCACTACTGCCGGTGTGCTGCACCGATCCAAAGCCAGGAGCCAGGTGCTTCTTCCTTGTCCCCCATGAGGGTGCTTGGGAGCACTTGGTGCCCTGTGCCACCTTGGGACTCCACCAGCAAGAATGTTGTTACCACATGCTGAACCAATGGGCCCATCAGATCTTGGACCATAAACCTCCAAAACCATGAAACCACATAAACCTCTTTCCTTGTAAAGTGAACCTGCTCCAGGTATTTTGTGATAGTAGCAGAATGCTAACTAATGTATCATGGCACGTTACTTAACAATAAGAAGGAATCAAGTACTGATATATGCAACAACATGGATGGACCTTGAAAACATTTTACCCAGTAAAAGAAGTTAGGAGCAAAAGACCACATGCTGTATGGTTCCATTTTTATGAAATGTCCAGGTAAGACAAATCCTTAGGCACACAGTATGTTAGTGGTTGCCTACAGATGGCAGGTTTAGGGAGAGGGAGATGGGGGTATGGAGGGGTGATTGCTCATTGGTACACATTTTTCTCATAAGTGATGAAATACTCTAAGGTCAACTGTGGTGATGGTTGCACAACTTTGAATACACTAAAAACCATTGAAGTGCACACTTCAAGTGGGTGAATTGTAGGACATGTGAATGACATTTCAGCCAGCCTGCTTAAAAACAATAGTTTCAATCTTGAGGCATTTGTGCTTACTTTCTTTAAGGGAATATGGTTCTTCTGCATTTCCCACAGTGCTCATGGTGTACTGCCAAGTGATCAATAAATGATAACCAACTGAGTGAATCCTTTGGTCAATTAGACCAGCTCACTCAATCAACAGGATATTCTCAGATATGTCCTGTGCACACAGAGTGAGACCGCTGTGCAGGATCTTGATCTGATGAAGAACAGACCACTTCCTGGGGTTAGACAAGGAGGGGAGGCACCCTAAACAACACGAGCACTGAGCTCCGAGCTGGCGCGCTCCTATCTGCCCGACTGATAAGCGCCATCTGATGCCGCCTGTTCTTCAGTGAGGCCATTCTCTCCACAGAGTCACAATATTTATTTTAACACCACTGACTATTGAGTGTGTGTATATATCCATATGGTGATAAAACATTACTCTAATATGTACACAGGGTCTGAACAAGATCAATTCATCAGGACAATGATACAGGCCTACGAATGAGAGAGGTTGTTTATACAGCGGGTTGATAGAGGTCTGTGACATAAGCCACAGAAGAGCACTGTCTAACGTGCTCATAATGCATGATATATATTTCACAACATGTGGATTATATAAATAATTAATAGCATGGACTAGAGATAGCACTGATAGGAATAAAGAGAGCTAGAGCATGCAACAACGTTTGCTCAGACACGCTGCTCTTAATGAGTGCAGAAGAAATGCACAGCTCAGCCCACGCACATCACACATTTTAGGGAAAGAATTTATCCAGCGTTACCTTGTGGGATGACTGAGTTTTCTACTCAATGACTCCTATTCCTGCAGGTGCCATTATGAAACGTTTTATGTGTATGCTTATGTCAATGTGGAAAGAAATCGCCCCCACGAAACAGCACAGCAAGATGCAATTGTTTGAGTGGCTTAGATGCTGGTGTTTTTCTCAGAACCGTTCTATTCAGGAATAGAGCAAGCTTAATTGGCAAGCTATTGAGTAGCTTATATGTAATTTATCTTTCCACTATTACTCAGAGCTCCCCCAATCCCCTGTTGTCTACCTACAAGTACTGCACTCATATTTAGCACATGTCCCCACGGACCACTCCTTTCCCTAATACATATGTATTAATTCCCATTAACCTCATTTAGAGCAGCAAGTAATGTGGGCATGAAGAGGAGGCCAGACGACCAGCTGGCAGTGAGTGTCTGTTACGGTATATGAGTAACTCTTCCCACTATCATTCAGCCCTTATTTACTCAATGAATTCACATTAGGAGCAGCTCATCTTCGAGGACTGGTTCATTTCCTCCCTGGACTACTGGCAAAGACATGATCTCTCTCAGAGCCTTGCCTAGAGCTGGAAGTTACAAGAGCTGTGAAAGACACTAACAAATAGCCAACTTCCCAAATGAATGCAGACATCTGCGGTCAGAAAGCGCACCGCAGGGGCATTTGTGAAAGTGCAGTCGCTGGTGATAGCCCATGGGTTTCTCTTCCCCGGGCAGGCCCGTGACTCATAGCTGTTCCCCGTCAGTCGACACCCTGGAGACTGAGCCGTCCCCTGCCCCACCCCCACCCACTTAGACCTTGGTGGAAACGGAAAGAAAACCAAATAGGTATGTATAAATCTCTCTTTGAAGTCCTGGGATTCTGTGATGGCATCCATCCACTTCTCTCCCTAACTCAACCCTGGAAGAGTAACGAGGAGGAAGCAACCGATAGGCAGCCCTGGGGCTGACACAGGAGGCGACCAAGACTGCCGACCTCATGGCTCTGAGGTGTTCAGCCCTGCCGGGGTCCGTAGCGCTAAGGCTGGTGAGCTTGCGGTGCCAGTTTGCGGGGCCTCTGGCTACCGTCGGGGGCAGAAGTCTCCGTCCCAAATTTGAAGGCACTTCCGCTCTCTGAATGGTTCTCGCTTCAGTAAAATGATTGCGCCCTGCTTCCACGGAGTGCTGTCGTAGTCTTCTGAGTGGGAGGAAAACCGCTTGCTTTAATTTGAACCAGCGAGCGAAGGACTCGGAGGTGTATTTTACAGTGGCATCAAGAGTCCCGGAAGCTGAGGCTGCCCAACTGGGTCAAATGGCGCTGTGCGAACTCGGGCAAGGAGTGTGGGAAAGTGTGAAGTCGACGATGCTGCTTGGGGGAGGGATTTCTGTGCCTGTCCACGAAGTGGGAAGACGAGAGTGAAACCGGGAACAGGGGATTGGCGGGTCGATGTGGAGCTGGGGTTTTCCAGGCCGGTTCCACAGAGAAAAAGAAGGACAAGGGATTTGAGGGCGCCTGCCAAGTCCGATCATCCAAATCAAGCTGGAGAAGGAAGCATGTGACACACGAGGGCGTGAAGCCAGCAGGGAAGCCAGCGCCTTAGTGACCTGGGCATGTGAAGACGCACTGACTTCGCACAGTAACCTCACAAGGCAACGGGGGCTGAACGAGCTTAATGAACTCTCCTAAGTGACCTGAACAAAAGCAGAAATGATACTTGAACTTGTTTTGTCAGACTCCACACCTAGCACTCCAACCGCCACTGAGATGCTGACGCTGCACAACTGTGACGCGGTGACTCCTGCTCCGCCTCAGGGGGACGTGCCACCCCCAGCTCAGGGCAGAGGGAGCTCCAGTCCTGCACCAGGGGGACCAAGCACCCACGAGGGAACTTGGTGTCGGTGTTGGTGTTGCTGCGGTGTGTCTGGACCCTGCAGTGGGACCTGATTCCCTCGCTCAGTGCTTACGGAACATCAAGTAGCACGATGCTACAGCTTTATCTTTTAGCACTATGCACAGTCATTTTCTTTTTTTTTTTTTAATTTATTTTATTTATTTGAAAGAGTTACAGAGAGAGAGAGAGAGAGAAAGGTCTTCCATCTGCTGGTTCACTCCCCAAATGGCTGCAATGGCTGGAGCTGCACTGATCCTAAGACAGGAGCCAGGATATTTTGGGTCTCCCACATGGGTACAGGGGCCCAAGCACTTGGGCCATTTTCTACTGCTTTTCCAGGCCATCAGCAGGTAGCTGGATCAGAAGTGGAACAGCCAGGACTCTAACTGGTGCTAATAAAGGATGCCATCGCCACAGGTGGATGCTCAACCTACTAAGCCACAGTGCCAGCCCCCTCCACATTTCCAAAACAGAACAAAAACGCTTGAAGGAGTCAAGCCAGACTCACTATCTTTCACAAAAAGTCTCCCACCTTCTTGATAAATCATGGCAAATGAGGGTGTTTTTCAACATCTTTATCTGAGCCTTAGATAATCTCCACTATGATGTGCCAGTTTTCTCTTGCTTTGGATTTTCAAAGCAAGATTTGCAGTGGTTTGTACTTTTGTTCTGTTTTGCTGCAGCAACATACATTTTAGTCTTTGAGGCGCCCCTCAGGGATAAAAAGTTTCAAGAGAATCCAGCTTCCCTATGTAACCCTAAAGGCATAGGCTTATAGCATTTCAGTCTTGGAACCAACGTGAGGATCTAGTTGGGCATCCCCAGGTGCAGGGCCCCTGGCAGCGGTTACCAGCTGCTGCTCGACCTGAGCTGTGGGGGCTTGAGCCAATCCATCCTTCCTCTGCTCAGATTACAGCTCCCAGGAACATGTGGCCTCCCTGAACCCAGGCGTCTCCATTGCAGCTCATTCTGGGCTGCAGCTGGAACATTGTTCCTCTTCTCTCAGTCCTCCTGCAGGAAATGTCTTGACTTGCAGCTACTGCCAGAAAGAGAAGGAGGGAATGCAGACGGTGCCTTCTCGTGACACAGGCTGCGTGCACCAGCACCCACGCCAACAGGGACGCCAGGTTCTCCCTCGGTTGTTCTTTATCTGTATTTACTGCACGTTTTTCTGCCTTGGACTTTTGATTATTCTAAATTGTGGGTGAGATAATGGTTGGTTTCTCAAAGTGCAAAGGCTAACCCTACTGATAAACTTCAGCCGCTACCAGAGGATAAACGCCACCCAGAATGCCAAAACAACCATGACCTCACTTC
Source organism: Sylvilagus floridanus (assembly GCA_949820135.1). NCBI lineage: Eukaryota > Metazoa > Chordata > Mammalia > Lagomorpha > Leporidae > Sylvilagus > Sylvilagus floridanus. Next base: position 72,592,055 of record OX463226.1, on the reverse strand, counting down.
CTGCACGGCGTCCTGCAGACTTCACCAGAAATGCACAAAGCCCAGCGGGTGAGGTCAGGCCAGGGCCGAAGGCAGAGATCAATGATTCATTCAAGCAGTTCCATGGCCAATTCTTTTCAGGAAGAAATACAGACAGAGACTCAGCCTCCTGGACCATTGCTTGCATCTCCGGACACTTTGCAATCATCAAGCCTTTAAAAGAGGTCACTTTGCTATCCACTGCCTCCAGGAGTGAAATTTACTTGTGGCCTTCGCTAACAGCCAGGGACCAACTTCAAACAACTTAGACATCCAGGGGCTGGTGCTTCGAGGTAGTGGGCTAAGCCTCCGTCTGCAGCAGTGGCATCCCATAAGGGCATGGGTTCGAGTCCCGGCTTCTCCACTTCCAATTCAGCTCCCTACTGATGTGCCTGGGAAAGCAGCAGAAGACGGCCCAAGTGCCTGGGCTCCTGCAACCACTTAGGGGGCCCAGGTGAAGCTCTTGGCTCCGGGATTCAGTCTGGCCCAGCCTTGGCTGTCATGGCCATCTCTCTCTCTCTCTCTCTCTCTCTCTCTCTCTGTAACTCTGCCTTTCAAATAAATAAAATAAAATGAAAAATAATTTGTAATGCTAAGTGGAGTTTTCTATGGTGAATATTTCAGACTTCCTGAAAGCAGAGACCTGGGTGCTTTGGGAGCTCTTGAAGGAACAGTACCATTCTTGTGGCTCCCTATATCCCAATGGCCCCAGGACAGATAGAACACATCTCAGCACCTAGTGGGCCACGGATGGTCCCATAACTCTTGGTAAGGGGGGAACATATTGCATGAAGAACAACCATAACAATTCCAAGTTGGCACTAGAGAAATAAAATCATGACGGTTTTCATTCCAGGCATTTTCAAATACTGTGGGAAGGGTTGAGTTAAGGAAGGCATTGGATCCCAGGGAAGCCAGAGAGAGCCTGGAGCCCAGCCTGGACCTAGAAAGGGGCCAGAAAGGTCTTCTTACAGACAAGGAGGGTCTCAGAGGACAAGCCAGAAGTAAGGACTCAGACTACGGTATGGCAGAGGAAAAAGAAAATAAGAGACATGATTTTTCTTATGGACTGAACGATAGTGTCCCCCTAAAATGCATATGTTGAAACCCCTCTATGTAATATTTGCAGATGGCACCTTTGAGAGCTAATCGGGTGAGATTAAATCATGAGGATCAGGCACTCGTAATGAGATTAATGGTCTTATAAAAAGAACCTCCCTGTCTCTCTCCCTCTCTCTCTCTCTCCCTCCCTCTCCCTCTCCCCCCTCTCTCTCCCTCTCTCTCTCTCTCCCTCCCTCTCCCTCTCCCCCTCTCTCTCTCCCTCTCTCTCTCTCCCTCCCTCTCCCTCTCCCCCTCTCTCTCTCCCTCTCTCTCTCTCTCCCTCCCTCTCCCTCTCCCTCTCTCTCTCTCCCTCTCTCTCTCTCCTTCTTCCCCTCCTCCTTCTTCTTCCCTCCCTTGCCTCTTCCCCATGCGCACACCAAGGACAGGCCACGTGAATGAGAATGGGGACACCATTGTGCCAGCAGGAGGAAGCAGCCCTGATGAGACACAGGATCTGCTTCATCGTGTCTTCATCATGGGCTTTCAGCACAAGAACTGTGAGAACACAGATTTCGGTTGTTTAAGGTGCCCAGTCCGTGGATTTCGTTGTGGCTGCCCAAATTAGTATAATCTTCTCCTTTATTACTTGTGCCAACTGCATAGACAAAACAGATTTCTTTTTTAAAAAAGATTTTATTTATTTATTTGAGAGGTAGAGTTACAGATTGAGAGAGAGAGAGACATTGAGAGAGGTCCTCCATTCACTGGTTCACTCCCCAGATGGCCACAATGGCCGGAGCTGCACCAATCCGAAGCCAGGAGCCAGGAGCTTCTTCCAGGTCTTCCACGCGGGTGCAGGGGCCCAAGGACTTGGGCTTTCTTCCACTGCTTTCCCGGGCCATAGCAGAGAGCTGGATCAGAAGAAGAGCAGCTGGGACTAGAACCAGCACCTATGTGGGATGCCGGCACTGCTGGCAATGGTTTAGCCCAATATGCCACAACTCCGAACCCCAGAAAATAGGTTTCTAAAACCCAGTTTCCCTTTTATAGCATGAAGATGATAGCGCCCACCTTACAGCACCGTTAGAAGACAACTGAGATGACATTTCTACTCCAGTCAGAGGAAGCAGCATGGCCAAGCCCAGGGGTGAGAGGCTGGCACCAAACTTAGAGTTGAAAGTGTCTCAATCCCTCGATCCCAAAATAGACCTATTTTCATTTCCAAAATACAAATATTTCTCCCAATAGCTGTGCACACTTAATGCAGCAGTGTTACCCTTCCTCTGAAAACCTAGTGGACATCAGTGCTCCTGCAGACGGGCTGCGAGCCTCGGAGAAGCTCCTGCAGTCTGTTTTTCTAGAACAAGCAAGTGAAGAGAAGCAAAGCTGGGGCAAGAGGGGAGGCCCCGGAAGTGAGCAGGACTCCTAATCCAGGGGTGGGGTTGGTCTGGAAGAGCGGAGAAGGGGCAGAATGTAGGCGTGGGTGGGAGAAAGGCGGAAGGCTTGGGTTTTATACGGAGGCAGAAGAATGCATGTGGTCTGAAGCAGTGAAGCGAGAGTCAGGCAGGACCCGGGACGAAGAGGTCATTCAGATGTGGGATTTCTTAAGTAGGGAAGTTCTGGGAAGTTCTAGGAGCAAGTATGGTCAAGAGGGCAAATGGCCAAAATGGAGTCCAGGGCAGTGGGATAAGCCATTCCTTGGGACACTCGTATCTCATACTGGAATGCCTGGTCAGTCCTGGCTACTCTGTACTTTTTTGGGGAAAAAAAACATTTATTTATTTGAAAGGCAGAGTTACAGAGAAACAGATAGAGAGAGAGAGAGAGATGTCTTCTGATTCACTCCTCAAATGGCCATAATGGCCAGAGCTGGGCTGATCCAAAGCTAGCAGCCAGGAGCTTTTTTGGGGTCTCCCACGTGGTTGCAGGGTCCCAAGGACTTGGGACATCTTCTACTGCTTTCCCAGACACATTAGCAGGGAGATGGATCATAAGTGGAGTACTCAGGACTCGAACCAGTGCTGATATGGGATGCCAGCACTGCAGGCAGTGGCTTTACCTGCTACACCACAGCATCAACCCCTACTCTGCACTTCTGATCCAGCTTCCTGTTAATGCTCCAGGGAAGCAGCAGGTGATGTCCCAGGTACTTGGGTTCTTGCCACCCATGGAGAAGACCCAGATGGAGTTCCTGGTTCCTGGCCTAGCCCTGGCTGTTGTGGGCATTTGGTGACTGAAGCAATAAGATCTCTCTCTCTTTTCCTCTGTGTGTGTGTGTGTGTGTGTGTGTGTGAGAGAGAGAGAGAGAGAGAGAGAGAGAGAGAGAGAGACTCTGACTTTCAAATAAATAAATAAAGCTTAAAAACAAAAGGAAATGGTTGGCTGCACTGTTGGACCCACTGGAGAGGTGTTCAAGATGGCCAGGACACAAGGAGAAGAGGGCAACTGCCAGTCTTCACTACCTTCTTCCCCGTCAGAGGATCTTGGAATTCTTTCTCCAATCCTCACTGTCCTTCAGCCAGCCAAAGGGCCACTCGCAGCGGCTATGCGTGGGACAGCGTGGAGCCCACAGCCACAGAAGAGGCAGCACGCAGCTCTGGTAGTGAGCTTGTGTCTTGCAGCCAGTCAGACCGGGTGGAGTCTTGCCTCTTCCTTTTCTAGCTGTGTCAACATGGACCAGTGACCCAAGCAGGAGACATCATTATTCTCCTTTGTAAGAGAAAATAATGATAAAAATAATACAAGGAGTCTCCAAATAGTTAATTAATGGAAAATGCATATTATGAAAAAGCCAGGCATGGATTTCAAGCTGTTGTTGCACAGTTGCACAAAAATAAGCTTATCTTTTAGTTCTTTCTTTTCTTTTTTTTTTTTTTTTTTGGTGACAGGCAGAGTGGACAGTGAGAGAGAGAGACAGAGAGAAAGGTCTTCCTTTGCCGTTGGTTCACCCTCCAATGGCTGCCACGGATGGCGCGCTGCGGCCGGCGCACCGCGCTCCTCCGATGGCAGGAGCCAGGTGCCAGGTGCTTCTCCTGGTCTCCCATGGGGTGCAGGGCCCAAGCACTTGGGCCATCCTCCACTGCACTCCCGGGCCACAGCAGAGGGCTGGCCTGGAAGAGGGGCAACCGGGACAGAATCCGGCGCCCCGACCGGGACTAGAACCCGGTGTGCCGGCGCCACAAGGATGAGGATTAGCCTGTTGAGCCACGGCACCGGCCAGTTCTGTTTCTCCAATAACATTTTAAGGTCCCCATGTAGTACCTGCCTCAGAGAGTTACTGCGGTGTGTTATTGTCGGTAGCACACAGTGCCTGTCACACGGGAAGTGTTCACTCCACTGCAAAGCTATAGCATTGCTACTTGTTCATGTGCTGGGTTGGGTGGTACTTTACAATGCTGTACCAAGCACAGAAAAACCCCGGACCTCCGTCAATTGTAATAGAGGCAGGATGCCTATCTTGGGTACAACCTAAGTGTATCAGGAGAAAAGCAGATAGCGTGTGTTGGTTGGAATGGAAGAAACTAAGAGCTAATAGGAAAGTCCAGATGCAAAGAGGGCTAGCAGACCACCCCCACCATCCAACCTGAGCAGGCTGAGGAGCCGGAACCCAGAACAGGCTACCTCCCAGGTCAGCTCAGACAGGGAGACCCGGGATGGCTGGGGCTCTCATGGCCGAGGCCGGCATCCAGGAAACATTGTGGTCACCAGCAAGATGCATGGATTCTGCACATGAGGTCCCTGGGGAACTCTCAGCACCTCCAAGACTTGCTTGGTATTTCATGGCTCAGATCTCCTCCGTTCCATATCATGAAAGTGCCTGGCTCCTACTTCTCTGAAATTTTAGTGTGAATTGTTGCGATTATTCCCTCCTCCCCCTAAAAAAAAGGGCTGTGTAATTAAACCCATGGTGCTACCACCAGCAACATCTTAGACTCAAGGAGACACAGAAAAAGCCATAATGGTGTTAGCGGATGACATGAAATGTGCTAGTTGGACTTCTCAGATAACTTTGTGGTATTTGGCCTGTAAGTCACATACTCTGAAAAATGCTAGGAAAATCAAAAATACCCTGACCCACAATATACCAAAAGGCTAATTATCTACGGAAATTCGTGTCCAAATAAATTGATGGGGGGGGGGGTGGTTACACACAATCAGGAAATTGGCTCATTGGAGGTGATAATGGCTGAGACCCCCACTGCCAGGCCAGCAAGGGTGCAATGCCTTCCCCCTCCCAGCCAGGGCTGTCTTTCCAGTAAACCCTTCTGACTATCTGCAAGTTTAATGCGCAAGAGCTTTCCTCATTCATCCTGAAGCCTTGACAAATGTGCCTTTGCTTACTGGGGCTTCCCAAAAAAAGCTGAAATGAAATCTGAATGGAATACAAATAGTTCCTCCTTTCAGGGGGTGGGTTCTCAGGGCTCATGCCAGAAAATGAGCTTCCTTCAGGACCACCAGGGAGCCCCCTGCGGTGTTTGTGTTTCTAATGGCTGCAGACGTCCCCCAGGTTCCCTCTATCAATCCATGTGATTGCATATATATTTAATCAGTTTCCACCATGTTCCTGGAAAAGCAGTTAGCTGCCTGCCAACAGCCTCCTCCTCTTCTTCCCCTGCATCCATGAAGTGAGTTGGCCGAACCTTCGGTCAGGCCACAGGGCTTGGGCAGTCCTCTGCCTGTGCTCCGTCCTGGGCGAGCCTAGTTTTGTCTTCAGGCCTTCCTCAGCTCCTGGTTCTGGAGGAGCTGCTACTGTCCAGAGCTCAGCTACACAAAATCAGCCACACTCTCTTCTGGGGTAGCCCAACCACGCTGGATATTTAACAAGACAAAAATACTTAGAGGCGAGCACCCCTGAGGAAAAAGGAGACTCCAGATGGAAAGGGATGGAAACATACCGCCATGGCTGACTCTGCAGGTGATAATGTGGTGCAGCAGAGAGCCATGGCCCTACCAGAGAGGACAATCAATTTTCATTAATGATCTCAAATGTGTCATTGGCCTTGAGTTAATTATTTATTCACATGAGGGTTTGCATTTATCTCATGGATATGCCAGATTATTTGAAAGGATTTTAGTGCCTTTGACCTCTGCTCAATGAAACTTTTGACCTGTATTTGACTTCACAAATCAAATCAGTGGGCAGTGGGTTGGTCATTTTTTATAGCTTATTTTTTGTTTCAATCAACTAATAATAAGGAGGCTCACTGTGTGCTGGCCACTGTTCCAAGTTCTGGAAAGAGAACATTAAGCAGAACAGACAATGTTCCCACTTTCATGGAGCTTAATGTCCTAACAGAGGGAACTACAGATGGTCAACTAGTCAACAAAAATGGACGTGAACTCTTTAAATCATGAGATGGCATTTTATCCCTGTGCCCTGTAATTCCAGTATAATCACAAGAAAAGTATGAAATTCCAACAGCAAGTCTTCCTACAGTATGTTTGCTCAGTACTCCTTAAAATCATCCCAGTCATCAAAAACAATAAAAGTTGAGAAAGTGTCAGAGCCAAGAGGAGCTGTGGGTAACACGGCAAGTAATGGAATGTGGGACCCTGGAAGAGAAAAGAACGCTGGGCGAAAACCAAGGAAACATGAAAAAACTGTAGACATTTGTCAGTGGTGGGGGTGGGGACGGGGATGCGTGTGGGCATCCGTATTTCAGACGGTGCTAAATGCAGTAAAAAGAATTCAAACAAGTGGTGCTCAAGATACCTTGGTGAGCCGAGTGTTGCTGAGGAGCTGCTACCACAGGTACAACTTGAATGGCAGGGAGGCACCGATCTTCAAAGTTGGGAAGATCATCTGAGGATGGGAACAAGTGAACAAGGCCCTGACACAGGCATGAGCTGGTGCATTCAGGAAACATAAAAGTCGTGTGTGGCCAGAATCAAGCAAGCAGGTGGGAACATGGCACAAGATAAACTTGGACAGCAGACAGGACTAAACCTGGGTAGTTTTGGAGATGAGGCTAAGGAATCTCAATGGTATTCAAAATCATTGAAGGTCTTTCAGCGAAGAAGTGGCAGGATCTGATTTATCTTTGAAAACTATCACTCCAGCTGCCACACTAAGTACTAGTGCTGAGTACTAGAGGTTACCTGGGACTGGGGATAGCAGGAAATGGGAGTGATTGCTTAGCGAGTGCGTAGTCATTGTTTTGGGGGATGATGATAATGTTCAGAAGTAAGTAGCGATGATGGTTGCACAGTATTGTCAGTAAACTAAAAACTACTGAAGTATATACCTTAAAATGGCTATCTAAATTTTATCTCATTTTTTTAAAGATCAGGTTGTAAGAGTAAGGAGCAAGCACTGAAGCGGGTAGGTTAGCTGGAAAGCTCCAGCACAGGAAAGAATGAAGGCCTGGATTCCAGCAACAATGGCAGAGGTGGGAAGAAGTATTTGGATTCAGACATATTTTGGATGCAGAGTTGACAGGATTCCTTTAGGGGTAATGTGAACAGTGGGTCTCATTGAGAGAAATTAAGGGTGATGTTAGAATACAGAAGAGACACTCCTGGCACAATCATTCACTCAGCGTGTCCTCATGGATCCAGGTTCTTGACATCCTCCCACCAGATCACCCTCAGTGTGTCAGCATCACCCTCACCTGGGTTAGCCTCAGGGTTTCAAGATGGCAACAGTTGTTCCAGGTGTCACATGCAAGAAGATAATGACAAAGGGAAGAAATGGCATCCCTTCCTGTATGTCTGTTAGGGAATAAAAAAATAGAAAGTCCTCAGTGAGTTCCCAACACATTACCCATCTATTTCTAAACCAATAATTGATGTGAAAATGTAATTATCTTTGGCTAAACTACAAAGGATCCATCCCCCATAGCTGAGGATGAGGTTCAGTTTAACCTAAAGTACATGACAATTGGAGGATGATCAGGGGATCTGTTAAGTAAGGGTATTAGGGATTGGAGGATGCATGTTACTTAGGCAACTAATGGTAGTTTTTGCATAGTGGTTGAACTGAACACCTTTTGGTTAAAAATGTATTCCTTATAAGACCGCATAGGCACATAGAACATACTATTGTGTCACCAGAACGATGTCTGATAAACTTTGCTGATTTATAAATTCCTTAGAATTGGAGACAATGCATTTTGAATAGTACCAAACAGTTGACAAGAACTTAAAGTTCTAAGAACTTGAAGTTCCTAGAAAGATTTACTAGAACAAGGAAAAAACAGGAAATCAAAGAGCAGTGTTTAATGATGATACTTAAATCATCTAGCATTTCCTCTGCATCCAGCACTTTTCTACTTAATATAAATGATTTCATTTAATTCCCAGGATGACTTATAATGAGGTCTTATTACTACATCTTCACTTTACGAGTGAGGAAATAGAGGTTGAGCAAGTTTAAGGCAATGTGCCAATGTCACACAGTCAGCAGAGCCAGGATTTGAACCCAGACAGTCTGGCTCCAGAGCCTGCACTTCTAATCCCTGAGTGTCCTACATACCGAGTGTTCAATCTGGAATGGAATATTTTAAATTTCAGAGCAATATTTTTCAAATCAATATTTATCAAACCCTCCACCTTGTCAAAAAGCAAAATTGTCCTGCCACTCTGAGAGAGATTTGGATGTTCGTGACCTGTCTTTGTGTACAAAGTCAGTAGATATTTTCTTTCCTTTGTCATACATGAAATTGACTTGCATTTTCAAACGTTGTCCCTTCCCTGTGGTTCTGATATGCCTGGTGCCCCGGGAGATGAACTTGCACAGTAAGAATCCCTCCTTCTAGAGCATTTGGACAGACCCCTGAGATCTGAGGTTGCAGTGGTGGAATTCTGTCCCCATGGCCTGCACTGGCTGTCCTCGTGCCACACAAGCGAGCACCAGCGTCACTCAGCCTGCCCTGCCCCATTAGCTGGATAGGTCTGGTCTCGGGTCAAAGACCTTTTAGAGTTGGCTTTCTGTTGAGTAAGAGAGGTCAAGCCACTAAGCCTCTCATTTGTTAAGTGGGGAAAACACATAACACTTCACATCCCCCAAAGAGTAAATGGGACTAATTATGGGTCAACTACGCTTTGGAAGTAGAGTTTCATCTATCAGCAGATCACCCCCAGGGGATAGAAACTCCTTTCCTAATTCCTTAGAGAAGGCAGGTGAGATGGAAAGAGTTCTGTTGCTCACTCCTTCTCTCTTTTTGCACACTTATTTCTTCAGGGCAAAGGGCACATTGCTAATCGTCAGCACTTATGTGGAGTGGAATCATAAATATAGTAGATAAGACTTGCAGTGTTAGAATGACCAGTTTCCCCAACTCTGTAGCAGAAGTACCACCCGGACCCAGAGGACTGACCGTGCCTTGATGTCAGCGAATCATCTGCATCCCAGTTAAAGATCACTCAGAATCAAATATTAAGTGGGGCAATAAATATTGGCATCATGCTGCGTGTCAGCCTGCACACGTGGGGATTTAGCATGGGCCTTAGGGGACAATCTCAAGCTGGGATTGTGTCACCGCAATCACGCATCAGAGACCCAGTGTCATCATTTCTGCCTCCCAGCCTCAACCCCGATGGGGCTGGCTGGGGACGGTCAGCTTTGGTGGGCTTTGAGCTGTGTGCTAATAAGAGAACTTGGCCAACTGCTTAAAATTATGTCAGAATTTGGAGGTCAGGTTCTTACTCCTGACAGAAGTTCACTGCATATGATGTCATTGTTCCATTTTGTCATTTTTCATGCTATCTAGAAGCCACACCTTGGAGAATTCCATGTGTTGGTGGAACTGCTTCGAACACTGCTTGGCACACTCAGGCAGTGTCTAAAGTTTTAGCTCTTCTTGTTGCTGATGGTGATGCCATGGCTGTTCCAGCTGCTGCGGCCAGGCCAAGATAAAGCAAAACCAATCATCCAAGGTCTGAGGGAAACCAGTCAACGTAAGCTGTAGGATGCTGGTTCTCATCACTGGGCACCGCCCCTTCTTCTGCTCTCTCCTGGAGTGAGCAATGCATGATGGGTACTTTAGAAGTTTGAGATTGATCCCGCTGTGGCCACCTAAGGTAAGGCTAGCTGTGACATTCCCCTTTTCCTCCTGCAGAAAGGCAGGCTTGCTATGTATTTCCTAGGTCAGTCTGTCTAGTTAGCAGGGGATCATGGGAATTTCCAGTTTGCTTTGTGGAAGTGTGCCAGCTTTGAGGCTTAGCTCCTGCAGGATGGGGACTGCCGTACTAAACTGGAGTGGTAGCTGGAGCTTACCTAACTTACCTGCATGTGGCTCCAGGCTTTTTCCCTGGTTACATTTGGGACCTTGGCAAGTTGCTTAACCTATTCTATCCTCACTTTTATCTTCTGTTTGTCTGTGAATAGACAGAACTTCAACGTATAGGACTGCAGCAAGATGTAGAAAATATCTTTGTAGTACACAACTAATCATATTATTATAAGCTCTGTTCAGCCTTTATACCATGGAATAATGCTTAACATTTCTAAAACTGTTACGTCAAAAATTGTGCGCAAACACACACACACACACACACACACACCAGGTTAAAATATGTACAAGCAAAAAGCAAAAGGAAAATAACATTAATAGTCATAGTTTTGGGATGTACCACCTGTACCATCAAAAAATAAACTTTAAAAAACAACTGCAAGGTCGTTTAAGTTTTAATCACACATGTGCTACCTAGTGAATTCTGTCTCCTTGTGTTCCCTTCTCACCTGATGTAAGCAAGCATAGGATTTTGTGTGGCATAGCTCTACCTCTGACTTCATATCTCATAGGCGTTTATCTAATGAACACATAGTATTGCTTTATGTATCTGCTTTATAAATGAAATTACCTTGTATGCGTCATTCTATAACTTGCTTTTGTCTTGCAGCACTATGTTTTTAAAATCGCAATAGTGTAGTGCTGCTATAAATGTATCAAATTAATTACTTTTAAGTGCAGTATATATATGGGTACCCATATATATATTTCACATTGCAGTGAATTTTTCTTTACGTCTTTCTTCCATGCACCTGAGTGTATGCACAGATAAGACACCTGGAATCCCTTCGAAGATTGTGCATATGTTGTGCTGTAGTAGACACTGTCAACTACCCTTTATATTGAGTGTCCGTGTCTAGAACTTCTCCAAAATGTGCTTGTATTAAGTTTTAAAGTTTTCTAATTTGATGGATATAGAATCATATTCCTTAGCTTTTTATTCCAGTATTTTTTTTGCTTTCTATTTCAAAATAATATGACTTACAAAAAGTTCAAATACGGTCCAGAGAAGTCTCCTTCACTCTTCACCCAGTTTCTCCCAATGGTTCCATCTTATATAATTATACTACAACATCAGACCTGAAACATTGACCTTGGTATAAAGGATGCCTGGTTTATGTCATTTTCCCACATGAGCAGATTCATGGAGCCATAGCCACAATCCAGATGTGAACTGGCTTTTCACCACAAAGTTCTTGTTTGGGCTGCCCCTTAATGTGCACAGTGCCAGCCCCACCAGCCCTAGCCACTGACAACTGCTGGTCTATTCTCCACCTCTACAAACGTGTCGCTGTGAAAATGTTATATAAATGCACTCATATGCTCTGTGGTCTATTGAACTGGCTTTTTCACACAGGGCAGTGACATTGTGATCTACCCAAGTTGCTGCAGTTATCAGTAATTTGCTCCTTTTCATGACTGAGTAGTATTTCAGTGTATGAATTACCACAGTGGGTTTAGTTAGTCACATATCATAGAACATTTTTGGTCATTTCCAGTTTAGGGTTGTCCTAAATAAAGCTGTGGGCAGGCCTTATAACATAGTGGGAAAAGCCTGCGGCACCAGCATCCCATATGGGCACCCATTCAAGTCCTGGTCACTCCACTTCTAATCCAGCTCCCTGCTAATGGCCTGGAAAAAGCAGCAGAAGATGGCCCAAATGTTTGGACCCTTGCCACCCACGTGGGAGAACTGCAGGAAGCTCCTGGCTCCTGGCTTCAGCCTGGCCCAACCCAGGCAGTTGTGACCATCTAGGGAGTGAACCGGTAGATGGAAGACCTCTCTCCATGTGTCTCTCTCCCTCCCTCTGTAACTCTGCCTCTCAAATGAATAAATACACCTTTAAAGAAAGAGAAATTAGCTGCTAGGAGCACAGTGTGGAACTCTGTGTGTGTGATCTCATTGCTCTGGGGCAAATCGCAGGAGTGAGATTGCTGGGTCCAACGCTACATGTTTGGTTTTTAAAGAAACATTCAGACTGTTTTCTAGAGGGTTGGTACCATTTACATTCCCACCAGCCATGCCCATGCAGGGTCTTCAAAGAGCTTGGGGGAAGACATGTTATCAAAAAACAAACAAACAAAAAAACAAACAAAAACCTTGCATGGATGGACTTCAAGAATTTTTTTTTCCAAAAAAAAAATTGTTTTTTATTTATTTGAAAGGCAGGTTACAGGGGCTGGCGCCGTGGCTCACTTGGTTAATCCTCCTCTTGCCGTGCTGGCATCCCATATGGGCGCCGGATTCTGTCCTGGTTGCCCCTCTTCCAGGCCAGCTCTCTGCTGTGGCCTAGGAGGGCAGTGGAGGATGGCCCAAGTGCTTGGGCCCTGCACCCGCGTAGGAGACCAAGAGGAAGCACCTGGCTCCTGGCTTCAGATTGGCGCAGTGCCAGCCATAGCAGCCATTTGGGGAGTGAACCAACGGAATGAAGACCTTTCTCTGTCTCTGTCTCTCTCTTTCATTGTCTATAACTCTACCTGTTTTCCACCCTCCCCCCCAAAAAAAAAGAAAGGCAGAGTTACAGAGACAGGAGGAGAGAGAGACAGACAGACAGACAGAGACAGAGAAAGGTCTTCCGTCCACTGGTTCATTTCTCAAATGGCCACAATGGCCCTGGCTGGGCTAACCTACAGCCAGGAGCCAGGAGCTCCTTTCAGGTCTCCCTCATGGGTGCAGAAGCCCAAACATTTGGGCCATCTTCCACTGCTTTTCCAGGTACATTAGCAGGGAGCTGGATCAGAGGTGGAGCAGCCAGAACTTGAATGGGGGCCCATATAGGAATGCCAGCATCACAGAGGCTTAACATCCTATACCACCATGCCAACCCCCAAAATTATTTTTTGCACCAGAATAAACTTATTTTTTAATTCCATTTCCCATGAATTTTTAAAAAGTATTCTATATGAGATCCAGTGTCTCCACATGCTCACCATGTGTGATGTGGTGGTGTCACTGTATTTTATTTTAGTTGTTTAACTGCTATGTTGCCATACTATTTCATGGGCTTAATTTGCATTTCCCTAAAGGCCAGTGATATAGGACAAATTTCCATGGGCTTATTTTCCCAACGTATATCTGTTTCCATCAAGTGTCTTTCCAAATCTTTTGCCCAGCTGAGATCTGGGTGCCCTTTATGTATTTATAAAGACATGAGTTATACACAATAGTCCTTGCACAGGGGTAGAAGCTAGGGTTCCCCAAGTAGTCCCAATGATAGGGCTGAGGGTGGCTTCTTACCCCCAGGTGAGGATGAGAGTCCTGACTCCCCACTCTCCCCTCTTCAACACCACCAAAGGGGCAGAGGCTGTGGTGTCTGGAGAGCTGCACGCTAGATCCCTGGGAGTGGAAACATACACTCCCTCCTTGGGCGTTGCTGACAGACGGAGGTGGGAGTGGGCCACAGTTTATTTCTGTGTGTCTGGTTAGGATGGACCAGCTCTTGCCTAAGAATTTGCAGCCTCGCTAGGCTGCTCCTCTGTGACCTTTTGGCTAGACAGACAGGCTTCCTTTGAGATTCTTTTGGTCTGCAACTGTTGGAATTTTCTGGTTGCCTGCCTCTCTCTCACACTCAGTCTAGGTCACAGGAGATGAAAAAAGAAAACAACACCAAGAAATTCAGTGCCTTGTTGTCCCGAGGGCCCGAGACCTCTTGCTGCTCAGCCCTCTACGCGCCTCCTCTCAGTCTGCTTGCGTCGTTTTGTGTATGACGCCCAGGGATGTTAGCTGGACTCCCAGGAGCAGATGTTAGCTTCATCTCCCGGGAGCAGAGTGCATACCGCATTGATTTCTCTTGCTTTTTCAGAACAAGGAGTGAGCTTAGTTATCACTTCCTATGTTCACTGTCATTTTATTTTCCTCTTCAGAATCACCTGCCTCTTCATACCTACGCTTTGTTTCCCTCTCAGACTCTGTTTTTCTTAGTGATATCTAGGAGTTTTTAAAATATTCTGAATATTATTCCTTTGTCAGTTTTCTATATGTCGAATATACTTTTCAAGTTTGTTTTGTGTTTTTATTTTTTTAAAGATTGATTTATTTACTTGAAAGGCAGAGTTACAGACAGGCAGAGGTAGAGAGAGAGAGAGCGAGAGAGAGAGAGAGGTCGGTCTTCCATCCATTGGTTCACTCCCCAGATGTCTGCAATGGCTGGAGTTGAGCTGATCCAAAGCCAGAAGCCAGGAGCTTTTCGGGGTCTCCCATGCGGGTGCACGGGCCCAAGAACTTGGGCCATCTTCTACTGCTATCCCAGGCCATGGCAGAGAGCCGGATTGGAAGCAGAGCAGCCAGGACTAGAACCGGTGCCCATAGGGGACACTGGCACTGCAGGTGGCGGCTTTACCCACTAGGCCATAGTGCCCAGCTCCTGCTATTTGTTTTTGCCTTTGTTTATAATGCTTATGTCTTACAGAAGCCTCTACATTTTTGTGTTGTCAGCATATTATGTTTTCTTTAAATAGCCTTTTTATGACTTATTTGTTTGAAAGACAGATTTACAGGGAGTAAAGGAGAGACAGGGAGAGATTTTCCATCCATCGGCTCACAGCCCAAATGGCTGCAACAGTCTGGGCTGGGCCAAACCGAAGCCAGGAGCCTGGAACTCCACTCAGACTTCCCACGTGGGTGGCAGAAGCCCGAGCACTTGGGCCATCGGACTCTGCTTTCCCTGGCACATTAGCAGGGCGCTGAATTAGAAATGGAGCAGCCAGGACTCGAACTGGCACTCAAATGGGGTGCTGGTGACAAAGCACGCAGTGGTTCGTCCTGCCGAACCACAACAACAGCCCCCAGCATATTTTCTTTTAACAATAAAAATTAGGTAATATATAAATACGCAGCCTTGGGAAGGCAGAATGCTAGGTGGTTTACTGTTGAAAGAAATTTCTCTCAGCCACCAAGGAAGATCCACTCTAACTGGGCACTCAAATATCTCATATTGGTTCTCAGCACTTTCTCAAGGTAAAAACATTTGCAGCCAAAAGTGTTTCTCCTCCCTCCCTGTTCCTCAAGAATGATTTGTCCACCTTCCCTTCAAAGCTAGGTTAATACGCTCATTTCTTTCCTTGCTGTGCTATCATTGCATAATTCTGATGTCACTGTTTTATTCTATCCAGACCTTTTACTTGCCCAAATATTATATAGATGGATTAACCCTTCCCTCTGTTAGTGTTCTGATAATTCATGTTCTCCCTTCTGCTTTTCTCCTGCTGGGACAAGAGGAAGGCGTAAATCTGAGAGCGTGTTGAACTGCAGCTGAATGAGCTGAGCTAGCGCCCTTCTCCGGAATTCTGTTAAAAGTCTGCTGTGCCTCGTGCCCCTGAGGGCTGCCTACACTTTTGGGGTGATTCTTCCAACACGAGCTGAGCCTCCAAGCCGTGGCTTCTGTTGGAGACAATCTGCTCTCGTTTTCAAAGACCCTCCTTCCTCACTTGCCTTCCCCAGCCACTAACGCCCTTCCAGTCTCAGCTGGAGTAGAATAAAACAAGAGAACAGCGGCCGGTGCCGCGGCTCAACAGGCTAATCCTCTGCTTTGCGGCGCCGGCACACCGGGTTCTAGTCCCGGTCGGGGCGCCAGATTCTGTCCCGGTTGCCCCTCTTCCAGGCCAGCTCTCTGCTGTGGCCAGGGAGTGCAGTGGAGGATGGCCCAGGTCCTTGGGCCCTGCACCCCATGGGAGACCAGGAGAAGCACCTGGCTCCTGGCTTAGGATCAGCGCAGTGCGCCGGCCATGGCAGCCATTGGAGGGTGAACCAACAGCAAAGGAAGACCTTTCTCTCTGTCTCTCTCTCACTGTGCACTCTGCCTGTCAAAAAAATAAAAATAAATAAATAAAAATAAAAAAAAAAAAACAAGAGAACAGCAAGAGTTGAGGAAGAGGCGCTGGGAGCACCCTGTCTTCCCCTGCACGGCACATCCGTGGCGGCTTTTTTTTCCACTTCCTGTTTAGTGAGAGCCCTGTATGCTTGTGGAGTAACTGAGCTCCCAGTCATTTTTCCACACTGTGTCTCCTGCCTTCCTTCCAGTCGGGGACACATAGATGGTGAGCCACTGTGGTTTTCCCCCTCTGTTGACTGTCACATGTTGGGGTGCCAGAGAAGAACTTCTTCTTTTTTATTTTTTATTTTTGACAGGCAGAGTTAGACAGTGAGAGAGAGACAGAGAGAAAGGTCTTCCTTCCGTTGCTTCACTCCCTAGATGGCCGCTACGGACGGAGCGCTTCACCAATCTGAAGGCAGGAGCCAGGTGCTTCCTCCTGGTCTCCCATGCGGGTGCAGGGCCCAAGCACTTGGGCCATCCTCCACTGCACTCCTGGGCCACAGCAGAGAGCTGGACTGGAAGAGGAGCAACCAGGAGAGAACTGGTGCCCCAAGCGGGACTAGAACCTGGGGTGCTGGCGTCACAGGCG
Source organism: Sylvilagus floridanus (assembly GCA_949820135.1). Lineage (NCBI taxonomy): Eukaryota > Metazoa > Chordata > Mammalia > Lagomorpha > Leporidae > Sylvilagus > Sylvilagus floridanus. The sequence continues at coordinate 72,575,361 of OX463226.1, read as the reverse complement.
GAGGATTAGCCTAGTGAGCTGCTGCACCGGCCCAGAGAAGAACTTCTCCTGGGGAAAGGCAGACCCCATGTTCACCCTAGGTGAGCACAGCCCACTCCCAAAGTGGAATTAATGAGGGGTGGGCAAGATTAAATATTTCCCTGAGTTTTGTCTATGCATTGTCTCCACAGAATCCCTCCTGGAGGGATTTGGTACTGGGCCTGGAATCCTTTTGCACACTGCTATTCCTGGATGCTTCCCAGTGGGAAAGCACTGCTTCTCTCCTCTTCGCTGGTTTTATGTAGTCATTGGTTGTTCCGTTTCAACACTTTCACACTCTGGTTTGAATGTTTGTGTCTCTTCAAAATTCATGCTGAAACTCAAGCAGCCGGATTGAAGAAGTGGCCAGGAGAGCGCCCCTGACCTGGGTAGGATTGGGGGCTTCTAAAGAGGCTTGTGGGAGGGCAGTCCACCCTTCCTTCTCACCCACCATGGGAAGATGCAACTCTTGTCCCTTTAGCCCTGCTGCCTTCCGCCATGTGAGTTCATGGTAACAACACATCGACTTGGAAGCTTGGGCCAGGCACACAATCTGCCAGTGCCCTGATCTTGGGCTTTCCCTCCTCCAAGACTATGAGCAACAGATTTCAGCTCTTCACAAAGAACCCAGTCTCGGGGGATTTGTCCTAGAATTATGACTAGACGAAGGCATTTCAAGACTTGAGAGCCATTGTAATCTTGTGTCAACATTACCACCTTTCCCAGAAGTAGCATGAATGAAACTGAAAATACCACTTCACTTCTTTGTGTCTGACATTGTCTATAACAAAAGAAATAATGTTTGCTAAATTTGTTCCACAGACCATGTCCTAATAAATTGAAAAGACAATTAAAGTTAATGGCCAGCATCCCATATGGGCTTCAAGTCCCAGCCACTCCACTTCCCATCCAGCTCCCTGCTAATGTGCCTGGGAAAGCATCAGAGGATGGCCCAAGTGCTTGGGCCCCTGCACCGACTTGGGAGACAGAGAAAAAACTCCTGGCTGCTGGCTACTGGCAGTTGCAGCCATTTGGGGAGTGAATAAGCAGATAGAAGGTCTGTCTCTGTCTGTCTCTGTCTCTCTTTGTAATTCTGCCCTTCAAATAAAAAAAATAGACAAATATTTTAAAAGAAAAAAGAGTTGTTATGGTTTGGGTGTGGTTTCTCCCAAATGCTCCTGTGTTGGAAGTTTGCTCCCAAGTCATGGTATTGAGAGATGGTGGATCGCTGAGGTGGGGCCCAGTGGAAAGTAATTGGGCCATAGGCCATCCCCTGAAGGGATCAATGCCCACATCCTGGGAGTGGGATCGGTCTCTTGAGACTAGATTACTGGCCTCTAGAGGGGATTGTTATAAAGCAAGGCCACACCCTACACCGTGCCAGCCTCTACGTGGGCCAGCTCGCTACTCTTGCACACACTCCACCATCAGATGCCATCTGCCACGTTGGGACATGGCAGAGGGCCCTCGCCAGAGGGGGCTGCTCAAGTTTGAATTTGTCAGCCTCCAAAACCATACCAGAACGTGCCTCTTGTCCTTATAAAGTGTCCAGTCTCGGGTCTTGTCTTACTGCCACGCAAAACAAGTAAGACAAGCGTGCATCTTCATTTGCTTCCTTTCGAGGCGTTGCCTCAAGCTCTCCCGTCAAGCTGAGGCTTCATGTTCCATTTGGACCCACTCGCAAGTTCTCCATGTTCCTTCCTCCCTCCTGTCCTTCCTTCCTTTCTTGTTTTTCTGAGAGTCTGCTACATGGAGGTCGCACTTTTAAAGGCATGGAGGGGTGGGGTGGCTTCCACCAAGATGCACTGGGCTTCAGCCCACAGAGCTGCAGGTCTGGCTGGTGTGCCGTGTTCATCCTTCCTGCGCAACTGTAAAATGATAGCCTTTGGGCCCTCACTCAGGCCCATCCCTCCCCCTGGCTGATTTCTGCTTGTCCACAAGCTATCCGTGTCGCTGTCACTTGATGTAACTTCTCTGGAAGCCTTTTCCTATTGCCTGAGACTGGCCTGGGTGCCGCCAGGCGAGCCCTCTCCCGCCCATTGGCATCAGTCCCTCTGTGTGCCAACTGCTTGCATGTTTTATTTCCTGTTCAGCAGTGGTTCTGGGAAGAAACAAACTGAGCACACAGCTCAGAGCTGTGCATGTCACTGTCTCTCACGGCATGTGTGTTTCGTGACACAATTTTTTAAAAAATCAAATGCATTTCAGAAGTTTTAAAGGTGCTCTGAAGTTCAACAGCAGCACGTGGCTGCCAAGCTGGTTCTCATCAGCCCATCCTTTGTGGTTTGTTGGCAGCAATGCATCCATGCATTCATTTCACAGAAGTATGAATGAGTAGACCGAATTCTTAATGGAGTCTGGTGATACACCCGGGCTAGGTCAAGTTCCGAGCCAAGTTCAGAAGCCATGGGCTCCATCACACTATTGACCATTACCATATAACCATTCCATCTTTTGCAGAGTTCATCAAAGGCCCAATCTCGGCCTCAAAGCTTTGAATTTTGTCATTTCACCCCCTAAATCCACTCATGTGAGAAGCAAGGGCAGCCCACACGCACCTTCTAAGGGTGTCAAGCATTGGTTAGGGATGGTCAGCTGTCCTAAAGATGGGAGCACATGTGAGGGAGCATGCTCCATGTCTGTTCTAATGACACCCATGTGTGAGCAAGGTGGCTAAGGCCCCAGAGCTGTGCGCGGGCTTTGAATGCAGTTTGAAGCCTGTTGTCTCTAAATACAGAGCATCAGTGGAGAGCATTAACATGTCAGCTCCTTTCCCGGGATTTTGCCCATTAAAGTGGCTGCAAAGGAGCGTTCTGAACAAGTTACCATAGCCCACGTTATTGTCTAAGCATCAGAGCAAATGGGAGCCTCCCGAGTGTTCCAGAGAGCTCCAGGAGTGGGCAGGACGAGCATTTTAAATGGTGGGTGACGTGGTAAGACGGGGCTCGGGAAGAATCTGAATTTGCCCGGCACTCCCGCCCCCCAGAGCCGCAGTAGATCAACTTGACACTTCCCGGCTCTACTTGACTTCGTCCTCGTTTTTATTTCGCGGCATTCCCACCGATGCAGCTGCCAGGAAAGGAAGCGATGGAATTTCAATGTAGAGAAGACCCGTCCCCTTCTTTTTGGACCGGACGTTTCTGCACAAAGAGCCGACGGCCCCTGCTTCTGCCAGTTCCGAGATGCTGTCAGAACCACCAAGCAAGGTCAAAGCAGCAGCACCAACCTCGTCAGCGTCACTCCTACCGCGGTGACCGTGAGGCTTCTCGGCTGCCTGGGGGATCATCTGTAACAGGCCACTTGATTTGGTAAATGTTTTCCTGCTTACTGAAGAGCGCTCATTATTAATGACCAGAGAGGGAACTCCTGCCTCCCGTGGCAGAAGCTGATACATTTGCTTTGTGTAATTGCCCTGTGTAGTTAGCCATGCGGTCGCTCAGCGAAGACAAATTGCCTTCTTCCCATAAGAGTCTCCCCGAACGTCCCGGGCGAGCTAGGAGGAAGCTGGCCACCGAGAGCGAACTCTTTGCTCACACCATCGATGAGCCCACGAGCGGAAAGCAGATGGCCAGTCTGAGATGAATGGTGTTTTTTAATGGTTTTAAAATAGCTCTGTCTGCGAACAGCCTTCTGAATGACAACACGTAGTGCAGTTTGATTTATCTGTTGCTGCCGCTGTGTGTTCGGAAAACTTTTCTCCCAGTTCCTCTACGAGGACAAAAACTGATCTCTCTCCAAAGTGGGGAGCAGGTGACTAGAGTGGTAAGAATTAAAGGGCAAGTGGAATGGGAGGATACAAAGAAACCCAACCTAGATAAATGACAGGTGTGCTTCCAGGACAGCAGCATCTTGTAGCCTGGCGTTTGAAGAAAATAACTCTGTTGAGATTTAACTGAAGACATCAAGCTCTGAAAAGCGACATGAAATAGACCGAGTCTGGGAGAAAAGGTCAGGATAAGGACAGCACACCTTGGTCTGTCTCCGGTTCAGAGATGAGTTGAACCCTGCTTCGTGCACACAAGTGATCTGGGAAATGCGACTCCTAATGAGAACGTGAACATTCTCCACGGCCGTCAAGGAAAAAGGAATACAAGAGGGAGTCTCTGTTAAAACTGCATGAAGAAGCCCGCTCATACCTTTTGTCAACTTCTGGAAATATCTAGAAGGCGGCATACTTCACATGAGAAAGAAGTTGAGAGGAACATGTTGGAGTGATGGGAAGTAAATACTAGCATTTTCAAAGAATTAGCAGATGCACTATACTTGAAATTAAAGCATGAGAATTAAACAGCAAGGAAGGTAGATGGGAGCAGTAATTTTATGGCAAGAGAAAAGAACCCAGATTGGTTGTAGGATCAGACCCTGGCCAGATTCGTCTCCCTCTGTCCTGATGCGGGAAGTGGAACGACACAGAAAGCTGCTCTTTCTTGTTCTGCATTGCTCCATGCTTTCCAAACATGCACAGGTGCTTGTAATTAGTCATCACTTGACATCTGTGCTTGTTGTTTTAAGAAAGCATTATTTTTTTATTTTGATCTCTATCTCATTCAAATCTGAAATAAGTCTGACCAGTTTTCCCATATTATTTCAATTCTGCAGATATGTCTTGACAGCCTGTAGTGTTCAAAGCCTTAGCACTGACCACCCTTTACACACCCCAAATTGGGACACGAGTACTTACTTGTGTAGTGAGATAAAATATTCGAAGTTGAGACTGTCTCCAAAATTCAAATTAGAAGCTTAGTTCCAGGAGCAGAAAGGAAACATAAGAAAGTTTCTCAAGATCTTGCATGCAAAGGAAGAGAATAAAAAAATAAAAACATAAGTAACTGTAGCAGAAGGCAGAGTAAGACAGGTGACTCAAGAAGGCACACACAGGGGCCGGTGCTGTAGCATAGTGGGTAAAACAGCTACCTGCAGTGCCCGCATCACCTATGGGCGCTCAGCTGGGACAAACAATTGGGACGATGAAAGGAGCACCAAGAACAAAAGCTTGGGCCAGGCCAAAGTTTAAGAGGAGGAGCTACTGTAGGTCTAGCTGTATTGGTAACAGTATTCAACAGATACGGCCTAGGCTAGGAACAAAACTTAAATCTTCCATGTGAAAACGCATTCTATGCCCAATCACCCTTGTTTCTGTTACATGGTACCCAAGTGTCCCCTACTCTGAATTAACAGCAAAGACGGAAAACAATCTGAGAGTTTAGAGGAAAACCAGAAGAAACAGCATGACCCCAGCCAAGAGAGCAAAGAGTGTCAAAGGGGACAGGGGCAGCCAGTGCTTCACTGACGAAGAGGAGAATGGAAGCGAAGAGGAGACCAGCGAATTCAGGGGCAAGTGCTCAGCAGCAGCCTCCTCTGGTAACTCCATAAGGAAGTTCCACCTGTGTTGCTCTGCATGCGTTTCTTACCGCAGTCGGGCTCACAGTGTTTTATTCTGAAGGGTTTGGCCAATTCCGGCTGTGGTCAAGGCTTACTCCAGGCCTCTCAGGAACGGGGTGGACATCCAGGTGTCAGGGAAGCTGACAGGCAGGACTGGGAACTCAGAAGGCAAACAGGGGAAGGGTCTCTCTGGGCCTCATGATCCTGAGTTGGGACTTCAAGAAGAGTTACAGCAGGACTTGAAGAGGCCCTGTATGTAGAGGAGGGAAGATCCCTCCCATAGGGAATCCAGCCGGGAGGCCTCTTCCGCCTGGAAGCTCTACACAGTTGGGTGGGTACTTTGGTATCCAGTTATTTATAAGTAAATACGTATGCTCCAACCTCACCTGGACTTGGGGATTAAAGAGGGCACCCAACTCCTCAAGGTCCAAGTGCACCTGAGACCCTCGAGGAGCGCAGTCCCAGCGGGGAGGCAGGACCCAGGGTGTCAGGGCCAGAGGTGAGATAAGAGGGGCGGTACGTGCGTTCGTTTGCTTTTTAGAGTCTGATCCACCAATGAGAAAGACTACATCAAATCTTTGATTCTTCTCGAACCATCCCTGATGATAGAACACATAACTCGGGGGTCTTTAGGTGTGAGAAACAAACCCCTGAAGCTCAAAAATGTTTTGCTTTATAATTTCATGCAAATTGGACTTTTAGTGTCTTCTCACTTTGGCACAAGAGTACTTTTTGTCATGGAAAGTTTCAAACAGAAAAATCGAGAATAGTGTAGTGACTCCTCTTCTGTGTGTCACCCAGCTCTAAACACCAACAACATCTCACCGTTCTCTCAACTCTTTGCCCCCTCCAGCACACAGACACATCACATATTCACACTTACTTTGTGCTGGAGGCTTTCAAAGCATTTCCCAGGCAACATGACATTTCAGTTCAAAATTTCCTAACACATGAGGATTCCTTTTGTTAATCATATCTCAATACTATCACACCTAACAAAATTACTAACAAATCTTTAATGTCATCTTAGTCCCAAACCATATTCAGTTTTCTCTGGTTGTCTCCGAAATGTCTTTCCTTGAGTGAATTGTTTGGATCAGGATCCTAAACACACTCACATATTGCACATGGTTGGTCTAACTTTGAAGGAAGTTTTTTTCATTTCCCTCTTTATTTTTATTTTTTATTTTATTTATTTATTTTTTTTTGACATGCAGAGTGGACAGTGAGAGAGAGAGACAGAGAGAAAGGTCTTCCTTTGCCGTTGGTTCACCCTCCAATGGCTGCCGCAGTCGGCATGCTGCGGCCGGCGCACTGCGCTCCTCCGATGGCAGGAGCCAGGTGCCAGGTGCTTTTCCTGGTCTCCCATGGGGTGCAGGGCCCAAGCACTTGGGCCATCCTCCACTGCACTCCTGGGCCACAGCAGAGGGCTGGCCTGGAAGAGGGGCAACCGGGACAGAATCCGGTGCCCCGACCGGGACTAGAACCCGGTGTGCCGGCGCCGCAAGGCGGAGGATTAGCCTGTTGAGCCACGGCGCCGGCCCTCCCTCTTTATTTTTTTTAAGATTATTTATTTGAAAGTCAGAGAGTTAGAGAGAGGCAGAGGCAGAGAGAGAGAGAGAGAGAGAGAGAGAGAGAGGTCTTCCATCTGCTGGTTTACTCCTGAAATGGCTGCAATGGCCAGAGCTAGGTTGATCCAAAGCCAGGAGCCAGGTGCTTCTTCCTGGTCTCCCATGTGGGTGCAGGGCCCCAAGGACTTGGGCCATCTTCTACTGCTTTCCCAAGGCATAGCAGAGAGCTAGATGAGAAGTGGAGCAGCTGGTACTCAAACCAACACCTGTATGGGATGCCAGCACTGCAGGCAGCGACTTTACCCACTATACCACCATGCTGGCCCCTCCCTCTTTAATTTTTAATGCCATTTATTTGCGGAAGAATCTGAGTAAATTTGCTCTGGAAATTCCTATATTAGTATTTGGCCAGCTGTATTCTCACAGTGTCATTTAACATGTTCCTCTGTCTGCCATATGTCTTTAGCCTGGTGGGTAGGGACTTGATCAGAATCAGGCCCCAAATTTGGCAACTATTGCTCTATACTCAATTGTGTTTCATGTCATCTATTTCATGCCATCAGTATACACAGACTGTGTACCTGTTCTACTTTGAAGGGTTTTATGATTGGCCAGTGGGTTCCAGAGGCATCTGTCTGATCCACTGGTTACAAAGTTCTCACCAACATTTTACCTGATGTATTGGTGGCCAATGAAGAGACCATTATTCTACAAGGGGTAATTTTGGTGATTTGCTAATTCTGTCATTGCTTCTACATTTATGAGTTATAATACAATAAGTAACATTCCTTCAACAGCTATGTGCTTGCTCCAAAATACAGATGGTGCCTAACTTGCATCGACATAATTTTTATACTTTTGGTAGTGCAAAAGTGATTGGCATTTAGCAGAAATAGCAGATTTGTAGGGGCTGGCGCTGAAGTGTAGCGGATAAAGCAGCCACCTGCAGTGCCAGCATCCCATATGGGCACCGGTTTGAGACCCGGCTGCTCCAATTCTGGTCTGGCTCTCTGCTATGGCCTGGAAAAGCAGTGCAAGCACAGCTCCAGCTGTTGCGGCCAATTCGAGAGTGAACCAGTGGATGGAGGCCCTCTCGGCCTCTCCTTCTCTGTGTAACTCTTTCAAATAAATAAATAAATCTTTTTAAAAATCGCAGATTTGCATTTGGAGCTTTTCCTAGGTTAGCAAATCTTCAGCTTCTCCTCTCTTGGGAGGCTGGGACATGGCAGCTACAGCTCCTAGTCAGCCCTGTGCTCACAGGGGAACCCACAGCCAGTCTACGGTGTGTTGTGTTGCTAAGCTGGGAGGTTCAGTAAGTTGGGTGCAATAAACACATTTTCCACTTACAATATATTCAAATACCATGAGTTTATTGGGAGGCAATGCCATCGTAAGTTGAAGGGCAACTGTGTCTCAAAGGAAAATTGATATACATGCCTTCTCATCACCAACCGTAGTTCCCCTCTCAAGAGCCCTCTGAAGGAAGTACTACCCACAGGTCTATTTTCTATGTAGGAAAGCAGAGGCAGAGCGAGGTTACATGACATTCTCAGCATCTCACAGCTACTGGCTCTCAGAGCCAGGATTCAAAATGCGGACCGACTCCAGAATCTCTAGGTAACTTTCTCAAGTTTCCAGTTCATACTTAAAATACAACGATATGTTAATATAACAGATTCATAAGCACAAGTTACATTCCTCATTAAAATGTATTCCTACTTACTTAGAAGTGATCCCTTGACATTGTGATATTACCTCTCACCTGTTAGGATAGTTATTATCAGAGAGAGAGAGAGAGAGAGAGAGAGAGAGAGAGACAGAGGTGAGCATGTGGAGAAATTGGAACCGTTGTACACAGTTGATGGGAATGTGAAATGTGCAGACTAAATCTAAAAGCTATTTCTTTTCCATCAAGCTTTGAAAAAGTATCAAGTGCTTGTTACTGACGTTAATGAAACACCTGTGCTTATCAATCAGGAGTCGCCATTGCTACGGTTAACAGTAAGCTGATGGCTTTTTCAGATGATACCTAATTAATGGGAATTACATCAACAAAACCCTTTCCCCAAATTTCCACAAAGCAAGCTAAGAATTTTCTAGGGAAATTGCCAACCAGAGTGAGTATGGGGGTTATCAGTTGAAATATGGATATTCAACAGAGGAGGGCAAACCTACAGACCTCCTGCAGGATTAGCAGACAGTAACTTCAGAAAGAGCTTTCAAGCCCTGCTGAAGAGTCAAATGAGGACTATTGAGAGAGGTGTATGAGGAGGTTCCATTCCGTGTCAGAGACCTAAACAGAGATCATGGCAGTGATTTTACATTCACTGTGAGCTTACTTGGTGTACTTCGATTTTTCTTTTCATAGACCACTAAACACAAGAGAAGTGTGATGAGGTTGGAGGGAAAGCAGAGGCCAACGTAAACAACAGAGCTAAGTGGGGATGCTGAGAAATGCTTGTGTGACTGAACACTCACAAAAAGGGTAGGCTGGAGAGAGAAGAGTTTGGCTGTCTGATGGTTATAAATCCAAGGGGTGGAAGAATCTATGCTGCCCTGGAATACGAAACTACCAGTAGAGGCAAAACAAGCTACACCCATGTGGTCCCAGCTGGTGTAGTAGTCAGCTTTTTGTCATTGTCGTGAAAAACCTGAGGCAGATCACTTTGTCAAGAAAACACAGGGGAGTCAGCACTGTGGCATAACAGGTAAAGCTGCCACCTGCAGTGTCAGCATCCCACATGAAAGCTGGTTCAAGTCTGGCGGCTCCACTTCCGATCCAGCTCTCAGCTATGGCCTGGGAAAGCAGTAGAGGATGGCCCAGGTCCTTGGACCCCTGAACTCACATGGGAGACCTGGAAGAAGCTCCTGGCTTCTGGCTTTGGTGCAGCTCCAGTCTTTGTGGCCATCTGGGGAATGAATCAGCACATGGAAGTTCTCTCTCTCTCTCTCCCTCTCTTCTCTCTCTCCCCCTCTCTTCTCTCTCTCTCTCTCCCTCTGCCTCTCTGTAACTGCCTTTCAAGCAAATAAATAAATCTTTAAAAAAAAAATAAAAGGAAAACCTAGATTGATTTGGGCTCAAGTGTCTGGAGGTGCAAGGTCTGGGAGTCTCAGCTGGTGATGGCTTCTTGCTGGCAGAGTCCCCAGATGGTGCAGAGCATCACGTGGCAAGAGCTAGGGAGCACGGAGGTGTCTGTGTCGTCCAGTCTCTCCTCCTTCTAAGAAAGCCACCAGGATTCAGTCATGAGGGCTCCAGCCTGATGACCTTACCCAGTTCTAGTCACTTCCCAGAGGCCTCCCTTCTGAATACCACAGTAAGATTCAGTTTCCGCCCTTAACACCACTAGCATATGACTGGCTATCAGGCTCCAGTGATAGTTTGTGTAGGACAAACTGTATTCAGACATAGTGCCTGGGGTATTTCCTGACACTCCCTTTATAGACACTGCTCTTTGCCAAGGGGAAGACTTCTCTTAGACATAATCTCCCCTGGGCAGAGATCTGGGGGGCATTGTTCACTACTGTAACTCCAGCACCGAGACCAGGTCTGGAGTTAGATGCATTTTAACTGAATGAGTTTCTACCTTTTCCCTATCCAACTCAAGGTCAAACTCAACTCATTCCCACTTCTTCAAGAGGTTGTAGTAACAAGTTCTTATACCTTATTATAGTTTGAACCCCATTTTAGTTTTCCTTTTAAAGGTATAGATTTCTTTGCCGCTGGGACATTCCTTCCTGTTCATTTTGTCAACATGTAATGCAAAGACTTCGCACATCAATTTTACTTATGGTGCTTAATTTAAGATGTTGGTTGCCAGGCTCCACCCCAGACTTACTAAATCAGAATTTCTCAAGAAGGAGCCCAGGGATCAGCACATTTTATCAGTTCCCCAGATGACTCAAGAGTACACTGAGGTTTGCAGAGCAACCTTGCAGCCCTTATTCATCTTCATAGCCTCCATCATGTTCTGAGTTCTCCATGAATGTTTACTGTGCTCCACAAAACTGAATGGAATTGACCTAAGTGATGGGACTAATTGAACATGGTGATTTTGCAACTACTTTGCTTGTTCATTTCAAAGTGCAGCACTGTCAAAGAGAAAAAAACAGATGGAATTAAAGTTACCTGGGTTTCTCAATAAGAAAACAGATTGCAAATTTTAAAATAAACAAACAAACAAACAAACTTGTAAAGTATGTGTATTGGCCAATTTGATGAAAATTTTGTTTAAACATAAAACTGCACAAAATTCAACTATGTATCTTTAAAATTATTTTTCCAAATGAACACAATCATGTAACCAGTACCCCATCAAGAAATAGAGCATGACTCATACCCAGAATCTTTCTCCTGCCCCTGTTCTATCACTTTCCTCTACTTACCTATCTGCATATTGTGATAGTTCACTCATTCTCACTGGCATATAGTATTCCATCATAGGAATATAGCAGCGTCTGCTTACCCACACTACTGTAGATGGTATTTGGGTTGGTTTCAGCTTGAGGCCATTGTGAATAGTGATTCTATGAATATTCCTGCTTTTGTCTCTTAGTGAGCACATGTACCCCACTCTGCTGGGTACTTATGCAAGAAGGAAACGGCTGGCATACACGTCTATCCAACTTGAATACATACTAATCCATGTCTCATGCCCCTCTCTGCTTTTGCCATCTTAATGCCCTCCCACATGGACCCTGGGTTTGGTCATGTGACTTGCTTTGGCCAATGGGACAGCAGTAAACTTAATAGAAGTGAAGCTCATACATGTGCTTCCTCTTTTTCGTGCTCTCTTTAGTTTCTCTGTGATGGCAGATCAAGGCTAGCGTGCTGAGGATGAGAGACATGAGGAGAGTAGAGTCATCCTGGACAGGCCAACCCACAGGCCAGGCCCCAGCCATCCTACCAGCTGGGTGTACACCAGCAGCCGAACAAGCCCAGGGAAGATAACCAAGCCTGGCCCTGGTAAACAGAGCTACCGAGCTGTTTTGATATGTCTTTATTAATTAGTCTGTTTGATAAATCTTAATATAGATTAGGATATCCTCTCTTTTTTTTCATTTTAATCATCTCTAGGAGTGCGTGTAAGAATCAAACTGTGGATTTAATGTGCATCTTTCTAGTAACTACTGGTGTGAGCATCCTTTCATGTTTGCTATTAGTAGTATAACCTCCCTTATGAAGTACCTCCCTAAGAGATTTGTCCATTTTTCTATTGCATTAGCTGCCAGTTTTGCCACTGATTTGTAGGAATGAATATACACAGAGAGACACCCTAGAGGCAAGCCCTCTGGAGCTACCCTTCCCTATTCTGTGACTTTCTATTTCACTCTCTTAATGGTCCTGCACAATGAACAAAAATCCTCAATTTTAGTATGATTCCCTTTATCCATTGTAATCTTGATGGTTGTCAAAACTTCTTTGCCTACCCTAGGGTCATGAACCTTCTGTTTTCTTCTAAAATCTTTCTTGTTTTACCTCTAATATTTATACTAATGACCCACCTGGAATAGATTTTTTTTAAGTATGATAGGGATCAAGATTCACCTTGGTTCCAAGTGGATATCTGATCACCCTGGACATTCATGGAACAAGCAGTGAGTGAGGCATTGGATCTTGTTTGCATAGCCCTCACTGGAAGGCAGCACATGGTCATAGGATGAGTTTCCAAGTGGGCTCCCATCTCCGCCCTGCTACCAGCTCGCTGGTTCCGTGACCTGGACATGTCATAGAGCTATCTCCATTTTGCATAAAATAGGAAGTTGGATGACCTAATCTCCATTGTTTCTTCCCAACATGCAGGGTCAGGCAGAAGTGCCATATGACTCCAACTAAGGTGTTACTAGTCCTGGGACCTCAGGGAAATTTCCTTACCAACAGGATGAGAACAATCATGCTCATATGCAGGACTGTTGTGAGAATAGAAAAAACAAACAAGAAGTTTAGTACTTGGCAAATTATATTGCTCAATGAAAAGTAATACCTGCTGTTGTTAACAGTTATGCTGCCAATATCAAAGGATATTAATTTTTGTGAAAACACAACTAGTACCTCTAGACTGAATTTGTAATACAAGTTTGCTTGGCAATACAGTTAACTAGTCAGGCAATGCATCCTGTAATACAGTTAACTAGTCCTGCCTCATCCTCTTTATTCCTAAGAGATGTTATTTTGTAAAGAAAGCTAAAAACAGAGTGAAATCACACAAGTACAAAATCATCTTTGGTGAAATTTTCATTCATTGCCTTAGAATTCAAAAGTTTATCCTGAAGGTCTGTAGAGTCCAGGAAAGTACAGAATGCCACAATGACACTGTCTATGGTGAATTTGTAAGTGTGAAGTCATTAAATTCTCACAAAGAGACTGACTCGGGACTCCCCTCACCTCCTGACCATCCCACCTGAAGCAGCACTCCTCCATCATTCTCACCTCACCTTGGTTTATTTCAGAGCGACTACAACCACCTGCCACGTCTCCCTACTTTCTGTGAACCATCTGTCTGTCGCAACTGCAATGCCAACTCCATGGGAGCAAGGGTTTTGGTAAATTCACTGAGGATCTTCAACACCTGGAAAAATTCTAGCCATAGTAAAAAGTCAGCAAATATTGTAGCATCAGTGAATAAAGGCAAACTAAGAGTCACATAAAATATGTAATGACATTCAGTTAGGCCCATGCTATTTTAATATAATGTACAAATCAATAATATATTCTGACTGCAATAGCTCTGTCAACACCAAACTCCAGTTATTGTGGATGTTCAGTAATAACAGTACCACAAAAATATTAACCCTGTTAATAATCAACACATTTTTCTTAAGTTCACCTTTGGGAACTAAGAGAAGGAAATTGATATTTCCCACATTCATAGCCTGTAATTGGTTTTTTTAAAGAACTGTTTAATAAACACGCTTACTGAAGGAGAAGATTATTCAGAAAGCTGTTTTTCTTTTCTCTCAATAAAAGCAGACATGGGGGTCATGTTTTCACTATAAACATATATTAAGTTGTACATGTTGACTATTAGAAAGTTGTTCAATTTTTCCTTTACCAAAATAAATTGTTAATTAAGATAGACAAAAACCAGGAAACATTGAAGTTAGTCATTTAATTTCCTCACTTATTCAGAGCTGCCTGGAGTCATTTCCTGCAGGAATTCCATGTCTTCCCATTGAAGGTTTTCAGCAGCTGCTAACGAAATCATCAGCCCAGGCAGCGGGGGCTACCCCAGGCTCCAGTTACCAATCAGGTGTTTTTTTGTACTCACAGTGGAGCCAGATCAACTTGTGAAATAAATCTAAATACCTCCTAGAATGCTGTTTCTGCATTGCCCTCAGAGGTGATGTGGTCTACTGGGAGGAACTGTAGACAAGGAAACCTGATTCTAGATTTGGCTCAGCCACTGATTAGTTGTGTGACCTTAGATCTCACCTCCCATGTTCTAACAGCCCTGTCTACGTGAGGGTAACAACACTCAAACTGTACCCAACCAAGCTGTTTTCAAGATGGAAGGAAGACCAAATGCAGGGGTGCAGCTCTTTTTATAGAAGTGCATGCCTCCAGCGCATGCTCATCCGCATGTGCTAGCCTTAAAGCTACAGCGCTTCCTTGGGTCCAACCTGGGCTAAAGCAATGTATTGGGCATGAGGTGGATGACCGATAAATCCAAGAGATCTCTGTCTTTTGCAGTATTATAAGGAAGTTGAGCTGTTCTTCACAGGTCTGAAATACACAAGCCTTCTTCTCAATCTTAAGTTTCCTCTTTATTTGGGAATTGGAAGGGCCTAAGTTAATAATGCTATTATTTTATGAAGAAGCACGCATAACGTTGTTGACTTTGGGTTGGGAGTGGTTGAGGCTAATCTGCTAGTGACTGAATATTTGCATCCCCCAAATTCATGTGCTGAAATTCTAACCTCAATGTAATGGTGTTGGGAGGTGGGGCCTCTGAGGTCATTATGTCATGAGGGGATCCGTGCCCTCGTGACTTCTGTGACTTCTACCACTCAAGGACTCGGTGAGAAGGAGCCAGCGATGAACCAGTGCTCAGTTCTGCTGGTTGCTGAGTCTTGGACTTCCTAGCCCCAGAACTGTGATGGATAAATTCCTGTCATTTGTAAACGACTCAGCTCACAGCATGTTTGTGACAGCAGGCCAAATGGACTAAGTCAAAATGCATATCGTTTTCTTGTTCAAATCTTCTCATGAACGGGGAAGAGTCTCAGTAATAACCATATTGCCGAGTTTCTTTTGTCTGATTTGGCTATCAGAAGGAAGCAAGCAGTCTCAGTATTTGCCAGGTTGGATGAGAAAATACTGAACGTTGAAGGACATGAAGCAATAAGCCAAGACAAAAATCTGAACTCCAATTTCAGAACTCGGTTTCTGCATCTTAGAAGTGGATTCCTCTTTCATGTGGGCAACTCCATCCTCTGCTGCTTCTGACAGCTTGCCCTGAAGCTCACTGTTGAAAGCCTCATGGACTTCCCTGGGAAGACACTGTTTACAATGTAGAATAAAATAGAGTCAAAACATGCATTGTCCAACTCTTGTGGATACACGGCTGGCCCTTCTTATCCATGGGTGCTGCATCAGTGGATTCAACCAATTGCAGACTGAAAATATTCAAAAACATATTGCATCTATTCTGAATGCACACAGGCTACTTTTTCTGGTCATTATTCAATAACAATACAGTATAACAACTTTTTTTTAAGATTATTTGAAAAGCAGAACAACAGAGAAAGAGAAAGAGGGGGAGAGAGAGAGAGAGAGAGAGAAAGAGAGAGAGAGAGAGATGCTTCTTAAATATTGGGTGTGTTGCTTCTCCACAACACTTTATTAATCTTGTGTTCATTTTCATGATAATCTAAACAAATTAATATAAGCATTGTGTTCATGTCCTGGGTCAGACGTTATGGGTTAAATTCTTTTTGGAGTGATGTAGATTTGAAAATGCTATTGAGTTTTCCAAGCCACTGCTTCCTCATCTACAAAATGAAAGTGACAGCTCTTTTCTCAAGGGATTTCTGTGAGATAATTTATACTTAGAAAATGCTTGGCACACAAGCATTAAGTAAAAACTACCTATTAATATGGCCATCATTATCATTTTGCCACCTGTAACACAGTCCTACCGCACGACTTCAGGTCCTATCCATGCCTACAGTACACTCATTGCAAAGTAAATAGGAGAAGGAGGTTGGAATCAACACGTGAATGAGGTATTGGTGCCAAATGAAGTTCAAATGACACGGTGTCTCATTGCACAAATGTTCAAAGGGTTCAAATAGAGGAAACAGAAGGGAAATTGGAATAGTCACCCAGCAAACCCCAGCCTGGGAATGGAGTTGTAAAGAGCCCACACTGTAGCACACACAGCCATGTTCACGTTCTGAACTACGATGTAGTTTAACCAAACCAGTGTCATCTGTCACATTACATTATTGTTAAGGTGAATATATTGGGTTTATTTGCATTTAATTATATACTGTTTTAATTTCATGGTTTTATTAGAGCTATCTGCTTTGCTTTATACTTGAACATATTCAACTAATATTTTAAATTTTAAGTCAGCACTGGGAGTGTACAAATTTCCTTTAAGAGATTAAATTCAATTCTGAGAATCACTGGTATTCGGTGCAGTGGGGCTCTAAACGATGTTGGAGGCTATGCCTCATTACGTGATTCTAATACATCTGCAAGCGCCTGCTACATAGGGGGCATTTGCTGAGCACAAACGGTGATGTGGTATAAACCTTGTCTGGTTAGGGAAGATAGAAGTGGGGTGTGTGTGTGTGTGTGTGTGTGTGTGTGTGTGACAGAGAGAGAGAGAGAGAGGGAGGGAGAGAGAGAGACTAGCGATCTAAGACAGCACTAGAGCTGTGAGAAGTGTCTGAAGAATTCAGGAGAGAACGCAGTCACAGATGGCCAAGGTGGCCAGGTCTGGTTTTGTGGGGACAGAAGATTGGAGCTGGGACTTAAGTAAAGATAATAAAAGGTGTTCTAGTTTAAGGAAATGAATGTGGTGGAGTCTGTGCATATGAGGGGTCTTCAAAAAGTTCATGGAACATGTATACTATGAAAAGACTATGTATGGATTCCAATTTTTTTTCGCTAAAACACACACACACACACACACACACACACGATGACTATGGGGCAGGCATTGTAATGAAAGCTCTATATTCAGCATCTTATTTAATTCTCACGGTAACCACGTGAATTCAGTAACATCAGCCCCATTTTGCGGATAGGGAAACTAAAGCACACGGTTAGATCCCTCACTCCGGTGAGCAGCATATAGTGACAGGGCTGGGAGGCAAGCCCTCATCCCTCACACTCCCCTCTCTAAGCTAGTGCCCCAGTGTGGCTCATTCATTCACACTTCTATTTCAATTATAACAACAATTTTAAAACTGCGAATTACCAGCCGTCAAGAAACATCCTTGTAGTAAGTGCCCATGTACTGAGGGTGGGAAAGAGCCCCATAGGACCCCTTCTTCCTCTAGATGAGCTGTTCTCATCATGCATCTTTTCAATATCAGAGGAAAAAAGGAAGTAAAACCGGCAGGCAATCTTTTAAAAATCAAAACGAGGCTAGTACGATTTTTTTTTTTTTTTTGTCTCCCCAGACATCTCAGTTCCTTACTTTGGATCCTAAAGATTGGTCATTAAAGAAATAAATGTTTTCTTAAGCATGCAAGTCCTCACTCAAACAAGCATGAGTTTGGAATCCACGAGACTCCTGCATGGGCTCAGCCCCTAACACCCCCCCCCCTCCCGCTCTGCTGCCAGGCCAGCCATTGCCCAGGAGACCTGGGGGGGCGGGGCGAGGAATCCGGAGCCACAAGCAGGGCTCCCCACCCAGCGATGCGAGCAGGATCCCGGAGCCCTCGGGTGCCCACACTGCCTCCATTCCCTCCTCCACTAAAAGGGGGATTTCTACATGCTCTTATCAAATTCTCTAGAGACCCATCAAAGTTTTTGTTTTTCCTTCTCCTTATTGCATAAGTGGGACGGGGGCACTTTTTGTTTGAAGCCACTCACCGCCCCCCCCCCATTCCTCCTCCCTTCCGGGGAGGTTTCCATGACAGAGTTTGATGTGTAACATTTCATTCAGTTCTTTTCCCAAACAAGAGACCTTTGCGTCTTGGTGGCGTGATATCACCAGCCCCTGGGCTAGACCGTGTTTCAGAGTGTGGCCAACGGCGCGCCTGGCGAAAATGGAGCCTGCAGCAAAAGAGAAAGTGAGTTCCTAATTGGATTTATGACCATGACTCCCAGAGCAGCCCTCTGCTCCCAGTCACCTCGATAGCGGTTCAGATAGAATCTCTCTGTGCTCGGGATCCAGGAGACGCTGCGAGGAGAAAGCTGGTACGTCTCCCGCTCACCCAATAAAAAGTCGGATTGTTATTAAACTGTCCCTGAAGCTACCGTGATTTACATTCACGCTAATGGCTCTCTTTGTAGAGCAGTCCCTGGAATGGGGGATGCCCTCCGGCTCCTATTGGTTGCATCTGAAATAAACATTACACCGTCCGCAGCTGTGCGGCTCCAGCTAGCCTGCTTTGGAGTCGCCGCGGAAAGTTCAGCGCCTCCCCGAGAAACTTCCAGATTCAAGGAAGCCCAGCTCCACATTACTTGAGTAGCAAAGAGGTAGAGGTAACGCAAGGCGGGAGCGGGGCGCGATGGCATAAGACGCGACAATAAAGTAATGAAGCCAACAGAGGTACAGCAAGGTATGGAGGACTTGACACCATCGAGTGAAAGGGGGAAATAGAAGAGCCCAGCATGGGCGGGTGCTATGGCATAGTGGATAAAGTCCCCGCCTGCAGTGCCAGCATCCAGCTGCTCCAGCTATGGCCTGGGGAAGCAGAAGAAGATGGCCCAAGTCCTTGGGCCCCTGCACCCACGTGGGAGACCCGGAAGAAGCTACTGGCTCCTGACTCCTGACTTCGGATGCCTCTCCTTCTCTCTGTGTAACTTTCAAAAAAAAAAAAAAAAACTCAATGCTATTCCCACCTGTGGCCCATCGTTGAAAGGTGTGCAAGATTGAAAGTAAGAGAAGATGTGAGCCAAGCAGGAAACAGTCAAAACAACTCTCGCTGTGGGGGGGCGGGGGGGGGGGGGTAGGGGCTTTCCCAACATGAAGCAGGACGGATCTTCAGGCTGGGAGGGAGACACAGCTGAGCTCTGAGCTCCCAGGCCCAGCAGAGAGAGCGTAGGCAGCACCGGTACCCCAAGGTAACACCTCAGCTCCCTCTCTGCCCATGCATCGAAGCCCTTCCTGCCTCGTGTTACGCGGCTAGGAGAGAAACGCAACATGCGCCGCCCCCTCCTTCTTACATAGAACACACAGGCTCTCAGAGCCTGGAGAACATCCCCTCCCACAGGTTGAGCGTTCCAAACAAAACCAACAACCAAGAAAGCAAGCAAAGCAGGATTCGGGGCTGATCTGGCCCCGCCTCTTCATGCATCTAAAGAGAAGACCCCTGTCTGCACGGAGTTTTCTACCAAAATAAACTTGTCTTCTTTTTTAAGGGAGGACTTCACTTTATTCTTTAAGATCAATTTTTATTTGAAAGGCAGAGATACAGAGAGAGAGAGAGAGAGAGAGAGAGATCTTCCATCCACTGGTTCACTCCCCAAATGGCCACAGTGGTTGGGACTGGGCCAGGCTGAAACTGGGAGACAAGAGCTCCTGCTGGGTGTCCCACATGGGTGCAGAGGCCCAAAGACCTGGGCCATCTTCTGCTTCTTTCCCAGATGCATTAGCAGGGAGCTGGATATCAAACTGGCTGAGAATCAAACCGGCACCCACATGGGATGCAGGCACTGCAGGCAGCAGCCCAACCTTCTAGGCCACAGCATCGGCCCCAGTAAACTCATCTTTAAATCCCACTTTCCCAAAAAACTGCATGAAGCACCCACACACACACACATGTTATTCCTGGCCTCTTCACCCAGGGGTTTCAACTTGCTTCTCCATCTTGATTGGCCACCAGAGCCTGCAGATTTCAAAGTCATGGGAAAGATCCCATTTCTTGCCTGTCTGAGAAAACTCAGGTCAGCTACGCTGGCCTAGATTAGCTCATTGCGGTGGGCCAGTCCCCTGCTGGACCTGGAAATAGAAGTCATTTGGAACCATTCGTTTTTCTTTTAGCTCATCATACCGGCATGGCAGCCCCTCCACCACCCTACCACACCTAGTTTTCTTTTGAAAAAGTTCGCAGACTACCTGAGGCCCTGTTGTCCAAACTCTGCCATCAGGAGAGGGAGGCAGGGTAGAGTCTGTGGTGTTGGGTACGTGTCAGGTGCCAGGTTGGGAGGCGAGGGCAGTTTTTTGAAATAGAAGAAAAGAAGCTGGCCTGTAGGAGGCCCAGGATGGCAATGAGTAGCATCAGTTTTATCTGCCCATCCTCTGCCTACCTTCGAGGCAGCCAGGGAATCAGAGTCAGGGAAAGTCATGGAATGCTCACGCTTGGTCAAGAGATGTATGATTTCAGGGTTACTGGATAATTCCAGCACACAAAAATGTCAACAGGAAAGGAAACAGTCGTGATTAGGAAGCAATAATAATTCATACTTCGATGAAGTCACTGAAGAATTCACTAGCAAATACTTATAAAACCTCGATGGCCCCAGGGTTATATAAATAAGAAACCTCAGGGCAGGCTTTGGGTGTCATGGCTAAGACATGGCTGGGATGCCCGTGTTCCATATCAGAGTGCCCGGGTTCAAGTCCTGGCTCTGCCCCCAATTTCAGTTTCCTGCTGATGCAGACCCTGGAAGGCAGCAAATGATGGTGCAAATGTTTGTGCCCCTGGAGTGTTTGTGGGAGAACTGGACTGAGCTCTCAGGTTCTGGCTTTGACCCGGCCCAGGTGTACTGGAGAGTGAACAAGCAGATGAGAGGTCTTTCTGTCTCTGCCTTTCAAATAAATTAAACAAACAATGCTTAGAGAAGTGAAATCTCTCTAGGCAGCACAGAGGAGCACCTAGGTAGGAGGGACAAACTTCAGATAGCCCAGGCTCTTTCATTCCAGCAATGACACAAGAAAGTTCCAGTCGTCTAATTTCACAACAGAAGAGCTTGGGGATGCCATTAATAAATTCAATAAACTGTTTTTTGAGCATTTACTATGCCGTGGTCACTGTGCAAAGGCATAAAAGAAACCTAAGAAATAGCTCCTGTGATAAAATGAACTCATGTTTTGGTGGGAAAATCGATATTTTAAAAATAAAGAGCAAACTGCAATAATAGAAATGTGTCCGTTCAGAGGCAGCAAAGCCAGGGAATGTCTCAGGTGGACCTTGGGAGTTTTTCTGAATCCAAATATAATTTCCTTAGAATTTACAGATCTTGCTCCTTGGTTCTTGCCTCTGTTGTTTGTTGCCTTTGACCTTTATATTTGGAGATGATGGGGATTTTCTGCATCTTCATGGGCATCCGGAACATGAAAACAGGATTCTGATGATTTTCAGAAACAATAAACAAGCTGAGGTTTACAAAGAAAGATCGAGGGCCTCACTGATAAACCTCTATGGGGATCACTAAAGCCTGTTGTAGTAATTGAGCAATAAACAAGCAATCCCACAGAAGGACAGCACATCAGAAATATTCTCCAATGTATGTAGTAGTTTGTAGTTTAGTAGATGGAAACATTTGCTGCTTAAATCAGTGATGAATGGTGTGGCCATCCAGTAAGTGCTGGTGAGTGCCATTTACAAAGATAAGCTATTTTATAATGTGAAATGATGGTACATCTCTCCTGTTTTATAATATGATGCAGAGATACATCTCTCCTACCTGATAACAAAATAAATTCCAGATGGACTAAAAAGTAAATGTTTGCAAAAGCAGTTCTAAAATTGCTAGATGGGTGACAGTTTATACAATCTCAGTGTAGACGGGTGTCCCATGAAGAATTCCTAAAAATGCACCGCTGTTAAAGGATAATGCTGATAGACTGTACTCCAGATAGCGGGGGATGCACAGTGTCCCTGCAGCGCTGACTCCGTGCAGGGCAGGCAATGGCAGGGAGAGTCACTGGGCAGACTCTCTGACATGGCGGGGATGTGTCCCACTTTTCAACAACCATTATATATTATTATCTTACAAAAAATAAAACATGCTATTTTTTTTACAACAAATGTATAGGAATTCAACTTCAAAATATCTTCTATCTCAAAAACGAAATTTGACATACTCCCAGATCAAAATGCTCTTTCTCATACATCACAACACCATTTCCCAAAATAACTCAGTAGAGCAAATAACTTCACTTTTATCTGTACACTTGGTTGATGTGGCTATATTGGGGCTGTGAGTGGTGTGGTGACTTACCCAACATCCCACAGGTAACAAGAAGCAGAACTGGGCCTTGTCTCCACACTTCCTGCTCTGTGTGCTATGTGACACCCCTACCACCACAGCTGCTGCTGCCCTGCCAGCAATTCCTTTTAAAAAAGCCTCAGCCCTCTCAGGGATTGGTTCTTATTTTTGCAGCACTCTCCCTCCAGCCCCACATACTCAGGCTAGATTCATTGCTCTTATCAGTCTCCTCCCCAACTTTTCTTGGATGATATGCAATGAGATCACATAACCTCAGATAAATAATAATTTCAAGGATAGAGCATTTAAATTAATACTTGAAATCTGCATTTCCCACAGAAGTCACAAAGTCCAGAGCCATAAGTGTGTATGCTAAAATATATGTGTACATACTAACCCAAACACTTTATCTTCTTAGTCCAATACATTTGTTACCATCTTTTCTTCCAGAACCCATCGTGGGAATTAGTTTCATATTCATATAACTAAAGTACTGTGGGTTGATTTTTTTTCCAAATTGAAGGAACACAAGCTGTTAGAAGCTATACAAGAATCAGAATTTTGTCATTACTAAATGGCCATTCTATCCCTAGCCCATAGCATGGCAGTTACTCAATAAATATAAATGAGTGGATAAAAGAATGAAGATGTACTTCTAAGGGGGACAGCCCCTGCTGTGCTTACTATTTTTGTTTGGCATTATTTTCAGAAAGGAACTCTTTCTATTACAGTCAGTGGCTGAAAATAAAAAATTACCTAAATGTTAAATCAAAGGAGATTAATTAAGTAAATTACAGTCTAGACATGCTCTATAATTAACATAGCATCACATAAGTCAATTTGATACATCACTTAGAATGTTCTGTTTCAAGTAACATAAAACACTGACTGAAATTGACTTTAACATAAAGACTGTTGTTATCAAACACACCAGGAAGTAAAGAGATAGGAGAAATCCTGGGGTTTATAATACTCAAATGACAATAACACTTGTGACAACCAAAAATGTCTCTAGTCATTGCCGAATGCTCCCTCAGTTGCAAAAGCACCTTCCATTGAGTACCACTGTTTTACAGGGCTGTCTAATACTCTAAGTTATTTGTATTTTTATAATATAAGTGCTTCCTACTCCCATATGCCCTAAACCTACAGTGGGGGATACCAGACACACGAAGGAGTTATATGGGTTGGAGGTCAAGGTGCAGGGGAGAGAGGAAGAACCAGCCCAAGGGAGAACCAGAAACAGTTACCTTCTCGTCTCCTCCCAAGCCCTAGGAATTCATGCAAGCCTTGCAGTGGGGCTTTGCATGTTTATCCTGAATGTGAAACAAAGGGTAGAACTAAATCTCTAAGATCTAGAGGGACAGGGAGAAGACAAGTAGATGGAGACCTAAGCAGACAGGAGAAATAGGAAGACATGAGAAAATACACGTCAAGGCTGCCTCCCAACACCCCTGCCTCCTCTCACTGCCTCCCCATTGGGTGCAGACATGTTGTTTGGTTGCATCCCCCTAACTCTTGCTCTAAAGAATGCTGGTGATTCAAGCAAGGTTATCCCAAGTCCCTGGTTTAAATGATTAATTCAGGAGTGAGCAGTGAAAACGCAGCTCAGAACTCTCATTCAAAATCTATGAGAATGGGTGCGCCTTCTCCCTAGGGGGAGGTCTCTGTCCTGCTCTTGTAACCACAAAGGAAACCAGCCTGAGAATGGGGCCAATCAGTACCCAAGAGGCACTATAGAAACAGACAGAAACTGAACAGCTATGAGCCGGGCAGAAAATCCTGTCGTTGTACATTTCTTCTACACAAGCCAAGAACACTTCACTGTGTTGTGAAACAAGCTTGAATTGGGTTTTCCACTAATGTCTGCAGAAGCTCTTCTAATTAATCACATATAGATATAGATGGACATAGATAGATGTGTAATATTAAATATGCACATATACTTTTTCATAAATTTGCATAATTTAAAGATCTAGACAGAAAAACATCAAAAATTAACAGTGACTTAGATTGTAGCAGTGTGGTCAACTGTAATTCCCGCTTTATATAACTTTTCTTTTTTTCTATAATGAACTTCACTAGTTTTGCTAGCATAAAGAAATCATTCAGAATAATGTAAGTTTTCAGGTGAAGTGATACAGTTCTGGGATTTGTCTTAAACTAGCAACAGTAAAAATAAAAGATTGAAAGGAGACAGATTAAATAAAATTGACCATATGTTGATACTGATACTGAAACTAGATGATAGAGACATAAGGGCTCATTATATTATTCAATCTTTTTTGTGATTTTGGATATTGATATAATAAAACAAAATAGAAAGAAAGGAGAAAGGAGGAGAGGGAGGAAGATAGGAAAGGAAGGAAGGAAGAGAGGCAGGGAGGGAGGAAGGAAGAGAGAGGAAGGAAGGAAGGAAGAGAGGGAAGAAGGAAGGAAGGAAGAGAGGGAGGGAGGGAGGAAAGAAGAGAGGGATGGAGGGAGGAAGGAAGAGAGAGAGGGAAGGAGGGAGGGAGGAAGGAATCTTAGGAGATTCTTCCAGTTGCCACTGCTGGTCTTGCTATGTGTGCAGCTGTCCCCACTGGGTCCTAATCGTGCCCACCCACTGCCTGAAGCCCTCCTGTGGGTGAATACACCCTCCCTAATTTCTCTGTCCTCCCCCTGGGAGTGCACCACTTCAGAGGCAGCAAAGGCACCTGTCTCACCTGCCCAGCCACCTCCCCACCCACGCTCATCACCACCACCAAAACTGATAAGGGTGCATTTGAATCGACTCTGCAAAAATCAAATAATTTGATCTTCACTGTTGAACTTATTTTACAATAGCATTCACTCCCACGGTGACGGGGAGCTCCCATGAATTGGATTAATTCTGTGAACTGGATGAAACAAATCCAGATGTTACTGAAAGCTACCGATTTTCTTCCTACAATATCTGGTGATGGTGTTGTAAAAGCAGCAGCTCTGAACTGGGTGCAAAGGTCTTCTCCTGCAAATGGAGCCAATGCATTAGGAATTATAGCTACATTTTCTTAGAAGCAAAGACAGTTTGGAGTTGAAAAGGAGTAAAACATTTAGAAAAACAGACATTTAGTTAAAGAGAGAAATTATGCTTCACATGGTAATACGTGACCTCCGATGGAGTCATGTGTGAGATGGTTGTCTTCAAGACAGTCTTCTGAGGACTACGTGGGGTAGTTTCCCGGGGATGCCAGGCCATTGCTACACACTCAGAGGCTTCAAACGGCAGGTTGTCATCTCTCGCGGTTCTGGAGGTCCTAACTGTGTGAGCCTGTCATGATTTGCTTATTCCTTCATCTGTTAAAGGACATTTGACTTGTTTTTAGTTTTTGGTCATTATGAATAAATATTCTATATATATATATATAATATATATTCTTCTATAAATATTCGTGTTCAGGATCTTGTGAAAACATAATTTTCCATTTCTCTAAGCTAAACATCTCAGAGTGGAATTTCTGTGTAATCAGATAAATGTACATTTAACTTTCTAGGATACTGTTGAATTTTTTCCAGAATGGCTGTATGAATTTATACTCTTACCAGTACCATAATTGATCTGAATGCTCATCGGCACTTGATATTGTCAGACTTAGTTGTTCTTCAGCCATTCTACTAGGTGTGTAGTAGTATCTTATTATGATTTTAATTTGCATATACCTAACAAATAGTAAGGTTGAATTTCCTTCCATGTACTTATTTTTTATTCATGTATCTTGCTTGGTGAATTGTTAGAAGTTGTTTTGCATTTTCATGTAGTAGTGTACTTGTTTCCTTCTATTGAGTTTTAAGAACTCTATACATTCTAGATACAAGTTCCTTATCAGATATGAGAGTTTCAAATATTCTCACATTGTCTGTAGCTTTTTCTTTCATTCCTTTAACAGTGACTTGCTCAGAGCAAGAGTTGTTAATTTCAATGAAGTCCATTGATCAATTTTTTCTTTTTTGATTGTGCTTTTAGTATTTTATCCAGAAACTTCTTGCCTAAGTCACAAAAATTGTCTTCCATTTTTCTTCTAAACATATCATTTTTTATGTCTAGGTCTATAATCCATTTTAATATGTATAAAAAGGTATGAGGTTTTATAACAAGTCTTACATTATAAAAATAAATTAAATGAGAATTCAGAGTTGAAATGTGTAGGAGCAGTGGGCAGGCATTGGGTTTAGTAGACAAGGTGCTGGTTAGAACACCTGTGTTTCACGTTGGAGTGCTGGGGTTTGATGCTCACCTCTGCCTCCTGACTCCAGCTTCCTGTGAATGTGGATCTTGGGAGGTGGCAGGGATGGCTCAGGTAGTTGGGTCCTTGTCACTCACAAAGGAGACCTGGACTGAGTTCCTAGTTCTGACCCAGTCTCTGCCACAGCAGCACTTAGAGAAGTAAACCAGTAAATAGGAGCTCACTTTCTCTGTGTCTCTTTATCTATCACTGTCTACTGTCTCTCTCAGATAAGTAAATATATATATATATATATATATATATATAAAGTACAACAGCAGAAGTTAAAATTAATTAGATAGACCAGCAGTATAACTGAGGTGGCAGAAGAATCAGTGGGTTAAAAAACTCAATAAAAAGCAGTAACTAACTATACACTGTCTATCTCAGGAATAAAGACTGGGTCAACATTTGAAATTTAAACAGCATAGCCACCACATTAGCAAACTAAAAAAGAAAAACACACAATCATATTAGTAGATATAGAAATGGATTTAACAAAATTCAACATCTATACATATTTTAAAATGTTGGGGCACACATAATGGGTTAATCCACCACTTGCAACTCTGGTATCTCATATGGGCTCCGGTTCATGTCCTGGCTGCTCCAGTTCTGATCCAATTCTCTGCTAATGGACTGTGAAAAGCAGCGGAGGATAACCCAAGTGTTGGATCCCTGACACCCATGTGGGAGATCTGGATGATGCATCTTGGCTTCAACCTGGCCCAGCTTCTCTCTCTCTCTCTCTCTCTCTCTCTCTCTCTCTCTCTCTCTGTAACTCTGCCTTACAAATAAATGAAATAAAAAAATCAAAACCTAAAAATGAAAGGAAATTTCTGAGAAATGGCATTAACAAAAAAGCTAGTTAACATAATTGTAGTACAAGACTTTTCCTCTAAGATCAGCCATAAAGCAATATCATATTGGAGTTCTCACCCACACTAAGGTAGGGGAAAATGGCATTCAGATCGGAAAGGAAGAAACAAACCTTGGCATTCACAGATGGAATGGCTGCCTACACAGAAAATCCCAAGGTATCTTCTATGAGTGACGTAGCACTGTTTCAAGATGCATGGAAAATTCAGAAAAACTATTATATACCTGTGCTAGCAATGAACAACTGCAAGTAGAAATTCCAAGAGCAGGATCCATTTCATAACAGCTCCAAAAATTAAAAGACTTAAGAATCTACCAAACTGCCAGCCAGTCTCATATGTTGAAAATGACAAAATCCTGCTGAAAAGATCATTAAAGCCTACACAAACAGAAAAATATACTTTGCTCATGAGTTGAAAGACTCAGTGTTCCCCATATTGGCATAGATTCAGTGCAGTCTCAAACAAAATATCAGAGTTTTTGCAGTTGTAAAAAAGTTGACTCTAAATTCTTATGGAATGGCAAAGGAATTAGAATAGCCAAAACAGTTTCAGAGAAGAAGCTGTAAGCAGGTCTTTTTGTTAATGCCATCTGTCAGAAACTTTCCTTTATTTCTAGGCTTTGACAGTTTAAAATATGTATAGATGTTGAGTTCTGTGAAATGAATTTCTGCATCCGCTAATATGATCGTATGTTTTTCTTCTGTGGTCTGATAATATGCTGGCTGTGTCCTTGAATTTCAAGTGTCGGCCAGCCTTTATAGTGTATAGTTAGTTACTGATTTTAAATCTGTTTTTTAATCCACTGATTCTTTCTTTAGCCACTTCAATTATACTGCTGGTCTCTCTAATTAATTTTAATTTCAGTCATTGTACTTTTATTTTTTATCTGTTTACTCGAGAGAGACAGAAACAAAGAAATAGACACAGAGAAAGTGAGCTCCCGCCTACTGGCTGACTCCCTCAAGTGCTGCAGTGGCAAGGGCTGGGTCAGGCTGAAACCAGGAGCCAGGAACTCAATCAAGGTCTCCAACTAAAAAAAGATTTATTTATTTGTTGTGAAACTTAGAGTTACAGAGAGAGAGGGAGAGAGACAGAGAGATCTCCTTTCTGCTGGATTATTCTCCAAATGGCCACAGCCAAAGCTGGGCCAGACCCAAGCCACAGGCTTCATCTGAATCTCCCACGTGGATACCAGGGGCCCGAGCATTTGAGCCATCTTCTGCTGCATTTCCTAAGTGCATTAGTAGAGAGCTAGATTGTAAGTGGAACAACCAGGACACAAATGGGCACCCACATAGGCTGCCAGCATTGCAGGCAGCGGCTTTACCCATTACACCACAATGCTGGCCTCAGTCCAGGTCTTCTTTGTGAGTGACAAGAAGACAACTACTTGAGCCATCACTGCTGCCTCCCAAGGTGTGCATTTACAGGAAACTACAGACAGGAGCCAAAGGTGAGCATCAAACCCCGGCACTTGGATGTGGAATGCAGGCATAGTAACCAGCACCTTGACCATTAAGCCAAATAGCTGCCCACTGGTGTTACACATTTCAACTCTGAATTTCCATTGAAGGCATGTTTGTAATGTGTCGCATGGAAATTCTCCATTCATTGAATCATTCTAGACACACTTTCCTTTCGTTCTTTAAGTGTCGCTGTCTTTAGTTCTTGAACACATTGATAACCCCTGCCTTGAAGTCTTCCCTTCTAAATCTAACATTTGCCACCAGGAGGCGGTTGCTCGGGACTTCTCTCTCCTTCCTGAGCATGGACATGCTTTCCTGTTTCTTTGTAGGTCTCCTAATTTTTTGTTGAAAATGAGGCTTTGAGGATAATGTCAGAGAGACTCGGCTCTCTTCTCTCCACTAGCTGCTGTTTCTGCAGATCCTGTTCTTTATCACTTTGGTAATTTACCCGGATGAAGCCTGTAAAATCCACTTCTGAAGTGTTCAGCGATTGGCGTCTCTGTAGTCGCCTGATTGATCCCGGCTCCCCACGGTCATCCCTGAGTGTGGAACGCTCGTGACTGGGGAGAGGTTACACTCCTCCTGGAGCCAGCAAGCTCTCTGTGCTGTGTCATTGGGTCTGTGCAGGGGCGGGGGAGAAAATGAAAAGATCTGGCCATGTTCAAGTCTCTCCAGTCAGTCGTCACTTTCCCCTCCACCCCGTGCACGCACGGAGCCTGGGGATCGATGGGGACCATGGTGCTTGAGCACTCTCCTGGCTTGCCTCAGCCTGGGAAAGCTCTGTCCTACCCACCTCTGAAACCCCAACCCATAACCCGTCCCCTCACCCAACTCTGAGACCTCACTGCCACAAACACCATGGGTATGGGCGGGGCCCAGTGCTCCAAACCTGAAACAAGTGAGCCCCTGTGGAGGACGGCAGAGAGGCTGCCAGTCCTCACCTGGCAGAACCCTGGTGTGTACGTATTCTTGTAATTGTTTTGAATTTGTTCTTTTATATATTCAACCTGATGCACTGACATAACACAGAATTCCATCACGTTCACATTCCATAGACTCAGGGTACTTGTCAGAGTCTAGAAATGCAGTTCTGTGTGGTGGTTTCTGCTGTGGGGTGGATATGACTTGAGTGTCTCCCAAAGCTTTGTGTGTTGAAGGTTTGGTTCCCAGGGTGGTAATATTGGGAGGGAGCAGAATCTTTAAAAGGTGGGGCCCCAGTGGGAGGTCCTTAGGTCAATGAGGGGTGCTACCCTCAGCAGGCGCTGTGGGATGCCGGTCCCTCCAGCTTCCCAGCACACCATGGGAGTGCTTGTTCCTGCATACATTCCCTCCATGATGCCATGAGGTCTCCAACAGGGCTGAGCTGGTGCCAGCCCCGGGCCCTGGGTGTTCCAGAACTGTGAGCTAAATGAGCCTCTTTTCTTTATCCAGTTAACCTACCTAAGACATTTTATTGTAGTAATACAAAACAGACTTACATAGTCTGGAAGCCAACTTGTTCTCTTCAGGTTTGTCAGAAAGCTATGCACAGGCTTTGTGAAATAAATATTCTTGTCACCAATGCAGTGGCTTCTTATGGATCCAGTGAGAATAATCTTACCGACTGTGAAAAAAATCTAACATTCAAAACATTCGTGACAGGCTGTGAAATCCCAAGCTTATTATGGTAGTGAGTAATTGCAGTATGTATAAAGCCACATTATGATATGTAACTGTGATTTATAATGCTTTGGATACCAGGTATCATATTTTGGATACAAACTCTTATACCCCACCCTTCCGATCATTTCCACATGGCATCTATTTATCTAGCTTTGTCTATATCTATTCATGCATATATAAAGTGAATTGAAATCATTTCTAATCAATATTTTCTAGCAATCTTAGAGATGATCAGATACATGCTGGGTATCACAAAACCAAACATGATCATTACAGCGTAACTGTTAACACTTCAGCTTTTCAAGATGTACTAATCCTGTATTGGATGAAAATGCTTTAGATCAAAAGGCACCCTAGCAGCAAAATTCCATAGTTCCTAAAATTCCATGAAAGAATGTTATCTCCAAAGGTATCAGGCCTCCATTGCATGTTTATTATTGAACATACTAAAGTTATTGTGCCTTATTTCTATTTTCTACCTGGTTGCAACATAAATCAAATTGATTTGGTGTGGCCTAGAGGTAGCACATGCTAATGTACCAGGGAAAAAAAGTGCTTTAGGAAAAGCAAAAAGAAACATAAAGAGGTGACAGTTCTTCTTCTGAATCCACACACAGTAATATAATACATCATGGCTACCTATGGATTTTATAGAATTTTTGAAAAGACCCTTTATAAAATGCATGTCTTGGTCCCTTAAACATATTTCATTAGTGAACAGCTGTTTAAGGTTAACCAAAATAAGCCCTCACTGTAGTCTCATGCATTGGCTTCCCCAAATCAGCACATTGCAGGCCTCATTTAGGGTTTTTGAGAAATCAGTTACACAGAGACTGGAGAGGGGACATGACAGGCAGGCAGTTCCTGTGAAACTGAAGTCGACCACAAACTCTGTAAGGGCCAGCCCACGACACGGCTGCCAAAGCCAACAAAGTGGACGGGGAATGCAGGACCTTACCACGAGGGAATGGTCCACTCCCCTGCACATGAGCATCAGGGAGACTGGGCTGAGCTCCAGCATAGACCAGAGCCACACATAGGAGGCCAATCAAAAGCAAAAGTGGGAGAATTGGGTAAAGAAACAATATATTTTAATATCAAAGAAAAATTATGATGAGATCTGAAGGCAATCTTTGAATATTTGAACTGTGCTTGCCGCAGGTTCTATCCCATGGCTCCCCACTGACTCCCCACCGGCTCCCCACCATCCAGTGATCCACCCCCACCCCTTTCCTTCTGGTAGCCGGGCAGAGTTGTTTAGGTTGCTGCAGGGACCCCTTGATCCCTGGAAGAAGAGGCTCTACCAAAGCCCCAGGCATAGAATCATGAGGAGTCTAAAGCAGCCTTGGAAAGCTCAATCCTCATGGCCAGCGGTGGGTGTGGGGAAGGGCGTGTGACCCAATTCCGGCTAAGGAGGAGTCGCATGTAAGATGTAAGCTTTTGCCTGTCTTATAACAGGGAAATCCGCTGGTATACCCTTCACCACCTGGTGCCTTCTCTTGCTTGCAGCATGAGGATACAGCCACCAATTCATGACAAACATGAGCGGCAAAGCAGGAGCACTAAGCGTGGCAGTGCAGAGTGGGCACTCGGCCTAGTGGTTAAGATCTCCGCTGGGACACCTGCACCCCATTGCAGAATATCTAGGTTCAGAGTTCCGGCTTTGCTCCCAGTTCCAGCTTTCTGCTCATGCAGACCCTGAGAGGCAGCAGGTGAAGGATCAAGCACTTGGCTGATCACTTGCGAAATGTGTTGAGGAAGGGGTTGCTGCAAAGCTGAGAGGCTCTGAAGTCCCTTTCCAGTCCAATGACTATGACGTGCCTTTACATGCAAAAAATGCGCTGGTGATATCTTCTAGCCATACATGAAAGAAATTGGCTTTAAAGGAGTTAATTGTTTTTCCAGGATTAAGAATTCTGCCTTGAGAATTCTGCCTATTCCAGTATTAGGAAATGAGTAGACTTTGCTGAGTTTCTCACCTTGCATTTGTGTTGAGCCAGTTGGTGGCCCGTGATTTGCTGCCACAGGTTGAATTTGAATTAAACACTGTCTATTTTAATTAAGACTTGCTCAGGTCAAGTTTCCATTTCGGTGCCTTGCTCTGAATGAATCCCTTCAAGTAGCCGGATCCTTGCCACCCACATGGGAGACGTAGACTGAGTTCCCAGCTCCATGCTTCAGTCATGTCCATCCCTGACCACTGCAGGAATTTGGGGAGTGACCCAGCACATGGGAGTGTGCTCTCTCTCTCTCTCTCTCTCTCAAATAACGTGCATATTTAAGCAGTAAAGAACCTACAGGCATTCATACTCCTTGAGATGAATACAGGCTATCGAGGGCTTCAAGATCAGTAAGTTCAAGTTCTGCAGCCAAGTCAATGATGTAAACCCTCTCCACTCAGAGCCCTGTGGGTTTCAGCACCACAGAGGGAGCCATGGGCCCGTTCCAGCTGTGGAGAGCTAATCTACTTGGATTGCAGAGTGGAATCAAGGGAGATTTCACAAAGGAAGTGACATCTTGGCCAGACACTGAAAAACCAGTAGGATTTCAAAACCCAGAGAAGTCGTGTACAATCTCTTATAAAGGGAATCAAACAAAAACAAAGGGGGCGATATGGTGCAGAAACAGCACTTTGGGTTATCACGAACTGACTTCATGTGATGTTTGCCACAATCCCAAAAAGCCCCACCGTCTGCTAAGGTGCCCGGCTATCCCAGCCTGTCCAGGACTCATCTGGCTTTAACACTGAAAGTCCCCTGTCATAGAAGTCCCAGTCTCAGATAAACTGGGACAGTTGGCCACCCAACAGCCCTGAATCCATTTTCTTTGTTGATGACAGCCTTGTTCCGCAGAACTCAGGGCTACAGTCTAGGTTTGTGCTGCCAATGAGAGCCCGGGCCTGTGCCCAGCTTTTTCCAAGTTATGAACTGGCCTTGGTACAGGGCTGAGCACAGGCCCCAGGCTTTCTCACGAGCCGGCCTGAACACAGGCGCTGCAGTACCTCTACAGAGGGGTCTCCTACCCCGGCGCGGGGCCCTGGGTGGTTCACCTCCACAGCCCAGCCCGCAGTGAGCATCAGGAGGATCTCAAATGCAGCATGTGGGAAAAGAGCTTTTATTTCAATGTTTTCTGTCCAAATAACTCACTCCTGGGAAAGAGACTTGGAACCTCAAGAACACCTATCAGGATTATTTGGGAAGCTTTTAGCTGATGGCCATGATTCAAAAGTATCAAGGAAGGCCAGGAAATCCATACCAACAAATGTAAATTTCAGTGGAGAACCCGAAGCTAGCGATAATCCAGATGTTTGGTGTCCTGTGGTCTCGGCCTCGATGTTGATCACTTGGAGTTACGCTGAGGGAATGAGGCAATGTTCTTAGAGCGTGTCACACACGAAAATGTAAAGCTGGATTTAATAGAGCAAAATGATAAAAGCCAAAGCCAGATAACATTTTCTCTAAAAGAAGCAAACATGCCCAAACAACTTGGCTAACACCTCTTCTTAGTCATAAGGATTACATTAATTATCACCAAGGGGCCTTGTCCCCTGTGAATAGGGCATTGCCTGGTGCTCTTCCTGTCCCTGGTTTCCCAGAGACTAGAACCAGAGCTGTCACTAAATTATGTATGAGCCCCCTGAAGCCCGAACTGGGCAGCCCTGTGAGGGCTCCGATGACTCAAGCCGGGACACAGCAGCACCCAGCCAAGGCCCTCCCTAATCCTAGCGGCCACGTAGAGAGTGTTGATGGGAATTGTTCTAATTCCAAGGGTTACCAAGCAGTACATGTTCTTTAAGTGACACAACCATTATTTACAAACGAGGGTGTGCCTGCCTTGAGACATATTTGTAGTTTTCTGAAATAATCATAACCACAACCTTGGGCAACATGAATAAGAAAAACTGAAAGAAGATACGATGCACACTAACAAAGCAGGCTTTACAAGATCAGATGTGTTTGGCATCGTTTCATTGTCAAGAAGAGAACCAGCCACAGTGTGCCAAAAAGAAGAGGAGGAAACTAGGAAATGAAGACTTCAGATATTACAAAATAATCAAGATATGCATAATAGCAGAAATAAAGCATAAAAAAATGACATGTAAATAATGTCCATAGGATTCTTTGCCAACCTCAAGAGAAGAGCATTCTCCTCCCTAACCTCCACTTGGTAAAACGCTACATGTCAAGGACTGTCTTAATCTTGCCCATTCATTTATCATTTATTTACATACTCACTTAACGAACATGGATTCAGAATCTACCATGTGTCCCACACTAGGGTAGAGTGTTGAAAATACAGGATTCCAGGGTGGGTGTGCGATGCCATAGTTAACACATCACTTGGGATGCTCATATCAGAGTGTTTGGTTCGAGTCTCAGTTAATCCACTTTCAACCCAACTTCCTGCTAATGTACACCCTGGGAGACCCAGGTAGTTCAAGCACTTGGGTCTTTGGCCCCCATATGGGACACTCACGTTGAGTTTTGGCTCCAGGCTTCTGGTTGGCCCAGCCCTGACTATTGTGGGTATTTGGGGAGTGAACCAGTGGATGAAGCTCACTTTCCCCACACCCCTCCTCCCCAGGCCATCTTCTTTCAAAAAAAAAAATCCCCTTCTAGCTGGGAGACAATCAAATAAAGATAATCATGGAATAACAAGGAGAATGATGTGATTGAAATAAATGAAAGCCTTCCCATTTGGAGAGAATTTTATCATTTTGTCTTTCTGAGTCATTACTGTTAAGGTAGATCCCTTATAAGCAGATAATGGGTGACTATAGTCTCCAGTATCAGCTAATATTTCCTGCCTTTTAAGTGAAGAATTTGTTTGCTGATATCTCAATTCCTGTCTACCATTCCATTCCATGTTTACTACATTCCTTGCTTATTTTTCTACAGGTCCCTGTCTTCTAATACATGAAGTTTTCTTTATTCTCTTGTGTGTCTTCTTGACTTCCAAGTTATAAATTGTATCTCTGTTCTGTTAGAAATTTACTATCTAAAAATTTAACATGGGGTTCAACAGTGAAGCCACTGTGATGCTGGCAGCCCATAGGAGCACTGGTTTGCATCTTGTTTGTGCCACTTCTGATCCAGCTGCCTGCTAATGCACCTGGGAAAGCAGCAAAAGATGGGCCCCTGCACCCATGTGGGAGACCCAGAAGAAGCTCCTGGCTCCTGGCTTCAGCCTGGCCCATCCCTGGCTGTTGCAGCCATTTGGGGAGTGAACCAGTACAAAGAAGATCTCTCTCTCTCTCTCTCTCTCTCTCTCTCTCTCTCTCTCTTTCTCTCTTTCTCTCTCTCTTGCTATATCTGTACAACTCTGCCTTCAAATAAATCTTAACAATAAAGTTCATGGAAATTGAATAAAAAGATCAATTTCTTTGGCGCAAAAACTTGTTTAAATCTAGGCATGGTTTTTTCCAAAAAAAATGCATTTGCCATGAAATTTTCTTTCTTTCTTTCTCTCTTTTTTAAGATTTATTTATTTGAAATTGCAAAGCAGAGCAAGAGGGAGAGAGAGTATCTTTCATCTGTTGGTTCATTCCCAAAATGGCCACCAGGAGCCTAGCCCTCTACTCCACAGCCCCCGCCCCTGCCATGAACTTTCTGAAAACTCCTCATCTGCACGGATTTCAAATTTTTTTGCAACAAAGTCACCTTATCTTTTCATTCCATTTTCCACCAACTTTTTGAAATGCTTTATATGTATGTGTGTACAATAGTATGTATATGTATATAATAGTATGTATATACACATACAAACAAATTTAAAGTACAAATCAATAGTAAATTATTACTTGATTCAAGAAAAGTAATTTTATGGTATTTCCAGGATGCGTCAGTTCAATGCATAGAAAGATTAATTTTTCAGAAAAACACTAAAAAAGAAAAACTATTTAGGAGACATAGAAAGTCCACCTTCTGATTCTACATCTGACTTCACCACTCACAAGCTGTAAATTTTTAATAAATGTTAATATTTTTAGGTTTTTCTTTAAGAAGGAGTGAATGACAATGGCTCTCAGAATGGAAAAATAAGATAATACACATAAAACAATCAGCCTGCTACCTGGAACATAGAATAACTTTAAAATCAAGTATTATCATTCCTATCATTTTTAAAGGAGACACCTTGATTATTTTACTGTTTTGTTGTTCCCCAGGAACACATATCATGATGCTTTGAGAGCAGGACTGAAAATGTAAAGCGAAATCACTATGTGATTGAGTGTAGCATAGTTTATGTACCTTGAAGACAGACATCTCCTTTAACCCTATCTTCTAAATGGATGTATTTGGTTTTTTTTTTTTTTAAAGATTTATTCATTCATTTATTTGAAAGGCAGCGTTACAGAAAAGCAGAGGCAGAGAGAGGGAGAGAGGTCTTCCATCCACTGGTTCACTCCCCAGATGGCTGCAATGGCCAGAGCTACGCTAATCCATCCGAAGCCAGGAGCCAGGAGCTTCCTCTGGGTCTCCCATGTGGGTGCAGAGGCCCAAGAATTTGGCCATCTTCTACTGCTTTCCCAGGCCATAGCAGAGAGCTGGATCAGAAGAGGAGCAGCAGGGACACAAACTGGTGCCCACAAGGGATGGCAGCACTGCAGGCAGAGGCTTAGCCCATCATGCCACAGCACTGGCCCCTGGAAAGAGTTTCAAATGATGAGTCTCATGAAAGGAAATACAAGACAAGCAGACTTCACTTGAAAAGAAACCCCATAGAAACCATCACTACTACTTTAATATAGTCTCTTATAGTTGATATATTGAAGAAGAACTTTTATTATTAAAATAAGTTTATTTAAAACATTCTAATTTCATCTCCAAAGAGACTGCATTTCTATTTATTTAAACTTAAACACAGAGTTTGGGGGGTT
This sequence comes from Sylvilagus floridanus, assembly GCA_949820135.1. Lineage (NCBI taxonomy): Eukaryota > Metazoa > Chordata > Mammalia > Lagomorpha > Leporidae > Sylvilagus > Sylvilagus floridanus. Next base: position 72,537,923 of record OX463226.1, on the reverse strand, counting down.
GTAATCATGAGGAAGTATAATTTGGAGCTCTACTTCATTCCGGTAGCACTTTTTACATTGTAATATGGTACAGCATGCAAAGAACACGCGTGGTTCTCTTTAAGCATTTCTTTTTACATATTTGTGCAGATATTATAATGCAATCTTTAATACCATGCATCTTTTGTTGAGTTGTGATAGGCTTCATTCTTCTTAGATTTTTAGATTTTAGTTTCCATTCTCCCCCTCTCTAGTGGTCGAGGCTGGGGCTTCCTCCAGATCCCTTAAAACTCATGTCAGCATCTGTGAAGTCATGGAGATGATAAGCATTTTAGATGCTCTGGAAGGCTGGCTCGTGGAGCCTATTAATATTTACAATTTACATGCTCTTCAACTTGAAAGGCCCATTTATGAATTGGAGTTTTTATTTTTATGACACAGATTCCAGGAATAGACTAGTTGGGAAATATCAAGGATCCATTTGTAGTGACAAAATAATAAGGCATGCAAAAGCCCAGTGTCAAACCAACACCTGGTGACAAAGTGGTCGTTCAGTACTAGAACATTCAGTAGCCATTCCTGAGAATGGAGCTGAGCGATTCTGGTTGAAGGGATTTCCATGAAGTATTGGTGAGACAAAGTGCAAACAACTATTCACACTACATAGTATGTTCCATTTCTGGAAAATAGATAAGATGAAAACACAAAGCCATGTGTAATACAGATGGCCCAAATCCAAGTGCAGAGGTACTTTTGTCCTGTCACAAACTAGAAGAGTGATACTCGAATGACAGAGCTACCAGCTTCTTTGGAGTGCACACTATTACCCACTGCCAGGACCTCATGACAGCCAGTGCTTTAAATATGCAGTTCAAAGACATCCACTTAGGGGACCGGCAGGTGAAGCAGGTAAAGCCGCTGCCTGCAGTGCCGGCATCCCATACAGGCATGGGTTTGAGTCCCGGCTGCTCCAATTCTGATCCAACTCTCTGCTATGGCCTGGGAAAGCAGTAGAAGATGGCCAAATTCTTGGGCCTCTGCACCCACATGGGAGACCCAGAGGAAGCTCCTGGCTCCTGGCTTCGGATGGATTAGCGTAGCTCTGGCCATTGCAGCCATCTGGGGAGTGAACCAGTGGATGGAAGACCTCTCTCCCTCTCTCTGCCTCTGCTTTTCTGTAACGCTGCCTTTCAAATAAATGAATGAATAAATCTTTAAAAAAAAAAAAAACAAATACATCCATTTAAAAGATAGGGTTAAAGGAGATGTCTGTCTTCAAGGTACATAAACTATGCTACACTCAATTACATAGTGATTTCGCTTTACATTTTCAGTCCTGCTCTCAAAGCATCATGATATGTGTTCCTGGGGAACAACAAAACAGTAAAATAATCAAGGTGTCTCCTTTAAAAATGATAGGAATGATAACACTTAATTTTAAAGTTATTACTATATTCCAGGTAGCGGGCTGATTGTTTTATGTGTATTATCTTATTTTTCCATTCTGAGAGCCATTCAAGTGCTTGGGCTCCTGCACCTTCGTGGGAGACCCAAACAAAGCTCCTGGCTCCTGGCTTCAGATTGGCCCAGCTCCAGCTGTTGTGGCCATTTGAGGAGTGAACCAGCAGATAGAAACATTTCTCTGTGTCTCTCCCTCTCTCTGTAACTCTACCTCTCAAATAAATAAATTTTTAAAAAAATAGTAAAACAGTTTCCATCTAAAAGCCTCTTGCAGGAGAGAATGCCTGTCCTGGTTTTGGACTTATCCAACTAAGTGGCCTCTGCCCTGTGCCTAGGAACTCACCTACAGGAAGAGCACGGCTCATAGGCCCACTCTTCTCCAAACTCCCATCTTCCCCAGCATGCACCCTGGGCCGCTGTGGCCCTTGACTGCACTCTAGTCCATGGGAGGTGAGCTGAACCAACACACACCACTTCCAGGGGGCCCACGGCAGCACTCCCACACGCACTGCTGCAGCTCTCTGGACTTCTGCAGGCCTGAGGGAGATTCCCACCACGACCTGGGAGGCTGCCTGGTGATAGGGAGCCCACGCCTGGGAGAGTCTGCCAAGAGATGCCCCGTGACCAGAAACACCCCTTTTAGATCTGACTGGAGCAAGATGTGACATGTGGAGTGGCCACTAGTGAGATGCTTGGGACCAGAACCGTCTTGAATTGGGGATTTTTCTGATTTGGGGAATATTTGCATATACAAATAAGATGCCTTGGGGCTAGAACCCACATTGAAACATGAAATTCATTTATGTTTCACATATACCTTATACACATAGCCTGAAGGCAATTTTATACAATATTTTTAGGGTGCCTGTGTTTTTGTTTTTGTTTTTGTTTTTTGACAGGCAGAATTAGACAGTGAGACAGAGAGAAAGGTCTTCCTTCCATTGGTTCACCTCCCAAATGGCCGCTGTGGCCAGTGCACTGCGCCAATCCAAAGCCAGGAGCCAGGTGCTTCCTCCTGGTCTCCCATGCTTGTGCAGGGCCCAAGGACCTGGGCCATCCTCCACTGCACTCCCGGGCCACAGCAGAGAGCTGGACTGGAAGAGGAGCAACCGGGACAGAATCCAGCGCCCCAACCGGGACTGGAACCTGGAGTACCGGCGCCGCAGGCGGAGGATTAGCCTAGTGAGCCGCGGTGCCTGTTTTGACCCTGACCTGTCCCATGAAGTCACTGTGGAGTTTTCCAGGTGTGATGTCATGTTGGCACTCCAAGTTTTGGATTCGGGAGCATTTTGGATTTCAGGCTTTTGATCAGAAATGCCTGGCCTGTGCCTTCTGATTGCATTAATCTACTGAGATTTGGATTATTTGCCAAAAATACAAAAACAAAAAAGAAGGAGGAGGAGCAGAGAAAGAAAAAGGAAAAGAACGGAGCTGTGGAATGACAACAAATTAGGTTTGAAAGTACAATAAAAGTCCACTTTGAATAATTGGTTTTCTGCAGCTCTTCCACATCAGTGGTGTTTATATAAGAGTAGTTTCCTCCACAGCCCTTAGCAACTCATGAATCACAGTTCTTATCCTCACTTAGAGACAGCTATGGGGACAAACGAAATGAATATGGCGACGGGAGGGAGCAGCCCTGAACTCCCCTGGCGGCTGGCTCACCGGCTCCCACAGGTCTCATTCTCCCAGTGCAACCTTTATCCCCACCGTGACGCCTTTGGGAAACCAACAGGATATCACTTCCAGGTGTGAGGGGCTCCCCACCCCGATATGCAGAGGTTGCCAGGATCCCATCTTGCTTAGATGCCCTTTCCACGCACGGAGGGGCGCCCGAGCTGTCTGAGTGGGTGGCAATGGTGACACCGCATCAGCTCGCAGTCAGAAGCCCCGAGGACCCCGGCCCAGCTCCCAGTGAGCACCCTGAAGCTTGGGCACAGACCCTTCCTGTCGCTCTCCCTGGGCCTGCTGTTTTCATCTGGGAAACAGACGTCAAGAAGCTGACGGACACCTACCTGGCAGCGGTGCTGCGAAGGACACAGTGAGATCACACGCTTTAAGGAAGACGCAAGCTATTGTATTTATTTTGAGAACTGGCAGAAATACAACAAGCATAGTGACTTCCTCGCACTGAGGAAGTCGCCTGAATGCTGTGGCATATGGACTTTTACCCCAAGGATATGGAAGCTCCCGCACAGCCCCCTGCTCAGCCTGAATGAGCTCCCCACGGTCCATCTCTTTAGCAATGGGGGTTTCCTGTAAATCGGGAACCATAACCGCAAACGTTCTACAGACTCCTGACTTTCCTTATCTGGGCCAATCCGCCAATATGCTGGATGGGAACAGTCAATAGTTCCTAGGTTAATAAGTCTCTGCCAAGTATTTCCTGCTGTTATCGGATGTCCAGGAAGCGCCCTGCACTTATCAGAGGACATTGCCCATAGTGGAGTGACACTTCCCTTCCCCGGCTCATCTTCTTGCTGCTACATGTCATTCTTCTCTCTCATGGTCCGCACCTCCACTTTAACACGATGTCCCCGATTCCTAAACAGTCAGGACAGCAATGTCCCTGAGAGGCCAGATTTGCAAGGATGCTTGCAGGCAAATGCAGGAAGTTCAAATTTGGCTGTGCTATTAAAGTCCTTTTAGAGGAACCCCGGTTCATGGCCACACTCAGTACAGCTGCTTGATGTATTAACTTGCCCTCAGGAGTCCAGAATTTCATCTGTAGCCACTTCCTGTTCCCATGTCTGAAGGAACCAGTGAGGTCTCTCTGTGGCTGCACGGTCCGTCTGAGGTGGTGACGCTGGCTGGGGAACGCTCCCTGCCCTGCCGCGTGGAGACTGCGTCAGGACACTTGGTCACTGCGTACCGCTAGGCAGGAGCGCAGGTGAGCTCTGCGTGTGGAGCAGCTCCCCGCCGTGGTTTGACGTCTGACACTGGAGACCCACGACGTTGAATTTGGGGCCAGTTCACACAGAACCTGTGTTAGTCATGGCATGCTGCCTGCTGGGAGGACTCTCAGAAGAGTGGAATTTGATGGACTCAGAGCAAAAAGAATGTCAAGTGATTCCTAGAAAGCTGACAGACAAGAGAGAAAAAGGGAGGGAAGCAGAGATGGCCATTTCCAAAGTGACTGAGACTATTTTTTTTTAATTTATTTGATAGAATTATAGACAGAGAGAAAGGTCTTCCTTCTGTTGGTTCACTCCCCAATTCCTCAATGGCTGCTACGATCTGAAGCCAGGAGCCAGGTGCTTCTCCTGGTCTCCCATGGGGTGCAGGGCCCAAGCACTTGGGCCATCCTCCACTGCTCTCCTGGGCCACAGCAGAGAGCTGAACTGGAAGAGGGGCAACCGGGACAGAATCCGGAGCCCTGACCAGGACTAGAACCCAGTGCCCATATGAGATGCTGGCGCCACAGGTGGAGGATTAACCAAGTGAGCCACAGAGCCGGCCCCGTCTGAGACTAAATTTGACTTTGACCTGTTTGATTTCAAAGTCAGACCTGCATCAGACAGGTGGCTCTGTGAGGCTTGGATGCAATCAGACCAACCTTCAGCTGTGTGTGTGTGGGTTTTTTTTTTTAGATTTGTTTATTTATTTGAAAGGCAGAGGCAGAGAGAGAGAGAGAGAGAGAGAGAGAGAGATCTTCCATCTGCTGGTTCAGTCCCCAAATGGTTGCAATGGCTGGAGCAGCTGGGCCAATCTGAAGTCAGGAACCTAGAGCTTCCTCTGGGTCTCCCACGCAGGTGCAAGGGCCCAAGAACTTGGGCCAGCTTCTACTGTTTTCCCAGGCCATAGCAGAGAGCTGGATCAAAAGTGGGGAAGCCAGGACTCGAACCAGCTGCCATATGGGTTACTGGCCCTGCAGCTGGTGGCTTTACCCACTATGCCACAGCACCAGTGCCCCCTAACTCTTTCTAACAGACCATTTGGTGTAGTTAGGAGCACACACGCTGAAGCCAGATCACCTGGGTCTCAGTAAGGACTTGGTCTCAGCAGGTTGCCTGAGCTCTGTGCCTCAGCTTCCTCATCTGTAAGGTGGGGATCATAAGCATGCTTACTTCACAGAGAATCGCATAAGTTGATACATTGAAAGTGCTGAGAACAGTGGCTGGCACCCAGAGAGCTCTAAGCGTGTTTGTCTCACCGCATCACTTTCCTAACCAGGGACACAGCCAAAGAGCCCTGACATAGCTCCACTTAAAACTGTCCTGGGGCAGGTGGCAGTAACACAGTTACTGGTTATGGTTCCAGCTACTCCGCTTCCAACTGAGCTTTCTGCTAATGTGCCTGGGAGACTGCAAATAATGGCTCAACTACTTGAGTCCCTGCCACCCACATAGGAGATCCAGAAGGAATTCCTGGCTCCCAACTTTGGCCTGGCCCAGTCCTGGCTGTTGTAGGCATTTAGGGAATCAGCCAGTAGACAGAGATCTTTATCTATTGATCAATCCTGCAATCCTCTTTCTATCTATCTATATCTGCCACTCCACCTTTCAAATAAATAATTTAAAAAAAAAACAGTACCTTGGCTGTGGCATGAAACTGGTGGCACCCAAGAAAAGCAGGCAGAGAAAGGGAAGGGAGAGGGCACAGGCAGTGATGGGAGAAGACTGAGGGGGCGGGGTGAAGAGGTTGCACTGATCTCACTCGGTTCGGTTCAGTTCGTGACATTTCAAGAACATTTGTTTGCGAGGAACTGAGCCAGACACAAAGGCACCCAGGCTGCGATGCAGGCTCCTAGCCAGGCCTTGGCCCAAACTCATCCTTCACTGCCACACACCCCCCTGCCCCTACCTCTTTGTCCTCCCTGCACTTCCCACCATCCAAACCTTACCTGTCCTACAAGGACAACCCCAGGCCTCCTGAAACTCCTGCCCACCCCACTCTCACTGTCAGGGCTGCCGTAGCAATTACAGCCACTTGATACAATTTGGAAGAGGGTTATTAAAGTGAAAGTGTCACGTCTTGCTACTTACCTTAAATGGGCTTCTCTGTCTGCCTTCCCCAATACACACACACACACATACACATGCACACACAAACACACATGCAAACACACAAATACAAACACACTCACATACACACATGCACATACATACACATGCACACACAAATACACATATATACAAACACGCACGTACACAAATGCACATACACAAACATTCACATAGACACGCAAACACAAACACACACACACATGCAGCCAGGGAACAGAGAACACCACATGGGGTGGTAAGATTAAAAGTCCAGGCTCGCCAGCGCCGCGGCTCAACAGGCTAATCCTCCGCCTGTGGCAGCGGCACACCAGGTTCTAGTCCCGGTCGGGGCACCAGATTCTGTCCTGGTTGCCCCTCTTCCAGGCCAGCTCTCTGCTGTGGCCAGGGAGTGCAGTGGAGGATGGCCCAAGTGCTTGGGCCCTGCACTCCATGGGAGACCAGAAGAAGCACCTGGCTCCTGCCATCGGATCAGTGCAGTGCGCCGGCCACAGCGCGCTGGCCACAGCGGCCATTGGAGGGCGAACCAATGGCAAAGGAAGACCTTTCTCTCTGTTTCTCTCTCACTATCCACTCTGCCTGTCAAAAAAAAAAAAAAAGAAAGAAAAGAAAAGAAAGAAAGAAAGAAAGAAAGAAAGAAAGAAAGAAAGAAAGAAAGAAAGAGAGAGAAAAGAAAAAGAAAAAAAAAGTCCAGGCTCAGGAGTGAGCGAATCTGTGTTAAAGGCCCCACCCCTGCCACCACGTGACCTTGAGAAAGTCATGCTGCTTCTTTGAGCCTCCATTGTTCCATCTTCAAGTCGGGGGTTATACTCAGTACCCATCTGCAGGGACTGCTCTGAGGTTCATCCAGACACCCTGCTAATGGTTAACGGTAGCTATCCACAGGATCGGACATCTGATCGATCTTACTTCGCTCCTTGAGTTGCTTTGCCGATGACTTTCGGCTATGGAATCCTACGGGAGGCAGAAGAGTGGAAGGTCGGAAAGTGGGGGTCTCAGCTCACTTCTGCTTCCTCAGTGCATGGTCTAGCGCAAGCTGCCTAACTGCTTTCTGCCCCTATGCTCTCTGAAACGCTGGGGCCCAGAGGCCCACTTCACAGAAGTCCTGTGAGGCTTGAATGAGGTCAGCTATGTAGGGACAACACACAGTGCAGGGCACAGAGTAAATCCCCAGCAAATGTGAACATTTGTGCTTTCGTTATTATTACGGTTGAGCAAAGGCCCTGGACAGAGATATGCTTTGAGAACTGCATGTGCTTAGGCAGGAAATCCTCACTTTGTTTTCACTTCTTGCCTTGTATAATCCCCAGCGTTGCCCAATGGGCAGTCAGAATCCTCCACTGGATGCCCCAAACCTCGCCTTATGGACTACTCACGTATCCCGAGAAGAATTTACTCATTGCTGAGCAAAGAGAACACTCTGATCTCCCTCCCCTTGTTGACCATGGGGAGGAAAATACTGTGTGTGCGTGTGACATCATCACGCTTTCCTTCCAAACCTGACAGAGCGGGCAGATAGCACAAGGTTTAACGCCGGCTTGTGGTGCAACTGTCTGCAGAGAGGGCTCCGGCCATGAAACCAGCACCTTTTACCCACAGCCTCTGGAGCAAAGTAACTTGTACATAGAGCAGACAACACCTCTGGGATAGCTTCCTCCTGCCATCAGCATCTCTCCGACACTCTGCGTGCCTCTGGGCGCCCAGCTCAGCGGTGGCTGTGGGTCCTCACCAGGCTGCTCCCAAGGCAACTGTGAAGGGCACACAATCACCTTGTGCAGAGGGCATCTTTCACCAGCTTCTGTTGGGGAATGAGCAAAATGTTCTGAAATTAGCTTGTTTCAAACTGTCTATGAGGGCAGCAACCTAGGGGATGGAGCGGACAGGCGCGATGGGTGCGCTGTTCTGCTCATGCGCAAGGAACTGGGAAAACAGGGTGGGGGAGCAGCAGAGAGCGCTTGGCAGTGAGACAGGAGTGAACCAACAAAAAACAACACAACCTAAAAGGGACTTGAGGAGGCTGATGGGGAAAGGGGGCATCACATTGACAACTTGGCCCGAAATCTGGACACTGTAAGAGACAATTTAGTGCTGGGTCATGCCCTGGGCTGAATTTATTGCCGCTTCCCTTGTTAACTCGCCTCATGTTTAAAGTCAAAACTGCCATAGGCTCCGAGGGATTTTTATCTTTGTCATTTGTATGATCTGCCTCAAAGTACATACTTCCAAGTAAGGCAAGTGACGCCCCACCGCCGCCGCCGCCGCCGCCACCACCAAGCCCTGCCAGGCTGGAGGGAGAAGAGGATTCGGGGATGCTAAAACAGATGTCTCAGAGGCCCTGCGCTTCAAGTTTGGAACCAAGCTTGTGCTCTGGGAAATGAGTGCAGCGGGCAGACCGCGCTGCCCGGGGAAAGATGACAGGGACGGACGCAGGGACGCAGGATGTCGTCGGCTACGCACTGAAGAGCCCTGCGGACCAGCCATGGCTCCTTGTCCTGGCTTTTGGAAACGGGCCGGCTCCGGGGATTCGACCCTAATTCGAAGCCCCACTTTGCCAGCTCCAGGTGAGCAGGGCAGATTCATTCCTGAGCCAAGACAAGACAACGTTACAAATGAGGTGCGCTAAGAACCCAGCTCGCACCTCGCCCCCAGAGAGCGGCTCCTGTCCCTCCGCGGCGGCGTCGTCGGGGAAGGCGGGGAGCTCCGAAATGCACCCCAGGGGCGGGCAGTCGAGGTCCCCATCCGCTCCGCAAACTCAAGGAGGCCGCAATTTGTAAGGAGCAATTAGAAACGCACGACGTGTCGGCTCGGAGGCTAATGATGTTTATACAGACATACCACACCGATGGAAGCGGCCCAACATTCCGCGCGCCGCGCAGCCCGGGGCGGGGGGCGCGCCGGGCCCGCCCCTCCCCCGCCGCCTTCCTGCGCTGCAACCTGGACTTGACCCCCTCGAGCCTGGCGCGGCGCGGCCGGGCCGCCCCGCCGGAGCCGGGCGCTGAGACGGGCCCGGGCGGCCGGCGTCGCCGCGCGCCTGCAGACGCGGGCGGCGAGACGCGCGCGCGCGGAGACCCGAGGCGTCTGTGGGAATGTGTCGAATGCCTGGGCCTTTCGTTGGCCGTGGCGGGAGGTGGGTGCGGGACGTGCACGGAGGGAGAGCTTGTTTCATGCGAGACGCAGGACAGCTCCACGGCGAGGGTGAGGAGCAGGGACCGGGAGCTGCGCGAGCCACAGATCCGAGGCGCCTCCCTGGACCCTGGCCCTCCTGGGCAGGCAGCTGATTCGGTCCGTCTCTGCGCCTCTCCAGGCCTGGTGCCTGGACCTTCCACAGGGGCACGTAGCTTGGATGTTCCCAAGGTCCTCTCCTGCCCCAACATTTGCTATTTCTAAACTTGATTTCTCTTGTGGGTATCAAGAGTTTGGGCAAAAGGAGAAAGTACCCCATTATTAAGAATTAGGCAGCGAGCAGCTCTAGAGACCAAAAACAAAACAAAGTTTCAGAAAGCCCCCAAACACTAGAACCCAGTGAATTTTACCCTTATTGCATTTTAGAGATTACTTGTTTATTTCTTAAGTAACAAAAGTAATTGATTAGTGTTAGTGCTGGAAAAAAAAATAGCATACGCTTGGGTCATTTGTCTTACGGAGGAAACATAAATCCATAAATCCTCCCTTCTCTAAGAACTAAAACTCTCTTCATTTCCAAAATACACTAGGCAGATCTTCCAAACAAGCCTTCTTTCTTCTTGCTAAATCTTTGCTCTGAGCCATCTGAGACCGACAGCTTTCTTTCCCTAAGATTCATACCATCTTTGAATAAAGGGAGAACAAAAAAAGAGCCATTCAGCAGTTGCAGCCTGGGAAAGCTACACCCAAGAAGAGACACTTCGATTTTATTTGGAATTTTTCAGTCTGAAACAGAATGACTTCTCATCTCCTAAAAATGTATGCAAAATAGTTTATCAGTTGTTACACAAATCTTTATCATGATCCTTATGTATCTCGGATTGGGCAGAGGGACATCAGGGCTTCGAGTTAGGCCACAGAATGTACCCTATGTAGATGATTCAGACGCTCTAATCTCCCTGCCCCACAGTTAGGAGTACAGTCCTCACTGCAGTCCCAGAAGGGAATAGAAACTTCACTGATTCAAAGTGGTAACAAGGTATTCTGCGATCAGGAAGTGTTGCCAGTGCGCAGCAGCTTTCTAATGAACAGCCTCGGGGAGGATCTTTCAAAGGCTCAGCTGAAGCTGGTCCTCTCTCAAGGTCAAGGTCACCCCCAACCCACTCCCGCCCTCCCCACAATGCTCCCTCTGCAGCCAGCAGCCTCCTGTGCTGGCCTTTGATAGGCAAGAGCCTGAGGAGACACAGAAGCACGCACCCTGCTCCTCCCCCAGCCTCCCAGGGACAGTCCTTGCAGCGGGTGAGTTTGTTGTGGTGACCTTGTGAGCCAGTGACCCACCGAGAAGGACACTGTGTCCAGTCGCTGCCGTTCTCTGACCTCATTTGTCTGCCTTGAAATCAAGGAGGCGGCCAAGGGGAGGGGAGAGAGGAAGTGGAAAAGGACGATTGCAAGGACCAGGGACTGCAGCTGCTTTGATGACAGAGACTAATTGGTATTGTGTTTCCTGGAAGAAATTGTTTTAGACTGAAGGTGGGCCTGATGTTCACAGCGCTCTGACCAACTCCCCTCTCTCATCCTCTCCGGGTTCCCAGCCTCCTCTTTCTGTGGAGAGATTCTGCTCAAGGCCAATATCACGTACTCAGCATACAGACTCCGGGCTAGATGCTGCTGCTCCGAATCCCTCTTGTACACAACCTCTCTGAACATGTTCAATGCCTACCAGATGGGACTGGTGATAGTTCTTGCCCTGAGGGGTGCTGTGAGGTTGAGCTAAGTTACTGTTACTTGCTCAGAACAGGGCCTACCACTTTCTAATGTTCTACACCAGGCTTCCTCTCCCAGCTGGAGCGCTGCCTGCTACACCTGCTGCAGCTTCATGCCATGCTGAACAGGAAGCGAACTTTGTGTTCAGCAGGCAGCAGAGACCTGAAATCAGATGGACATTAGGAAAGTTGCCATGGGGAGTCTATGAGAAGATGTAGAACCCTCCCAAGAAACCCTCACTGTCAGTCAAAAATACAGCCATGCAGGGAGAGTTGTCTGTACTGAACACGTGCAGGTTTTTTCTTGTCATTGTTGCCTAAACGATCCAGCATAATGGCTGTCTACATAGCACTGATACTATACTAACAATAACATCAACAGAGATGGTTTGAAGGACATGGGAGGGAGTGGGCATTAGGCAGAGCAGTTAAGGCGCTGCTTAGGATATCTGCATCCCACATCTGAGTGCCTACGTTCAAGCCCCAGCTCCACTTTTGATTCCATCTTCTTGCTAATGCACACCCTGGGAGGCTGCAGGCAAGTACTTGAGTCTCTGCCACCCATGTGGGAGACTCAGATGGAGTTCCTAGCTCCTGGCTGTGACGTGGTCCAGCCCCTGCTACTATAGGCATTTGGGGAGTGAACCAGTCAGTGGATGGAAGATATTCTCTCTCCCCCTCTCCCTCTTATTGCCTTTCAAATAAAATGAAAATAAACATTTTAAAAAAATAATAAAGTGTATGGGAAGATATGCATAGATTCTGTGTACAAAACATGCCATTTTTCTAAGGGACTTAAGCATCCACAGATTTTGGTATCTTTAGGGGTCCAGGGCCCAATGTCCTACCCATACAGAGGGATGAGTGCCCTGGAAAAGGTACCAGCTATTGATTCGAAGCCAGTTAACACATTTGTACACTAATGTGTGGAAACCTTGCAGTGGCCCCAAGGTAAGCATTTCACTCCATTATTGCTAAGAGGAAACAGACTTAAAGAGCTCAGTCCCCCATTGCACAACCAAGACTGAACACAGCAGTGATAAATAACACTTGGGGAATGACCGGCCCGTGCCAGGCATTGAATGCCTTGAGGAGGACACTGTTCTGATCCCCATTTTGCAGTTCAGGAACTGAGGCAGAGAGGGTAAATTACTCACCCACGGCCCCACAAGCAGGCAGAGCTGTGTTGGAGTGCAGGCTGCTGGCTTCCAGCCCACGAGCCCAACCACATGTGCCCCCTCTGCTTATCTGCCAGCCAGGGATGTGCAGCCCCAGCCACACTGACCCTCACTGCCCCAGGCCACAGTCCCCATCCAGAGAGACCTTGAGAACTGCACAGCTCCTGGAGTCAAGCCCATGAGAGACCAAAGCCACCCTCTGTCATTGCCTTGTGCTGACCTGAACTTTCAAGACAGAACAGCTGTCGATTGTTCTTGGTTCTGGTTTTTTTTTTTTTTTTTTTTTTTTTTTTTTAAGTGTGGTTTTCAGGAACCATAGCATGACTTCTACACGTCGTGAAGGGATGGACTTCTCCTGCCATTTGCAAGGGTTTTCTTCTTCCCTCTGACACTGAGAGCTCTCCGGCCTGAGCTGCCCCCACTGTGGAAGCTGCACACAGTCTCTGTGCAGAGGCCAGGGTGGACCTGCAACAGGGCTCAAGAAAAATGGTCCTGTACCCCGGCTGGCCAGGGGACGTGGGAGAGGCACAGGCCCTGGTGAGCAGGCAGAAGCAGGGCCCTGAGTCCCTGAGCCACAGGCTCAGCCTCCGTGCCAGCTCCTCACCAGAACACACCTTGACCTTCAGCTCACTGGAGTGCAGGGAAAACGTTGCCAACTGAGGCTTCCTGTTCTTTTGCGAAGTGAGCCACTGGCATGTTTTCTTCCTTCCCCTCCACACAGGCTTGAATCAAGAAGCTGTTGAAAGCATTAAAAGTTTAACCCTTTCTCCTCCCAAGAGGCATTCATCTAGAGTTGAAATAAGCAAACACCTGGGTAACAATTTCGCAAGGTAAAATGAATTTCCAGGGCTGGCGCTGTGGCAGAGCAGGCAAAGCTGCTGCCTGCAATGCCGGCATCCCATATAGGCATGGGCTTGAGTCCTGGATGCTCCACTTCTGATCCAGCTCTCTGCTATGGCCTAAGAAAGCAGTGGAAGATGGCCCAAGTCCTTGGGCCTCTGCACTCACATGGGAGACCCAGAAGAAGCTCCTGGCTCCTGGCTTCAGATCGGCACAGCTCCGGCCATTGAGGCCAGCTGGGGAGTGACCAGCGGATTAAAGACCTCTCTCTCTCTCTCTCTCTGCCTCTCTGCCTCTCCTTCTCTCTGTGTGTAACTCTTTCAAATAAACAAATAAATCATTTTTGGAAAAATGAATTTTCTTTAGAATTGGTCAATAAGTATAATTTCCTGTCTTTCCATTTTATTAGATTGGGGCATTGGGAAGCCCTTGGATTATGCATGCAGCCACCTTCTGAGACTGTCCCTGCCAGTGGTGAGTTACACTGTACATTCCTGTATGAAGGCCCCGTGATCTGGCTTTAGAACTTAATTGAATTCAATTAACCTATAATGAGATTCTTTGATGCTAGGCTAGCTGCAGAAGCTGCAGACAGGTGAGATAAAATAATAATAATAGTTGCCATTTGCTTGTGCCTGGTGAGTAATTTGCATGCATTCACTCATCCTCACAGCAACCTTAAGAAGCAGGGACTGGCCAGCGCTGTGGCTCACTTAGTTAATCCTCTGCCTGTGATGCCGGCATCCCATATGGGCACTGGGTTCTAGTCCTGGTTGCTCCTCTACCAGTCCAGCTCTCTGCTGTGGCCCGGGAGTGCAGTGGAGGATGGCCCGAGTCCTTGGGCCCCTGCACCTGCATGGGAGACCAGGAGAAGCACCTGGCTCCTGGCTTCGGATCGGCGCAGCGCTGGCCGTAGCAGCCATTTGGGGGGTGAATCAATGGAAAGAAGACCTTTCTCTCTGTCTCTTTCTCTCTCACTGTCTAACTCTGCCTGTCAAATAAATTAAAAAAAAAAAAAAAGCAGGTACTGTTATTATCCCCAATTTACAGATGAAGAAATAGGAGCACGGAGCAGTGCAGTAACCCATCCAAGGTCACACAGTTGTCAAGTGGTGCAGCTGAGACTTGAATTCAGATATTCTGAGTTGAGAGTTCACATGCCTAACCACCAGAAGTCTGTGTTTCATATCTCGGGTGAGTGTGAAATAGAAAACAACACGGAAGAGAGGTTAAGAGAAAAGGCTCAGGTGCCTTTTCCAGTCCTGACTGCACCAGATAAATGTGCAACCTGCGCTACGGCCGGCGTGCTGCGCTGATCCGAAGCCAGGAGCCAGGTGCTTCTCCTGGTCTCCCATGCAGGTGCAGGACCCAAGCACTTGGGCCATCCTCCGCTGCCTTCCCGGGCCACAGCAGAGAGCTGGACTGGAAGAGGAGCAATCGGGACAGAATCCGGCGCCCCAACTGGGACTAGAACCCGGGGTGCCAGTGCCACAGGCAGAGGATTAGCCTAGTGAGCCACGACGCCGGCCCCTGACTTGGTTTCTTAAATTTGCAATGTGTTGGTGCCTCTCAAATGGAGTGGCTATGGGAGACCCAGAAGAAGTTTCTGGCTCCTGGCTTCAGATCGGCACAGCTCCAGCCATTGTGGCCAGCTGGGGAGTGACCAGCGGATTAAAAACCTCTCTTTCTCTCTCTCTCTCTCTCTCTCTGCCTCTCCTTCTCTCTGTGTGTAACTCTTTCAAATAAATAAATAAATCATTTTTGAAAAATAGCATTGCAGCTATCAAAAGATCAACCTGCCCTTCTAGTCAAAAAAAAAAAAATAAAAAAAAAAAGAGCCCACATGCACAACACTCTGATTTTCAGTTCAGACACAGTGCTAGACAGCTAAAATAGACCATTTGGCAATGGAGAGTGAGGCAAACAGAAGCCCTGCTCGTTACAGTTAATTCAATTTAATTAAAGCCATAAAAGCAAACCGCAGTTTTGCAGTGGGCACTGGCCATTCCGATTGCGTGGAGGATTCAGAGTCACGCTCTTAACTGATGGGCAGAGGCCCAGCGGCCATGGTTACTCAACCCTCCATCAGCGGCCCCTCACCTGGACTCTGCCGGCCAGCCTCCCGCACGCTGTGACCGCTCCGCTCCGGTCTCTGGTTTTGAAGATGATTGCTGCTGTCTTTTCCTGTTATAAAAAGAATTGCAATCCTATTCCCTATTCCTAAGAAGTTCAAACCTGAGTGGACTTTCCCTGTTTGGTTTCTCGCCATCTCTCACTGCCTTGTCCCTCTCTGCTTCTCCTATCTGCTCCTGCTGCAGCCGGCTCTGAACTTCCATCTCCCAGGAAGGCTGGCGACCTCCCCTAGCCCTACACTAGGTGCTGGGTGTACCGGGACAGTCCTTCAACTCACTCAGCCCCCAGGGCGATGGACACACGAGACACACAGGAGAGCACGATGTGGTAGGATTCCCAGGAAAGCTGATCCATCGCTTTCAGATTCCAGGGCACTGGCAAGGCATAGCCCTGGATAAGAACTTGACCTAGAAAGGGACTTTTCAGGCAAATGGAATGTGGGGCAAGAAGGCACGGAGGTGATGAGCCCAAAAACACCTGCCCGTGGTCCTGTTGCCTGGCGTGGCTGCTTTGCAAGGCTTTGTGTGACCCAGCCTCACTCTACCCTCTGCCCCGCCTCCGCTCCTTCCCAGCTCATCTCTGTCTTCCTACCATAAGCGATTTTTCTGTCTTGCTTTGGCCTGGGCACATGCCCTCTGGAACACTCTTCCCACCCTGCCACCCTTCACCTGGCTCATGCCAGCTCCTGCTCTGGGCCTCTGCTGAAGTGTCCCTTCCTCTGGGAAGCCTCTCTGGACCACCAGGCCCAGTAATATTCCACTTACTCTTTCCCATTGCACCCCGTACTGGGGTACCTGACACCACACCACGCTGTCTCCACCTGTTTGTTTCTATTCCACCCTGGGCCACAAGCCTAGTGGAAGCAACAGCCATGTTCAGACGGCTTGTCTTTGTATCTCCACACCAGAAACAGTGGTAGGCACACAGTAGGTGCTTGTACAGGTTTGCTAGGGGCATTAACTATGGCTGGAGAAGAGAAGACTGGGGGAAGAATGGTACAAAATGAAGGTGGAGAAGTGAGCGGGAGTGGGTCATGACAGCCTTGAACGCGTGTCCCGGGTGGAGACAGAACAGAGACTACAAGAGAGCACTTGAAGAGGAACGCGTGTGCGAGCGAGAGCCCAGCCCGGGAAGTCACTGAGTGGCAGCAAGTGCACATCTCAACTTGGCTGAATTTTCTCGAAGGAGCGAGTAAAGCCCAGCCAGCCCAGGCCATCGTGGATTCCCTTGTAATAACAAGATAGCACTGTCAAATGCAGCTGGCTGCTGCGTGTGTCAGCCATTTCTCCATTGTGTATATAAATGGGAGTAGTGTTTGTTCATATCTGGAAACAAATGAGACACTTCTGAAGACACGAAGAGACCTAAGAGTCACAAAGAGGCTGGGGCCGTCTCCTGGTCGGGAGCCTGGGGTGTTCTCGGAGCTTCCGCCTCTGAGGACCATGGCCTGGCACGCTTCTTGCCACACTTGGCAGTGCCACCTCTGAGAAGGCTGACTCAGCCAGGGGCGCCCCCGTTCCCTGCCCATGAAATGTGTCCAGGAACTCCGGCCCAGCGTGGGCAGCCCCAGCCAGGCACAGAAGTGCTGCACCCCCCCGTCCCCAAGCAGGACACATCAGATGGGTGTCCTGGCTCCCTCAGAGCGCCGCTGCTGGACTTTGCTTCACATCCCCTCCCTGCCTGGCCCCCGCCTTTGCCTGCCCCATGCTGCACATCCCTCCTGGTCTTTCCGTCCCCTGAAGAAGCAGGGCAGACCGTGTTCCCCTAAGCCCACCACACAACCAAGCTTTCTGCCAGAAACTTACACGTGCGTCATCTCCGTCAAAACCATGGCCATCACAGGGAAGGATGCATGTTCAGAGTGGTTTCCAAGGCTGATGGCAGATTTTTTTTTTTTTTTTGACAGGCAGAGTGGACAGTGAGAGAGAGAGACAGAGAGAAAGGTCTTCCTTTGCCGTTGGTTCACCCTCCAATGGCCGGCGCGGCCGGCGCGCTGTGGCCGGCGCGCCGTGCTGACCCAAAGCCAGGAGCCAGGTGCTTCTCCTGATCTCCCATGGGGTGCAGGGCCCAAGCACTTGGGCCATCCTCCACAGCAGAGAGCTGGCCTGGAAGAGGGGCAACCGGGACAGAATCCGGTGCCCCGACCGGGACTAGAACCCGGTGTGCTGGTGCCGCAGGCGGAGGATTAGCCTGTTGAGCCACGGCGCCCGCCGATGGCAGATTTTTGTAATGTCTTTATTTATTTGAGAGGCAGAGAGAGCTCTCATCTGCGGGTTCACTCTCCAGATGCCTGCAATAGCTAGGACCGGGCCTCCCCAAAGCCAGGAGCTGGGAACACAATCCTGGTTTTCTACACAGGGGTGGCGAGAGTGCAGTCAATATGAGTGCCTTCTGGGGTCTGCATTAGCAGGAAGCCAGAGTCGGGAGCTGGCGCCAGGAATCAAACCCCGGTGCTCTGATGTGGGACGTGGGCATCTCCATCATAGGCCAAACGCTCGTTCTCTCAATGGGAGCTCTGAAACTGAAGAGAGATGCTTCATTTCTCACGTCCAAGAAGGAGCCCGCTGGCAGCCCTAAGGAATTCCAGGCCTCGTGTTTAGCATTGTTGTCATCCTGGGGCCTCCCACTGCACCCCCGGAAGATATAATGACTCGCCTTGCGGAGCTGTTGGGGAAAGGGTGCCCCGTGACACCATGCCAACTTTCCCAAGAAAATGGCAGCCTTTCCAAGTGAGCATGCGGGGAGGAAATTGTGTCTGGGGTGTGTCTATTGAAGCTGAAGATAAAGTTGTAGAAGGTCAGTATTTCTAATTTTCTGCATCAGGTATTTGGCAAAGGGGAGTTTCAAATGCCTATGGGTAGAGTGGAGAAATCGCTTCTACAGGTCAGCCTGGTGAACTTAACAATGCTATGAACTGAGGGAATCATTTACCTGTACTTCTGAGCATTCCCTCCAGTTCCTGTTTCAATATTTCTCATGGCTACCTGGCCACATTCAAAGAAACAAGGCAGCTTAATGAAAAACGTGAAAGCAAGGATTTTAAATAAACAAAGGGAACTCACAGCTGTGTACTATTGATAAGAAACAGGTGGAGACTTCAGTGTCTTATTAAAAAAACCTAGATTTGGGGACCAGTGCTATGGTTTAGAAGGCTAAACTTCTGCCTGCGGCGCCAGCATCCCATATGGGCACCAGTTCTTGTCCCCACCACTCCTCTTCCAATCCAACTCTCTGCTATGGCCTAGGAAAGCAGTGGAGGATGACCCAAGTGCTTGGGCTCCTGCATCCACATGGGGGACCCAGAGGAAGCTCCTGGCTCTTGGCTTCTGATCAGCCCTGCTCTGGCCGTTGCAGACATTTGGTGAGTGAACCAGTGGATAGAGGAACTGTCTCTCTCTCTCTCCCTCTCACTGTCTGTAACTCTGCCTCTCAAATAAATAAATCAATAATATTTATTTTTAAAAAGACAAAAAAAACCCTTAGATTTGCCTCTAATACATGAATATTTCAATCATTTGTGAGTGGTTATCAGGTTTCTCTCTCTTTTTCCCCCAGAAACCTTTTATTTAAGGTATACAAGCTTCATGCATTTCATAAATACAAATTTAGGAGTATAGTAATAGTGATTCTTCTCACTGTACCCACCCTCCCATCCCCACTCTCAGCCTTCTTCTTCCTCCTTATCCTATTCCCATTCTTATTTTTTATTAAGATCTATTTTCTTTTTTATAGAAAGTTTTTATTTAATAAATATAAATTTCATAAGTACAGCTTTTAGATTATAGCAGTTCTTCCCCCCATACTCTCTCTCTCATCCCCAAACCATCCCACTTTCTACTCCCTCTCCCAACCCATTCTTCATTAAGATTCATTTTAATTATCTTTATATATAGAAGATAAGATCTATTTTCAATTAATTTTATACACAGAAGATTAACTCTATTCTAAGTATTCATCAAAGAGTATTAAAAAAAAACTGTTCCTCAACAGTTTTTTCATTTCACTTTTGATTTCTTCTATGACCCACTGTTCATTCAGGAGCATGTTGTTCAGTCTCTTTGTGTTTGCATATGTTATAGAAATTCTTGAATTGTTGATTTCCAGCTTCAATCCATTGTGGTCAGAGAAGATGCATGGCATGATTTTGATTTTTTGAATGTGCTAAGCCATGCTTTATGGCCTGGCCTGTGGTCTATCCTAGAGAAAGTTCCATGCACTGGTGAGAAGAATGTGTATTCTGCAAGTGTAGGATGAAAGTTCTATAGTTATTTGTTATGTCGATTTGATCTGTAATGTCAATTAACTCTGTCAATCCTTGATGATTTTCTGTCTGGTTGATCTGTCCATTGCTGAAAGTGGGATATTGAAGTCCCTCATTACTATTGTATTGGAGTCTATATCTCCCTTTAGATCCATTAACGTTTCTTTTAAACAGCCAGATGCCCTGTAATTAGGTGTATACATTTATTATAGTCACATCTTCCTGTTGAACTGATCCCATAATCATTGCATAGTGCCCTTCTTTGTCTTAAAGTTTTTGTGTTAAAGTCTATTTCGTCTGCTATTAGGATAGCTACACCAGTTCTTTTTTGGTTTCTGTTAGCATGGAATATCTTTTCCCATCCTTTCACTTTCAGTCTGTGTGTACCTTTGTAGGAGAGATGTATTTCTTGTAGGCAGCAAATAGATGGGGTTTTGTTTTTTAACCCATTCACTCAGTCTGTGTCTTTCAACTGGAGAGCTGAGGACACTTACATCCAAGATGACTATTGATAAGTAATGACTTGGCTGCTGTTTTTTTCATAAATATTCCTATTGTTTACTTCAGATTTCTATTATACCTTTACTAGGATATTTTCTTCCTTTACCTTCTTTCATAGTGATGACCATGTTTCTGTGTGCAGCAAATCCTTAAGCATCTTTTGTAAGGCTGGACAAGTGGTGAAAAATTCTCTCAATTTCTGTTTGTTATGGCAGGTCTTTATTTCACCTTCATTCATAAATGAGAATCTTGTGAGATACAGCATGCTGGGTTGACAATTTTTTCTCTTAAGGCTTAGAATATAACTTGCCATTCTCTCCTAGCCTGTAGGGTTTCTGATGATAAGTCAGTTATGAGCCAAATTGGAATTACTCTGAAAGTAATCTTGCGTTTCTCTTGTGTACACTTTAGAATCTTTTCTTTATGTTTTACTATGAAGAGTTTGACTACAATATGTTGTAGTGAAGATCTTTTCTGGTCATGTCTATTAGGAGTTCTATGTGCCTCTGGTGCTTGGATGTCCCTTTCGTTCTCCAGATTAGGGAAGTTTTCTGTAATTATTTCACTAAATAGGCCTTCTAATCCTTTCTCTCTTTTTATACTTTCAGGAACTCCTAAGACCATATGTTTGGTCATTTGATAGTGTCCCATAGATCTCCAACGCTGATTTTACTTTTTATAATTTCTTCCTCTTCTTTCTTATTTATTTATTTGACAGGTAGAGTTATAGACAGTAAGAGAGACAGAAAGAAAGGTCTTCCTTCCATTGGTTCACCCCTCAAATGGCTGCCACGGCCAGTGCTGCACCAATCTGAAGCCAGGAGCCAGGTGCTTCTTCCTGGTCTCCCACACAGGTGCAGGCACCCAAGCACTTGGGCCATCCTCCACTGCCTTTCTGGGCCACAGCAGAAAGCTGGACTGGAAGAGGAACAACCAGGACTAGAATCTGGTGCCCATATGGGATTCTGGCACCACGGGAAAAGGATTAAAAGGATTAGCCTCTTCCCCTTCCTCTTCTTTTCCTTTTTTTTTTTTTTCTTTTTGGTCTGACCATAACATTTACAGAGATTTGTCTTCTTACTTGGATATTCTTTCTTTTGCCTCACCAATTCTGTGATGACTTTCCATCATATTTTTTATTTGTTTTATTGAATTCGCCATTTCCAATATTTCATTTTGATCTTATTAAAATCTCAATTTTCGGCCGGCGCCGTGGCTCAACAGGCTAATCCTCCGCCTTGCGGCGCCGGCACACTGGGTTCTAGTTCTGGTCAGGGCACCGGATTCTGTCCTGGTTGCCCCTCTTCCAGGCCAGCCCTCTGCTGTGGCCCAGGAGTGCAGTGGAGGATGGCCAAGTGCTTGGGCCCTGCACCCCATGGGAGACCAGGAAAAAGCACCTAGCACCTGGCTCCTGCCATCGGATGAGCGCGGTGCGCCGGCCGCAGCGCGCTGACCGCGGCAGCCATTGGAGGGTAAACCAACGGCAAAGGAAGACCTTTCTCTCTGTCTCTCTCTCTCACTGTCCACTCTGCCTGTCCAAAAAAAAAAAAAAATCTCAATTTTCATGAGAAAAATTTTCTTTCATGTCATGTAAGGATTTCTTTAGTTCATGGATTTGCTTCTGATTACATTTAAGTAATTCTATTATCTTTTTTTTTAATTCTGTTTCTGGCATTTCTTTTTTGTTTGTTTTTTAAGATGCAAGTTTCCCACTTTTTTTATAAAAAGATTTATTTATATGAAAGACAGAGTTACAGAGAGAGTAAGAGACAAAGAGAGAGGTCTTCCATCCACTAGTACACTCCCCAGATGGCCGCAATGGCTGGAGCTGTGCCGATCTGAAGCCAGGAGCCAGGAGCTTCTTCCAGGTCTCCCACGTGGGTGGAGGGGCCCAAGGACTTGGGCCATCTTCCACTGCTTTCTCAGGCCATATCAGAGAGCTGGATTGGAAGAGGAGCAGCTGGGACTAGAACCAGCACCCATATGGGATGCCGGCACTGCAGGCCAGGGCTTTAAGCCACTGTGCCACAACACTGGCCCTTGGCATTTCTGCAATCTTTTCATTTTCACATTCTAGCACTGAAATGTTGTGTTCCTTTGGGTGCGTCATGTTGTCTTCTTTATGCTTGTTTCCTGAATTCCTGCATTTATTTTTAGGCATTTGTGGAGATACTTGTTGGTTTATTTCTTTTTCCCTGTGATGGCTTTTATCTTTGGACTATGCATCTGTGAATAGTGGAGTGTCTGCTTTTTTAGTGAATACCTTGAGGTATATTCTGGGTATGGTCAGGGAGCTCTGTTTAGTGCTCCAGGGTAAAGGGAGTGTCCAAGGTGACTCCAAAATTGGGCATGGTAAATCTCTCTCTCTCTCTTTTTTTTTTTTTTTATCAGAGGGGAGGTTTATTTGGCTCTGTTGGTGTAGTCTTATGCTCACCTTCTCTGCTCAAAGGAGACCAATGCCTGGGAGCCAGCCCCAGTAGGTACAGTTCTCATCTGTGCTGCCACAGGAAGCACACAAAGGATCTGTGTTCGCACAGAGGACTGCACAGATCCTATGTGTGGTTCTGCAGTAATGACCCTCACCAAGGAATCAGGGAGCCCCGAGCATGTGGAGCCACCCACAGTGACTGCCCCAAGACCCAGTCAAACCCTGTGCCCTCCCATGCAACCACGGTGTTTTCACTGTCCCAGCACACAAGGCTCCCACAGTCATGAGCACCCAGCCCCCTGTCAATTCTCCCAGCTAGACTCAGCTGGTTGCTGGGCCCATGGATACGAGCTGGCGCAGCTGTTATATATGTCCAAAATGGTGCCCTTGCACTCTTAGCCAGTTACAGGACAATGCTGCCAGGTGGCTGGGGAGAAAGAAATGTGCCGCCCCTTTTTCTCCTCCAGGTTGGCCAGTACACTGTCCTCCACAAGGCTCCAAGCCAGACTCACACCAGCATCTTCCCACAGCAGAGAAAACTCTATGCAAATTAGAGGGACACTGTGGACCTACGTAGAGGGTGTGGATGTATACAACTCAGGACCCCAGTAGCCGAGAGCCTCAGCACCAGCTTTGGAGAGTGAGGTGAGACCAGGCCGCAGCAGCCCAAGACACTGGTGATAAATCTGTGGGAAGACGCAGGCTCCCGCTCTATGTCTCATGGGGCTTCCTTCCAGCACCTGGAACTGGACCCTGTCCTGCCCCCTGGGCTGCTCGCTGCCCATCTTCAGCCCCCAGGGCCTGCCAACCCTGCCCAGTTCTGAAGTCCTTGCTGATGGCATTCGCTGTTTCCAGAGAGCAATGCAGTCCTCATCTCTGCTTTCTTGTCCTTCCCATTTGCCTATAGCAGGCAAAGAATGTCCTGCACAACTGACTCAGTTCTCCACTGTCCCTGGTCGCCAGGCTGTTCCAGGTTGGTTCTCACTGTGTTTAATGGAGTGTCTGACGCATCTCTACCCCTTTCCCTCCATGTCAGCTGAGAGGCCAGCTGCCCCAGAAAAGATTTTTGGCTGATCCTTTTCCCCCTGCTCCCGTGGACTTTTCCATGCAAAGCTGAAAATAACAACTCGTTTCTGTTCTTTACCTAAAATCAATGCAGGCACCCCACCGTCAGACCAGGAAACAGTAGCCACGCTCGCTGTGTGGGCAGGTGTAGTGCCGCAGCCTCGGGCAGCAAACCCACGCAGCAGCAAGGAGCAGGCAGGCGACTCCTACCAAGTGGCTGGGATGCACACAGCAGCACAGGGCGAGCCAGTGTTGTCACAGGTAGCAGCTCTGGGCAGCAGAGTGGGAGTTGGCAGTCTCAGACATCTGGCAGCCAGCTGGGGCTTTCCAAAGAACCTCCCGTGGCCCACCAACGCCCGAGTCCCTGGACATTCAGCTGAGAGGCAGCATTCATCACACTGGCAGCTGAAATGTCTCAGGGGCATCCCCAGGCTCTAGAGGCTGCAGATTAAACTGGAAGCCACCCCTGGGGGTTCTGAGCCTGTGTTGAAGACCTGTGATCTGTGAAACCCCGTGACACAGCCAGTTATGCAATTGCTCCTGTTTATCCCTTACTTGTTTCTCTCCTCCTCCATGAAGTCCTCCTGACTGATCCTCCCAGCAGCATCTTTTCCTCCTTTCAGTTTCAATTGGCACCAACCATAGTATAGCTTTGTGTCAGTCTCAGTATTGCTAAATGGAACTTTCACTGTTATTCTTTAAAGAGGAGTATATATCCTGGTTAAGCAAGAGTGTGTGAGCCCTGCAGAGTGCTAGTAGACATGAGGTTGGAGTTAGAGAGACCTTGCTTCTTGCTTCGGATCTGGCACTTACGTGGTCTCTCCCGCTTAATGCACAACAATGCGGCAGTGGGGAGAAATGGTCCCAGGTTTGCCATTGATAAAGGGACTCTTGTGCCTTGAGCCAGGAATAGTTGGCAAAAATTAAATAGGATCAGGCTTTTAGAGACTCCAGAGAAAGAAAACTCAAAAATGTGGTCAGATAAGGGCCTAGGTGGTGATAAAATAAGTAGGATAGGTGGAGAGATAGATACATAGATAGATAGATACATAGATAGATAGAGACATAGATGTAGATGTAGATGTAGAGATAGAGATAGGTAGAGATACGTATAGGGGTAGGCATTGGGAGTAGCAGTTAAGATGCAACTTGGGATGCCCACATCCCATGTTGGAGTGACTGGTTTAAGTCCTGGCTCCTCCACTTCCATCCAGCTTCCTGCTAATGCTCACCCTGGGAGGCAACAGGTGATGGTGCATGTACTCAGGTCCCTGTCACCTACATGGGAGGCACAGATTGAGTCCTGGGCTCCTGAACTCAGTTTGGCTCAGTCTTTGCTGTTATGAGTATTTCGGGAGGAAATCAACAGATACATGATCTCTCTCTGGAAAAGAAGAGAAGAGAAGAGAAGAGAAGAGAAGAGAAGAGAAGAGAAGAGAAGAGAAGAGAAGAGAAGAGGATGAGGGGAGGGGAGGGGAGAGGAAGGGGAAGGGGGGAGAGAAGGAAGGATGGATGACACCAAAAGTGATATTTCTCTATTTTTCAAATAAAAAGGAAAATAAATAAATTTACATAAGAGCTAGACATAGAGGGTTAGATGCTAGGCAGAGCTAGCTAGATGGATAGACTGACAACAGATTCTGTTTTGAAACAGAATTAAGAGTGGTTGCTGTTTGTGGGACTGCAGGTGCACAGGACAGTCTCCGGCTAGAAAGACATAGCTCAGAAGTCCCCTGGTTCGGGGCCGGGAGCTCACTGTACAGACCATAGCTCCTCAGGCTTGCCACCAAAGGTGCTACCTGGAGCCCAGGAGGAGCCCCATGCCTGAGGCCAAAGGTCATGGAGGCTGTGACAAGGTCCTTTTGGAAATAGCCATCCGTATCTTACCTGTCCATGCCCAGGATCTGCAAACCCTCTTCAAAAAGCTCTGGTCAAAAATGGCCAACTGGCCTGTTGGATTCTTCCCTTGCTCTGCCTTCTCTACACCTCCCCCCAGGTCTAAAGTGGCATTTTTCTCCCCTACATTCCCATGGTTCTCATGTGACCATCTCAGAATACCTAACAGTGTCGATCATGCACAGCTTCTTGGTTTAGTCAAAATAGCGGCCCCAGAAGATGTCCACAGCCTAAGCCCCAGAGAGACTTGGAAGACAGTGTAAAGACCCTGGCATGGGGATAAGCCCCTGAACTACCTTGAGGGGAACAAACACATCACATGATCCCTTAAAAAGAAAGGCAGGGGCAGGCACTGTGCTGTAGCAGGTAAAGCCGCCATCTGCAGCACACCTGCAGGCAGTCTCCCATATGGGTGCTGGTTCAAGACCCTGCTGCTCCACTTCCAATCCAGCTCTCTACAAATGGCCTGGGAAAGCAGTAGAGGATGGCCCAAGTGCTGGGGCCCCTGCACCCGTGTGGGAGACCTGGAAGAAACTCCTGGCTCCTGGCTTTGGATCAGCTCAGCTCTGGCTTTTGCAGCCATCTAGAGTGAACCAGCGGTTGGAAGACCCCCCCCCCCCTTTCTGCCTCTGCCCCTCTGTGGCTCTGCCTTTCAAATAAAAAATAAATAAACAAACAAACCTTCCCTGCTTGTCACCAGCAGGAGGGTGAGAGAATTGCAACCTGGCTGGCTTTGACCACAGAGGAAGGGACCATGAGCCAAGGAAAGCAGGCAGCTTCGGAAGTAGGAAAAAGCCCAGGAAGTGGATTCTCCTCTACAACCTCTGGAAAGGACTGTAGCCCTGCTCACATCTGGATTTTAGCCAGGTGAAAGCTGGGTCGGACTTGTGACTTCCACAACCACAATGCCATACGGAGATGAGTCCACACCCCCCACAGAGGACTGTAAGCGCTCCGAGAACAGGTGTCTTTTCTCCTAATAGTGCACCTGTGCCTGATACATGGTAAGCAAGCACTCCATGTGCGTGGGAAGAGAGAACAAGGAACAAATATATCTCTGTGTACACAGAGCTGACTGCTGAGAGATGGCACCGGACAAAATGGGAAGCAATGGCCTTGAGCAACAGTCACCTGAGCCCCGAGGGGCAGGGGAGGTCAGAAGTTGCCACAAGGGACCACCTTTTTCTGGAAGACCTGCACTTTTCTCTTGTGTAGGGAAAGGACGTTTCTGAGAAAGAGACCAAATGCAACCCAGCACTGAAGGGAGGGAAAGGGCAGAGGGCAAGCCGGATGCAGGCTGATGCTCGAGGGAGCGATGTGGCAGACGTGAACTTGATCTGCACTGTGAAGGGCAGCCAGGACGTGGATGCTAGGAGACGGGGCGGGGTCTGGAGAAGAGGAGTGCACGAGGTGGCATGGCCGGCCGTGAGGAGACGAACTTTGCCGACTGGTTTTTATTTTCTCACGTCCTAGTAACAGCTGCCATCCCCTGAGCTCCGCCCTGCAGGCTGCTGACCCCACCGGAGGGACGTTTTGAGACTGACTTGTTTTCTTGGCTGCCCAGCATCTGATCCCTTCGTAACTCGCGAATCCTTCCTGCAGCAAGGAGCGCCACAGCGCGCCCTCCTCCCGCTGACCACCAGACGCTGGCTTCTCCAGGGCCATGGGCACGTGCCCGTGGGGTCTGGCCGTCAGCTGTGCATCTGAGCGGGTGGCAGAACGCAGTGGGACCGGGAGCGTTTGTTCAGACAGTAGTGGCGCAGCAACATCTGGACTCCAGAGGCAGCAACAGCAGCGGGGCAAGCGGTTCCTCCCTTGTCTCCGGCACATTTCGGAGAATGGTTGTCCAGCCTGCTCAGCCATGCTTTGATCTACCCAAATCCCATCAGAAATTTCTTCTGTCCTTAAATCGGTCCAAATAAATTCCTGTTATTCACCATCAAGATAGAGCAGATGTTAAAACGCTTGTATGGTAAGTTAGGAACTTGAGGCTCAGAGAGGTGAGGTGACTTGTCCAAGGTCACATAGCTCACACCTGTGTGATTATATAGTGGACAGAGTATATACTGGCACAGTCTTCGCAGGAGGTGAATTGGGAACAAGTCCATTAAAATGTTCAAGCCTTGGGCAGAGGTTTGGCACAGAGCTTAAGATGCCACTTGGGACACTCTGATCCCATATTGGAGTGCCTGGGCTCAAGTCCCAGAGCCACTTCTGATTCCAGCTTCCTACTTACTAACGCACACCTGGGAAGCAGCAGCTGATGGCTCAGGTAATTGAGACCTGGATTGGGGTCCAGGCTCCAGGCTTCAGCCTGGCCCAGCCCCAGCTGTTGTAAGCATTTATGGGGAGTGAACCAGAGGATGAAAGAGTTCTTTTTGTCACTAAATCCATCTCTGTCTTGTGCACACATGCACCCTTGCTCTCTATCTCTCTGCCCCCAATTCACTTCAAATAAAATGAAAATAAATAAATGTGCAATCCTTTTGAATCAGTGTTTCCATTTCTGGCCATGTTCTAAGGCAGTGTTCCTTAATTTTTCTTATTATTGTCCCTCTACTAAACAGCTTTTTTTTTAAGATACTTTTTCCCTTGCCTCCTTATGAAATTTTATATCACAGATATACTGTATATTTATTTATGTATTGCACTTTATAAAGAGGGAGGTTTATTTCAGCCCAAGAATCAATTTCAGTCCCCTTTAGGGCAATTATTACCTCCACTAAGAGTTCATGTTCTAAGACAAAAGATTCAAGTGCAAACATGTCCAACAAAACACCCATTAAATGGCTAGTAGCTGAACATGCATGGAAAAGAGGAATCATAAACATATCCATCAATGTGAGGAACAGCCATGTTAAAGGATCTTTGACAAGTAAAACCCGCTTATTAGAAACTCTACAAATCTTTTATGGTCCAGTAGATTTAAGCAACTGCTTGGGATGTCCACATCCCATATCACAGGGTCTCGTTCAAATCCCAGCTGCTCCACTTGCACTCCAGGTCCCTGCTAATGCACCTGGGAAGCAGCAGAGGACGGCCCAAGTGCTTGGGCCCCTGCCACCCACGTGGGAGACTCCCAGCTGCTGGCTTTAGCCTGGCCCAGCCATTGTTGAGACTCTTTGGGAGAGGACTAATGAGAGGAAGCTCTCCCCCGACCCCGCATGTCACCACTATGCAAGTCACTAAATTACAGAATTTAAAAAAAAGTATTTTGTGTTTAACTCAAAAAGTTGTAAGGAGGGGGGGCAGGAACAAAGTTTTAAAAGTTCATAATAACTTTTTATAACTTTTTAAATATTTGTGTGTCAGTAAGAATTTTTTTAGGCCAGCGCCACAGCTCAATAGGCTAATCCTCTGCCTGCGGCACTGGCACACCGGGTTCTAGTCCCGGTCAGGGTGCCGGATTCTGTCCCAGTTGCCCCTCTTCCAGGCCAGCTCTCTGCTGTGGCCCAGGAAGGCAGTGGAGGATGGCCCAGGTGCTTGGGCCCTGCACCCCATGGGAGACCAGGAGAGGCACCTGGCTCCTGCCTTCAGATCAGCATGGTGCACTAGCCACAGCGCGCCGGACATGGCGGCCATTGGAGGGTGAACCAACGGTAAAAGGAAGACCTTTCTCTCTGTCTCTCTCTTGCACTGTCCACTCTGCCTGTCAAAAAAAAAAAAAAAAAAGAAGAAGAATTTTTTAAAAGCAGGATAAAAGTATATATAGATTGCTTGGGTAGAGCTTTATAAAACCAACAAAAGTATCCACAAATTAAAGTAGGAAAAAAAATAGAATAGCAATGGTGGCTGTGAGTGGTTGCCCCATGGACCATGTTTACTTCCCTGTTCTTTCCTGTGTTTTCTGTGGAATATGAGTGTGCATCGCTGTTCAACAGAAACTCAAGGTGATGTTTTGAGGCAAGCTCGACCCTGACCAGAGTCTGGCTGGGCCGGGAGTCTTCAGGCTGCTGCCTCTGGCTCTGCAGAGGACAGGCATCAGTTCCTGTCTGCCATTGTCTCGCTCCCTGCCTCACTCAGACACCTGTTCCCAGGTCCACAAAGCAGTGACCAGAGACACAGTCGCGGTGAGAAAGTGGAGGTCGCCACAACTCAGCCGGCCCTTCGAGAGCTTCCTGGCAGCCCACGTGGGGGTTTCCGGAGCCCATGACTCCCAGCACAGCTCCTGGTGGGCGCTGGCCTCAAGCTTTAGATTGCATTTCTAAGGGGCTGATACCCGAGCACATTCAGGAGAGAGGCCTTCAGTGCATTCCCGCAGTAGGATGATGGGTACGAGTGGCCCCCTCTCCCTGGTCACACCGGACACCAGCAGCTCGGAGGGTACTGTCCCGGGCACCGATACCCCAAGGCCGCACAGCCTGACTCCTGCCCACCCTGGAAGGCCAAGGCTGTGCCCCGCCCATCCTCAGGCAGGCCAGGCCTCCCCAGGGCTCTGCGTAGGGCGCTTGGAGCAGCATCTGACTCTCCCTCTGAAGCAACTTTCAGCTCTGGGGGCTACGTGACGTGTCCAAGCCTTGGCCCACTCTTGGGGCACAGACTCAGCAGTGCCTACCTGACACCCGTGCCCTGACAGCATCACTGCCCCGCCCACTCACCTGCCCTGCCACCTCCTCCTGCCTTGTCCAGTCATCTCAGACTACCCGGAATGTGGAGTGGACAGTTAGCCTAGTGGCTAAGACACCTGTGATGGCCAGTGTTGCAGAGCCAGCATCCCCTGTGGGTGCTGGTTTGAGTCCTCAGAGCTCCACTTCCGATCCAGCTCCCTGCTAATGCACGTGGAAGAACAGCAGAAGACGGCCCAAGTCCTAGGACCCTGCCTCCCATGTAGAAGACCTGGATGGAATTCTGGGCTCCTAGCTGTGGTCTGGCCCAGCCTCAGTCATTGCAGCTATTTGGGGAGCAAGCCAGCAGATGAAAGATCTCTCTCTCCCCCCCCCCCCTTTAACTCTGCCTTTCAAATAAATAAATAACTGTGCCCCCTATCAGAGTGCCTGGGTTTGAGTCCCAGCTCTGTCTCCAGCTTCCTGCTAATGCAGATCCTGGAGGCAGCAGGTAGTTAAGGCAGCTCAGGTAGTTAAGTCTCTGTGATCCTCATGGGAGACCTTAGCTGGCCCCAGCCCTGACCCAGCCCTGCTGTTGCAGGCACTAGGGGAGTGAACCAGTGGAAGGGAGATGCGTCTGTATCTCTACTAATTTTTTCCTGAGATTTTTGTATCCTTGGGCCAACATCCACCTTTCTCCCCCAACCCCCAGGTCAGCACCGTTCTCTCAACTTCTGCACATTCAGCTGCTTTTAGATCTCTCATGTGGGTGAGTTCCTGCAGTCTTGTCTCCTCTGGTGGGCTATTTCACTTAAAAGAAAACTCTCTGGCTTCATCCTTGTTGTTGCAAATGCCAGGATTCTCCTCTTTCTTAAGGCTGCATAGTATCCCATGGTGTGTGTGTGTGTATGCGCACCACATCTCTATTCCTGCCTCATAGTTGGCATTTCAGCTGATTCACACCCTGGCAACTGTGAACGCTGTTGGGATGAACAAGGAAGGGCAGGTATCTCTCGACGGACTGATTTCTCTTCCCCTGGGTACACACAGAGCCAGCAGCAGGACTGCGGGATGAACAGGTGTGTTCTGACTCTGCACATCCCTCACCAGCCCTGGCCATGGGCCACCTGCTCTGCTGAACACGTGGCTGTAATGTTCAACAAGACATATGTGGTGGGAGCACAGGGCATGACAGCTTTTTAAAAGCAGACAGGAGGGCCAGCGCCGCGGCTCAATAGGCTAATCCTCCGCCTTGCGGCGCCGGCACACCAGGTTCTAGTCCCGGTTGGGACGCCGGATTCTGTCCCGGTTGCTCCTCTTCCAGGCCAGCTCTCTGCTGTGGCCAGGGAGGGCAGTGGAGGATGGCCCAAGTGCTTGGGCCCTGCACCCCATGGGAGACCAGGAGAAGCACCTGGCTCCTGGCTTCGGATCAGCGTGGTGCGCCGGCTGCAGTGCACCGGCCGCGGCAGCCATTGGAGGGTGAACCAATGGCAAAAAGGAAGACCTTTCTCTCTCTCTCTCTCTCACTGTCCACTCTGCCTGTCAAAAAAAATTTTTTTAAATAAAAATAAAACCAGGTGCTGAGCTGCATCCCTGAAGCCTCTCCCTGCATTACGGAGCCTGCGACACGCATAGGAGCACCACACTTCCCTCCAGGTTCACCTGCCCGCTCTCCCTGCTCCTGCTAGCTCTCCTTCAGTGCCACAGCCTGCGGGGCAAGCGCCACCTCCCTTCCTGGTTTCCTTCCTCCACTAACTCCTGCCACTCACCTGCAGTCACGGCGAGGCCCTTGTCCCGTCACTTCCTAAGTCCTTGGGCCGCTCCCTAGGGCCCCCATGGGAGATGGGATTCCCGTCTTCGGCTTCCTCAAAGTCACTTCCATTCCCGTGGGTTCCTGAATGCCCATCTCCCACATCCTGCACCCTCAGTTCCCTGGGACTTTCCCACGTTTCCATCCTCAGGAGGTCCCAGCGTGTCCATCGCTCAGGCATAGCCAACAAACACAACCAAAACCGCTCAACTCCGCTGGCCTCTCAAGGGGAGAGCCCCGGGTGCTCCACTGGGGTGGCAGGGGCTGAAGCACCGCCCTGGGAGTCCAGCCCTCTGAGATGTCCCCCAGACGAGGTGCTGCTACCAAATCCATCTCAGCTGCACCACCGAGGGGTCAGCCCCAGAAAAGCCCAAACTTCCCAAACCACCAGCAACTTCCCCCGAGGAGTGGCCCAGTGTCATCACCCCTCATTGCTGGAGGGGGATTGATTATGCTCGTCACACTGATGACTGCTCCTTCTTTTCATCTGGGCTGAAAAATGGCCGCAGTCCCGGCTTCTGGAGATTTTCACGGGCTTCTTCACCTTGATTGCTTTTCCTGCACATGGAAGAGCGTGCTCTTGCCAAAGCTCATTCATCCCAGCTTCATAAAGCATGTTATGGACTACTCTTCTGGCATAAAGGCCCCGTTCTCTCTTCTTTCATCCGTGGGCTCTATATACAGAGACGGAGCAGCGAGGAAGAATTACACGTCAAATAGCGCAGCCCATATCCCAAGGCTAACACTCCAAGGCTCCATGGGGAGGCCCTGGGGACTCATTTCCTATGATCCTGAGATCCCTTTGGCCTCCATCCTGGCCCTACCCATTGCTAATCTGCCAGGGAAGAGAATCAGAGCTGCGATCCCGCCGCGGGCTCTGACCGCATCCACGGAGCGCTTTCTGCAGCCTCTGTCGCCGGTTCCTGCGCTCCCGTTGGGCGGACGGCCGCCTCTGAGATAGGGATCATGACAACCCTCCAAATACGATGCTTTGATTCTTCGGCCAGGAGACATCTGCTCGCTCCTTTTTACCGTCCAGGGCCAGGCCAGCCTTGTCTCCCGACTCCCGAGTGCTACTCCCCGCGGGGACATCCTTACATCTCCTTCCTTTCTGTGCCTTCGCGTTAGCACTTCTGCTTCCAACGCTTTCTTTCACCTCATCATTGCACGCCATATTTCACCTCAGACCAAGAGAGACCCCGCAGCGGACAGGCGGCTGCAGCATCTGGCTAGTGTGCTGCTCCAGAGGCAGCTCACTGGAATTACCCCAGGGAGCTCTGTGTTTACTCACAGGTGGGACAAGGAGGGGAAGGAGCAGACCAGACGCTCTGAGCGTCAACCGCAGATGCGAAAGCCCGCCCACTCCCACCGCTCCACTTCCCACCCTCATCCCTTCTCCTCCCAACCCCCAGTGTTCATCACTCCTGCTCAGCATGGTCCTTGAGTTCAAATCAGCTGTTATCCACCTGGCCGGAAAAGCCAGAACCAGAATCCGTCTCAAATACTCTCTTTGGGTTTCACCAGGTCCCCTGTTCCCTTTGCAAAACACAGGTGGGCAGCAGGAGCCTTTGTGGGTGACAAGAATTCTTTAACTGCTTCAGAATGATGATGTGCACGCAGAAGACTTTGAAACAAAAGCCCTGTGTGTGTCTGTGTGTGTGCATGCGTGTGTAAAAAGGTTACGGGGCAAAGTCCTTGTCTGAATCTCTTCTAGAAAGAAGTGTGGTCACACAAAGAGCATAGGCACCTGGGAGCCAGGTGAGCATCAGAGGATGCAGGAGACCCAGCTATGGAAGCTCCCCAGGCACACAGGTGGCTCCGGGCCTGCAGCAGGCTGGTGAGCTCTGCGTTGCATTTCTATTTCTGTGTTGTGCCTTCGTCTCCAATAGGGGGATCCGCAACCAGGCCTGCAAGACCCTGGCACATTACTGAACATGCCTGTTAGCCGAGTGAGACCCCAACCTACCTGTTCCCAAGCCAGAACAAACCACAGTGGCAATCGCCCTGTGAGACTCTTCTGGGTCCCGAAGAGACTGAGAGCATACCCTGTGCAGCTCCTTTCCCGCTGATGGACACAGCCTGCGGGACCCTGGGCTGCTACCCTGTCCCGGGGCATGAAGCTCCCGGAGGTCTGGGAGAATGCCTGAGGTCACACAGCAGCCAGTTCCAAATGGGCCAAAAGTCCAAATTTGAGGCTGTGGCTTTCATCCACCCAGAAACAAGCCGTAGCCATGGTGTCCTGGATAGGTCTCCTAATAAAAACTCAGACACTGTAAAGTCCTCATTGTGGGCATTCACAGTGCCCACATCCACGGGCGCTGTCTGGAGACCACTGAAGCCAAATGGTTACCTTCTGCCTGCTGGGTAGCTCGGGGTTTCCCGCCAACACCAGAAACTCAGCGCCTCTCCAGAACATGTTAGCATCCCCCCGAACCCATCATGTCATCGAAGCCCACCCTTCCACCGAGAGCTCCTCGGGGGCTCCTGCTCACCTGCTCATCTGCAGCTCTCGCCTACGTACTGCCTGCACCTGCCTTTGCCCACGCTCCGTGTGTCACGCCCACCCCTTTCAAACAACCCTCCACACCCTCTACCGTGAGCCCCCCAAATGCAAACTTGACCTCGGTGCTCCTCTACTGATAAGCCTCCTCCAGGGGGGCCTCCCCAGGTGTGCAGTCAGCCTCCACAGCTCAACATACCTGGCTTTCTGCAAACCAGCCTCTGCCTTCACGTCCAACCTCTGTTCTCTGTTCTCCCCTCGTCCTCTGCCTCCACGCAAAAGTGCTCCCGACACGCTCTTCATCCCCTCTATGCCTTGACCCAC
This sequence comes from Sylvilagus floridanus, assembly GCA_949820135.1. NCBI lineage: Eukaryota > Metazoa > Chordata > Mammalia > Lagomorpha > Leporidae > Sylvilagus > Sylvilagus floridanus. The sequence goes on along the minus strand of OX463226.1, from coordinate 72,503,114 downwards.
ACCATTGCCTCTTCCACAGAGGCTACACCAGCCCATGTCTCCTTTCCTGAAGTCTCCTCACCCTTCCAGGCTGAACTCAAGAGCCATCTCCTCCAGGAAGCCCTCACTTACAGCAACTTGGACATAATTGGATCATGGGGCTGACTTCGTGCTTATGCTTTGGTGTTTTCACTAAACTCCTCAAGAGCAAAGACAAGACTTTCCATCTTTGTATCTTTTTAAAAAAATATTTATTTTACTTATTTGAAAGGCAAAGTTACAGAGAAAGAGAGAGAGAGAGAGAGATCTTTCATATCCTGGTTTACCCCCCAAATGGCTGCAAGTGTCAGGGCTGGGCCAAGCCAAAGCCAGGAGCTAGGAGCTTCTTCCAGGTCTCCCACAGGGGTGCAGGGGCCCAAGCCCTTGGCCTGTGTCCTGCTGCTTTTCCAGGAGCATTAGCAGGGAGCTGGGTCTGAAGTAGAGCAGCCACGGCTCAGACCAGCACCCATATGGGATGCCAGCATGACAGGTGCTGGCTTTACTCTCTATGCCACGGCGCCAGCCCCACATCTTTGTATCTTAGTACATGGCCTGGCATGTCAGAGCTATCTAAGAGATGCTAATTATTAGAAGAAGAAATGAATTGATGTAGTGAATGCCTCTGCCTGGCACTAGTGCTACAGAAATGAACCTAACAACAACAACAACAAAATTCCTGTGCTTCCAAAGCTTGTAACAGAGGGATCAGACAATAAACAAATACAAAACAACAAAGTGTCACCTTGTGTTGTATGCTAAGAGAAAAATAAAAATAAATATAAAATATGTATACAAATAAAAATTTAAATAAGTAAAAATGAAAATAAAGCCAGTGAGGAGACTGAGAACGAAGTGGGTGGTGGGGCCGCGGCTGTGGTGTAGCAGGTAAAGCCTCTGCCTGTGACACCAGCATCCCATACCAGGAGGGAAGGCAAGGTGCAGGGAGGAGAACACAGGTTACGTGGGAGCTATCATCAGTATCTTAATTCTGGGGTGGACTGGTGGCTGCACGGATGCGTTATGCAAGGAGTAACTAACTAGCAAAGCCACTCATGAACCAGACAGGGTAACTAACTCTTCACAAGCTGCACATGGTCACACATCTGATTCTATTCCCTGGAGAACTGCAAAATTAAGTAACTTGCCTGGAGCCAGAATGGCATTATTCTGAAATATTGTCTGTACTGTCTGTACTTAAAGCAAACCTTCAGGGGCGGGCATTGTGGTGCAGCGGGTAAGTGGCTACTTCCAACACCAGGAACACCGTATCAGAGCTCCGCATGGAGTCCCAGCTGCTCTGCTGCCCTTCCAGCTCCTGGCGAAAAGCACCCGGGAAAGCAGTAGAAGACGGCCCAAGAATCTGGCCCCTGGGAGACCCAGAGGGAGCTCCTGGCTCCTGACTTCAGCCTGGTCAGCCATAGTTATTGCAGCCATTTGGGGAGTGAAACGGATGGAAGAGCTCTTGTGTTCGCTTGCTCGCTCGCTCTCCCTCCCTCCTCTTCTCCCTCCCTCTCTCCCTCTATCACTCTGCCCTTCCAATAAACGAATAAGTATTAAAAAAAAAAAAGAAAAGTAAAGAAAGGAACTCTTCCGAGTTAATACCTGCTTACATGAAATATTATCTTCAAAAGTTTGGGTAGGTTCCTTTTTTCCCCCATTTGCTGCTGTTTACCCTATGCATCCATAGCATGCACTGAGCAGCTGTGTATCTTAAGGTCTCACTACAGGAAGCCCTGGGAGCCAGATAGACTGAGCAAGGTACACACTGTGACAGCTCCACAGGCTGCTCCAGGTGCATCGACAGCTCTGGTACCCACTGGAGGGGGGCAGAGCCCAGCACTGGGAGTTCAAGACCTAAGTTCAAGTCCCAGGTCTGTTGCCCTTGCCTAGCTAAACTAAGGCAAACTCCTTAGTCTCCTTGCACCTGAACGCCTCACCTGCAGGCTGGAGTTGGTCAGTTCCCCAGGGCTGTGGTCACAAAACACCACCAACTGGGTACCTGCAAACAGCAGAGGCTCGCTCTCCCACTCTCCCTTGCACTCTGGAGGCTGGGTATGTGAAGTGGGGGAGGTGGCAGGGCCCCGCGCCCCCAAGAAGGCTCTGGGGAAGAGGCATCCTCTTGCCTCTTGCTGACTGCTGGAGCTTGCTGGCCCCTTTGCCTCCCTTGGCTTGCAGCCACATCACTCCCAGCTCTGTCTCCATCACCCTTGGCATTGTCCCCGTGTGGCCTTCTAATGAGCACACTTGGATCCAGGACCCACCCTAGTCCCATATGACCTCATCTTAACTCATCACATCTGTCAAGAACTTCTTTCCAAATCAGATCACATTCTGAGGCTCTAGGTGGACACGGATTTTGGAGGGATGTCAAGCAACCCAGTGCGTGGACTTAACATTATAAACCCAAAGGGCCATTGCAAGAATTAAATTAGATAATGCATGTAAAAGCACTTAGCACAAGATAAGCTTTCAATACATTTTAGCTGCTAATCTATATAACTAATATCATCACCATCATCTCTCATTTCAGGGAAAGGAGATGCTACTTCTGAAGTACTCTCTCCTGCCAGCCAACATGATCGCAAATGAAACTGTTGCACAGGCCAAGGTTCAGGTGGCGACCCTGAGATCAGCCAGCTTGGAAACCTTTGCCAAGCTGCTCAACCTCTCTCTCAGCTTCAGTATCTTAACACCAGTGGGAATCAGCTGTCCACCACCCCTTCCATGGCATTTGTCACGGGCCAGGCCCTGTTCTCTGAGACACACCAGTGTTGTGTCAGTCAATCTTCAAAACAACGCTGTGAGGTAGGTCCTGTTCGGTCTCTGTTCTCCAGTGGGGGGAACTGAATTGCCAGGTATTCAAGACAGCTGCACGTGGCCACATAGGAAGTAACTGACGGAACCTGGGCTCCAACCCAAGTGTTCTGGCTCCAGAATCCCTCAGGGGCTTTTATAAGACAAGGCTTCAGGGAAACACATAGCCAGGTTCAGTCCATAGTAGTCCATATGGAGCAGGCATGAAGCAGCAGTGATGGCCAGCGCCGCGCCTCACTAGGCCACTCCTCCGCCTGTGGCGCCGGTACTCCAGGTTCTAGTCCCGCGTGGGGCGCCGTTTCTGTCCCGGTTGCTCCTCTTCCAGGCCAGCTCTCTGCTGTGGCCCGGGAGTGCAGTGGAGGATGGCCCAAGTGCTTGGGCCCTGCACCCCATGGGAGACCAGGGGGAAGCACCTGGCTCCTGGCTTTGGATCGGCACAGCGTGCCGGCTGTAGCAGCCATTTGGGGGGTGAAGCAACGGAAGGAAGACCTTTCTCTCTGTCTCTCTCGCTCACTGTCTAACTCTGCCTGTCAAAAAAAAAAAAAAAAGCAGCAGCAGTGGAGGACTTCTGGCTCCCTCTCACAGACCTGCCCTCGTGTTGAACTTGGACCTGCCTTTCCTCGCACTTCAGAAGCTCTGTACTGACCCATGGTGCCCAAGGCCACAGCCAAGGTCCAGCTCTAAATGTGCAGGCTGGTCAGTTTCCTTCCGGTTCCTGGGGTATTTTTCCCTCTCTCTCCACCTTGTTCTTAGTCCCTGGAGTGTCCTGCAGCCATGCTGCCTGGGAGGGGCAGAGAGGGAGAGGACTGGCAGCTCTGTCTGGCAGCCAGGGCACTGGAGGGGCTTCTTTTCTGGGGTGGGGACAGAGAGAAGCCACAGGCTGTTGGGCACTTCTCAGAAGTCTCCCCCCCAGAAGCCACTCACGAAGCCCAGGGACTTGTCTGCTGGCCTTGGCTAAAGACCCCGGGAAGTTCCATCACCTCACACCAGCGCCTTAGATTTAAAATCCCACCACAAGAGGAGAAAGAGGGCAACTGTTGCCCTGTGGTCATCGCCAGGCCATGATGGCATCAGAATGCTCACTCCTGAGCCATGCGCATGGTCTCTGAGCATGGTGCGTTCCCAGCCATGTGCCCCACGTTCTCACGGTGCCCAGACCCACCCTAGGCAAGAGGAGCTCACACAGCTGCTCGCCACTATTCTGAGATGCAGCATTCACTGCATTTGTGTTGATGCCTGGTGTGCGGGTGCCAGTAGACAGTGCGGGAGAACAAACAAGAAGCCCACCCCAGTTCTCCTGTCTTTCTTGCTATTGCCACAGTCTGGGCACAGACATGGCAGCTGTCCCAGAAATCCAGCCACCCAGAGAGTGCACATTCACCAGGACAGCAGAACTGGGTAATCCTGTGGTAACTTGAGCAACTTCTGGGCAAGTTCGTTCACCCTCCCCAAAGCAAAGGCACGTGGACAGACGTGGTCTGAGAGGTAAAGAAAGGGACAAGACGTGGTGGATTGTGAAGCCAGCACTCGGCCACCCCTGCTCCACCCTTCCCCTTTGGGGCTCCTCCTCCTCCATCCTGGCACCTTGTGCCCACGTGGGAGCACTCACTCTCTTCAGCAGCCCCACCCTCCTTGCTTTCTACACTATGGGAGGTGCCTTTCCTCTACTGCCTGGGCCCAGCCCTCATTTTAGCAACAATGCGAGTTATTAATGAAACAAATCCCTGCTCATGGTCAGCCTGGTGGGCTGCATCCCTAGGTACCGTTCTGCCTTATCACAAGTAAAACGCCCCAAAGATGTGGCCGGTGAGACCTCATTCCTTCTCTGCTCCTGTGCAGGCTGCTGAGACGGACACAGCACCAATGCATCGCACCGTGAGGTCGGGGTTGCATCCAGGTCCTGAGAACACACCAACAGGAGCGGTGGTGTGTTCACACTGTGCATTCTGGGGAAGCAGAAGCAGCAAGCTGATGCCAGGCGGGCCCCAGTGCCATGCAGGAGGCAGGACTTGGTCACTTGCTCCTCCCAGGCTTGCCAGGCACTCCATGTAGTCGATCCTCCGGATCCAGGCCTTCCAGCGGGCACCTGCATGGTCCCTGGTGTTCCCCAGAGCTTACCACTGGCCACAGGACTCAGCCCAGCCAAGCCATTCCAAGAGCACTTTGGAGGTGCTGGGGTCGAAGCAAATCGCACTCTCTGGGAAGCGTCAGTCATCACCAGTGTCTTCCTAGCTGACCTTGCCTTTCAGCTCTGTAGCAATGCACAGAAAAGCCCAGGTTTCCTCCCTAGCCTGATGCTCTCCTCATGCTTGTGGCTAGCTTACGAACTTGGTAGGGGAGGAGTCAAATATATTATATGGCTATTCCACATAGCTCACATAAGTGGAATCATACAATATGTGTGCATGTATTCACATATATATGTGTGCTTATATATAAAATATATATGAATATATACATAGAATTCCAATCATATACACATATATTGAGTATGCCCATGCACACACACACATATATATATACATAGATTCTAATCACACACACACACATATATGCATACACACACACACACACACACACACACACACACATAACTCCACTTTTATGAGGTTCCTGAAATAGTCAAAGTTATGTAGACAGAAGTGGAATGGAGATTCCCAAGGGCTGAGGGAAGATGGACTGGGGAGTTAGAATCTGTTTGGGGTGGAGTTTCAGTTTGAGAACATAGAAAATTCTGGAGGTAGAGTGGCGATGCTTGCATACCATTACGAATTTACTGAATGTCACTGACCAGTCTACTTAACAGTGGTGAAAATGGTAAACTGGATGCTATATGTATGTCGTCACCAATATATACTATGAATATATGGTATGTTTACGGATATTAGCTCAAGTCATGCTCAGATGTACTTATCTCAGATGGTTTATATTTCCCTCGGTGGATGTCTCTCCTCCTGCTCATACTGTTCCGCCTGGTTTGTGCCCTCTCTCTCCCAGCTATCTCGAGGATTTGGCTGTCACACAGCCCGCACGAGCGCCACCACGACACAACCCTCCCGCCACGTCGCCCGCAGCCACCCTCATCTCCGTTGCTTTGAAGCAGAAAGCTTTACTGGTTAAAGAGAAAGTCTGTGATTTTCAGTGGTACATTTAATAATTCATAAATCAAGAGAAGTTCAAACAAGTTCAAAGTTTAAAAGTTTAAAAGTTTTGCTGAAGCTTTAAAGTTTAAACTGTCAGAGGCTTTGACAAAAAACTTTTCCTGTCTGGAATATTTAAGATGGCTGTGCCATATTCTATTCAGGACTCTCCCCAAATCTGTCTCCTGAGAAAATTCTGGCATTGTCCAAGCCAGGCATTGCTGGCAGTGACAGTGCGTCCTGCGGGTCCGGAGACGGCCACCTGGGAGTCCCATGGGTGCAAGGAGGCGCCTGGGGAGGGGACAGCCACCCACGGCCATCTGTACTTCATGTGAAAGCACTTAGCCAGCATCACCATTGTGTGGGGATTCCTCTCTAAAAAGAATGGAAGTCGCACATTGAGATCCCAGCAACTGTGTGCAGCGAGGTCATGGCGGGAGACGGTGAGTTGAGTATAAGCTGCTATTTCAAAATCAGATGCAGAGAGACCAAATCTTCCGCTGGCCTCAGGCTGACCTCAGAAGTCTTTTTTGAAGCCTAATCACCGCATTTGCATGAGCAATTGAGTGCAGTGTCAGCCACCCACGCCATGGCACTTTGGAGTTCACTGGGGCTGTATTTCCATTTCCAACTCCACTTGAGCAAGCGAACAGGGCCTTCCGACATCCCAGCCCTGTGCCCACTTCCTGCAGACGCCGAGATGCTGTGGTCGATCTTGTTCTCAGAAACCTGTCACAGCTGCCACTGGCCTTGCAGCTCAGATCCAGAGGCTTCTCCGAGAACTTCCTAACCCATTACACCCCCCATCAGACACTCACTGCTTTGTGTTTCTTTGGCAGGGTCTTCTGTGCAGTTCCGTGGCCATCAGCATCAGTGCCAGGAGTAATTTCCAGCCTCATTGCCATCGTGTCACAGGTTCCAGCATTTGGTGACATGATGTTGTAAAATCATCCCATAACCTGAACATATACCAACTCCACGGCACCCACTCTTCGACAATAACAATGATGCTCCCACCTAAATCACCCCTTGTGATCCCAACATCAACCTCCTCCCCATGCCTGTACCTCCTGCACAAGACATCAACCTAGGCGCTCTGCTGGGGTGACTGAAGACTCCTTGTGAGAAACCCACCAGCAATATCCAAGCCTCTCCCACACAAAGCCCTACTGGCATCCAGCCCTACCCGCCTCTTCCTTCTTGAACCTTCCTATCTGCTCCACTTTAATCAACTGCTTCCTGCTGTTCTTGTGCCAGCTCCAGCACTGGGCTGGATCTCCACCCCCAGCTCCTCTGCCCCTGCCCTGCACAGATCTGCCCCAGGAAGAGTGACCTCAAGGCTGAGTCTCTCTTCCTCTGCTCCCTCCTTGGTGCCAGCACCACGTCTCCTTCTCCCCACTGGAATCCAGCAAACCCCATGCCTCCCATTCAAGATGGAAACCAAGACCCATACCCTGTGTAAAGCTCACTCGTCCTCATCCATCTCAAACAGTATGCCTTTTCCTATCTATGTCTCCCGATTTGACCCTAGCTGGTTGTCCACGGCAGCCATCAGCATCCTCCTGGTGTCTCCCTCTCAGCTCGGCCATCTGATCTGAGAGCAGTCCCTGCGGCTTCAACACCACCAGCCCCTTCCTTCCATCCCCACCAGGACCCCCTCCCTCTGACTTGCACCATCTCTCCTTTGAACCACATTGCCTCCCTTCGGGCTGCCCTGCCCCATCCCCATCCCCACCCCACCCCCATCCCCCTCCTCCAGCCTTTACAAAGCCAAACTGGAAGCATGGGCACTGCTGTCTGATGATGGCACTGTCGTTCCCAAAGCTGCAGTCCACACTCCCAGCAACAAATACAGCGCCTGTCCCGGTCTAATCCCAGCAAGCGTGGGGGCCACACATTCCTCCACCAGCCCTCCTCTCCTCTGTCTGCCTCCGCACCTGCCGAACTGGAATCCCTGCTGTTCCCTCAGCCAGTCCAGCTCCTCTTCCTGGCAGGCCTTCCTCCTACTTGCTGCCTGGTGAGTCCCTGTTCAGCCATGGAGCCCTGGTCACTCACTCTGTGAGCCTTCAAGGTCTCCTATCTGCAAAAAGACCCTGCCTCTCTCTCCCACAGGCTCAGAGACCACGACGCCCCACGCCAGAGCCCCTCTGTTAGACACACTTTGCTCACTGGGGCATGCTGTCCTGCTTCTCTGTAACCCCTCAGCAGTCTGGCGTGCAGGTGGCAGCCTGTCTTTAGAACGGACTCAATCTCGTGGCACTGAGACTGAGGGACACCCTTGGGAGAACCACGTGTGGCTCATCAGCCCAGCTCCCCATTCAGACTCTGTGTGCACTTGCAGTTGTAACTTGGCACAACGTTCACTCTCAGTGGTGAGCATGAACTTCTGGAAAGCAAAGAGGAACCTTCTCATTTAAGTGAACGTCCCCGCCCGGGGGGCTCACCCACCTTTTTGTGAAGGCTGTGGCTCCATGAACCAGAGGCACACCCAGGTCCTGTGTGTCACGTTCAGTCTCCACTAGGGTGGCCCAGAGTGGTTTATGCTTAGCGGATGCATGCTTCATGGAGAGCACTGTGGATGACGGTCTGTCCTGGGAAATGGATTAAGGAGATGTCAGACATTGATGGGAGATTCTCTTTTGCTGTATTCTGTGGGGAGGTGGCATAGCTTGTCCTTGCACAGTTAAGGTGAGAGACGTCGGGCTAACAAGTCAAACCAGGGTTTAAGTCCTGGCTCTATCAGTGTGTGATCTGCAGTCATCCCTTAACCTCCCTGCTTCAGTTTTCTCATCTATAAAAAGGGGTGTGGGAGAAGACACCCCACAGGGCTGTTGCAAAGGTGGAATGATGGGGCCGGCACTGTGGCAGAGCAGGTAAAGCCACCGCCTGCAGTGCCAGCATCCCACATGGGCTCCAGTTCAGGCCCAGCTGCTCCACTTCCAATCCAGCTCCCTGCTATGGCCTGGAAAAGTAGTAGAAGATGGCCCAAGTTCTTGGGTCCCTGCACCTGCGTGGGAGACCCAGAAGAAGCTCCTGGCTCCTGATTTCAGATCGGCTCAGCTCTGGCCATTATGTCCATTTGAGGAGTGAACCAGTGGATGGAAGAGCTTTCTCTCTCTCTCTCTCTCTCTGCCTCTGCATCTCTGTAACTCTGCCTTCAGATAAATAAATAAATCTTTTTTTAAAAAAATAAAAAGATGGAATGAGATCATGTCTTGAAAGCATTTATCATGGAGGAAACCTCCAGTTGTAGCTACCACTTACTGTGCAAAGACAATGTAGGTGATAGAACCATATACACATATGGGGACACGGGAACTGCACAACTGGTAATGCACACTGCACACACACACACACACACACACACACGGGTCTTCAAAAGTCTGTGGAAAAGTCCATTTAAAATAATTTTATTTGAGCCAGTGCCGCAGCTCACTTGGCTAATCCTCCACCTGGGGCACCAGCACCCCGGGTTCTAGTCCCGGTTGGGGCGCTGGTTCTGTCCCGGTTGCTCCTCTTCCAGTCCAGCTCTCTGCTGTGGCCCAGGAAGGCAGTGGAGGATGACCCAAGTCCTTGGGCCCTGCACCCGCATGGGAGACCAGGAGGGGGCACCTGGCTCCTGGCTTTGGTTCAGCGCAGTGCGCTGGCTGCAGCGGCTATTTGGGGGGTGAACCAACAGAAAAGTAAGACCTTTCTCTGTCTCTCTCTCTCTCACTGTCTAACTCTGCCTGTCCAAAAAAAAAAAAAAAAAAATGAAAGAAAGAAAGAAAGAAGAAAAGAAAGAAAAGAATTTTGTTTGGGTATAAAGATTTGAAATTCATGCATAGTTTTCCATAATATCCATTTTCCATGAACTTTTAGAAGACCCCTTGTAGGTGTGTGTGTGTGTGTGTGTGTGCGCGCGCACATGTGTTATAATCATATACTGTATCTGTGTAAACACACATTGCCTGTAATAACGTATAAACCTTGCAACAATCCTATGCTGTGGGTACTATAATTATCTCCTGTTTGGAGATGAAGAGACAGATTAAGAAACCTGCCCAGCCTCACACAGCTTGTAAGCAATAAACCTGGAATTTAAACCCACACAACTTGGATTCCAAGTCTGTGCTTTTAACTCTCCATTAAAAAAGGCTCCCAGTGAGGGGCTGGCAGTGCCCATATCCAAGCGCTGGTTCAAGTCCTGGCTGCTCTGTTTCCAATCCAGCTCCTTGCTAATGTGCCTGGGAAAGCAGCACAAGATGACTCAAGTATGGAGTTCCTGGTCCTGGCTTCAGCCTGGCCCAGCCCTGCCCTGGCCATTGTGGCCTCTTGGAGAATGAACCAGTGAAAAGCTGTCTCTTTCTCTCTCTCTTTCTCTCTCTCCCTCCCTCCCCTCGATCTTGCTCTCTTTTACTCTGCCTTTCAAATAAATAAATAAATCTTAAAAAACAAGTCTCACAATGACTCAGTGCATTCTTGAAGTCAACAAATTGTAATCATCACCATCATCATCCTCAGCGTGCCAGCCACATCTACCCCAGATTGGAAAAGACGCTCTAGCAAGGCTGACTCCTGGGTCAGGTCCAGGGCGGTAACTTCATTGCATAAATGAACCATATTTGTCTGGCAGCTTCTGTGCCGCCCCAGAGGTCTGTCTGGTGGGATGATAATGCCCAGGCTCCGGGGAGCCCCGTCGGGGAGGCTCCGAGTTCCAAGAAGTGAAGCCAGAAGACGAGCTGGCTCCAAGTCCAAGGGCGCGGCAGCGGGCACAGCTTCATCCCATTGCTAGCCGCCTTCTGTCTTTCCGCTGGGGAAGGAGAGACCGATTGATTCCTGCCTCCCAACCAACGCCAGCCAGACTGGGATGTTGTAATCCTGTCTGGGATTGTGGCCGCACAGAGTCTGAAGGGAAAGTCCTCACTGGGCGGTCCTCGCCTTCCACCTCTGAGCCAGGAAACGAGGACTCCGAACCCCGCATCACAATTACTTGTGCAACATATAAGTGGGAGGAAACGCATCTCAGTGCCATGGCTTGTTTACCAGAAATGTCACGGAGCCAGTGTCCCCTGGCCTTGTCATCGCTTCCAATGACTGGCCCTTCTGCCTTGTCCATTTCCCCCAGCACACTCTCATCTCCAAGAGCAGTGTTGGCTTTGACCCCTTGTAGGGTCTCTGTCCTTTGTACTCTGGAAAACATGTCTCCCACAAGCGCTTTTGCTTCTGGATCAGACCAATCTGTCTTTCACTTCTTACTTTTTGGTGGTAGGCAAGTTTCCCTCTCTAAGCCTAAGTTTTTGCCTATGTAAAATGGGTATAATAGGGGCTAGCACTGTGGCATAGCAGTTAAAGCCTCCGTCCACAGTGCCGGCATCCCATATGGGTGCTGATTCGAGACCCGGCTGCTCCGCTTCCCATCCAGCTCTCTGCTATGGCCTGGGAAAGCAGTAGAAGATGGCCCAAGTCCTTGGGTCCCTGTGCCCACATGGGAGACCTGGAAGAAGCTCCTGGCTCCTGGCTTCAGATCAGTGCAGCTCTGGCCATTGCTGCCATCTGGGGAGTGAACCAGCAGATGGAAGACCTCTCTCTCTCTCTGCCTCTCCTTCTCTTTAACTCTGCTTTTCGAATAAATTAATTAATTTTTAAATGGTATAAAAAAGAACCTAAGTTGGGATTGTCAGGCTCTTGGCAGACAGTAACAGCAGCAGCTGACACATACTAAGAACCAATGCCTGCCCCTTACTGTGGTAGGAGACTGCCCAATCTCACAAACAAAATTACCGAATGCAGTGTCACTGTTTTCTGTCGCTCTCAACCCAGTGCCACAGACTGGCCAAATTACAGAGAAAAGAGGAATATTTGGGCTCACGATTGTGGTCCAAGTTCCCAGGGCGTCCTGGCCGAGTCCCCAGGCATGTGCAGGGCGTCATGTGGCGAGTGACAGCATGGACCCAACTCTCTTCTGGCCCCTCTCAGCTACCAGGATTTGAATCCCCTTCTTTGGGTTTGATCATTTTGTCAAAGCAGCTCACAGAACTCAGAGGCAGACTTTACTTACATTTTCCAGATTATCATAAAAGATATGATAACACATACAGATGAACAGCCAGAGGAAGAGCTGCACGGGGTGGGGGTGGGGGGGGGGGGGGGCGCAGAGCTTCCATGCTCTGTGTGGAGCCACCACCCTCCAGGCACCTCGAAATCCACAAAACTCCTAAACAAGCAGATGTGATGCATTTCTGGGCTGCTGACCAGCATTAGTGATGTAACTGACACACTGCTATGGTCTGAATATGATGTGTCCCCCCATGGGGCTCCTGAGCTAGAAGCTTGGTCCCAGGGAGACAGTGTGCAGGTGATGGGACCTTGAGGAGGTGGGGCCTGACACGCTGGGCTGACAAGGGTGTTCCCGTTCCTCCAATGCCTGGCCATGATTTGGACCTCAAGGACTATAACTCCTCCAAGAGGGGCAGGCTCTTTGTTCTCTAACCAAATGACTGCCTAACAAAGACAGTTCTCCAATGAATTGGTTTATTGCAATGCACACACAAGCAGAATAAGCAAAACGAGCAAAAGAGATATATGAAAATATAGGGGAAATGGGTAAAAGTAAATGACGAGGGCACCGAGTGCTAATAATGAACACAGTGCACCCAAGGAGGAAATTGTGCAAACGGTCCCTCCAAAGGGAGACAGTCCCTTCAAAGTGACCCTTAAACAGGCGCAGACCGCTGTCAGGTCGGCAGCAATGACGTAAGGGACTTCTCGCTCCCGCAGCCAGTGCCTTTTCAGAGCAAGTTCTAGCAAAGGATGGAGTCGCAGTGAGACGCGACTCAAACAGCAGGGGGAAGGCACTGGTATCTGGTGTCCCAGAAGGTGAACTATCTCAGCTTCCAGATACCAACCGTGGAGGGAAAAGCCTGGTCTCCCACCACCCCATCTATATATTGGCATCGACAGCCCATGGTACAAGACGTTCAAAACAGAGCTAGTGCAGTCAAAGCATCATCCCATTGATCCTAAATAGTCAGTGTGGAGATTCCTCAGTAACCTGAATATAACCCTACCATACAACCCAGTCATCCCACTCCTTGGAATTTACCCAAAGGAAATTAAATTGGCAAATAAAAGAGCTGCCTGTACCTGAATGTTTATTGCAGCTCAATTCATAATAGCTAAGACCTGGAATCAACCTAAATGCCCATCAACAGTAGACTGGATAAAGAAATTATCGGACATGTACTCTATAGAATACTATACAGCAGTCAAAAACAGTGAAACCCAGTCATTTGCAACAAAATGGAGGAATCTGGAAAACATGCTGAGTGAATTAAGCCAGTCCCAAAGGGACAAATATCATATGCTCTCCCTGATTGGTGACAACTAACCAACCACAAAAAAGGAAACCTGTTGAAGTGAAAGGGACACTATGAGAAAAAGTAACTGGATCAGCCCTTGTCCTGTTGATGTACAATTTAATACTTTATCCCTTTTAGTATTTTTTTGTTCTAGTTAATACTATTAGTTGAACACACACTTATTCTTAGGTGTTGAAATTTAACTGAAAAGTGATCCTTGTTAAATATAAGAGTGGGAATAAGAGAAGGAGGAGATGTACAATATGGGACATGCTCAATCGGACTTGCCCCAAATGGTGGAGTTAGAAATGTGCCTGGGGATTCCAATACAATCCCATCAAGATTGCACGTACCAATGCCATCTCACTAGTCCAAGTGATCAATTTCAGTTCACAGTTGATTACATTGATAAGTCTAAGAGTCAAAGGGATCACACAAACAAGACTAGTGTCTGCGAATACTAACTGATAGAATAAAAAGGGAGAGAACGATCCAACATGAGAAGCGGGATACTCAGCAGACTCATAGAATGTCAGATGTCCTAAATAGCACTCTGGCCTCAGAATCAGCCCTTAAGGCATTCAGATCTGGCTGAAGAGCCCATGAGAGTATTTTAGGCACGGAAAGCCAAGACACTCCGGCAAAAAAAAAAAAAAAAAAAAAAAAACCAAACACCTAAATGAAAGATCTCTGCAAGTGAGATCCCAGTAGAAAGAACGGGCCATCAGAGAAGGAGGTACCTTTCTCTGAAGGGAGGAGAGAACTTCCACTTTGACTATGACCTTGTCTACATAAGATCAAAGTCAGCAAACTCAAGAGGCTTCCATAGCCTTGGAAACTCATGACTACAGCCTACGGAGATTTCTGATGCCATAAACAAGAGTGTCAAATTGTTAAATCAACAACAGGAGTCACTGTGTACTTACTCCTCATGTGGGATCTCTGTCCTTAATGTGTTGTCCAATGTGAATTAATGCTATAACTAGTACTCAAACTATTTTGCACTTTATGTTCTGTGTGGGTGCAAACTGATGAAATCTTTTCTTAAAATATACTAAATTGATCTTCTGTATATAAAGATAATTGAAAATGAATCTTGATGTGAATGGAATGGGAGAGGGAGATGGGGGGGTGCGGGTGGGAGGAAAGTTATTGGGGGGGGAGCCATTGTAATCCATAAACTGTACTTTGGAAAATTATATTTACTAAATAAAAGTTAAAAAAAAAAAAGCATCATCCCGTTGATCCTAAATAAAGCACCCATTTACTTAGATTCTCAAGAATCACAACACAGCAAAGCACGCCTTTCAACTGGCTAGGGAAAGGTGGCTGGGTCCCCAGGGCTCTACCTGCAGGAGAGGATTAGTGCTGGTCTCTCAGGGGTGTGGGTGAGCTCAAGAGGGGATGGTGGCCCCTCCCCCCTCCCCTGCTTCCCCGCTCGCTCGCAGGCCCCCTCTGCCGGCAGCCAGCTCTCTTTCCACTTCTCCAGCCACCAGAATCTTTAAACATTGCCCAACGTCAAGCATTACGTTATAGCCACCCAAAACGGACTTAAACAGTGTATGCACGTCAGTGTACGTATCCGGAGTTCCACGGTACAGCATTAAAGCACTGCCTCACCCAAGAGAAACCTCAGTCCTCGGGCAGCCACGCCCCATTTCCTGTGCTCTCAGCCCTAGGCAACACCGGATCCATTCCCGTCTTCACAGCTCCACAGCGCTGCCTGATCTGCATATTTCACACACGTCGGCCCTCCATAGCTTCAAATGGCTCAGCAGCAGATTCAACCACCCACGAGCAGAACATACCTGAAAAATGATTATGCCTTATCTTGAATCTTTGTCCACTTTTTTTCTCATTATTCTTCCTTAAACGATACAGTGTAACAACTGCTAGCATTCACATTGTATCAGTTACGACCGGAAGTCTGGAGTTGATTTAAAGTACATGAGAGGATGAGAGGGCCCGCACTATGGCGTAGCCGGTCAAGCCTCCACCTGCAGTGCCGGCATCCCATATGGACGCTGGTTTGAGTTCTGGCTGCTCCACTTCTGATCCAGCTCCCTGCTGAAGCACCTGGGAAAGCAGTAGAAGATGGCCCAAGTCCTTGGGCCCCTGCACCCACATGGGAGACCTGGAAGAAGCTCCTGGCTCCTGGCTTAGGATCTGCACAGCTCCGACCATTGTGGCCAATTGGGGAAAGAACCAGTAGATGGAAGACCTCTCCATATCTCTCTCCCTCTCTCTCTCTCTCTCTCTCTCTCCTTCTCTCTCTCTTTGTAACTCTGACTTTCAAATAAATAAATCTTTAAAAAATAATAAAGAACATGAGAGGATTATGTAGGTCATACACAAACATGATGCCATTTTACATAAGGGATTTGCTCATTTCTGATCCCCTACACATATCAAAGAATGACTGAAAGTAGAAGCACACCGTAAGTGGTCTCTGCGATTGACTTCTTCCACGGAGCGTGATGTCTGTGGGAGATTTCCAGGCACGGGCATATCAGGCCCGTGTACTCATCTGGTCTGGCCCTGCCAGGACAGCCACAGGCAGGACTAGAAATCCAATAAGTCCATACGTTGCTAATTTTGCACGGGCCGTAAATGATGCTCTAAGTATCCAAACAGGTTTTGGAAGACAAATGGTTCCCCACCCTAGCATGGTAATATAACAGTTTATATTTGTTCTTTTTTTTTTCTTTTTTTTTAAAGATTTATTTTATTTATTTGAAAGTCAGAGATACAGAGAGAGGTAGAGACAGAGAGAGGTCTTCCATCCACTGATTCACTCCCCAGATGGCCACAACGGCCAGAGCTGTGCCGATCCAAAGCCAGGAGCCAGGAGCCTCCTCCAGGTCTCCCATGTGGGTGCAGGGGCCCAAGGACTTGGGCCATCTTCTACTGCTTTCCCAGGCCATAGCAGAGAGCTGGATTGGAAGTGGAGCAGCCGGGACTTGAACTGGAGCCCATATGGCATGTCAGAGCTTCAGGCCAGGGCTTTAACCCGCTGCACCTCAGTGCCAGCCCCAATATAACAGTTTAACAAGGAAGCTTAGGGGCAGGCACTGTGGCACAGCAGGTTAAAGCTCTGGCCTGAAGCACCGGCATCCCATGTTGGCACCCGTTCTAGTCCCGGCTGCTCCTCTTCCCATCCAGCTCTCCGCTATGGCCTGGGATAGCAGTAGAAGATGGCCCAGGTCCTTGGGCCCCTGCACCCCCATGGGAGACCCAGAGGAGACTCCAGGCTCCTGGCTCCTGGCTTCAGCTTGGCGCAGCTCCAGCCGTTGCAGCCATCTGGGGAGTGAACCAGCGGATGGAAGTCCTCTCTCTCTCTATCTGTGACTCTGTCCTTCAAATGAATAAAATAAATCTTTAAAAAACAAAAAAAGGAAGCTTAGAGTATGGCAGACAAAACAGCATGAAAGATGTTAACTTATCAAAATGGTGTTGGAAATAGGCATTTTTATTCATTTGTCCGCCTCACAACTTTGCCGGAGAACCTCCCACACCCAGGGCCGTGGAAGGGTAAAAAGAGGGGGCGGATTCAGTCTCTGCCTTCAGGAGTTTGGGCTGATAAAGGCAACAGGCGGGCACGGTCCTCAGATGCCAGGGTCTGACTTGACCCTCAGCACACGGGACGTCACAGCGGGTGAAGCTCATGTAAATTTCCAGCTCACTACAGAAGCCACCATCCGTCTCTCAGACTTGTTTCTTAGTGGGAAAGAATGTTCACCTACACCACCTTGCTTTCAGTTGTATGAGAGCAGTTCAAGAAGTACATGGAAAATGGAATCCAAAGTCTCTGTTGTATGAGAGCAGTTCAAGAAGTACATGGAAAATGGAATCCAAAGTCTCTGTTGATGCACAAAAATTTGAAACTGATGTCCAGTTTTTTCATAATATGAACACTTTGCTACCCTCAATTGCTTTGCGCCCAAATAAACTTATCGTTTAACTCTGTTCTTCCGTGAACTTTTTGAGGTACTCTTGTATGGAACTTGATGAGTTGTTTGCTTGTTTATTTTTTTGGTTTTCAATGGGATGGGGCTGTTTTGAGGAAAGTCGCGTGTCAGGAGCTTGCAGGAGAGAACTGGCTCATAAGTCAAGGAGGAGAGAGCTGGGGGAGGACAGGCCTCATGCTGGGGCTGGTACCGCCTGCCTTGACATCAGCCCCGCTGATCTCATGCGTGTGACGTGCTCACGGCCGTGCGCTCCAAGCCTGGAGGAATTTCACTGCACTTGAACAATTCTCCATGTACTCAGAGGTCAGCGTTTGAACATCGAAAACACTTCTGATTCAGACAGGCTGAGGAATGATGAGACACAAAGGTTTCTGTTAGCAGGAGCAAACCTGCATGTGGGAACGCTGCGATGTCTCCCTGCCGTCGCAAAAGGGCAAGTTCAAGACTCCTTGAAGCTAAAAGGTGTCTATCACATCAGCTGAGAGAGCAGGCGAGTAACGAAGCATGTGCCGCAAATGGGATATGCATGGTGTTTCCAAACATTCCTTGGGGATAAGCAAGGTTCTTGCTCAAGATTCTCAGACAGTGGGGCCCCAGGATTTCAAACCCCAGTCATGGAGCAAGGCCAGCAGCTCGGCCCAGGACCAGCCCCTCCCGCAGCCCACAGCCTGGGCCTCACGTTCCAGCTGCCACCTTGGAGCAGACCTATCAGGGCCTCTTGGGGCCCCCCCCAGTGCCTCCCCGACCTGGCTCACTGATCTGAAATTCCACCTTAGAAATTTATATCCTTCCTCCAAAGCGAATACTCCCAGGAGAAGCAGCCCAGCTTTATCAGCCATTTACACCTCAGTGCAAATGTGTTTATCAGAGCCTTTGCCAAGGAGTAGCTATGGAAGAGAGGAGGGGAAAGGAACCAAGTACGAGAAAGGCCGGAGGATGCAGAGAATGGTTCCCAAAGCCACAGAAGACTAGCTAAAGAAGACAAGGTGCACCAGACAGCCTTGGCCTATCCCAGGAGTGCTGGCTGGAGAGGACAAGCTGCTGACCCACACTTGCTGGGATCCAAGTGCGGGATGGAGAGTGCAAGACAATCACCATGATGAAGGGGCTGGGGAACAGAGTCGTGTCTCTGGCCGCACAGAGCAGGCATCCATCAGGATGTGCACACTGCTCTCTAGTCTCTCGAAGGAGGGAGAGCAGCCCTTGCAGAGTGGCCCTGTGCTACCCAAACAAGGCACGAGGAGAAAAGAGCTGCCTTCCCCCACACATCCTCAGCAGTACCTCCTTTGGTGCTAGGACTCCACCAAGAACCTAAGTCTATTGAATCACAGACTTTTTGCATTTAAAGAATAGTGTTTATCTAATCAGATCTGCTCTTGCACCCTGGGAGGACAGAGGTCATGACCCGGGACTCCCACTGAGCTACTGTCTCAGGCCCATCAAGGAGGTGACCCTCAAACCTGGCGAGACCAGGGATTTCTTGTTTGCAGAACCTGAGGATTTCACAACACTTGCCTGTGATTACATCTCAGAGCTGTCTGGTTCTCTGTGGGGCCAGGGCACCCTAAAAGAAGTTATTTTAGAATTCATTAATTGACTTCCAAAAGTCTTCTTGGCTTCCTGCAGTTGCTGTTATTCCTGAGAATCATATCGGAGAGCCAGGCCTGTCTGAAGAGCCAATAGGACCCAGAGCCCGAGTCGGTCTAGCTGACTCACTACAAGCCACAGACCGCAATTCAGCCAAGGCCTGCAGACTGATCACTAACGGTGAGCTCAGGACATTTAACATCATCCCTAGAGAGGGACAAGGGCACCTCAACAAGTTCACAGAAAACGGAATTAAAACAGGAGTTTATTTTGGTACACAAAAAATTGGAATACATGCAATGAGACTTCAAAATTTTAAGAAAAATGCATATTATGTAAAATCTATGCATGGATTTCAAAATGTGCTTGCACCAAAATAAGCTTAACTTTTAACTCCATTTTCCATAAGCTTTTTATCCTCTTATCCTCGGGGCTGGCATGTGGTGCAGCATTGAAGCCGCCACCTGCAGTGCCAGCATCTCATATGGGCGCCGGTTCAAGACCCAGCTGCTCCACTTCCAATCTAGCTCCCTGCTATGGCCTGGGAAAGCAGTAGAAGATGGCCAAGTCCTTGGGCCCCTGCACGTGCATGGGAGACCCAGAAGAAGCTCCTGGCTCCTGGCTTTGGATCGGTGCAGCTCTCGCCACTGCAGCCCATTGGGTAGTGAACCAGCAGATGGAAGACCTCTCTCTCTCTGCCTCTCTTTCTCTCTCTGTGTAACTCTGACTTTCAAATAAATAAATCTTTAAAACAAAAAGTAAAATAAAATATCATCACGTCCTCATATCTTCACTTTGTTTTTAGTTTTTTTTTTAATTTTGACCTAGAAATATCTTTTTTTAACAAAGCCAGAATTTTTTTTAAAGATTTATTTATTTATTTGAAAGGCAGAGAGAGAGAGAGAGAGAGAGAGAGAGAGAGAGAGAGAGAGAGAGAGCTCTTCCAACTACTGGTTCACTCCACAATTGGCCGCAATGGCCGGAGCTGCACCGATCTGAAGCCAGGAGCCAAGAGCTTCTTCCGGGTCTCCCATGCGGGTACAGGGGCCCAAGCACTTAGACCATCTCCCACTGCTTTCCCAGGCCACAGCAGAGAGCTGGATCAGAAGTGGAGCAGCCAGGTCTCAAACTAGCACCCATAAGGGATGCCAGTGCTGCAGGCGGCAGCTTTACCTGCTATCCACAGCGCCAGCCCATATCTTCACTTTTAAGATATAGGTGATAGTTCTTTTTCAAAATGTGTGTGTGCAAAGTGCCATGTCCAAGGAGTGGGAGTAAGACAGATACATCACGCTCTCCAAACAAGCGTGCCTGCTGAGAACTCTGCCGCAGGCTACAGAAGAGGAAGCTCCGCTTCTCCTCGATTGGTCTCACAGTCCAGCCTGGCTCCAGGGAAACGTATTCTCCTGCAGCAGAAGAAAAGGAAGACGCCTACCTCGGGAGCTACAGTGTTAAAGATCCTCCTTGCGAGTGAGTGAGTGAGTGATGAACTGTGAAGCCATCATAAAAAGCACTTCATATGGCTTTAGTTACTCCAGGAGCCAAACGGGTCTCAGACTCACACAGTTCTACCTTGCCCGTCTTTCCCGATGCAGCCCGGAGCCCATGCCATTGGAAAGATTCCTTTTTTCCCTCCCACCACAGCACTTTAAAACAAAACAACAGACCCCCACCTACCCACCCATCCCGTGGAGATTCAGATTTTATCTTCTTCTGGAGGACTGGTTCTGAAACGATTTTAAAAATGTGTTTGCAGCATCTGAAAGTTTCCTACCTCCCACACATGCGCTCTGAAGTTTGAAAGAACACATCATTGCTAGTTTGATGTATCTCCAAAACTGAGAACACAATGCAAGGGAGTGGATGTCTTATTTCACTCCACAGTGCAGGCACAGTTCTGCCTTAGACATGGTTTTAGCATAAAGTAAATTGTATTTCCAGGATCGCTGCCAAACACAACAATACAAATAATGATGACCAAAAACAGGAAAATGCAAGTGAACCAGAAGTGATGATGTTTCATAAAGAAACCCCATAAATGTTCTCAATATGCTTTGGTTTTACTTGCAGATCAATTAATTAAACCAAGCTGGCAAAAACCCCAGCATCGAAAACTCTACTAGGAGAGAACTCAATAGAAATCCAACAGGGATACGAATAATTCCTTAATGCAAACGATGAGTTGCATCTTAGCATCAATGATTTTCAAAGTGGAGCTCAGGGAGTCTACTCGTTCTCTCTCTCTCTCTCTCTCTCTCTCTCTCTCTCTCTCTCTCTCTCCATCTCTATCTCTATCTCTCTGTCTCTTGCTTTCTTTCTCTCTCTGTATTGGCTCAATAGTGACAATTTTCCAGAATCTCTAAACAATTCCACTTCTAGATTATTAGAATTTCTAGCGAGTTATCATCATATCAGCATGAAATCGGTCACAGGGCACCACTCTGCATTCGCGTCAGCACGTTCCCAGGCTGTTAGAAAATTTCCTTGTGCAGAACTCCAAACACTACTGGAAGAGAGCTAAAATATCCATGTTACTGATAAGGAAACTTAAGTTCTGAAGAGTGAACTATTCAAGTTCCATAGGTTCGGGGTTTTTTAAATATGATTTATGTATTTATTTGACAGAGTAACAGAGAGAGGGAGAGACGGAGGGAGATCTTCCACCTGCTATTTGCTCCCAAGATGGCCTTAAAGGCCAGGGCTGGGCCAGGCTGAAGCCTGAAGCCTGGAGTTCTTTCAGGGTCTCCCACGTGGGTGCAGGGCTCAGGCACCCGGGCCTTCACCCACTGCCTTCGCAGGAGCAGTAGCAGAGAGTTGGTTCAGAAGCAGGGCAGCCAGGGCTCGAAACCAGTGCTGATCTGGGATGCCAACATCGCAGGCGGCAGCTTAACCCGCTGTGCCACGATGCCGGCCCCCAAACACAGGATTTGGAAGCGGGAAAAGGAAGCACAGAAACTGTACAGGACCACTGCTGCCCTGTGCCCACTGGACAGCACTCGGGAAACTGAGCGGAAGGATTGGCTTCGCCACAAACTGCTTGAGCGCTCTGGGCTGTGCTCCTCCCACGGCAAGTTGCTCCGGGGCAGAGCTGTCGGCATAACGTCCTCACTGCGGCGAGGTTTGCCAAAATGAGGGAGCCCTAGAATACGGCACTAAATAACACTAAATTAAAATTGGCCTTTCTACCTCATTGCGGTAAAACACATAGAACATAAAAATCATCATCATTTTATGACTCAGGGGCTTCTAGGACGTTCTCAACACTGTGCCAACAGCACTTCTCTTGGAATCTTCCAGAACACAAAAAAGAAAACTCCTTATTTTAGTGCGCATATATCTTTCACAACTCTTACATTTGATGATTTCTCTGCAAGGAAGAAAAAGAAAATAAGCTTAGAGCCTGAGGCAAACAAGCACCCAGCTAGACTCCGATAAAATAGACTGCGTTTTGGTTTTTCTGTTGGGATGTTTTGTCTTTTTGTTTTTATTTGACCCAAATTTCTATTTTTAAAGTAAAAAATAAAATCCTCCTCTGATATGTCAGTAAGATGGGAAATTCACTTAAGGAAAGGTTTTAGGTAAGAGTGGTATACGTGGCGTGGTGATGCGGCCAAACAAAACACAAAGGAGGCACGTGACTGGTTGGAGCCCCTCTCTGGGCACTAGAAGCAGCAGACAAGGAGGAACAGAACGGCCACTCCTGTCAATGCCAGTTAAGTGTCGCTTGGCTGGGGCAAGGAGTTGGGAGGCAGAGGCTGGTAGCATGTGCCAGCACGTGGCTGGTCCTGACCCTTCTTTCCTGTTGGCAGTCCCTGGCCCATCCTGTCTCCTTTGATGGAGACAGAAAAAAAACCCTGCCTTGGGGCAATCGAAGCCCCACCCTCCCACTGCGCCAGGGATGGACAGCGACCAACCACAAGGGCTGTGTCCTCCTTAAAGGGAGAGCAGGCAGGAAGCTCAGACAGGTGAGGGAGCCTGGCTGGCGGACTCCACCGAGCAGCTGCGGGCCATGTTCAGGGGCGCTGCTAGAAGCAGGAGGTGAGGAGGGTGAGGCCAGGGACCTGGGACAGGCGTTTGGATGCAGTGCTTGCCCCTGTGCCCCCGGGCTTGCAGAGGAAGGCTGCAGCGCGGCCGTGTGGGAGTGGACGTGTGTGATGAGCTGTCTCCCCGCCGACAGGTCTGCTCCCCGTCCCGTCTCTGCAGAACGGAGCCTGCATGCCTCCAACGTGAGGCTCCGCTGCTGCGCGATCCTTCCCCGCCTACAAATCTGTTTCTAATGAGTCACCATTTGTAAATGGAACTCCCATCCCAGGCTCTTCATTAGTGAGAGGTTATCAAGAAGAAAAATGGGGCACCCATCTGGAGATAAAAATCCCTGATGTCTAACAGATTGTCAGGAAGATTTCCAGCCCTGTGGATCTGAAGACAATGCATGCACTCACACACTCACACACACACACACACACACACACTCACATGCACATGCACATGCACGCGCGTGCACACACACACTACTCCTGCCCAGAGCAGTCAATTCATTTTAGATGTTCAGCCTAAATGAGACCACAGGAAAGACAAAGCTTCTCCTCTTAGACAACATAAGCCATCATTTTAGACATTTAAGACATTGAAGCCATCACTCCTACACAAATTGATACAGCTCCATGTATTGCAATGCTGTCCCTAATGTTAACAAGACCAGAGGAACCCGGCTCCAAGAGGTTTTGATCCACGGAGTTTACATTTTCCTCCAGGTTCTGCCACGTTTCTTTGTTTTCTTCCAGGTAAAATTTGTCTCAAGAGTTGATCCTCGTCCCCTTGTCCACCTCTTCATCTCCCATACTCACTGCCACCAGGCCCCCATCCTCACCACGCCAGTGATCCTGCATCACCAAACCCAATCATTGCCTCTCTGTCCTCAGCTTGCTTTCTCGGCAGCATTTGACACGACTGAACTCTCTCACTTAAAGCACTTTCTTATCTCGGCTTCTGTAACACAAAACCGTTCTGCTTTCTGTCCGACCTCATGGGTCACTCCTCGATCTCCTTCCCCCTGTGCTACTTCTCGAGTAGGAAATCCAGGGAGCAGCCATGAGTTCTTCCCTCTACCCTGGAAACGGTCCTCCCTGGGTGACCCGGCAGGTCCCAGACGATCACAGACACCATCCAGAGACCGTGGACTCTGAAGTGACACCTCTGACCCTGATCCCACCCCTGAATCCTGGACTCAGATACCCAACCATCTACTTGACACCTCCAATTGTGTTTATAATGCTCATTCCAAATTTAACTTGTCCTAAACTGAACTTTGACTTTTTCCCCCATATTTCTTCCTTTCTCTTCCTCTTCTCAACTATGGTATCAACAGTGGCTGCGACAAAACCAAGGACCATGGCCTTCAGGCTGCTCTTCCTGCCTCTGCTCCCCTAATCAAAACTCTCCCAGGGCTTCGCATCTCAAAACCAAATTCAAATCCTGATCTTAGCCTAGGATTTGCCAACCCGGCTGCCTCTCTGTGACCTCATCTCCTCCAGCTTCCTCTTCCTTCCCCACAGTCCCCACCACGATGCCCAGGCCTGCTCCTCCAACACACCACACGCGTGTTCCCACTTCCTGGCCTCTGCGCTCACTGTTCCTCTTCCTGGGGTGCCCTGCCCTGTGGCCGACTTCTTCCTCAAACACCCACTCTCCTCGTGCATCACCTCCATTAAAGAGGATTGCCCTGAAGATCTAATCTAAAACTGGCCGTCCGCGTCCCTCCTGACCCCATCACGACGCATTACTTCACTTGTGAGCACTCCCATACCTAACACAACATGCTGCTCCTTCATTCTCTGTCTCTCCCTGCTAGGGCGGAAGTTCCTAGGCCACAGTGGCTGCGTCTGTTTTTTCTCCTCAGTCCCCAGACACTAGGGGAGAACCTGGAACACAGTACATGCTGAGTCAATATGTGTTGACTTATTAATAGGTGTTTATTTTTTCCCCACTCTCATGCGTGATCCATCTGAAAAAATCATCCTTTCATCTCAATCCTAAATACATCCAGTTCTGTCCTACGTGATGCCACCATGCTACCCTGGCAGGACCACTGCTTGCCTCCTGACTGGCCTCCTTGCTTTCTCTTTAATGCCTCCACTCGGGAGAGGTTGGTTAGCAGGTGCCACATTAAGTTCGATAAGCAGAAGTTCTGGTTCTCCTTCACAAACAGAATGATGACTTTGATAAACAATAATGATTATTTCACAGTAGCTAAAAGGATGTTGGGTACTCCCATAACAAAGAAATGATAAACGTTGGAGGTGATAAAAATGCTAATTCCCCTGATTTGACCATCCCACAGTGTATCACACTACACCCACAATTGCATACACTTATTATGTGTTGGTTAAAATTCTAACAATTTTTTAAGTAATGCAAAAGTCTTAAGCAAAATAGCAGCCAAAAGAAAAATCCATTCTCCAGAGAGCTTCGGTGACTCAAAGCACAAGTCAAGCCCCTTGTCTGAAACCCATGAGTGATTCCCAAAGCTCTTTCAATAAAGCACACACTTCTTAAAAAGAAAAAAGATTTTTAAAATTTATTTGAAAGGCAGAGTGACAGAGGGAAAGGAGACAGATAGAGAAAGAGATCTTCCATCAAATGGCTACATCACCCAGAGCTAGACCTCCCTAAAGCCAGGAGCCAAGAACTCCATCTAGATCTCCCATGTGGGTACAGGGGCCCAAGTGCCTGAACCATCATCCATTGCTTTTCCAGGGACATCAGCAGGGAGCTGGATCAGAAGTGGAGCAGCCAACACTTGAACTGGTGCTCTGATATGTGATGCCAGGCTGTGGCTCACCCCACCCCATCACAATGCCAGCCCTTAAAGTGCAAACTTTTAAGGCTGTTCTAAAGGCCAAGAGGGCTGTGGTCTCACAACCTCTCACAGCTCATGGCCTCTCCTCCTTGTTCCCTGAGCTGCAGCCACATTCTTCTCTGATGCCTTCAACACCCTAAATTTGTTCCTGCCTCAATGGTTTTGCAGATCCTGTGGCTTCAGGACAGACAGCTCTTCCCCAGATAATCACAAGATTGGCACCTACCCAAGTATCAACTAAAATGTCACCTTTCCCAAGGAAGACCCCCTTGGTCACTCACCTAAATCTGGTCCTCCCACAGTCACTCTCTTTCACACTATTGTACTACATTTTCCTCACAGCACATTTGCACATACTTTTAATTCCTGTGCATATTTTAACTTGCTATCCTCAGTAAAATATTCTACCTTCTTCCCCATTATATTCCCAGTATCCTGTATAAATATTGGCATTGTTATTGTTTGAACATGCATAGTAATTCATCAACTATTTACTACATTGGATTAAATTTGGTAGCTTCTAAATTTTTGTGGACAGTATTTTTTTTCTTAATAAAACTATTCTAAATCTTGGGAAGATTTAAATATCTCATTGTCTATATTAGTCAAGATGATTAACAGCAACAAGCAACAGCAGAAATCCAGAGGTTTGAGCCAATATGAGCACATCTTGCCCTTACTGCACTGTCCAGTGAAGGTGTTAGGCAGGTAGCATTTCACACAATGATTCCCAGACACGGGCTCCTTCCATCCATGGCCCTTCCATGCTCTGGCTTCAAGTCTTGCCCTGGGAGTTATGCACCTGCCTATTACACAGACCAAAGGAAAAAGCAACCCCAGATCTCCACAGAAATTGTGCAGGTCAGATCCCAAAGTGGAAGATTCCACTTCTCCCCACATTCCATGGGCCAGAAGGAGCCATGTGGCCCCAACTCAACTGCTGGGAAGGCTAGGGCTACTGAAGAGGCAGCCCCAGGCCTGACAAACATCGACCCCATCCCTGCTACACTGTTTTTGTTTTTTTGGTTTTTTGTTTTTTGACAGGCAGAGTGGATAGTGAGAGAGAGACAGAGAGAAAGGTCCTCCTTTTTGCCGTTGGTTCACCCTCCAATGGCTGCCACAGCCGGCATGCTGCGGCCAGCGCATCACGCTGATCAGAAGCCAGGAGCCAGGTGCTTATCCTGGTCTCCCATGCAGGTGCAGGGCCCAAGATCTTGAGCCATCCTCCACTGCACTCCCGGGCCACAGCAGAGAGCTGGCCTGGAAGAGGGGCAACCGGGACAGAATCCGGTGCCCCGACCGGGACTAGAACCCAGTGTGCCGGCGCCGCAAGGCGGAGGATTAGCCTATTGAACCACGGCACTGGCCTTACACTGGTTTATGATCTGCAGAGAACGCTGTGACTTCCAGGCATCCGTCACCTGCACAGGTTTGAGCATCACCATTAAGGTATCTGGAGTTTATGGAAAGTGATGAATCAACTCCATCAGTCAAGGACAACCCCAACGTAGTAGGTTCTGGACCTGTCAGAGCAGATGACCACACAACTCTGCTGGAACAATCCTAACACCCTCAGCAGGCACCTTTGTGTTTCTCAACATGTGTAGGCACGCGTAATTCCAGCTACTGTAATATCAGTCCAGTCTTCAGTTAGCCAGCTTCAGCCTCTGAAGCAAGACCTGGTTTCTCACTGGACAGATTAATTTTGAGAGCCATAGTTTTAAGAAGTTACTGATGGTTTCCTGCCTTTTAGCTCTTTTCAGCCTATTTTTTGGCCAACTATAGATGATCTAGTCCAAAGTCAAAGGAAATAATCTACATGAATCCATTAATAGCTCAGCTAGGGTAGAAGCAAGTTCAAAAACTGGGGTGTATCCCGACTCTAAAGGGCTGGATTTGAATACCTGGAGATTCGCTGTGAGTCTAAGCCAGTGAGGTAGGGGGCAGGTTCCACTAGGGAAATTTCTCCTACTTTCTTGGTTTAATCTCATTCACCTTGGACTTAGTCTTTGATCTGCATCTCATCATTGTTTCACTCAAATAATTAATGGAAATTACAAGGTCATAAAGATAAGAAACAAAAGTGTATTTCACAACAACATAGGATGTTATGGATGAAAGGAAAAGATCCAGGGGTGAATGTTTGGCACCGCTTGACATAGAAAGGAATGGGGACACCCACACCCCCTATCAGAAAGCCTGGGTTCCAGGCCTGGCTTCACTTCTGCTCACAGCTTCCTTCTAACACACACCTTGGGAAGCCTCAGGCAATGCCGCAAGTACATGGCTTCCTGCCACACACATGGGAGACCCAGACTGAGTTCTAGGCTCCTGGCTTCAGCCTGGCCCAACCCTGGATATTTCAGGTATTTGGGGAGTGAATTGGTGAATGGCAGGTCTCTCTCTCTCTCTCTCTCTCTCTCTCTCTCTCTCTCTCTCTCTCTCTCTCTTGCTGTTTCAAATAAATTAAATAAGTACATTTAATTAAATAGCTAGGGGCCAGTGCTGTGGTGTAGCAGGTTAAGCTGCCTCCTGCAGTGCCAGCATCCCATGTGGGCGCCAGTTCAAGACCCGGCTGCTCCACTTCCGATCCAGCTCTCTGCTATGGCCTGGGAAAGCAGTAGAGGATGGCCCAAGTCCTTGAGCCCCTACACCCACGTGCAAGACGTGGAAGAGAATCCTGGCTCCTGGCTTCTGATCTGCACAGCTCTGGCCACTACGGCAATTGGGGAGTGAACCAGCAGATGGAAGATCTCTCTCTCTCTCTCTCTCTCTCTCTCTGCCTCTCCTTCCCTCTTTGTGTAACTCTGAATTTCAAATAAATAAATAAATCTTTAAAAAAATTAAATATCTAAAACCCAGCCCCACACCAAGAGCAAGTATGGTGGCGGCATATTGGAGAAAAGTACATGAAATAAATGTATAGAATCTTATGAGTTTCAAAAAAAATGAAGTACTAAACTACATCCAGGTAAATACATGAAGGGACAGAAAACAGATAAAATAGCTGGGGAGAGAAATGAATAAACTGCCCAAAAACCTTAAAGCAACTTTTAATTCATTTGAAGTCATTTTGCAAGTGAGGACCCTAGTCAGAAGTATAACTATGTATTATGTAATAACTATTTATTACATATTTATTATGCAATAACTATTTATTACAACTTATGAACGATATCATGGGATGGGCTGGAACAGAAAATCTTCAGGGTATTGAAGGATGGCACCGTGTGATTAGCGAGAGGAGGAGTGGGGTGTGCATGAGGATCACAGCATAAATGAAGAAATAAAGATGGGAACACGCAAGGGAAGAGGAGAGCACGTGATGGAAGAAAAGCCTGCTCAGAGGAGTGCTCCGTGAACGGAAGAGGACAATGCCATCTATTGAGCAAGGCTCGTCGTGAGCCGGCACCCTGGGTCCATTCTGTGTTACCATAACAGAGGACCGCAGACTGGGCGATGTACAACGAGCAGAAATTTGTTGGCTCACGGTTCTGGAAGCTGAGTCCAGCACTCCGCAAGGGCCTTCTTGCTGCGTCTCACGTGGCAGAAGGACACGGTGAGGGCAAGCAAGAGGAAGCAAACCCACTCCTATGACAGCAGCATGGATCACTCAAGCCGCCGCTCCCCCCCCCCACCCCAGAACCTCCCCACAGCACAGCCTTAAAGAGCAAGTTTCCAATACGTGAACTTTGGAAGACACATTCAAAGCGTAGCACCGGCTGAGAGTCCATACTTGAAGTAATCCATGATCAGGAGATAGTGCAGTGTCTTAATCAAAGGAGAGGGATGGTGAAAGCCGTGATGACTCTGGCGGCCCTCCACGAGAGAAACTGGAAGTGAGGAGACCAGTTAAGAGGTTGCTGCAGTCATTTCTATGGGACATGATAGGGACTTGGCTCTGAGAGGTGACAGCTCAAGCTGTGAGCCAGAGATCACTTCAAGGGACTCTGCCGAGGATGGAAAGACGCTGGTGGGTGACTGGGTACAGGTGGGAAGGAGAGGAAGGCGCGAACAAAAACCCTGGGGACAGGAACAGGGGTGGTGGCACTGAGCCCGAGAGGAACTTCCGAAGTAAATGGTGCAATTCGTTTTTCAGGTTAACGTTGGTAATATCTATTCTGAGTTAGTCATATGTGGAATATTTAATTTCTAATTCTGAGACACATGGTTAGAATTAAGGCTCATAGTCTTGCTGGCTTTAGTTTCATCTAACTTTGAAATTTACAAGGTTGAGGAGGGGGTTGAGCATACACATCACAATATTATATAGCTGCCAGGTCATGTTTTAATCTTTAGCAGAATAGCAGAACAATGCTACATGTAATCAAAACATATTTTACAAGGAGAGGCAATCAGAACTCCAGATCCAAATGGTTCTTGACTATGCATAGTTGGTATACCACAGCTAATTGATCTTTTAAATTCCAAGTGAACCTTTTACCCAACAGGTTCTGTTCTTTCTTATAGTGACTTCTGTGTAGCAAATGGAAAGAGGTCCAACTGATGTCAAAATCCCAAGAAAAAATAGAGGAAGGTAGACACCAGGGAAGATGTATCCTAAAACCTAGTGGAAAAGCAAGGCATGCAAATTTCAGGAGGAGCGCAATGTCTGTTAGTGGGATGAATGTAAACATGAAGACCTGCCAGGAGCAAGCAGGAAAGGCAGAAGATGGAGCAAAGTCACCCCACCATGAATGGAGAGTTTAGGACAGAGAACGCCATAGCAAACAGAAGTGACCTGGAGATCGCAGAACTACACAGACATGATTAGCACAAAATAAAATCAATCAGGTCTTTAGCCGAGAGACTTTGGCCTTTGACATTGCCGAAAGCACAGAATTTTCTCAGATTCTTAAACTTCCTGTATAGTAGCAAAGTGCACCCTGAATAAAGACAGCGCAACTCTGCTAACACAATGGTGGGAAGGAAAGAGCCACTGGGAATGAAGTAAGTTCTTCATCAGAAGAATTACGTTCAGGATCTCTGCCAGGTGTCCCCAAAGGCAAGCCTGGATCATAGATGGGATTGCAGAAGGAAGAACTTTGAAATTTATTTGACATTGGGGTATGTATCAGAGACTTCTAATTGATCTCCAATAACCAGTCTTCTTGTGTGGCTCCACGTAAAAATTCCCAAAGGTTAGCAGGACCCCTAGCTGCCTAAAACAAAGCCTCTATTTCCCAGCCTCCTTTGCAGCTGAGGGAGAGCAATATCACTAAGTGTTGGTCAGTGGGCGGTCAGGGGGAGTGGTGAGTGCATTTTCAGGGGTCACGCCTGTTCTCTTTTTTTTTTAATATTTATTTATTTATTTATTTGAGAGGTAGAGTTACAGACAGTGAGACATAGAGACAGAGAGAAAGGTCTTCTGTCCATTGGTTCACTCCCTAGTGGCCGCAACGGCCAGAGCTGGGCCAATCCAAAGCCAGGAGCCAGGTATTTCTTCCAGGTCTCCCATGTGGGTGCAGGGGCCCAAGGACTTGGGCCATCTTCTACTGCTATCCCAGGCCACAGCAGAGAGCTGGATTGGAAGTGAGCAGCTGGAACTAGAACCAGCACCTATGTGGGATGCTGGCACTGCAGGCGGAGGATTAACCCACTGTGCCACGTTGCCAGCCCTGTGGCCTGTTCTTGGGTCTGAGCCCTTCCTGCTTAGTGAGATACGCATGCCGGTTGAGGCTGGAGAAGCCATCTCGGATCACCAAGTGAAAAGCACACGTTGAGGATAGTGACGCAAGGATAAAGGAGCCTGGTTGGGACGATGAGGGAGCCACCACACCAACTGCAGGCCACGTTCACTTGAAAGTGAGACAGGGTCCTTCTTGTTCTCCACAAGTCCCTGACAACTGCCTACCTGGGAAGGCGATCTTTAGGGCAGCTATGACCTGCAGAGGCGGGAGAGGTTCCACCCAGTGGTGTGACCACGCTTGCCTTGGGAAGCAGAAACGTCTTTCCGAGTAAACATGGGCGTATTTCCAGAAGTCCACACAAAACGCATTGCAAGATAAACTGATTTTGGGGTCAGAAATTTTTGAAATGCAGGTGCAGCTTTTTCACAACACACATTTTTTTTTCCATGAACTTTTTGAAGACTCCTCATATGCTTAGATTTCAAACAATTTTGGCACCCAAATGAATTTGTCTTGGAGTTCCATTTCTCACAAACATCCTGAAGTGCTCTCGTCCTCAGATAGCGTCTGACGGGTCTGAATAGACATCAGTTTCGACTGACAGTGAGAAAAACAGGAAAAGGGTAAACACCCAACCAGACAACAGATAAGGCAGGGTTTGGGATGGGGAGACCAAATTACATGGCACCTTGTATGCTGAGACACACACATTAGGAGAGAGATTATCAGTCAGTTGAGCTGGAAGTGAGGGTGAAACAGCTGTGGTTCATCAGCAAGGGATTATGAGCTGCCGGCTCCAGACATGGCAGAGGGTGGAGGGTGCCGCCCAGAAAGCAGGGACATTGTGAGGAACAAAACCAACAGCAACCTTAGAGCACCCTTGCAGGGCTAAGAAAATTCTGTGGAATTTTTCCAGGGAGCGTTTTCACTGTTAGCTCATGGATAGATGGCAACAGTGTCACTGTGCACCAAACGTCAAGGAAAATGGAACTACAAGAGGACTTCAAGAACCTAGGAAAAAATAGAAGTGAAGGTAAGTTTACTGTGATGAGAGAGATTCATAAAGTTCGTGGAAAACGCTTATTATGCAAAAAAATGTTAATGAAAGGTTAAAGATCTTTACAGATCCCAGAAACTCAAGGGAGGTAGAAAAATGGTGGCCCTGGTTTTGTCACAGACGTGGAGGAAATCAGGCTGAGATGGTGGGGAGGCCCATTCTGGCGGCCAAACAAGCAACTGCTCTTTAGGGCTCACCAGCAAAGGGAGTATTGTGGTCTTGGTTCCGAGATAAGAATTATGCAGAAAACATTTCACAGTAACCACTGTGTAACAGAGGTTGCAACATAATTTAGTTCCAGATTCTGGCAGAAAACTCAAAAACTCCATTATGCAGTTACCCAACTATTAAAAAGGAACTGTGACTAACCCAAAAGCAGTAAATTGGAAGCAACAATTAAAAAAAAAAAAGAATTACAAGGAATCAAATAAAGAGAAATTAATTGAGAAAGCCAGGTTATTACTTCAACGGGGTTAGAAAACCAGGAAAAGCATTTGTCAAGAATAGAACAGGATCTGGTTCTTTAAAAAGCAAAAACTTATGTGATGACTAACAGTTGAAGATAAACAAAAATCATCTTTATTTTAGGAGGACCACTTTCTCTTTCTTTAATGTAAAGATTGGCCAAGTGAGACACACAGGAATGAGAAGGCACAGAGTTCGAAAGGCGGGGATAGAGCAGAGACAGGAGAAGCCAAGAGAAAGCCTTGTGGGAACCTGTAGCACAGTGGTGAGAATGTGACACTCAGGAGGAGATCTCTGGAACCCCTTTGGGCATGAAACGAAAGCTGTGGTAGAACGAGGAAGGAAAAGACATACACCAATTAAAGACTTTAGGGGAATTCTGCTTCCAGATTCAGTTTGGATCTACACTGATTGGAGCTATGAGAATGTTCTACAGGTGACTGGTACCAGCAGACTTCAAAAAGCTCATGAAAACATTGGGATTAAAAGAGAAGTTTATTTTAGTGCAAAAAAATTTTTTTTTCAAATCCATACATGGTGTTTTCATAATATGCATTTTACTTGAACGCTTTGAAGACCTCTGGAATAAAATCATGACAGCAAGTTAAGCCCACTTGTGACGCTGGCGTCCCATATCAGAATGCCACTTTGAGTCCCAGCTGCTCCACTCCCAATCCAGAGTTCCCACTAATGCTCTTGGGAAGGCAGTAGATGACGTCCCAAGTCCTTGGGCCCCTGCCACCCATGAGAGAGACCCAGGCAGAGTTCCCGGCTCCTAACGTGGGCCTGCCCCAGACCTGGCTTTTGAGGCCCTTTGGAGAGTGAACCAGCAGATGGAAGATCTTTCTGTGTGTCCCTCCCTCTCTGTGTGTTGCTCTGCCTTTCAAATAAATAAATAAGAAAAATAATAGAGGTTGTGAGAGCCTGAGAGCAGCTACTGGGGAAACTCTTAGCCAAAAGGTATAACAGCCACAATCCACACGTAACTCTCAGATTGCCCGATAGGAGTCTCCTCCACATGAAAACCTCCAAGAAAGTGTGCAGACTAAGCCTGAGCTTCACTAACAGACGAGGTAAACCAGCAGAAGATAAAGTTAGATAGAAATTCTCCTCGTTTCTAAAATGTGCCAAATGAGGAAAACTGTGCTAAGATCATCTAAAACTTTAGGAGAAAAATAAGCATGCAGGCAAGGGAAATTAGTAGACACGATTTATGTCAATCTCAAAGATTTTTATGAGTACCTGAAATTCAGCTGGGCCTGTTTTGAAAAAATACTAATCTGACTCAAGCCTTACACAAGAATGCAACTTTTCTTGATGATTTATCTTTTTTCTTTTGAAGATTTGTTTATTTATTTGAAAGGCAGAGTGACAAGGAGAGAAGGACACAGAGAGAGAGGGAAAGATCTTCCATCTGGTTCACTCCCCAGATGGCTACAACAACCAGCACTTGGTCAAGCCAAAGCCAGAAGCCAGGAGCTCTGCCTGGGTCTCCCACGTGGGTGCAGGGGTGCAAGTCCTGCCTTCCTAGGTTCGTCAGCAGGGAACTGGATCAGAAGTGGACCAGCCGGGACTGGAACCAGCGCTCCAATATGGATGCCAGTGTCACCGCAGCAGCTTAACCCACTGAGCCGCAACCAGGCCCCCTTGAAGATTTCTTGAGGACACACAGGAAAGATACTGCATTGCGCACTAACAGTTGCTGGTCATCTCTCTGCTCAAAGTTCATCTCCCTGACACTGTCCTTGATACCGTCCTCAACACCGCCTCCCCGCCTCTGTGGGCTGCCCACTGGGCTCCTCGTGCCCTCTCCCTTCCCAGAAGTCCTGGTCCGCTGCACACTTCCCAGCCCACCCCCCAGCACCAACCCAGACCTCAGTGGCATTTAGCAAGTGCCATCGCCCTTACCTGGCCCACGCTTTAGCCAATGGCGGCTCTTCACGTGCTCTTGGGAAGACCCAATTTCTTCCAGGACTGTGAAGTAGAAAATCTTCCAGAAAAAAATCAAAACCTTGCTCAGTCTTTGCACACATGGGGAAAAATGATAGTGATAACAACAGCCAATGCTTTTACAGCATTTACTGATATCCTATGTCTATCAACTCCTTGAATCTCTCTATTATCCCTATGTTTATCACTGCTGTTAATTACCGTCCCCTTTTTACACATTTACACGCATTGGCTAAGTAGCAGGACAAGTTTCCGGCTCTGCTTCCAGGCTGGCTCTGGAAGCCACATTCTTTCCACCATACTGCAGACTCTCCCCACGGGCTTCTCTTCCTGTGCAGGGCGCCTCTGTGCTGTCCCTGGCCTCTCACCTCCACTCGCTGCCACTCAGCTCCCCGGGCCCGTGTGGGCTCCTCCGGCAGCTGCTCCGTCAGACCGTGTGCATGCACACACACACTCAGGCGCAACACACCACCACCCTCACACTCACGCCATCTTTTCTCCACAGGTCACCAGAGTGTGGGCATCCAGAATCAAACCCTTTGAAATCAGCCTTCAGCTCCTTATGCCTGGTAAGAGTCCACAAACAGGGACACAAATGGCCACTTTTAAAATTCTTAAAACGCGGGTTTTGAGTGCATAGTGCGGGACTAATAGCACTACCTCTCGGGTTTTCTGAAACCCTGAGGGTTAAAAACATGTTCAAAATCCTCCAGAAGTGTGCTTCCCATGCCCGTACTAGTGGAAGTCCGAGTGCATCTTCCAGGCGGGCGCTTCCGGGTCCTAGTGGGGCAGATGGCTGGCCTCAGCGCAGTGGGCACTCTGAGCCCCCCTGGCAGTGGTGCTGTGCTGCCAGGGTCCCCATAACTCGGGAACTGGCAGTGAAGGGAAAGAACTGTAAACACAGCGGCGTTGGGAGCAGCTGTTCAGGGTGGGAGTTTGTGTGTGTTGGGAGTGGGACAAGGCCTTGCCCAGGGCAGGGGAGGGACAGGTCAGCCGCAGTCAAATTCTTTTATCTCTCAAAGAACAGCTGCGTGCTGCAGCAGGGAGTCCCCCAAACCGAGGCCCGGGCACCGCGAGTCTGTCTGAACAAAACCAGCCGCTGCGAAGGTTCCGGGAGCTCAGAGAGGCTTCCCTGCACCCTTCCAGGGGCACCTGGATTCTGGGCCCAGCGGGAGGAGGCCTGCAAGCAACACCTGGCAGTCAGCAGCTTGCAGAGGAGAGAGGGGCTAAGAGGAAGATAAGTCTCTCTGCTTCCCCAGGTGTGTGGGAAGTAGAGAAGACACTAATTTCGAATACGGGCGAAATGTGATTTTGTCTCTCTGCATATATCAAACGGGTCATGTCAATTACTTTGGTTATGATTGTGATTCCTTCCTTCTGTATTCCATTCCATGCCAGAGACCACAGCCTGGCCCTGGCACCCCCTTCCTTCAACCCTGTCCTGCCATGACGTCATCTCCTTGCCAAAGGGTAACCTGCGCTTTGGTGAGGTCTTTATGTTCTCATCTGGCCTCAAATTTGTAGGATCACAAAATGGGTTTTATCTGTTTCCTCTGTATGAGCCAGTGGCTGCTAAATTGACTCATGCTAATTAAACCCACGAGAGGCTGATTCAGAAGCTGAGAGAACAATGTGTCAAATTACAGAGAGAGGGACGCTGGCCTGCCAAGCGAGGGCGGGTGTCTGAGTGGGACACTGTGCTCGGGGTGAGCAAGTCCACCCTGGAAGCCGGACAACAAGACAGAGCATTGCCTTGTCAACACAAAAGCTGACAAAGGTGTTTGCATGGTGTCACTAACGTTTCTAGAAATCTTCTATAGACTAAAAATCTTCCGGGACCATCATGGTGGCGTAGTGGGTAAAGCCACTACCTACAGTGCCAGCACCCTATATGGTCACTGGTATTGAGTCCTGGCTGCTCCAATTCTGAGCCAACTCCCTACTAGTGCACCTGGGAAAGCAGTAAAAGATGGGCCAAGTCCTTGGGCCCCTGCACCCATGTGGGAGACCTGGAAGAAGTTCCTGGTTCCTGGCTTCGGGCTGGTCTAGCCCTGGCCATTGTGGCCATTTGGGTAGTGAACCAGTGGATGAAGTATTCCTCTCTCTCTCTCTCTTTTTCCATCCCTCTGTTAATCTGGCTTTCAAATAATAAATCTTTTTTTTAGAAAAATGCCTTCCTTGATTGCTATGCTTAAGAAACCAAGATTTGTATTTAGAAAATGTTCTACTCGGTAAGCACACCATAGTGGCAATGATACATTCTCATGGCCAAAATTGTGTTTTTCCCATTACCTGTTAAAGACATTCTTATTCTATTAGTACTTGTCACTAACAATTGTTAAACTTATCATACATGTTTATCCATTATATTTTAATGAGTCATTTAGATTGTGGAAAATAAATGTAGGAATCATAGCTTAGCACCCAAGAGCGGGAAGGACACTAGCAATCATCCAGCAGAGTGGTTTTTAAATTGTGTCCCAGAGACCCAAGGGACCTGCTGGGTCAAGGGGCTGGGCATGTAAAAGTGAACAGAAGCCTGAGAAAGTGAACTGTGGCTGCCCTCCCCTATGGGATGGGATATTCCAAGGCAGTGACACAGAGAGAGATCGATCTTCTACTTGTTGCTTCACTCCCCTAATGGCCACAAGAGCTAGGGATAGGCCAGGCTGAAGCCAAGAGACAGGAACTCAAGTATTTGAGACTTCGTCGGCTGCTTCCCAGGCACATTAGCAGACAGCTGGGACGGAAGTGGAGAAGCCAGGACACGAACCAGCACTCTGATGTGGGATGCCACTGTCCCAAGTGGTGGCTTCGCTCACTGCACCACGTTTTATATGTATTAGCAAAGAGTGACAGGATAAAGTTAACATCTTGAAGAACCAATCTGGGTGATGCAACTAGGGAAGGCAAGAATAGAAATAAGAAGCCCAGCTGGGAAGCTAGATGCGGGCACCATGCTCTCAAGACTTTTTAGCAGGGGCCAATGTTCTGGCTCAGTAGGTCAAGCTGCTGCCTGTGACACGTATGTCCCATATGAGCACTGGTTCAAGTCCCGGCTGCTTCACTTCCAATCCAGCTCCCTGTTAGT
The DNA here is from genome assembly GCA_949820135.1 of Sylvilagus floridanus. Taxonomy (NCBI): domain Eukaryota; kingdom Metazoa; phylum Chordata; class Mammalia; order Lagomorpha; family Leporidae; genus Sylvilagus; species Sylvilagus floridanus. The sequence goes on along the minus strand of OX463226.1, from coordinate 72,465,195 downwards.
GTGCCTGGAAAAGCAGCAGAAGATGGCCCAAGTGCTTGGGGCCCTACCATCCATGTAGGAGACACAGATGGGGTTCCAGGTTCCTGGCTTCGGCCTGGCTCAACCCCAGCAGTTGCAGCCATTTGGAGTGTGAACCAGCAGATGAAAGATCTCTTTCTATCTCTCCTTCTCTCCCTCTCTCTCTGTAACTCTGCCTTTCAAATAAATAAATAAAGCTTTAAAAAAGAGACTTTCCAGTCACCGTAATCATGAGTGAAATAAACCTCATTTATTTACACACTACCCAACATCAGGTATTCTGTTATGCCAACACAAATGGAACTAAGACAGTATACATAATACAAGTGGATGAATGAGCAAAAGAATGAATAAAATGAATCAGATCAAATCACCCTTGAAAGGGGAATAAAGATATCCATGCACTGAATTACCCCTAGACCACAGAACACTTTCTTGCAATTTTGGTGAATGTCCCCAGAGCAGAAAATAAGTACAATAAAAACAAAATTGTTATTATTAATATTTTAGACACAAGGAATGTGATTTTTTTCCAAATTAATCACAACTGATGAACAGCTACTTTCTGTGTAGATCCACAGGCTTCTCTCATCATTCTAGGGCAAAGAGCATTGCTTTATTTTACATCAGAGATCCATTCTCATTTATCAAAAAATACTTTAGCTTGGAAAGTGCTACATAATTACTTCCATTATTTCCACAACATCCCTGTGTGTTGACATAGTATTATTATGCCAGCAATTCTCAAACATTAGGTCAGGGATAGAATCAAATCCTAGATAATCCAAAACAGCGAATAATAAATAGAGTGGGGAACAGCAGGTTTGTCATCTTAATCTGTGCTCTCAGGGGTTAATCGACCATGTCAACACACCGATGACAGGGGGCTAGCTCAGAGGCATCTTGTGTGGCAAGAGAACTGCTCAGGACTTTTGGATTTCAGAGATTTACTCACCAAGTGGATCAAAAACTGGCTAAAGGCTTGGACCACTCTACAGGAAGAAGGGAACGTAGGTCAAGGACAAAGCAAAAGGCAAAATTAGATTATAGCACTTGGAATACAGAACACCAAACTAGAATTAGAACTACAGAACTTATAGAACTTAGAGCTAGAATATAGAAAGTTGAACTAAGTACTAGAATTAGAATACAACTTACAGAACTGTAGAACTAAGCACTGTAGAGCTAGAATAGAGAACTCATTACCTAGAACTGAAAAATCAGCCCTCCTCTCATTTTATAGATCAGAATGAAGCCCAGAGGGATTGCATGACTTGTCCAAGATTACCCAGTAGTTTAATGAGACGTCCCCACAAGGAGTGGCATTCAGTGATGCCTGGTCCAGAGCTCTACACCATTTTGCATCTGTAAGGGTCCCAGTTTCCTTCACTTCCCTGAAAAAAAAAAAAAGAATTTAGAAATTCTAAAGCATGTTTTAAAATGTAAAGATTAAGTTGAAATCCTAGATAGAGTATTAGGAAAATTCAGATTTTTGAAGTTTATGTTACTCTGTATACTTTCATGGCTATTAAGCTATTAACTCACTTAATCCCTTGGAAATTTTATTCTCATTTACATATGAAGAAACAGAGGTGACAGAAACTCAGCAACTTCCCACAGGTCACACAATTAGCAAGTGACGCATCAAGACAAGAATGTAGGTCTGTCACTCCAGGTACACTTCTCTTTCCACTCTGTCACACTTCCAATGGGATCACACCTTCCAGCCCAGACAGATCATAGCCCAAAGTCCTGAAAGATTTGGAGACAGAATTAAGCAACCGCTATTGGCAGGGGAAAATACATGAAGAACAAGCAGATGCCAGAAGAGTGGAAAGGAGTTTTTGATTTTTGATTGTGAAATTTGAGAAAGTCTCCATTCTGGGAACTAGCATCTGCTCAAAGCAAATTCTTGATGTCAATCCTTGGCAAAATTCTAGAATGAATGGCTACCCATCTAGTTCATGAACAACTTAGGGAATACTGTTATGATCACATGGTACTAACATGGGTTCAGAACATGGTCAGTGCAACAATGCTGGGAGTGGGGCCCGATGGGAAGAGCTGAGGTCCCGAGGCCTGGTCTCTCATTGATGGATTAAAGTCTCCATGGAAAGGGCTTGAGGGAATGGGTTTGTTCCTTCTTCCCTCCCTCCCTCCACTCTGCAGGGACATAAGAAGAAGACCTACGTCCAATGTCAGTCCCTTGATCTTGGATTTCTCAGCCTTCTGATCTGTCATAGAATAAATTTCCGTCCTTTTCAAAGTACCCAGTCTCAGATGTTCTGTTATAGCAGCTCAAAGACTAAGACACTCACATACCCATGCTTCTTGTTGCATTGTCCGGAAGAGCCTGGAGGTCAGCACAGCCCAAATGTCCATCAAGAGATGAATGGCTGAACAAAAGGTGGTACATTCATACCATGGAAAATCATTCAGCCTTAAAGAAGAATGAAGTTCTGATCCATGTTACAACACGGATGCACCCTGAGGACATTATGTTCAGTGATGCAAAGAAGACACAAAATGACAAACACTGGATGATTTCACCTATGTAAGGTATCTAGAACAGTAAGATTCATGGAGACAGAGAGTGCACTAGAAGTTACCAAGCGTTGCCAGGGGAGTAGAATGGGGATTTGTTGTTTAAAAGTACAAAATTTCTTCCTGGGAATGGGTAATTGTGATGATGGCACAGTGAGAATGTACTGAACACCATTAAATTGTACCACTAAAAATATCTAAAATGATCATTTTTATATCATGTACATTTTATCATAATAAAAATAATTATGACAAAAAACTAGTCAATGTAATTTTTGCAATCAATTACATTCATATACAACAGTAAAGAAGAAAGATCATGATCATTTGATAAGATTTAACATCCACTTGTGATTTAAAAAAAAATTCTTATCTTACCAGAAATAGAACAGAACCTCCTTAACTAAATAGTTTCTTAAAAAAAAAAAAAACTACAGTAAATAGAATATTTAATAGCAAAACATTTAAAGTTTCCACCCTAAGATTGAGAATGGAATAAAATACCCATTATCATTACTGGGTTTTTTTTTTTTTTTTTTGACAGGTAGAGTTACAGACAGTGAGAGAGACAGACAGAGAGAAAGGTCTTCCTTCCATTGGTTCACCACCCAAATGGCCGCTACGGCCAGCACTGCGCCGATCCGAAGCCAGGAGCCAGGTGCTTCTCCTTGTCTCCCATGCAGGTGCAGGGGCCCAAGGACTCGGGCCATCCTCCACTGCACTCCCGGGCCACAGCAGAGAGCTGGACTGAAGAAGAGCATCTGGAACTAGAACCCGGCGCACCCATATGGGATGCCAGCACTGCAGGAGGAGGATTAACCAAGTGAGCCACGGTGCCGGCCCCATTATCATTACTTTTAATCAACATTGTTCTGGAATGCATATAAATCAAGAAAAAAGAGATAAAATTCAGTTATCAGAAAAAAAGAAATTTATTATTATTTATAGATGACATAATTACATACATAAGAAAGCTAAAATACTTCACAATTGGAATTAGTAAGTGAAAAAGCAAAGTCTCTACTTAAATTTACAATATACAAAACCCTGTATGCCATAATAAATGAAATAAATGAAAGTTTTAGATGATCACAAGTACAATCTCATTTAAAAAAACAAAATACATAAAATAAATCTTGGGGCCGGTGCTGTGGTGCAGCAAGTTAACACTCTGGCCTGAAGTGCCAGCATCCCATATGGGCACCGGTTTGAGACCCGGCTGCTCCACTTCTGATCAGCTCTCTGCTATGGCCTGGGAAAGCAGTGGAAGATGTCACAAGTCCTTGGGCCCCTGCACCCACATGGGAGACCTGGAAGAAACTCCTGGCTCCTGACTTCAGATCAGCGCAGCTCTGGCCATGGCAGCCAATTGGGGAGTGAACCATTGGATGGAAGACCTCTCTCTCTCTCTCTCTCTCTCTCTCTGCCTCTCTTCTCTCTGTGTAACTCTGACTTTCAAATAAATAAATAAATTTAAAAAAAAAATAAAATCTAACAAAATGTGAACAGGAAAGCAATACAAAAACTATGTAACATTATTGTGAGAAGCTCATAAAGACCTTAAAAAGATTTACCATGTCCATGGATACAAAAGAGTCAAGATGTCAATTCTTCCCAAATTGATCTATAGATTCAATGTAATCCCAATCAAAATCCCAGAGAGAGTGTATGTGTGTGTATGTAAACAAACAAGGTGACCCTAAAACTTTTATGGAAATACAAATGCCCAAGAGTAATCAAGGTGATCCTGAAAAGGAAGAGAAAAGTTAGAAGATTTATACTTCTACATATGAAGAAATACTGTCAAGTTGTAATGATTAAGACAGCAGAAGTTTAGTAAAAAGAAAACAGAGTAATAGACTAGTGAATGCAAACCTGACTCACATATGTAAGGTCACTTGACTTAGGGAAAAAGTGACACTGCAACACAAGAATGGTTGCTTTCAAAATACCATGTGCCAGGGCAGAAGCTGTGGGGCATCAGGTTAAGCCGCCATTTACAATGCCAGCCACCCCACCCTAGAGCACTTGTTCGAGTCCCAGTTACTCTGTTTCTGACCCTGCTTCCTGCTAATGCACCTGGGAAGCAGTGGATAATGGTTTAAATGCTTGGGTCTGTGCCACCCACATAGGATGCTCAGATGGAATTTCTGTCTCTGAGCCAAGGCCAGGCTGCTGCAGCCATTTGAAGAGTGAACCAATAGAAGATCTCTCTCTCTCTCTCTCTCTCTCTCTCTCTCTCTGCCTTTCAAATGAATGAATATATAAATCTTTTTAAAGAACAGATTATGTGCTATCATTTGAGAATCCAAAAACAAAAAGTTGGGGCCAGTGCTGTGGTGTAGTGGGTAAAGCCACTGCCTGCAGTGCCAGCATCCCATATGGGTGCCAGTTTGAGTCCCAGCTGCTCCACTTCCAATCCAGCTCTCTGCTATGGCCTGGGAAAGCAGTGGAGGATGGCCCAAGTCCTTGGGCCTCTGCACCTGCATGGGAAACCTGGAAGAAGATTCTGGCTCCTGGTTTCAGATCGGCACAGCTCTGGCCATTGCAGCCAATTGGGGAGTGAACCAGCCAATGGAAGAAGACCTCTCTCTGCCACTCCTTCTCTCTGTGTAACTCTTTCAAATAAATAAATTATTTTTAAAAATTAATTTTGACTTCAAACCAGACACAAAGATCAACTCCTGATTGTACAAATGTACAATACAATGATATATCCAGAAGGAATCACAGTAGACCCTGTAGGTAGAAACAGATTTAAGCGTGACACAAGCAGTATAGTCTAGAGTAGACGTGGGTGCTGCCCAAACACGGAATCTCTTTCCAGACATGGACAAACTGCTTACCTGTGCTTCAGCTCCCTTATCCATAAAACCACGACGCTCGAGAACATTACAGGCATCGAACATGATGACACAAAGTGCCTGACATCCACCAGATGCTTGACAAGAATTACTACTGGGACCAGCGGGTGGCGTGGCGGGTAAAGCCACCGCCTGTGACGCCAGCAGCCTACATGAGTGCCAGTTGAAGCCCCGACTGCTCCTCTTCCAATCCCGCTCACTGCTAATGCTCCTGGGAAAGCAGTGGAAGATGGGCCAAGTCCTTGGGCCCCTGCACCCACATGGGAGACCCAGGTGAATCTCCCGGCTCCTGGCTTCAGACCCACCCAGCTTCAGGTGTTGCAGCCATTTGAGGAGTGAACCAGCAATGGAAGATCTCTCTCTCTGTCTCCCCTACTCCCCGTAACTCTGCCTTTCAAATAAATACATAAATCTTTAAAAAAAAAAAAAAAGAATTACTATTGTATGCTTTAAGGAGATATTTGTTTACATTTTGTGTACATTTTTTCTCTTCCTTGGAGCTACCCATGTTGTAGGCCTCACTCCACACTCCACAAGCATTTGTTGAAGCCGCGGTGCGCTGGTCTCCAGTGTGGCAACAGGGAGAGGAAGGTGGTGAAGAAGCAGCTGACAAATTTCTTCCCAGTCCCCCATGTGGTTGGACAGTAGGACATGGACCTGAGAAAGCCAGAGAATATGCCTGGAGAGCAGAAACACCATGCTCCACAGCCACAGCACAGATTGTTAGAACATGGCCACGTGTGCACGGGGAGGTGGCTGCACAGAGACCTAAGTGTTTCAGGAGCCGGAGGAGGGAGACATCGAAGACTGAGAAGAGGCCGGTGCACTGAGTCACGAGAAGTCATGAGGACCTGCCCTGGAATCCAGCCTCTCAAAGGTGGCAACCCCTAGAGCTGGCAGGATTTGCTCTATTTGCTTAAGAAACACCCAGAACTGGAATTGCCTGGGCGCGGACTACAGGTCGGGACGAGGGAGCCCTGGCAGAGAGAGGAGAGGGAGGAAGTCAGCCGGGGGACACCCACCCACAGCCCTCTCCCGGGGGCGCTGCGGCAAGCAAGGACTCCGTGAGCCCTTTGTATGCAGGAGTGGGACTGCTCTGAGCCCTTCTCTGCAAGGGAAAGTGTCTGCGTGTCTCCTCCCCATTTTCGGATTCTTATTTTATTGAGTGTGCAGTAGAAGGCAAACACCACTCCTCTCTGCCGTCCAGAACCCCCAGAATAAAACGACTGCACCTGAAAGAAAGAAAACTGCAAACCCAGTAGGTTTCTAGGCTAAGACACACAAGGAGGCGTAAGAACTTGAAGTTCACGGACTCACTGATCTTGTAGCTATATCTCCAAACCTGGTCTTAATTTCTTCCAACTCTGCCTATGTAGCACTCACGGCTCCACCTGACTTAAGAGTCACTATCAGTCTGTGAATTATCCAAGTGCCTATTTCTCCTCCTTCCTTCCATTGGCTTCATTTGTTGCTACCTACCACTTATTCTAAGAATCCATCAGAGGAAATTGGGAAGAGAGAATGAAAAGCCATTAGTTAAACGTCAGGGAAGAGGCAGAAACTGGTATCTGAAGACAGTGTTTAATTATTTTGTTAGTATCATTATATCAGTGTTTTTTTCCATAACCAGTCTCCCTCTTTCTCAAGGTTTTACAATTCTCTTCCTCCCCTGCCCCATCCTAAATCATGGGGGTTAGAGGCCAGTGCTGGGGCGTAGAGGTTAAAGCCACCACCTGCAATGCTGGAATCCCCTATAGGCACTGGTTTGTGTCCCAGCTGCTCCACTTCCCATCCAACTCCCTGCTAATGTGCCTGGGAAAGCAGTGGATGATGGCCCAACTGTTTGGGCCCCTGCAGCCATGTAGGAGACCTAGATGAAGCTCCTGGCTCCTGACTTCAGCCTGGTCCAGCCCTGGCCTTTGTAGCCATCTGGGGAGCAAACCAGCTGATGAAGCTCTTTGTCTGTGACTCTCCTTCTGTCTCTGTAACTCTGCCTTTCAAATAAATAAATCTTTAAAAATATATATGTGGGTAGCTTGGCTGAGTTGTTGCCTGGCCTTTCCTGGGAGTCTTTGTGCAAACTCCTGTTCACATATCTCAGGCAGACTTGATGATTACTGATCATTTCATTCCAGATACTAAAAGAAAAGCATATTTGAATCATCACTTTTCTTGATTAAAAATTCAGTATCTATGTAAAGTTTTTTCAAAAGGAACAAATCCTCTTCCACCCTTAAAACATGCTCCTCCCCCTCTTTTACTCTAAAAATATATATATATATTTATTCTCTGTTTCTGCTCCACCACATACTCCACTGCCAATCTAGCTACCTGGGGGTCCTCTCTGCCTCCTCCCCGCCCTCACTCTCCACAGTTCTGTCAGTGCCCCTGCCTCCTGCTCCTTCCCAGGGGCACCGCCCACATCCAGACCTTGTTCCAACAGATGCAGAAGCCACCTCATCTACCCTGAACTGGTCTCCACCTCCACCCCATCCTCCACACAAAATGATCAATATCTGAGGCTACTTCAAAATGCTCCTAGAAAATAAAGTAAAAGATAAGTTCGTTTTTTTAAAGATTTATTTTGAAAGAGTTACGCAGAAAGAAAAAGGAGGGGCGGGGATCTTCCATCTGCTGATTCACTCCCCAGACAGCTGCAATGGGCAATAGCCAGGGCTGGGCCAGGCTAAAGCCAAGAACCAGGAGCTTTGGGCCAGTGCCGCAGCTCACTTTGCTAATCCTCCGCCTGTGGCGCCGGCACCCCAGGTTCTAGTACCGGTTGCGGTGTTGGATTCTGTCCCGGTTGCTCCTCTTCCAGGCCAGCTCTCTGCTGTAGCCCGGGAGTGCAGTGGAGGATGGCCCAAGCACCCATATGCGAGACCAGGAGGAAGCATGTGGCTCCTGGCTTCAGATCAGAGCAGCGCTCCGATTGTAGCAGCCATTTGGGGTGTGAACCAATGGAAGGAGGACCTTTATCTCTGTCTCTCTCTCACTGTCCACTCTGCCTGTCAAAAAAAAAAAAGAACCAGGAGCTTCATCTAGGTCTCACGCTTGGACCAACTTCCACTGCTTTCCCAGGCCATTAGCAAGGAGCTGGAGCAGAGGTGGAGCAGCTGGGACACAAACCAGAGCCCATATGGGATGCCGCTGTCACAGACTGCGGCTTTACCCACTATACCACAACACCAACCACAAGATAAGTTTATTTTGATGCAAAATTCATGTATTTAAGGGAACTTTAAAAATACACAGAAAATGTGTATTATGAATAAATTATGCACGGATTTCAGTTTTTTGCATCCAGATAAATTTACCTTTTAATTCCATTTGCCATGAGGTCTTTGAAGTCCTTGGGTACACATTCATAGCAGTGCCCTGAGAGCTTCATGCTGAAGGGCCAAGGCTCTGGGGGAGCACACAACGACCCAAAGGTCAGCGTCTCTTTCCAGCCTCTCTGCCCACCATTCCCGGATTCACCCCAGCCCTTCTGGTGACCTGGCTTTCTCAGAGCTGCCCGTAACCCCTGCCGTTTCTCACCTCTTGCTCTGCCTCATGCCAGCAGCCCTCTCCGGCCCACTCCCTACTTTCCACACCAAAGTTCTTCCAGGTGCCCCTTTCACTCCACTGCCGGCACTGGCTCACACCTGTGTCCTCCCACGGCTCAAGGGCTGCATCTTGTCTCTGCTTCCCCAGCACCTGGCTGGCAGATAGCAGATGCCCAACATATACCAGATACACGGAGTGAACACCTGAATCTGCCACGTGCATATTTAAGTAGTTTCGGAGTTATTAATGTAAAATACAACATATGTAACAGGGAAACACAAATATGCTTTTGAAATATTGTCGCTGGGGCCGCCATCGTGGCAGAGTGGGTTAGGCCACTGCCTGAGATGCAAGCAACCCATACGGCTGCTCCACTTCTGATCCAGCTCCCTGCTAATGCACCTGGGAAAAATACAGAGGATGGCCCAAGTGCTTGGAACCCTGAGCCATATGGAAGACCTGGCTTTGGCCTGGCCCAGTCCTGGCCAGTTGCAGCCATTTGGGGAGTGAAGCCACAGATGGAAGATCTTTCTCTCCCCCTCACTCTTTCTGTAACTCTGCCTTTCAAATAGATAAATAAATCTTAAAAAAAAAAAACCACAAAATTTAAAAAATAAATAAATAAAATGTTTTCATTGTTTTGCATCCAGAGCACAGAACCAGTCCTTTGTTCTTCCCACAAATCAGTGGCGTGGAGCCAAGGCATTGGCTTGCTTTTGCTTCCTGGGTGATCAGAGTAAACATCGATTGCATTACTTATTAAATGCAGGTGCTCGGTGCATTTCATTTGATCATCTCATCTGATCAGCAGAACTACCCTATTAGGTAAGATCCACTATTACATTTGAGGAAACTGAGGCTTAGCAGAAATAACAAGGTAATTGTCAATGGAGTTGGAACTTAGACTCTAACTTTTGACCCAAAGTTCATGCCCTTAACCATTATGGCTTCCATGAGTGTTGGGGTCAGAGGCTAGCATGTTGGTGAAAGCATGTAGACGTAAAATTAGTTTTGGAAATTCCTTTTCATCAGAAATGTGCATCTTTGGCAGGAAGTTGGAACACATAGGAAAATTCCTGGGCACATACTTACAGCCCAGGTCCTCCAGGTACAAGTCTCAACTCAGATCTCACACACGTTTCTTGTCTCCTGAATCATTTTAGAACTCGATGCCCCAGCTTCACAATACCTTTTTTTCACTCTCAAATCCTTATGATCAAGCCCCTAACTGCGAAGCACCTGGAGACAGACATCTCCTCTCTCAGAAAGCTCAGCACAGCCAGGTCTCACCCTGGAGCTGGAGCTACTCACGGAGACGAGATGAGGACAGTGACTTGCGTTCGGAAACAATGCTGTGTGGGGATAAAAGCTGCAGTCAGCGCACTCCGCAGGGTGAGGCATTGACACGGAGCACAAGTAAGAAATTCCAGCTGCAGGAAGAGCCAGTTCCCGTGCATCCATCCCACCTTCTTGTGGGACCTTGGATTGAATGGTACCCTAATTGTCAACTCTGTCAAGTGAGTTCATGTACATTAAGTATGAAGACAGGATGACCCCACTGAGGGTCACGGCCTGTGATACAGGTAGTGATGTCCATTATTTGAGATTTCTGTCTTGGGGAAATGGTGTAATGGAGGCCTAGTTCTTCCTTTCCTTACATTGCACTTCCAAATGGTCTCTGACTGCCTTTCTCTTTTCAGAGGTGATAACAGATGTCCCAACCCCAGTAGACCAAATAAGGAGCTTGCAACTCCTAACACTTATGTGAGAAGTCTGTGTACAGGGGATTTGAAACTGTCATTAGAAATGGAGTGAAAAGATAAGTTTCTTTTGATGCAAAAAGATTTTGAAATTCATGCATGGATTTTCTTTTCTTTATTTTTTTTTTTAATCTGACAGAGTTAGACAGTGAGAGAGAGGGAGACAGAGAAAGGTCTTCCTTCCATTGGTTCACTCCCCAAAATGGCTGCTACGGACAGAGCTATGCCCATCCGAAGCCAGGAGCCAGATGCTTCCTCCTGGTCTCCCACACAGGTGTAGGGGCCCAAGCACTTGGGCCATCCTCCACTGCCTTCCCAGGCCACAGTAAAGAGCTGGACTGGAACAGGAATAACTGAAACTAGAACCTGGCACCATATTGGGATGCTGGCACCACAGGCAGAGGATTAACTAAGTGTGCCACTGCGCCGGCCCCATGCATAGATTTTTCTTAATATGCATTTTCCATTAACTTTTTGAGGAGTCCTTGTATTTCTTTCCTTTGCAACAGTAAGATTAAATCAGAGATTTGCAAGGTCCTTGAATAACTGATAAATGGATGACAGATATAGATAGACAGTAGATAGATAGATAGATAGATAGATAGATAGACGCAGAAGCTAAAAGCATGGGCCAGTAGAGCTTTTTAAGTTCTTTTGAGAAAGTTTAAGACTGTTTTCTCATGGGAAATTCTGATTCAGGCCTTTTTTATTTTGTTTACACCAAGTACGCCATGGCCAAACTCTAATTAACTTTGGGCAAAGGAGGTCAAGAACAAAAGCCCTGGATTAACATCGAGGAATCATCAACTCTCACAGAACACAAGAGTACAATGGAATCTACTATATGATTTTTTTTGGTGGACACAGTAGCTTAGCAACATGTATTGACTTCCTGTTATAAAAAAGATGAGTCCTACCAAACGTAGAGTTCCTGCATGATGACTCATATATGAGGCCGCACTTTTCCTTTAGAAGTTGCGTGGAGCCTAGAAGGTGGCCACAAGCCATTCCCGTCAAGGAAAGTATATGTCAATAGCGAGATGAAAAGATCACAAGGACTGAAATGGAAAACGTTCCCCTGCCAAGCCCAAGGGCCCTAGCAGAACCATTCCCAAGCCAAGCAACATGCTCCTGGGGCTGGTTCCCACTGCCACAGCTGCTCATCCCAGCTCAGGGAGCCCGCATGGCTGAAGAAAGATCTGGATGCCTACCAGCTTGTTCCATTTGAATCAGGCCACATAGCCATTGGCGCACGCACAGTTTGGGAATGTTAGGCACATTCACACTGTGGTGCAGCTGATCTTCGGAACTCTTCTCATCCTGTAAGACTGAAACTCCATACCCAATAAGTAAGAAGCACCATTCCCTTCCGGTAGCCACTGGCAACCACCCTTCTACTTTGTGTCTCAATGAATCTGACTTCTCTCAGTGCCTCCTCTGTGTGAAATCCCACTCTATTTGTCCTTTGTACATCTGGCTTTTTTTTTTTTTACTTTTTTTTTAAAGATTTTATTTATTTATTTGACAGGTAGAGTTACAGACAATGAGAGAGAGACAGAGAGAAAGGTCTTCCTCCTGTTGCTTCACTCCCCAAATGGCCACAATGGACGGAGCTGGGCAAATCTGAAGCCGGGAGCCAGGTGCTTCCTCCTGGTCTCCCACGCAGGTGCAGGGCCCAAGCACTTGGGCCATTCTCCACTGCCTTCCCGGGCCACAGCAGAGAGCTGGACTGGAAGAGGAGCAGCTGGTACTAGAACTCAGCACCCATATGGGATGCCAGCGCCACAGGCAGAGGATTAACCAAGTGCACCACTGCACAGTCCCCTGGCTTATTTCACTTAGCATCAGTGTCTTCGAGGTTCCTCCACGCTGTGACATGCACCAGAATTTCCTTCCTTTTTATGGCTGAATATTATTCCATGCGTAATAATTCTTTCCTCCCATCCATTTTTGTATGAGATGAAAGAAGTACAAGGCTTGACATTTGTGGGATGAACTTGACACTTGGTATATCTTTGTGTCTCTTGTTACGGGAACCACAGAGTATCCACAAGAAAATATCTGTGATATAAAGCACCATGAGGCCCATAGAGTCAATCTGGGATTCTAAATCAGCATCTGGGAAGCTTTAATAGGTCTGTGGTTGGGCTCCAAAAAGTGCTTTTTTAACAATGTCTCAGGGCCGGCGCTGTGGTGTAGCAGGTAAAGCCACCGCCTGCAGTGCTGGCATCCCATGTGGGTGCTGGTTTGAGACCCAGCTGCTCCACTTCCAATCCAGCTCTCTGCTCTGGCCTGGGAAAGCAGTAGAAGATGGCCAAAGCTAGATATCAGGCTAGATCAGAAGCAGAACAGCCGGGACTGGAGCCAGGCAGCCCCATATGGGATGCAGGCGTCCCAGCACCCCTGAGACTGAAACTAAAATTGTGTGCCTCTCCTTTTTCCTGAGAAAGAGTCTTCAGTTTTTATTATCTTCCTGAAGACATCTTAGGCCCCTAAGTGTTCAGCATCACAGGTCGATCTCGATTTTGTTAAGGTTGGACAGAGACCAAGGATGCATGAGGACACTGCAAGCCTGCGGCAGACGCACCTCCTGGGAGGGACACCCCGCCCCCACTGCCACACCTCACACTCCGGAGCACCTGCTTCCCAGGAGGACGCTCAGAAGACTAAGCACATGGCTGTGGGTGGCCTAACGATTCTTCACACTTTAAAAGAAATTATTTCGGGCGGCAGGCGCCATGTCCGGCCGGGAAGGTGGCAGTAAGAAGCCTCTGAAACAGCCCAAGAAGCAGGCCAAGGAGATGGATGAGGACGATAAGGCTTTCAAGCAAAAACAGAAAGAGAGCAGAAGAAACTCGAAGAGCTAAAAGTGAAGACGGCGGGGAAGGGCCCCCTGGCCACAGGTGGAATTAAGAAATCTGGCAAAAAGTAAGCTGTTCCTTGTGCCTGAAGTGATGACGCCCTTGATTGCATTCCTAGCTAACCATCTCGATTCCCGGCCATAACATCTTATGCCACCCGTAGTTAGAATGAAGTGTTAGGAGTTATCTTGGAGCCTGTTGTACATTCACAAATAAAATTTTGTATAAAGGGGAATAAACCCCACAAAAAATTAAAAAATAAAAAAATAAATTATTTTGGGCCAGCACTTTAAATTATTTCAGGTGTAGCCCTTAAAGTTGCTGCCTGTGGAGCTGACATCCCTTATAGGCACTGGTTCAAGTCCCAGCTACTGCACTTCCAATCCAGCTCCCTGCTAATGCACCTGAGAAAGTAGCAGAAGATGGCCCAAGTCCTTGGGCCCCTGCACCCAAATGGGAAGAAACTCCCGGCTCCTGGCTTCAGATTGGCCCAGCCCCAGCAGTTGTGGCCATCTGGGGAGTGAACCAGCAGATAGAAAATCTTTCTCTGTCTCTCTGCAATTCTGCCTTTGAAATAATTTTTTTCAAAAAAAAAAAAAAAGAAAGAAATGATTTCTCAATGCCAGAAAAATAAAAGTTACTACCCAAAATACAAGGGTAATTGAAAAAGCTCATAAAAATGGAATTAAAAGATATATTTGTTTTGGTACAAAAACATTGTGAAGTGCATGCATACAAGGGGTGGGGGCCTCAAAAAGCTCTTGAAAAGTGCATAAGACCACCGCCACCAGGCAGCCCTCCATCACACAGCCCTCTCTTCCTCACCCTGCACTGCAGCTCCCTGCTGGGCTGTGGGTGGCAGGCACTGGGTGCTTTAACCCAAGTCCCCAACTCCTACACCTGCAGCTAGAGCGTTCTTAGAATTTCTTGAGAGTTCAGTAACTGCTCCAGGGACAGTAACACCTCCTGCTCCTGCCGGCCCCAGGGCGGTCTCAGCCCTCACTGGTTTCCTTACCTGTCTCCTCAGCAATCAGCTGCAGCATGGGTTAGGGTCACGGCTGGCGAGTCCATCAGAATGAGGAGCTTTTACCATTCCTCCCCACACGCAGGCTATCCCAGCCACGCTGCTCTGTGTGTATATCTGTGAAAGCACCTGCCCCTCTCCTGCGCTCAGTATTAGCACCTGCTGCACCTCCACCTGCAGGCCCCCCTCCCCTCCCACACACACACGCCCACACACACAGAGGCTCACAGCACTCAGACTATGGCTGCCCGCACTGACCCTCTGTTACCACGATTTTCCACTCCTCTGCCTCTGTGTTTTCCAAGGCACAGCTCCGTCCCTAACACCAGGAATTCAATTTTTAAAAACTGTTGAATGTATGAGTGAATTCGAGTGAATAAACACTCCCCCCCCACTGCCCCTATGGCTCTGCCATTCAACAGGGCCGTTTCACAAGCAACACGTGGCCCCCACTAGGCTGTGTCCTAACTACTAGCCTCCAGGCTGCCTTGTCACCCTCCACCGTGGCTGTCAGAGTGCCGGTTGCTGGCCGGGGAAGGGACATGCACAGACTGGAATAAGTTAACAGTGGGAGCCTGGGGGGCAGGAGGAGGAGGAGGGCGCTTGAGAGGAACTGATGGACAGGGAAGATGAGAATGGGAGTGGCGGGCACTGTGTGCACACCAGCACGAGACTCTCGGACTGGGCTCCGACAGAACAGGGAAGTCCCTCGGGCTCCAAGAGAAAGATGGTGCACCAAAAGCACCCTGAGAGATGGTGGGCAGCGGGAGGGCCGTGCACTCCTGGGGAGGGGGTGTCCAGGGACAGGCCATCCATTGGCAGGAGGCGCAGCTGAGCTTTGAGATCTAAGAAGGAAAATGACCATGAGTGCAGCCCACAGAACCAGCTGCTCCCTCTCCTTTCCTTAGCTCCCCAAAGTTTCCCCCCAGGTCCTGCATAAGCAGAACAACCTCAACCCCTGCTCCGTGTATGTGTCTCCAGTGACAGGCTGCTCTTCAGCAAACTCAGCATGCTTCATAAAGAATTCAGTTCTCGCTGGCACCATGGCTCAATAGGCTAATCCTCCACCTGTGGCACTGGCACCCCGGGTTCTAGTCCCGGTCCGGGCGCCGGATTCTGTCCCAGTTGCTCCTCTTCCAGTCCAGCTCTCTGCTGTGGCCTGGGAGTGCAGTGGAGGATGGCCCAAGTCCTTGGCCCCTGCGCCTGCATGGGAAACCAGAAGGAGGCACCCGACTCCTGGCTTTGGATCAGCATGGTGCGCCAGCCACAGCACGCCGGCCGCAGTGACCAATGGGGGGGGTGAACCAACGGAAAAGGAAGACCTTTCTCTCTGTCTCTCTCACTGTCCACTCTGCCTGTTCAAAAAAAAAAAAAAAAGAATTCAGTTCTCATCCCCTTATCCTTCTCGTGGCCTTGGCCAAGCAACCACCACTCTTGGAGATCTGGTTCTCTCATCTGCAGTGGGGCTGCCCTGTCTACAGTCCCTTGGAATATTAATTGTTCATGCGGGTAAAATGTGTAGTCCATTGCCTGTCACACAATGCAGAGTTTTCATTTCTATGTTTAATTTCTAAGATGCAATGAATTGTTTTAAAGATTTATTTATTTGAAAGGCAGAGTTACACAGAGGCAGAGAAAGAGAGAGAGAGGAGAGGTCTTCCATCCACTGGTTCACTCCTAAATGGCCACAACCGCTAGAGCTGGACCCATCTGAAGCCAGGAGCCAGGAGCTTCTTCCAGGTCTCCCAAGTGGGTGCAGGGGCCCAAGGACTTGGGTCATCTTCTACTACTCTCTCAGGCCATAGCAGAGAGCTGGATCAGAAATAGAGCAGCTAGAGGCTGGTGCCATGGCTCACTAGGCTAATCCTCCGCCCTGTGGTGCCAGCACACTGGGTTCTAGTCCCGGTCGGGGCGCCGGATTCTGTCCCGATTGCCCCCCTTTCCGGCCAGCTCTCTGCTGTGGCCAGGGAGTGCAGTGGAGGATGACCCAAGTGCTTGGGCCCTGCACCCACATGGGAGACCAGGAGAAGCACCTGGCTCCTGGCTTCAGATCAGCGCGATATGCCAGCCGCAGCGGCCATTGGAGGGTGAACCAATGGCAAAGGAAGACCTTTCTCTCTGTCTCTCTCTCTCACTGTCCACTCTGCCTGTCAAAAAAAAAGAAAGAAAGAAATAGAGCAGCTGGGACTTGAACCAGCACCCATGTGGGATTTCTAATTTCCAACAAGAGGAAATCAGCTACAATATCTAGTAATTATAGAAGTCCTACCAAATCTATCTGTCATGCTCCAGATAAGAAAGCAAAATATTCCAACAAGAGCTGGAAATTCTGGATCGTAAATACTGTGTGTACTGTTTGTTTCCTTTAAAAAGATTTATTTATTTATTTGAAAGGGAGAGGTGACAGACAAAGGAGGAGAGACACACAGAAAGGCACAGAGGTCTTCCATCTACTGCTTCACTCCTTAAATGCCCACAATAGCTGGAGCTGGGCCAGGCCAAAGCCAGGACCAGGAACTCCATCTGGGTCTCCCACATGGGTGGCATAAGTACTTGAGCTATCATCTACTTCCCCCCAGGGTGCACATTAGCAGGAAGCTGGATTGAAAGCAGAGGCGAGATTCGATCCGAAGCACTCTGATATGAAATATTTGTATCCCAACTGGCAGCTTAACCCACTGCACCAAACCCCTGCCCTCCGCTTGACTTTTTTTTTTTTTAAGATTTACTTACTTATTTGAAAGGCAGGGTGACACAGAGCGAGACAGTGAGAGACAGGGACAGAGAGGAGAATCCACTGGCTCACTCCCTAAATGGCTGCAACAGCCAGGATTGTATCAGACCAAAGCCAGGAGCCAGGAGCTCCAACCAGGTTGCCCATGTGGGTCACTGGAATGGAAGATACCTGAGCTATCATCTGCTGCTTCCCATGGGCGTTAGCAGAGAATCAGAAGCACAGAGTAGCTGAGACTCTAACCTGGCACTCTGATGCAGGATACAGGAGGTGGGCGTCCCAGCAGCAACTTAAAAGACTGCACCACAACCTTATACAGCTCCCCTTCCCTAGTAATAAACAAGCTTTGGGTTTTAAATTCCTACCACCACCAGATCTGGCCTCAGCTCCTTTCACACATTATACTAACTTCTCACAAGAACCCCGGAAATTCAGTATGAAGTCTCCCACTTTGAAGATAAAGATACTGAAACTGGGGCTGGCGCTGTGGCGTAGTGGGCTAAGCCTCTGCCTTCAGTGCCAGCATCCCATATGGGTGCCGGTTTGAGTCTCGGCTGCTCCTCTTTTAATCCAGCTCTCTGCTGTGGCCTGGGAAAGCAGTGGAAGATGGCGCAAGCCCTTGGGCCCGTGCACCCACATTGGGGACCTGGAGGAAGTTCCTGGTTCCTGGCTTTGGATTGGTACAGCTCCAGCCATTGTGGCCATCTGGGGAGTGAACCAGTGGATAGAAGACCTCTCGCTGTCTCTCTGACTCTCTCTGTCTCTGTCTCTCTCTCTCCCTCCCTTCCTCTGTTTGTAATTCTGCCTCTCAAATAAACAAATAAATAAAATTTTTAAAAAAGATACTAAAACATAGATGATTACTGGGCATGTTGAAGGGCCACTTCTCAAAGTGACATTTTCAATGTTTTCCGCATTCTTTAAATGCAGTTGTTAGCAAAATCATGAAATTTAGTGACCGTGTCCATTTAAAAATCCCTGCATATTTTTAAACAATAATTTTCCGGTTGGCATAAGTGACACATATTTACCTGCTAAACGATGACATCCTTTCGTACATACAAAGTTGTGTTGTAAATTCTTCATTTAGAATTGAATGTCGCTCCTCTGGGCCCCACGTCCTACACAAGCTAGACGCCTGCAAAACGCGGGGCCTGTGTCTGCCCTGCATCGATGGTGCCGACCCGTAATCTGCAACACCTCTGAAATTCTTGTCTCTCTGTGTAATGTTTGGATCGCTTCTGAACCTGGCCACCCAGCCTGTGTCACATCCTCCACACGTCCACAGATGCCGGGAGGGAAGTGGAGCTGAGCGAAAAAAATAAATCCCCGAAGCCACTGAGCAGTACCAGTTTCTGACACAAGTGCTATTTTGGTGTCTTGGTCTTGTACCTGATGAGTGAACAAGAATTCTTCCCGGGGAACATGGGTGCCCATTAGTAGGAAGAGTTGAGGAAAGGACGGGCCACTCACCAGAGGCTCTCGGACCCCAGCAGCTCGTTCACTTGAACTTGATCCCCCACGGGACAGAGATGAGGATCTTCCCGTGTCTGGACTCAATTGACACTGCCATTTAGCAATGACAATGGCTACAAGAAATGTCCTACAAACAAATAACAGATTGCAAGAGCACACACTTCACCACCTATGCCACATACCCAGGCACGGTGATTGACACGCTTTTCACAGCAAACCAGAGGTCAGTCTATACTCCTTCTGCAGAGGAGAACTCAGGCACAGATGTCAAGTCAGTTAGCCAATGTCACAGAGCTGCTCGAGTCAAAACCCAAACACAGGAGCCACTTGGTCTGACGGCCGGCCTGATGCTCTTTTATGGCACCAATTCTATTAAACAGTTTTTGTCACTACAGAGAAATTCCTGAGGCAGCCTAGCTTCATAAAGGAAAAGGAGCTATTCTGGTTCAGACTCGGGGGCCTGGCCTCTGGGGATGGCGTTCCTGCCAGCAGGGTCCCAGGTGGTCCAGAGCATTCCTCTGCAAGACACAGGGCGCACCCCTGTGTGTCTCTCTTTAGAAAACCACCAGGACCCCATCAAGAGGGTTCTACACCAACAACCCGATCCAATAGGATCACTTCCCAAAGGCCGCACCTGTAAGCACCACAATTGTGTTGCTTACATTCTATTAGTACTACTAACATTAAGACTTTGGGGGTTAAACTGTACAAGTTTAAGAGCCAAATCATGTTCAAACCATGGCACCATATATATGAATAGGTACACATATATAAAAGTTTATATGATATATGTATACACATAATATATCATATATGTAAAGACACATGCACATTATATATGTATACACCTATATCGTGTACCTACACATATATACCACATGCATGCATCATGTGTGTATGTATACCTATACATGTATCACATCTGCATACACATATACCTGTATCATATATGTTTGTACATATAAACACATATATCATATATGTGTCTGCATATGCACACATGTATTGGTATAGACATACACACACATACACACATACTGCAGAAGAGAAAGCTGAGGCTCAGAGGCAGGAGGGCTGATGGAGTTGAAGGCCACTACATTAGATCACAGCAGAGCTGGGGTTCGGTGCCACAAAAGCTGGCCTTGTGCTAGTCCCACTTTTCACACAGCACGCTGAAGGCCCCAGGCAGTTTAATGGAGACCTCGAGTCACTGCAGGGGTGGGGTGCACGGGCTTGGGAAAGAGGCCCAGCTTTCCTGGCTTGCAGACCAGGAGTCTGGCCACGCGACCATGCCCCCCCTACACACACACACACACACACACACACACTCAGTAAACAATCCAGAAGTGGACAGTGGCTGACACTAGAACAAGGCAGTCAAGCGCGGGGGTGTCTTCTAGATGAGCATTAGGAAAAACAAAACAGAACACGCAGGAGTTGAGGCTGATGTGCGGCCCAAAGTACCAAAAGGGAAAGTGCAGTCATTCACAGACAGCTGAAAACGAAAACAAAGGCGGGAAAACGGAGACAAAAGCTATCTCGCTGACAATCTGCCATTTCCTTTTTTTCCAGTTGCCTTTTTCCCCTCTTGGGAAGCTGGCATCTGTCTCTCTGCTCACCAAACACACAACATGTAGGGACACGGCTTGGCTGACTGGCTCTGATGAGGCATCGCTGCAAGGTGGCTGGGGAGCCCGGCCGTGGGCAGCCCTCAGCTAGTGTACCTAGCAGCTCTGTCCACAGCCAGGCACGCACGTGCCACCTGCTTAGGAAGCTGTGGACACGCAGGAAGGGAGACAAGACCGGGGATTCTGAAACGGACCCCTTTCTCGAACGTGATCGCCTGGTTCCACACTCCAACTGAGAATTAACTTTGCATAACATGACTTGCATTGAGCAAAAACAACGTAAAAAGTAGTTACTTAGCAAGACCAAGGTTAAAAGGAGAGCTGAGAGCTTACTTAGCTTAACACGAATAAATAAGCAAATGATCCCTATAGAGGAAAATGCACCTCTAGGTAATTCATCTTTTTTCAAAGTTTGAAAGAGCTGTGACAGCTTCCTGAAGCCGCTAAACCAAGCAAGGGCTTGCAATGGGGTGCTGGGATAAGACAGCTGGCTCCAGTGGGCCACCGTGAGAATGGGGGGACTCTAGTGCTCTCTTTCCCATGGACAGCCCTCCACAGCAATGACTGGCCCAGTGCTTCTGCGACCAAAACCCATGGCCGATGACATAGGAAGGTTTTCTGGGAAGAGCCTCCATGGTTGCATATCCCAATGCTCAGAACCCGGGGGACCTCATGAGATCTCACAAGTTATGTTTTGGGGCACAGGTGACCTTCAAAAGTGAAGATAGTCTAGGTGCAACTAATCTGGTTACACGGGCCCCTAATGCGAACTTTCTCCAGCTGGAGGTAGGAGGGTGGAAGAAGTCAGAGGGGTGGAAGCACAAGAGAGACTCAACTCAAAGAGGAAGGAGACACGGGGAGGAAGGCAGGCAGCCTCAGGAGCAAGGGCGCCAGGCTGCCAGCCAGCAAGGCAACAGGGACCTCAGTCCCGCAGCCACGAGGCGCTGAGCTCTGCCCGCAGCTTGCCTGAGTTTGAAAGCAGCTGCTTCCCCAGAGCCTCCAGGTAAGAGCCAGCCAGCAACATACTGATCTCAGCCGTGGGAGACCCTGAGCAAATCCCAGCGGCGCCCACCTCAACTCTGACCTTCAGAACTGTGGGACAATGAATGGGTGTGGTTTTAAGCCACCGCATTTTTCTAACTGGTGACAGCAGCAATGGAAAACTCGCACAGTGGGCAATGAGGAATGGTGAATTCACACAGTAGCAGAACCAGAGGAACAGAGAAGGAAGAGGCAGGGTGAGGTTTCCAGCTGGAGATCTCTGCACAGCCGCTCACTGCCTTCGCAAGCTCTGGGGTGGCCAACTCATCTCCGGAAAACTGAGAGGTAACACAGACGTCGCTTCCAATCCCAGAAAAACAGCTTCTCTCTTTCCAAATAAAGCTTGACTGCTCCCCCCACATTCTCATGTTCTGTCTCAGTGGATTCAACCAACCACAGATGAAAAATATCCAGGGAAAAACACCTGCCAATCCTGTGCAGACTTTCTCTCCTTGTCATTATTCCCTACACAATAGAGCAAAATAGCTACTGACATATTGGACATTGCATCATGGGCTATAAATTATGATTGAATACATAGGAGACATAGGTGATAGGAGATGATTTAAAGTATATGGGAGGATGTGCATGGATTCTATGCCAACACTGCTTTATTTGAACATCTGTGGATTTGGGTATGTGCAGAAGTGCTGGGACCGATCCCCCACGGTCACCCAGGGACGACTAGAGAGGGATTTTCTGCATCTGACCGACAGGTACCAGATTTTCACCCATCTGGAGGCTCTGCCAGGAGTGATGGGAGGGCAGTGAGAGCCATGTGACATGGCCACAGAGCAGGGCATCTGAGTGCAAGGGAGGCTGTGGGTGGGATGGAGGGATGACCTGTGTTGGAGAGGTCCCACCCTGCCTCCTGGCCTCGCACCCCACAAGCCTCTCCCAGGCTCCCCGTCCTGTGAGCCCAAGCTCACTCTTTGACTCATTACACAAGCATCTCCCTTGATTCCATCAGCTTTCCTCCAGATCACGTCTTGCCCAGATTCAATTTGTCTTCTCTGAGGCAGACACAACACCCAGCAAAGAAGGATTACTTGGTGGGGGGAGTTGTTTTTGAAGGATTTATTCTTCTCCCTCAAATCCCAGCTTTCCCTTGATGTTGAATCCATTTGAAATAAGGGATTGTAAAAGGTTTCAGGGGGCATCGTGAAATTTAAACTTTCACATTCACTCTTCTGTATTGCATCCAAGGCCTCTGACTAGCTGAGGTCAGCCAAAGACGTAACTTACTCCTCAGATTTATCCAGGCTTTCATTTCAGTCCAGCAAATGTTGACTGAGGGACTCCTACGCGTGCTAGGCACCGGTCCTCATGGGATTCACCCAACCCCGGGAATCTTGGCACACATAATTAAACTGCAAGACTATTACAGAGATTGCTGCCCCCATTGCGACTGCCCCAAGATAAGTGGGCAGCAAAAGCAGTGGAAAGAAAGAGGCACATGGCCCTGGGTCCCACAAACTGCATTTTCAGTAGCCTCCCCAGGTGCATTAGCAAGGAGCTGGATCAGAAGCAGAGCCCTCCAGGAATCGAACCAGCACTCTGATGTGGGATGCCAGAGCTGTGAACCGCAACTTATCCAGCTGCACCACTATGTCAGCCCCTAAAAATTAATTTAAAGACATTTTCATTACTCCTAAAAGAAACCTTCTACTTAGCAGCATCCCCCTCCTTCTACCCCATCCCTAGGCAATCACTAACATACTTTCTGTCGCTCTAGACTTAATCGAGTTATGGTATTAGGGGATAGGTCTAGTGGGAGGTCCTTAGGTCACTGGAGGTGTGCCTTGGAAGGAAGTTCTCATGAGAAGGTTAATTATAAAGGCCTGAGTCAGGCCGAGCTGTTCTCTCTGCTTCCTGGCTCACCATGTAATACTTCCTTCTCACACCCCCTACCAACAGAGATTACACCAATGCGGCCACCCTGTCTCGGACTGTGACCTCCAGAACCTCTTTCCTTCATAAGCAGCCTGTGTCAAGTATTTCATTACAGTAACGACACACTGACTCATGACAACAGATGAGGAATCTTAGCATAATGCTTTCAAGGTCTGTCCATGCTACAAGTATGTCGGAGCCTCATTCCTTTTCATTGCTGAATATTAGTCCGTTGTTTGGATACGCCACATTTTGTCCATCCCCTCGTCAGCTGGTGGACATGGGGTTGTTTGCAATTTGTGACTACTACAATTAATGCTGTTATGAACAACTTTGTACAAGTTTCATATTCCATGGATTTCAGCATACCACTCCATCATAATATTGCTCAGTTTGTATTACAACTATTTTACTTTTCCTTCCCTATTGAATTTAGAATCTTCTAGAGCCCTACCACTCTCAGAATGTGCCATGTGTCGAGCAAGTCTGAGTGAACAGGTGAATGGGGTGAAGGCTGCATGGATGCTCTTGAGCAAGCTGGGACATGCGTGGTCAGATTTATTTTCAAGCAAGGAAAAGAAGAGTTTTGGCAACAAGCCAGGAAGGTGGTATAGGAAGAGGATAATCCTAAACCCAGGTGAGTACATTAATGAGAGTAGCAGCCCTTCCCATGGGTGTCCCATGTCACTTTAGAGCCTCCCTCATCCTGTCATAAGCATCCTATCCTTTGTTAACATGGGGCTGGCAGGAGAGATTGCCAAGAAAATCAGAGGAAAGGCCTGGTCGACAACCTGCTCTAGAGAAGCCCCTTGGCACACTATGACTCTTTCCATTGTGCAGAGGGGAACACTGAGGCTTCCCCAAAGCCACCCAGGAAGCAGTGGCAGAGTTGGCTGGGAGTCATACCCCCACCCTCCCTCCTGTCAGGTTGGCCCCCATTTCAGTATCAAGACCCATAGTATTCTAATTCCTTATTTTTAGTCTCTGAAGCTATGGGACATCAATACCTGCAAGGAGCCACTTTCAACCCTGGTGCCCACAGCAAAAGTCGGCAGGACAGCCCCTCTGGAGGTCCAAGGCAAAAGGGCTCTCCCAGAACCAAGGGCAAGGACCAGCAGGGCACTAGCCAGAGGGGATATCACCCTTCTGAAGGTCTTTTTGGATGACATGGACATAAAATAAATAAATAAAAAAGCTCCCATGAGTCTGTCCGCAGAGCAGGCTGCAGCTCACCCCCAGGACATCTCTCTCCTCTTTGCAGCTGATTAGAAATGCCAGAGCATGCAAAAGGAAGGCTGCACGGGCCTAGCAGGTGCTATTTCTAGAGCCCAAGAGGCTGCCAGGCACCTGACCGTGCCCAGAGCACAGGACACCCTCAGTCCCCAGAGGGGCAGGAGGCCCCTGGCAACAGCTCACGGTGCACAGACCCTAAAATAACCGACTAAGAGGCGGATGCTATTTCTAAAAAGTGCAGCCTGTTCCATCCTGGATGCCAGCGGTGGACATATCTGCTCCCATCACATAGGGATGCTTTCTTGGAAGGCTGGCACCCAACGTCACCTCCCAGCATTGCTCCTGCATAGACTGGGGCTGGGATTACCACAAGGTACAAGGTAGGAGTTGCACCTTTCATCCCAATTGAGGAATTCTCACAAACGTGGAATCAAGAGCCAGCATCTGAGCCGAAGATATTAGCTGTGTGAGAGGAGGCGCAGGACCCTGAGACTCACAAGAGCCCCATCAGGGCTGCTGCCCTCGAGCCTATGACAGGCGACACAGTGGCCACAGCAAGGGTGCAGCATCCGGCCTCAGCTGCCTGCACTGCACATGGGACGAACATATGTGAGTGGAGAGCACCAGCCACAGCCTGCCAGTGATTTACAAGAAGCCACATGGTAAAGAGCCAGACAAGAGGCTCAGGCTACCCGGGTTTGCATCCTAATCCTGCCATGTCTCTTCCTCCACCTCTACCTCCTCCTTCTTTTTCATTTGAGGGGCATAGAGACAGAGAGGGAGAGAGAGAAAGAAACAGAGAGGCAGAGAGAGCTCCCATCCACTGACTCACTCACAAACGCCCACAATGGCTGGGTCTGGACCAGGCTCAGGCCAGAAGCCTGGGAACTCAATCCAGGCATCTCATGTGGA
The DNA here is from genome assembly GCA_949820135.1 of Sylvilagus floridanus. Lineage (NCBI taxonomy): Eukaryota > Metazoa > Chordata > Mammalia > Lagomorpha > Leporidae > Sylvilagus > Sylvilagus floridanus. The sequence goes on along the minus strand of OX463226.1, from coordinate 72,439,661 downwards.
TGGCAGAAACCCAATCACTAGAACCATCACTGCAGCCTCCCAGGGTCTGCATTGGCAGGAAGCTGGAGTCAGGAGACGGAGCCAGGCATCAGACCCAGGCACAGTGCTGTGACACATGCACGTCCTAACCAACGTCTTTAGTCGCTAGACCAGATGCCTGCCCCTGCCATTTCTTAAGCGACCCTGTGTCTGCGCAATGAGGTAAACATTAATACCTATTTCCTTTAATGGTTATAAAAACTAGATGGATTAATATTGACTTCAGAGTAAATGTCTGGACTATTGCTTTTCTGTGCACCTAAAACCTTGGTCTAAGCAACAGAAATCTGAGAGTGATGTAGATTCTAGAATGGCCAAAAATGGGCGATAAAACAAGCGAAGGGTAAGCCCTGCGTTTCTTAGGATTGAAAGGCAGAGAACGCCTGTGATCTGGGGAGCTCTTCCGAAAGGGAGCTTGGGAGGAAGAACTGTGTGGTCCCAGTGACACAGCCGAGTTCAGAAACGGTGACATTTACCACTTCCTGCCTGGAGCCAGAAGGAGCTTGCCTAGTGACCAGGGAAGGCACAAAGGACCTTGAGTCCTCAAGCGACAAATGCTCCCTCTCTGTGACCTGCTTCAGTATTGTGGGGAGCAGAGCTTTGATGATCACTCCTTAGGGAAGAAATTGAGCCGTCGTATGCAGGGACACACTCTGAGCCAAATGTCAGCCCTCAGCTGTGGGGTGCACCTGTGAAAACAAGACTCTCCCACCAGGGCCTGCCAAAGCCTGGAGCGTGTGCGGCTGTCACCAGCCCGTGCAGTGTGGGAGGGAGAGGGTGCGGGCAGGCCTGGGGTGAGGACCTGCCCACAGCGCAGCCAGCCCTGGCTGCGCTGGCACTGAGAAGGGAGCCTGTGGCACAGCCGTGGCTTGGGCCACAAATGCAGCCGGACAGCAGGGCGTCTTCCCACCCCCAGTCCCACCGCCACAAGGATCCCCCCCCTCACCGGAATGCTCTCTGCCACCTGCAAAAGGAAGCAGCTCCTGGACGTGACCATGACTTCTGCCGAGACCCGCCCTTCCCTCCTGGATCTGAAGACACGGTGAGCAAAGCGAGAAGGCAAGTTTTCTCAGGAGGGCGTCTCAGGGGCCTGAGACCAAACCAGACGCTGAGGAAACGGCTGCAAGGCTTCCGGGAATGAAACCGAGCGCATTGTAAAATTGTGATGGGGATGAGCAAGAAATGCAGGCGAAGAGCAGGTGTGCCCAGCTCAGGAGAATGCTTCCCTCTTTCAGCGCTCAGCATTCATTAAAGAGATTTTTAAAAGGCAGACGACGCGTTCCTCTACTTACTAAACACTTAGCTCACACCTGCCCTAGGCCAGGGCTGTGCCAAGCGGAGCACAGGGAGGAACTCACTGCCACTTCCTTCTAGTGGAGAAGGCAGACGGCGAACAGTGGAGGATGCACAGGACTTCAGGGTGCCGGGTGCTTGCAAGGAGCCACTTAGGGAAATGAGCAATTGCAACTGTCAGCTTCTGAGCTAGAAGCACTTCCCTCCGGACAGTGGAAGACAGGGCCGTTCTTGGGCTCAGACATGCCAAAGGCTCTGCCACCTAGCCAATGCCTGTAGGATTTTTTTATAATTAATCTCATTACAGAAGAAATTCAGCTATCATTTTCAGGAACACTTTCTGAGCAAATTTCAACCCTGGGCCACGGGATGCACCTGGGAAAAAAGACTCATCTGGGCCTGCCAACACCTACCACTCTAAACAGGGCAGTCAAGGAAGGCTTCAGGAAGGAGGTGACCCTGGCGCCTTCTGCAGAGGGTGAGCCATGGGGACTCTCGGCAAAGAGCATTCCAAGCAGAGGGACAGAAGGCTTGGGCACAGAAGCGTGCCTGTCAGATGAGGGGAAAGCAAGAAGGCGAGGGCAGCGAGGAAACGGGGCTGAGACAGCACGGGCCTCACTCAGTCTTTGCCCTTCAGGTCTGAGAGTCCACACAGTACTGGGTGCCAGGGATTTTTTTTTTAAGATTTGATTATTGGGGTCGGCACTGTGGCATAGCTGGTAAAGCTGCCACCTGCAGTGTCGGCATCCCATATGGGCGCCAGTTCAACTCCCAACTGCTCCACTTCCGATCCAGCTCTCTGCAATGGCCTGGGAAAGCAGTAGAAGATGGCCCAAGTCCTTGGGCCCCTGCACCTGCATGGGAGACCTGGAAGAAGTTCCTGGCTCCTGGCTTCGGCTCTGCACAGCTCCGGCCGTCAGAGCCATCTGGGGAGTGAACCAGCAGCGGATGGAAGGCCTCTCTCCCTCTCTCTCTGCCTCTGCCTCTCTTTAACTCTGCTTAGAAATCTTTAAAAAGAGATTTGATTGTTTATTTGAAAGACAGACTTACAGAAAGAGAGGGAGAGACAGAGAGAGAGAGATCTTCTACCTGCTGATTCACTCCCCAAATGGTCACAATGGCCAGGGCTGATCCAGGACAAAGCCAGGAACCAGGAGTTCCACCTGGGTCTTTCATATGGGTGACAGGGACCAGCTCACCAACTACTGTCTATATGTGCATTAGCATGAAGCAGCTAGGCCCAGAAAGTACTCATATAGGATGCTGATGCCACGGCTGGCAATTCAACCTGCTGTGCCACAATGGGGCAGCGGTGCTGGGGATTTAATGGTGAGCAAAACCCTAAGACGGCCATAAATGATCACATAAACCTAAGTTATACCAACAAGTGCTAATGTACCCTTGAGGGTACTTCAAAGAGTTTGTGAAAAATGGAATTAAAAATATTTATTTTGGTGCAAACAATTCTGAAATCATATACATACGGGATCTCCAAAACTTGGAAATGTGTATTGTGAAAAAATGGTGCATGAATTTCAAAACTTTTTATTTTAATTTGAAATAGAGAAAGTAGGATAGACTGACAAAGAAACAGACAGACACGGATCTCTCCCATCCACTGTGTCATTCCCCCAAATGCCTACAACAGCTGCGGCTGGGCCAGGCCAAAGCCAGGAAGCAGGATCTCCATGTAAGTCTCCCGTGATAGTGGCAAGGAGCCAAGTGCTTGAGCCATTACCTGCTGCCACACCAGCAGGAAGCTGGATCAGGAGCAAATGAGGGGGGCCAGCACTGTGGCACAGCGGGTAAAGCCGCCACCTGCAGTGCTTGCATGCCATATGGGTGCTGGTTCAATCCCAGGTGCTCCACTTCTGATCCAGTTCTCTGCTACAGCCTGGGAAAGCAGTGGAAGATGGCCCCTGCACCTGTGTGGGAGACCTGGAGGAAGCTCCTGGCTCCTGGCTTTGGATGGGCTCATCTCCAGCTTTTGCGGCCATCTGGAGAGTGAACCAACAAATGGAAGACCTCTCGCTCTCTCGCTCTCTCTCTCCCCCTCCCTCTCCCTTTCCCTCTCTCTGCCTCTGCCTTTCAAATAGAAGAAAAAAGTAAATGAGGGACCTGAATCCAGGTCCTTTAGTGTGCAACAGATGCATTCCAGGTAGTGTCTAAAGCACTCCTTCCAATACGCACCCCAAGACTACAAGGTCTTTCCACAGAAATAACTGTATCGTTTAGCTCTATTCTCCAGACTTTCAGAAGTCCCCCATATAACAAGGTCACCCAAGCTAGGGGCTGATGGGAATACTGGGCATGTCTCTCTACCTGGGGATAGACCCCCGCTAAGACCTAGGATGTAACTAGGAGTGGTCCACAGGGACGGGATGAGGAAGTACAGGTGGAGAGAGGATGGCCAGAGGCCCTGGAGTGAAAAGAGTGCCCATGTGCCTGGAGAGCAGAGATTTGGGATCTGGGGGCAGGTGGCACAAACACACCTGGAACAAAGGCAGAGCCAGGTCGCACAGGGCCCTGTGCACTGTGCTAGGAGACAATGAAATTTAGGACAAGGAGATACTATGGGACTTTCAGTGAGAGGCAACATCATATTTAATGTCATTGCAGGGACAAACATAAATCCCAGGAGGCCAGGTGGGAAGCTGCTGCACAAAGTGCAGGTGAGAGATGCAGGCTGGTGCCTCTAGGGCAGGGTTTGTACACAGCACTTGAAGAAGTCTATGGTGGCTGGCGCTGCAGCTCACTAGGCTAATCCTCCACCTGCGGCGCTGGCACCCCAGGGTTCTCGTCCCGGTCGGGGCGCTGGATTCTGTCCCGGTTGCTCCTCTTCTAGTCCAGCTCTCTGCTGTGGCCCAGGAGTGCAGTGGAGGATGGCCCAAGTGCTTGGGCCCTGCACCCGCATAGGAGACCAGGAGAAGCACCTGGCTCCTGGCTTCGGATAGGCGCAGCATGCCGCCACTTGGGGGGGGGGGGGTGAACCAATGGAAAAGGAAGACCTTTCTCTCTGTCTTTCTCCCTCACTGTATAACTCTGCCTGTCCCCCCCCCAAAAAAAAAAGTCTATGGTATACCAGGCACAATGCTAGGTGAGAAATGAAAAGAGAAAGCCAAATGCCGATTCTCAGAAATAAGTCGGACAACACTGCAACCAGAAATCAGAAATGGGCCTTCAGTGAAAAAAGTGAGCAGGGCAGAGGCAGCAGGTTCCAGGAATCAAATGGCAGGGAATCCACCTGCTGCGCTCCACATGCTGCTGACAGAGGCTGGGCGGAGACCAGGGAAAGGAACAGAGAGAAAACCCTGGTGCCTACCACTGCCTGGGGACAAGGCTCTGAGCAAGCTTCAGGCCCAGGGGACAAAATGACACTCCCCCTGGGGAACAGGGCCAGGCTGCCTGCCAGCTCTGGGGCTGTGTCAAGACAGCCTCCAGTCTCGCAGGACCAAAGTTCTGGGAATGCTTCTGAACCTGGCTCTGGACTGGAAGCCCAGACAACCGCAGGACGAATTCTCAACACCAGCAGGTGGGGAGAGGCAAGGCAGAGGGAGCAAGATGAATCCAGCAAAAGGGAGGGCAGCAGAATCCACCCTCAGAACGAAAGTCACACCAAACTGAATTCATTTTTACAGGACAATAACAATCAACCACAATATTCACAAGGGATCTTCAGAAAAGTTGTAAAAATGTGAATTAGGAAAAAAGTATGCATAGATTTCAACTTTGTTTGCATCAAAATAAACCTTTCATTTTGCCACAAACTCTTCTGAAGTAGTTGCTGGGGTGGGGTGGGGGGGAGGGGTTGCATACATCCATACAGCCTGCCTTAGTGGGAGCAAGCAGTGGGATAACTTTAATCTTGAAAGATAAGAAATTACAAGGCAAAAACAGTAAGGAATGAAACATGAAAAATGCACAAAGATAATTTAACATATTGGAAATGAAAAATATAGTCATTGATATAACAACTGAATACACTCTCTTCTAGACACAATCAAAGATTGAATATGCCAAAAGGAAGCAGTTTGGAGAAAAGTAAGCCTATCCTCTTTCACACTGCCAAGAGAGGGAACCTTAAAAAGAGAGGAACACTAAGGAAGTTTCCCAGACTGAAGTTCATGGAAATGCATCATGGGTTTCCGGAAATAATCCTGCGCAGAAATGGAAGAGCCACTGATGGGACCATCAGCCAAATCCATATGGGATCTGAGGGCCGTGCAGTTGTGCAGTCATAGGCTTCATTACTGATGTCAATGTAGTTTACTGAATTTGCAGCTCATTCCCAAATGGTTCAGAAAACCACTTGTGATCACACTAGGGGCTTGCGGCCAGAGAGAGACAGAGATGAGGATATGCAGTGAAATGTTCACCTGGCAGTGGGGGAGGACACTGTGACATAGCAGGTAAAGCTGACATCTGCAATGCTGGCATCCCATATGGGCGCCAGTTCAAGTCCTGGCTGCTCCACTTCTGAACCAGCTCTCTGCTATGGCCTGGGAAATCAATAGTAGACGGCCCAAGTCCTTGAGCCCCTGTACCCATGTGGAAGACCCAGAGGAGGCTTCTGGCTCCTGGCTTGAGATAGGCCCAGCTCCAGCCAATTCAGCCAATTGGGAGTGAACCAGCAGACAGACGACCTCTCTCTCTCTCTCTCTCTCTCTCTCCTCTCTCTGTGTAACTCTGACTTTCAAATAAATAAATAAAACTTAAAAAAAAAGAAAAAAGAAATGTTAACCTGGGAATCTCAGTGGAGGGAGATGGGAGTGCTTTGCACTATTCTTGCAACTTGCCTGTCAGTTTTAAATTATTTAGAAGTAATCTAGCAAAATATACATGGGACATTTGATACCATGATTGAGATGCTACTTAGGCACCCACATCCCAAATCATAATGCTTGGGTTCAAGTCAGCTTCTCTTCCAGTTGCAGCTTTCTGACAGTGTGTACCCTGGGAAGCAGCAGGTGATGGCTTAAGTAGTTGGGTCCCTGCCACTCATATGAGAGACCTAGATTGAGATCTGGGCTGCTGGTTTGGCCTGGCCAAGCCCCAATTGTTGCAGGCATTTGGGGAGTGAACTACTGGATGGGAGATTGTTCTCTCTCTCTCTACCTCTATGTCTCTACCTCCTTGTCTTTCAAATAAAATGAAAATAAATACATAAATATATGTATTATATATATAAATATATATGTAGAAGGCCCTTACAATGGCTCAAGCTATAGTTTTCAAGTTTCCAATGTATGGACCTGACACAATTCAGTAGGAACTGAACTTGGAACGTTGATTGAGATCTTTTCCCAGGGTAGTGACAGGCAGTCCCACTCCTGTCTTGTGACGCCGGATGGCAACAGCGAGCACAGCTCCCGGACAGCCCCGTGGGCACAAGGGGAACAGCCTCACTCCCACTCCACAGTGGACTGTGCTGTGAAGCTAGGCTACTTGGTAAAGGAGGTGGAGACAATGCATTTTCCACTTATAATATACTCAACTTCTGATGAGTTTATCAGGACATAACCCCACATAGGCTGAGAGGCAACTGTGATTATATTTATCAAGATGATCTAGTGTAAAGTCAAAGGAAATAGCTGGTTCTCGAGGCCAGTGTTCTTAATCAAACAAGAAACTATTTGTCTTAGTAAAAATTGCTTTTAAAGCAGTCAGCTCTGTGACACAGCAGGTAAAGCCGCTTCCTGCAGTACCAGCATCCCATATGGATGCCAGTTCAAGTCCCAGCTGCTCTTCTTCTGGTCTAGTTCCCTGCTAATGTGCCTGGAAAAGCAGCAGATGGCCCAAGTCCCTGAGCCCCTGAACCCACATGGGAGGCCCAGAAGAAACTCCTGGCTCCTGGCTTAGGCATGACATGGCCCTGGCCATTGTGGTCATTTGGAGAGTAAAACAGAGAATGAAGACCTCTGTGTCTCGTTCTCGCTCACTCTCTCTGTCTCTCCCTCTCTCTTTCTCTGTAACTCTACCTTCAAAAAAAATTACTTCTAAAATGCAGAAATAGAACTTTACTCCTCCTGCCCTGAAAAAGCAAAACAAAACAAAAACCACGTCCAATCAGGCTTTATCTGAAGAATGCAAAAAATAGGATTGTCACCCATACGCGTCAAGGGTGAATGGATTTCGACTGCTTACCCCACAGAGGGCGGAGCCTCTTCCTCAAGGCAGGAAGTGGCTAAGTTACCACATGGAAGCTGCCTGGGGGTGCACACTTTTCCCTGTGTTTATAATGCATCATTTCCACACTTCCCACTAAAGCCATTACCGATGCTGTTTTCTGCTTGCTACAAATGAGGAATCATCAAAGTGACGCTTCATCGAATGCCTGCTAAGGGGATCCAGCATTCCTGTAGACATCCGAGTGCAGGTACTACAGGGACAGACAAGGGCTGAGCTTTCCCATCACTGAAGCAGGATGCTGTACTGCATAGGTACAGCGTTCGGACACTGTATTCTGCACTGACTAAGCTATACCGGTCTTCACAGAGCGAGGTCAGTCCAACAACTTTGTTTTTGTTTTTCTGTCTGTGATAACAGAGAAAATGTGGCGGCCACATTTTAAGAGTGACACGGATAAACCAGGCTTCTTCCTGAGGAAGCAATGGGGGTGGCAGAGTCTGGGAAACAGGCCCTATAGGATGAGCACAGGAAGTGAAGGTGTTTATACTTCAAGGAGACACAGAAGGGCTTGCAAATATCCAGCAACACAGGGAAGGGGACGGGAGTAGATTCACTCTGAGTCGTTCAAAGGACAAATGCTAAGCAGCGAAGGAAATGCGTCCGACAGAAGACGTTAGCTTTAAAGAAGGAGAACCTGCCAGTGGTGCACGTGCTCTGTGCTCTCCAAACCAGGCCCTCCAATTCCTGGATATTCATGAACACCAGCGCTCTGGAGAATTGATTCTTAAATAAAGCACAAGACCACACCAGATGACGCTCCAAGACCATTCCAAGGCCACTATGACACATCCAAAATCCAATCACTGGGCCCCACTGCACTGACTGCTGAATATTGGAGCATTTACCGCACATGTAAATTGCAGAAGCACCGCAGAGTGAGTCAGTCTGATAGTGACCGCACCATTCATGTCTTAAGCTGGAAGTCACTCAACTCTACCTGTATGATAGGATTGCACACAACCACACATACAAGCATGCACACACATATACATTCATGCAAAACTGTGCCTGCACACATGTACATACGTGTGCACATGTACACACACACACCTGTACATGGGCACACACACTGAAACTGGTGGGATCTAAATCAAGTCTGTACTCTGATTAACAGTTGCCTGCCCATGTCAGTTTCCTGGTTTTGATCTTGTGCTCAAGTAGACAAAATGATACCACTGAGGGACGGTGAGTGGAAGCTAAAGAGGGCTCTGTGCTCTTTATGCAACTTCTTGTGACTCTATCATTGCAAAGTCGAAAGTGCAAGACAAATTAAGAAAATGAAGGAGGGAGAGGAGCAAGAAGGGGAGGAGGAGGAAGACCTTCTTTCAGCTACTTTCCTCAAAGTTACAGAAGAACACGGAAACATAAAGGGTCTTCAAATAGTTCGTGGAAAATAAAATTACCAGGAAAAAATGCATGGATTTCAAATTTCCTTTGCAACAAAGTAAACTTGTCTTTTAAATTTCATTTTTCCACAAACTTTGCAAAGCCCTCATGTGTTATATCAGTGGACAAGGAAGGAAAACTCCCCGAGGAGGGGATGGCTTGCTGATCGCCCATTTCCTGGACACTGGACACTGCCAGTGAGTCCCTAAGTAGACTTCAACTTCCTTCTCCAGCCTTGTCTCCCCAGCTCCATCCTTTCCTTGGCAATCCAGCTGTCAGATGCACAGTTTAAAGATCTAGCCCAGCCTCTCAGCAGGTCGCCCTCACTAACAGGGCTCCTGGTCTCTCTGGCTCTCATGCCCACACCGAGTCAGCCACCGCGGAACCCTGCTGCACACTGGCCTTCTGCGCACTGACTCTCACTTGGCTCAGACTGAGGTCACTGCCCGGCACATCCTTCCCCTCCTTCTTCACCTAACTCTTCCTCCTCTTTCAAGCTGCCGACTAAGTAACTCAGACCTTGGCTGCCCCTTCCTACTTCTGCCCCACAACAGAGCAAAGTCTTCCTCCTCGGTGCTCGCTTGCTTCTCTCCAAGGGTCACTGAAAATATCACAGACAGCTCTGTCCAACCAGGATAGGAGCTCAAACAGCCAGAAGCAAGCTGGGCACATGCATCAGGCCTGGCGAATCAAAGATGCTGAGTGGCTCTAAGTACCTGCTCTTCCCACAATTCCGTGGTATGTTCGTGTCTTGCTCTCCTGTGAACAAACAGTTCCTCGGAGCAGAAACCATTCTTCTTCTTTAGACCCTGGGTGCAACAAACCTACATTCAGCTCAGCTCAGCTGACTTACAAGCAGGACTCCCTGACTGCCAGGAGGCAGAATGAGTTGCCTTTTCCTGAGACTATGAAGAGTCAACCAGAGAACTCATTGGCAGCCAAAGTCAATGCAAACCAAAGATAGCCTTGGGTGTGGCATCCGAGTCGAATCAGAGGGAAGCCACACAGACTGCTGCACTGCACCTGCTGATGCGGCTCCAGGGAAGAACGGACAAGGTGCTCAGAACAGGACTACAAACAGCCACACAGCCAAGGATGGGCTCCTTGGTGATCTGCACACACACGCACAGATGATCCGACAAAATAAAGAAATTCATCGGATTAGGAATGTGCTGCTGCAGTAAAGAGAAAATAGCACTTAGGGTAGAGAGTGAAGTGCATGTTCAAACTGACATGCCCCTGCAGCTGTCCTAATTAGAACCATGTGATGGTGAGGGAAGATCCAGCCTAGCGAGACAGGTGCATTACTGGGGAGAGGGCAGGAGAAGGGAGTGCCAGGAGTAGACGAGCTGATGAGTCTGTCAAGGCCCTAGGTGATGCTGGCCCAGAACTGCCTCCCTGATAGCTCCTTCCACATTCTCCAGTTTTCTTTGGGTCCTCCTTGATTCAGATTTCTACACTTGTGGGGGATAACCTTCTGAGTACCGTGCAAGGAGAAATAGCTCAGAGCAGACTCAGACATCACCTGAGTTGAGTGCCTGTCCTCTGACTGCCCGTGATGGACCCCTCGAGGCCTCCAGTCGCACAGGCACTGGTCACAGGCCTTGCAGAACCTGGCAAAGACTCAGTGCCTTGGCCAGGGCTTGCACGTGGGAAGCTATGACATATTTGTGACTCAGGCAGATGCAAGGGAAGGGTACAATGCATCCAAGTGCTGCTTCCAAAGGGACTTAGGACTATGTAATAAGCACGAACTCTTCCAAATCAGCAAGTCACATCTCGTCCCTTCAAAGACATCCGCTGGGCTGCCGCTTCCCAAAGCTGCCCAGGCGTCCACTGAAACCTGCTGTTTAGTTCATCTGTCCAGCTCTCCACTGGACAGAGGGTCTCAACCAGCGGGTATGAGTCTCCCCCTTTCCTCCCCTCCACCCTCCTGGCTCTTTGGGATTCTGGCTCAGAACAGGCGCCTCCACATAGTCAAAGATGATCGTGTTAACTGAGTAGCTATTTTGTGCCTCACAGAGACCCTTAATACAGACTATCTCATTTAAAACAGAGAATAAAAGTTCCCGCTAGCAAGTCAGAAAGATAACTGTTGAGGCCAACGTTGTGGTCCAGCGGGTTAAGTCACCATCTGTAACACTGGCATCCCATATGGGTGCCGGTTCATGTCCTGGCTGCTCCACTTCTGATCCGGCTCCCTGCTAATGCACCTGGGAAAGCAGCAGCAGATGGCCCAAATGCTTGAGACCCTGCTACCACATGGGAGACCCTGATGAAGCTCCTGACTCCTGTCTTCAACCTGGCCAAGTGCTGGCTATTGTGGCCATTTGGGGAAGTAAAACAATGAATGAAAGATCCCTATCTATCTATCTATCTATCTATCTCTATATTTCCCTGTAACTCTCCCTTTCAAATAAATTTTAGAGAAAAGAAAGATAATTCTCCCAAAAAATCAGTTTCCATTTCATCTTGAGATTTTCTGTCTATAAGCAGCGGCTTTGTAAACCTAAGGAGGTCTCATATAGAAGTCACTTTGCAAGTACCATTGCCTCTAGCTTGGAATCAATGGAGGCTAGAGGTTTCCCACCTCACAGCAAGTCAAGGAGGCACTGCCCCCCGGTCCCCAGCTGTGGGAGTTGGGGAGGCCCTGAGTACTGGTCTCCTTTCTAAAATCATCAACACCCCAAGTAGCTTACAAGCACTGTCTGGACATCAGCCACAGAAAATGCTACTTTTGGTAAATGCCAACCCCCAATACAAGAGTCCCTGTTCCCTATTCCTTCTTTTCCTCTACAGCTAACGGAGAGAAGGGATGGATGGCGGGGGCAGGCGGGGAGAACCGCCCCAGTGTCTCTCCCAGTGTCACCCACACGGTAAGGACCAGAGCACTTACAGCAAAGAGGCGGGGGACACAGCAAAGCGTTCACAGCACGTGCCATCCGACGGCCTCCACTGGGACTCCAGGGCTGCGACTAGAGCGATCACCCTGAGGAAGACCCTGAAAGAGGCACCGAGGGTCAGCCGGCCAGCCCGAGGCTCGCGGTACCAAGTCCCAGGGCCTGGCTCCCGGGGCCAAGGCAGCGTGCCAGGAAGACCGAGAGGTAAAGAAAAGTCCCTGAGACTCCAGAGGGCTTCTGTGTGGCCTGCTCAGCGGCCCACTGACTCAGAACACTTGCCTGGGGTGCTCAGCAATGGCAGCCCCTTCCTCTGACAGTGGCGGGCACCGAGACACGGAGGGGACGTCCGCAAAGGTTCAGAACAGCGGGCAGCTGGCCCCCAATCTAAACCAGCAAGCCGAACACAGCAGCCTTTCGGTCTTGAGCGGAGGGGCTACCGTGGGCTCGTTCCTTCTGGGAGAAGCTCCCGAGTGGCCTTTCGCATTCGCAGTCACAGGGATTCCAACAACCAGGAAGAAGGGAGTGACTAGAACAGCACTCAACAAATGAAGACATAAATATCCCGAAGCCCTCCAGGCTGGTGGCTGCGGACACGACCGTGGGAGGTGTTTGCGGGGTCTTGTTTACCTAAGGGCCCCCACGCGGCCAGCCAGATACTCCCCACTTCCTGCTCATCCTCCGGGCCCCAGGATGTGAACGGGGTGCGGAGGATGAGAGACTTCCTGCCGCGGGGCTGACCCACGCCCGAGGAGACTCTGTCCAGCGCGGCCGGGCAGGGGGGCATCTTGCTTCCTCTTTTAAATCACTCAAGAGGTGGAACGCAGGGCTGGGCCGGAAGTCAGCTCATTGTTGTTGAAGTCACACTCTGGGTCTCCAACGTGGGGCTCGACTCTCCGCGCGCAGCCCCGCAGAGGGAGAGGAGGGAAGCGGAAGTGAAGGCTTCCTCCGGCACGGGGGCCCGCAGCCATTGGCTCAGGACAGTCACGTGCTACGCAGCCAGCAGGCACAGGGAGCGCAGCGCCCTCCCCGCACTGGAGGCTTTCGGGCCGGCTCAGCTCCATGCGCGGCCACAAACATGCAGGGCAGAAACGTCTGTTTCTGCCAGTCATCCCTCTATAGCTCCAGCAGGACCGCGCAACATGTCTGGGAGGGGGCCTGGGGAAGGAAGGCATTTGGGACCATTGTTAGCGAGAGAAAAAAAACACTGGCTCTATAAACACGCATGAATGGCCTGGCTAACTCAGCTGCCCGGGATCCTGTTGAAAGCTTTTACTCATTACTCTCGGTATTGTTATTATGGAAGACATTCCCTCCTACACATCCTTCCTTGCTCCTGGCAGGGGACACCTCCCGATCCGCAGCAGGGAACAGTCACCCTCCCCTCGCAGAGAGTAAGGAGCGGGAAAGCACGGGGTCCGAGCTGTTTGGCACCGCTGGTGAGTGGAATTCTTGCCCGTGTTAGCTAATTTGAACAAATGCATCCACATAGCACATCTGAAAGGGAGATGCAAGCCCATGACGTAGAAAGTTAGAGAACAATTTAGGAATATTTTTCAGAGAGGAGGCATCCACAGAGACAGGATCCCACACACAACCAGAAAGTTCTCAGGTGGGAACTGACACGGAAAAAGTCTTCATATAAGTAGAGCCATCAGAAACAGGTGGCATTTTTTTCTCCCATTAAATCAGGGCTCTGCCCAACCTTATGTTGCCAACATTAACTTCTGAGATGGAAGTGGGAGTTGGTCCCCCAAGGTCCGTGTCCTGAGACCCTCCTGGGGTTCCTGAGACAAAAGCACCAGCTTTGCTGTGTGAGCCTTAACACCTGCCTTGGCTTCTTGAATAGCCATTGCCATTGGATTCAGGGGCCGTGAACTCCAGCCATTGCCATTGGATTCAGGGGCCATGAACTCCAGCCATTGCCATTGGATTCAGGGGCCGTGAACTCCAGCCATTGCCATTGGATTCAGGGGCCATGAACTCCAGCTCAGTTTTATCATCTGCTGACATCATGTTACTTACCCCATCCATTTTTCCAACAAATATTCAAGGGGCCAGGTCTCCTGTTAGACACCAAAAGCAAGAGTAGTGAGCGAAGTCCCTGTCTGCATGGGGCTTGCCTTCTAGAAGGATTATTGTGACAGGAAGGAAGATAAGGCATTGAGAGAGCTTGATTTGGCACATCAGAAGCACTAAATAAATGTTTACTTAATGGATTATTAAATCAATAAGTGGATGAATGACAGACATGAGAATCCTGGACAAGACTTTCAGAATGAAAGCAAAGCCTTTGTTCTGTAAATGTTTGGGGAATATTTAACCACTCTAGAAGCTAAGCGCGCCTCAAAATGTTCATTTGAAAATGTGTGACACTATGCATGAATTTCAAAACATACTTATTCGCTTCCTAAAGATTGGAAATTCTGAAAATTTTGAACTCAGTTTTAAACTTAAAAATCATACCCAAAGGAAAAGAATACTTGTAAGTTATTCTCCAGATTGGTAGAAATAAACACTTTCTCCCCTGGAATGCAGGATCTTGGTGAGGAAAAGTGCACCAGGTTTCCAAGCATTGGAGCCGAGAGGTGAGAGCCTTCTCTCGCATCTCATGCAGGAGGAAAGAATGTGGGGCATTTGGATCTTGGCAAGAGCCCTTCAGTCTCATTGCGTGGGGGACCCAGTTTCCGTGGTCACAGGCACTCTTCATCAATGCCTCTGCATTTCACTGAAGAAGCGGCCAGGGGGTGGAGAGCCACCTTCCCTTCCTGGGCCCCAGCCCCTCCTCTGGTGCCAACTCCCATTCGGAGGAGAGTCACAGGAATTGTTTGTGCAGGGAGCAGCCCAGCCTCCCCTTTCAGTCCCTGCAGCCACCCCCTCTCCCTCTGATCTTCGCCACCTAATTCCCAGCAGCTGGCTTTGTTGCTGCAACAAGTGGGAACTCTTTCTTAATGTAGCACAGAGGTGTCTGTAGGCAGACAAGCATGGCACACTGCTGGCCACAGCTGAAATGTGATTTTCGAGACTTGTTTGCGCCCTTGTGTGACTAAGAGTTACCTGCCTCCTGGCTGGGATGAGACCTCTCTCCTACTCATCTGGCACTTGGAACACAATCGTCTTGGCTTCCCAGATGCTGCCAAACTCTCTCGTGGGCAAGGCAGAGGAACACGGTTTGGCCCGACCTGTGTAGCAGGCCCCAAAGCAGGGCTGGACGAGTCAACCAGGGACTCGGAGACATTGGCATTGGTTCCCTCCAGGCTGACTGGAATAGCTTTGAGGGGTCCAGGGAAGAAGGCTTGTAGCATTCACCTCTGGTTAAACAAATCTACTCTCTGTTTACAAAGTAAACATATATACTAGATTTAATAATAAAAAAAAAAAAAGCCAGATTTCAATTAGTCAAAAATTGAGAAAGATAGGGAGCACGTGAGCGGCTTTGGTGTTGAACAAATCAGGAAACAGAGTGAGTGAGCGAGTGAGCGAGCGAATGGATGGGCTGCTAAGAACAGAGGAAGAATAGAGCAGTCGAGCTGTCTCTGTATTCTAGGAGCTGATGGACAGAGGCCCCCAGTAGAGGGAAAATCGCTGATGGTAAATTGCAGTCTGCTCATGGCCAGGAATACATGTACAGTCCTAGAGCTGTTTGAAAAGATGAGACAGCTGTGCCACACATACGGATACGAAAATTACCCAGTCAGCTTTGTGTGAAGAACACGAAAGCTCAGGACTGAACAGCATGGGTGCTCAGAGCTACAGGCTACCATGCTTGTAGCTACATTTTGTTCAGTGTATGTCTGTAAATGAACAGACCATCCCCAGAAGGATGTAGCACCAGGAACACTGGCTGGGTCTGAGAGCAGTCTGCGGAACCAGAGGGAGGGAGACTTTCTTCTCAGCGTGCACTCTCTTCACCTTCAGCCTTTGACAGCTCGTACACAAGTTATCTATTGCAAAAAATGAACACATTTCTTTTTTACTAGCAAAAATAAAATTAAAATAGCAATGGAAAATAGAAATAAAGATATAAACCCTATATTTCAAATTAAAAAAGGAAGTCACACTTACACACAGTATGCTGCCATTTACACATGTGTAAACTAGGATATTTTAAAAGTTAGGGGAAGGGGAATGGTGAGGGGCTTTTGCTTTTTATTCTATTTCTGTATTGTTTAAAGGTTTAATAATGAATGTGCTAGTTTAAGAATGAATAATATATGGGATTAGCATTGTAACACAGTGGGTAAAGCTTCCGACTGCTATGCTGCCATCCCTGTGGGTGCCAGTTCAAGTCCCGGCTGCTCCACTTCTGATCCAGCTCCCTGCTGATGGCCTGGGAAAGCAGTGGAAGGTGGTCCAAGTCCTTGGGCCCCTGCACCTTCGTGGGAGATCCAGAAGAAACTCCTGGCTCCTGGATTCAGCCTGGCCCAGTCCTTGCTATTGCAGCTATCTAAGGAGTGAACCGGTGGATGGAAGATTCTCTCTCTCCTCACTCTCTCTCTTTCTCACTCTCTCTTTCTCACTCCCTCTCTCTCTTTCTTTCTCTCTTTCTCACTCTCTCTCTCTTTCTCACTCTCTCTCTCTTTCTCACTCTCTCTCTCTCTGTCTCTCTGTAGCTCTTTCAAAATAAATAAATACATCTTTTGAAAAAACAGAATTTTTTAAAAAAATATAAATGAAACAATGAGATAGCTCTATGTGTACTGATCAGTAATGATTGCTAAGATACAGTGTTAGGTGAAAAAGCAAGGAACGTGTATATGATGCTGTGCAGCATCTGTGTGGGACACTTGCAGGTGACATTCCCTGAAAGGATGTACAGGAAGTTGGCATCCGTGGTGTCCTCTGAGAAGGGAGAACGATGGCTAAGGCGTGAGTCCCTGGGAAGCTTCCTCAACATGTGTTATACTTTGGATGTTTCATTCTTTATACCATATGCATATACTGCCTGGCCATATTTTTAAATTAATTATTCTAATGTTGGGAACTTAGAACCTTCTCATAAGTTCTAAGACTATGTAAATAGTGAGATTAAAAGCCTAAAAGCATTGAGGGGCCGGTGTTGTGGTGCAGCAGGTTAATGCCCTGGCCTGAAGCGCTGGCATCTCATATAGGCGCCGGTTCTAGTCCCAGCTGCTCCTCTTCCAATCCAGCTCTTTGCTATGGCCTGGGAAAGCAGTTGAGGATGGCCCAGGTCCTTGGAAGTGTGGGAGACCTGGAGGAAGCTCCTGACTCCTGGCTTCGCATCTGCCCAGCTCCAACCGTTGCGGCCAACTGGGAGTGAACCAGCAGATGGAAGACCTCTTTCTTTCTCTGCCTCTCCTCTCTCTGTGTAACTCTGACTTTCAAATAAATAAATAACTCTTTAAAAAAAAAAATTGGAAACCCAAGTTTGTTCTTTGCTTCCACACAGGTGCGCGCGATAATCTTCACAGAGTACCGTGCTTTCTTGGGAACTAAAGCACCCAGTCATCACAGGAACACCCCCTCCGAAGACCAGAACTCAGCCATCCCCTTCCCTCAGCAGTCATGAGGCATCTGAGCCCAGCCCAGGGACTCTGCCCTGTGTGAAACGAAACTGAGAGGGGGCTACACTCCAACCGCTGCACCACTGGCTCGAAGCAAAGTGTTCCAACGACTGAGGAATGACGTGCTGAGTGCCTACGCCGTGTGAGGCTGGCCGCCCCCACCCCCACGTGTCTCTTAAATGTGTCAGGACCACAGACACTGAGGCCCACCTGTCACAAGTCAGATCGCTGCGACGGGATGGCCTGCTTATTTTTAATTCTGCCTTATTGAAACCACAGGCAGCGAGCAGACTGTGTACATTCTGTCCCCTGGACAAAGTCAGAGCTTTATGTTTAAATCTACAATTTGTTCAGATGTTTGACCTGTGGGATCTAAAATAACAGTTCCGCAATATCCCTGAAACTGATCAACACTTTCAGGAGATCCAAAAGAATGCCCTTTCTGTTCCCACAGGCCACCTACCCCAGGCTCAGGCCCCCGCCTTCCCCCTGCCTCCGCCAGCTGCCCACTCCTCTCCATGCTGGGCTCCAGGACAGAGGGGGTGGTTCCTGGATCACTTGCCCTTCTGCCCATCCTGTTCCATTGGCTGGACGACCCTGTCCTCCTGCCCTCTCATCTGCAGCCTGCACTCAAGACCAGCCACAAGCTCTGTGTCTCTCTTCTTTTTCCAACCACTCGACCCCAGATAGCTCAGTCCGTCTGCAGGGCAGTCTTTCTGTCCTGTTGACTGCTTCCTTGGCAACGCACGGTGCACAATCCCAGCTCTCCTTTTGTGACCTCCTGACACTGGTATTTGCTGCTACTGGTTGAGCATCAGAAATCCCCAAATCCTAAATTCAAAATGTTCCAAACTCCAAAACTTTGTGAGTGCCCACACGATGATGCCACAAATAGAAAATCCCAAGCATAAAACGGTTTCATGCACAAAACTACTTAAAATACCAATATAATGGATACATAACGAGTATCCTGTGTTTGTGAAACATAAATGAACTCCACACTTAGACTGGATCTCATCCCCAAGATATCTCCTTGTGTGTACACAAATACTCCCTAAATATCTGAAATGTGAAACACTCCTGGTTCCAAACAATTTGGATAAGTGATGTTCAACCTGTAACAACCAGAATAGCAAGAACCTAGGGCTTAAGAGGTGGGGAGAGATGTAGGCTGGGAGAACAAGAGTTACATTCATGGCAGGAGCCATGTCCAGGCCAACAGTCAGGACGGGAAGCAGGTCAGAGACACCAGCGCCCTTTCCCTTCCTCCCTGCCGATGGGGAGCAGCCATGGAGATGAAGGGTAGTGGTGAGAGCAGGGAAGTGTGCAGTGTCAGCAGCCAAATTCTCTCCAACCTCAATAGAACTCCATCACCCTGAGTGCCAGTGTGGAGTCCAGTGGCAGACATGCTGGCCCCTTGACCTGCAAGTTCAATGTGCCTTCAAGTGCACCAGCCCCAAGGACTACCCTGGGGCTATGGAGCTACTTTGCCCAGGGAGCAAAAAGCCAATGTTTCCCCCAGGGCAGAGCCAGTGAGCCACAGAGGTGAGAATAACTGAATTGTCACATTTTAGGAGTGTTCTGCACAATAGAACTGACGATGCTGCCCTCAGCGAGAGCCAGAGTGAAGTCACCCCCTGCTGGGGGCCTCTCCGCCCACCCCATCTGTCTCCCTAAGAAGTCACTTGCACAGGGGCCCCTCTCTGAGGGCCTGTCAGAGCAGAGGTGGGGGCTGGGGGAGCACCCTTGGGACCCTGTGATGTTAAGGCACATCAAGTGTGGTTTTTCATTTCCTAAAATGTCCCAGCTCGTCTGCCTCTGAGGAGCAGTGGCAGCGCTGGGAGATGTGAGCTAACAGGACGGTGATGGGACGAAACTGGACAGTGAGCCACCAAGGTCAAGTGCTGAACTTCACCCATAGTCATAGCTGTGAACACTGAACCTTCACTGTGTGCAGAGCACAATCCCTCTCTCGCCCCCCGCCCCCACTCCCAATGTGGGGAATAACCTGCATTTTACAGATGGCTGAGAAATGAAATCATTTGCCCAAGGACGTAAGGCAGGGCCCAGGCCTGCCTTCTCCCACCGTGGGCGTGTGTGGCTATGACTTTAGGCTCTCTGTGTCACTCTCAGGCCCACCCTGTAACTGTCATGCTCACTCCAAACACTTCACTTCTTGCTCCTAAAGGAAGGACAGTTGGCATAACCAGAAAGCTCTAAGCAGCTTGCAAAGCAAAATAACTCATATTCCGCAAGCCTTAAGCAATCTATGAGGGGAAGGAAGGGTTAACATCGCTCTGTTTCCAGATCAGAGATTTCCACCAGCCCTCCCACACTCACCTGAGAAGGCACAGGCAAAAACTCGGGCTGAGGTCTCCAGGGCTGCTTTGATTTAGACTTTATAGCTTCAGCTTTTTCCCCAGTTATATAGAGGTTTTGCCTCCTTCCCCTCTGCCTCCCAAAAAGCCCAGGTGAGAGTTTTTATAGGAATGTTCTTTGGACACATAAAAAGTGAGGGGGAGAGGGTGGACACTAGGCTTTTCTCTTTGTCAGGAAGTGCTACCTACCTAATAAAGCCAAACCCAAGACACCACAGGTTTTAATAAGAAAAAGTACCAAAGAGATGCATATTGGGGAAAAAAAAAACTAGGGATGGGCGTTTGTATAATGGCTAAGATGTCAGTTACAACACCGGTGTCCCACATCTGAGCACTGGGGTGGAGTCCCTAGTTCACTCCTGGCTCGACTCCCTGCTAATGCAGACCCCAGAAAGCAGGACATGATGGCTCAAGTCCTTGGGTCCCTGCCACCCACATCAGAGTCCCGGATGGAGTTCACGGCCCCTGGCTTCACCCTGGCCCAGCCCTAGTTATTGCAGGCATCTGGGGAGAAAGCCGGTGGACAGAAGCATGCACTCTCTCTGTCTCTCAAATAAATAGGGAAGTAATTGCTTTTCATTAAAGTTCCTCCACAAATAGATTCAAATTAGTATCTTAGATGGCTGAAGAGTGGCTAATTAACATCTTCTAACATCTACTAACATCTAAGCAGCACAGCACTGCCTATGTACAATGGAACAGCAAAGAAGGGAAATGAAAGTTCCTTTTCTTCGTTGCCTCGATTGTACAGTTCAGCTCTGGGAGTCAAGGACAGGGGACCCAAGGCCCTTCCCCCCGTGCAGAAGCAGCAGTGTGCCTGCCCCTGACTAGGGAAGCAGCGGACTCAGGCAGGGCGAGGCAAAGGACACTGCAGAGGCGGTGCCAGGCCCAGTGGCCAAGCAGGAGGCCAGGGGACATGGGGAAGCCAGAGAGGCAGCCAGCCAAGGCAGAGGCTGGAGTGGTAGGGAGTTGAGTGCATGGGAGGGTGCTGAGTGAGTTAATGTAACAAGAGCAATGGGAGTATGCCTCTCTCATCAGAGGGATCGCACCAGCATTGGAAGCGTTGCACTAGAATTCGGTGTCTCAGTGTGGACTCAGGGCCTGCTAAAACATAGAAATAGACATTGAAGTGTCTGCAGGTGACCTTGACCTTGGCTTTCTCAACATATCCTCCACTGAACGGAATGGCTGATTCCAACATGGTGCTAATGAGCCTAGAACAGCTTATTGGGCCAGAAAGTAAGGAAAAATAAAAAGAATGGTGGGGAGATGACAGGAGCCAGTTTGAAGTAGTTCCCCACTGCTTAAATATAGGTCACTTGGAGCATCAAATAAATAATAAAAGTACCAGACCGTTGCAGAGTGGGAATCTGGGCAGGTGATGTGGCATAGCAGTTACAGGATGCCAAGTCCTGTTTTCAGAATCCTGACACAGCTTCCTGCTTGTGCATCCTGGGAGGCGGCAGATGATGGCTTGAGTACTTGGGCCCTTGCCAGCACATGGGAGACGTGATTGACTTCTGGGCTCCTGGCTCCAGCCTAGCCCAGCCCCAGCTGCTGTGTGCATTTGGGGAATGAACCAGCAGATGGAAAATCCATCTCTCTCCCTCTCCCTCTCTCCCTCTCTCCCTCTCTCTGTCACTGTGCCTTTCAAGTACATGAAAATAATATTTAAAAAAAATGGGAATCAATGCACATAGATATATGGGGTACTTCAAAACATGTGGGAAAAGATGGCTATTTGGGTGGAAAAATTTGGAAATCCTGGCACATTGTTTTTCCTACTGCACATTTTCCATGAAGCCGCTGAAGACCTCTGCTGTGTGAATGTATTTGCATGAGTGCGTGTGACCATCCATGTGCCAACAATGCAGACAGGGAGGCCTTGTTGCAGCCAAAGGCCAGCAGAAGGCAGACAGGATGATACAAGCAGAACAGCTTACTTTGAGAGCCATCACAATGGAGGCTGATCCAGAGGACGTCTGTGGACGAAGCTGTGGTGAGCAACAGGGCATTTCTGTGGCCTCCTCATAAAATGTTTCTCTATTATGAGGGGAAGATGGAAGCTTTGTGGCGGAGAGCTTAGCATGGTAGAAGGAGGCCAACTCAAGTCACTGGTAGTGAGACAGCAGACAGGGAGCCTGTCTCCACACAGCCTTATGTGGGTCGCACACCTGCACAGAGTGCGTGGCCTGAGTACGGGCAGGCAGGAGGAGCTAGCAGACAGACGCAGAGGCGAAAGCCAGTGCTCCTTCTAGTCAGGTCTTGGAAGGCAGGGAAGACCAAGAACCATTCCAGAACAGAAGAGACCACAGAGACTTGACAGCCGATGCAACTTATGACCCTGAGCTACAACCTGGAGGAAGGAAGAAAGGGAGGGAGGAAGGATGGATCCTGGGAGACAGCCATCATGGTCACCCACATGGGAGATCTGGGTGGAGTTCCAGGATCCCAGCTTTGGCCTGGCCCAGCTCCTGGTGTTGTGGGCAATTGGGAAATGAACCAACAGATAGAAAGTCTCTCTCTCTCTCTCTCTCTCTCAAATAAAATAAATAAATAAAAAATAAATACATAAAAGCAGACCACATGGAGTAAACTGCTGGAGCAGAGTTCTCAGTGAAAATTCGCTATATTCTGGGGCTCACATTGTGTATTAAGAATTCTCCCTGGGGCCAGCACTGTGGCACAGTGGGTAACGCCCTGGCTTGACGCGCCCGCATCCCATATGGGCAGCTCCGGCCATTGTGGCCAGTTGGAGAGTGAATTATCAGATAGAAGACCTCTCTCCTCCGCCCCCCCACCCAGCCTCTCCTCTCTCTGTGTAACTCTTTCAAATAAATAAATAAATCCTTAAAAAAAAATTCTTCCATTCCTGAAAGTTTACCTTTCGCTCCAGAGTTGACCGTTTGTGCCGAAAGCAGTGGGGAAAAAGCTGTTGCAATTAGGGATCAGGATAGTTATGTTCACAGGACAGTATAAAAGGGACCTCGGGCACATTTACGATTCTGATACCCAGTGAGACACCCACTGTTTAAACAAATTCATAACCTGCTGAGTGTTATTTATTTACCCTGTGCTTGGCAGATCTGCACAGCAAAATCACCTCCCTGCACTTCTGAAGCAAGGACCCATCGGTCACAGCCCCCCTATTTATTGCACCCTGAGGTTTATGACATTTCAAATAAAACGTCTGCTGCAGCCATCAGTCGGCCTTGCAGTGGGGTTTCAGGACTGGTCAGCATTGACCTTGTCAGGTTTCTTGACAGAGACCCCTCAAATCCCATCTCTGCGCCCCAAGGAGGAAGCAGGGGAGAGGATAGATTGAAGGGGGAGAATTGGGGAGTTGTTAAAGGAACATTTCTCTAGCAGCACATTTCTAAGCTAAGTTTAGTGAAAATGATACTGTTCCTTTAAAAAGGATAACAATAACAGAATTGAGAAATAACAGTCGTCCAGATGAAAACATACGAGGAAGACGGTCCCTCACACCAGGCTGATGCAGACTCGTGGGCTCTGTGCGCTGCCCCAGGCAGCATGTGGCAGGCAGCAGACTCTCATGCCAGCCCGTCTCCATCTTGCCTGCAACACTCGGCGCTCAATCAGCGTGAGGGCAAAGTCAGTCCCCACGCCTGGACTGTGCTAGCAGGTGCCATTCTGCCCGCCCTGCTACTCAGCAATCCTCAGCTTCTGCAACCCAAAGACAGCGCTGAGGTAAACACAAGAGAGAAACAAACCCAACTGGGTCTGTAGCTCGTCCCAACAGCGAGTCCTGGTTGGAGGGTGGACGAAGGGGTGAGAGCTGAGATGGGACTCGATGTCTGGATGTCCTGGAAGCAGCTGACGTGGCAATCGCTGTCACTTGCCATGAATGGGAATGGTTTAGTGTCATTGCAGACGCTCTTTGACAAGACACATGAGTGAGCCATCACAGGAACCATCTTTTTTCTTTTCTTTTTTTTTTTTTAAGGGAAAGGGTTTATTGGGGGAAACCCAACAGACCAGAGGGAAGGGATAAAGAAGGAAAAGAGAGAGAGACAGAGACAGAGAGATAGATCAGGAGATGGAGAGACAGAGAGCCACATGTTCAGGAACAGGTCCCTTTAAAACTTTGCCCCAGGGGTGGACAGGGAAGTAGGAGCAGCGAATCCCATTAGGATGGGGGTGGAGCTTGACACTGGTGGTTGGGCCATGTGGACACCTGGCTTCTTCCAGCAATGGCAGTGGGGGCTAGAGCCTAGGATGGTGTCAGGGTGTGGATCGTGCCATAGATAAGACTGTGCCATTTTACTAACATTCCCCCCCTTCTGTTTTTTTATAAAGCAAGAGTTGAATGGGATTACATTAGCCCCAAAAGTCCAGGAGAGGCAGAGGGATGATGATCTGTCTTTAGAGCTACTTCCTGCTGACATGGTGGGAAGTGGTACTCTTTGCTGGCATGGGGCAATGTCTCAAGCCACTGTCTCCTGGGTGGGGAGCCGAGTGTATCCCTGTAGCAGCAGCAGCGTTTGCTTGACTGCCTGGTTGCTGAAGGCCTTGGTTTGTTCCATTATTGCCTCTTTTTTCTTTTTTATCGGAACCATCTTAATTTTTTCTTTAATTGATGGCATCTCCCCCAAGGAGTCTACAGGGCTGTGCCAACCTCAGGTGCCCAGGTACATTCTCTCCAGGGACTGTTAATAGCCCCAGCCGGGCAAAGAGCTTTTTGCTAATAACAGAGGCAGAGGAAGTAAGCCTTAGGAGATTTTGGCCAATGCACCCATGGCAGAAAGCCCACAGAGACTAGTCTGCACCCACATTTCCCACAGGCTGCTGAGACCAGTGCCCCACAGGAGTCCTGAGCCCCTCAAGTCCAGCCTCCCAGCAGCCACTGTTGGTCCTCAGGGGACCTGAGTCTCTGTGCAGACCTCTGGAAAGAACAAACAGGTTGGATGCTTCAGAACATTCTCTCCTGTCCACAGAAGCCACCTGTAGGTCAGAGGCACTTAACCGACCCCCGCCCCCCAAGTGGAAGGAGCAGGCGCTGGGGGCGGCAGAGCGGGCAGCTGGCCCTGCAGTTCACCTGTGCTGCAAATGTGGAGAGGCGCGTGCCCCAGCTTCTGAGCAGGAGGAATGCGTGTCTCTCGCTCGGGTCAGAGTGTGAGGAGGTGCAGGAGAGATGTGTGCAACGCAAGCTCTCTGTCTCTTGTCTTTCTTCCTCGGGTTTCACTCTATCTTGAGTAAAGTTCAGTTGTGCGAGATCAAGCCCGGTTGTAAACACCGTCTTGAAAACCTTTGCACGGCTTTGCTGCAGAATTTATGATTTGTTTACCCTCGAGGTGAGGAGCAGGCAGAGGGGTAATCCTGAAGCCTTTGGTAGGCTGCTCAAAAGAAAAAAGGGAATGCGGGCACACGAATAAAAATGCTTCCTGTTCCATCTGTGATTTGTGGGTGCAGAATTCTTCCCAAGAGAGAGAGGTCATGCCCCAAGGAAATGAGCCCCTCTAGCCCTTTGGACCAATTAGAACAAATCCCTAGAGTCTCAAAAGAATCTTCTGGAATGCACAGATTCTGAGATTTAGTAAATGCTCATGAGAAAATCAGACGGGTGCCTCAGGGGCGATCTGAGGTATTGCCAGCTCAGTGCCTTCTGGGAGTTAAAGGGCCATCAACAGCACCAGCCCAGTTGGAGCCAGGGCTACAGAGATAGCCCCAGAGAGAAACTTCTAAGCAACAACCCAGCCATGAACTGTACTTTTGGTAAGAACTTTTGAAAGTCAGAGGCCAAAGAGAGACCACTTGCTGGTAGCAATTAAAGAATCCAAGATGTTTTCAAGAAAAGTCACACGGGGCTGGCGCTGTGGGCATAGCAGGTAAAGCTGCCGCCTGCAGTATCAACATCCCATATGGGTGCTGGTTCAAGTCCTGGCTGATCCTCTTCCCATCCAGCTCTCTGCTATGGCCTGGGAGAGCAGTAGAAGATGGCCCAAGTCCTTGGGCCCCTGCACCTGCATGGGAGACCTGGAAGAAGTTCCTGGCTCCTGGCTTCAGATTGGCACAGCTCCAGCCATTGCGGCCATCTGGGGAGTGAACCAGCAGACGGAAGACCTCTCTGTCTCTACCTCTCTCTGTAATTCTTTCAAATAAATAAAATAAATCTTTTTAAAAAGTAAATAATAAATAGTTGACTTCAGGATAGCTTTCCGTTATAAGTCATAGGTTAAGTAGCAGAAGAGATTAACGAGACAGATGTATTGTGAATTAACAGCAGGCAAGACTTAACTTGGTTTTCTTGAAAAGACTTTTGTTAGTTACTCTATAGCTCGTATCTCCACAAGGCTTGGCAGCCACTCTGATGTACTACACTATTGGAAAGACAAGATTAAACATCTTTAGTCACTGATTTAAGGAATCTGAGTAATACTGTTTGGCTTTCTACCAGGCATCTTAAATATTTAAGAGAGAATGTGTCAATATTTGGATTAAACCAAAGAAAGATGCCAGAAAACACGTACCCTGTTGATCACTAAGCTACTCCCCGTTTCAAAAGAGCTCCATTTTGTTGCCAGCATAAAGCACACAGGTGGCAAACAGAAGGAAACAGAGAAGGAAACAATTTAGGTTCATATATGTCCTGTGCTCCCGCAGGCGCCTTGGACTCTGCTAATCTGTTTCATACAATGAACTGAATTAGGTCAGGAACAGTAGGCAGGAAACTGGTCATTTCCAGGTTTGCAATGTATCATATCATTCCGAAACATAAGGAACTAATGTGAAGGAAAAACTATGAACAATAAAGCTATATACTAAGAGATCACTAACGTTGATGAATCTGCAGCATGCCAGACTTCTAAATAGTTGAAATTTCCAACCAAATCTGAGACAACTAATAAGGATACCTCATAGAGTTCATGGACAAATAAAACTAAAAGGTGTTTATTTGGGTGCAAAAAATTTTGAAATCTATGCATATGGAAAGTCTTCAAAAATGCACTTTTGTGGAAAATGCACAAGTGTGAAAAATTACACATGGATTTCAATTTTTGGCACCAAAATAAATTTATCTTTTTTTTTTTTTTTTGAGTTACAGAGAGAAAGGGAGAGACAGAGATCTTCCATTGACTGGTTCACTCCCCAGATGGCTGCAATGGCCAGGGCTAGGCCAGGCTGAAGCCAGGAGCCACCAGCTTCTTCCAGGTGTCCCACATGGGTAACAGGGGCCCAAACACCTGGGTCATCTTCTGCTGCTTTTCCCATTAATAGGTTCTGAAGTGGAGCAGCTGGAACACAAACCGATACCCATATGGGATGCTGGTGTCACAGGCTGCAGCTTTACCCACTACACCACAACTCCAGCCCCTACCTTTTATTTTAATTTTTCCACAGTCTTTTCGAAGTGTCTGTGTATATGAATTCTGAGATATTCAGTCTTTCAGGTTCAAGCTGTGTCTGCCATTGCTCACTTTCTGGAAAGCCACATCAGTCATTCATGGGTGCATTCATTCATTCATGCCTAATTGGGTGCCTAGTGAACACCTGTGCAAGGTGCTCACAGGTGACGGGGACTGTTAGTCACTGATCATCTTTCTTTCAATACCCCTGTGAATCAGAATTCGTTGTGACAGCCTACCTTTAAGGACAGCAGTGTGGCAGGTGAATGCCCCTGTTCCCAGGTCAGCTTTTCTGATCTGAGCCACGCGGGGGAGGAAGCAAATGCAGGCAAACACAGTGCTGACGTCCCCCAAGCACAGGAGGAATCAGTTTCTCAGGACAGGCAGGGAAGGAACACCGATGATGGACAATTCTCAGCTCCTTGACCCGAAACACATTCTTTGTATTACTTTGGGTAAAACAAGGTACTCAGGCTGGACTGAGTTTTGTCTGCCTTGGGCACTTCTGTATTCTCAGCACCTAAGAATAGCACATGGCACTTGGGAAGTGCACAAATGTTTGTTGATGTTAACAGAGTGGACTTAGCGCAAAAGTCATGGCTACCTTAAAAGTAAGGAGTGGAGTTTTTAGAAATGAGGCGGGCACTGTGGTGCAGCAGGTCAAGCCGCTGCTTGCAATTCCTGCGTCCCATTTCGAAGCGCAGGTTCGTGTCCCCTCCACCACATATTCCAAAACTGGTGAGACAGCAGCAAAAGTCTCCCCATTGTGTCTTTTTTAAAAGATTTATTTTATTTTATTTTATTTATTTGAAAGACAGAATTACAGACAGAGGTAGAGACAGAGAGAGAGGTCTTCCATCCGCTGGGTCACTCCCCAGATGGCCACAATGGCTGGAGCTGTGTCTATCCGACGTTAGGAGCCAGGAGCTTCTTCCAGGTCTCCCACATGGGAGCAGGGCCCCAAGAACTTGGGCCATCTTTTACTACTTTCCTAGGCTTTAGCAGAGATGGATCGGAAGAGGAGTCGCCCATATGCGATGCCGGCACTTAAGACCAGGGCTTTAACCCACTGTGCCACAGTGCAGGCCCTCCATTGTGTCTTAACATTTCACGTGGCTCCCATGGTGACCGTATGTGTTTGCCAATCCAGCATCCATGTGTCCCTTCTTCTCAACTATCACGCGCCACCCCCAGTATCTACCCTCCTCCTGACCTTTATCCCAATTCCAGCGGACCCCAACTAATCCAAGCTCATTTGTTCTACAGCTTCGCCAAATGCTTGGGGCAGAGATGGGTACGTAAGAATTGGGGGGTCAGGTCTGGCGCTGTGGCTTAGTAAGCTAAGCCTCCTCCACCTCTGGTCCCAGCATCCCTTATGGACGCTGGTTGGAGTCCCAGCTGCTCCATTTCCAACTCAGCTCCCTGCTAAAGGCCTGGGAAAGCAGCAGAAGATGGCCCAAGTGCTTGGGCCCCTGCATCCATGTGGGAGACTGTATGGAGTTCCTGGCTTCTGGCTTCGAATCAGCCCAGCTCTCCCCCTATCTGTAACTCTGCCTCTCAAATAAATAAATCTAAAAAAAAAAAAAAAATTGGGGTCAGTGGAACATGATGGATTTTCTGAGCGTCTCTGGGAAAGGAATTTCCTTGCTCTTGCTCTGCTGGATGCCAGCTCTCACTACCCGCTCATGAAGGAGTCTAAGCCCGGACACCTGCTGATCATCGGCCATCAGCCAAGAAGACGCAGCCTTGGGACTGGCAATGAGAAGCAACTGAAAGTCCCTGAATCTGAGGCAGCTATTGTGAGGTTCTGGATCTGCTAACCTATGCCAGGCCCGCCTCAGATGCTTAGTTACTTAATCAGCCACGTGTTGAAGCAAATTTCAGTTGAAGCTTCTGATTCCTACAGCCAAAAGCATTCCGACTGGTACAGGCCCCCTTGGTTCCTGTGGACGGATCTTACCCAGCCAGCCATGGACTCTGGGAGGACAGAGACTACACTGCACACACAGCAGGAGTCCAGCGAGTATTCGACATGGGCTGCTCAGTTACAAGACCCCTGAAGGAAGCAGCTAAGTCCTTCTTAGGCTTGTTGCTTGTTTGTTTTAAGATTTACTTATTTATTTGAAAGGCAGAGCAATAGCGTGGTGGGGGGTAGTGGAGAGACAATCTTCCATCTACTGGTTCACTCTCCATCTACTGGTTCACAGCCTGGGCTGAGACTGACGGAAGCTAGAAGCCAAGAACTCTATCCGGGTCTCCCACCTGAGTGATAGGGACCAAGCACTCGGACCATCTTCCACTTCCTTCCCAGGCACATTAGCAGGGAGCTGGTTAGGAAACATAGCAGCCAGGACTCAAACCAGCACTGCCTGATGGCACACCAATGATACAAAAGCCACAGTTCAACCTACTGCTGCACAACACTGGCCCCCTCCTTGGTTTTTGTGCGTTCACCCTGAATTATTCATTTGGCCCCAGACTGATCAATAAACAATTATGAAAATAATAAATAAATAATGAAACAATAAAACAAATAAACAATTAATGAAAATCACAGCTTTGGGTATTCTGGAATTTGGGATCCATGGCTTGAAAATATGACTCCAAGCCTCAAGAGTTAACCAGCCTTCTCCTGTTTCTTCTCTGTATTCCCAATCATCAATTTTCTCCTGGTTGCATCTATCAAAATCCCAAACTCATAGGATCTTGGTGGGATTTACTAAATATGATACTGAAATTGTGAATATGGCTTTTAATAAACATATTCATGGGCATTAAAGAAATAAGCCTTTCAAAAGCTGAAGTCAGTTGAAAAGTCTCCAAAGTCCAGGGAAGAGATTAAAACTACCTTAATCAAGCAGCAAGCCAGTGAGCAGCTGCCCCCTTATCATAGGGGAGGCTGCATTGGTTCGGGACCTAGACGACACACAAAGCATTCAGAAACGTCCAGAGCCTCTGCCAAAATCTCTGCACATCCCAGCATCGTACCCACCACTCCAGACCTGATCTCTAGCAAATCCATTTGCCCTTGCAGGGAAAGCCTGCTCGGAAGCCACACCCCTCCACGAGAAGGTTGCAGGTGCACTGCAGGAACTGGCGTGTGTGCTGACTTTAGGGGAAATGGAATGCACTTATTAGGCTTTCTTACAACACATCACGAGGCACCTGCACTAGCACAGATCAGTGACTGGATACTTACAAATCAGTGATAACCTACAGATTTCTAGCCCAAGCTCCAGTCCCTTCTGGAGCCTCAATGTGTCCCCTCCCTCTCTTCCCTGTCCCTCACCCAGAATGTCTCCCATGCCATCATCCGCAGGCCTCCCGGAGTCTACTGCTTCCATGAAGCCCATCCCTGATTTCCTAGGAGACAAGGAAGTGGCCATGCACCCTGTGCCAAAATGAACTGCCCAGAATCCCCGAACACTCAGGACCCCTTGGACTGCACTCTTTATGGAAACACTTTGCTTAACACAGGCATCTGCTGACGTCTTCAGTGTGTTCATCGATCTCTTTATGGGAGACCAGATAGAGTTGCAGGCTCCTGGTTCCAGCCTGGCCCAGCCCTGCATGTTGTATCCATTTAGGGAGTGAACCAGCAGATGGAAGATTCTCTCTCTCTCTCTCTCTCTCTCTCTCTCTCCTCTGTCTTTTAAATAAATATATCTTTTAAAAATAAATAAAATAAAATAAAGACCAGGATCTGATCAGATTCACTCAAATTCATCATGGAGAAGACCCACGGAGCAAGTGGGGACTTCACTGTGTCTTCTTCAACATGGCTGCTGCCAGCCAGACACCACCAGCCTCTGCCCCCCTACTTCCCTCCCCAGCTCACTGCCCTCTGCCCCAGCACCACAGCTCTGCTCCCTTGTCAAGCATTCAAAAGAGCTTACGTGACCACTAACGGTCTTACTGTGCTGTGCCATCCACTTGGCATTACAGCCGGACACACGGTGGGAAGTTCCGGTCATGTGACAGGCAGGGCTATTTGGTCTCCAGAAGCCTGCAGCTCCATCACTGTTTATGTTCTACGTTAACGTCAGCCTTAGGAAAGAATACACCAAGATTCCCACAAATAGTGGAGTTTTAGCAGATGTTTTGGCTAACAGGGCAAAACAATAGGCACCACTTTCACATATATATATATTTGACTGCTTGCATTTTCACGTATATTATCCTATTTTGATAATAAGGGTGATTGACACATGTGCACGAAAATAAAGCCTTGGGATCCAAGCGGCCCTTTAAGCGCACAAGGCAGAGAGTCATCACACAGGACCACTAAACCATCTGTGGTTTTTCAAAGGCACTCTTCACAAACAGGGAAGCTGCAGCTTCTGTTGGAGGTCGGCTCCTCCACTTCCTCCAGACTGACAGAAAGGGACGTCAAGCCGTTCTCTCCTATTTCCTCTTACACAGCTCTCGGCATCTCGGAATGGGAAGGAAAAGCCATTTCTTCCTGCTAAGAAACCTGATCGCAAGGCAAGCGACCTGCAGGAAGCAGTGCCCCCAGCAGAGGAAACCTCTGTGATTCCGTGACCCTCCAGGAACACGTAAAGGGACACATCCTTCCCGTTCCCTCCCCCACCCACGACCCATCACCCTATTTAGGACAGAGTGACACAAGTGACTTTGGGGAAGGGGACCCAGAGGACAGTGGCTCGATTCCCCCAGGCGTTGTCAGCACGTTCACCCCAACCCAAGAGAGGAGGCCCCAGCCAGAGCCTCGACGCCGTCACACAGACATAAACACCGCAGGGGCGTGCCTGCCGCCGCTCCAGGTGGCAGTGCAATCGCTGCTTCTCAGACACGTATGTTCACAGCTCCCTGGCTGCCAGTCAGGAGTGGGAGGCAGAGAGTGGAAAGGCAGGTCAATCAGATACTTAGACCTTGCCTGAGTGAAACATCCAGGTGTGAGGCCAGAGGCCAGGTGGCTCGGCATGAAAGGAAGGTGGCAGTTTTTGTTTGTCTCGAAAACGCAGGCATTGGGAGGGCTGCCATACTCAAGAGACCTGCTTCTCTATTATTTTCATCAAAACCAAATGCTCAGGGCCGGCGCCATGGCACCGCAGGTTAAAACGCTGGCCTGAAGCGCCAGCATCCCATATGGGTGCCAGTTCTGGTCCCGGCTGCTCCTCTTCCAATCCAGCTCTCTGCTATGGCCTGGGAAAGCAGTAGAAGATGGCCCATGTCCTTGGGCCCTTGCACGCACGTGGGAGACCTGGAGGAAGCTCCTGGCTCCTGGCTTCAGATTGGCGCAGCTCCCGCCATTGTGGCCATCTGGGGAGTGAAGCAGCAGATGGGGGACCTCTCTGTCTCTACCTCTCTCTGTAACTCTGTCTTTCAAATAAATAAATCTTAAAAAAAAAAAAAAAAAAAACTAAAGGCTCGATTCCTCAGTCACTGGAGAAAAGTGGGCTTTCAAACATCTCAAGGGCAGAGCAGATTCTAGCTGCAGCTTAACAAAACTTGCCTCTTGGCAGAGCTACAAAGGGCTAATGAGGTGACGTCTCGGGGGAGGAGGCCTGAAGAGAATGCAAGAATATTGCAGACTACTTTTTAGTCTTTCTACAAGTTTGTTGCACAGACCATATGCAGTCCTGTAGACACACAGAGAGACATGACAGGTTACTCCCCCAAAAAATATTCTGTGAGCACAGTCAGTGCTTGTTGGATGGATGGAAGAATGGACAAACAGATGGACAGATGGATGTGTGGGTGGATAAATGAATGGATGGATACATGGACAGATGGATGATTGAGTGGATGGGTGGATGGATGGACGGACGCATGGATGGATGGGTGGATGTATGGATGGATGGATGGCTAAATTAAATCTCTGGCCCCTAGATGATTGTCTCCAAGTGTGCCTACCTGAAACCTCTAGGTTACCAAGAGTTTATTTTATGAGCTCTAAGTATCTGCCTCAGTATCCCCCTTGGAGATGGCTGGTGCTCTTTGATGTTTAACAGCAGCATCAGATCTCTCAGATGTTCTTGAAGGCTTGTGTCTCTCTGACACCTGCAAGCTGAACAGACCCAGAAGAGTTCATTAAAAAAAAAAAAATTTAGGGATCACAGGCATTTGCTTGAAAAGTTGCATATTGGAAACTTCTTAGAACCAGCCTTCTCTGGGCCACAGGCTGTGTTCTTACACTGACTACGTAGAAAGAGGAGGCGGAGTAGACTCTCCCCACATACACCTCAGCTCAGGCCTTGTGTCTGGTCTGTACTGTCAATGGGCACATGAGAAAAGAAAGAAGAATCAACATTCTCTGAGCAAAGATGGCACCCTTCAGTGGCCACTGCAATTCCTGCAACCACTGCCATTTCTGACCAAAACTTAACACATGCTTCTTGAATGGATGAACGAATGAGTGAGTGAGTGAATTTCAAGCATTTCTCTGAGACAGAATTTGCAGACACATGAGCCATGCTTCAGATCAGTCACTTGCTAAGATTATAGACTTCTCCTTAATGTTTTTTATTAAATATGTATCTATTTATTTGAAAGGCATAGAAACAGATCAAGAAGGACATACACACACACACACACACACACACACACACACACACACAGAGAGAGAGAGAGAGAGAGAGAGAGAGAGATGAATCGTCCATCCACCCATTTATTCCCAAAATGACACAACAGCCAGGGCTGGCCCAGGCTGAAGCCAAGAGCCCAGCTTCTTCTGGGTCTCCCATGGGTGCAGGGGCCCAAGGACATCTTGGGCCATCTTCTGCTGCTTTCCCAGGTGCATTAGCAGGGTGCTGGATCGGAAGTGGAGCAGCCTGATTTGAACCAGCACTCAGATGGGATGCCGGCGCTGCAGGAAACGCTTAACCCAGTACTCCACAGCGCCCCCAACAGACTTCTCATTTGTGTTAAAGTCTATTTGTTCCACCTCTTCATGACTTTCAGAAACTGACTTTCAAAATGTCTGACCTGCTCCATCTCAGGGAACGCAGTAAACTCGCTGACCTCAGTGCCACACTTAATCTACACAAGCCTGTAAGACCTGAGTCATGAACCTGGGATCCCAGTACCTAGGATTTCTGAATGATTTGCCCAGTCGTTGATCTGTTCACATCTCGAAAGACTGACATCAACAAAGTGGATAAGGATGACTCGGGCCCTTCCTTAGGAGGGACAAAGAATCAATGAAGCTAAACGAAGCCAGCAAAGTGTCGCAGGTTAGGCTGCCGCTCACAACACACATACCCACACTGGAGCGCCATCCGGAGTTTTAGCACCTCCGCTTCTGGTCCAGTTTCCAGCTAAGCATCCTGGGAGACAGCAAAGCATGGCTCAAGTGCATGGGCCCCTGCAACGCCCCTGGAAGACAGACGGGCCTCCAGACTGCTGCTTCAGCCTGTTGTGAGCATCTGGGGAGTGAACGAGGCAATGGAAGATCTCTTGCTCTCTGGCTGTTTGCCCTTCAAGTCGATGCAGACAAGTAAATAAATATCATGGGGAAAAAAAAAAAAAGCCAGCGATGAGAATAAAAACGCAAGAGAGGGCTGACACTGTCACTCAGAGCAGCTGACATTTGTTGTGTGGCTCTCCTCCCACGGCCCCCCACGCCCCTTGCTCTGCACTGTGCCAGTCAGGCAGCAGAGCCTAGACTCACCCTCAGAGCCCAGCACACGGAGCTCCAGTGCCCAGCCCCTCCCAGCCCTCCCCGCCCCCGTCATGAACAAGTAGCCAGCACAACAGTGTGACTGAACCTGATGCGAACTGCACTCCTAAAAATGGCCAAAGCGGCACATTTTTCCTTTCCGTATATTTCACCATCGTAAAGAGAAAGTGAAAAGGGGACCGGGTGCACTGCCCACTGAGAGCAGAGCTGACTGGTCAGCTTAGCCTCTGGAGCAAGGAGTCCACGCTGACGGGGCCCTCACTGGAGCTCTCGTAGATGCACATGTCATCTGTGTAAAACTGCACGTGATCGCCACGCTCCCCCTTGTGTACACACGGGGGGACCCCTGCAGATACCCGAGGCCACAGACACCCATGTCCTTTACACAGACGACGGGGCACTTGCACAAATCCCACACACATTTTCCCATACACGAGTACTTCAAATCATTTCTGGGTTACTAGTAATAGCTAATACAATATAAATATTACATATATAGTTGTTATACTATATCATTCAGGGAATAATGATGAGAAAAAAATTTGCTCGTTCGGTGCAGACCCCGTGTTTTTTCCCAGTATCTCCACTCTGCAGTTAATTGAATCCCAGGAGGCAGAACCCATGAGGATAGAGGGCTGGCTCTATTATCACCCTCATTAAATGCAGGAGGAAACCGAGGCATGCTGAAATGAACTCACTTGCCCAAAGGCACACAGTAGCAACTGCAGATGGACCAAGAGACCCTGGAAGCAGAGAGAAGTAATTTAATAAAGTGCAACAGAAACGCGACGTTTATCTCCTGGCGGCCTGCAGAGGAGTCACAGTGTCTCCCTGCAGCTACAGCACCAAACAGCACCCCAGGGAGCCTAAGCACCCAGAAATTCAAATCCGAGCTCCTGCTGCAGCTCCTGGAGCAGGGGCCGCAGCGCCGCCAGTGGGCTCTGTCTACTGGAAGCTTTTAGCTGACTGGGCCCTCCCTCCCCCTTCCCGACCTGTGCTTCGTGAAAACACTGAGGCTGACATTTCTGGGCCTCATTTGTTGACTGTTTCAAAGTCCAATCATTTTCTCTGGAATTTTAACAGCACAAGAGTGATAACCAGGAGGCGGACGGCAAGGCCGTCAGAAGCAGTGGTGAGAGCAAATCGAAGAGTGCTGGGAGGAGCTGGCTGTGGCCCAGCGAGTTAAGGAGCCGCTCTTGATGCCAGCATCCCATAGCACAGTACCGGTTTGCGTCCCAGCTGCTCCACTTCTGATTCAGCTCCCTGCGGAATCAGAATGCACCCGGGGAGGCAGTAAACGATGGCCCAAGTATTTGGACCCCTGCTACCCATGTGGGAGACCCAGGTGGAGTCCCTGGCTCCTAGCTTCAACCTGGCCCAGATCCATCTGTTGCAGCCATTTGGGGAGTGATACAGTGGATAGAAGATCTCCCTCTGTCTCTGTCTCTCCCTCTCTCTCTATCACTCTTTCAAATAATAAATAATCTTAAAAAGAATTACTCATAAAGACCAAGATAAGGCTCAAGTTACCATCACTTCCCATATCAGGGAGGCTGTTCTGACATGGGACACATTTAAATTCTCTTTTTGTTTGTTTTTTAAAGATTTTATTTATCTAGTTATTTGAGAGGCAGAGTTACAGACAGTGAGAGACAGAGAAAAAGGTCTTCCATCTGCTGGTTCACTCCCCAAATGGCCACAATGGCTGGAGCTGGGCTGATCCCAAGCCAGGAGCCATGTGGGTGCAGGGGCCCAAGTGCTTGGGTCATCTTCTACTGTTTTCCCAGCCCATAGCAGAGAGTTGGATCAGAAGAGGAGCAGCCGAGACTAGAACTAGCGCCCATATGGGATGCGGGTGCCACGGCAGAGGATTAACCCACTGCACCACAGCACTGGCCCCAGGGACACATTTAAATTCTAACTCAACAACATGCTGCCTCAATCTCTTAACTTCTTTTTGCTTCAGTGTCTTTCTGTGAAGTGTCTACTTCACAAGGTACTATGAGAACAAAGAGAAAATGTACATTTTAGCATTTGTTAAGGTAAGAACAATGTGAAAACAGGGATAGTTATCCCTCCTCTGCAATTCATATAAGAACAGCACAAATTAATAAGCATCATATTTCAATGGCAAAACAGATTCTGTCTTACAAACAGCCCTTTTACAGAAACACTGCACTCGCCTACACTGAAGAGCTGATGTGAAAGGCTCTTACCAGGTGGATCTGGGTTTCTCTCCTACTCAATGTGATTTCACTTTACTAATAAAACACCTTAGGAGAAATTATTAAGAAAAATTAGATATGGATCACTAATATCCAAAGATAAAATCCTAATATCTTAGGATACCATTTGTTAAAGCCATGAAGAACAGATGGTCCACCCCTCTCGCTGGACCCAGCATGACATTTTAATTCTTGAAAATCCTCAAGTTGGCCCTCCATGCCCAAGCTACAAATATGAAAATGCAGACACTGTCAAGTCCCACTGCCCAGTGTCACTGATTGATCATCCCGGAAGAGTGCGCCTGTCACCACCTTATCTATGGCCCTGAGTTTGACTTGTCAGGACTAGAAATAGTCCACAAAATTTTGTTCAAATGGACAGCAGCCTATCCAAGCACCCGCGCAAATGCCTGGGCACTTCTCAGAAAATGCGGATAGAAGCTCAGAATTGTGCCCTTCTTCTTAAGACTCTTTCATTGATGGTCTACCCAAGAAGACACCCCCCTCACTATTAGCCCTATGTTCATCCCCCAGGAACATCTACTCACGTATTCCTATTGTTAACATCTTACAACAACAATTCTCGCTTGCCAAGCGCCAACAGCAAATGCGTTCTCGGTGGCACATGTAAAGGCATGGCCTGTGCCTTGAGGCCGTGTGATGTAAGTAGGACAAGAACTCATATTTAGGTAAGTTACTAGATCAAGAGGCTGATAAGATTCAAATGAGTGCTCTTCTCTTCCCTTCTCCATCCCTTTGAGGGCGGATCTTCAGAAAGGGCCAGGAGGAAAACCGTGGGTCACTCATTCCATTGAGCCCTCACAGGGATGGAGACTGGGATGGTCAGGAGCCAAGGAAAGTTAGTGGGAGAGTGGGAGGAAAAGAAGGCAGGGACATCGAGGGGGTGGGAGAGAGCGATTTTAAAGGGCCAGAGAAAGCACAGCCAAGAGCAGTCCCCGTGAGATGGCTGAAGGCACCACGCATCTCCCTCCAAGTCCCTTTGTTCAGTTGTCACTGCTGAGATTTTCTTAAGAAAGCGATTTCAAGTGTCTACATGCAAAAATGTTCCTGGATAGATCAATAACAGAAAGTCTAGAAATAAGTTAGGGATTGAGTTGATCTACACCTTCCCATCTCCCCCCACCCTGATCCTGGTCACCACCATTATACTCCTTTTCTTTGTCTCCAACTTCAATTTATGCTTTTTAGATTGCACATGTAAGGAAGATCTTACAGTATTTTTTTCCCAGTGTCTGGCTTATTTCAGATAGCATAATGTCCTCAAGGTTCATCTATGTTGTCCCAAGTGACAGAATGGGGCTGAACCATATTCCATTATGCGTATGTAGATTTATGTGTACTTATCACAATTTCTTTATCCATTTGTCAATGGCCACTCTGGTTGTTCTATTTTCTTGGCTATTGTGAATAGTGCAGCAAATACCAGAGGGTAGATATCATGGGAGTTGATTTCATTTCCTTCAGTTAAAGAATATGAAGTTGCAGCCATGTAGGATGAATAAGTCTAAGAGCTTAAATGTACAACATGAAGAGGATAGCTGATACTACTATATTATATGCTGATGCTTTGCAGACAGAGTAGGTTCTAAAATCTACTCTTAATACCACAGCAAAACAAAAGTAACTGATGGCATGATGGACATGTTATTGTACTTAACAGTTGTGATCACTTCTGTATGTATGGGTATATCAAGGTAAGTATATCAAAACATCACAGGAGAGGCCAGCGCTGTGGCATAACGGATGAAGCCACTGCCTGCCGTGCTGGCATCCCATATGGATGCTGGTTCAAGTCTCAGCTGCTCCACTTCCAATACAGCTCCCTGGTAATGTGCCTGGGAAAGCAGCAGAAGATGGCCCAAGCTTCAGCCTGGCCCCACCCTGGCCATTGCGGCCATTTGGGGAGTGAACCAGTGGATAGAAGATCTCTCTCATCTCTCTGTCTCTCCCTCTCTCTGTAATTCAGACTTTCAAATAAATAACTAATTTTTTTTTTAAATTTCTCTTTCTGTCACTCTCTGTCTCTGCAACTCTTTCAAATAAATAAGTAAACTTTTTTTTAAAAAGTCACAGAATACACCTTAAATATATACAAAAAAAAAAAAAAAAGGAAGAAAGCAATTTTAAAAAGAAAGAACCGGGGCTGGCACTGTGGCATAGCAGGTAAAGCTGCTACCTGCAGTGTCGGCATCCCACATGAGCGCCTTTTCAAGTCCAAGCTGCTGCACTTCCAACCCAGCTCTCTGATGTGGCCTGGGAAAGCAGTAGAAGATGGCCCAAGTCCTTGGACCCCTGCACCCACGTGGGAGACCTGGAAGAAGCTCCTGGCTCCTGGCTTCAGATCAGCACAGCTCTAGCAATTGCAGCCAACTGGGGAGTGACCCAGAGATGGAAGACCTCTCTCTCTCTCTCTCTCTTCCCCTCTCTCTCTCTCTCTCTGTCTCTCCTTCTCTCTCTGTGTAACTCAGCCTTTCAAATAAATAAATAAATCTTAAAAAAAAAAGAAAGAACTGCTAGCACCTTTTCCACCTTTATATCTAGTTTTGTATATCTGCTCAACTTTATCAGCATATGTTTATATAACTTTAATATGATTTACAATAAAAAGTATGTAAACTATAAGACTAATTTTTAATAAATAGAATTTGGTTAGTTACATTCAGGTTGTTAATATGATAAATACAAAGGTACTTCAAAAAGTTGGTGGAAAAATAAAAATCAAAGATAAGCTATTTTGTGCAAAAATCTTTTGAAATTTATGCATAGTTTTTTTCATAATATGCATTTTCTATGGAATTTTTGACAACCTATCATCTATATGGACAATGAAAATTATCATTGTGAAGACAATGTAAACATAGGGAAATATGAAGGCTATAATATTAGCTGAAAAAAATCACAGTAAATGTGTTTGTTACAATGAGTTTGCCATAGTGCTAGAGTACATGTGTGATTTTTGTGGACAAAGACTAGAAAATATGTGAATATAAAATACCGTCATTAGGGGTGGGCTTTTGGCTTGGTGTTTAAGAGGCCACTTGGGCTGCCTACTCCCACATCAGAGGTCCTGGGTTCCAGGCCTGGCTCTGCTCCAGGTTCCAGCTCTCTGATAACGTGCACCCTGGGAGGCAGCAGTTCAGGGTCTAAGTGTTTGAGTTCCTGCCACTTCCTTGGGAAACCCAGACTGAGTTACAGGCTCCTGGCTTCAGCCTGGCCCAGCCCTGGCTGTTGCAGGCATTTGAGGGGACGAATCAGCAGATGGAAGACCTCTCCCTCTCTACCTCTCGCTCACCCTCTCTCTCTCTATCTCTGTCTTTCAAATGAATAAATACATATACATATTTTTAATGTTGTGATCAAATTAGAACAGCAGCATAATTTTTTACAAAAAATTTTGGTGTCTTTTTTTTTTAAAGATTTATCTATTTATTTGAAAGTCAGAGTTACACAGAGAGAGGAGAGACAGAAAGAGAGAGAGAGAGAGAGAGAGAGAGAGAGGTGTTCCATCCGATGGTTTGCCCCCTAATTGGCCACAACAACCAGAGCTGTGCTGATCCAAAGCCAGGAGCCAGGAATTTCCCCCAGGACCCCACACAGGTGCAGGGGCCCAAGGACTTGGGCCATCCTCTAATGCTTTCCCAGGTCATAGCAGAGAGCTGGATTGGAAGAGGAGCAGCGGGGCCTTGAACCAGCACCCATATGGGATGCCGGTGCTTCAGGCCAGGGCGTTAACCTGCTGTGCCACAGCATCGGCCTCTAGTGTCCTTTTTGTAACCATCTTCTGCAGTTTCGAAAATCTTTGAAACTTAGTGACCTCAAAAATGGAGACATCCTTCCCATTATTGCCCAAAAGGAAGACGATGGGAAGACAATGGAAAGGAGCTGTTCTCCCTGTTAAAGACCCACCACAGCTGGTGCCACAGTTCACTAGACTAATCCTCCACCTGCAGCGCAGGCACACTGGGTTCTAGTCCCGGTCGGGGCGCTGGATTCTGTCCCGGTTGCCCCCCTTCCAGGCCAGATCTCTGCTGTGGCCAGGGAGTGCAGTGGAGGATGGCCCAAGTGCTTGGGCCCTGCACCCCATGGGAGACCAGGAGAAGCACCTGGCACCTGGCTTCAGATCAGTGCGGTGCACTGGCTGCAGCGGCAATTGGAGGGTGAACCAAAGGCAAAGAAAGACCTTTCTCTCTGTCTCTCTTTCTCACTGTCCACTCTGTCCGGCAAAAAAAAATTTAAAAAAGACCCACCAGTAGTATTGACTGCCTTAACATGACAAAGGGGTGCTAAACAGCAAATTCTCACATTTGCTAATGAATAGCCCCTGGTTGGGGGTGGGGCAACTGCTGGAGGAGTGGAACCGAGGTCACTTGGGGAACCCAGAAGTGAGTTATTTGCTTGCAATAGAAGCTGTGAAAAACAGCCACTAAAGAGGTCCTTAGGCCATTTGCCTGAAATTCTGCTCACCCCCCTTATCAGCCAAGGTCCTGGCTCACTGGGGACCTGGTGGTTTCACCAGGTTTCCTCATTTCTCAGACAAGAATTGAGCTTGGCATTGCTATACCAAGCCAATCAGATTTATCTGCCCACATATTTTTTTCCTAAAACTTAACACCATAGGTAAAAGTTAAAAAGGCTTATTCAGGGAGCTCAGTACAATAAAAATAGCCCTTTAAAGGGTAGCTTTGCCAAGGGGCCTGTGCGGTGGCATAATGGGTAAAGTCATCACCTGCAGTCCTGGGATCCCAGGTGAGTGTCAGTTCGAGTCCTGGCAGCTCCTCTTCCGATCCAGCTCTCTGCTATGGCCTGGGAGAGCAGTAGAAGATTGCCCTAGTCCTTGGGTCCCTGGACCCACATGGGAGACCCAGGAAGTTCCTGGCTCCTGGCTTCAGATCAGCACAGCTCCAGCCACTGTGGCCATTTGGGGAATGAACCAATGCATGGAAGACCCCTTTCTCTCTGCATGTAACTCTACCTCTCAAATAACTAAACAAATAAATCTTTTTTAAAAATAAATAAAAGAAGAGTAGCTTTGCCTCAGTGGTTTCCTGCCTGATGCTAAACCCTGGGAAAAGTGCTGACGATGGAAAGCTCCCGGAAGTGCAAACACACAGAGTTAATGTTCTCCCTCTGGGGCTAACAAGTGAAGCCACCCCAGCCAGGGCTGAAACAGCACAGGTGGGACACCAGGCCAGAGAAGGCCAAGTCCTTGAGGGAACACCCTGGAGACTTGGTGTGATGGCCACCAGCTGTGTGACCTCAAGCAAGTCACTTCACTCCTTGTTTCTGTGAAGAACCCCCACCTGCCTGCCTCACACTGCTACCCACCCATCATTGAGAATCCAGTGAGATAACAGGAATCAAAAGTAACACGTATGTATAGATGTATATGTGCATATACACACGTAAATACATACATGTGTTCACATGATTGCAAACAATAATAATAGTAAACCCACAAAATACAGAATCAGGCACAATAACTGGCCCTGCTACTGACAGCCAGGACACAGAGCCGCTGTAAACCAATGTCCTGGGACTGCCCAGGCTGTGAGAGAGCCACCAGTGGTCAAAGCCATCCACACAGGGACAAAGGGACCACACAACCCAGAAACCCGAGGGTCTGCAGCTGAGCACTGCCATAGCCAGAGGCTCTGCCACCCAGTGCCCAGGCCACGGAGCCCCACACTGCTGCCTGTTCCAGCCCCACCCGCTCACCGTCAGCAGCACTGGCACCTTGAGTCACCCACATGTCAACACCTTGGGTTTCCCTTGGCTGTCTCTCCCACAGGTGTTTCCAAATGATGAGCTCATAGCACTTGACAAACCCTCTCTTTCAAAGGCGCCTTTTATCCAAATGATACAAACGGAATCTCACAGGCGTTATCTGAGCGGCCGAGCCATCTCCGGAAAGGCACGGAGCTCACACGTTCAGTTTTGAGCAGACTTTCTCTTCCAGAGTGGCTTTCGGGTCACAGCTAAACTGGGCAGCAAGTCCGAGAGTCCCCACCCAGGCACAGCGGCCCCCACTGACCGAGTCTCACTTCCCCCACCCGGAGGGACCCGCACCTCTGTAGTCACGTCACTCTCGCCCAAAGTCCAGAGTCTACATCAGGGCTCTCGCTCGCTGTCTCACGTTCTATGACACATTCTGCCTTCAAGGAAGGGAACAGGCAGCAGAGGGATCAGAAATTCACAAAGAGCAAGGACTTTACCGCCCCACCCTGCACGTCCCTCTTTCTGTCCCTGTTGCGACACTTCTTCAGCC
This sequence comes from Sylvilagus floridanus, assembly GCA_949820135.1. NCBI lineage: Eukaryota > Metazoa > Chordata > Mammalia > Lagomorpha > Leporidae > Sylvilagus > Sylvilagus floridanus. The sequence continues at coordinate 72,396,434 of OX463226.1, read as the reverse complement.
ACCAAGCAAGCCGTGTGTGCTAGGTTTTACCACGTGGACACATTTAAATCAACAGAGTTATTGGAACCCGTGCATGAATGGGAGCCCTGGAGAGCGCTGTGAAGTCCGGATTTGGCTGTGATAGGTCTGGGGTGGACCCTGAGGGACTCCAGTACGTTCCTAGGCACTGCTGGCATAGCCGGGCCTCAGACCACACCTTGACAAACATGGCTGTGTTTCAAAGATGCAGCCACAAGAATGGGAGCTCTCAAGGAAGTGGATTTGAATCCCACCATAGCTCTGCAGGGAGTGGATCTGAAAAACGAGATGATCAAACTCGCCTTCCAGATGATTCCACAGGACCACATCGGCATCGTTCAATCAGGGCTGGCGCTCAGCGACCTGGGCCGTGACAACTCCTGTTGTTCTGTGTTGCTGCTATGCTCACTGTTCTTATATCTGATTTTGATCACTTTCTCCTTTGCCCAATTTTGTATAAAAAGTGTATTAACTACTTTTGGATGAAAGCCATACATTTTTGCAAAAATTTCACATTCAATCTCCCTCAGAACACCTCATAAAACCAGGCTAGCCTATGAGTGCCATGAGTCATACAGCCCAGAACTTTAAATACTGCACATTCCAAAGATGTTTCCTTCGTTCTAGCTTTTGGGACTCATCAAGAGACAGGGTTCTCTGCCCTTGGCCGTCCCGCTCAAAGCCCTTGTCTGCACTTGGGCCGTTCCGTCTGGCCTCACATGTGTGCCTTCAATTACACGGGTACGGACAGAACCTGCAGCGGGCTCAGTCCAACTCCCCAGTCTTAATGAGAAAAGGAAGACCCAGGAAGATGAGGTGATTTGCCCCAAGTGACACTTATGTTTTCCAGGAGCCTGGGGAAGTTGGGTTTACGTCACAAACTTTAAGAGCACTCACAGCACATAATAAAAGACAACTCTGGCCTGCAGGACAGTGAGGGGAGGGACGAGGCACAACAGCACCCTCCTAAGTCCAGACTCAAACCTTCTGCACGAGTGGGGTTCAGAGTCTGCGGAGAAGACGGAAACCGTCATTGGAGGCGCTTCCAGCTTCTGATTTGTCAGCAAAGGGCCCTGGTCTGTAATTACTGTTCTGTAGCATAGTCATCCCAGAAAAGGAAAGACTATTTTAATACAAAAAATAAAATAAAAAGGACATAACCCCGAAGTAAAGAGCATTCCTACAACTTTCGGTTTATGAAAAACTCCTTATTTTAGTCATTTTATTACAAGCCAGCACTCAGAAGCAATCCTTGGTTCTTAACCTACTGTGGGTCGTAAGTGCCTTTGAGAATCTGATGAAAGCAATGGGCCTTTGCACAGAAAAATGCACAGAACTCCATCCATACGCACTTTCTCAAGTAAGCCCAGAGACTTGCAGGCCCCGGGTCAAGGCCGCCCGCTGTGAGTGGACGTCTGTGCCTCCCTGATGGTGACTTCACCCTCGAGTCATCCTCCACGGCTCTGAGCTCCTCTACCAGACGTCGGAGACGCAGGAGCAGGTCCCACCGTCACGCCCAGAGCGCTCGGGACTCAGTCTGCAGAGGGGCTGCAATGCCATGAAAATGTCGGGGAGCTGCTTTTCCTTCTGCCCCAGCCCTGGCTGGCCGCCAGTGACACTGCCAAATCCCAAAAGATACGAAAACAGGCCCAAGCCCAGAAGTTCGTCTGGGCCAGTATAAAAAGGCCCCATATGGTGGTGTCAGAGCACGGAGATTCTGGGGAAAAGACTGGGAGGAGGGGGAGACCAAGGAAGGCAGTTCTTCTCCATCTCACACTGTCACTCTCTTAAGGCCCAGCTGAAGAAGCAGCAAGAGTAGGAGAGCCGCAACAGGCCCAGCTTCAGCCAGCTTCGCAGTGACGAACAAGGGCAAGCGCTTCTGCTCGCCAGCTACAGGTAGACGTGCGGACGGCTCAGAAAGGCTTCTCACAGCACCTGTCCTAAGATGGCCCTGATGGACCCAACCTGCACCCCCTGGCCAGCTGGTGGATCCCAAGGTCATCCACGGAGAACACACAAAATCATTCCTCAGCATCCCTCGGGAAGAGGCCAGATGGGGAAAAAAAAGATCTTTATTGCAACGCCATTGCCTGACTATAAAAGAGGAAAATTGTACTTGGGACCTCCCTGTCCCTCCCCCATCCCATCCTTAAAATACGGACTAACTTATCTGTACTGCAAATAGAGGCAAGAGGTACTTCCTTAAGTATGGAAAGATTCCTGGCTCTAACATACGCAAAATTCAAAAAGACATTATTAATAGCAAAAGGACATAGGTCTCCTTGTGTGGATTATCAACAATTTTTTTTTTCCAGATGAAAGTTGGGGAAAAGGACGAGTGTTGTAGCACAGCGCAGTAAACCTCTGTTTAACCCTGCCGGCAGACCAGGTCCAGTCCCAACTGCTCTGCTCTGCTTCTGATACAGCTTCCCGCTATGCACCTGGGAAGGCAGCGGATGACAGCCCAAGTACTTGGGTCCCATGTGCAGAGACCCAGATGGAGCTCCAGACATTTGGGCAGTGAGACAGCAGACAGATGATCTCTCTCTCTTCCCCCTACCCTACACCCCAACGTTCTACCTTTAAAATAAATAGGTAAAATGAATGTTTTTTTTAATGTTGAGAGAAATCCTTAAAAGTGACTGGGGTGGGGGCAGCTAATGAAAAGGCTTTGTGGAAGGAAGAAGCCCTGCAAATCCCTGAAAAAGGGGTGAGAATCTGACAGCTCTCAAAGCAAATTCCGCTGGGTTCAGCCACTTGGCAGTGGATTAAATAGGCATGGGTACCTACGAACCGTCCCACAGCTCCACAATGAGTTTCGAGGCTCTCCTGCTTTAGCTGGGTGCTGAGGACCTGTGTATTCACATGATTATTATTTTTCCCTAAACTGCACATAAGAAGGGACCTTCAGAAAGTTCACAGAAAATGGAATTAAAGACAAGTTTATTTGGACTTAAAAATGGTTGCAATCCATGCACGGGTTTCTCATAACACATATTCTTTTCATGACCTTTTCAGACTTGTCATATACCTGGATTTCAAAAGTCTTTGCCCCAGAATGAACTTACCTTGTAATTCCATTTTCCACGAACTTTTTGACATGCACGTGAATGTAAGACATATACATAAATAAAAATGTAAGGGGCAGGTGTTTGGCCCAGCAGTTAAGACACACTTAGGATGACCACATCTCATATCTGGAGTGCCTGGTTCGAGTCCTGGCTCCTCCACTTTTGACCCAGCTCCTTGCTAATGCACACCCTGGAAGGCAGCAGATGGTGGCTCAAGTACCTGGGTCCCTGCCACCCACATGGGAGACTCAGGTTGAGTTTCAGGCTCCTAGCTTTGGCTTGGTCCAGCCCTGGCTATTTGGAAGACTTGGGAAGTGAACTATGGATTAAAGATCTTTCTCTTGTCTCTCTGTCTCTGTCTCTGTCTCTGTCTCTCTCTCTCTCTCTCTCTCCCCCCTCCGCCTTTCAAATAAAAGGAAGATCAATAAGTAAAACAGTAACATTTGAAAGTCTCCTGGTTCCTGTTATCTGCGCCACTCACAGCGGCAGGGTGAGCCTCCTCCATCAGATCTGCAAGTCTTCCCGGGCCCCTGCCTCTGTGCCTCTTCCCTTGGTTTGGCTCCCTGTTTCTGGGCCCAGCAGGAATGTGAGCAGCAACGCTCCAAGAGGAGAATGTGTTAAAGCTCCAGTCTGCCACGGAAGGTGCCTGCTCAGGAGCGAGGCTGGCCACAGAGGCTGCCTTTCCACAGCCCCTCGGAAGGAAGGGCGGACCCGAGGTGCAGTCAGAGCCATCCCCCTGGGGCCTCACTCCAGCGGCCTCGGCCCCAGCCAGGAGACGAGAAGGCGTCTTGCTAGGTTTAAAGAATCCTGGGGCAGGAAACAAATTGGTTCTCCATGTCTGCAGGTTCCACAAAATGGATTCAGCTAACCCCAAGTCAAAACTCGCGGGCAAAAACCGTGTCTACACTGCACGCATGCAAAAGTTTTCCTTGTTACTATTCCCAAACCAGCACAGTGTAACCCTCTACACAGCATTTACATTGCATTGGGTAGTATAAATCACAGGTGACTTAGGTATATGCATAGCACACAGACAAGTACTACACCGTTTCATACAAGGGACTTGAGCATATGGCATTCCTAGGACCTATGCCCCGGAAATACAGGGGATAATTGGGCGGCTCAGGCTTCAGGGAAGGGAGTCCTGTGGCATAGCAGATAAAGCCACCGCCTGTAGTGCCAGCTTCCCATATGGGTGCCAGTTCAAGTCCTGGCTGCTGCACTTCTGATCTAGCTCCCTGCTATGGCCTGGGAAAACAGTGGAGGATGGCACAAGTCCCTGGGCTCCTGTACCCATGGGGGAGACCTGGAAGAAGCTCCTAGCTTCTGGCTTTGGATCAGCCCAGCTCTGGCCATTGCGGCCATTTGTGGAGTGAACCAGCGGATTGAAGACTGCTTTCTCTCTCTGCCTCTCCTTCTCTCTCTGTGTAACTCTGACTTTCAAATAAATAAATAAATCTTTTAAAAAGGAAGGAAGGAAGGAAGGAAGGAAGGAAGGAAGGGAGGGAGGGAGGGAGGGAGGGAGGGAGGGAGGGAGGGAGGGAGGGAGGGAGGAAGGAAGGAAGGACAAGCATCTGGGACTTGCACAAGTGCCCGTATGGGATGCTGATACTACAGGCAGCAGCTTTACTAGTTATGCCACAGTGCCAGCCCCTCTGATATGTTTTTTTTTTAAAATAGGCAGAGCAGGAATGGGTATTTGGCACAATGATAAAATCATTACTTGAGATGCCCGCATCCCATATCTGAGTACCTAGTTCCAATCCTGACTCCGCCACTACCCAGGTTCTTGCTAATGAACACTCCGAGAGGAAGCAGGTGATGGCTCAAGTACGTGAGTCCCTGCCACCCACGTGAGAGACTCTGAGAGTCAGGCTCCTGACACTGGCCTGGCCCAGTCCCGTCTGTTGTGGGTGCTTGAGAAGTAAGCCAGCAGATGGAGGATATCTCTGTGTGTCTCTGTCTCTTTCTTTGTCTCTACCTTTCAAATGAACAACAAAAATGAAAACGAAAATAATTTTAAAAGTCTGATAAACTCTTTGCCCCCTGCCTCAAACTTCCTAGTGCAGCTACAGAGCTCCCGAAACAATGCAAGGAAGAAAATGGAAGCCATTTTTCTTTCAGGTTCACTCTGGGCCACACACTAGACTTGGCAGTCCACATAGAGCATTTCCTTTAGGTTCACAATTACCCTGTGAGATATCCCATAGATGAGTGAGCTGAGGCTCAGAGGAATTAACTATTCCCACCAAGGCCAAGTCAAAACAGTCAATAAATGGAAAAGCCTAGATGCAAGTCCAGCTCTGTCTTATTGCAAAGCCTGGGCTGAGAGGTCCCGGAGTGAAACTCAAAGTCCCTGAATGAAACCATGAGCAACAGCTTGTGTCTTGGCAGAAGCTGGCAACTTACTATTCTGAGCAAGGCTTCATCAATCGGTTTAGGCATTAACAAGATGCAGAGGCTTGGGCCAACACGGTTCTGCAAAGATTGCATATGTCTCCAAACACAGCTCTGAGTTACCTCCAGGGAGTGAAACGTCCGCCGCTCTCCAGTGAGTCACCAGGCTGCATTTGCTGGAATAAATGAAAGCATTGTGAGAGCAGGAAATCAAGACAAACACCTCCACTTGCTAAATCAAACAGCTTCCCTTTCGGAGCCCCTGGAGGTCAGTTCTCACCAAACGGACAGACACACTCTGCAAAGTCTCTGCAGGCTTCCCAGCTTGTAAATGGGAGGCCACGTTCTTCATGCTCCCCTCTCACTAAATCTGGCATGGGGAAGACCTCTGGCTCCCATCCGCTGGGAGATGACCAGTAGCCTGGTTGGCTGGAGAGATAGATGATTCCATTTGAATGAACTTTGTAAACCCACTATACCTAATTCAGAGCACTCCATATAACGAAAATGTCTTATTCACAGAAAAGCACTTTGGGAGCATTTGTTACATATATGCTATCATTTATAGAGCCACACCAAATACAAACACAAATTGGTCTCTTTGGAATATACTAGCATAGAGTACACAATATTTAATGCCTTCACTACATCTATTTATTTATTTGAAAGAGAGAGAGAGAGAGAGAGAGAGAGAGAGAGAGAGAGAGAGAGAGAGAGAGGTCTTCCAGCCACTGGTTTGCTTTCTAAATGCTGGCAACTGCCAGGGCTGGGCCAGGCCAAACCCAGGAGTCCAGAACTCAATCTGGGTTTCCCACATGGGTGGTAGGGGCCCAAGTACTTGAGCCATCATCTGCTACCCAAGCACTGTGGCATGGCAGGTAAAGCTGCCGCCTGCAGTGCCAGCATCCCATATGGGTGCCACTTTGAGTCCCAGCTGCTCCACTTCCTATCCAGCTCTCTGCTATGGCCTGGGAAAGCAGTAGAAGATGGCCCAAGTGCTTGGGTCCCTGCACCCACGTGGGAGACCTGGAAGAAGCTCCTGGCTCCTGGCTTTGGATCAGCACAGCTCTGGCCATTGCAGCCATCTCGGGAGTGAACCAGCGGATGGAAGACTTCCTCACCACCGTGCCAAACATCACGTCTATGGCTTGGCTGTTCTCTGTACTCACCAGGACTTCCTGCAGTGACTGTGTAGTCTTCTCTTCCATTTGCACATTGTCAATTGCTTGAGGTCTACAATAAAAAGCTCTGACTCTTTGATTCCACTGGATCCAGTAGTAGCGTTTCCAGTTGAGTCCTCCCAGGAGAAATTCCAGAAGGTGCCTCCTTTCCTCCATGAACGGATTCGAGGTGCTTTTATTCTGAAACTTACCAAGCCTCTGGGTGGTGTTTATCTCTGTGGCGGGGCAGCAGACAGGGCTCTCCCCCCGTTCTACCTTCTTCCCTTGGCCTCTCCAAAGCATCCGACACCGTGGCCCACTCCATCTTCCCCCAAAACTCTCTCCCCTCCTGACCTCCCAGACATTAGAAATAAATCAAGGGTGTGGTGAAGTGGAAAGACAGCGACTTTGGAGTCAGACAAATGTGACTTTCTGTCTTGGCTCCAGACACCAGCTCTGAGGCTTGAACCAGTGATTTCACGTGCCTCGTCAGGTCGCAGTGTTCTTCCCTCAAAAAGAAGAGCAACATGACCCACTCCACCGCCTTCAACCTTGAAACCTTACCCAGCTGCATTTGTAACCCTGGGCATGAAGCTAGCACGATGCCTTCCATGAGACAGACACTAAGTTAGCTACTTTCTACTTCCAGCGTGCATCCTACAATGACATCCTTATCCAGGGCTCTCCATAGAAACAGAGCCACTAGGATACACACACACACACACACACACAATAAACATACGTGTATTATACATGTACATATATACATATAAATAGACAGATAACAGGTAGAAGATGATTGATAGATAGATAGCAGACAGATAATGCTAAAGACTTGGCTTCGGTGATTGTGGGGGTGGCAAGTGTGAAACCAGCAGGGCAGGCCAGCAGCCTGGCGGCTCGGCTAAGGCTCGAGGTTGGAGTCTCGGGTCTGAATCTGCAGAGCAGCAGGCTGGAAATTCGGGGAGTGGTGAGAATTCCTTCACGGAGAACCCTCAACCTTTACTCCAAAGGCTTTCCATTGACTGGATGAGGCCCGTTCACTCTTACTCACACAGGCAATCAATCTTCTTGATGCAAAGGCTACTATGTAAGTGCTATTCTCATATTATCAAAAATAAAATACCTTCACAGCCATGTCCACATGGCTGCTTCATCAAACACCTGGAGGCCATGGCCTAGTCTGGCTGACATAAAACAAAGCACCACACTCCACAGGACTGGTCCCTCTTCGCAGCAACTGGGCCTCAGTTCAAAGTTAGAGGGCTTAGCAGAAGACCCTGGAAAGGCACAGCCCGCCTCACAAGTCTGTGAAGCCCACTCAGGGTCAGAATCCTGGGCTACTCCCTGAGGCCTCTCTTAGGGGTCTTCCATCAGGAAAGATGTTAAAGCTGCCCGCTCCCATCAGCTCAAGTGTGCAGGACCCTGGGCCCTCACTGGGCTCCGCTGGGCCTCAGTGTAATGTCTGAGGGGAACACTTAGACCTGGTGCACCTGAAGTGCCCTTCTTCCTTCTTAACTACTGCGATCCTCTGCTTGTTTTAGAACTAGATTTGCAGAAACTTGTTAGGAATTTCCAGTTTGCGATTGCTTCACGTTTTTTGGAAATGGTTCCACATTTTCAAACAGCCTTAAGAACTGACTTAGGGGCTGGCATTTAGCACAGTAGTTAAGACACACTAGGGATGCCTGCATCTTAGAGTGCCGGGGTTCAAATCTCAGCTCTGCTCCCGATTCCAGCTTCTGCAAACGCACACCCTGGGAGGAAGTGGTGATGGCTCTGGTATTTGGATCTGCACCATACCCATGGAGACCTGGATTGAGTTCTGGGCTCCTGGCTCAGCCTCCAACTGTTGCAGGCAGACGGAAGATCTCTCTCTCTCTCTCTTTCAAATAAATAATTAAAAAAAAAAAAAAAAAAGAATCTGGCCGGTGCCATGGCTCAACAGGCTATCCTCCACCTTGCGGCGCCGGCACACCGGGTTCTAGTCCCGGTTGGGGCACCGGATTCTGCCCCGGTTGCTCATCTTCCAGTCCAGCTCTCTGCTGTGGCCTGGGAGTGCAGTGGAGGATGGCCCAAGTGCTTGGGCCCTGCACCCCATGGGAGACCAGGAGAAGCACCTGACTCCTGCTATCGGATCAGTGCAGTGCGCCGGCTGCAGCACGCCGGCCATGGCGGCCATTGGAGGGTGAACCAACGGCAAAGGAAGACCTTTCTCTCTGTCTCTGTCTCTCTCACTGTCCACTCTTCCTGTCAAAAAATAAAATAAAAATAAAAAAAAGAATCAGCATCAGGAAAGTTCTGTAGGATTGAGGCATACACAGGGGCACTTGAGTGCCCGGAAGAGCCATCTCCAGGTGCTGGATCAAGACAGCCTCTGCAAATCGCCCAAACTTCATGACAGAGCTCGTGAGAGGAGCCAGTGGGGAGCCTGGCCAGGACTGGTGAGGTCCTGAGCAAGACGCTGGAGGAAAGGGCCTTTGACAAGGTCTGTGTGCTCGCTGGCCCGTTCTGCTGCAATCCAAAGAGGAAGCTGTCATCCGGGAGTGGCCGAAGGAGGCCCGTGGCACAGTGGTGCCTCTGGGGGTGAAGTCTTCCTGTGATGCTCCAGAGCCTGCAGCCTCGTGGGGCCCTGCCCCCTGCAGAAGCAAAGGCTGCTGGGGTGGGACGCACCTCCCAGGCACGCCAGGGTCCCGTGGGAGCTCGCTGCTCTTGCGACGCTTGCTCTTGGCCATGCTGTACTTCCTTCAAGTTCTGTGACCAGCTCCATGGTAATAGTTACCAGCTTTGCTGAGTGCAGCCCTGACCCTTCCCTCCACCCCACCCCCACCTTGGGTCTGCTTGATGCCATTTAGCTTCCTTTTTAGCAAGACAGTCACTGTCCTTATATAGTTTTTTTAAGATTTTTATTTATTTATTTGAGAGGCAGAACTACAGACAGAGAGAGAGAAAGACAGAAGAAAGGTCTTCCTTCCATTGGTTCACTCCCCAAATGACCACAGCGGCCAGACTGGGCCAATCCGAAGCCATCTCTGGGTCACTCCCCAGTTGGCTGCAATTGCTAGAGCTGTGCTGATCTGAAGCCAGGAGCCAGGAGCTTCTTCCAGGTCTCCCACACAGGTGCAGAGGCTCAAGGACTTGGGTCATCTTCTGCTTTTCCCAGGCCATAGCAGAGAGCTGGATCGGAAGTGGAGCAACGGGGACTCGAACCAGTGCCCATATGGGATACCAGCACTGCAGGTAGAGGCTTAGCCTACTACACCACAGCGCCGGCCTTCCTTGAGTAGCTTTTTGGATCAATAAACTCAGTGACCTACCAACAGAGGGAGAGAATTGATACTGTTTGTGAATCAGAATGCTGATCTCTTTATCACCATGATGTGACGTCATTCATCTAGTGAGTGCTCCATTCACTTTTATTGATTAAAAAACAGTTCAAGAAGGTGATATTTTATTTAAGGTTTTTTGTTTGTTTTTTTATTTGAAAAGCAGAGCTAGAGAGAGAGAGAGAGAGAGAGAGAGAGAGAGAGCGATCTTCCATTCCCTGGTTCACTACCCAAATAGCTGCAATGGCTGGGGCTGGGCCAGGCTGAAGCCAGGAACCAGGAACTTTTTTCAGATCTCCCACGTGGGTGCAGGGGCCCAAGCACTTGGACCATCTTCTGCTTTCCCAGGCACATTAGCAGAGCTGGACCAGAAGTGGAGCAGCCTATATGGGATATGGGCGCCCATATGGGATGCCAGCAGGTGTCGTAGGTGACAGCTTAACCTGCCATACCCCAGTGCCCTGTTAGGTGTGTCTTATTTAAAAGAAACACACACTGTGGGCATTTAAGACACTCACATCTCAGAGTACCTGGCTGATCCCTTGCTCTGCTCCTGACTTGTTTCCTGCTAATTAATGCAGATCCTGGGAGGCAGCAACAATGATGGCTCAAGTAATTGGGTTGCTGCCACCCATGTTGGGGACCAGGATTGAGTTCCCTGCTCCCGACTTTGGGCCTAGCTAGGAGCTGTTATGGGCATTTGGGGAGTTAGTCAATGGGTGGGAACGCTCTTTTATAGTGTCTGCCTGCCTTTCAAATGAATAAATAAATAAATTTTAATGAATTTTTTAAAGACACAGATAACAAGGTGGGGGGAGGACAGTGGCATTATGGCATGCAGGGTAAAGTCACTGCCTTTGGCCCCAGCAACCCCTATGGGCACCCGTTCATGTCCTGGCTGCTTCACTTCCAATCCAGCTCCCTGCTAATAGTCTGAGAAAGCAGCAGAAGGTGGCCCAAGTGCTTGGGCTCCTACCACACACACAGGAGACCCCGATGAAGCTCCTGGCTCTTAGCTTCAGCCTGGCCCAGTCCTGGCCATTGCAGCCATCTAAGGAGTGAGCTAGCAGATAGAAGATCTCTCTCTCTCTCTCTCTCTCTCTCTCTCTCTCTCTCTCTCCTCTTCCCTCCCCCAGTAACTCTTTCAATAAATAAATAAATCTTTAAAAAACTTCCTCACTTCAAAAAAAAAAAAAAAAAGAGACACAGATAACAGAAACCCCAAATAATGAGAGACAGACCCATGTTCTGCCTGCACCATCTTGTAGTTCAGGGAACTTCTCAGTGTATTGGGAAGAAAGAGGGCTCAAGTTACACGGGGAATCGCTTGGCCTAGCCCAGAGCCAAGGTCATCAAGCCAGCCATCTGGAAATCAAGTTCCATGGGGACCAGTCGGGACGTCACCGCTGAGACCCAGGTTCGCCAGCTGACCGCAGCAAGCTCCCTTCCACCTCCCAGGTTACCTGAAGCCGTAATTTACCTGAATAAGCACATTATGAGGAATACATATTTCCCTGATCTGACACCACCCAGAGCAGGGCTTCCATCGACACCTCAGCCACCAGCAGTGTGAACAGAAACTGCATATTCCTTTAGAAAACACTTGGAAAAAAAGACATGTGAACTCACAATGATTCTGGGAAAGAAACTGAATACACTCCTAATAAACAAAGACAACCAGTCAAGAGTTTAACATCGAAAAGTACTAAACACTTACGAATAAGCTTAACGACATACATGCACAAGATTTATATGATAAAAATCTTTAAATTCTAACAAGAGACACAGAAAATATTTTTAAATAAAGACATACTTCATTCTGGACAATAAGATTTAACAAAAATAAATATATTAATTCCTCTTATACTCATCTAAAATTTTATTATTAAACCAATAAATAAAACTAACAGGATTTTTATGTAAACCAAACAAGCTAATGCTAGCATTTGTATGGAAAATCTGGCATGGTAGTACAATGGGTTAAGTCACCGCCTGCAGCACCAGCATTCCATCTGGGTGCCAGTTCCAGTCCCGGCTGCTCCACTTCTAATCCAGCGCCCTGCTAATGTGCCTGGGAAAGCAGCAGAGGATGCTCCAAGCGCTTGGGTCCCTGCGCTCACATGGGAGACCTGGATGGCCTGGCCTGGTCCTGGCCATTGTGGCTACTTGGGGAATGAACCAAGAAATGGAAGATCTCTTTCACTGTCTCCCTCTCTTTCTGTCATTATGCCTTTCACATAAATAAAATAAACCTTTTTAAAAAACTAAAATTTGTACAGAAAATAAGAACAGTGATCAGGGCCGGCATTGTAGCACAACAGGTTAAAGCCTGGCCTGAAACACCGGCATCCCATGTGGGCGCCAGTTCGAGTCCCAGCTGCTCCACTTCTGACCCAGCTCTCTGCTATGGCCTGGGAAAGCAGTAGAAGATGGCCCAAGTCCTTGGGTTTCTGCGCCAGCATGGGAGAGCCAGATGAAGCTCCTGCCTCCTGGCTTCGGATCGGCTCAGCTCCAGCAGTTGCGGCCATCTGGGCAGTGAACCAGTGGATGGAAGACCTCTGCCTCTGCCTCTCTGTAACTCTGCCTTTCAAGTAAACAAATCTTTAAACAAAAGAAAACACATTTAAAGCATAATAAAGCAATATAGTATTGAAGCATAAACACATCACTGGTACAGAAGAGACTCAAATATATATAAATAAATGTATATTAAACAGACATCCACATAGGGATTTATACAAGAACACATATACATAAGCAAATTGCTACATTTTTTTAATTCTCATTTTGAATCAGTATGAGGGAATGGATTATTCAGAAAATGATGCTGGGACAATTAGGTTGCCAATAGGGAAAATATAAGTCTGAATATATACCCAATATATGACAACGATCAATCACAAAAATTCCAGATTAAAAAAAAAATGCAAGCCTCAAAAATAAAACCAGAAAAAAAATAGGATAAAACATGCGATTTTTTTCAATATTAAATGAAACTCCAAAGGCATAACAGAAAAGATTAATAAAATGAATTGCCTTAAGAAAAAGAAAATATCATAATCTAGAAAATACAAAGAAAGTCAAATAATATACATATCATTTTCAAGATATATACGTATATGTGTGTATCTTTAAAGTATATATAAAACAAAGGGTTACTTTCCTTGGTATGCAAATCAATGAGACCAGAAGCCAATAGAAAACAACCTGTAAAGACTGTTAACAGAAACAGGCGAAAAGTTCAAAGAACAACCTGTGACTCTCCATCCCTGGGGAGACACGAGCCTGAGAGATCAGATCTGACACGACAGCAGACTCATCCGACCAGGAGAAAAGCGAGCCTTTGGACGCCAGCAGTGGGAGCAGGGCGACCCTGTGAGAGCAGTTTGGCAGTACTTCTCGAAATGAAGAGCAGACACCCTCGACTCAATGACGGATGCCCTTCTAGCCACTGGCTTTAGAGGGACATTTGCGTAGGTGTGAAATGACAAGAGACGGGACCTTGACAGCAGCATTACTTGAATAGCCACAGACTGGAAAGAAGCACCCCGCAACAGGGCACTGATTCGATTCCGAACCCGGATATGTGAATGGAAAAAAGCAAAATGCAGGCAGGGCGACGTAGCGTGCTACCCCTGTGAAAGATAAACAGCACACAGATAATGTTTCTGAGCTTGTATGCACCTCGCCGCCCAAGGCACGCCGTCCATGCAAGAAACGAGAAGTTGCATCTGGGAGAGGAGCTGAATGGCTGGGGCACAGGGCAGAAGGACCCTGGTGAACAACAGTCCAGTTCATGACTTTGGGATTTCATACGAGTCAAGAAAGTTTCCCTCTTTCTGCTAAGCCTTTGTCAGCCTCAGGAGCTGCAGAGCCAGGTCCCCTGCAGACGGGCAGGCCTCTGCTGTTTCAGCGAGGGCGGGTGTGACTCCCGGGCACATAGGAGCTGAAGGATCCCTGACACAGGGCAGCACTGCTAACACACACTTACCAAAATAATAATAGCAACAGTGATGTCAGCAGCAACGCACACGTACTGAAGAAGCCAAACTTGCGCAAGCTCTTTTCACCAAAAATTCCTTGGCAACCAAAGCAGAGATTTTACACTGCACGAGGCATTCTTTTATTCTCTCTGCTGCGCAGTTGTAGCCTCTATTAATAATTTCACCAGCATTTATATTTTGCAAAATGCTTTTCCCTGATCTTATGGCCTAGGTAAGAAGATAAGAAGCCTGAATTTGGAGTTATGGGAAAAGAAGAGAATTGCTGCGAAAAAGAGTTCAATACCTCCAAACTCACCACCCTCCGTCTCACAGCCAGGCAGCAGCAGTTCTAAAGAAAGCACATGCATGCCCACATCCCTTCAATCTGGGTGCATCGGTGTTACAAGCCACAGCTGCATTTCTGGAACACTAGGAGAGGGAGGGCAGAGCCTCCAGCGTCAGACAGTGCCGGCTTCCCTTCTGTGTTCTTCGATTTCCTGCCTTAAGTCAAGATGAGAAGACAATACGGCATCGTGAATAAGAGCACGCGTTCAGGAGCCTGAGTGTGGGGACCCAAGTCCCCTCTCTGCCACCACAGGACCTTGGCCGAGTGATCTCACTTCTCTGCACTTCATCAGACCGAGCTATAAAACAGGGCAGAGTATCACCTCACTCACGTGGGATAAGGATGAGATAAATAGGCGTACATGAAGCATTTTGTGTAGAAACAGGCAGATAGTAAGTGCTACGCAACCAATTTTTACTGCTATGATCTCAGACCAGTCCTGGAGTGTTGAAGGAATAGAATACACAAAAATCCAGGTAAAATCCAGGGACGTAGGCAGAGACAGAGAGGAAACTCCATGATGGCTAAAAAGGCTCAGAGGACAAACAGTAATGAAAGTGGCTTCTTTCCAAGATAAGAAAAAAGCCACAAGACAGTGAGCCAAGGGGCCAAGCAGAGCAAAGCTGTTTCTTCCTTGTTCTGCAGACTGCTCAGCTGCCAGTTGCACCTTCCGGTCTGGGTGCGTGTCACTGCAGAGGTTTTATATCAGGGTGCCAGGCTGAGCCGGTTCTGTGTTAGGGGATGGGGACACCACTTACCAAGCCCCAGGGTTCAAGAGTCTCACTCTCTGTGGCCTAGCGTTATGGGGAGACTTGACCTCCTAGACCAACTAATGAGGAAGTGAGGCTGCCGGAAGAGGGATGGAAGGAGGCTCCAGGTCCAGCCTCTCTCACTGTGGGGCTCCTGCACACCCTGGGAACACAGAACAGGCCACGACCCACCGCCAGCTCACACAGGTTGTGCTATTGGATGGAGAGGCAAATGCAGACAGAAGGGGCCTTCCAGAACACACGGGAGGATTTTTCTGTCTTATGGTAATCGAGATGCAGGGAGAAGAAACAATTTTCCCCAAAAATTGTAGGGTGTATTCAAAATCATCTTAACAAACAGGATTGCTGATAACTGAATATAAGCGCTTCTACTAAGTAAACATTATTGCATCTTTAATTACTATATTTTAGCCATTTTAAAAATGGTCCTTCTTTAACTGAAAAAAAAAAAAAAACTCCAAGCAAAATAAGTATCTCTAACTAAAATGGTGACAACTGTTGAACAGTCACTTTGCAGTGCCAGGTACAGAACAAGATGAACAGGGACACACCAGAATTTGTCACACAAGTTCCCAGTGCAGACTTGGAGGACGTCGTAGGACACCTAGGAGAGGCTCATTCGGACACGGGTCTAGGAGGGGCTGCACACACCTGCAACTTCCCACCTTTGCTGAGAACAGTCTGGAACTATCAGCCACAGTTTATCCAAAGTCCCTAGGAAACTGCTCCGGCTCTCAGCCTGCCTCTACCTGGCAGCTGTGCTGAACCCTGTGGTGTCCTCTCCTCTGCACGCCGTGTGGCATCTGTCACCCTCTTGCGCCTGGCCTCCCCACACCCCAGCCCACAGGTCTCAAGCAAAGCAACCTACTCAGAATCCAGCTGCTGAGGGTGCAGCCACACATCCATCCCAAGGCCTCGAGTGGCCAGAACTGTAGGGAACAAATTTTTACCCACAGATCTTGTTCCAAAAGATTTGTTCTACAGATTCATTGACTTTTTTTCATTTAAAATAATTAAACTCTCATCTGACAGCCAATCAGAGCTCCATGCAACAGCAGATAACTAGTATTGCCAAGTGACTTACTATTATCGACAACATGCATTTTAGTAAGCCAGAGCTACTGATTCTGAATCAATGTTTGCTCTCTGCCTCATCTATTCCCTGACCACATATTTATTATTTCCCTCCCAGAGTCACAGGGGCCACAGAACCCATGGACAACGCTTAAAGCCCCATGACACAGCTTAAAGCCCCAAAGCCAGCACACTTCCCAAGTCGGGGTCTGGCGCGACCACTAGTGACGGGCTCTAGGTCCCTCCCCCACCCCACCCCAGCAGCTACTTTCTCTATAATCTGAAGTCTCACATTTCCAAGGACCAGTGAAAAACATTTCCTATCAGCAAGAAGTTAATTTATTTGCAGGGGGAAATGAACGGCTCCCTTTGCTTTCCTGATCCTCCCCTGGGTACCAGAAACAATACTCAGTGACCCCGAAGAGAGCCCAGACAGAGCCTTTGCTTATGTAAGGTGGCCTGGAGTCAGCAGAGGGTGATGGAGGACGCAAACCCCACACATCCCGTGGTAGTGGGTGCGAGGATGGGTTCTTTAAGCTAAGGCACGCAGTCTAATTGAATGCACTCCTTGGTGAGAAATGACTTGGTGGCTTCTGTCTCTGTGCATCACACTTAAGAGCAGAGTACTGAGACAGGAGCGCTTGGAACAAATTATCAGGCTCTGCACCGCACAAACTCAGGTAAGAGAGACTCACTGACAGGACCAAGATTAGTGGGTGGTGGTGAGACTGGCTACAAAGGGCCCTCCTCTCCTTCTGTCTCCAGTACTTTAATCCCCAAACACTAAAATTCTTTCCCCTTTGTATTAAAAAAAAAATAGAAGAGGGAGGCTTTAGCCACTTGGGGCATCTTAGGATTGAAAGGAACAATATCTGAGACCATGCTCCAAAAATAGGCCATCTGCAGGCCAAGCAAGAACCATAACCCAGGGCCGGCGCCTTGGAGTAGCGGATAAAGCCGCGGTCTAGGACCCCAGCATCCCACATAGGCGCTGATTGGAGTCCCAGCTGCTCCACATCCCATCCAGCTCCCTACTAATGGCCTGGGAGAAGCAGCAGAAGATGGCCCAAGTGTCTGGGCCCCTGCCACCATGTGGGAGACCTGGAAGAAGCTCCTGGCTCCTAGCTTCAATCTGGCTCAGCCCTGGCCATGGTGGCCATCTGAGGAGTGAACCAGTGGACAGAAGATCTCTGTCTCTTTGACTCTCCTCTTTTCTCTCTGTCACTCTTTCAAATAAATAAATAATCTTAAAAAAAAAAAAAGGCAGTTTGCAAGCACCACATGCACCTGTTTTATCCAAATAGACAGCCACAGAAGCACCAAAATGCTGCCGAGAGGGAAGGAACTCACCGTACAGAAGACAAAACAAGACCCTTTTATTTTTAAAACTCTGGTGAAATAGGTTTCCATATGACATCCCATTTTTTAAAAAAATTAATGTAAACCAACCTGTGGGTTAGTCACACTATACAGACTTCATCAGGGTGTGTACAGATGCCTAGAGTATTTACAAATGCTATTTGCTAGGTAGTAAAGTTTTCTTGCCATTTTTCCAGCACTTATTCCACAGTAAAAGAAGGGGGAGACATTTCGGTGTTTTCGTATAAAAATTCTTAACAAATGGAGAAAGGCAATTTTCCTGAGAGAAGATTTGTTCTTGAAATATTTTTTCTTTAACAATTGGGAATATAGAAATGGGATATAGTTGTCAAAGACACATAAGAATGTCTAAGTTAACATTTTTCTTTTAAATTATTTTAAGTACCATTAAGTTAAAATGTTTACATTCATTATAAAAAATGCTGTTAAATCTTATGCAAGTGATTTAACACTGATTGCTGCAACGCAAATTGCACTTTTTAAAAAAATTATTGTATACATGGAAGAAAAATATCTTGTTTGCTACCCTGTTTACAAATGCCGACTGACTTCCGGCCAGTCACACGATATGAAGTTTGAGAAACGTCAGTCACAGTGTACGTTACAGTTCGAATGCGGCCTTGCAAAACGAGTGACATTTCTGACGAGACCTCAGGAACCGCCTCGGCCCGCGGAGATGTGTACCAAACGGCCTCACGCGCTCTCTCCGGGAACGCGAGTGGAATCTGCACGTGGACAAGCAATGAAGAAATTCTGGAACAACCAAAATCGGTCAGAAGAAGCACATGATTCGGGGCAATACACACAAAGTCTGTTTTCTGAAACTCTCCGTCCCCCTTGGCAGGCAAGGCCCCGTCCTGAGGCCTGGCTTCCGGCAGCGGTGCGGGGGCCCGGCCAGGGGCTGACCAGGGGCCAGGCCGGCCCCGTCGTCTCCGCCCCTCCAGCCAGCCCCTCGGCAAGTCCATCTCTTTCGAAATAAAGGCACAGAAATCACGCGGCGGAGGAATGTCTTCCAGCAGAGTGGCCAGCCACCGTCCTGACTGCTGGACAAGACGGGACACGGGGCCGGGCGGCTCAGGCCAGGGCCAGCGCGCACCAGGAATCCTGTCGCACAGAAGAGGTGACCTCCGCCGACGAGGCCAGGTTGACGCCCATGTAGAGCCCGTCTTGACCTGAATACTTGAGCTCACTGTTCTCCGGGTTGCTGCTCTCTCCCGCGCCGGACATCACTGGGGCGCCCGCCTGGGGGTTGCAGACAGAGGGGAAGACGGTTATCCACCATGCTACCAGCCATCCCAAGCCCGCCACTCAAATGCTATGCTGGGAGCAGGAGGGCGAGAGCCACTCCCCAGAGAGCCACATGGGAAAGAACAAGGCAGGCACTGCTCTGCACCGCCTCCACCAGGCGGCCGGAGCTGCTCACGGTGCTGCGAAGTGCACTGGCCCGACCCCGCCGCAGTCTCAGAACCATCACCCAGGTAACTTCAGCTTGTGCCGGCAACAGCCCGGCAAGATGCAAGGCAGAGGAGGCAGCACTGCAGACGGGGGCTGGCACTGCGGCACAGATTAAGGCCTGGGCATCCGGTTATCAGAGCGCAGTTCAAGTCCTGGCCGCTCTGCTTCCCATCTGCTCCCTGCTGATGTGCCTGGGAGAACAGCACAAGACAGCCCAAGTGCTTAGGACCTTGCACCCACTGGGAGACCCAGAAGAAGCTCCTGGCTCCTCCTGCCTCTGGCCTGGTCCAGTCCTGATTGTTTTGGCCATTTGGGGAATGAATCAGCAGACGGAAGATCTCTGTCTCTCTCTACCTGTGTCTCTGTCTCTCTCTGTGTCTGTCACTCTGCCTGGCAGATTAATAATCTTTTTTTAAGTACCAACATGTAAGATCTCTGAGAGTAAAACACATCACATAGGTAAACAAGACTTGCATGAGATAGTTATCACAAAACAGAAAATGCACACAGTGGGCTCAGCCGCCACTTGGGATGCCACATCCCATGTCAGAAGGCCTGGTTCACATCCTGGCTATTCCGCATTTCCCATCAAGTTTCCTGCTAATGTGCACCCTGACAGGCAGCAAGTAATGGTCCAAGTATTTGGGTCCCTGCTACCTATGTGGGTGACCCAGGTGGAGTGCCTGCCTCAGCTTTGAGCTGGCCTTGTCCTGGCTGTTGTGGGTGGGTATTTAAGGAAAGAACCAGTGGATGGAAGGTTTCCCTTTCTCTTTTTTTAAAGACTTATTTGAAAGGCAGGGTTACAAAGAGAGAGACACATACACAGAAAGAGATTTTCCATCCACTGGTTCACTCCCCAAATAGCCACAATGGCTGGAGCTGGGCCGATCCCAAGCCAGGAGCCAGGTGCTTCTTCCTGGTCTCCCACGTGAGTGCAGGGGCCCAAGCACTCTGGCCATCCTCCACTGCTTTCCCAGGCACATTAGCAGAGTTGGATTAGAAGTAAAACAGGTGCCTATATAGGATGTCAGTGTTACAGAAGGTGGCTTAACCTGCTGCATCGTTACACCAACCCCGTTTTTCTCTCTTAATCACTCCCCCTTCCAAATATAAATAAATCTTATTTTTTTAAAAGGAGAGAGAAAATGAAATCTCTACATACACATGACCCGCATGGCCATAAGGCCCAGTGGTCAAGTTGAAGTCTAAAATGAAAGATACACAGTTCAACACACCTGATGCAATGAAATTAGAGGACTGACTTCACCGAGAATAAATCCAGGCATACACAAGCATCCACCTCATTCAGGTCTGTACAAGACTGAGCCAGGCTTGAAGGCCACCACATTAGAAAGAATAAGGCTACATTGTCACGATTTTTTTAATGTTAGTAGCAGAGAGAGCCAGAAAGAGACAGCCAGAACTCCCATCTGTTGGCTCACCTCACAAATGCCTGTCAACAGCCAGGACTGGGCCAGATTGGGCCAGAAACTCAACCCAGGTCTCCCACATGGGTAGCAGTGACCCAACTACTCGAACCATCATTGCTGCCTCCCATGGCCCACACAGCAGGAAGCTGGAGTCAGGAGCCAGTGCCAGGCATCAAACCCAGGCTCTCCAATGTGGGACCTGAGTGTCTTAACTGCTTCAAAGCTCCACCCTCCACCCGAGTAGCAGTCATTTCTCCCAATGAAAGTTCACTACTCCATTTCCTCCTTTCATCCAAATAGAAAACATGACTTAGGGGACTCAAACCAAAATAACTAAAATCTGTTTAGACCACAGTTGGAGAAAACAGCTACATTTCAAAGACAAAAAAAAAAAAAAATCCAGACATAATCATGTACTCTAATCCTACTTTTTTCCTTCTAATTTCTTACAAGCTTTCAGGCTTCCACACCACAAATTACTGAATACTTGTTGTTCAACACAGATAGAATAAATTGTACTGCTCAGAGAATTTTTTTTAACATACACAATTCCAACAAGTCCTTAACCAGCCATTTATTCTGGCCATATTAATGCTAGACCCACATCGGCAAAACCCAGGGTACCAGCCCCGGGCTGAGCTGAACAGAAGTGTGCTGAGCCTCCCGGGCCTGTGTGAGATCCACTCTGCTTCTTTTTCCAAACAAGATCTGGTTTGCTCTCTAATCTTCACAGAAACTCCAAGAAGCTGGGAGACAGGCTACAGACAGTGAGTCTACCAGATCTGGTGACTTCTGTCTGCCTGGCCAAACATCCTCCCTAAACACACACACACACACACACACACACACCCCTCCAGAGGGCACGGATCCTTCCCTCTTCCAGGAAAAATATGGGCCAGAAAATCCTGTAGCAACATCAGAACTTTTGTCTTAAGTAACACACATGTAAAGACCTAAGAGCTTGGAATGCATTTTAAAATGCAAATTGCAGTCCCGGAGGTGTCTAAAATATGCAATGGATACCTGTGAAAGTTTTGAAATAATCTGAAATCATCTTGTCAAACAAACAATGTGGCGGGTGTGGTCCCAACTTGTCAATATGGCGGATTCACTGTAGCCCTTACTTCCGGAAAGGCCACTATACACAAATCCAATATGAACCCCAATTTAGCCTCCAGTAAGCAAGGGTGACAAACAACCACAAAAGTACTGTTTGTTTTAGAAAGGGATGATCGTACAATGAGAAGCCGGAGTTCCCTCAACAGCTTGTGTCACACCCACAGCACATGCTGTTGGCTGAAACAGAGAGGATGCCTGCGCTGGCCCCAAAGGCAGCACCTCTCCAACAACCAGAAAGCACTAACGCAGTGGATCTGTTGTCACCACCAGAATCAGCAACAAGAAACAAACAAACAAAAAACACCCAGTGACAGACAGAGCCCAACACAAGCAGCTCCCAGGCATCATGGCACAGTGGATTGAGCCTCTGCCTGAGATACCCACATCCCATACTGAACACCTGGGAGGTTGAATCCCGCCTCTATTTCTGATCCAGCTTCTTGCTTATGTGCCTGGGCGGCAACAGATGATGGCTCAAGGACTGAGACCCTGCCAACCACATGGGAGACCTGGATGGAGTTCCTGGCTCCTGGCTTCTGCCTGGCCCAGCCTCGGTTCTCAGGGACATTCAGGGAGTGAATCAGTAGATGGAAGAGGGAAGATTTTCTCTCTGCTTCCCTGTTTCTGTTGCTCCGCCTTTCAAATACATAAATAAAAATGAATAAAAAGACTTTTTTTATTAAAGGAAAGTGAGATGTTCAGTTGCCTATCGTGAGTGATCAAGGGGGTAGAGCAGCAATCATAGAAGGAATTACAAGGAACAAGGCTTCCTAGGCAAGGACCCACGGCAGCCTGCTTGGTGGAAATGAACTTGGGTGCCAAAGTCATCTTCTGACTCAGTCACCTGCCGAGGGCAGCCACCTCCCTGGTCCTAGCACTGCCTGTCTCAGCTATGGTTGTTGTCAATTAAATGAGATCACATTTGTTAAGAATGTCAGCATAACACAGCCCTGTTAAACATTCCATAAAAGGAAGCAATTCAAGAAAAGAAGGTTCCAGAGAGGACATGCGATGAGACAGCACCTTGGCCTGCTCAAAAGCGAAAGCAGTAAAGGCTGGCGGGAGAGGAAAACCAGAGGGCTGGGCCTCAGACTTACCGGGCCTCGTCTTCTCGCCTACATGACAGAAATAAGAGGCACCTACATCACCAGGGTTAGTTAATGTAGGTAAAGGCCTTGCAACGCTGGCTGGCCATAGTGCAGATGATGAAAGTTTGAGTTGTCATTTTTATGACTGTTATTAAGGTTAAGGAGCCCAATTATTTATTCCCCCCAATTCTACCCCTCAACCCAGGTGAGCTACTTGCCACCAGCAGCCAGGAGCCCAGGCAGGGGCAGTCGTGCAGGGCCGGCTGACCACCACCTCCAGGATGATCCTCTTCTAAGGGCTACTGACAGAACCTGAGGCACTCTGCTGTCACTCGAAAGGCTCACCAGCCCTTTTCCAAAGAAGCCACATCAGAGAAATCTCAAGTCCTTGAATGTTGTTCTTATACCTAAGCAATAACCCAAAAGGCTACCTATTGGAATAATTATTGCCTGCTTCAGACAATGCATTCATCTCTGCAGCAAGCCAAGGGGTCAGCAAATCCCAAATTGCTTGAGTGATGAGTGCCTGTAAAAACATCAGCTCATTCGAAATCAAACGCAACAGCTGAATCCAGCAAAGAAAAAAGGGCCCATGGATCTGTGCCCAGGGCTCGAGAGCATTATTTTTAAGTGGAGATGATATTTAAACATGAAATACCGCAAAGAGAATTTTCACAATACTGCAGGAGGCTGATGCTCCATGATGGACACCAGCTCCTTCCACAGGGATGGTGAGGCTGCACCTGCTGCAGGCCCTACAGGAGGCTGCTCGCAGCAGTGTCGAGCACCATCCAGAAGTTTATGCTCTGCCCTGTGATTTCACTGCTGGAAATGTACTTAAGGAAACCATTTAACAGAAGGGGAAGGCTCCACACAGGAAGCCATCCATTGCGGTGTTCCTTGTAATAGTGGAAACCATGGAAACAATCTGACGGCTCAATAATGTAGGAATGGTCTGGAAAAGCAGGACATAGTCACTCAATGAACTATTACGCAAGTATTAAAATAAAAAGGTCAATGAGCACAATGGAAAAAAATCCCAGAATGCGATGTTAAGTGAAGAACGGCAGGATGTGAGTTCTTTATCATAATTACAACTTATCCACCCACATGCACAAGTCCCACAGGGGGACCCACGGAGCCATCTGTGAGGGCCACACCTTTTAGCCATCCATACCACTCTCTGAATATTTTAATTGAATGGCGTAGTAAAACCTAACCTTAAGAAAACACAGAAGACATTATCAGCATAGGAAATAACAAAGCCCAAGCACTTGAGAGAAGTCAGCCTGGATGAGGTCATAAAACAACTTGAAAATTCAGAGAATCCGAGTGAGGGCACCAGCAGAGACAAGGGAAGGTCAAGGGGACCCCTGTGTTCCCAGAATCCTTCCATGCCTGGGCAGCCGCACACATGTGCAACACGCAGCTGCACACACATACAGCCATGCATCCCGCTCTCAAAACTGGCATCGAGGGTGTGGGCACTGTGGCAGAGCAGGTGAAGCCTCCACCTATGGCACCAGCATCCCATATGGGTACCAGTTCAATGCTGGCTGCTCCACTTCCAATCCAGCTCTCTGCTAATAGCCTGGGAATGCAGTAGAAGATGCTCCCAAGAGTTTGGGCCCCTACACCCACGTGGGAGACCCAAGAGGTCTTGGTTCCTGGCTTCGGATTGGCCCAACTCTGGCATTGCGGCCATTTGGGGAGTGAACCAGAGGATGGAAGATTTTCTCTCTGTGTGTTTGTAACTCTGCCTTTCAATATTTAAATAAATAAATAATAAAAAACAGTATCCATTGCAGGAAGAGCCTGGAAACGGTGCAGCAACTCTCCTGGGAACACCTGCTAGTCAAGCCTCCTTTCCTCTTAAGTCCCTTTCCCCCAAGATATTCAAGAGGTACAATTTGATGGTGGCAGAAGGGTGAATCTTATGAAGATCCTGGGCCTACCAAACACACACGTAAACATCCAAGTACAAATGTCAGCCAGTCAAAACGCTTCCTAATACCTCATTAAACCCTGCATTCACTCACCTACATCAACTCAGCACAGGTTTCCTGAGCAAAAGCAGGGAGCAGGGCTTGGGGAATGCGGGAATGTGGGAATGCGCACTGGCATCACCCTCCTGGCTCCTCCCTCCCACAGCGCAGGCCAGGCCAGGCCCAGCGTGGAGGCCCTGCTCTCTCGGATCAAAGTGCAATAGGAGGGTGGAGCAGAAATCTGTTCTGTGTTTCCATTCACAGCTTATCTGCCCTCCGCCCTCCCACAGACAGCTGAAAATGGAGGCACTTCCTGTTGAAAGAATGTGTTATCAGCACCAGACCCGGCCTGGGCCGAGCACTGAACGCAGGCCAGCTTAGGTGGGAGACAGGCAGGGCAGCAGGGCTGGAAAACTCCCCCCGGAAGGAAGAAATGACTTCAGGGAGAACTTAGGACACGGAAAACATAAACCAGCCTGGGAGGTAGGCACAGTTCGTCTTTATTATTATTATTTTAAGATTTACTTTATTTGAAAGGCAGAGCAACAGAGAGAGGAGGGGAAAGACTGACAGAGCTCATCTACCCCCTGGTTCACTCCCCAAATGGCCACAGCAGTCCAGGTGGGGTCAGGTGAAAGCCAGGAGCCAGGAACTCCATCCGGGTCTCCCAAATGGGTGGCAGAGACTCAAATACTTGGGCCATCTTTTGCCTTCTCCCCACGTGCATCAGCAGGAGCTGGGTTGGAAGTGGAACAGCCCGGTGCTGAATGCAGTGCATCAGTGCTGGCCCCAGCACAGTTCATCTTTAGATCACCAGATTTTTTTTTTCCCTGTGAGAATGAGCCTTCACTATTTTTGGTCATTTAGCTGAAAAGTCAAGGATGTCTTGATTTGATAAATTTGTGTAACCAAATGCCCTGCAGAGCGTCGGGCTCCCAGTAACATTCTCTCCCCCTTTCCCTTGCCTCACATAAAGCTGAAGCTGGGGACCACCTCTGATCGGGATGCTCACATGCCATAGCCCTTGGTCTGGCTTGAGACTTAGTTGAAATTTCATGGAAACAAAATGGAATTAAAAACTAAGTTCACCTTTGGTGCAAAAAACATTGAAATCCATACATACAAGGGGTCTTCCAAAAGGCCATGGAAACGCATGAGACAAAACCCTACGTTTGTACCTACAACTCATTCTTGAGGCAGAAAACTAGGGTGTGCCCCACCCTCTGTGCTGTAAGCTCTCCAGGCAGTCGAGCTGGCAAAGCAAACGGCACTGCAGGCAGCGGTAAGCGTGGTCACTGCCAAGGCAGGAGACGCGGGCGGCGCTCTGAGGCCGGCTCCGGGCTGTCCGTCCGCACAGCGCAGTGAGCCTGTGACCACAGCTTGTCCTCCTGTAAGGGGGAGCCAGCTCCTCCTCCCCGCCCAAGCCTCTGCCTGCTTTCCTAACCTCTAGGTTACATGCCCGCGGTGCTTTCTAGCTGCTTCCTCAAAAGGAAAGCCTAAAACTGCGTATAAATTCCAACAAAAGGGAAACCCTTCCGTGCAAATCTTAACTTCACTATAAAATCAACTTTGGGCCGGCGCCGTGGCTCAACAGGCTAATCCTCCGCCTTGCGGCGCCGGCACACCGGGTTCTAGTCCCGGTTGGGGTGCCGGATTCTGTCCCGGTTGCCCCTCTTCCAGGCCAGCCCTCTGCTGTGGCCCAAGAGTGCAGTGGAGGATGGCCCAAGTGCTTGGGCCCTGCACCCCATGGGAGACCAGGAAAAAGCACCTAGCACCTGGCTCCTGCCATCGGATCAGCGCGGTGCGCCGGCCGCAGCGCGCCGACCGCGGCAGCCATTGGAGGTGAACCAACGGCAAAAGGAAGACCTTTCTCTCTGTCTCTCTCTCTCACTGTCCACTCTGCCTGTCCAAAAAAAAAAAAAAATCAACTTTGGAGGTAACACAAAACCAGATGCAAAAGTGACTCAGTTTAGGCGGGGACACGTGGACGACACATAAAGAGTCTGTCTCTCCCAGCACAAGGGAAAACTGTGCATCATACAAAATCCTCGATTTCTCCCAAGAGCTTAGTAAGTGAGTGAACACAAACACCTTCTCTCCCAAAGGAAAGTCTGCTCACCTTACCTGGTGACCTAACTCAGTTTTTGTGTGTTTTTTTTTTTTTTAAGATTTTTTACTTATTTATTTGACTGATAGAGTTACAGACAGTGAGAGGGAGAGAGAGAAAGGTCTTCCATCCACTGGTTCACTCCCCAAATGGCTGCAATGGCCAGAGCTGAGCCTACCTGTTGACAGGAGCCAGGAGCTTCTTCTGGGTCTCCCAGGCAGGTACAGGGGCCCAAGGACTTGGGCCATCTTCTACTGCTTTCTCAGGCCATAGCAGAGAGTTGGTTCGGAAGTGGAGCAGCCAGGTCTAAAACCGGCACCCACATTGGACGCCGGCATTGCATTTGGCGTTTTTACCTGCTATGCCACAGCACAGCCCCCTCAGTTTTTAAGATTTTTTTCTTTTTTTTTTTTTAGCTTTTTTGAAAGGCAGAGTTACAGAGAGGAAGAGACAGAGAGTGATCTTCTATCCACTAGTTTACCCCCCAGAGTGAAATTAGCCAGAGCCCAAGCACTTGGGCCGTCTTCTGCTGCTTTTCCCACTCCATTAGCAGGGAGAGTGGAACAGCCAGGACTCCTATGAGATGCCAGCGTCACAGGCAGCACCTCACCCGCTGCGCCACAACACCGGCCCTGGGAGATTCGTTCCAGGGAATTTCACTGACTGCCCCTCGCCCCGGGCCAGCTTACATCCGCACTGAAGGGTACTGCCCTTCACAAGGAGGGGAGCACACTTCTCTTGTGGGCACAGAGCACAGCGCTGCATGCACCCACCCGTGCATTCTAACAGTAAACCTGGGACGGGAGGAAAGGCAGCAGCCCAGGCTTGCAAGTGCTTGGGATTATCCGAGAAACATGATGGCACTTCAAATGCTGGTGGAAATGGAATTCAGATTATTTTGGCACTCAAAAAAATACTCTGAAATCTGTTCATATGCTGGGTGTTTAAAAAGTTCAAGGCAAATTTGTAAAAAATAAAGCTTACATTTTCATTATTCCACTAACTTCTTGGAGAACCTGATTGATGTACAAATATAAATTACAAGGCAAAGACTATGTCCCACAACTTGAAGGCAACGAGTGTACGAAAGAAAAACCTTTGAAAATAAGTCAAAATGGGTTCCGAGAAGCCAGTAGTCTGTTCTCATGTTAAAATAACAAGAGATCCTGGGGCAAAACTTGAAACTCAGTGGATTATCACCTGCAGTGAGTGACAGAGACAGGTCTTCCATCCACTCATTCACTCCCCAAACGGCCACAACGGCGGGGGCTGGGCCAGGCTGAAGTCAGGAGCCTGAACTCTCTCCAGGTCTCCCGTCTGGGCCACCTTCTGCCACCTTCCCAGGCACTTTAGGGAGCTGGGTGAGAAGTGGAACAGCCGGGACTGGAACGGTGCTGACATGGGAAGACGAAGTCACAGCACCAACTTAACCTGCTGCAACACACCACGGGCCCCAGTTTATCATCTTAAGTCTGATATCAGAACCTAGCATCTCAACGTCAAAGAGCATTCACAACACGTGAAAACCTCAGAGAAGCTACTGAGCATCAGAAGGAGTGGGAAACAGTTGCCTACCAGACCATTGAAAAGCTTCGAAACGTCACACAGTAACTCCACGTCTCTAAATTGCCCGCTTAGGGATGTCAGGGTTTATTCCTACTATCTTGGGATTGAAACCCAACAGTGTCGTGTGAAGAAAGCACACCACCACCCACTCCCAGATTGTGTTTAAGCAGAGCCCTTCTTCTTGAGCTTCAAAGAGGCCTGCAGGCATCACCCACTCAGGCCACACAGCACCCGCAAGGCCCGAGAGCAGGAATCGCTTTTCCTCTTCATTGGAAGGGCAACAGAGGCTCTGAGAAGCCCGGGCGGGGTGCTCCAGTCACTCGGACTGGAGCTGCGAGCTGTTTCCTTCCAGCAGCCGATCTGTGAACGCCCAGAACACAGCGAGGCTTCACCACAAACCACGCAACTCAACCGAGCAATTCCGGAGCACGTGCCCCAGGCCTGGTCAAAGCCCACCACGCCACCACGGCGGTCAGCATTCAGCACAGCAGTGAACTGAAACTGTCTACTCCTAAGACCCCCAACAGCCAATGGGATCAAGGCCTTGCTGTTTATTTGTTCAAACCTTTCTTAAAATCTGCAGCCAAGAAAACAAGCTTTGTTCTCAGTCTCCCAAATCCTGAGTACGGGGCCTTTTAGAAAGACTTAGTACGCTAGGCAGCCAGAATTATGAATTGCCACCTTGCTAACATCTGTCTTCGGCGGTGTCTTTTTTAAATTATTGAAATTTTCAGAGAAAATTAACAAGCAGGCCTAAACCTGCACAGAGCTAACAGACTGTGTTTAATTCATCTCCACTAGGTCTGCATACTGCTAGGAACTCTTCTGGCAGACGCCCATGAAATGCATAATAAATTACTTTTGTTCCAGTAAAGGAATTCATTTTCTTCGAAGATTCATTTAGCAATAACATTTCAGAGCATTCTAAGCCAGATTTCTTAAATTTGGCCATGTTTTCCCATAACATTATTTCATGTTTTGTGACAATTTTGTATATTTAACAGAGGCAGGACAAAACGGCAAAGAATCAGTATGTTGCAAATTAAAAAAGTTGTGTTCCAAGATGAGGCCACCTGACAAAGCGAGAAACTTCTGCCTACCCTTTTTCTTTCTCCATTATTCTGGCTTTCAGGTGGTAATGATGAGTCACTTATTAAATACACCACAGTTCTGTGACACATTGAGTGAACATACGAATTCCAGACTCCTTAAAGACCAATACAGCTGTACTGTTTCCTAATAGATATACAAGCCACTGGGTTTAACAGTGCAAAATACTACTCCTTACCATATTCCCCATCTCTCTCTCTCTCTCACACACACATACACACACACACACACACACACACACACACAAACACAGGGGGAAAAAGAGGGAAGTCTAGGGAAAAAAAGCCTTCAGAGCAAAATGAAAGTATGCAAAGCCCACTCGCTGAGCAGCTCCCCGCGGGGGTGACGTGTGACTTTCACTGGGAGGCCGTTGTGGTCAGACAGGAACGTGAGTTATTAGAAGGGGCTGTGAGCGAAGAAGAAAAAAAAAGGGAGCCTGGCACACAGGGAGCGTGAAGATAAAATGCCAACAAAATATTTATGTCCGTGGCTTGTAGCAAGTGGCAAGTGGGATATTAATAACCGTGATGATTGGTCAACTCCCTGGGAGTGGTAAGAGGCCTGGGTTGGGAGGCAGGAGATGCCGGTTCCAGTCCCGGCTTCAACGCAGGCTTGGTTTGTGACCTTATGGAGTCACTTGGGATCCTGGTTTATAAATGAGGCAATAATAATCCCTAACCACACTCTCTCACAGACCCTTGTGGGAGATTAATGGCATTTTAACTCTTTTTTTTTAAATTCATTTGGAAAAGAATGTCTTGGACAATAAGCTCTGAAAAAAAACCTGAAGACTTGTCTGTTAAGAAATGCTTTTTTAATGATTTCATAAAAATTAACTGAAGACAATTTAAATATTTTGAGAAGTTACAAAACAGCACTCACTGTATATGGAATTAAATCACACCATTAGGATTTTTATGACTGCAATCTTCTCTGATATTTTGATTTAAGAACCTTGTTATATATAATCACATTAAGTACATCAGCCACAGCAATTTTCTATTCAATAATACCAACAATTTTACTACTAATAACATCATTTTTCTACCTGATATTATCCAACTTCCAGTCTTTGTACCATAATACATTTTACTGCTAAGTATAATATTCATAGAAAAATCACAGGAAGTACCTTTTACCCACTTGGTCACAAGTAAATCACTCCTCTTATGCTGTGATCCCTGCTTCAGTGGGAAGATGATCTGACGCTGCAATTAATCGAAATTAACCCAATTTCTTTATAAAATGTGACTGCTTCTCTCTGATGAGTTCAAAGAGATGGACTCAACCAAACAGTGACCTGCACGCTGTAGCAGCAGCACACTGGGTCCAAGCCGAAGCCCTGCTTAATCTGACACACGGCCTTGGGTCTGTTCCCCACCTCCTGAGGCTCGCTCAGAGACAGGATTAAAGGGAAGGCGCCCCTTAAGCACCTGGCACAGAACGGGTACTCAAGAGAAGCTCCTGTCCTGCCTGCCCGCGCCCACTCTCCCCTAAGTGAGAAAGGACAGGGAAGGGAAACCAACTTCCCAAACACAAGATCCAGCACTAGCCCCTGACTGCGTGGCTCTCAGGTATCCGAAGGCTCTCATGGAATATTCAGGAACGAAGTGCTCACTTGCTGCCCAGGCCCCAGAGCCTCTTTCCTGAGTGGAGACCACCTCCACCCACCCGCCCCTTCACAGTCAAGCAACACGCGGATAAGCACAACCTCTGCGAAGGCCCCTCGCAGCTCCTCAACAGGAACTACGATCCTGGAGATTCCATCACAGAGAGGAAGAGCGGGGTACGGTCTGCGGGTGGGGAACTCCCCCTCCAACTGAGAACTGCAGAGTCAGCGACGGGGCTACGGGGGGCCTTCTCCAGGGGCACAGGACACAAACGTCCACACAGGAAACAGAATCCCTATCCGCAAAGTGGCTCGGCTTTCTTGAGGCCTCGCCCCAACAAGGCCACTCCCAAGCGCTATGGCTGCGCACCTGCAACCTCCCTGCTGCCCAGGGAACGGAAGTGTAGCTAAGCACACGGCACCCCAGAGCCACGTGGGAAGGACTGATGACACGGATTCAACACAAGAAGCCGAGGGCACAGAACTAGGGACGGATCGGAGATTAAGTGCAAACGTCACCTCTTTCTGTGACAGCTGTACATTGCCAACCACGAACCACCAGAAGCAAGGAAAGTTACTTCCTGTTACCAGCTCAGCATGCCCAGCGTGTTTCCATGGGCGGGGGTAACCAGGCAGCCACCCAGCACCCCTGGAGACAGACACTGAGATGTTCTGTGAACCGGACAAGCAGGGGCATGCCAGCATCTGTTTACATCCATTCTCAAAATGCTCCCAACAAAAAGGCTTTAATTCTTAGACTCCGACATAGAGAAAACACATTCGCCATCAGAGTGGGGGCAGGATGACGGGCAGTGTTCAGCAGGGACCGCGGTCAGGCCCCGCTAAAGGCTGGCCCGAGGCTTGCCTGACACACTGTCAAACATCTACTTCGCCCGGGTTTTGCCCGTCTCGCTTCCTGCCCTTGGCTCTGACATTCCACGCTCCAACCACACTGAACTCATGGCTTCTTCCCTTCAGTACCACAGATTCCCATTCTTTCCAGGATGCCTCCCTTGAACCCAAAGCTCCCTGCAAAAGCCCTACCCAACCAGGAGGGGGCAGGCATTTGGCCCACACCCCCCACTGGAGAGCCTGGGTTTGTCCGCCTGCCCTGGCTGCTCACTCCAGCTTCCTGGGGAGTCAGCAGTGAAGGCACAACTACTTAGCTCCCTGTCCCCGATGCAGGGGGTCCTGGATTGAGTTCCCAGCTTCCAGCTTAGGCCCAGCCTAGTGTCCAGCCATTGTGGGCATCCAGGGTGTGAATCCATGGGTGGGAGTGCTCGCTCACTCTCTCTGCCTCTCAAACAGCTGGGGGAAAAAAATCCTACCCAACTAATTCCATTCTTCTCCACTCTTAGAAGCAATTTCTGAGTCTCCAGAGTCCCCTGATTGATTCCCAAAACTGTCCCTCTATGGTAAAGCACTCCCCAATCTGGCCAGCAGTGCCAGACCCATCTGTGGGCCCATGCCACAGGCCACTGGCAGTGAACACCGGGGCTGGGACTCTGTTCTACTCAACTGTGCAGAGCGCCTCCCACAGAGCAACCTGCTCAGGTGCATATGACAGAAAAACCAGGGTCGGACAGACAGCCTTCTCCAGTGACTGCCCTGGTCCGCCCCACTTGAACATGTCCATGGCACATGGGATTAAAGGAAGTTTATGTTGGTGCAGAACTTCTGAAATCCATACAGTTACTTCATAACGTGCATTTTTTTCTATGAACTTCTTGAAGACCCTACATTTAATGATGTCGAGACTATCTTCAGTTTTAATATCAACTTCAGTAGGTTTTCGCTTTAAGTATTTATAGAAACTTTTTAGACAGGCAAAATAAATTCAGTGATTCCTTATCCTCAGACTTTTAAGTCTTATTGCTAATTTCACCACCAAATCAATCCCTGTTATTCCGAAGAAAGTTAAAAAGGAAAAACTACATTTTGCCTATAAAGTTTGGGGGCTGGGCTATATAAATTTTATATAAAATGCCCTCGAGTTTTTCAAATATTGAATAGTAACTCATGGGAAGATGAGAACATGTATGGGAGATTATTAAATCTTAGGAGAACTGCCTAGAATAATACGTCGCTGCATTTTTCTCCTAAATAGCTTTGAAAAGAACCTCTATAAAACAGCTCGATTAACAAATGAAATTTAAGGGAACAGATTTTAACATCATTATAATGCCAAAAAGTCTGACGTTTCTATGGATCAACTAAATACAGTAAAATCTGTGTATAGGGACATTTCTAACCAGAACAGAAGCCTATTTTTGTCATGGAAATTAATCAGCCATCTAGCAAAAATTAAGTTTAACAATTCCTTTTAAAAGCACAAAGAAATCCAAAGGAACACACCAGGCAGTAAGTAATACAAGGTCACCGGGCATGAGTCTTCCCAGCCTCAGACAACACGCTGCCCGGCCCTCCGCCTGCACCATCCACGCACAGCTGACAAAGAGAAACTGAGTCATGAGGTGGCCAGTCATAACCCGATGTCTCGGATCAGTAAGCATGTCTACTTGTAGCAAATACAGAAGGCAAGTAAGTCCACAAAGCCGGCCTCAGAGCAGCACAGAAATGGCGCCCACAGACTTCCACACTGGCCTTGAAGGGCGTGTGCGCTGGGAATCCTGCCCGCCCTCCGTGCCCTCCGAGGAGGGGCGGCCTGAAATGCCCCAGACAACGAGGACAGCCCCCCCCCCCTGCAAACCAGCCTGGCGCCACCTTGTAAATGGCCCAGCCCACCAGCAAGGCAGGTCAGGGGCGCTGCAGGAAGCCTGCTGGGAAAGTCTACTCGCGACCTCTGAGTGATTTCTGAAGATGTCATGTGGGCCCCGGGATCAGTTTGGGACTCCCTTGCAGAAACTAGCAGTCATTAAAGAAACGCAATTAAGTTGCCCTTTCCATCTATAAATGTAGGGGTGTCGGTCCCTCTGCCTCCCTGCCTTCCACCAGAGAGTGCCCGAAAACACCCCAGGACTCTGCTCTCATCTCCACCTCGTCCCAGAGAGCACCCTGATTTTAGGAGACTTAAACTTGACCAGCCAAGGATAGACACACTTGTAACACAAACAAAACATCAAACACATCAACTACGACCTTACACTCAGATCCGGTATCTCCTTCCCCTACAGCACTTCACACAGTCATTGACGAAGCCAGCGCCCTCCATCAGCCCACCTTGGGACCAGAATGGGGAAATGACACAGCTCTGTCAACAGGCCACCTTTTAAAGACACATCTGCCAGCAGCTGGCACACGACTCCCCCAGCCCGCTCTGCACAGCTCCTGGGCAGCCACACGAGCCCTGAGAAGGGACGCAGGCTCAGCCCATCCAGGAGAGGCCCCAGGAGGTGCTTAGGGGCCCAGGGCATGCAGGAGCCTTCCTCGGTAACAAACTGAGGGGACCACTCCGGCCTCCTGAAGTTACTCTCCGAGAGACGTTTCCAAAGGCAGCCAGCACATGGGCTTCGGCCACACTGGCCTGCATGCCTCACCAGCCACGTGAGGTAGGATAGGGCCTTAGAGAAAACAGAGACTTGAGAGTCCGGTGCCCGCACCCTGCCCTCCAGCCTGGGAGGGGTCAGCCCATCGGCCTGCCCTCCCCCACAATGGGCCAGCCCTTCCCCCCCCACACACACATCTTGCCCCGGGGAAATTCCTATGACCCATACCAGCCACCCCTGGCTTCCCAGCTCCCGTGGAGGCTACCTGGGCTACAGGAGGGAGAGGGGCTCCCAGCAGAAGACCTGGGGTCTCAGCAGCCCGGCTGCCTTGCCTCTAGGCCTCTGGCAGGAAGCTGACCTTTCCCTGGAAAGTCATGGCCAACAAGGCGTGTCCACCTGCACAGCCCCAGGGGAGAGGGCCTCAGCCCAGCCCAGGCCCCTGGGCCAGCAAATCTGGGCTCTTCCCAAGGTGGAACGGCCAACTTTGAAACTTGACATCACAAAGCCACAAAGCAAAACCCACTGTCCCCACAAGGGCTCAAAGCCCAGGGTGGGCGGGCAGCCCCGTTTATCAATCAGATCAGGTCTTTGCCACCCTGATCTGGCAACAAGTGAGAGCCAGCTGCTCCCTCAGAGCCTCGGAAAGCCAACACATCGCCTTCTTCAACTGTTCTGGTGGCTTAGAGACTAGCAGTGTTTTTTAATAATTTCAGTCTTTTCATTTCTCTACAATTCACCTGTGCTAGTTACTGCTTTGAGCCTTGAAGTTACATCTATCTCTCCTGGGAGGGGCGGTGGGGACAAAACACCCCACCAGAGCCAGAGCCCTTTTACAAAGGCCAGACACACTGCTCAGCATGCATCTGTAACCAACCAACCTGCGGGCCAACAGGAGGCTTTTTCCCCGCGGAAGAATCCGAACGGACGCCTTGTTTGATTAAAAAAGCAGCTCAAAAGAATGAGTCGGTGAGCAAAGAAGTATCAAACATAAACAGAAGCGCAAATACTTTAAATATTTCGTTTTTTTTTTTTCTTAAAAGTCAGTAAAAATACTGCGGAGACACCCATTAGCCAGGTCGGCGGTTCCCAAACACCTCCCAGCCAACAGTTTCAGTTTCACCTGGGGTACTTGTTAAAACACACACACACACACACACACACCAATTTCCCAGCCCCACCTCCAGCAGCAGAGGACTTAATTCAGGGTGGGGCGCAGGAAATCTGCAGTACTTAAGTACCCTAAATAAAAAATAAAGTACCCTAAATAAACCCAAGGTGAAACTGTAGAAAACAATTGCCAGGCAAATGGGAATTCAAATGCTGTTGTTTACTTCAAAACATCTTAGCATAACCCTAAAAATCATTCTAAAATTCTGACTGCTTAGCCAGATTATTTTGTTTAGGCTTGTTTGTTTTTTTTTTTTTCTTTAAGAGTATTCCAGCTAAGCATTAAGGTGGGACAACGCTCTTAACTGAGCTTCGATTGTTTTCAATCAAACTCACTTTGTGACCTTCACAAAGCCCCAAGCAGTGGCTCCCCGACCCAGTTAATCAGGAAATCGGGTAAGAAGCCTCAGGAGGTACAGGGCTGCCTGCCCCTGGAGGGGAGAAAGACCGAACACGTGGCGAGGAGTAGGCGACAGCTGGAACTGCTGTCACAGGCAAAAGGGACTTTAAATGCTGGGGGTTGCCGGGTCCCATGAGACCCAGTAGTTTTTCCAATCTACCGCAGAAATGTTCAGATATAGCAACTCTGCTAAAAACCCAAAAATAAAGCAATTTAAAGCTCTTCAAACCAAAACTTCTCGCTTTAACTTGGGTTAATTTAACCATAAAAAAAGTGATTTAGATCTTAATTCAGAGGTTTGCCAAGTACTTAGGTTTGTCACTTTGTTGACATTCAAATGTGATTTCCTCTAAAAACTATTCTTAGGTATCAACTAACTCAGCTGAACTGTTGGTTTAGATTATTGAACTACCAGATAAGATAAAATGTTAAGATAATTTACTACAGCGTAACCCACTCACTCACTCCCACTGTCTGGCCACGCGGTTTGTAGCACTTACCCCTGAGGCTGTGGGTTGTGTTGGAGGGGAAGCGTTTTTGCTGCAGTCATCCGAGTTGGAAGAGGTGGACGTTGGAGTCATAGGAACGGAATTATTGCTATTACCTGCAACAGTCAAAATAAGCATTATAAATATACGCATACTCCACGTTAAGAGTGGCAAATACTTTGCAATCAAATGACAATTTGTTATATTTACCAGAGCAAGTCTT
The DNA here is from genome assembly GCA_949820135.1 of Sylvilagus floridanus. Taxonomy (NCBI): domain Eukaryota; kingdom Metazoa; phylum Chordata; class Mammalia; order Lagomorpha; family Leporidae; genus Sylvilagus; species Sylvilagus floridanus. The sequence continues at coordinate 72,359,716 of OX463226.1, read as the reverse complement.
TGACTTATTTATGTTCTTAGGTTTTCGTTTCCTGGTCTGAATTCCCTCTTTTTTCATAGCAAGTGGTCGAGGCACCTAAAAATTTTTCATAGGCCATAAGCTTAATAAATATTATTTTGAAGGAAAACCCAACAAAGGAGCCAACATTGGTACTGAAAGCCCTCATTTAAAAGTATCTGGCATAAATTTCAATCCAATTTTTAGACACACTCAATAGATTCCAAGTTCACAAAGACTACACTTTTCCCATCAAAAGCAGAAATTCCTTCAGAAAAAAAAAATGGGGTGATTTGCAAAGGAAATTCTGAGTCCTTCATCTTAATGCATATTGTTTGAAATGACTTTAATTACAGAGTAGGTATTTTATTGGGTAAAGATTCTATTTAATTACAGAGTAGATATTTATCAGGTAAAGATTTATTTCAATATTAAAATTTAACTTTAAAAAGCTATCATATGCCCTCTTTTCCTGACAGATACAGAGTTTTCTTTCTTGGTCTCATTTTGCACAATCTTTTTGAAGTATAGAATGTTTCTAACCAAAACTGTCAAACTGTTACTCCTTATACAAATGTGTTTCATTGCCTTCAAAATTTCTAAAGAGTTAAGATGTACAAATTAACTAGCTATTGTGTGTTTCTCCTTGGTTTCTTTAAAAGTACATAGTTTTTTAAAATAATTGCTACCATGTTAGCAACTCTAAAATGTACAGTTTCAACATTTCCACAATTCTAAACCTGGAATGAGATTTCCAGTGGGTGTCTGGAATGGTTTAACTGGCAGCTTTTTAAATTTCTTTTGGTACAGAACAGTTCGCGGCGTAACTAGCACCATCTTAGATTCAATACCGTGTTAGTCCATCCAGATTTCACTCTTACCCTTTCATTTGCTGATTATGTTTAAAACTGAAACCATGTACAAACCAGACACCCAAGGTGTACACATGAGAGCAGAACACAAGGCGCACCCCGTGTAGTTTCATGTAGAGTCCACAAGCATTGCACACGGGTTCTCCCTCGGCATTTCTGCGCCATAAGGTGGTGGTTGTGGTGTGACAGTTGGCACAGGACAATCCGAGCCGCCGTGAGGAAGGCTGGAAAACAGCACAAGAATGTCAGTGGAGAAACAGCCATGTTTATGTAACTGTTATAGACATTAAGGCATCATGTCCCTGTCAACAAGCATGTACCTGGTTTAATGTAAGTGAAATATCTCTTTGGGGAAAAAAAAAATGCCGGGGGTGGGGGGTGAAAGACGAGAGTAATTAGGTTGACCTCCTTGGACCAAGAAACCTGAAGCTTGCACAGTGTGCTCAACCCCATGCACTTGATTGGCTCCTCCAGCATATATGTGTCATGGACTAACTGGGAAACATCGCATGCATGTTGGCCAGTATCATCAGGCAAAGCTTGCACCAGCGTGGTAACATGGAGAGCGTCACCAGTAGCTTCTTCTCCAAGAACTGAAGAGTTTCTCAATTACTGTTACTTTCTAAAGGAAATTAAAAGATTTCCTCGAAGAGTTATATTCCAAGACACACCAGAAGTAATAATGCAACCAGACATTTTATTAGAGTCCTTTCCCTTACCCCGAATTCCCACTCCTGGACTGCACTCAGGCATTGCTGGCACAGGTCTGAGCCAGGAGCCATGAAATATGATTGTAAACCACCTGCCAGTGTGCTAGGTGGCTTCGGGCAGTCTCCACTTCACCAGAAAACCAGAGATAATCAGATTTTTGAGAGGAATAAACCAGCACTTTGGAAGGGACTATATACATTCACACAAAAGCAGCTTAGAAAATCTATAAACTTTTTATAAAGAAATGTATTTTAATATATTCCATAATTACCATCATGATTGTCTGCTACCTGGATTTTTATTTAGTCCATTTTGCAAACGGTACAAAAGGAAATTTTATGGGTTTATTTTAATGCTGGCCTTGTCACATATACAGTGATCCTAATGTGTTTTGTTGATCTACCAGTATCTTACTGGACTTTTCTTCAAACAAAGGATTAATAGGTATGACCAGGATGGCAGTCTGGCACTGTCACTCACAATTCCACATTCTCTTTATGCTCTTAACACCCTTAAAGCAAATTTATTTCCTCTAAATGACTACCTGTGATTATGTAGAATGTAAATGCAAGTTTAATTTCCTCCCCAGAGTGACAAAATACACACTTGTTTTATAATTATCTAATTGAAAGTTGTTTTAAATTACTATGTAATAAAAACCCTATGGGGAAAATCCAGGGACCAAATCAAGTTACAAGTGAAGATTTGGAAAGTTAGCTAGACTGATGAAGAAAAACATTATTATTAAGAATGAGCAACAAAAACGTAAACTGAGCAGGAACTGAGTATTCACAGGTTAAGTTGACAGACTTCCCAATCTCTGCCGGCAAATTCACAGGATGAAATGGAATCTCACCCTTCCATCTCACACCCTGTCCAAGGGCTTTAGCATCTCTCATTACAGACAAGTTCTAAAACAGAGACACTGGTAAGCCTTTTAGCACTGCAGTGTTGCTAAGAAGTCAGTGCCAAGTCGATTCTTACCAGGGGCACTGCTTTGCTAAACTGATGAATATACATTAACAACTGCTTAAACACCAGTGCTTCTTTTCGCTTGTGGTGAACAGAAAATCGTTTTCCAAGCAAGCACTCCCTTCTCTTCATAAATGTGAAATCAGTACAGGACGGACAGGGAGGTTCATTTTACAAACAGGCCATTTATGACAGTTTTCAGTGGAATCTGGAGCCAATGTGAAGCAAACTTGTTATCAGAATCTGCCAATATAACCAAGAACTTTATGACTGTCAACTGCACATCATAAGTGAAGCCAGTCCCCATAAACATGTGAAAAGAAGGTGAATGGGTTATAAAAGTTCCTTGTAACAAGGGATCTCAGTTATATTCCTCACTGACAAGGAATTCGAGTTACACCATAAATCTCTTGTTTTGCAATATATTGCAAGTTCAAATTCACACTGATTGGTTCTGTACTGCTGGCTAAACAAACTCGGGTTCAACATTCTGTTTCTGTGAACTAAGCCAGACCCATCAAAACCATAAATAAGAAGCCCACAAGGAGAACTAATTGATGGTGACACACCCTACAATTGGTATCATTTATAACCCATTTACAAAGCATATTGGCTGACCTTGGTCACTGCCAAGACACCTGCCACACAGAAAGGAAACTAATCCCTTCAGAAATGTTCAAAAAGATTTTCTTTCTGCTAAAAGTTATTTCCACTGGGAAGGGAACAAAACAAATGGCACTACTACAATACAAACATCACTAGATCAAATTCATAATGCAACTAGAACTAGACCGCTTTCTGCTGTCTGGAGAAAATGTTACCTTCCAGAGCTCAGCCACTTCGTGTACCTTTCCCAAATCCTAAGAATAGGTTTCATTGTCTATGCACTAATACATGAAAACAAGGAACTTCCGTGGAATATTTTCCAGTGACTGCTACTACTTTTCCTTTTTAAACAGGAGGCAACGTAAGAAAAATGAAAATCTTGGAGCCAGGTACCGAAGTTAAGGAAAGTTAAGCTAAAGAAAATGCGAAGCTGCCAGAGGCTGGAACAAGTTTAAGGCACATCGCCTCATTAGCCTTGGCCACTTTATTTTAAATGCATTAAAAACAAAAACAACCATAAAACTAATTGCTTCTCTTTAAGGTGTCAGACTTAACATTGTGATGCAATTTCACTCTAATCTGTTTAACACAAACAAAACGGGTAGCGTTTGTTTCTGCTAATTAGAGTGTAACAATTAAATAAATTACCTGGATACTGAAGACGTCTGGCATCTAACTGTAAAATATTTTACTTTAAAAGGGTTGACTAAACAAATGTTAGCCCTGCAATGGAGTTTGGGAGTGCTTTCTGTCCTCCAATCGCTAGTCTCACTAACAAAGACACAACAGCAACAATACCTCGCTAATCCTAGAAGAAAATCAGAATCAGCACTTTGAAACGCGGTGAAATGTGTCCTAACGGATAAATTCAGAATTTGAGAACACAACGACCACACATTCTGTCCACTTCTACGCAGAGCAAGATTTCAAAGCACCCAAGGTTAGAGTAAATAAATTTTCAGACTCAAGGCCAGTGAAAGAGACAAGGACCTGGGGGCCAGCTTGTCTGTGGGAGCATGATGGAAAGGGCCCGTGTGATCCTGTGCTACTCTGCTCGGGGAAGGCTTGTGAATTAAATGCGAGCTGGACCGGGGAGTGAACAGTGAGAGAGCTCTCCTTCCGGCATCTGACCTCCACCCGTCCCCCTGGAGGACACCACCACCTCCGAGTTGCTGTCTGCCAATGCAGAAGTATTCTGTGCCCTGACTGGGACGTCTACAGGTACAGGGATATAGGATGGCGCGCTTTTAAAAAAAACTGCGGCACCCGGCCCCTATGTTGTGTGCGTGTGCGTGTGCATGCGTGCCGTGAGCTCGGGTGGTCCTTTCCTACACGCAGACCCCGGTGGAAAAGGAGGTGCTGGCTTCCCCGACACGGCTGGGAGCCAGTGGGCGCTGGTGCCGAAGGCCCGCGCCTACTGGGCGGCTGCAGCCGCACCTGCCCCGCGGGGAGCGCTGGGATCCGGCCGCGGAGTGGGGCGGGGGTCACACACTCACCACGCGCTTCTGAGGCTTGATGAGGGGCCGGCTGAGGCCGTTCATCTTGCTGTAGATGCCGCAGGCGTTGCACAGGTAGTGACCAGTGCCGTCCCGCCGCCACAGCGGCGTCTGGATGGAGCCGCAGTTCACGCACTCGCGGCTCTCCGGCATGTCTTCCAGCAGGTCTGCGGTAGAGAGAGGAGATCAGAGGCCAGTGAGGCAGCGCCGGGCGCGCCCGGCTTCCCTGCCCGCCGTTCTCCCCAGCTGCGTGGCTAGGGACCTGCTGCCCGAGCGTCCCGCGAGCCTGCACCCCGCCCCTGCACACCACCAGAACCCACGAAAGCCGGAGCCAGGGCTGGCTGAAATGGCTGTGGGGAAGTCGCCTTGAATCCCCTGTCCCTAAGCTTTTAAAAACTGAAATCCATCAAGCCAATGTGGCGCTTGCTAAACCCAAACCGGAGCAAGCCACGCAAGACTAACGCGCGAGGCCGCTGGTTCACCCTGCAACCCACAAACACCCTGGGACGCGGTGAGGCCGCCGGATCTCCTTTTCTCTCAAGTGACTCAGAATTTTCTAGATCTGCCACCCTTTACCTGCTTTCGCTCCTGTAGGAAGCAGGCACAGGAGACCAGAAGCAGAGTTCCTGGATATTGGCATTACTTCCTTGGGAATGAGAAAATGACCCCATGTCTTGCGGGACGGGGGACTAGACCTTCCGTCACTAAGGACAGGGACTGCGCTATTTATTTGCTTCAAGGACCAAACAGTGAAGCAGCCTGACTTCGAAGTGGATCTCGCTGTTTGTATCCACCAATTTTTTCCGAAAGATTTCGCTGCATACTTTGCGGATGAGAAAATTACCAAGACATTCCCGGCGATAAAACTGTCTTTTATTTTCCTACGCTAAATTTTCAATGTATGCAATCTGTTTAAAGCACGTTTCGTTTTGCATCTTGTTACTTGGTTAGTTTTCAGAATTCACAACTAACCTAAACCTGCTAATAAAAACAAACCTTAATCAAGAGTAAATGGTTGTAACATTTATTACTTCCCCTCAAGGTTATATATGAGAATAAATATCTAGTCTCTAAAATCAGACAGATATTTATTTATTTATTAAATATAGGTTTTTGAAAAAATAAATACCTCCTACTGTGTAGGGTCCTTCGAATCTGGCATTCTGAATCATTTTTTAAAGTAAATGCAAACTAAACGCTAGGGTTTTACCAGAAAATAATTTACGCTAGCAAACGTCTCTAATCTTTCTCATCCCCTTGCAGTTTATGGCTTGGATGTACCCTCTATTGCATAGTAAAGCTATTTAAATGACTTCAGCATTAAAACTCTTAATTTCAATTTCAGGAATATTCTATGTCCCTGGGAAACAAATCTCTTCCTTCGTTTTTCTTACTTATTACATTAAAAAAAAAAAAAACCTAGCATCCTACACAACCCGAGTTCAAAGTTGTCACGGGGATGCTGCGACTCACAACACATCACAAAGATTTATTCTTCTCCGCCCTAAAAGCCTCTATTGACTGCGGTCATCAGTAAAATGCTTGGGACTTCAAGGACACTAAAGTTAAACAAGGTATTTGTCTTTGTTGTTGACTTTAAAATGTTACCTATCAGAGCCCCTCTCCAAGAAGTGGGCCAGTCCCTGAAATCGCCAGCCCTGAGCCTGGCCTCCTCCCCTCTCGTGGGAAAACAAAGACGCCCACAAGAAAGTAGTGTCAGCTCTGAGGTCCTCTGAAAAGCCGGGCATAGATTGTACTTAAAGTTCTCCATGAAGAAATAAGTAGGATCCAGGAAGTTTGCTCATTTTCAATTAAAATCAGTCTCTATCTTTTCTCTTTCATTTTCTCCCTGCCCCTCCCCTACATCCTCCAGGCAACTCAAATCCCATAACTGACTAAAATGAAAATAAAAAATGAGGCTCTTTGAAAAACTACAAAATCTCATTGTGCAGGTAGCTTCCTCACCAAGTTGCTCCTCTGCCTGCTAACGCGGCTGCTCTGGGTGCCCTGCAATGTGGTCCCGGGACACAGGGAATGGAGCTTAGGAAGGAAGGGCGTAGGGCCGGGCGAGCAGGGCTCCCAGGACCCTGAGCTCGCCCCAGGGTGAGCCCACCACACCCAACATGTCTGGAAGAGGTGTAGGAGGTGGGTCCCCAGAAAACTCTACATGGTGCAGGTAGATAAAGCTACACACTCAGGTATCAGCCCTGGTGTTTGCTCAAATAGATTCACGAGTCAGCCTCCAAAAGTAGTTGGTTTTTAAAAAATCAAAGTGAAGAAACAGTAAATCTAGCTAGCAAGCTGGTATCTGGAACACCTGTGAGGACAAGCAAAGCAAGTTTCAGGTGCTTCCCACCACTCCTAACCCTAGCTTCACCCCAGTGCTTCTTGCTTTCTTAACAGACTGTATAAACTGGGTTTCCAGATCCCCAATCATACTTAAAAAAAAAAAAAAAAAAAACTTGGGTGTATCCAAAAAGAAACTTCTAACTTGCCGACAACTGCACCATCCTCCTAGACTCTCTCTGAAGACCCCTGGTACCGTGAACACCTAAAGACTCAGTGGAACCCCTGGGCTGGTTCTCTTGCAGTCACGTGAAGTGCTGGAACAAAGACCAGGGGAAATGCATCTGGACATTAAACCTAGGTGTGTGGAGACTCCCACCCCAACGGGGAGCACTCTCCCAGGTTCCCTGCATGGCGCCCTGGCTCAGCAAAGCAACCTCACGCCCCAGCCACCACCAACTGCCCAGCCTTTGATTTCTCGTGCAGTCTCTCAGTTCCTAGGAGCCAAACATGGGTCCCTATGCTGCCCTGCCGGAAGGGTGACAGCTCTCTGCTCTCCCGAGTCCCACCCCTCCCAACACGGCACACCTCAATAGGAACCCCTACCCCTGCTCCTCGCGGCCACGTTCATTAGGCTCCCTACTCTCAAGCTACACACAGCTGATGAAGAGCCACCACCAGGGCCGGCTTTGTGAAACAAGAGGGAAATTTGAGACCAAATCTGGGCTCCTTGTTAGAAGCCTGGGGAGATGTGTCCCCGAGAAGCCCTCCCAATGTTACTTAGGAGGCAGCTCTCCAAATCTGTGCCCCCTCATCCTGCCCAACATCTTCGGGATGGAAAGAGTGGCGAAGCTCCTACCCTGCCTAAGTAAAGGCCCCTGACAGGGCTCCCACAGAGGCTCCTAAAAAGCCCAGGCCTGAGGGACCCCGGAGGGTGGCACAGTGCACTCCTGTGCCTGCCTCTTTCCAGCTCCCTCCAGCCAACAGCAACAGGGGTTTGGGTTTGCCTTGGAAGAGAAGTTAGAAACACCAAGCAAGAAAGACCTTGGACGGACGCACCCACAGGACTGCTGCCTGTAGCCCCGCAAAGGAGCCAAGGAGCCCAGCAACGTGGTCACACCCTCCCTGCTGGGGCAGAGCAAAACATTCTTCCAAAGGAGGCACTTCCAGGTATTTTAAAGCTGTTTTCCCGATTTACCCCTGAATGGTCCCCAGGCACAGGAATGAATGGAACTGGAAACTGAACATTTGATGAGCTCAACGCTGAAGGAAAATTGGTGTCCCTGCTCCCGAATCCCAAGCCTGGCCCCTCCTGCAGGGACCAAGAGCTGAGCAGCCCGGCTGGTGCCCAGCCGGCAGGCCTGTCCACCAGGCATAAGCTGGCAGGACTCCCCCAGTCCAGGTGTCCTCTTATCTATTCCTCCCCTCATTTGGGCCGGAGGCAATGACCACTCCCTATGTAACCTTTCTCCAGGGAAACATCTCCTCCTTACCTGGGGGGCCTCACCTCCAGAGTTACACACACACACACGTGCACATGCGTCCACCTAGGGACCGGGACCAAGTGTCCCATACTCCAAACTCAGTCCCGCCAAGGAATTCCAGGCTGCCACTCATCCAAACTGAGTCTGCAAGGCGCTGTCACTTCCCTCCCAGCTGCCCACCCACCCAACTCACTCCCCGAGCCCCCCCCCCCCCCAGCCTCTCCAAGACACTGAGGTACACACGTGCACCGAGTCTCTTCTTGTGGAGGGCATCAGAGATTCCCATGAGCACCACCACACTCAGGCCACGCTGCCGCAAGCCTGCAAGCGCTCTCTCTGCGGCGCAGACAGGCAAGCCCTGAATACCGAGCCCGAATCCCGCGGCTGCTCCCGCCACCCTTGCGCACCCGCACTCGGCGGCGCGCCCTTACCTGCGCTGGGGCCGCGCGGCACGGGGAGCGGGGCTCCGGCGCGGCTCTGCAGGCTGTGAAGCACCGGGTTCTCGAAGGGTCCGGCGGGCCAGGCGGGAGTCAGCGGCGCGCCCATGTAAGGCGAGTAAGGGCTCGGGTGGTGGTGGTGATGGTGGTGGTACGTCCCGTTCAGCTGCCGCGCCGCCGACAGCGAGCTGTACTGGTGCTCGCGGCCGCCCATAGCTGCCAGGCTGCCGCCGCCGCCGCTCACGCCGCCCGCGCCCCCGCTGCCGGCCGTCGCGTAGCCTCCCGGCTCCCGCGCCGCGCCGTTGGCCATGGGCGGGCTGGGCGAGTAGGGGAAGCGCGCCGAGGCGTGCGCCGCGGCCGAGCCCGCGCCGCCAGGCCCCGCGGCCCCGCCGCCCACCGCGGCGCCTCCGCTACCATACGGGGGACTGTCGGCTGAGGTCTGGGGCCAGCCAGGATGCGCGCCCGCGCCGCCCGCGTGGTTGGCTGGCCCGCTGCCGGCGCCCTGCAGGTACGGCAGGCCAGGCAGCATGGAGCCCACGCGCGTGGTGGGCACATAGACCGGGGAGCTGGCGGCTGCCGCTGCCGCCGCGGCGGCGGCCGCAGAGTGCACGAAGCCGCCGGGCGCGCCGTCGTAAGCGGCCGGCCCCTGGCTGGAGAGAGCGGCGAGGGTCTGGTACATCTCCTCAGGCTGCTCCGACGCGAAGGGGCTCAGCTTGGCGCCGCGGCTGGACCACAGCAGCTTGCTGGCGGTGGCGGCCTGGTCGAGGTCAGTGAAAAGCAGCAGGTCCTCCCAGCTCGACAGGGCGCCCCCGGGGCCGGCGACCCCGGGCGCCGCAGGTCCGTGGGGAGCCCCGAAGGGGTGCGAGGCGTAGGGGCTGAGCAGCAGCGAGCGCGCCGGGGGCCCCGCCGCAGCCTCCGTGTCGAGCTGAGGTGTCCTGCAGTTGCTGGCGCCACTGGGGCCGCGCTCCCCGCCCCGGGAGCAGCAGGAGGAGGACGAGGAAGAGATGGGGGAAGGCGGCGTGGAGGGCTCCCGCCCCGGAAAGGCCCCGGAGTCGCCGGCGTCCGCAGCCGCGGCCCCGAAGCGCTTCGGCAGGCACCAGCCGGCGTCAGTCAAGGCCATCCACGGTCCGGCGCCGCTCCAAGCTGACTTCTAGCTCCTGGGGCTGAGGGCAGGAAGTGGGGAGAAACGGAGAGGGTTTACCAAAACCTCTGGCTGTCCGCATACCCTTACCTCCACTCCCTCTCGTAGCTCACGAGACTGACTCCTGCCCAAAGATCCCATCGCTGCCCAGGGCGCCGGCGGCCGCTGGGCCGGGAGAGGGCAAGGGAGCCTGCGCAGCCGCCACAGGGCCTTCGAAAGACTGGGACCTTCGCCCTTCCTCGCCTGCACCCCTCCGGAGCCCCGGGACTCCCCGCCCACCCCTGGGCAGCATCCTTCCCCGGCTTGAGCGCCGCACCCCAGGACGCCTGCTAAGCTGCCCGAGATCTTCCTTCCACCCCCAACGTGCTCCCTCCGGGCCCACTAAAGAAACGCAGCGGCCCGTGCGGGTCGCCGCTGGCCCGTCCCGACTCCCTGCACGCCCCCTCCATGGGGGGACGACTCCCCAAAGTGAGCGCGAGGAAGGCAACCTGTCCTCGAAAACGAAACCGCTGCGTTCTCCCCAACCGGCTCCTCCAGAGCGTCCCGGGCTGCGCCGATCAGACCCGAGCGCGATCCCCCAGAAACCGCAACTCAGCCGGGGAAGGTGGGGCAGCCGGAGGGAGACCACAGCCCCGAGCCTTCAAGGCAGTGCGGGAACCCAGCGGCTCGATGGCCCGGCGGCGCCGCGCACCTCCGACATGGCCCGCGCCTGTCGGCAGCAACGCGCTCACGCCGGCGGGGCCACCCAGGCCCACCCGCGGTCACCCGCGGCCACGGAGCAGCCGGGCCGTTCCGGGATCGGACGTAGCGGGGTGGAGCGCGGCGTGGAGAAAAGGAGGGGGAACGCAGGAGGGGGCGTGAGACCGCCCCGGAGCCGAGGCCACCCCAAAGCCGAGAGCAGGAAGAATGACAGGGAGGCTCGGCGGGGGCGGGGGCGGGAGGCAAGATGCAGCCCGGCAGTCCTCCTCCCGGCTGCTTCCCCAAGCTGTCCCGGCTCATCGGAGCTGACCGCATTGAAATCAATGCCCCCCCCCCCCAACACACAGACACACACCGGGCAAGCAGCAAGAAGTTTCTCTGCCCGTCAGACTACCGGCCCCCGCCCCTTCGCGCCGAGATAACTCGCAGATAAGGCTGCGCGCAGATAAGCACTTCGGAGAGAGGAAAAGGCACCAGAAGCCTGTTGCGCTGCGTCCCGGGGACGTGGGAGCGGCTCCAGCCCGGCCGCAGGGGAGGAGGGAGACACCCGCGGAGCCGGCTGCGGCCCGGAGAGGGCGGGAGAGGCGGAGGTCCAGGGGCCTGCCGCCGGTAGAGGGGCGGGAGGGAAGGAAGCAGGGAGAGCGAGCGAGGCAGGGAGAGCGGCCGAACCTGGGGCGGGCGCTGCGCATGGAGAACCGCCGCGGCGAAGGGTGCTCCCAGGCGCGGAGAGAGGTGGCGGGCGCCGGCGGGCGAGCGCGAGTCCGGGGTCTGCGCGGCGCTGCGGAGAATAAAAAGGAGAGAGGAGGCGCCTCTTACTGCTCTGCCGGAAAACTGCAGCCTGCGCTCCTGATTGGATTCGTCGAGCCCTAAACAAACAGCGCTCGCCGAAGGGTGCCAGGCTGTGGGTCGGAACTGCGCTCTGCGAGCAGCTGGGCGCTGGAGGTGAAGAGGAGGAGGAGGAGGAGGAGGAGGAGGGATCGAGGGGAGGAGAGAAAAGAGGGTGGGGAGGGACGGCGGGGGGAGGGGTGAGCGCCGCCGGGGCAGACAATGAGCGCGGCTCAGCCTGCGGGCGTGGGCTGAAAGGCTAGCACGGTCCGCGCCGTGGGGGCGAGTCCACTCCGGGGGCGCCCGGCCCAGGGACGTGGGGGGTGGGGCGGAGGCAACAGCACGCCAGGCCTGCCTGGCGACACACGCCCATCCAGCCGCGGGGCACCCCCAGTTACACATACATACACACACTCTCTCACGCTCGCCCACGCGGGGCAACGGAGGGAGCCTTGGCACCGGGAGAGATGGCAGCGCTCAGCCCGGCGCCGGGAGGGGAGCGTCCACTCCTGGGTCAGCGCGCCCTCCGATGGGATGGGGAGCGCCAGAATTTGCCCCACTGGCCCTCTCTGCCCCTCCCTCCGCGCTAAATGAACTTTGTGGCCCGCAGTTGTGTGTGACCGACCGACCTTGGGATGCTAGGGGCTCCGATAGCGGTGGCTGTTGGGGATCGGGGCTCCTGCGGTCTGGGAGAGGAGCCAGGGAGCCTTTAAAATATATACCAAATTCCTGGGAAGTTTTGGGAAGCTCAGGACATTCCCCAGCTAACCTTTGGGGTCGTGGTGTAAGGGAAGGTTAGTCCCTGTGGTGCGCCGGAGGAGAAGGGGCTTCCACACCAGGCGCACCCGGGACACGCTCTCCGAGTTTTGTCTCGTTTGCTCTGAGCTTTCCCTGGAAAACTCCAGGTAAGTGGCAGATAAGCCAACGGAGAGAGGGGCCAGGAGGTCACCTTCTCTGGACCCAGCGCGAATTGTGGCTTCCCCACCCCCACCCTGGCAGGCGCGCGCACGCGCGCGCACTCACACCCTTTCTTCGCTCCCTGCGCGGGGTTATCGCGGCGGTGCGCAGACCGCGGCGGTCCGTCGCTCGCGGGCCGGCCACGGGGAACGAACGCCGCGAGGTTATCAGTGCCGCTGTGTCGCTGTGTCTGCCACGGGAGCCCTGATCGGCGTCTTTCTCCCCTCTGCTCTCAGAAAGGGCTTCTTCCGACAGGCGTGACCCTAGAAGGCTGCCCAGAGAGAGATTAACTAGGGCGGGAGGAGTGGTTTTGTTGGGAATGGATTTTTACTCCCCCCCCCCCCCCCAGGTAAATCAAAGTAAATGATTTTCTAAAGGTCAGTCTCCCTGAAAGTGTTTGGGCTCTGGGTTTGGGTTTTGTTGTTGTTTTTATTTTTAGTTGGTGTTTTCCAGCAGGGGAAGGGAGAGGAGCCTCTAAGAGCTGGCAACACAGGGGTCTGTAGGTGCGAGCCCTGGTGGCGCAGGGGCGCGGATCCGTGGCCGCTGCGAGGAGCTGGGGACAGGACTGGACAGAGTGGGGGTGGAGGGAGCCGGAATCCAGGAAGCTGTGGGGAATTCTTTGCTCGTCCTTCGTTGTCAGTTGCTGCTAAAGGCTTCTGAATTTTTAACTTGCTACTGAGAAAAGACGGTCCCTAAACTGCCCTCGTCCCATGTGACCATTTTTATTACCTTCCCCTGGGGGCCCCACAATCACGGCGCCGGCCCCCACGTCCTGCGAGGCTGCCTTTCCGAAAGGCACATGGGAGGAAACGAACAGAGCGAGACTCCCCGAGCCGGCCTTTAAAGGTTAACCTGCGTTCGATCGATCGCATGCGACTCCGCGAGGAACCGGCCCGGCCTCGGCTACCCGCTCCGCGCCCGCCAGGGCATCAAAGGTCCCACTCGTTCGGTTCCTTCGCGAATCCCGACCGGGTTCCTAAGCCAGACTGGGCTCTGCAGCAGTCCGTTTGTAAGCAGTGTCGGAGCTGCAGTGGGTATGTGACTTCCTACAGTTTTGAAATAATGTTTCTCAGGTTTGCTCTTCAAAGTAATTTTTGTTAAAGTTTTTATCGTATTTGTTAAAAATAATTGTCTTGGCTAAGTTGGCGTCCAGGCTGTGAATGGCCTTCAAGCTGGAGCCCCGAAGAGAAGATGGATCCCCAGGAACAGCCTAACGAGTGTCTAGCGCATTTCTTCCTCTTCGCTGGGAAGGGTGTCAGCCAGGGTTTCCGGGACAGTCCTCACCGCGGACCTCCAGGATTGAGTTTTCCTGCAGCCCTGCAGCCCCGCAGCAGCGTTCGGAGGGCCCTGGGGCCCTGACGCCGCTGGGCAGTGGGGAGCAGCGGATGGACGTTGACCGATTCGACTTAGAGGGGGCCCGGCATCTTACTCTCCAGATTCCTAATCTGTAAATATATAAATATAAATTATATATATATATATTATATATGAGACAGAGAGGAAACCCAAACGAAGGGAAAATAGGTAATGGCTCCTTCCCAAACTGTTTTGTTTTGTGAGATGGCGTTTTCTAGCCCAACGAAGGGTTGGAGAGCACAATGCTTTTCGTGTCAGTTAATTTAAAAATAACAAAACTAGTTAACCCGTGAGATTGGTGCAGACAGAAAACGGGCTGTCTGATCTCTGCAGTTAGGTTTTCCCAGCGCGCCGGCTTTGGCGCTGAGGACTACACCTCGGGGGACAGGCCTGTTTCCAGAGCCGCTCCAAGGAACCAGGCCCCTCTGTGGCGTGCGCCCGCTGGTCCCGCGGCGCGGGGGAGGAGGTGCACCCCAAACTGCAGAAGACTCCCAGAATGCCCTAGGTAGACGTGTATTTAGAAATCCTTGTTTTCTCCCGGGGCGATTTTTTTCTCCCCTCTTTTTTGTTTTGTGTGTGTGTGTGTGTGTGTGTGTGTGTGTGTTTTAATTTATTTTATTTCCTTTCCTCTTCTTTCATCCCCGCCTGTCCCCTCTTTCGGAATTTCTTAGTTTTGAACGAAACCGTTTCTCTCGGGACCATTTATACCCTTGGAGCTGACCCTGCGGATTGAGCCGTGCCCCGCACCCTCGCACGGGGCCGGCCCCCGGGCGCGGCCTGTCCCCAGGGCTGATTTATTTGGGCCGCGCGCACGGCGACTCGCGATTCGAATCCAGCCGGAGCTCGGCAGCCAATGGGGCGGGGGGCGGGGGCTGTGCGGCCCGCACGGAAGGGCTGTCTGGGGACGCGGCCGCGCGCTGCTTCCGGGGGGGGGGGGCAGGACCCGCGTGGCGGGGCCCCGGACCCCAGCAAACCCAAGCTTCTGGTGGCGTCCCTTCTCAGGGCTCCTGGCCGCCGGAGCGGCGTTCCAGACAGAAAGGGAACACCGTTTCTGACTCAAGCATGTTTTAAAATTTAGATTTTTTTTGAAAACCAAATCTGTGGGGCCTTCTCGCTTAGACCACATTTCCCTCCTGTCCTGGGGACGCTCGCGCCCAAGGACACCGGGGTCACCTGGGCGTCCCCACCCTCCCCTCTCCAGGGTTCAGGGGCCGGGCCTGGGGGGCTTCCCCCACGCGGCGGCTGTCAGTCCGACCGCAGCCACGGACCGAGTTCCAACGGGGATTCCTCCGTTCTTTCTGCATTTTCCCTTCTTCCTTGCTCTCCCTCCCTCCGTCTGTCGTTCGTTCATTCCTTTCTTCCTTCCCCTTCCCTTCCCCCCTCCTCTTTCTTTTCCATGTATATTTTTTAATTCTCTCCAAACAAAAAATACCCCAGAAATATCAGATGGCGGCGGCGGAAGAGCCGCAGGTCGCCCCAAGGCCCTGCCCCGGCCCGCCGCGTACCCCCTTGGGGTCGGGAAGGCGCAGCGCGCACCCTGGGCGCCGGGCGTCGGGTCCCTTCGCGTCGCCGGCGGCAGCCTGCCCGGCGCGGCAGGGGCGGGCGGCGGCGGCGGCGACGCGCGCGAGGTCACCGCGGTGGCCTTGCTGCGCGCGCTGCGGCCGGCCCTAATGCGCTCGGTGCGCCGCGGGGAAGTCAGCGCGGCGATAAGGGGAGGCCGGGCAGGGTCGGCGTAAAAGCCCCACGCCGGGCGCCCGCGGCCCTCCCCTGGTCCATTAACCTTTTTACTTTCTTCTCCCCTCTGTCTTCGGGCTTGTTATCTTGGCCACCCAATGACCGACGAAAGATCTCCCCTCCCGGCTTCTCCCCTGGCCGCTTTAAACCAAATACATTTAGCTATTAAGGGCCAAGATGTCTGACAAAAGATCGAAAGGTGTCTTTCTGGGACCGCTTCTGGAAGCGGAGAAGCAGCTTGCCGCTCCCCAAGCCCGATAACGAAATTCCACAGCGGCGCCGGCCTCCCTGCCCGCGGCCTGCTCGCGCCCGAGACCCTAGGGTCCCGACTTCGGGGGCGCAAAGCCCCGAGGGGCCGCGGAGGGGGCGGGGATGCGGGGAGGCTCCCCGACTGCCGGGCCTGGGACCGACGGGTCCAGGGGGCGAGGCGGACGCTGGGGTCCCCCGAAACTGCGGGGCTCCAGGTGGGAGCTGGGGACCCTCAAAGCACTCCCCTCCCCTGCGCTTTGCTGGAAAATTAAACTGAGCTCGGTGGAGCCTAGATGGTCCCATTTTTTATCATTTCTTGTTACTAAATAAAGAAGACAAAACCGAACCACCTCTACCTGCTGGCCCTGTGGTTATGCTGAGGGCCCTGGGGAGCAGAGCAGTGGGTGGATCCCCGCCAACCGCTGAGCCGAGGGTGTGGGAGACCGGCGTGCAGGTGGGAGGCAGAGGCCCCATCATTCCGCCATCCTCAGGTTGGGTTTGGTTATGAAGCACGGTGTTTATTGTCATTATTAATTGCTACTGGCATCGCTACACAAGACCTAGGGCTGCCAGCTGGCCCGAGGCCCTGGCCCTGGCACGATCCCTTTCCCCAAAAGGTGTATCAGGGACTATTCGGTTTCCTGATCAGGACTCCACAGTGGGTTTGGGGAGTCAGATGTGCATGGCTTTGATGTTGCCCGTTCCCCATAAGGAGCTGGAATGTTCCCTTGGCCTGCAGACCAGCAGAGGCCTTTTCCACCACTTTGAGACCCGACAGGGTAAGAAGCTTGGGATGGGGTGCCTCCTCTGCCCCCCCCCCGCCCCTTCCCCGCAGGGGGGCCATTTCCCACTTCTTTTGCCTCCCCCTGTCTATTCCCTGGCAGATGTTAGAGACAGGACTCTCAGTTCCAAAAGGCAACCTGGGATCCTCTGTCTGTCACCTCTCCCTGGGTGGGAAGCTGAAGATGCCTTTTTCAAGCCTTCCCCTCCAAGGAAGGTGAACTCCAAAATCACCCACCTTATCTAGGCCTTACCCCTGACCCGTGCTTGGAATCAAAGCCTTGGAAGACAAAATGTGAATGACACAGAAATTTCTAAACAGGCAGGACCTTGGCTCTCCCTGGATTTCTCTGGGCTCACCAGGCTGGCAGGCCATGCCCGGTCCACGGTCAGGGGCCAGGCACCACTGCCTCAGCCCAGAGACATTCCTGGCTGCTGTTTCTTCAGAGAGGAGGGGCAGGAGCTGCTAAGCGGAGACAAAAGATTTCCAAGTCCCGTCAAGGATGAATAAAGGGAAGAAGTGCCCAAGAAATTTAAAAACAAAACACAAACCCTTCATTTGCCACCCAGAAATACAACCTCTCCATTTAGCTATGCTGCAGATATGCAGAGAATTAGGACCCAAGAGTCACCTACCAATATACAATCGTCCAGTTTCCTGCTCCTTGCCCAGCAGCTCCTAAGCGTGCACTGCACAGAGAAGCAGCAGCAGAGTTAGCTCCTAGTCTTCGAGGGACTGCGATCTGGAAGGCTGGTCGCTCTGTGAGGTCGGTTAGGCAGACAACTTCCAAGATGGAAGGAGTTCAGACTGTCCCCTAGGTGCACCAACGGGTACACACAGCGACTGTCTAGGAGCCGCTGGGCCAGCCTGCTTGGGTTTTAATCCTAATACCACCAGTTACTAGCTATGAGACCAGGCCATCCCTCTGTGCCAGTTTCCTTGTCTATAAAATGGGACTAGGATGGGCATTTGGCACACAGAGGTTAAGTTGCCACTTGGGACTCCCACATCTCAGCCTCTTTGCCTCCAATCCACCTTGCTGCTAATGCACACTCTGAGAGGCAGCCGATGATAGTCCAAGTACTTGAAGACTTGCCGACCGTGTGGGAGACGCAGACCGAGTTCCTGGCTCCTGGCTTTGGCCTGGCCCACCCTTGACTGTTGCTGGCATTTGGAAAGTGAACCAGAACATGAGATATCTCTCTCTCTCTCTCTCTCTCTCTATCTCTATCTCTATCTCTCTCTCCCCCTCCGCCCCCCCTCCCCTCTCTCTCTCCTTCTCTCTGCCTTTGGAATTAAATGGAAGTGGGGGCTGATGCTGTGGCATAGCAGATGAAGCTTTACCCGCTGCCTGCAGTGCCGGCATTCCATGTGGGCGCCGGTTCAAGACCCGGCTGCTCTATTTCCGATCCAGCTCTCTGCTGTGGCCTGGGAAAGCAGCAGAAGATGGCCCAAGTCCTTGGGCCCCTGCACCCATGTGGGAAACCCGGAAGAAGCTCCTGGCTCCTGGCTTTGGATCGGTACAGCTCTGGCTATTGGGCCCAACTGGGGAGTGAACCAGTGGATGGAAGACCTCTCTCTCTGTCTCTCTGCCTCTCCTCTCTCTGTGTAATTCTGACTTTCAAATAAAATAAACAAATCTTAAAAAAAAATCAACTGGAAGTGAATTTTAAAAATGTGACGGGAATAATAAAGGTACCTCCCTCCCAGGATTGTTGAGAGGAAGTCAGCAGTAAGTGTGAACTGGCATCACTGATGTGGTAATAGGCTGACATATACTACACCAGAGGTCAGCTTTCTGCATCATCTCACTATGCCCTAGAGCTACATCCATTCCCTGGAAAGAACTCTGAGCCCCATTCCACCCTGCAACCTTCCGTTCACAAGGGGCTCCACGCCTTTTCTGTGCACCAGCAGGAAGGATGTTATTTATTGCCTTACGTTAGGCCAGGGGGTGGTGACCACGGGTCCTTTCCTTGCTTTTGAGCCCTTTGAAGAGAGCGGGTGCAGCAACAGACTCCAGAGATGGCAAGCTTGGGGCTCCTCCTCCACTCCAGCAGTGGAGTGGCAGTCTTCAGCAGCTCCTCCCCCCGACAGCCTCTGTCTGGCAAGAGACAGGAGGGGGCTCAGGGACTGCCACTAAGGCAGGCGACCTCCAGGGCTGGCGCTGGCTAGGTCTGAGGGGAACTGACCGTGTCTTCTGACTTCATGCCTCTTCCAGGCGCCTCAGCCTTCTGTTTTCACGTGGCTATATAAGCAGGAGACTTACTCTACTTCGATAACTTTCATTGAAAGAAGGAAAAAATTTTAGAGAAGCTTTGGAATCTCTTTTTTGTTACTATTCAAAAGGCAGAGTGATGGGATTACACACACACACGCACACACACGCACACACAGCTGTTCCATCCTCTGTCTCACTACCCAAATGGCTGCGACGGCTGGGACTTGGCCAGGTTGAAGCCAGGAGCCTGGCACTCCATCTGGGTCTCCCACATGGATGGTGGGGGACCAAGGACTTGGGCCATCACCTGCTGCCTCCAGCAGCATTCTCACGGGGCTGGATCGGAAGTGGAGCAGCCAGGACTGGAACTGGCACTCCGACGTGGGATGCCGGCGTCCCGGGTGGTGGCTTAACCCGCTGTGCCACAACACCGGTCCTGGAACACATTTTTGATAGGAAGCCATCGGAAATGCCTAGGCCACTTCAGACCTTTTCCAACTGGTTTTCTTCCTGGTTTTGTGTGTGTGGCTGTGTGTTTTCCTTTTTCTTCTTATTTTTACAGCAGCCTGTCTTCTAAAACAAGATCTAAACCTCAATCACGAAAACTTAAAAAAATAAAGAAGTCTGTGGGACATAGGAAAGGATACTGTTCTCTGCACAAAATGACAGGACAAGAGATTTGTTTTGCAAAGGTAAAGTCTGGAGAGAACATAAAAGTCTTCCCCTGCCTGCAGGTTTCGGGCCGGGTTTGTGCCCGGAGCCTGTTTTTCTCTGGTCTCTGACAGCGCTGATCTTCTCCACGTTTGATTTACTGAGTACTGTCATTTCTCTGCTCTTTACTTTCACAATCACACATTCAAACCTGATAAAGTTCAAGACCCCGAATACTTGCAGCCCTTCCAGACTCCCAGTCCTCTGCCCGGCCAGCCGCCCCGAGGCTGATTGAATCCTCATGGACAGAAGCCCGGAGGATCAGCAGAGAGCCAGCCGGTCGCCGAGGGCCGACCCCGGGAGCGCGCTGGCAGTTCCCTTAGGGACAGCCATCCTCGGGAGCCCCCTTCCCCTGGGAAGTGCCTGTCACCATCTTGTAACCCTGACTTTCCATCTGTAACCTGCCCGCCTATGGGCAAGAACTGGCTGGACCGAGCAGCAGGATCGTGCGCGCCCTCCTGCGTGCTGGGTTTCCCTGGGTCTGCTAAGCAGCTTCGCGCTCAAGAGCCAGGCACTTAACCTCCTGTGCCTCAGTTGCTCCATCCATAAAATGGTAGAAATATTACTTTCTACCAGCATTAATCATAACTAATGACTCGGGCCCCCCTTCCCGCGCATCCCCTGCAGGGGCTCCAGGAGGAGCGTGTGCATCTGTCTGACCTGGCTCTTTGGTTTCTGTCAGCTGAAACCCAAACTTAGACGTTAATCCAAATACTACAGCAGTGGGCTGAACGAAAGCCATGATTCATCTCCAGAGGCCGGAGAGTTAACTTACACTCAGCTTCTCAGCCCCCTGAGATGGCTTCTGATGGGAGATGCTATCTAAATAATCTGTCCTTAGCCTGTAAATATCTTAAGTCCTCTAAAGCACAGAACACTGGCCAGAAGCAATCCCCCAGCGCGGACACCACTGTTTGCCTTTATCTTGAACTATCAGCATTTTCTGATCTCGGGTAGCAGCAGTTTAAGTCGGTCCTTTTAAAGGAGAAGTACAGGTCTAAGTCTATGAACTCAAAAGGGTGTGATTCCTCCTTTGGCATCCACACCCTAAAGAAAGCTCGGTTGTCCTAGAGCCTAAGAGGAAAATTGTCCTAACCTGTTAGGGAAGGGAAGCAGATGGGTTTCTTTTGTAAAACAGGGAGACACCCATGAGAGCATATGTGACAACGCTGCTTTTTCCTGATCGTGGCTGCAGAGGAGACTAAAGATGGCAGCTTGACTCAACGGATATCAAATAACATTTGCTGGCTACTTCTGAGCCAGATTACTGCTCTGCTTCTAATACTTATAATACCACAAATTAAAGGCATGTAATTATCCAACAAAAACAGTGTGAATATTAAACCATTTTTAAAGACTGACTACCACCTAGCCAGTGCCCAGCAAACTCTCGCCAAAAACCACAGTGTGGATCCACAAATAAAGCTGTCAACCTCTGCATTTCCCAGACGTCTTTCTGTCAAGCGCTGGGCGCGCTCTGGGCCGCAGTGAGGGAGCCTCGCTGAGTGGAAAAGAGACAGCACCGTGGCGCAGCCGCAGACCTGCAGCATCGCGGAGGCCGACGGCGAGGCAGCGGGGTTCAAATCCCAGCCCTGCAGCCTGCCGCCTCTCTCCAGCTGTAATCTCCCAGCAAGCTCTTTGATATCTCAGTGTGTCATTGTCCTCTTCTGTACAGCAGGTGGTCATAACAGGAGCCATCCATAGCATTTCTAGGGAGGTTTAGGCGGGGTAACAATTATCAAATGCCTAGAAGAATGGTTTGTTCAAGATACAGGCTATTTAAATGCTTGATAATAGGCAAAAAAAAAAAAAAAAGAAAAGAAAAGAAAAAAGAAAGAACCCGATGTTTCTGGAACCAGCACTGTGGCATAGTGGGTGAAGCTGCCACCTGCAACACCAGCATTCCATGTGGGCACTGGTTCGAATCCCAGCTCTCTGTTAATGAACGGCTTGGGGAAAGCAGTGGAAGATGGCCCAAGGGCTTGGGCCCCTGCTACCCACATGGGACACCTGGAAGAAGCTCCTGGCTCCTGGCTTCAGCCCTGCCCAAGCCTGGCCATGGTGGCCACTTGGGGAGTAAGCCAGTGGATGGAAGATCTCTCTGTCTCTCCGTCTGTCTCTGTAACTCTGACTTTCAAATAAAATTTTTTTTTATAAAAGTAACAAAAAAATCACATTTCAAGGCTGCTTATTAAAGGAAAGGGAGGGACAGGGAAGAGGGATGGAACCCAGTGGTCAAAAGATTCAGATCGGAAGGTGATCAAAGGCATAAAGAAAAAGCCATTTAGGGATGTCAGACATTTCCTCCTGGGAATTCTTTAGTCATAAACTCACCCTGTCTTAGCTCGTGGTGCAATAAGCTTGCATGTGATTTTTACTTTGGTCATTCACAACCTTGATCGAATACCTGCTGAGAGAGGCACTATGGTCAGCACTCAGGGTGCAAGATGAACAACACAGCCCTGTCATCTACCTGCTCATACACAAGAGGAGAGATAGACAAGGCAACAGAAAATCACCATACCTCATGGCAAGTGCTGTGACGGAACGAAGTCAGGGGACTTTTGGAGAGTTGGAGAGCAAGCAGAGAGGGCTTCCAAGAGGAAGTGTCACCTGAGTATAAGGGATAAATTAGTCAGGCAAAGCTTGGGAGGTGAGAGGAAGCAAAGAGAACTAACTAGAGCCCTGGTATGAAGTGTCAGCAAGAAATTAAAGCATTTCACAGGATCGCCATGTATCCAAAGATCATTTAACTATAAAACGTCTCTGCAAAAAAATATGGCTTTTAGAGCAAGAGATGAGAAGCTTAAATGAGGGTGGGCTTCCTGGCGCAGCTGTTGCATCATTGCTGGAGATCCCCCCCCCCCCAATTCCCCATCAAAGGGCCGAGTTCATGTCCTGGCTTCTCTGCCTCCAATCCAGCTTCCTGCTACTGCACATGGGGAGAGGAGCAGGCACAGGCTAGTCCTTGGTTCCTACCACCCAAGTCGGAGACCTGCATGGGGTTCCAGGCTCCCAGCCATCGCCGGGGCCAGCCCTGGCTGTTGCAAGCACTTGGGGAATGAACCAGCAGACAGAAAAGCACACTCTCTCCTATAGCATTTTAAAGACAGTATGCATAAGAGTGCAAAAGTGCTTTGACAAAGTGGAAACCAAAAGAAGGAAACTAGAATGGAGCACTAGGATGCAAACTCAGTGAAGCCGGGACTTTGTTCTGTCCGCCAGTTTCCCTGGAGCCCGGAGCAGAGCCTGGGACACAGCATGTACACAGAACATTTTCACTGCTCGCACAGCGCACGAGGTATCCAGAGCCCTCCCCATTAGCTTGCCACTGGCTTCCCTGACACGTGGTCGTGGCAGTGCTGTAGCAAGGGTGTGAAACCAAGTTCAAGGTGATGGCATTTAGATGTGGCGCCTTTCTTTTCAAGGTCGTTAGGAGCAGATGAGCTTATGAGGGTGGGGCCCATGGTGATGGCATCACTGGCTGAGGAGAGGAGGAAACCCGACCCTAGCTAGCACGCCTGCTCTGCCTCTCCACGTTGGGGGTGGCTCCCAACATCCTCACTCACGCAGTGCACCTCCCTCTCCCAGGCTGCACGGTCCTCTACAACCAGCCCCTTGAATCCTCCCCTGGCAGCCTGGCAGAGGGCCGTGAGCGCCTGCCCAGGCCCTGCGGAGTCGCCGCCTGTCCAGTCTTCGCTGCAGACTTGGCCTCTGCCTGCTGGCCGTCCCTGCGGCTTCAAGTGCCACTTACGCTCCTGAGACGAGAGCACTGAGCATTTTGGAAACTCAAGTCTTCTGTGGGATTGCCGCTGCAGTTTTTATTTTTGCATTTCAGATCGTTTATCAATTTGGCAATAATTTCCAGCATTTATGATATTTTTTGTTGCCTAATGACTCCTTCAAGGCCCTCATTTTTTTAAAAATATT
The DNA here is from genome assembly GCA_949820135.1 of Sylvilagus floridanus. Lineage (NCBI taxonomy): Eukaryota > Metazoa > Chordata > Mammalia > Lagomorpha > Leporidae > Sylvilagus > Sylvilagus floridanus. Next base: position 72,336,251 of record OX463226.1, on the reverse strand, counting down.
TAATTTGAAAGTCACAGTTACATAGAGAAAGGAGGGGCAGAGAGAGAGAGAGAGAGAAGTCTTCCATCTGATGGTTCACTCCCCAATTGGCCGCAATGGCCAGAGCTGTGCCAATCCAAAGCCAGGAGCCAGGAGCTTCTTCTGGGTCTCCCACACGGGCACAGGCGCCCAAGGACTTGGGCCATCTTCTACTGCTTTCCCAGGCCACAGCAGAGAGCTGCATGGGAAGTGGAGCAGCCAGGACTCGAACCAGTGCCCATATGGGATGCTGGCACTGCAGGCCAGGGCGTTAACCCGCTGCACCACAGCGCCAGCCCAAGCCCCTCGTTTAAACAAATACATTCCCAGTTAATGTGTTGGGAGGTGGAGTTTCTACCCTCAGCTCTCCAAGCTTTCTGCCCTCAGCCCATTGAGACGGAGGCTGCTCTCTGTGCCCCAATATTTGCTCTCCTTTCCTAGAGCAATAGAGATTTTAATGATGGACATCATTGCCCAGCTAAAGACTACATTTCCCTGATTTCAGTGGAGCTAAGAGACTCCTTTATAGACAATGGGACATGAGATTGAAATGCAAATGCCAGTCCACGCCATTAAAAGGAAAGGAAGGGGTATTCCCTTTTTCTTTTTCTCAGAGGGATGGTTGAAACTTAGATGTGATGGCAGGCACCAGAGCAGCCATATTGGATATGAGGTAGAAACTGCATGATGCACAAAGTGGCAATGTAGTCTCGTCTGGGACAACATGGGGCTTTAGAAGAGGGTCGGTTCCCCTCCAACTGTTACCTAAGAGACAAATGCCTTCTAAATTTGAGTAGCTCGTCTTCCCCACACACACTGGCTCCCCGAGGCTGAGGCTGAGGGAGCCAGTCCCACCTCATCCACCTTTCGTGACGCTCACAGGAAATACAGCGCGTGCCTGTGGAATAAGTCACTGAATTCTTTAGATAATGCTCCAAGCCCACAGCACCGATTCCAGCATTATCCATGCCACACCGGTTACACCAAAGACAAAGCTCTCTATACAGCTTATGTATTTGTTTTTATCTTTTAAAGACTGATTTATCTAAGCGTGATGGAGAGGGGGGAGAGAGAGAGAGAGAGAGAGAAAATCTTCCATCCACTGGTTTATTCCCCAAATACTGTCAACAGCCAGGGCTGAGGCAGGCTGGAGCCAGGAGTAAGGAGCCCCAAGGGAGTCTCCCATGTAGGTGGCAGGAACTTAAATGCTTGGGTGCCTCAGCCACCCGGTTGCATTAGCAGGGAGCTGGATAGGATGTATGGAGTAGCCAGGACACCCAAACCAGCACTCCCGAATGGGATGCAGGCATCTAACCCACTACCCCACACCGCTCCCCATGTGGCTTTTTGTTGTTGTTGTTGTTGTTAAGATTTATTTGATTTATTTGAAAGACAGTTACAGAGAGAGGTAGAGACACGAGCGAGAAAGAGAGAGAGAGAGGTCTTCCATACATTGGTTCACTCTCCAAATGGTCTTAACAGCCAGAACTGAGCCAATCCAAAGCCAGGAGCCAAGAGCTTCACCTGGGTCTCCTATGTGGGTGCAGGGGCCCAAGCACTTGGCCCATCCTCTGCTGCTTTCCCAGGTGCATTAGCAGGGAGCTGGATTGCAATGGAGCAGCCAGGACTCTAAACGGGGCCCCTATGATATGCCGGCACAGCAGGCAGGGGCTTTACCCCGCTACACCACATGGCCGGCCCTTTGGCTTTGTTTAATTCAATTTTTTCTTCTACATCTTTGTAAACAGAATCCCAAGCTAGATTTAAGCATCATCTTTTGGGAGAAGCCCATACTGAATAGACTTGATTATCCGATGATATCACTATGACACTTTCTGATCCAATAATCCTAACACAAACAATCTTTACTGTAGCCTGGGGAGACGTTCTAATCCCAGACATCGTATGATGGCTCACCGTTTAGGAGGCTACTAATTGCAGCGGGCCATTGCTACTTTACTTCTTTCTAAGACAGCGACACGCCCACAGGGAAGGTGGTGGCGGTGGGGGAGGGGTATGAGATAAAGAACGAGAGAGCCTCCCTCTGCTGATCCATTCCCCAAATGCCCTCGACAACCAGGTCCGGCCAGTCCCACATCAGGACTTCAGCAGACTCTTGCACGGATGGCAGAGAGCCTAGGATGAGAGCCGCCTCCCAGGCGCGCTCTAGCGGGGAGCTGCAGTGGAAGTGAGGCGGGACTCAATCCCAGGTGGTCTGGTGAGGGGTGCAGGAGCTGCAAGTGGCAACTGAACGCCCTGTACCACCATGCCCGCCCCTCTCACAGCATTCATACTACCTCAAACTGCAGACGAGGCTCCCGTATTTCTCCTAATTCACGTACTTACGATTATTCTATTGTCTGTATGGAGAATTCTGCATTACCCATAATTCATTAAGCCTATAAGAACAAACAAGACGAAGCAGGGGTGGACATTTATTTAGTCCAGCAGCTCGGACACCCGCATTCCACACTGGAGAACTCGGGCTCATCCCCAGCTGTCCCCCTGGCTCCAGCCTTCTGCTGGAGACTCTGGGAAGGAGTGGTGATGGCTCAAGTCATCGGATTCCTTCCACCACGTCGGGGAGTGAACGGTGATCCAAGCTCAGCACAGTCCCAGCCTTGTAGCATCCAGGGAGTGAACTGGTGGACAGGACCTTGCTCTTACTCCCACTCTCTTTCTCCTCTCAAATCAGTAAATAGGTAAGTAACTCAAATTGTTACAGAGGAGAGTGAGTGTTTGGTGTAACTGTTAAGACACTATTTGGGGGGCCGGCGCTGTGATCTAGCAGGTGAAACTGCCGCCTGCAGCGCCAGCATCCCATATGGGCGCCGGTTCAAATCCCAGATGCTCCTTTTCCAATCCAGCTCTCAGCTATGGCCTGGGAAAGCAGTAGAAGATGGCCCAAGTCCTTAGGCTCCTTGCACTTGATGGGAGACCTGGAAGAGGCTCCTGGCTCCTGGCTTCAGATGAGCGCAGCTCTGGCCATTGTGACCAATTGGGGAGTGAACCATCAGATGGAAGATTCTCTCTCTCTCTCTCTCTCTCTCTCTCTCTCTCTCTCTCTGCCTCTACCTCCCTGTAACTCTGCCTTTCAAATAAATAAATAAATCTTAAAAAAAAAAAAAAGACACTATTTGGGACGCTCACATCCCATATAAGGTGCCGGGTACTCTGCTCCCAATTCCTGCTTCCTTCTAGTGCACACCCTGGGAGGCAGCACGTGAGAGCTCTAGGAGTTAGGTCCCTGTGACTGCTGTGGGAGACCTGGCTCCTGACTTCAGCCTGGTCCAGCCCTGGCTTTGAAGGCATTTGGATGGGAGATCTTGGTGTCTCTCTCTCAATCTCTCTTTCTCTGTCTCCCATCAAAATAAACAAAATATTTTTTTTAAAAAATAAGAACTGATAACCAATAGTACAAGAGCCCAGCTTTGTGACACAGTGGGTTAAGCCACAATCTGCAATGCCGGCCTCTTATATGGGTGCCAGTTCTAATTCTGGCTGCTCCACTTCCAATCCAGCTCCCTGCTAATCTGCCTGGGAAAGCATCAGAAGATGGCCCAGTGCTTGGGCACCTGCCACCCATGTGGGAGACTCAGATGATGTTCCAGGATCCTGGCTTCAGCCTAGCCCAGCCCCAGCTATTGAGGCCATTTGGGGAAGTGAACCAGCAGATGGAGAATCCGTCTGCTCTCTTTTCAAAACAACACGCACCAACAGTACAAATGAGCAAAAATTTATTGAAGGTCAACAGCATCTTTAGCACCATGATTTTTTAAAGCACAGGCCCAGTTTCTATGTTTGGTTTGATGCACATCCCTCTTTTGTTTTACTCATTTTGATATTAAAGAGCGAATTTCGGTCTCAAGGGAAACTCCTTTTTGTCATCAGGCATAAAGCAACAAGAATTATGGTAGGCACCTGCCAGAATAAAATGGGAAAAAGTCAACAAAGAATGGGAAACGAGTAGAAGGGAAGCAAGGCTCAGTCACTCTGAAGAGTTATTTATTTATTTGAAAGGCAAAGTTTTCGAGAGGGAGGGAGAGCAGACAGATTCTCCATCTGCTGGTTCCTTCAGCTAAAATATTCTGTTTCACTCATGCTTGCTGAGTGCAGCTGAAGGGTACAATCACCATGGTCCCCACTGCTTTCTCTAGGGGTACTCCGGAGTGGACAGTGTGAGAACAGATGACCTACTTGAGGAAAATCAGCCATCATCAGGAAGGGTTCCCCCTCCTGGCAACCCCCAACTACCTGGGAAACAGCATGAGATCTGCTTACGAGAAAAAAAAAAACAAAACTAAGTTCAAAATACAGTCTCACATAAGACAAAACACCGAGAATAGTGGAGAAAATAAAGTTGCTGCCATATAGAATTGTTAATAATTTAACTATAAAATAGCCCACCTAATCAAATGCATCCCAAAGAGTTCCATGGTGAGTACCAGACGCACCTCAGTTCAAAGGGGAACATCATTATCATCTTCCTCTTATTAACCCTGACGCAGGGCCTGTGGGCTGGAAATGAGAGAGGTATCAAAATCGTTTTTCACCTCCTCCTCTATACACTGAACAGGGCGTCACTTCGGGGTATAACCCTCAGTAGGTCAGTAGCAGAGAGAGGTCAGGATGCAAACAGGTAGAGGGGCTGCCTCCAGGACAGCTGCCAGGCAGCAGCACGGGATCAGAGGGACGCTTACTCGTGGGTCACCACACAAGGAGGACCAGCAGAGAGGGATTGGGAGTGGGAGACACATGGATTCCAGTCCCAACCCTCTGAGACCCACGAAGGCGAATGAGATCCATTGTCCTCTTTTGAGTCCCGATATATAGGGAAAGCCCTAGGCAAATCTGTGACATGGACTGCGCTGTCTTTGGTCCTCTGCCCGCCCCCTCCAGCGCTGAGGATTTATCCAGTGCTGCAGATCCCACAGGGATCTACTGTACCACTACTGTGCATTCAGTCTTTCCCTTCCTCCCTCTCCCAGCACCCTCCACAACACTGGTGGCCATGGGGCTGGGCTAAGCTACTGTTGGTGGAGCTGATGGGCTAAGCCCATGCTTCTGTGCCTCTCTGGGTAGTACAGTTTCCTAAAGGAGTACTTGGCACAATTTCAAACTCTATACCAGTCTAGTGGGAGAGTCTTAGAGGGAGTCTCTTAGTAACATTTAATTCCTATCAGATAGACCATCACCTGCCATGCCAGTAGATAAAGTAGTTCTGTCTAATTATGACTCCAAACAAGGGTCATGTTTGGTGCTCACTGGATTACTTGTTTTGCAATCTATAACTTAAAATACTAAACACACGGTGTTATGAACCATTGCACTTTTGTGTTGAAACCGCCTAAAGATGGTCAGTATCTTTAGTCTTAGAAAACATAGCTACTTTGACTAACACGTGGGTAGAGAAGGAGGAAATTGCTATTTGTTTTTGCTTAGAAATGTGAGCCTGTTCAGATCTCTCCGGTTTCCATAAAACTGACAGATCCAAAAAAAAAAAAAAAAAAAGAGTTTGCTGTAACAAATAAGGTATTCTGTGTATAAATATTCAGAGGCAAGATGTGAGTGCTATGCTAGAATTTCACAAGTAGTTAAAATAATGGTGGTAAATCCTCAACTGCTGTGACAACAAACGAGATGCAGCTTGTTGAATGGGGATTGAACAATCTTCAGATGCCGCACTACTCAAGAATGCCGCCCTATTGCAGAGATTCGCTCTTACTTACCTAAAATGAACCAGCAACAAAGAAGCATAGAATGCTAAAACTCGAAGACACCTTAAGCTTCATCTAATATTACACCCCAGTGAGAAACCTGACACCAGGAGCGTCCCCAGAAGTTCACTTATAAGTTGCTTATATGGAACTTGGAACAGATTTTCCCATAGAAATAACGTGATAAATGATGGCAAAAGCCTCGTATGTCACCCTTCACCCTTCCCTGCACAGAACTGCACTCCTGAACACGATTGTTTTCTATACTGTTTGTTCCAAGTGTACACATCTAATCTACACCCCAAGTGAATATGAGCGCTGACTACCACTTAGAACGTCAGGCAGAAGGAAGACAGCGCCTACAGGCAGATGTAAGGAGGTGCTTCCAGCCCTTGTAAACGTTAGAATGTGCTTGGTTCCAAGACACAGAAACCGTAACTTGGTTGAACAACGACACTCATGGGTTCATGTAACCAGAACGGGGGTCAAGAGAGCTTTAGAGTAGGTTTAACCAGGAGCTCCTTCTCTGCTGCTCTGCCACTCTCTTTCCTGGGCTCCTTCCATTTGCTGACTTCAGCTTTAGGTCACTTCTCTCAGATGGAGGACTGCGATGGTCCCTGCACATCTTAGCATCCAGGGAAGAGAAGGAAAACCCCTGTCATAGGATCCCAAGCAGGCATCCTGAGGTTCGACTTGACTGGCTCCTGTAAGTCCCATGTCCACCCACACACCAAGGACCTTAGGGTGGGAAGGGAAGGACTGATCGGTTTAAGCCCTCCAAGAACTAAGGTCGTGGTTGTCCTCAAAGAACATGGGTGATGCTGTAAATGAAAACAACAGGTGGATCCATTGAGATGGGTGGAGGTGACAGATCACCAACAATGTCCCCTAAACCATCTCTCTCCATTGTCTGCAACCTCAATTGCTGGGGGGAGGTACTACTATCTTGACAGAGCTTAGGAAGTTAAATTAGTAAGGGTAGCACATAGACATGGGGAGCAGAAGACAGATATGGAAAGATTCTATTTCTACTCACCCAAAAGGACACAGTACCCTCATGCTCTTGGGGTACCAAATCACAGGTCCCCAAACTGAGTCTCAAATCCCAACTATTGGACCTTCCTTCCAGCTTAGAACTTTAGGATCTGCCACCACCATCAGAAAGGAAAACGTTGACAGAATCCTATCTTCCCGCATCCTTTAAAAGAGTCGACACGTCTTCCATCTTCCTCTCTATTCCACTTCCTTTTCAGAGAGAAACACTAGGGCATTAGAACAGGTTTCATTCCTCATCCTCTAACAAACGCACCTTTGGTGAACACTGATTTCCCAGCATGCTTTGGGAAGAAACTAGGGTGATTTTGATCTGCTTTTCAATGGTCTGTCTTTAGTCGATGATGCATTAAGAATTTGCAAGTTTAATCGTGATACTATCTAAAGAAGTGTACAAAGAAAATGGGATCAGAACAGCTTTCCCCACTGCCTTCACCTTAATAAATACGAATTTACCTAACTCTCTACAGGATATCATTCTCTTTTAAACTAATGGTGGTTACTGTATGCATTCATAAACTATCAAGCTATAACAGGTAATGAATAGGCTTGCGATTGGAAAATAAGCTAGAATTGGATGAATGGCGGTCAATAGCATCACGAAAGTAAAATAAAGAAAGGATCTATCACATGGGCTTCCCAGTAACATTGCTGCACATAAAGACTGCTCTCAGTGTCACGCGCACCATGCTCCCCAAATCTCACTCTCTGAGATGGTGGTTTCCCACTGAGTGACTGGCTCAGAGCCCAGGGCTCTATCTCCAGAGCTTTCCACAGAGTTCCAAGTAGTTCAGCCTTTGTTTGACTGACAGCCTGGAAATAAATGCTCCTATTAAGAGTTAAATTTAACATATTAAGCTGGGGCTGGCACTGGGGCCAGTGCTGTGGCGTGATGGGCTGAGCCTTTGCCTGCAGCAATGGTATCACATACAGGCATACAAGCTGCTCCTCTTCTGATCCAGCTCCCTGCTTGTAGCCAGGGAAAGCAGTGGAAGATGGCCCAAGTCCTTGGGCCTCTGCACCTGCATGGGAGACCCAAAAGAAGCTCCTGGCTCCTGGCTTTGGATCAGCACAGCTCCGGCTGTTGCAGCCATTTGGGGAGTGAACCAGTGGATGGAAGACCTCTCTCTCTCTCTCTCTCCCTCTACCTCTCCTTCTCTCTCTGTGTAACTCTGACTTTAAAGTAAAATAAATAAATCTTTTCTAAAATCCCATTAAAAATAAATAAAATATTAAGCTGCTCCATTGGGATAGTAATACTCTGTTCAATGTTTGTAATGGATTGCAGCCGGCTAAACACTGACTCAATCAAGAGATGTAGATGTGCTATAGTTAGGGGCCGAAGTGAAGCAGAATACCGGCAGGAGGTATAGAGTGAAGCTTCCACTCCGACATCTCAGTCTCTCAGGTGCCACAAACAGGAGCAGAAAAGGACAAGTCCAGGCTGGACATTTGTTTCATAATGGGAACAAATCACTTTTGAATGTTTTGGTTTCTAATGCACATTGTTTTTGAAAATGAAGTTTTTGTTTTGGAATGAAATGAATACATTCCTAAGAACAAAAGTGAATGTTGATTTTTTATTTTACTCTCTTTCTTAGCTGATTTCTTTCCCAAATAGTTTTATTTATAATGCACATGCTTCTATGTTTAGCTCTATGTTTCAACTTGAATGAATTTTCTTTCTAATATTGAAGTTTTTTTAAAAAAATTATTTATTTATTTATTCGAAAGTCAGAGTTACACAGAGAGAGGAGAGGCAGAGAGAGAGAGAGAGGTTTTCCATCCTCTGGTTTACTGCCCAATTGGCTGCAATGGCCTGAGCTATGCCAATCAGAAGCCAGGAGCCAGAAGCGTCTTCCAGGTCTCCCCTGCGGGTGCAGGGGTCCAAGGACTTGGGCCATCTTCTACTGCTTTCCCAGGCCATAGCAGAGAGCTGGATGGGAAGTGGAGCAGCCGGGACTGGAACTGGCGCCCATATGGGATGCCAGCACTGCAGGAGGCAGCTTTACCTGCTACGCCACAGCATCAGCTCCTGAAGTTATTATTATTTTTTTAATATATTTTACTTACTTTCAGAGAGCCAAAGAGAGAGAGAGAGAGAGAGAGAGAGAGAGACCTTCCATGTGTGGTTTACTCCCCAAATGCCCACAACACTCAGGCCTGGGCCAGGCTAAAGCCAGGAGCCAAGAACTCCATTCAGGTCTTGCACTTAGGTGGCATTGACCCAAGGACTTGAGCCATCGTCTCCTGCCTCCAAGGGTACACATTAGCAGAAAGCTAGATAAATAGTGGAGCCTGGACTTAAACCCGGATGGTATGTCGATGATGTGGGTTTCCCAAGCTTCACCTTAACCCCTGAATCACTCACCCTAATTTTGCCTTTTCTAAAGAGAAAATAGCTTTTAATTTGAGGTCATAAATAAAATGATAGAAATCAGCATGAAGATATAATTTTGTCCTACAGTATTACAGTATTTTGTATTATTATTTAGCTCAATTTTGGATATGGATTCTAGGGACCATGAAATTCTGGTCTGGCTTGTCCTAATGCTCCTTGGCTTTGTCTCTTATTTTCTTTTAAGGGCGAATGCTTTCTGGCTTATGCTGTCTCCTGAATTTAGGTTAAGGTTTCAAGGCATGTTTTCCAAATTATCTACTCACCTGTGATTTACCGTACCCTTCACAGGAGCCCGGGGTTATGACTACAGGAAAAGGTTAGTTCGCTCTCATCACACTGGAGGCTGTTTAAATGGAAAAGGTTCGTTTCTAAACCCACTGTCACCATGTAAAATATATGAGGCACTAGCAAGTGGACTTAAATGGATGTAATCTTTTTGGAAAGTAACTTGATAATCAGCGTTAATAGTCACAGAGTTTACGGTGTAAAATTACAGCGTTGTTTCCAGTGGTGACAAATTATAAAGAATTTATATGTTCCACCACATGGGAATGGTTAAATATAGCACATCCACACAACAGGTCATTCTACTGCCATTAAAAACATGTTTTGAAGAATATTTAATGAATGGGGAAATGCTTATCTTTCTTACATAATCATCTGTAAGACAGATAAGATACGAAGAGCTTTATTTTCTCCTTCTTCTATGCGTGGTTTTCTCTATTTTCCAAGTTTCTATAAGGAGTATGTATTGTATTTTTTGTTTTTTTGAAATAAGAAATAAAAATTCCAGAAATTCAGGAAGGCCCGGCGGGGCCCTGCCCTGGGTGTGAAGGCAGCCGGCTGTGCTGGTCAGTGGGTCAGTCAGCAAATATTTATCTAGCACCAGCTTTGTGCCAGGCACGGGGACAAAGACTGGGAACACAACTGACTTAAAATTAAAACAAAAGAACAACCAAGAAGGGCTGCTGTGCTGAGGCACTGAGAGGACCAAACCAGCATTGCTGTCTGTGTTAGGTTGGCACCCTAAGGAAAAGAAGCAATTTCACAACAGACAAGATGCCAATCACCAGGAAGTCCAAATAATTTGACATTTCTTTGTCTGACATGCTCTTGTCTAAGAGATGAGGGGAAAAAAGGGTAGATGACAAGGAAACAAGGTAACCTCAGAGGGGATCAGCTGCCCTGTATTTTTCTAAGTGGGGACTACATGGTCGGGGTACCCCAGCACATGAGTTATCATCTGCTACCTCCCAGGATACACAATGACAGGATTTATGCAATCATTAAAGTTAGAACTATGAGAAGTCATGTAGCAAAATGGGAAAATGTTTATACAGTCATGCATCGCTTAATGATGACACTGCAAAATCTTTGTTAAGCAATTGCACCATTGTGCGAACATAATAGAGTGTACTTACACAAGCTAACATGGCAACGCTGTCACTACATTTGTCACTAGGATGCACTACAATATGATTTTATGGGACCACCAACAAACGTGTTGTCTGTCATGAGCCAAAATATTGTTATGCAGTGCACAATTGTGCTATAATTTTATTCCCTGAAAAATAGGAATGCAAATTAAATGTACATTTTTAAATCCAACTATCATGTACATACATGAAGAAAAACAAAGTAAATGCATGGTGAATTTGGTTAGAATGGGACAATTATTTTCCAAATTTTCACAATAGTTTAAATTTCAATTGCTTTTATAAAGAAAAATGAGCAAGTTTCATCCAAAATGCCAATCTTTAATCAACATAGTACCTGCTCAACCATAGTGCTTGGGGACTTTACTCACCTACCTCACCCAGTCACTGTGCCGCTCTTCCTGTGGGCTCTGGCTGCCCTACCTTTGGTGTTGAATCTATTATATTTGGAAGACTGGTCTTGTTTAACACTGACAGCTGCAACTTTAATGTCACTGAATCTGCCTAAAATTCCCTAGGCATTGCCTTGATTCCTCTTTTTCCACTGCAGTTCTCCCATGGGGCTGAGGATACTTCAGTTTTGGGTGTCCTTGCCAGCCAACACTTCATCGGTCACTTTCTTTCTTCTTTTTTTTTTTTTTTATTAAGATGTATTTTATTTATTTCAAAGACAGATTTACAGAGAGGTGGAGACAGAGAGAGAGGTCTTCCATACGCTGGTTCACTCCCCAGATGGCCGCAAAAACCAGAGCTGCGCCAATCCGAAGTCAGGAGCCAGGAGCTTCTTCCAGGTCTCCTACGTGGGTGTAGGGGCCCAAGGACTTGGGCTATCTTCTACTGCTATCCCAGGCCACAGCAGAGAGGTGGATCAGAAGAGGAGCAGCCGGGGCTAGAACTGGTGCCCATATGGGATGCTGGCGCTTCAGGCCAGAACTTTAACCGGCTGCACCACAGCGCCGGCCCCCTCCACCGGTCACTTTCAGTCCCCCTCTTTTTGGAAGCTTACTTCTTTTCCTTTGAAATTAGTCTGCTAGGGCTGCTGTCACAAAGTACCAGCTGAGTGGCTTCCATAACATTGTCTCACAGGTCTTGGAGACCAGAATTTCCAACCCAAGGGGCCAGCAAGGTGGATCCCTGCTGAGGGCTGGGAGGGGAGGATGTTCCAGGCTTCTCTCCTTGGCATGTAGATATCTATCCTCTCCCTACGGCTCTTCGCTTTGGCTTCCCTCTAACTGTGTCTCCGTCCAAATTTCCCTCTTTAGGATAGGGAGTCATTGGATTAGGACCCACATCATTCGGTGTACTGTCATCTTGAAGACATCTGCAAAGACCTTATTTCCAAACCATGTCATGGTCTGAGGTACTAGAGTCAGGACTTCAACACATGAAGTTGAAGGGAACACAATTCACCCCATCACACCCACATCTGCACATGTGCTGATGGAGCGTGCTCCAAAAGACAGACACCACCCGAGAGTGTCCACTGACTTCCGGCCTGACCCTTCCAGACCCTCCTATTGTTGAGTTTTTGATTATCAGACTCCTTTGGACAGACTCATGACCCTTGACCACAGGGGGTTATTACCCTGGATAGAGGGCTGTCCCCACAAGGGACAGTAGTCTGTCCATCATAAACAATCTGTCTTACCCAACGAATTTCAATATTACATTTGTCAATACAGAAAGAAGTACTGTTATATTCTCTATCTCTCCATTGTTATAAGTATATTTTAATGATTATAAAAACATTTTGATATTTTTATCATCCACTCATTCAGAGAAACTTTTCTATTGATAGTTACTATTGAGAATTTCAAGGGGCCATTTTTCCAAAGTCATGATCAGGAATTACACACAGTCAGTTTAAGCATAAAAATGGACATAAAAATGTCATGTTTGAGGTCAGCTCGTTAAGCTGCCACTTGCAATGCCAGCTCCTGTATTGGAGTATGGGTTCAAATCCCAGCTATTCTGCCTCCAATCCAGTTTCATGTTAACGCACCTGAGAAGACAGCAGATGAAGGTCCAAGAACTTGGGCTACCCATGTGTGAGATCTGTGTAGGAGATCCAAACTCCTGGCTTCGGCTTGGCCCAGCTCTGGCCGTCAAGGTCACTTGGGAAGTGAGCCAATGGATCTTTGTGTCTCCCTCTCTCTCTGATGCTCTGCTTTTCAGATAAATCAATGAAGAAAAAAATTGTTTTCATTTCATATTCATGAAATTAAACATGTTTCATTAAAATCCTGAAAGGATTTTATTTAAATGTTCTAAACAAATTTGATATTTAATATTTTCCTTGTTATTCTCTGGCCTAATGATATATACTAATAACCTTAATGTTCTCCTCCTTGGCACCTAGATATTCATGTTTATGGTCTCCAATGGGCTTCCACTTAGTTCCTCTATAACACACACCACTCTCTTTCTCCACTTCATAAGTATAGCCTGTTTTGGATAGGATATAGGTTTGGTTTCAAACTCAGTGCCAGCCTATGTCCCATCCCACAAGTTTGCAATGAGATCATCATGTTTACCACCTGGTATTATAATCTCAGGTTTACTTTGCTGGTTACCTATGCCCTGTGTGTTTGTACATGGACGTGTAAGGCCCTAAGTATTGTCTCTGTTTTCCTGCCCAACTGTTTTCTCACGTGAATCACCAGGCACATCCCTATTCTTTCTACTTTGTGCCTAATGCTTGTCAGAGTGGCTGCATCTACAGGTTTGCCTGGCTGTTTTCCTCCCTCTCCCTAATTTATTCTCTTTATATGCTCCAAGAAGAAATTGTTATCTACCTAGTAAAATCCTGGGTTAATTATTATTTCCCAGTTTTGTGAAGTGCCTTCCATCCCAAATCAAAAGTCCAGCATTTTATTAACATAACCACTCAGAATCAAAATTCCTACATCCAAATGTAGTGAAACAGAACCATCTTTAACACCCACTGCTCCCGTCTGGACCTTCTCTCTTTTAAACTCACAAATGTCAGTTTTAAGATGGAAAGAAAGTTATCAAGTGGACTCCCAAGGACCAAACATCATTCTCTTCTGATGAGAGTGGAGAGTGAACATTTTTCAAAGTCCAAGATCCTACCTTCAAGCAGCCTACCCTTCCCATCCATCTGCTCTCACCAATCCATTGCCCACCAATCCTGCTTTCCTAGATGCTTCTTGGATCTGCCCCCATTTCTCTCCAATGTGTTGCTTTAATCAAAGCCCTTAATGGCTCCTTCTTGAAACACTGCAGTGTCTCCTTCCCAGGGCTGTGTCACAGTGTTTTTTGTTGTTTTTTAAATCTTATTTATTTGTTTATTTTTATTTGACAGATAGAATTAGACAGTGAGAGAGAGACAGAGAGAAAGGTCTTCCTTCTGTTGGTTCACTACCAAAATGGCCACTATGGCCAGAGCTATGCTGATCTGAAGCCAGGAGCCAGGTGCTTCTCCTGGTCTCCCATGTGGGTGCAGGGCCCAAGCACTTGGGCCATCCTCCACTGCACTCCCGGGCCACAGCAGAGAGCTGGACCAGAAGAGGAGCAACAAGGACTAGAACCTGGTGCCCCAACCAGGACCAGAACCCGGGGTGCCGACCCCACAGGCGGAGGATTAACCAAGTGGGCCACGGCGCTGGCCCCTTTAATTTTATTTTTTTAAAGATTTATTTATTAATTTTGAGAGGTAGAGTTACAGACAGTGAGAAGGAGAGATAGAGAGAAAGATCTTCTCTCCACTGGTTCACTCCCCAAACAGCTACAACAGCCAGAGCTGTGCCGATCTGAAGCCAGGAGCCAGGTGCTTCTTCCGGTTCTCCCATGTTGGTGCAGGGGCCCAAGGACTTGGGCCATCGTTCTCCTAGGCCACAGCAGAGAGCTGGATCAGAAGAGAGGCAGTCGGGACTAAAACCAGCGCCTATATAGGATGCTGGCACGCAGGCAGAGGATTAAACCACTGCGCTACGGTGCCGGCCCCTTGTCACAGTGTTGTCTCTCTGCTGCCAACAGAGCTATTGCCTTGATGCTGCTCAAAAACTGTCAATAGCTCTCCTGACTACAGAGCCGAATGCAACGCCTTTTGAGACCTCATTATCCATTTTGAACCAAAAATAGTGAGCAAAGAAATCAACTTGCAAGGCCCAATGGTGCCATATCCTTCCTTGCCTCGGTGCCACCTTTGAAGAAACGTCTTTGATTCTCTCCCTTCCCCCACACCTTGCCCAAGTTACCCTCACCTCCCTCTGTTTCTTTTGGCTTCCCCGTTGTTTTGCCATTGGCAAGCAGACAGGGGTTGCATCATCATTTTTTTTCTCAGCCTTCCCCATCACTTGACTCAGAACCTGACACATAGGAAGTGCTTAGATTGTTAAGGTTCCAAGACTGTTGGAGCCACTTCACCTTGGTTGCTTGAAATCTACCATGGTAGGAGTATTTGCAGCATGGAGATTGGCAAATACTTATAGTATGGGACTTTCTTTCTTTCTTCCTTTCTTTTTTGAAAGATCCTTTTTTTTTTTTAAAGAAAGACTTATTTTATTTATTTGAAAGGCAGAGTTATGGAAAGAGGGAGACAAAGACAGAGGGAGAGAAAGAGAAGGAGAGATCTATTTGCTGGATCACTACCCTAATCACCCAGTGGCGAGGGCTGAGCCAGATAGAGCCTTCTAAAACATGTACCAGCATACTACTGATTATATAAATAATACAAAAATATGATCAATTTTCCTCTTTAGTATCCCACACCTAGGGGCAGGCCTTGTGGCATAGCAGGTTAAGCCACTGCTCGCAACGCCAGCATCCCACATCAGGGAGCATGTTCAAGAGCCAGCTGCTCCACTGCCAATCCAGCTCCTTGCCAACGTGCCTGGGAAAGCAGCAGAAGGTCTTCTTGGTCCCTGCCTCCACGAGGAAGGTCAGGATGGCGTTCCTGGCTCTTGGTATTAGCCTTGCCCGCACCTGGCTGTTGTGACCATTTGGGAAATGGACAAGCAGACGGAAGATTTCTCTCCCTCTCCCCTCTCCTGTCTTCTCTTTCCCCTCTCTCCTCTTCTCTTTCCCCTCCCCCCTCTCCCATTGGTTTTGCCTTTCAAATAAATAATTCTTAAAAACAAAACAAATTCCAGAGCCAATCCCATCCTATTCTCCAGAGGCAATTCGGTGTGTCTTCCGGACTTCCTTTCACATGTTTTAGATGCTATATATCTGCTGAATTTAAAGCCTGCCGGTCTGATCCATGAAGCCCTCTCGATGACTGCTGTTGTCACATCAGGACTGCTGTCACCATCAGCACTGACTACATCAGTGTTCATCAGTGTTGCCTTTTGTGTTTCTCAAGTCTGTGAGATTCTCAGACATGAGAAAAGTGGAGAAAAATGCCATTCATATTGAAATGCCTGCATATTCTCCGAGTAGACCCTCAAACATGTAGTTGGTCTAGTTCTTTGATCCAAAACCCACTAGGAATCATCCATTACCATTGGAATATACCACTAGACATGAATATGTGTCAATAAAAAGTTAGTTTGTGGGAGCCAGCACTGTGGCACAGTGGGTTAACGCCCTGGCCTGAAGTGCCGGCATCCCATATGGGTGCCGGTTTGAGACCTGGCTGCTCCACTTCTGATCCAGCTCTCTGCTATGGCCTGGATAGCAGTAGAAGATGGCCCAAGTCCTTGGGCCCCTGCATCCACGTGGGAGACCCAGAAGAAGCTCCTGGCTCCTGACTTTGGTTCGGCGCAGCTCGGGCCATTGTGGCCAACTGGGGAGTGAACCAGTGGATGGAAGACCCCCCCCCCGCCTCTCCTTTCTCTGTGTAACTCTGAATTTTGAATAAATAAACAAATCTTTTTTTAAAAAGTTAGATTATGGTTTTCTTGATGTTTTGCAAGTGGCTCAAGGTGCTGAAGTACCACAGTCAGAAATACAAAAGACAGGGGAACAATCTATGGTTGGATATGTTAGCATCTCTCTCTCTCTCTCTTGTTTTTGTTTTTGTTTTTAAGTTTTATTCAATTATTTATAGGCAGAGTTACATAGAGAAGGGGAGAGAGAGAGAGAGAGAGAGATCTTCCATCCACTAATTTGTTTCCCCAAATGGCCACAACGGCTAGAACTGGGCCATGCCGAAGTCAGGAGCCAGGGGCTTCTTCCAGGTCTTCCATGTGGGTGCAAGGGCCTAAGCACTTGGGCCATCCTCTGCTGGTTTCTCAGGCACATTAGCAGGGAACTGGATTGGAAGTGGAACAGCTGGGACATGAACCTGAGCCCATAGAGTGCCAGCTCCATTAGCATATCTTTAGGTAGGTAAAAGCCCTGGTCACTTCAATGCCATTCTAGCGCCCTGAATCCACGTGTGAGAGAGAATCCTCCTGCTATAGGAAAGCATTCTCATGCTAACAGAGCACTAACAGAGCTAACAGAGCATGCTAACAGACCACGCCATCAACCTACAGTAGCCAAGACACCACGAGAGCCTGAGGGCCACCGTGGGTCCCCAAGCTTAGCCACAGACCCAGGAGTCCTACGTGGAGAAAGGGTGGTCTCTGGCGAGTCCAGTGCAAGCAAGTTTCCCTATAATCCCAGAAGCAGAAAGAGTGGGGGTTCTGCTAGCAACCCCTGCCCCATCCTCTGCCACTGCTCCCACGGGAGGCCACCCACGATCTTATCTGAAGAACATGAAGAAAAAACAAACAAGCGAAACTAGCCCTTTTTACAGATGAACACAATGTAGGCATCTGAGGAGAGGCTATAAAGGTCACAGCTTCTGGTCCTTCTGAGTGAAAAGTTACAGCAAACACAGATTCACACGGAAGAGCTTGGTCCCTTTGACTGCAATATGGAAAATCCCCCACACACACACACCGAGGTGAGAGGCTTCGGCCGCACCTGCCTGCACCCTCAATCCCTTCAGAGCCTTTGGGGAAAGTCAGGAGATGCTCTCCTCCTTGGAAGGAGAAATGAGTCCCGCCTCTTCCTCACATTTCACCTGTCTGCCTTCGCCTTTTTTCAAATAAGTCGGGAGTATTCGTTCCCTTTTATCCCAACTTCATTTGTAACCATTCAGGGTAATTATACTTCAAGGCTCCCTTCTAGGAGCGACTGCTCAAGGACAGAGTCCCTAAGAGCCCGGCTGACTGTAGGGAGTCCCAACAGACGCTTTATCGGGGCCTGGAGTGATGATCCCTGAAAGATTCTAACTCAGTGACCCAGCTTGGTCTTCAGGCAAGATGCCTGGCAGCCACCAGCCCTGGCAAACATTTCACCTTTCCTTCCCGAAGAACCATAGGCTGGGCAATCCTCTTACTGATTTCAGAAAAGACTTTTTTCCCCCTGTTTTTCAAATGTATATAAAAGGCAGAGTTACAGAGAGAGAAGGAGTGACAGAGAGAGAGAGGTCTTCCATCCACTGGTTCACTCCCCAAATGGCCGTAATGACCAGGGCTGGGTCAGGTCAAAGCCAGGAGCCGGTAGCCAGGAGCCAGGAGCTTCTTTTGGGTCCCCCACGTGGGTGCAGGGACTCACTTGGGCCATCCCCCGCTGCTTCCCCAGGCATATTAGCAGGGAGCTGGGTCAGAAGTGGAGCAGCCCATCAGGGACGGATCTCACTGTGCTGTGGGCCTGGATCGCTACTCAGAGCCATGACAGTCCTGCCGAATGCAGGGCCCTGCAGCCTAGGGGGACCAGAGCTGGGACTTTTGGAGTTACTCCAGCTTTGAGCTGCCATTCCCCAAATCCATGGGTCAAGTCCCCATGCTTTCACCCGTGCCAAAGATGCATTTCCATGGAATACCACCATCACTAAGAGGCCTGATGTCCAACAAGAAAACAGCTCAGTCTGCCCCCATAGGCCATCTTATAACTTTTTGTTTGTTTGTTTTATGGTTTTCCTTTCCCAATAATCCATGAGCAGCTAGAACGCAAGAGGTGGGACTCACCTGTTTCCTGGTATCCAAAGGCTATTGTAGCACCTAGCACATGTAGGCACTCAATAAATAAATGTCTGTGTACTATTCTTTCAACTGTTATGAAAGCAGGGAAAGTTCTGAGAAAAAAAGCTTGCAGAAAAATGATTAATTGAAAGGAGATTCCATCCAGTACTTGGGAAGTTGAGGGTGATGACTTTGTCCTCCCAGTCCTGCCGGGATCTGAAAGCCCTTTGGAGTGTTGACAGGTGAGTCCATGAGTATGCACTGGAGGAAGGAGGGGCCTGATTACTGGCGCACCCTAGCCCTGGGGTTAGCTCTTTGCTCCCTTGCCTGCCATCCTGACTGCCCCAAGAGAGCCCTGAGTGAGGTTTCTGGAGAGCCAAAGTCCAAAATCCAGAACTCTACCCACCCAACAACTTGACACGTGGCTGGCACCAATCCCCTGAGAAGTATTCTCTGGAGATTTCCAATCAGCACACCAACTCCACAGGGCAGGGCAGGCCCTTCAGATCTGTGGGTTCTTTAGCTGTGGATTCTACCAACCACGGATCAAAAATATTCAGAAACAATCACTGCATCTCTACTGACCATGTACAGACTTGTTTGTCTTGCCATTGCTCCCTAAACAATACAGCACAGCAGCAGTTTGCATGCCTTTTACATGACATTAGGTGTCAAACAATCTAGAGAAGATTTAAGTATGTGGGAGGATGTGAGTAGGCCATATGCAAACATTACACCATTTTTATGGAAGGGACTTGAGCATCAGTGGATTTTGGAATCCAACCAGGAACCTGGAACCAATTTCCTTGCAGATATTGAAGGAGGACTATACATCTTTATTCACACCTTAAAAATCTTCAGTCCTGGGACAGGTACTATGGCGTAGCAGGTCAAGGCTTTGCCTGTGATATGGCACTGGTTGGAGTCTTGGCTACCCCACTTCCAATCCAACTCCCTGCTAATGCACCTGGGAAAGCAGCAGAGAATGGCCCAAGTGCTTGGGTCCTAGTACCCACGTGGGAGACTCGGAATAAACTCCTGGACCCTGGCCCAGCCATGGCTGTTGAGGCCATTTGGGGAGTGAACCAGTGGATGGAAGATCTCTTCTTTCTCTCTGTAACTCTGCCTTTCAAATAAATAAATATATAAAAAATTTAAAACATCCCCTTTTCTTTCATACAATATCAAGGTAAGACCTTGTCCCACCGTCCTGGCCTTCACCACACCCCCAAGCAAATTCTTAATGTCGCTCCCTCCCTCAAACAGTGAACTTCTTTGGTGGCTGTCAACAGTCCCAGAGGAACCTTGTAGGACTCCAAGCACTTACCTCGAGAATTCTCAGCCAATAAAATTATTAACTGTTGTGTATTGAGCTCTAATAGCCTGCCATTCTCTAAGTACTACTATTAATAACAGTATTACATATTTACTTAGCGCAGTATTTGTTTAGTGCTATCTACGTTTCCTCATTGAATCCTAATATAGATTGTTCCTGGTAAGTGTTATCTTTGTTCTACACGTAAGAAAACTGAGGCATAGACAAGCCAGTAAGTGGTAGAACCAAATTGAAACCACGTCTCTGACTCCAAAACTGCACTCTTTGTACATTGTGCTAAAATGTCTTCTCCTATATAGTTTAATTCGTGGTGCAATGAGTAACTTGAGTTTTAAAATAGTACTGAAAAGTGGGCAAACTTTAACTCCCTAAAAGGGTGGGCTTTCAGTCCCCTTCAGAAACTCCACACTCTCCTAAAGGGGGTGAGGACTGCCAAGCTCCCCCCAAGAACTCCAGGACTGTCAGATGCTCTGGGCAAGGGCTGAGGGCAATCCTAGCATTTCTGCCCCCAAGGCTATGGGCATAAGAATGCCTGGGAGGCTTCAAGAATGGGTTTGAGAACAAGATCATTCAAGGTCTCCTCCCAGCTCTGACATTTCCTCTGTGATCTCAGGTACAACGTTTGGTTTTCTTTTTCTTTCTTTCTTTTTTTTATTCGAAAGTCAGAGTTACACAGAGAGGAGAGGCAGAGAGAGAGAAAGAGAAAAAGAGAGAGAGAGAGACAGATCTTCCATCCGCTGGTTCACTCCCCAGTTGGCCACAATGGCCGGAGCTGCGCTCATCTGAAGCCAGGAGCCAGGAGCTCCCTCCAGGTCTCCCATGCGGGTGCAGGGCCCAAAGACTTGGGCCATCTTCTACTGCTTTCCCAGGCCATAGCAGAGAACTGGATTGGAAGTGGAGCAGTCAGGTCTTGAACCAGAGCCCATATGGGATGCCGGCGCTTCAGGCCCGAGAATTAACCCGCTGCACCACAGCGCCAGCCCCAATCATTTGGTTTTCTATTCCTCGACTCCCAACTTACAAGGAGGTCTTGGTTACATTTCTGGCATACATTTTGCCAGTCATTTGGAAGATTAATAATAAGGGGGTTGGTGCTGTAACACAGAAGGTTAAACTGCTGCCTACAACACCGGCAATCCATATGGGCCCCGGGTTCAAGTCCTGGCTGCTGCACTTCCGATCCAGCTCCCTGCTAATGGGCCTGGGCTTTCCCAGTGGAAAATGGACCAAGTGTTTGGGTCCCTGCACCCACGTGGGAGACATGGAAGAAGCTCCTGGCTCCTGGCTTTTGCCTGGTCCAGCTGGGTCATTGTTGCCATTTGGGGAGTGAACCAGCAGGTCGAAGACCTTTCTCTCTCTCTCCTCTTTCCTCTCTCTCTGAATCTCTGCCTTTCAACTAAATAAATACATCTTTAAAAAATAATAAGTGCAAAACTATTTGAAAACTCAACACCGTTTCTGTAATCTTTGTTTTTAAGCCTTTTTATTTCCAGAAAGCTAAAAACTTATAAATAAATTCTTAATTTGTAATTACTTAAAAAAAAAAAAAGAAAACTCAAAATAGTTGTATAGATCTTTAAATATGGTATTACAGGCGCTGTGGCTCACTTGGCTAACCTTCCGCCTGTGGCACTGGCATCCCATCTGGGCTCCCAGTTCTAGTCCCGGTTGCCCCTCTTCCAGTCCAGCTCTCTGCTGTGGCCCGGGAAGGCAGTGGAGGATGGCCCAAGTGCTTGGGTGCCTGTACCCATGTGGGAGACCAGGAGGAAGCACCTGGCTCCTTGCTTCGGATCAGCACAGTGCCGGCCATAGCGGCCATTTCTGGAGTGAGCCAATGGAAGGAAGACCTTTCTGTCTCTCTCTCTCTAACTCTGTCAAAATAAAATAAAAAAAAATTTTTAAAATGGTATTATAAACATGGTATTATAAAATCACAGAAGATATAAATCCATAATTTAAACTTGTATCTATGCATACATAGCAAGTCTCCCAGATACAGTTGTGACATGATGACAGGGACTGCCTATGGTGCTGAGAGTGTAGGGATTTATTTCTCTTGCTTTTACTTATCCATATTACATAGCTCTTCTCAATTTATTTATCTCAAAAGTAAAAACTGAAAAAAAATATTTTTAAGTACTTTCTAAGTGACAAGCACTGTCCTGAGGACCCAAAATAAGTGGCATAGAATTTTTTTTTTCTCTGAATACAGACTAGCAAGGGAAGCAGGCATGCAAACTGTGGGACTGCAAGAAGGGATGGGAGGGGCTAGCACTAAGGCGTATTCAGTGCCGGCATCCCATATAGATGCCTGTTGAAGTCCCAGCTGCTCCACTTCTGATCCAGCTCCCTGCTAATGGCCTGGGAAAGCTGCAGAAGATGGCCTAAGTGCTTGCATCCCAGACCCACTTGGGAGACCCAAATGAAGCTCCTGGCTCTTGGCTTTGACATGGCCCTCTCTCTCTCTCAGTCTCTCCCTCTCTCTGTAACTCTGTGTTTCAAAGAAATAAAATAAAACTTTTAAAATGGCTGTTTTTTTTTAAAAATTTTCATTTTTATGTATTTATTTGAAGGGCAGAATTCAAAGAGACAGAGAGGAAGAGGAAGAGAAAGAGACAGAGAGAGAGAGAGAGAGAGAGAGAGACAGAGAGAGAGAGAGAAGAGAAGTCCTCCATCCACTGGTTCATTCCCCAAATGACCACAATGGCCAGAGCTGGGCCAATCCAAAGCCAGTAGCCTGGAGCTTCCTCCAGGTCTCTCATGTGGGTGCAGGGAGCCAAGGACTTGGGTCATCCTCCATTCTCTCCTGGGCCATAACAGAGAGCTAGATTGGAAGAGGAGCAGAATGGACTGAACCAGTGCCCATATGGGATGTCGGCTCTGCAGGCAGAGGTTTTACCCACTATGCCACAATGTTGGCTCTGCAACCATGATTTTTTAAAATCTGAATTTTTTAAAAAAAGATTTACTTTTTATTTAAAAGGCAGAGTTACAGAGACTCAGAGAGAGGAAGAGACAGAGAGAGAGAGAAAGGTCTTCCATCCACTGGTTCAGTCTCCAAATGGCCACAATGACCGGGGCTGGGCAAGGCTACAGCCAGGATCCAGGAACTTCATCCAGATCCCCCACATGGGTGCAAGGGATCAAGTATTTGGGTCATTTTCCGCTGCTTTCCTAGGGTCACTAGCAGAGAGTTAGATCAGAACTGGAGCATCCGGGAGTTGAACCAGGGCCCCATATGGGATGCCGGTGAGCTGGCAGTGGCTTAATCCACTGAGTCAAGTGCTACCCCCCCAAAAAAATCTAAATTTTATCAAGCTTTAAGATCTATTAATTTATAGGAAAAATGGGGCCAAGATGAACATGTACGCTGGATTATAAGAATTCTCTAGGACTAACAACCACTTTCTTCTACGTTATCCACAACAATAAATTTGAACTTATTTTTCAAAAGAGCTTAAAGGGGGCAAGCATTGTGGCACAGCAGCTTAAGCCACCATCTGCAGTGCCAGCATCCCACATGGGCACCAGTTGGAATCCCAGCTACTTCACTTCTGATCCAGCTCCCTGCTGATGCACCTGGGAGGGCAGCAGAGGAGGGCAGCCCTTGGGCCCCTGCACCCACATGGGAGACCCAGAAGCAACTCCTGGTTTCTAGCTTTGGCCTGGCCTATCTCTGGCTGTTTTAGCCATCTGTGGAGTGAACCAAGGGATGGAAAATCTCTGTCTCTGTTTCTCTCTCTCTGTAACTCTTTCTTTCTTTTTTTTTTTTTAAATCTATTTATTTATTTGAAAGTCAGAGTTATACAGAGAGAGGAGAGGCGGAGAGAGAGAGAGAGAGAGAGAGAGAGAGAGAGAGAGAGAGAGAGGTCCTCCATCAGATGGTTCACTCCCCAATTGGCCACAACAGCCAGAGCTGTGCTGATCTGAAGCCAGGAGTTAGGATCCTCCTCCAGTTCTCCCACGCTGGTGCAGGGGCCCAAGGACCTGGGCCATCTTCCACTGCCTTCCCAGGCTTTCAAATAAATAAATAGATATTTTTTAACAATAGTTTAAAAAACAACTTACATTTGTAAGACAATTGGGAGAGACTGCTGGGTATGGGATGTCTTTTAGATGCAAGCTGAAATATTTACAAATAAATTTTATTCCTGAGACAGGAATAGAATCAAAAAGGAGTGAACTGATTCTTCAAATGTCTGGGTCAACACAGGCATTTTTAAAGCTGGTCAACATTATTTGTGTAAAAAACATTCTGCACACAAACATAAAGAAGGCATTTTCAGAAAATGTAGCATAGAGGACCTGCACAAGTCAAGTGACTCAGGATTAAAGAGGCAGGAGAAAATGGTGTTAATGAAACGTCAGGGAAGTTAGTACACATTGGTGGTAGGAGTGCATACTGGGGCAGTTCTTTTGGAGGGCACTTTGATAATATAGATTAAGGGTTAAAAATCTTTGTATTCTAACCCAGTTACTCCACATCTGGAAATAATTTGAACTATAGAAAAAAGTTATGCACTAAGGTATTCATTGCAAGCATTTTTAATAGTATCCCTAAATTTAAAATTATTCAGTCTTGCTTGAGAAAGGTTTGCAAATTTCTGTCCTATGTTGAACATAAGAAATTATATTTATGATGAATTTTTAATAACAGGAAGTATGCTTTTTATGTTAAGTGAAATACAGTGAATACAATATTTTATAAGGTTTATAAATATATATTTTACTTATAATATTTGTTTCACATTTAAAATTATATATTATATAAAAGCATGTGGTGTAGACATTTTCTCCCCATCATTTGTGAAAAAATACTAAGCTCTCCACAAGCATTATGTAAACAGTATCTTCTTCATTAAATGGCATTTTTTAGAGTGCATTTTTCTTGATACTCATGCATACAGAAGAGTATGAAATCATGGGTTTATTGCTCAATAAATCTTAGCTAAAAGAACACAGCCACGTATGGACTACCCAGAACAGAAAAATCAAACATTATTTACTACCCAAAAGCCTCCCTGTCCCCTCTCAGTCACTATCACTATCCAGAAAAAAGTAACCATTAGCCTAACTTCCATCACCATAAAAGAGTCTTGCCTAATTTTGAAAAACATAAATGGAGCCATACAGCATGTGCTTTTCGATGTCTGTCATCTTTTGCCAAGTGCTATGTTTGTGAGATTCATCCATATTGCTGTGTTGGGCAATTGTTCGTCTTGCTATATAGTATTCCATTGTATAAATGCAGCATATTGATCTAGTCTAGTGTCCATGGGCATTTTACTGTTCCTAGTCATTGGCTGTTACAAGCAGTGCTACAGTGAACATACCTCTAACGTTGCTGCAAATTTCTGCTGGACTTAAGTCTGGGAGAAGAGCTGTTAGGTGCCTGTGCTCATTTTTAGTAAACCCTGTGCAGCAGTTTCCCCAGAGAGCTGTGCCAATTTATACTCTATGAGAGGTCTGTAACGTGTGCCAGTTGCTTGACATCTTCACCAACACTTGGTGCTGTCAGTCACTCTAATTGCTGTCAATCTGGCAGGTATGTAGTGGCACATTATCTTCACTGCCAGCTCAGTTTCCTCAGGATTAAGAAGGTCCGTTTGTATGTTTCCTGGCCTCTGGGATGTCATTTTTAGTGATTTGCCCACTCAAATCATTTTCCCCATTTTTTTTATTAGGTTGTCTTTGTGTTATCAATTGGAAGAACGTTCTAATATTCTGGATACGAGCCCTTTATCAGATGCTTTTACTGCAAATATTTTATCCCCAGTTACTTGTCTGTATCTTCCTTTTCACTTTCCTCATTTTGTCTCTTAATATTTCATTATGTTTCTTAAAATCATTATATGGAGAAAAAGACAGCATAAATAACCTCAAAATACCACTCCTGATTTTTTTAAGGATTTATTTATTTATTTTTAAGGATGTATTTATTTTTATTTGAAAGGCAGAGTTACAGAGAGGAAGAGAAACAGATTTTCCATCTGCTGGTCCACTCCTAAAATGGCCACAAAGGCCAGGAATGCGCCAGGCCAAAACCAGGAGCCAGGAGTTCCATCCAGGTCTCCCATGTGGGTGCAGGGACCCAAGCACTTGAGCTATCTTCTGCTGCTTTCCCAGCCACATTAGCGGTGAGCTAGGTCAGAAGTGGAGCAGCCGAGTCTTGAACCAGAGCCTATAAGGGATACCAGCATCACAGACAGAGGTTTAACCAGCTATGCCACAGAGCCAGCCCCACTCTTGATGGTTTGACTGGTACAAATATATGTGACATTTTCTCTTATTTTTACTTCTTAACATATTCCTAAATTTTAATTTCTTATTGTTAAATTATAAGATTTATATGAAGCCAGAACGAAGCCAGAAGCCTGGCGCTTCCTCCAGGTCTCCCATGTGGGTGCAGGGGCTTCTCCATTGGTTTCCTAGGCACATGAGCAGGGAGCTAGATCAGAAGTGGGACAGCCAGGAATTGAACCAGTGCCTATACATGTCAGCATTATAGGCAGCAGCTTCACCCATTACACCACACCAGCCTCAACTGATTTTTTAATTCTATTGTTTCACAAACTTGTTTTTCTCTGAAGATTTATTTTTGAAAGCTAGGGGTAGAGGGGAGGGAGAGAGAGAGAGAGAGAGAGAGAGAGAGAGAGAGAGAGAGGTCTTCCATCCACTTATTCACTACCCCAAATGACCACAACAGCCAGGGCTGAGCCAGGTGGAAGCTAGGAGCCAGGGACTCCTTCTGGGTCTCCCACATGGGTGGCAGAAACTCAGGTACTTGAGCCATCGTTGGCTGCTTCCCAGGCTCATTAGCAGGGAGCTAGATCAGAAGGAGAGTAGTCCAGCCTGGAATGGGTGCTCCAGGGTGGATGCTGGCGTCACAAGCAGCAGCTTACCCAGCTGCGCCGTAATGCCCATCACCTCACAAACGTTCTGAATGCGTTACCCATCAGTCCCGTGGCCTCTCTCACCATGACAGGCAGATGCTTTGGCAAGCATCTGAATTGCTGTCTCCTTGGAACCAGAAGAGCAAAACGGAGTCGCAGCCTGCGGGGAAGCCACCAGGAGCCTTGAAGTTGCTGGTCCAAACACAGGACAAAGCCATTAGGCAAGGGCATTAGTATTAGAGTTCTTAATTGAACATGAGACCGAATTTCAAATAATTTAGCTACCATGTGTACTTTCGGTTTTCTTTCCTGAAAGGAATTAGACAGTCTGATTATGAGGAGGAAACTGGTGGAAATGGAAACTCTCTGGATTTGTGGTATGCCACACTGTTCCATTAGGGGTGATTTTTACTAATGCTAATCATTCCCGCTTGTGTCTGGCCAAGGCCCTGCTTCCTTCCTGGACCATTCCTAAAGTGTATTTGTATTTCTTCTTAGGGATGGAGCTGCATTGTGGGGACCCGATTATTTTCCTACATTACTTCATAACTCCAGGAACATAGCCTTGGCCTGGAAAATCTTTTTTTTTTTTTTTTGAAATGTAACAATATGACAATGTGGAGTTTTGGAAATCACGCTGCTGACTGTGAAGAAAGATGTTTTGTTCTATTTCCCCCTAAACACTCAGAAGGGCTCATGGATTTCTTTGGCAAATACTTCCAGCCATCTAAATCCATAATCTCCAACTGTAACGCAGAGAGCAAACACAACTTCCCTCCAACAATGCCCGGAGCTCCTTAAGGCTGTGTCCCCACGTACACAGGATCACAGTGATGCATTTCTTAACGTTTCCCTGGTTAAAAGATTAAAGCAACACTCAATTTTGTCCCCTAAGTGTATTAACCCACCTCCATAAGTATTCAGGTGGTGGACACTGTGGCACAGTGAGTAAAGCCGCTGCCTGCAGTGCCAGCATCCCATATGGGTGCCAGTTCAAGTCCTGGCTGCTCCACTTCCAATCCAGTTCTCTGCTATGGCCTGGGAAAGCAATAGAAGCCTGCATGGGAGACCTGGAAGAAGCTCCAGGCTGCTGGCTTGAGATCAGCCCAGCTCCGGCAGTAGTGACCATCTGGGGAGTGAACCAGTGGATGGAAGACCTCTCTCACTCTCTCTCTCTCTCTCTCTCTGTCTCTCTGTAATTCTGCCTTCCAATTAAATAAACCTAGAAAGAAAAAAAGGAAGGAAGGAAGGAAGAGAGAGAGAGAGAGAAAAGAAAGAAAAGAAAAGAAAAGAAAAGAAAAGAAAAGAAAAGAAAAGAAAAGAAAAGAAAAGAAAAGAAAAGAAAATATTGAACTTGGAAAATGTTTGAGAAAGACC
Source organism: Sylvilagus floridanus (assembly GCA_949820135.1). Classification (NCBI taxonomy): domain Eukaryota; kingdom Metazoa; phylum Chordata; class Mammalia; order Lagomorpha; family Leporidae; genus Sylvilagus; species Sylvilagus floridanus. Next base: position 72,308,101 of record OX463226.1, on the reverse strand, counting down.
CAGGATGCCTGCTCAGCTGGAAACGGACAGAATCTCACATATCTCCCGCCACATCTGACCCCACCTGACACAGGTAAAGGTGAACGCCCTCCCTACAGGTGCTGTACAGGCATTTCAGGAACACCTGTGCCTGGACCTGAATCTTGTCCCCGGCTGCCTGTCCCAGCGAAGTTGCTCCCAGGACCAGGAGCAGCTTACCCGCCCTGTCCCTGTCCCACCCCTCATGTTAGCCTGATGAAACCCTTCCTCCCTATTTAAATATTCACAAAGTACAGATGTCAGGGGCTGGAAAGTCATGTGGCCCTTGCAGCTTCGGCAACCCTTTTACACTCACTCCTTACTAAAGTCCACTCTGATGTTTGTTTTGTCTTGTTTTTGTATGTTTTGGTTTTTTTTTTTTTTTTTTGAAATTACAATATCCCCATAACTGGCTAGAAATGAAACCCTGTTTCCCTCAGCTAGCCTTGGAGGACAGGGTTATGACCTGTCTTCCCTATGCCTTAAACCTAAATGTTTCTAAACGTCCTATACTTTTCTTTTTCTTTTTTTTAAAGGTTTATTTATTTATTTGAAAATCAGAGTTACACAGAGATAGGAGAAGCAGAGAGAGGTCTTCCATCTGATGGTTCACTCCCCAGTTGGCTGCAACGACTGGAGCTGCACTGATCCGAAGCCAGGAGCCAGGAGCTTCTTCTGGGTCTCCCAAGTGGGTGCAGGGGCCCAAGGGCTTGGGTCATCCTTCACTGCCCTCTCGGGCCACAGCAAAGAGCTGGATCGGAAGTGGAACTGCCGGGTCTTGAACCAGCGCCCATATGGGATGCCAGCGCTTCAGATCAGGGAGTTAACCCTCTGCGCCACAGCACCGGACCCACGTCCTACACTTTTCAAAGTCACGTGAGTGCTGGCAACAGTGACAGCATGCAGTTTGTCACTCGGGTTTTCCTTTACAACCTTACCACTGCCAGAATATCCGCCCAGTGACATTCACTCCGAGGGATGACACTCAGGTAGGTCTTAGAGTAAATGCACCCACAGCCATCTGAGAAAGGGCCCCATGGGTTCTCCTCGGGTTCTGCCTTCTCAAGCAGGTAAAACTCCACTCGGGAATAATCTACAAGCTGTACAGAAACGCCAGGCCGGAGGGCTGTCCTCCCCTCTGCTTTGATGGCCCTACTGCAGGAGAAAACCTGCAGTATCGGCCACAGGAAAGGAGTTGCTTGCATCCCTAGATTGCTCAAGACCTCATTGTCTCTCCCCAACCCCTTGGCTTTTTACCCTACTGTAACACAAACCACCAAGAATCTTACGTGTAAGGGCAGAGATTCGGTGTAGCAGCTAATGCACCACGTGGGACACCTGCATCGCCATACTCAAGTACCTGGGGTCGCGTCCCAGCTCTGCTTCTGATCCCACTTCCTGCTAATGTGCACCCTGGGAGGCAGTGGACTCAAGCAATTGGATCCCTGCCACCCATGGGGGAGACCTGAATTAGGTTTGGGGCTCCTGGGCAAGGGTTGGAAGATCTCTCCCTCTCCCTCTCCCTCTCCCTCTCCCTCTCCCTCTCCCTCTCCCTCTCCCTCTCCCTCTCCCTCTCCCTCTCCCTCTCCCTCTCCCTCTCCCTCTCCCATATATAACACTAAATCTTAAAAGCAACCAAAGAATATTAAGCATTAAAAATCAACTCTTAAGAGAGCAATAGGTCCCAGCACTCCCTATTATGAATTCCCCAGTCACCCGTGCCCGGTGACTCTTCCTCAGCCTGGGTGCGGTAGCCTCCATCACCTAGAGCAAGGTGCCCCTCTCCCCAGGGACAGTTGAAAGTTTTGTTGCGTTGCTGCTGCTCTCTTTTTTGTTCTAAGTAACAGAATCCCCTAAAATGACTTGTGCAAGAGAAAGGGACTGTTGTCCCCGTCTAAGAATGGATGGGGAGCAGCAATGGGTTAGGAATGCCTGGCCCCAGCAGCTGAGCATCTCATATAGACTCTGTCGCCAGCCAAGCCAGATGCCAAGTTCTGCTTCAAAACACCCACACCTTCCTTGCTGCACAGGTGGCCACTGGCAAGGGGGATGAAATGAGTTGCACTTTTGATTTGAATGAACTCCAGTAGCATTAATGAAAGACACCAGCTCTGCTCCTGAGTCTGGCTGCCTGCTCACACACACCTTGGAAAGCAGCAGATGATACTTGGGTCCCTGCTACCCACGACTTCCAGGCTCCTGATTTTGCCCTGGCCCAGCGCCAACCACATGGGCCTTTAGGAGTGAACCAGCAGAGGGAAGATCTCTGTCTGTCTGTGTCTCTCTGTCCTCTGTTTTTCAAATAAATACATTTTTAAAATTGGGGCTTTTAAAAAAATGTCCCTGAGATATTGGGTTCTCCAAAGGTTCTAACAGGCAGCCAATGAGAACTATTCATTAACACCTACCTAATAGGAATCATTTCAGTTATTAAAAAGGCTTTTGGGGGGCAGGCACTTTGGCATAGCAGGTTAAGCTGCTGCCTGCAGCACCAGCATCCCATATAAGTGCTGGTTCAAGTCCTGGTTGCTCCACTTCTGATTCAGCTCTCTCTAACAGCCTGGGAAAGGCCGTGAAAGATGGCACAAATGCTTGGGCCCCTGCCACCCATATAGGAGACCCAGAAGAAGCTCTTGGTTCCTGGCTTTAGCTTTGCCCTACCTTAGCCATTGTGGCTATTTGAGGAGTGAGCCAGCACATCTGTCTGTGTCTCCCTCCCTCTCTGTAATGGTGCCTTTCAAATAAATAATGAAATCTTTTTTAAACAAGGTTTTCTAAAATCCTTGGCAAAAGAGTAGTAAGCCCACGTGCTTTGTTAGGCAAATGGCTGCTCTCTGCAAACTCGTTCCCACTTCCAGAGCCAGTGTGTTGGAGAAGCAGCTGTGCCTGGGAGTGCTGCCCACCGCTCCCCCTTCCCGGGAGAATATGTTCACACGGTGAGCTCTGCTGAGGGTGGATACAGGGACCAAGGAGAGAAAAAGTGTCTCAGAAGAGCCACACCAGCCAGAGAGACCAGAAGAGGGAAGGGACTGACTTCCCATCCCCGACCCTTGGACCAGGGCACTGATGATCGTGGCGTGGCTGTGTGTGTACAGGTTGTAGGTTTTTACAGAGTGCCTGCTAACTGAAGTCACACACTTTTCCCTATCTGAGCTGCTTCCTGGGTGGGCATTCAGATGCAGGAAGAGAAGTTTCAAGACTTACCGCCGTTTTCTTTAGCGCGCAAAGTAAAAAAATTTTCCCCTTGACCTTAAAGACAAAAGTCCAGATAATTATGAGATCTTTTGTAGACCCAGGAATGCCAGGAACTATCTCTTTCCGTAGAGAGAGTGAGCCACATGTCACACAAAGCCACATGTCCTCTGACTGCTTCTCTGTACCAAGGAGCTGGGGACAATGCAGGCCCTCCTGGCACAAGGCTACCTCTCACCAGGAAACTGCAGGAATCTGGTCTCCTCGTGCCGTGCCTGGTCTTGGCTAACTCACCTGCTATCTTTTTATGGTTTAGATATGTCAATGCTTTTCTTTCATTCTCTCATGTAAATCAAGGAGGGCTCAATGTTCCAGATAACTGTAGATAAAATACCAGATAGCTGTAGATGAAGCAAGTGTGGCAGCAGTCCCTGCAAGGTGAGCCACAGCCGGGGAGGAAAGGCTGCCCCAGGGCAGTCATGCATGGCAGACGTGTGGGGAGACTCTTAGCGTGCTTCTCCAGCAGGTGCCTGCACACCTATGGTGCTAACTAACCAGGGACCTTTCTATCCTCAGCAGAAATTGCAACCATTGGGAACACCCACCTGGAGGCAAGTTAATTTGATTTATACTATCCTTCCCAGACATGTATGTAAAACTCTAACAATCTAATCACTCCTATTTGTTGATAGAAAAATATGCCAAACCCTATTTTTGTAAAAAAAAAAAAAAAACAGATTTTTAAAGAGTTATTTATTTGTGGCACAGTGGGTTAAGCCACTGCCTGTGATGCTGGCATCTCATATGGGCGCCAGTTCACATCCCGGCTGCTCCACTTCTGATCCAGCTTTCTGCTAATGCACCTGGGAAAACAGCAGAAGAAGGCCCAAGTGCTTGGTCCCTGCCACCCATGTAGGGGACCCAAATGACGCTCTTGGTTCCTGGTTTTGACTTGGCTCAGCCACAATCATTGCAGCCATTTGAAGAGTGAACCAGAGAATGGAAGATCTCTCTGTGTCATTCTTCTCTTTCTGTCACTCTGCCTTCCAAATAAATAAAACATAATAAATCTTTTTTTTTTTTTAAAGAGTTACTCATTTGTTTGTGTTGTTTGCTTGAAAAGCAGAGTGACAGAGAGGGAGAGCCCCAGAGATTCCTTCCATCTGCTGATTCACTCCCCAAATGCCCTTATCAGGCAAAGCCAGGAGACTGGATTATATTCTAGGTCTCCCACGAGGGTGACAGGAACCAAAGTACTTGGGCCACCCTCTGCTACTTTCCCAGGCGCATCAGCAGGGAGCTGGATGGGAAGCAGAGGTGGACTCAATCCCAGGCGTTCCAATACATCATGTAGCCTAACCTGCTGCACCACAACGCCTGTCCCCAAAATGTATTTTTAAATGGCGAAATACACATCAAGACTGACAAGTAATTTATGGCTGAGTTCCACCTGGATGAACACTTAAAATGCTAGTAGGTGTGGTCACAGAATTATATTATTTTCTCTCCCTGCCTGGGCCATGTCCATCTCAACTAATGACAAATATGAATTTTGTTGTATATAATATGATTCAGTCAATGTTTATTGAGAACCTACAAAGGCAATTTATTTTCTACAATTATTTATTTACTTATTTTCATTTTATTTGAAAGGTTGGGAGATAGATAGGAAGAGATCTTACGTGCACTGATTCACTCCCTAAATGTTCACAATAGCCAGGGCTGGGCCAAGCCAAAGCCAGGAGCCTGCAATTCCAACAAGGTCTCCCACATGGGTGGCAGGGACCCAGACAGTTAAGCATCACCACTGACTCCCAGGGTATGCATCAGCGGGAAGCTGATTGGAAGTTGAGTAGCTGGGCTTCAAATTGGGCACTCCCATACGGGATGTGGGCACCCCAAGCAGCAACTTAACCGCTGCTCCAATGGCTGCTCTAGGCAACAGTTTTGTATGTTGAAAACCCAGGTTAAACAGCATTGGGCTTAACCCCATTTAAGAACATTAAGGACCAGAGAAATACCTGTGTCCCCTACCTACCACCTTAGCCTATGGCATCTGTCCACATTCTGCCTGATCAGCAAGGGACATGAAGGACCCAGTCCTCAGAACCAGGAAGATCTGAGTTCAAATCCTGTCCTACAACTTGCCACCTTCATGTAGCTTCTAAGAGGCCCAGACTCATCTGAAAATGAAGATAGGAAGTCTACACTTCAGGGTTGACGGAGGCTGAAACATGATCATCTAGAAAGCAGGACCTCAAGAAATATGAGCTCCTTATGCTCTTCTTCTACTTTACTTTTTCTTTTTTAATTTTATTTATTTGAGAAGCAGAGTTACAGACAGAGGGAGAGTCAGGAGAGAGGTTTCCCATCCTCTGGTTCACTCCCCAAATGGCCACAACTGCTGGAGCTGGGCTGATCCAAAGCAAGGAGCCAGGAGCTTTTCCCAGGTCTCCCACGTGGGCGCAGGGGCCCAAGGACTTGGGCCATCTTCTGCTGCTTTCCCAGGCCATAGCAGAGAGCTGGATCGCAAGTGGAGCAGCTGGGACTCGAACCAGCACCCAGATGGGATTCCGGTGCCACAGGAAGAGGCTTAGCTTACTATGCCACAACTCAGCCCCCCCCCCATTTTATTCTTTTAACATCACTGTTCTTTGGGCTTTTTACCCAATTTTTTTTAACACCTCATAAATATCTTTTTTAAAATACTAAGAACTCCTAATAAAAATGACAAAATAAGGAAACCAAACTTTGACTTACTATGAAACATGGAATTAGAATAATTCCTTGGAAATTTGGAGTCCTAGCCCCTTTGCCCCACTGCAGTGACCATCCTTATCCACAGAGGGGTCTCCAGCCAATGTTCAAGTCCAGGATGGTCAAGGGCATGATGTAGTCCCCCTGCCTTGAACATGGGGGACTCTGTACACAGGAGGGCAGCGGTTTCAGACTTGACAGAATTTCTCTTCTCTGGTCACCAAGGATGTCTTGAGCCAAATGGGAACATTTTTCAAAAGATTTATTTATTTTTGAAAGTCAGGATTACAGAGAAGGGAGGAAAGACAGAGAGAGAGAGAGAGATCTTCCATCTGCTGGTTCACTCCCCAGATGGCCACAATGGCCATGGCTGAGCCAGGCTGAAGCCAGGAGGCCAGAGCTTCAGCTAGGTCTCTCATGCGGATGACAGCGTCCTAAACACTGGGGCCATCTTCTGTTGCTTTTCCCAGGCCATTAGTAGATAGCTGGATTGGAATTGGAGCAGCCGAGTTACAAACTGGCCCCAGATGGGAACTTTTAAATGCTGATGGTGAGTGGAGATGTGAAAGCACCAGATGAGAGTGACTGTCTCCCACCCCCTCCACCCCATCACTGCTTCCTGCCGACACGCCCCAAACCATGAAAAGTGCACTCTTCTCCACTCCCTTGAAAGAGGTCCCACTGATGCATAAATATGAGGGTTCTTGGGGTGACACCAGGAGAGAACATACCTGGAGAGATTTCAACCTGGGGCCATGCAGATGCTCTTCAACTCAGGATGGACATATTCCCTGGCCCATCATCGTAAGTCAGAAATATCATAAAACACATTTAATACACCAAAATAACAAATATCACAGCTTAGTTAAGCCCACCTTAACTGCTCAGAACCCTTTCATTAGCCCATGGTTGAGTAAAATCATCTAAAACAAAGCCTGTTTTATAATAAAGTGTTGGATATCTTGCATAATTTACTGAACACTGTACTGAAAGTGAGAAACACAGTGGTTGTATGGATATACTTTTGCACCATCATAAAAATCTTGGGCCAGCACTGTAGGGCAGCAGGTTAAGCCACCATCTGTGATGCCAGCATGCCATATGGGCACCGGTTCAGAGTCCCAAACGTTCTGCTTCTGATCCAGCTCCCTGCCAATGCACCTGGGAAGGCAGCAGAAGACGACTCATATGCTTGGGTCCCAGCCACCCATGTGGAAGACCTGGATGGAGTTCCTGGCTCCTTACTTAGACCTGGCCAAGCCCCAACCACTGTGACCATTTGGAGAATGGGCCAGCTGATGGGCAATCTCATTTTCTCTATCTCTCCCCCTCTGTCACTCTGCCTTTAAAATAAATTTTAAAAAAAAAATTTTTTTTAAATCCTGGGGCCAGTGTTGTGGCGCAGCAGGTTAAGCTACCTCCTGTAATACCAGCATCCCATATGAGCACCGGCTCAAATCCTGGATGCTCTACTTCTGATCCAGCTCCCTACTAAAGTGTGTGGGAAAGCAGCAGAAGATGGCCCAAGTACTTGAACCCTTGCACCCACGTGGGAGACTCGGATAGAGCTGCTGGCTCTGGTCTGGCCCAGACCTAGCCGTTGTGGCCATTTGGGGAGTGAATCAGCAGATGGAAGATCTCTTTTCCTCTCTGTCTCTCTCTCACTATGTATAACTCTGCCTGTCAAATAAATAAATAAATTTTTTTTAGAAGAGATTCTTTAAAAACCTAAGTTGAACCATCGCAAGTTAGCCAGTGCTATACAGAAAAGTTTCACTCTTGGTCATCAACACTGAGCCATCTCTTGGCCTCCTCCTTGACCCTGAGGTCACCCCAAGCTGGGGACAGGTGCTCAGTAATCAGAAGAATCCAATTTCTGGTGGAAATTTTATAGAACCTTGAGTTAACTGGAAGTAGTACCAGAATAACTAGCAGGTGCAGTAGATAATAAAAATAAAATAAGCCCACCTATAAGATATGGATATAGCTTTAATAATATCTTTAGAAATTACTCTTTCTCCAGACCCACACCATTGAAAGGCTTAGCATAAATACATCTAGGCTACCTGAGCATTTTCATTTTACCATCTTGGTTCCCCATCTTATTTTCACAGCCTTGAATGAGTTTGTTAAGTCACCTTCTGTACAATCAGAATATTGCAATGATTTTTTTATCCCCAGAAACTTTCACAATGATTAAAAACAAAATCACGTGTTTCTAGCATGTTCAAAATTAATAAATGAAAGCCTCATCATCTTAATGCCTTTTGTTTGAAAATCAAGATTAAACACATGATCCCCGAGGCTCTGCTCTTGAGCAAACACGGCTTCTAAGAAGTGAGATGAATGACCCAACGCAGCATCAAGTGTTCTTACCCACTCAATCAGACCAGATTGTTCTAGTTAAAAGGCATTTGAAGTTACACACACATTCACCTCTGTCAGTTCAATACACCTGCTTGTTTGAAAGCTTCAGTTAGGCCACCCAAAAGAAGGCACTGCAATTGGTGCAGAGGGCTTTGAGGAACAGAGAAAGGGGACCTGGAGGAATGGCTGTGAAGTGTTATCCCAGGGAAGGTGGCAGACACTGCCTCCATGCCTGCTCTGCAGGACACCCACCCACCCCCACCCCACCCCACAAAAACCTCAGGGTCACGTGGGCTCTGCTGCCACTTGGGCCTGTGTGCCCATTCCGCCCTGCTCAGTGTGTCTTTAGCAGGTGTCCCTTCCTTACAGGAGCCGTATCCTCTCCTTCACAGGTTACATGGGAAATTTACCCCATGACCTTGAAGTCCTTCCAGCCTCGTCTTGCTCCAGCGAAGACTGGAGATAGCTGGCACTCTCCTAGGTGCCCTGTTTCTGGACTTGAGTCATGCCCTCAAAGGCTGTGGCTGACCTTGAGCCGGGTTTTCCAGGAGCCAGGACCGGAGACAGAAGGACTATTCCTACTGCACTCTTTTCTGCATTTAACTCCTTGCTATCCATCAATGAGAAAAAGATTGAATCTCTCACTGGACAGATGGGGACATGGAGACTCAGGGAGCTCAAGTAACTTGCCAAGGCCGAGGACTCTTTAGCAGGAAAGCCAGGATTCCAGTTTCTGCCGGCCTGATGTGGACATCCGGCTCCTCTCACCCTCGCCAACCCCCTGCACCCAAAGCTCCCCTTCTGGTTTCGTCTTTGCTCTGCTCTTCCAGTATTTAGCTCAGCAGCCCCAGAGCTTAACATGTGGCACTTTTGTGCTCGTCCTCGTCCTCCAGTCTCTGAGCAGCATGCGAGGCAGTCCTTCTCCCCAAAGACGGCAACGGTGGCTGATGGAAGGCAAAGTGAGTTGAAGAAGAGGGAGCACGCACACAGGCAGAGCCTGAGCCCCCCAGCCCCCTGGGGCCTTTCTCTGTGTGTCTCAGGTGGTTGCAAGCTGCTTCAGGCACAGGCAGATTATAAGCAGCAGACAAGTAACCAGCACGGTGGCTCGCATCTCCGAGGAACCACACCAGGGACAAGTCTGGCCCAGTGGTCAGTCGCCCAAAGGCCTTCTTTCCTGTGTGAAGACATGAACAGGCTGCACTGAGGGACCTTTGCTATCATAAAGCAAGCAGGTGTTTGATACCATACCGGGGGCAGCACTCCAAGGTTCTGGAAACTTCACAGACCCAGAGCCAGTGCCTGATAACCTCAGAAGAAGGTTCTAGAGCTGTATGATGGTCTGTTCAGGCCACACACAGGGAAAGGAGGGTTTAGTGTGGGGGCCATGGGGAGGAACAAACCTATCAAAGCAACCCTAGGCAAATTTTGTTCCTAGGTGTTACCAAGCTCATATCTGACTTCCTACCTCACATAGGGATCCCCTGCCCTGACACAGAGGGCCGCTACCTTTGCAAGCCTGAACAGAAAACACAACTGGCCAAGGGCTCAGCAGCTTAAAAACAGATAATAAGCGTGGCATGGAAGGTGGGGGGAACCAGCTCTCCCAGGGGCCAGGTGGGGGGAGGTTGGGTGTGCAGATCTCGCCCCAAAGCAATGTATGCTCATGAGCTGGCTTCATTAAGGACTTTTCACATAGAATTAGTCAGGTGTTTGTTTGCTAAAAAGCAAAGAAAGGCTGTTCCAAGGTATTTCCAAGGCAGGGTTCACCGTGGGAGCTATCAGCGCAGGGCCTTCTGCAGCCCGGGATGCCACGTGGGCAGGAGTGAGGCCAGTCAGCATGAGTGAAGCTTAGGAAACATCTGCTGGTTCACTCCCCCAATGCCTGCAATGGTTGGAGCTAGGACAGGCCAAAGCCAGGAGCCTGGATCCCAACCCTGGTATTCCACACAGGTGGCAGGGACCTAAGCATTTGAGCCATCACCTGTTGCCACCCAGGATACACATTAGCAGGACACTGGAATTAGCTTGAACCCAGGCCCTCCGATATGGGATGTGGGTATCCCAAGCAGTGGCTCAACTGTTGCATTCAACGGCTGCCCTCACATTTAATTCCATCGCTCATATGCTCAGGGCATCTTCCTTGTCTTTAAGGCCACCAGAGTGACTGCCCAAAACTACCAAAGTAGCACCCCTCTTTAAACCTTCCAATAGCTCCCCAGTGCCTGCAGGAGAAAGGCCTTGCTCATAGGCGTGGCCGCAAGCCCAAGTTTAGCCTCCTCTTTCTGCCACAATGGAAGCAGCCTTTGTCCTTTCCTCGTGACCTTAACACACTCGCCACATTCCTAGCATTGTCCTTCTCCTTTATCTGCCCTCCCAAAGTGCAGCCTTCAGAATTCTGTTCAAATATGGCCTCCTTTCCTGACGATTTCTCATTCCCGATAATGTTAATCATTCTCCCGTGCCCCCACGTCCCACCTTGACGTGCGGGCCTCATGATGCATTCGTGGTGCGGGTGGTTTTCTGACTCTGCCACCTCGTTGTCATTTTAACCACCAGGAGTTTAGATATCCCTGTGGGATCCCTCTAGAACCTAGCACAGGACAGCACCAGTACTAGTTAACCACCGTTTTGCTGCAAAATGGGAGGAAGCAACACCACTTCTGAGAATGTCCATGCAATGGGCATCCTACGGAGCCAGGGCCTTAGCATGCTACTTTGAACATAGCACTTACCCATTCATGGCATTAGCACAGCAATTTGTTCAAGGAGTGCGTAAATCTCACTTTATCAAACGTTGCCACGTGACTAAATTCGTACAAAGCTGATGAGATAGGAGAAGGTCGTTTAGGGGCAGAGCTACAGGATGAGTTCTGGAATGCCAGGTTCTCTTTGTGGACTCACTGGGCCAGACTGAGTCTCCACTTCTGTGAATTAGCCACTCAGTATCCATGGGCAGCCCAGCACACAGGGCAGTCAGGTCTGGGAGAGCCAGCTGACCACATTCCTGGAGTTCTAGCAAAAGCACTAAGGACTTACTCTGCAGCCAGGACAAGGGTGGACATGGACATAAATCTGGCTTTTCCTGGCTCCTAGAGAGCTCACTGCATCAGATGGATAGCAGAGACAGGGACCAAGGACACTGACAGGAGCTGGAATTTGGTGAAGGTTATAGTCGGGGTTCCAGCACTCACAGTGCAAAATGGGGACAGATGTAGTGCACGAATATCTGAGGGAGTACCCACAGTGGCCCGGGTGTATTCTGTGCTCATCCTGAGCTATCTCACCTCATCCTCACAATTTTGGAAGGTAAGGGGTGCTAAGCCATTTTAGGAGTATACCAAGGCTCAGAGGGGCTCAGTGCTTTGGCTAGATGGTACTGATAGCACACTAGGCGTCCAGCTCTGCAATGACCTCACTGAGGTGGTGAGACCAAACAGGGAGGTCAGTGTGACCCCAGTGAACAAGGATCCAGGGAGAAAAGCTAAAACATGGGATGCTGCTGCTGCTGCTGATGATGATGATGATGATTTGTGTGTGTGTGTATGTGTGTGTGTGTGTGTGTGTGTGTTTGTGTGTGTGAGAGAGAGAGACCAACATAGGGTGGGGGAGGAAATCACAACTGGCTGGGAGACTGGTAGATTATGGCCAGAGCATGGAGCACTGTCATTCTTTGGTATCTTCATGGCATCCCCTGCTACCTATTCTCCATGGATACCAAAGTTCATGGATGCTCAAGTTGCTTATATAAAAAGGCAGAGTATTTGCATATAATCTCTCTCTATATATATAGTCCCATATATTTAAAATTTTTGTTGAGAGGCAGAAAGACACACACACACACACACACACACACACAGCAGTCCTATCCACTGGCTCACTCCACGATTGCAAGGACTAGACAGAGACTGGAGACAGGAACTCAATTCAGTTCCGCAGGGACCCAATTGCTTGAACTATCACCACTGTCTCCCAGGGAGAACATTAGCAAAAAACATCAGGAGCTGGAGCCAGGACTTGAACCCAGGTACTCCAATATGTGACACAGGCACCTCAACTGGTACTTTAACTGCTGTAACTCCTGTAATGCCTACTCCTTCCTTTATAGTTTAAGTCATCTCTATATTGTTTATAATACCCACTGCAATGTTTAAATGATATGTAAATAACTGTTATATTGTTGAGGGAATCATGACAAGAAATCAAGTCTGTACACATTAGTACAGGTGCAATTTTTTTCCCAGATATGTTCAATTGATTGCAAATGTGGACTCCAGATGCTGAGGGCCTTTGAATTTCAGTCCCAAGATAACATTGTTTTTATTAAAAAATAATGGTAGTGATATCCTAATAATAATAATTTGTGGTATTATAGTGCATTTTTTCTTTTTAGTCTTGTTGAGATCTAACTGGCAAATAAAAATTATACAAGTATATATTTAAGACATGGAATATATTTTGTTGTGAAATGATCACCACAATCAAACTAACCTATCCATCACCTCACAAAACTTTTATTTTTTCTGATGAGAACAATTCAGATCTATTCTATTTTCCCAGAAAATTTCAATTGTACAGCACAATAATCACCATGCTGTAAATTAGCACGCTAAACCTTATCGGCATAACTGAAACTTTGTGCCCTTGGACCAACATCTTCTCATTTCCCCTTCCCCCAGCCCCTAGCAACTACCATTCTCTCCTTCTATGAGTTCACGGTGCATGGATTCCACATACAAGGGTATCACACAGTATTTGCGATTATGTGTCTGGCGTATGTCTCTCAGCATAATGGCTGCTGGTTCACCAATGTTGTCGCCACACAATGCCTTTCTATGACCAATGTACAGATAGTCCATATCCATGACACCAACTTCCTCCTGGCATTTGCTGGGGTTGTGGATGGGGGAACTGAGACCAATGTTTCAGTAACCTGGCATAGTCATGACACAAGAGGCTGAGTAGACCCTTGAACACCTGGTTCCTGACAATCTACCGTATTCTAAACTGAACTTAAAAATGCATGAACTCTGAGCCTCAGTTTCCTCATCTGTAAAGGAGAGACAACGTCTACAGGGTTGTCCCAAGGAGATTTTGCAACTTTCCAAGATAGCACAAGGAGGATCTCCTGATAGAGAGATAAGCAAATATTTCCTGTAACCCTGGAAATGTCATTAGGGCCCTTAGGAATTGGGTCTAATGCTCAGAGAGACTTTATCTGGAAGACAGAAATCTACGATTCAAAAGGGCTATGATGGTGGGTGCTCAAGAAGGAAGCCACCACCTTTGTACATCTGAAGCCTAACAATGACTTGCCTGCCGAATATGCCCCTTTGCGCCTACTAGTAAAATCTTGTCAAACAGGAAACAGGTTTTCAAGGCAACGGGGTCTCTGTGAGTTCAAACTTTTGCTTTCAAATGTTCTTACAAGATGCACGATTGGCACTGACCTACAGGAAATATTTAATTGGAATCGGAAGGTGCTGGCTCCACGGGCCCTGTTTTATATTGTCTACAGCCTCCTGCTGCAATGCCTCTGGTGTGTAAGCACCGCTCATTTATTTATATTTGCCACCAAGGAGTGAAACCAAAACATGGTCCAAGGGTGTTGCCAGGGCAAAAGTGCAGTCAGCGCGGGGTTAGGAAAAGAAAGAGGGGAGAAAACTGTCCTGCAAGAATTCCCTCTTAGAAAGAGAAGGGCTGAGACTGAACTTGGAGTGACTTATTTATGAGCTCGGTATCGGTTGCTTGTGCTGATAAGCACTGGTCATTAAAGGAAGGAAAAGTCACCTTTGTATATATAAAATAGACGAGGTTAGTAGTCTGAAAAGACTGGACAGGAAAGCATTAGGTAAATAAAGGATATCCCTTCAAGTACAATGTGAAAACTAAATGACTTCAAGGAGGAAGAATGTAGGTGTTTCTTGCGGCGAATGTTGAGAAAACCATTAAGTCTGTGATTCCAAATCAAGGCCAACAGGTTTCAGCCTTCCGTGGTTCAGTTCTGAGGATGGAAGCAGAGAGCTTCCTCCTCCCAAAGAAAGCCCTTCTGTCTCTCTTTGGTCGATCCGTGCCTGGCCTCACACTGGTTAAGGGGCCAAGCTATAAAGTCAAAGGGACGGTGGCAGCCAGGTGCTCAGATCTGCCTCTTACTGGCTCCATGAGACTGGGCAAATCATCTGATTCTTCAGGTCTCCATTTCTTTATTTGCAAAGTCTAGATACTAACGGGACTTGTCACCTAAGACTGTACGAGGACTCATTGGGAAAATGCACTTTAATTTCCACCACTTTAATTCTGTTCTGTAACCACCATTTTGTTATTACACCATAGACCCTGCGTTTCCCTGGAGTTTCCCAAACTTCTGAGTTTTGTCATTATCCCAACAAAATGCCAAGGAATTCTTCCGACACCCTCAAAGGCAGACATTTAGTTTTAAAAATCAGTATCACAGTCGGGTGCCGTTGGTGGGTGAGAGTGGGAGTGAGGGGTTGAAGAGGAGAATTTCCTGGAAATTCTGTCAAGCTTCCATCTCCTAACCCCCAAAGAGCCCTGGTCCTTGGAAATGGGCCTTGTCCTTCCCTTACTGGCCTCTCACTTTGGGTTATGGAGTCTTCATTGTTAGTGGCATCAAGGACCCCTGGCTTTGGCCTTCCCGAGTAGACAAAGGTCCTTCCCAGCCACCACTAAACCTCCCACCTCCTTTCTTCCCTGCTTCCTGTGGGAACCTGCAAGATGCTGGTCAGATAAGCATATCTCCATTCCAATTCAGGCTTTGCATATCTCAGGATCCAACCCCACCCTCAGAATATTCCACTAAACCACCTGTCCCATTCATTCACAATTATAAGTTCCTGTACAAGCATGGTTTCTGACAAATGTTCTTCCCCCCGGGCAGAGTTAGGAAAGATTTTCCTCGGAAGAAAATAGACCTTATCTTTGTAGAATTTCCCATCACACAGGATAACCTCCTGTCAAATTGCATCCACCTAGAATCTTCAGGTTCCTCATCTGTGAATTCAATCAACTACTGATGGAAAACAGAAAAACCACTCGCCCCTGTACTGAACATGTACAGACTTGTTTTCTTGCCATTTGTCTCTAAAGGGGACCACAGAAGAATGAATTACATAGCATTTACATCATCGTGAGTATCATAAGTCATCTGGAGATGATTCAAACTGTATAGGAGGATATGTAGGTTATCTGCAGCTACTACATGGATTTTATACAGGAGACTTGAGCACCCGTGGGTTTTGGTATCCATCAGGAAAAGGTGGTAGGGAAGCCCAGCATCAGTCTCTCAGGGACACCGAGGGACAACTGTACACTCTGAGTACAGTTTTCTTTTCTTTTTTTTTTTCTTTCTTTTTTTTTTTTTTTTTACAGGCAGAGTGGACAGTGAGAGAGAGACAGAGAGAAAGGTCTTCCTTTGCTGTTGGTTCACCCTCCAATGGCCGCCACGGCCGGCGCACCGCGCTCCTCCGATGGCAGGAGCCAGGTGCTTTTCCTGGTCTCCCCATGGGGTGCAGGGCCCAAGCACCTGGGCCATCCTCCACTGCACTCCTGGGCCACAGCAGAGGGCTGACCTGGAAGAGGGGCAACCGGGACAGAATCCGGTGCCCCGACCGGGACTAGAACCCGGTGTGCCGGCGCCGCAAGGCGGAGGATTAGCCTGTTGAGCCACGGCGCCGGCCTCTGAGTACAGTTTTCAAAAAGCAGACCCCCAAGGTGGTCATGCAGCCTCAATTTCCTTTAAACAGATGAGAAATAGAAAGTGTGGACACTGCCTGTCACCTCCCCCTCCTCCAGCCTTCCCCTGTGATTTGCATGGTAGACTACTTCTCTAGTCTGCATTTAAATGCCAGCCTCAGGATTCCTCAATTCTTGGAACCTCAGAGGCTTAGCAATGTCTCTTCCTCCTTCATCCCACACTCATCCCAAATGGAGTTCCCTCCAATATGTGTTCCGAGCCCATTTACTCCTGATCCCCTCCACTGTCCTGGTGCATGCCACCATGCTCTCCTGCATGGTTCACTGCAAGAGTCTCCTCCCTGGGGCTGGCACTGTGGCTAAGTGCACGCACATAGGAGACCTGGCTCCTGGCTTTGGCCTGGCTCAGTCCTGTCTGTTGAGGCCATTTGAGGAGTGAGCCCACGGATGAGAGATTAACTGGTCTATGTGCACAGAGCAGTCAGATCACGCCACAGCTCTGTTGCAAAGCTCCCAACAGCTCCCCATCTCATGGTGATGGAAGGATGCAGTCCTGTGGCCCTCAAGGCTCCACTCCACCCAGCTCCAGGTACTCAGTGCTGCTGCAGCCACGCTGGTCTTGAGGTTTTGCAAACAAGCCAAGCATAGCCCCTCCCCAGGGCCTTAGCATATTCCTTCTCCCCTCAGACAACGAACACTGTGACTCCCTCCCTCACCTTCTTCAGTCTCTCTTGAACTCTCACCTTCTTAATGAGGCCTTCCCTGCCTGCCCTACTTAAAACTGCAACCCCCGCTCTCATCCCCTCTATATTCCTGTCCTCATTGACTCGTCTCACCACCATATACCGCCATTTAACTAGTGGATAATTGGTTATTTGTTTTGTTGATTTTGCATCTCACCTCCCTAGAACTCATTAGAAAGTATGCTCCCCGGGCCAGGGCTGTGACGGGGCAGGTTAAAGCCACCACCCTCAGTGCCAGCACCCATATGCGCGCCAGTTCAAGTTCCGGCTGCTGCTCCACTTCTGATCCAGTTCCCTACTAACATGCCTGGGATAGCAGCAGCAGATGCCCAAGTCCTTAGGCCCCTGCATCCACGTGGGAGACCCGAAAGAAGCTCCTGGCTCCTGGCTTCGGATCAGCCCAGCTCCGGCCATTGTGATCATGTGGAGAGTGAACCAGCAGATGGAAGATCTCTCTCTCTCTCTCTCTCTCTCTCTCTCTCTCTGTAACTCTGCCTTTTAAATAAACAAGTAAATCAATCTTTAAAAAAAAAAAAAAAAGGAAAGTAAGCTCCAAGGGAGCAGAAATTTTGTCTGCTCTGTTCCAGTATCTCCAGGGGTCTGACCAGTGCCAGGAGCTCAGAAGATGCTCTAATCCCGTAAGAGCTCAATCAATGAATGAACAAGATGAGCATCCTTCATTCAATGGCAGGACTAATGTAGTCATTCAAGTGAGACAGGGCCTCAGACAAACGGTCTTGGATCCTAGCAGCCATGTTTAGTACCTGAATGACCTTGACCAAGACACTCAGCCTCTAATTTAGGCTCTCATCAGTCAAGTGGGAACAAGTGTGGTTCCTGCCTCAATGATGATATGGCTAAATGATTTATAGAATGTGCTTTGTCTGGTATTTCAGTAAGTGCTGGATACATTTGCTGTTATTATTATTACTGCTGTTGTTCTTGTTATTATTATCAGATGTCATAACATCCAAAATAAAACCCTTCAGCCACAAAGTGGAAGCAAAAAAGACATGGAATCTTTTGTAATCAATGGGACAGTACGTGCCACTTGGGACTGTTGGTTTTCTCATTAGAAGTAGCAGCAATCTCATTATTATAAACTACACCATCAATTACTTCCTTAGAGAAGCAAAACACACACACACACACACACACACACACAAAGGCATGGCAGGAAGCAGAAAAATATTTTCCAACCACTGCAGATTACAAAATAGACTCGCTGCATTAATCAAGTGTTTTCTTCTTCCAATGGGGTAATCTCAAGTACATGACACAAATAAACACAGGGCCATGCTCCATTACATTTATGAAAGGATGTTGTTTACTTTTATCACATTTATTAGGCTTGAGAGCTATACTTTCATTCTCAGATCGACATCAGCATCCACGTTTATATCAGCATTGCAGAGTGTTTCAACAAATAATGAAGGGCTGGTCTCTGATCTTTCGCCTCTTGAAATGCAGGCTTGTCACATGCCAGAGGGCAAAGGGTGAAGATGCTTAAGATGGCAGGACACTGCAGGCCTGTGCTGGGGTTTTAAATAGCTTTTTGGGGACCAGAGCTGTGGTATAGCGGGTAAAGCCACCACCTGCAGTGCCAGCATCGCAAAAGGGCACTGGTTCGAGTCCAGGCTGCTCCACTTCCCATCCAGCTCTCTGCTATGGCCTGAGACAGCAGTAGAGGATGGCCCAAGTCCTTGGGCCCCTGCACCTGCATGGGAGACCTGGAAGAAGCTGCTGGCTCTTGGTCTCGGATGGGCCTTTGCAGCCAACTGGGGAGTGAACCAGTGTATGAAAGACCCCCACCCCCCGCCTCTCCTTCTTCTCTCTGTGTTAACTCTTTCAAATAAAGAAATATTAAAAATAAATTTAAAAACAGCTTTTTCTGGCAGTTTTGGGCAATCTACATTCAATAAGGTTCAGAAAGTGGTTGTGGATCTATCTGCCAGGGAAGCGATCTGCTCCAGCCAGGCTACATGGGCTGCCTCCCAGGGTCCGCATGAGTAGAGAGCTGGAGTCAGGAGCTGGAGCCCGGAATCAAACCCAGGCGCTCCCTATGGTGCAAGGGCATCTTAACCACTAGGTCAAACACCTGTCCTGTATGATTTCTTATGAGAGAGGCCGGAGGATAAATGCTCTAGCAGTGCTCAAAATGTTTTCCACTTCCACGGCAGCTGGGATGCCAGGACTAAGGTAGTGAGGGCGAGTAGGATCGCCGGGGGCACTTGAACATCTCTGCATCTTGTTGACTGGAAGAACTCGGGCTGCTAGATGATTGATTCTGCAAGCTCCTCCCCCACCCCCTTCCATTTCCCGAAAGTGTCTTTCCCAAAAGACTTAGCCTTTCCTTCCGCACATAAGGCGGCGGCGGCTGTTAAGTCTTCTCACCTTTCCTGGACATTCACGCCGCAGGGAAGCCTGGCACCCATGCTGGGATCAGGTCTCCTAGGAAAGTCACTGCTCCCAATAAAATTAGCAGTTACCAGTATCCCCGAAAGCATTTGGTGTGTTCCCAGGAAGGGCACCCTCTGGGGTGGAATGAGGTCCAGCTTCCTCCAGAAGTACAATCTGCCCATTTCCAGAGCTTTTTTTGCTCCCATAAGTCCCCTGCCCCATGGGCAGACTTGCGAAGACAGCCTGTGGCAGGCAGACTGCTGAGACCCGTCACCACTGCTTCTCTGGAGTCAGGACTGTAACAAGGGGATGACCACAGGCAGGCCAGGCCACCTCGTGCATTGCCCCTCTGAGAAAAGGCAAGGTTTTTACTTTTTACCTTGCAAAAAGGAGGATAGGAAAATATTCCCCAACAGGACCTGGGAGGGCTCCTGTCCTCAGTGAGAGACGCCACAGTTAGAACAACTCTGAAGACTCACAGAAGGATATGCGAGAAACTTCCCGACCACGCTAAGACCCCAATGACAGGGGGGGCCTATGTCAGGCGGGGTTTCTAATTTTCCCTCTTGTTTTCTTTTGGTTTTTTTTTTTTGTTGTTGTTTTTGATTTATTTATTGGGGGCAAGCTCTGTGGTATGGGGGATGAAGCCACCGCCTACAGTGCCAGCAACCCATGTGGGTGCCAGTTTGAGTCCCAGCTGTTCCACTTCCAATCCAGCTCTCTGCTAAGGCCCGGGAAAGCAGTAGAAGAGGGCCCAAGTACTTGGGCCCCTGCACCCATGTGGGAGACCTGGAGGAGGCTCCTGGCTCCTGGCTTTGGATTGGAGCAGCTCCAGCCATTGTGGCCAACTGGGGAGTGAACCTTCGGATAGAAGACCTCTCTCTCTCTCTCTCAGCCTCTCCTTCTCTCTGTGTAACTCTGACTTACAAATAAATAAATAAATTTTTTAAAAGAATGATTATTTATTTATTTGGGCAGGCAGAGTGGACAGTAGAGAGAGAGATGGAGAGAAAGGTCTTCCTTTTACCATTGGTTCACCCTCCAATGGCAGCTGCGGCTGGCGCACCGCGCTGATCCGAAGCCAGGAGCCAGGTGCTTTCTCCTGGTCTCCCACGCGGTTACAGGCACCCAAGCACTTGGGCCATCCTCCACTGCACTCCCGGGCCACAGCAGAGAGCTGGCCTGGAAGAGGAGCAACCGGGACAGAATCCGGTGCCCCGACCGGGTCTAGAATCCGGGGTGCTAGCGCTGCAGGCGGAGGATTAGCCTAGTGAGCCGAGGTGCTGGCTTAAAAGAAAGATTTATTTATTGGGGGCTGGTATTGTGCCATAGCAGGTTAAGCTGCTGCCTGTGACACCAGCATCCCATGTAGGCACCAGTTCATATCCCAGCTGCTCCACTTCTGATCCAGCTCCCTGCAAGATGGCCCAAGTGTTTGGGCCCCTGCACACATGTGGGAGACCCAGGAGAAGCTCCTGGCTCCTGGCTTCAGCCTGGCCCAATCCTAGTTGTTGTAGCCATCTGGGGAGTGAACCAGTAGATGGAAGATTCTCTGTGTGTGTGTGTGTGTGTGTGTGTGTGTCTTACTCTGCCTTTCAAATAAATACATAATAAATAAATAAATAAACAAGACTTTTTGAAAAATATCTATTTATTTATTTATTTGAAAGGCAGAGCTTCAGGGAGAGGGAGAGAGAAGGAAGAGAGGAAGAGGTTCCATCTGCTGGTTTACTCCTCAAATGGCTGCTACAGCCAGGGCTGGGTCAGGCCAAGCCATAAGTCAGGAACTCCATCCAGGTCTCCCACTTAGGAGCAGGGGCCCAAGTACTTACGTCATCTTCTGCTGCCTTCCCAGGCCCTAAGCAGGGAGCTAGATGGAAAATGGAACCACTGGGGCTTGAACAGGCACTCCAGTACGGGATGCCAGAGGTTTAACCCTTGCGATATTTGGGGGCATTCTGGTACCTGCAATACTTTGGGCCTGTTAGACCTGTAACGCCAACGTCAGTCCGCTGTGGGATGGCTGCTCAAGCAGCTCCAGCCTCGGTGGAGGCTGGTGGACTTGGAGAGCTAAGTCGCCTCCAACAGCAAGTCTTGTGATTCTGTGACAAGCAGTTCCTTCCCCTGTGATCCTCTGTACCCCGCAGTGAGCTCATCAGAGTGGCAACCTCGGGCTTCTCCAGTGTGAAATGCCTCTTCCAGGGTACGCGTCCACCTGTGGTCAGCCTCAGGGCCACCCAGGAACCCCTGGGGGGAGGGAGAGGTGTCGGCCCCTGCAGCCTGGACCAAGAACCCTGTGAGATCACCCTCGCTCCACCCTTTGTTTGTGGATTATAGAGCCCTGAGATTGGTCCTTTTTGCCCAACTGCCTGGTGACTTAATCACACTCTTTTTTTTTTTTTTTTAAATTCCCAAGTTCTTTGCCCCGAAACTGAACGTGAGGGGTATCTGTGGGTCAGAGGCAGGGGAACAAAAGACGCCCTCCCCCAGAGAGGAAATACAAAAAGGATTATCCTTGTTCAAAGGCACAATAATGAAATACTTTCCTTCCCGTGGACAGGCAATTTTATCAGGGCTCGCAGTGAGGGGAACAAGACACCATTGTCTTGACTTAATTGGCATAATATCGCCCCTCCTCCTAATGACCCAGCCTGCTAAGTGCTTTCTGCTGCAGGACGAAATCCCTTTTGAACATTGCACCTTTCATCTGGAGAGCGCCCCGGCCCTTCCTGGGGCTGCCAAGCAAAGAGTCCTTCGCTGACGGCCCTGGGCTGGGGGGCTCTCTCTGGCACGGTTCTCTGTACTCTTCACCGCCACACAGCATGGGAATCAGGCCGGGGAGGCGGCCCTTACACAGTCCCAGAAAGAAAAAAAAAAGCCATCAAATTTGAAAACCAGAGGGAGTGTCCTTCTGGACGTCACGGAGGCTCCGCAAACTGCAGGGAGGGGCCCCAGGTGGGGGTGGGTAGGGATTCACTGGAGGAGAATTTTGTCCTGAGAAGTCTGACCTTTTCGTCCCCTCAAGTGGAGGAAAGGAAGAGTTGAGCAATCAGCAGAGTCCTGCTGGCCAGAGCTTGCCCAACCTGATTGATCTCCCTCTGCGGGCCCTCTTCCTTATTGTTCCCGCCAGACACTGGCCAGCTGTCCCCTCAGCCAACAAAGTCGGGTCGGCTCCACCAGGGCAGGGCTGGGCGGGTGGCCACTGCTCTTATCTCTACCTCCTTCTGGGGAAGAGACCACGAAAGCAAGCAAGCCGGGCACACATCACAGCTGCCTGCTTGCTCTTCCGAGGGCCTTAGTTCCAGAGAAATCTGAGAACAGAGAAACTTAAAAGGTGACCAGAGGATGGCTGAGAAGGCTTATGTAATCTCAGAGAGAACAATGGCAAGTCGGGGTATCAGGCAGACAGATAGCAGAAGAGACTGACATACAGAGCCACATTCTGTCCCCTGCCCAGTTCTGAGCATTCTTGATAACTGAATCTGATGACTAACGTACCTGCCACCCCACCCACCCCCAAGTCATGCACATTATTGAAGAAGATTCTTAGATCTCAGGTTATAAATTCAACCCAGTAACAAGTTAATAAATTCCTCAAGGTCAAATTAAACTCACTCTTGAGATCACTACTCATTCCCCATCATCTGACCTCTTCCCCACCCATCCTCCCACCCCATCCCACAACAATCCGTAGGGTTTTTCTCCAGATTTTCTGCTCCAGAAGTTCCCCAACCCAAGGTGCTAGGCCTGTGCTTCGGCACAATGTCTCCACAGCCCCAGTCCTGTGTGGCAGGAGCTCAGGGAGCCAGGGTTGGCACACTCAGCAGGAAGACCCCAAGGAGACAGCAGGCCAAGTTGGCCAGAAACAAGAGCACCATGGTGGTCTTCTTGTGGAGTTTGCTGTCTTGAAAGAATGAAAAGCTCACCAAGATCTGGCCAAAAAGTAGGAGCAAGGGGGTTTCTGCTTTAATGGGAGGGCACCTTTGATGGCAACTGAATTTCACATAAGATATTCCACACTTCCAGACACTAAGCCAGATAAAATCTTTTTGAGAATCTCAAGAAAAGAAGCAGTATTCCTCATTTGGTTGTACGAATATGATGAAACTTCATTTGTAAACATTATTTATTTGTTTATTTTTAGAATCAGAGAGAGAATTTTCCATCTACTGGCTTACTCCTCAACTGCCTGCCAAAGCCAGGAGATGGGAAAACAACCCGGGGCTTCCACATGGATGACAGAAACCTAAATACTTGGGCTCTCACCAGTTACTCCTAGGCGCACAGCAGCAGGAAGCTGGAGGTGGGAGTGGAGCTGGGACTTGAACCCAGGCACTCCAACACAGGGTGAGGATGTCCCAACTGACATTTTAGCTGCAGTGCCAATGGCCACTCCCAAAACTTCATTTTAAAGATTTATGCCTGGATGTAACATACATATTGGCTTCCTGGAATAAAACCAGCGGTGTCTACCTGTGTATCAGTCTGCCCTTGTCTCGTCTTTCCCCAACACAATTTTCCATTACAGCTCGTCGAGTCCACTAACTCCTCCTGTTATAAGTTCTGGCCTTTCTCTTGCCCTCCAGGGCACAGCCACAACTTGATTCTCCTTTTGCTTTTCCTTATAATCAGGATGTAGCATCTGCCCCTTTGCAGGGATCTAGAAATCCTACTGACCACTTTCATCATGAGGTTAACACTTCTATTTCTTCAAACTATTTTCTAGGTTTGGGGATTTTTTTTTAATGCTTCTTAAATCACAGAAAATTGTGCTACCAATCCTAGACATACTATTCCTGGTATTTATGTGTTGTTTACAAAAGAATAAAAGTGGCAAAGGGCCAGGTCGTTGGAGAAGTTTTAATGCTTAAGCACAGATGGATATCAGTTGGTACTTCTCTGGCTCACTGTGGGTTTTAACGTTTTGTTTCCAAAAATGTGTTCCCAAGAGAGGTTAGCAGTAAATCGTCAAATAATTTTGATGCTACTCTTGGTTAGCAAATTCCATAATGAACCGACTGTATCAGGAGAGTTTACAGCCAGCATTTGTTACATTGACTGGTTCTTTAACCGGGGACAATGGCTCTGGTCTACAGAAGGAGGAGACTTCAATCTGTGGCCCTGGCTCTGCGCTCAATTTGCTGTGTCACTTTGTGTAATTCGTTCAGCGTAATCAGGTCTGTTTCTTCATGCAAAAATGGACTTGCTTTCTGCCAAGTCATGACTCAGGGCCTTTGCCAGATTAATAGAAGAGTGCATAAAAACTGCTTGCAAGAAGGGAAGGGGGTCATGAATGCACTCATTTAATCAGCATTGCTTGGGGACCTACTACATGTGCCAGGCAGCTGGCCCAGCACAGCGAGAGGATGGGATGGGCCCAGAGCATCAGTCTTGCTGTGTCATCAGAGGGGCCTTGCTCAGGTCAGAGAAATACACAGGGATTGCTGCACACGGGACAGAGGTGAGCATCGGGAGCTGTTCTGCACGTGAAGATCAGCCCAGCTTTGAGTCCTCTGAGCTGCTGTCTTCACGTCTGTGCTTACCGTTGTCGAGTGACTGCCAAACACAGCAATCATCATGATGAGAGAACGTGGGCACCACGGCCTGAAAGAGGGCTGCTGTGGGTCCAGACACTTTTGCAAGTGAGCTGAATCTTTTAACCATCCATGTGGAATCATTTGCCAGCTCCTAGAGCCCCAAACTATCATAAGATATGAAGAATCAGATTACATTCTTCGATTTTGAGAAAAGTGTAAAAGATCAGTACACATTGTAAAAAAGACCCACAAAATGCTTTTTCCTGTTGTGATGGAGTCCGTGAAGGTGTGCGTATTGTGGTGCTGCAGGATAAGTGGCCACTGGGGATGCCCACGTACCATATCAGAGAGTTGGTTTGAGTCCCAGCTACTCCACTTTGAAAGCCAACAGAGAGACAGACACATAGAGATTTTCTATCTGTTGGTTCAGTCCCCAATTTCCTGCAACAGCCATGGCTAGGCCAATCTGAAGCCAAGAGCCCAGAACTCAGCCAGGTGTCCCACATGGGTGACAGGGACCCAAAAACTTGAGCTGTCACCTGCTGTTTTATAGTATAAACGTTATCAGGCAGCTGGAATTGGAAGTGGAGTATCCAGGACTTGAACCAGACACTCCAATATGGGATGCAGGCATCTTAACTGCGAGACCCAAGGCCTGCCCTGCCTGGACAGTTTTGAGAAGTATTGGTTAGATAGTCTGTGAAATGTCCCTCAATTTAGGTCTATCACCTTTTCCTGTGGTGATACCAGGGTTATATGTAAGCACACCATGGAGGTCCCTGCTCATCACATGGCATTGAGAGTCCCAGCTGTTAGTGTGAACTTAACTGTTGATGACATTCATGCTGATCACCAGGCCCAGGAGTGTTTCCCAGGTTTCTCCTTTGTAAGTTTATGCCCCGTCACTACTTTCCAGACTTCACTCCTTGGAGCTACATCCTAAAGATTTTTATATTATTCCTATCACTTAAAATTGTGTTTGGGGGCCGGTGTTGTGTCATAGCAGGTAAAGCCACTGCCTGAAATACTGGCATGCTATATGGGCACTGGTTTGTTTCCTCCCCAAACTCTACAGCAGCCAGGGTTGAGTCAGGTCAAATCCAGGACCCTGGAACTCCATCCCAGCCCCCTAGATGGGTGGCAGGGGCCCAAGTGCTTGAGCTGTCATCTACTGCTTCTTGGGTTGAATTAGCAGGAAGCTGGATCAAAAGTGGAGGAGCTGGAATTCAAGCCAGCACTCTGACATGGGGTACAGACATCACAAATGTTGGCTTCTCCTGCTATGCCACAGCACCCACCCTGTTCAACATCTTTTAATGGTATTTATATTTTTAGATATGCTAAGTTCTAAGTTTATGGGGAAAATGTCTCCAGAAAAAAATGGGGAAAGTATAAACATTTCTGTCATAAGGAATAGCTAAACAAAATATAGAGCTTCCATTTGGCTAGGATGATCCTCACTGATGAAAAAACATGTTTTAAAAAGATATTTAGCTGAAACTGATAGAATTAAAAAGGAGAGCATGATCCAACATGGGAAGTGGGATACACAGCAGACTCATAGAATGGCAGATGTCCTGAACAGCACTCTGGCCTCAGAATCAGCCCTTAAGGCATTCAGATCTGATTGAAGAGCCCATGAGAGTATTTTAGGCATGGAAAACCAAGACACTCTGGGAAAAAAATGACCTAAATGAAAGATCTCCGTGAGTGAGATCCCAGTGGAAAGAACGGGGCCATCAAAGAAGGAGGTACCTTTCTCTGAAGGGAGGAGAGAACTTCCGCTTTGACTAGGACCTTGTCTAAATAAGATCGAAGTCGGCGAACTCAAAAGGCTTCCATAGCCTTGGCAACTTATGACAATAACCTCGGGTGATTACTGACATCATAAACAAGAGTGTCAATTGTTAAGTCAACAACAGGAGTCACTGTGCACTTACTCCCCGTGTAGGATCTCTGTCCTTAACAACACGTACAATGTGAATTAATGCTATAACTAGTTCTCAAACAGTAATTTACACTTTGTGTTTCTGTGTGGGTACAAACTGTTGAAATTTTTACTTAATATATACTAAATTGATTTTCTGTATATAAAGATAATTGAAAATGAATCTTGATGTGAATGGGATGGGAGAGGGAGCAGGAGATGGGAGGTTGCCGGTGGGAGGGAAGTTATGGGGGGAAAAAGCCATTGTAATCCAAAAGCTGCACTTTGGAAATTTATATTTATTAAATAAAAGTTTAAAAAAAGATATTTAGTTGAGGGACAGAGAGGGAAAAAGAGAGAGACAGACAGAGACAGAAAAGGAGAGAGAGGGGGCTGGCGCTATGTCATAGCAGGCAAAGCCATTGCCTGCAGGGCCGGCATCCCATATGGGTACCAGTTCAAGTCCCGGTTGCTCCACTTCCAATCCAGCTTTCTGCTATGGCCTGGGAAAGCAGTAGGAGATGGCCCAAGTTCCTGAGCCCCTGAACCCTCGTGGGAAGACCCAACAGAAGCTCCTGGCTCCTGGCTTTGGGTCAGCTGTTGAGGCCAATTGGAGAGTGAATCAGCGGATAGAAGACCTTTCCCTCTCTCTGCCTCTCCTCTCTCAGTGTAACTCTGACTTTTTAACAAATAAATAAATCCTAAAAAGAAAAAAAGAAAGAAAAGGAGACAGAGACCCAGGAAGACAGAGAGCCAGAGGCAGAGAGCTCCCATCTGCTAGTTCGCTCCCCAAATGCCTTCAGGGCCAGGACTGAGCTATGGCCAGAGCTAGGAGCCAGGAAGGCCATCCAGGTCTCCTTTGCGGGTGGCAGGGATCCAGCAACCACCTGAGTCATCGCCTGCTGCCTCCCAGTGTGATAGAAGTAAGCATCGGGAGCAGAGGCAAGACTCAAACCCAAGCACTCCACAATGGAATACGAGCATCCCAAACGGCAGCTTAACCCTAGACCAAATGTTTGTCCCCACATCTTTAATTAAGGTAAAATACTCAGATACATTTCTCCCTAATGTTAGATGGAAAACATAAGACTATATACAGTATGACTTCAAATTAAAGTATATATTTAATTAGAAACCGAAGGTAGGAGTCAGCATTATGGCGTAGTGAGTAAAGGTATAGCCTGCAATGGTGGCATCCCATATGGGTGCTGGTTCGATTCCCAGCTGCTCCTCTTCTGATCCAACGCCCTGCTAATGCACCTGGGAAAGCAGTAGAATATGGCTCAAGTACTTGGACATCTGTATCCATGCAGGAGACCCAGATGAAGCTCCTGGCTCCTGGCTTCAGCCTGGCCCGATCCTAGCTATTGTGGCCATCTGGGGAGTGAACCAGTAGATGGAAGATCTGTCTCTCTCTCTCTCTCTCTCTCTCTCTGCCTTTCAAATACATAAGTAAAATCTTAAAAAAAAAAAAAACTTGAAGGTAAATTCACAAAATGATTAGCAACAGTTATTTTGGGGTTATGCAATCACAGGCGATTATTTTTATTTAACTATTTTTGTGTTTCTCAAGTCTTCTACAATGAATGTATATTTACAAATAAGAAAAAATGTGTTACTGTTAAATAGACTGGGAAGGTGTATGTTTGGAGAATACGTTACCTCGTGATCATCTGTAACTCCCAAGGCCCTCGGCAACAGATCACCTTTCCCAAGGTGACTCAGGGTGTCAAATCTGCAGCCCTGCTCCCGCAGAGTGGCTTGGCCACCACACCCCCAGCTCTCAACTCTCAAACATTACGTTTCCACAAATCACGCACCGACGCACCAAGACCAGCGAGAAAGCAATGCCTGCAGAACTGCCTGAGAGCATGGCTGCAGGTTCCCGGACTCAGCCGTGTCCTCAGACCCAAAATGTCAGCACCCTCCTGCATGCACCGTTAGGAGCCAAACAACGGTGCCTCTCGGTTATCAAGGCACGCAAGAGTCACATTGCTCTGTGACCCCTGGGAGAACTCAGAACCTGCTAATCCCAGTGCAGACCGTTCTTGGAAATGCCACCTGCCCCCGCCAGCAGTTCTGAGAACCAAGCAGTGGGTCCCAGCCAATGGGGAGGGAGCTCCCAAAGTTATTTAGGGAGGTGCACGTATGTGGGAACGTGAGTGCCCCACGATGGAGTGCGGCTCGGTCTGTGCTGGACTGCTGGACGCGAGCTGGCATCCTCCAGACCATGTACCTCCCTGCCTCCCACTGCTCTCTGCCTTTCAGATAAAAAGTTCCTAGCAGGCCGCAGCACACTGGGGCCCAGCACCTTCTCATTCTTCCCTGGCTGGCCCATGTTCAAGTGTGGGGAGAGAGTAGCTGAGCTCGCAGGCCCCTCCCCAGGATCTGTGTCCATGGCTCCTGCTCAGGTTCAGCTCTTTGTGGGAGGGGATGCATCTCCTGCCAGCTGCCTCCTGCCCCTACCCTGAAGTCACTCCACCTCCCCTGTTTGTCACTGCAGCCTGGGTGGCGGCGGCTTCCCACTGCCCTTCCATGCAGGAAGGCCCCCTCCCCTGTTGGGCTGCTCAGCCCATCCTTCCCCTACATAATTGCTGGCAGTGAAGTCCCCTCTGTTGGAGATGCGCGGGGAGCCTCCTGTTCTCCCTGCTTGGACGCTGACCCCAGCACGAATAGCAGATGCTGTCCCAGGGCCCTTCTCTCCTGTTTGTGGTTCAAAGGTCCAAACGTGGGAAGAAGTTGGTCCAGATTGAAAGAAGCTCCTTGTGGACAAAGAAGCCTTCCAGAGAAGAGCTGACCACAGCTTCCTGGTGGCACGAGGTGGCACGGTGCCATGGCCACAGTGAGCACCTGACACGTGGACACACTTTAGAACCTGCCTGCAAGAACTGGGCATGACATGGTAGCTAAGCATGCTTTTTAAGTCTGTCCAGTTTTTTCTTCCAAAAAGTCTTAAGAAGCTCTGGAAAGGAGCCAGCACTGTAGTGGGGCAGATTAAACCTCTGCCTGTGATGCTGGCATTCCATATGGGCGCCAGTTCGAGTCCCGGCTGCTCCCCTTCTAATCCATCTCTCTGCTTACGGCCTGGGAAAGCAACAGAAGATGGCCTAAGTGCTTGGGATCCTGCACCCACATGGGAGACCCAGAAGAAGCTCCAGGCTCCTGGCTTCAGATTGGCCCAGCTCCAGCTGTTGCGGTCATATGAGGAGTGAATCAGTGGATGGAAGACCTCTTTCTCTCTCTGTAACTCTGCCTTTCAAATAAAAATAAATAAATCCTTTTAAAAAAAGAAAAAGCTCTAGGGAAAAAAAATCACTTCTGTAACAGACTTACGGAGCATTTCATAGGAGTTCAAGGTCACCTTGGGGAAACTCTCTTTGGCCCCTTCCCCAGGAGCCAGGACAGGGGGTGTTCTGTGGAGGAGGAAGGCAGGAGGGAGATGTCAGGGAGCCATTTGTGATGGCCCGGGACAGCCCCCTCAGCCCTGACCTTGGCAGTCCTGAGAACGGAGCTCCAGAGAAGAGGCGTGGCCCAAACTCCGCCCGCCCGACCTTGCTGGCTCTGGGCAGCTTGACAGGGAGACAGGAGGAGGCCTATTCCATGATGACAACGACAGTCCCAGATTGAGAGGAACAGCAAGTGCAGGATCAAATGGGTTGCCCGTCAAGTAAAGTGTTCCGCTGACGGAGGACGCTGGAAGCCAGGGCCCAGAGGGCACGTTTGTCAAGCTCTCAGAAAATAGAAAGCAGGATCAAAGCAGGAGCACTTTCCAAATATAAACATTTGTCACCTACGTTCACTTTTGATGTGCCCCATTTCCAATACATTTCTCCTCTATAAAAAAGACAGCTTAATCTTTCCGTACACATACTTGGGTCCTTCAAACAGAGCCCAGGGACAATTTGGGGTGGGCAGGGAGAGGTGAGACAGGAAGTCGCAGCCAGGCGAAATAAAAGAGAGGAGGCCAAAGCTCCCCCCACCCCATGCCCACCCACCCCCCTCCCTCCCAAGAGCGAAACAGGAAGAAAAAAAAAAAGGAAAGCAGCGTTCGCGGAGCCCCTGGCGTTTTACACATTACCTCATGTTTTCCTGCAGATTAACTCTGGAAAGAGGGCATCATTATTCCCACTTTGTAAAGCGTTTCAGTCCGTCACGTACCCACACAGCACACGCTTGTGGGAGCAGAGTCAGGATTTACCCTTAGTTGTGTGCAGAGTGAGCTCGGGACTGCAAGTGACCGCCAGGCACTCTGAGCCTGCTCACCTGACTGCCTGTGCAAGCACCTCTATGGCGCCCTCCTACAGCCTTGACCTGAGACCCGCTGCCCGTTCTCCAGTCACTGGGCTTCGGTTCTGGGTCTGAAGCCACTCTGCGCTGCCTCGTGTTTCTGTGAAGTGGTACCAAGGAGTGACGTCTATGAAATGGGCAAGGCCTCTCCTCTCCCTGTGGCGTGACATTTCCCACCTAGGTCAGCTTCTCCCTGCCTGGCCCAACACTGCTCAGTCTTAGGGGCCCAAGGGTCACTGGCACTACAGTCTTTGGGGACACACTGGTACCCACAAATCACCTGCTCCCCTCTCAAGTTCTATTGCCTTGGGCTGCCAGCACCTCCAACCCAGCCATGGTTCCACATCCACAGATTTCACCGACTTTTAGTAGAAAATATTGGGACGGGGCCAGTGTGGTGGCACAGTGGACTAAGCCTCTGCCTGTGACACTAGCATCCCATATGAGTGACAGTTTGGGTCCCCGATGCTCCACTTCCAATCTAGCTCCCTGTTAATGTATCTGGGAAGGCACAGAAAGATGGCCCAAGTGCTTGGGCTCCTAGCTCCTGGCTTCAGCTTGGCCCAACCCCTGCCACTGAGCAAGCATATAGAAGACCTCTCTCTGTAACTCTGCCTTTCAAATAAATAAATAAGTAAATCTCTAGAAAAAGAAAGAAAGAAAATGTTAAGAGAAAAATTTCATTGTCTGGAACTCCCCACTCCTTGTCATTATTCCCTAAGCAATGCAGCATTATCACTAATGGCATGGCATTTACACTGTATTAGGTATTACAAGTAAAATAGGGAAGATATAAATATACAGGGCTATCTCACTGACACGTTGCCAGAGGAATTATACATTCAGAATTTACAACTGTCTGGAGCCTCACCATCACAAGGTCTGTTTTCCTGGAGGGATTAGGAGGATGTTGATCAAAGAGGACAGTACTTCAGTGTGCCAGGAGGCACAGATGATAAATATGCTAGTAATTCCACACTGTGAATATATATATATGCATATATATATAATGGAATAATTTTCTACTCCATAAATATACATGGTAATAATTTGTTAATATCCAACTAAAAATAAATGAAAAAATTTTAATATTTTTAAAAATATACAGAAGCTGTGCATCAGTTATGTGTGAATCACAGCCCATTTTCTATTAGGAACTTGAGCATCCATATGGGGTGAAGGTCCTGGGACCAATCCCCCGTGGAAGCTGGGGAACCCCTGTATTTGCTCTCACACGGTTTTCATGGCTTAGCCCCATCCTTTCACTGGACTGTGAGTGCCTGAAGTAATTAAAGCAACGAGAACGGAGAGCGCGTTTCAGTGAGAGATGTCCGTGGAAGCCGCTGGGAGCTGCTGCTCAATGCTGATGGGGATGGGGAGGATGCTGGCCCTCGCTAAGGGTTCAGTGGGAACCTTATTCATAGTCCTGGCTTCTCACACTGACCCAGGCAAGGGAAAAAGAGAAACAAATTCTCTGTATCACAAATCATGAGCCTTGAGAACTGTACCTTCTAAAAGAAAAAGAGACAAATTGTTGTCTAGAAGAGGAAGCATCCTCCGGCCTGTCTCTCTGACAGATCTCTGGTCCTGCTTCCTGCCCGGCCCAGAAGGGGAACCTCCCTATCTGTGCTTCTACAGACCTGGGACCCGGCCTTCTGATCCACGGAGAGGCCAACCTAGAGAGATTTACGCTTGCTAGCTGAGAGATTCCTCCTGATGAAATCGTGCGCTACATAATTATAACAAGAGATCAGGTTTAATTTAGGAAAGTTGGTCACTGTGGAGCATGGTAAATCATCTTTAAAGCAAACACACTTAAAGTCTTTGAGATAAAGTTCATTCCCCTGTGATGAGGTCGTTGTGTGGAATGCTACGAGATCCCGGGCAGGGTTTCAAAGCCTGCTCTAGGTGACATCGAGCTGCTTGTAGCTGCTGGGATTTATGGGAATGTTGGCACCCAGGTGACATGTTGGATAATCTTTAACGGAGGAAGTCTGGCTGGTGCCTGCTCTTTGTTCCAACTCCACTTTCATATTTGAGAACCCTTGTGATCTACGTGTTATTCACGGCCGCGATGTGGGCTGTCACAGGCACCGCTCAGTGCTAGATGCTGCGCAAACAGAGCGCTCCCCCCTCCTGCCCGAGTCTCCCTCCTGAAACCTGGCGAGGCATGGGCGGAATTTCCTGAGCAAGGAGGTTCAGTCAAGGTTTGCAAAGCCGATGGAGTGCATCCTCCAACACGTGTTTTATGCGATCTACTCATTTTCTTAGGCATGATCTGTGAGACATGCTGGGCTTACAACATGTCTGGTAAGTTTTGTTGCTGGAGTCACCCAGATGTGAGATGTGTTATCTCTCGTCCAGGGCAGTCTGGTCACGAGGACATCACTCATGTGCCCCTGGCATCACCCTCCTGTTCTGACAATTTCTTGAAGATAGACGAGGACCCAGGAGACAAGTCAGTGTCTTCATAACCAAGAGAAGACCAATGGAAATCAGAGTCCAGCATGCCAAGCTATTTGATTTGAAAGCTTCGCATCTCTGTCTCCCTTGCAGCGAAAACTACTTTGAGATATGCTGAGAACCAGATGCTGTTCGATTTTTAATGGGGTTTTGTTCCAATAAACCCATCACACAAAAGTAGAAAACATCCTAGGTCCAAATATACCATACACCATCACTTAGCTTAGCCTCTCTGGAACGTGTTCAATGCTAAAGTATTGACTACTTCTCATAATTTATCAAATACTTGTATCCAAAAAACACTGGCAACAGAGCATACTGTAGAGCATGGGTGGTTTTCTCTGCTCACTGGAGGACTGCCTGGGCGCTGTGCTCACTGTCGTATCCAGCACTATACAGAGAATCAGACTGCATATCACCAGCCTGGGAAAATATCCAACGGAAAATCTGATGTACGGCTTCTATTGAATGCATACCACTTTAGCACTGGTGGAAAAATCCCAAGGTGGGGGCCATGTGTACATGCACCGGTGGGTGTTTAATGGTGAGACAAACCATTATTCTCCACCTATGCTTTATCTGTGCTGACTCGACTGTATCAAAGGCAACAGCAACATCCCAAATGCCTTTGATTCCATTGGCTTCCTCCCAGCACCCTCTGATAAAGCTGAGGGTCCAGTCCCCACCATGAGGCCATTCACTGGTGAGCGTATTTTGGCTGAGTTGTTCCATTCTCTTTGTTGTATTAGGGAACTGGAAGCCTTCTGAGAGAAGATCCTGTTTTTCCAGGACTACCCAGGCACTCACCCAGGATGGACTCAATGACTACTTCCTAACGAACGACTGAAACAAAAGACAGGATCGGTTTTGTTTTCACAGACTTGAAGAGCCATTTAGCATCACTTCTTGCAACAGACATTTACTAAACACCTCCCTTGGGCTGAACATGTGGTTGCAGAGTTAAATGAGACAGAGTCACCACCCTCAAAAAGCTCTATGGAGGGAGGCAGGTGGATAAGCAGCGAGGAAAGCCCAGGCAAAGAGTAGGGATGATGCCAGGCTGCCTGTCCCTGAGGGAGAAACAGCTGAGTTCATCTGGGTCTCCTGGGCATGCAGTGGCTCACCCCTCTTATAGAGGAGACCCCTCTTCAGTGTTAACTATGGTGCTCCAGAGTCTGCATCAGTGAATAGAACCAGAGGCTGGCTGGACTCTACCCGGGTCTCTCATGCAAGTGGCAGAGGCCTGAGCACTTGAGCCATCTTCCACTGTCTTCCCAGGCACATTAGAAGGAGCTGGATCAGAAGTGGAGCAACTTGGACTCAAACTGGCGCTCATGTGAGATCCCAGCATTGCAGGTTGCAGGTGGTGGCTTAGCCCGCTGTGCCACAAAGCCAATCTCCAATAAATTTTCTACTGGTGAGTGACTTTGCTACCAAAGACAACAGAGGTCCTTGTGGAGGTGATTTAAGAGCCAAGTGGAGGAGAACACAGAAGTCAGATGTTGCACTGAGCATGAACCTACAGCCCTGTGCTGTACACACAGAGGAAAGTGCACTACTGGAGTGGCAGTGAAATGGACTGAAGATGTGTGTCCACCATACCCCCCTCCCGCAAGACACTCACAATCTCTATGTTGAGATCCTAGCCATCGGGGCTGAAGTTCTGGTGTAGCAGGTGCTCATAGGAGATGCCGGCATCGCAGGTGGCAACTTAACCTGCTGTGCCACAATGCTGGTCTCCAACAAATTTTTTACTGGTGAGTGACTTTGCTTCCAAAGACAAAGGAGGTCCTTGTGGAGGTGATTTAAGGATTTTTTTCCCTAGGAGGTTTTTCATTAGATCATCAGTTTGATAGAAACATATATGTATATTCCCTACATGTCTCACAGGGCAT
Organism: Sylvilagus floridanus; assembly: GCA_949820135.1. NCBI lineage: Eukaryota > Metazoa > Chordata > Mammalia > Lagomorpha > Leporidae > Sylvilagus > Sylvilagus floridanus. The sequence continues at coordinate 72,272,805 of OX463226.1, read as the reverse complement.
AGGTGAATGCTGCAGCATCATGAGATGAGATTGTGCCTCCTCAAACCACGCCCCTGCCTCAGCTCAGGACCCGTATGTGCAAAATGAAGGCTTGGACCATGTGATCTCTGAAGTCTCATATTTAATCCCTTGGCTTCTCTGTCCTAACGAATAATTTCCCCCAAACCCTCTATCAGCAAAGCCCAACATTGGCTTTCTTTTCATTCAGCCACTATTTATCTTCGTCACCAAAGGCCTTTCTCAGAGGAAAGCAAAAGTTAGGAAGAAGGAGAAAAGACCCAATAATCTCACCCAGATATGCATCCCTCATGTGTTTTATGTAGCGAGCGATTTTCCTGTTATATTTAGATTACAATCAAACTGTAAAAGAACTGTTATCTCTCTGTTCCTGCTTTTTTTCTTCAAGCACTGAGACCTTTGTCCTCCTATATTAAAGAAGATGTAAATACTACAAGAGAATGTTTACATTTTAAAAATCCATTTTCCTTGATCATTTGTAGAAGGAAGGAAAAAAATCTCTGTACCAACACACCAGTTCAACTTTACATTGTAAAAACTGTTTCTCACCGAAATCACCTTTCACACAAAGCCACCTTCCCCTCAGCCACATTTCATTCCTCCCAGCTTTTGTTTCGGCTTCACACAGTGTCTGCACCTCAACTTGTCCTTGACGGAGCTGAGAGCGCTCTCCAAGTTGGGAAGCAAAAAGACAGAGAACACTTGCTCTTATAAACTTGAGAGAGATTTTTTAAAAAAAGATTTCATTATTTATTTGAAAGAGTTACAGAGAAGGAGGGAGGGAGAGAGAGGGAACGAGAGAAGCAGCCAGGACTCGAACTGGTGCCCATATGAGTGCTGGCTTGCAGGCAGTGGTTTTACCTGCTGTGCCACAAAGCCAGCCCCTGGAGACAGATCTATCAGAAGCTATAGAGCTTGGGACTGTGTTGTGCCAAACTTGTAATCAGTGTCAGCAGATTTATTTTTATTTATTTGGAGTTTTTTAAAGATTTTTTTATTTGACAGGTAGAGTTACAGACAGTGAGAGAGGCAGACAGAGAGAAAAGTCTTCCTTCCATTGGTTCACTCCCCAAATGGTTGCAACGACCGGAGCTGCACCAATCCGAAGGTAGGAGCCAGGTGCTTTTCCTGGTCTCCCAGGCGGGTGCAGGGCCCAAGCACTTGGGCCATCCTCCACTGCCCTCCTGGGCCACAGCAGAGAGCTGGACTGGAAGAGGGGCAACCAGGACTAGAACCAGCACCCACATGGGATGCCGGCGCCGCAGGTAGAGGATTAACCTAGAGTGCCACGGCGCCGGCCCCAGATTTATTTTGAACCATTCAGAAAAAATAGGCTGGGGGCTCCTTTCTAAGAGTTAGGAAAATCTCAGTCTCATTCTCAAGAAACCAACTAGTGGCTCTCAATGGGTCACGGGTAGGGGGAACACCTTGCACAGAAGCCTTGGGTGGCCAGTGAAGGGTGAAGTAAGACACAACAGAGGAAGTGCAGGGAGATGTTTGGCAAGAGGGTTCAGCAGCATCCTGACTGTCGGGGAGCAGGTGCGCGCCGGCCTGCACCTGTGCTGCACACACACAGAGTCCATTGGGAGCACTCCAGCTGCTTAGAGCAGAACATCAGCAGAGCACACACCTTGGCTGGAGGCAGCCACAGGCAAATCACACGGCGTGCAGAGGACACAGTGGAGGCAGGAGAGCCCCGAGCCATCACAAGCCTGCTCCCAAACGACTTAGACCTTTGTGACTATGGAAAAGACATGGGAGAGGCATCTGTCATCTACTCCGAAGGCAGTAGGGAGAATTTGGAGGGTGGCATTATGTGACGAGCCCCTTTTGTTCTGAAGTCACTTTCTCAAAATTCTGGAGATGTTGTGACTCTCAGAGCCTTGATGGGTGACAATGAATCTCTTTACCCACATCCAAAAGAAAATCCGTGCCCTGTGCACACTGCCAAGACTATCCTCAACAAGGCCACATTCAGTCAGCCACATTGTTGCACTTGACCAGGGAGCCAGCACTGTTCTCAGGAAGGAGGGTAAGGGAGGAGGATACAAAAGGAACAACAAAAGGAACAAGATGCAGCCACTGTTCTCGAAGAAGACACAAATAACTCTGATAGGATGTGGTGAGGCAGTGAATAAATGAATCGGACCCTTATTTGGTGCCTGATAAATGTTTACAAAATGGACAGATGATTAAATGGCGAGAAAATAATTATCTGAGAAGTGCAGAAAAGATCATTTCTGACCTGGGATACTCAGGAGTTGATATTTGAATTGATGAGAAGCTTTTTTTTTTTTTTTTTTTTTTTTTTTTACTGAGAGCAGGAATCAATACCAGGAGAGGGAGGAATGAGGGAGAGGAATGAGGAGAGGAACGTTTACGTTCACCGCAGAATGGCTGGTGATCTGTTGGGATGGAATAATTCAAGAGGAGCAGTAGGAGCTAATGGGGGTTATGAGAGGCAACTTGGAGCTCGCAAAAGGAAGTTTCAGATGCCAAAGCAATTGGGACATGGGGAACTTTTTTTTACCTCTTAGAAGGTACATCAGTTAATCAATCAATCAATCTGCAGGGCAGTATACAGCTTCTGACTTTGGTATGCACATCTATGTTGGTCTGAACAATCCCAAGTGCCCTCAAAGTATCCTTGTAATTAATGTTTGGGCCAAACTGGACCCACCATTGATAGTCAGTGTGGCCTGCCTGGTAGAGGGTGAGTTATCAGGGGAGAAAGAAAAGCTCCCTGGCCTAGCATGGAGGAGGAAGGGAGAATTCAATTCCCAGACAGCCCACATGTAAGCAAAAGCAGCCCAGGCCTCCACTGAATTCAATCTAACTCATAGTGGGAACCCACAAGGCTCTGGGCATTCGGGTCCAGGCTGCTAACATGACAGCCCTCTAGAGGCAGAGAATGAAGTGGGCGACAAATATCACCCAAATAATCTTAGGGAGTCATGATGAGAGTAGGCCGAGTAGAACGCTCTCTGGGGTCACATGCGAAGTCCATCGGGGTTCGGGTGTCTTGGGGAAAAGTCATGAAGACAGTAACATCTTTTAGACAGGAGCCTGGGGTAGGCAGAGACCAGCAAAGACCTAGGGCCCTGGTCTCCCATACTGGGCATTTGGATTGCCTGGGAAATCTTCAAAACAACACAGGCCCAGCGGCGGGTGGTTGGCCTAGCATTAAGATGCTGCTTGGGTAGAAGACGGCCCAAGTTTTGGGCCCCCGCACCTGCATGGGAGACCTGAAAGAAGCTCCTAGCTCCTGGCTACTGATTTTTGTAGCTCTGGGCATTGCAGCCATTTGGGGAGAGAACCAGCAGATGGAAGGCCTCTCTCTTTCTCTCTCTCTCTCTATAACTCTGCCTTTCAAATAATAAATAAATCAGAAAGAAAGAAGGAAGGAAGGAAGGAAGGAAGGAAGGAAGGAAGGAAGGAAGGAAGGAAGGAAGGAAGGAAGGAAAGAAAGAAAGAAAGAAAGAAAGAAAGAAAGAAAGAAAGAGAAATCACCTTAAAAAAAAAAAAAAAAGATGCTGCTTGGGGGGCCAGCACTGTGGTGCAGTGGGTTAAAGGCCCAGCCTGCAGCACCAGCATCCTGTATGGGGCCAGTTCAAATCCTGCCTGCTCCACTATTGATCCAGCTCCCTGCTATGGCCTGGGAAAGCAATAGAAGATGGTCCAAGTGCTTGGGCCCCTGCACCCACGTGGGAGACCTGGAAGAAGCTCCTGGTTCCCGGCTTCAGATCAGCTCAACTCTGGCCATTGTAGTCATTTGGGGAGTGAATCAGCAAATGGAAGACCTTTTTCTCTCTCTCTGGCTCTACTTCTCTCTATAACTCTGTCTTTCAAATAAATAAAATAAATCTTAAAAAAAAAAAAAAAGATGCTGCTTGGGACACATGCATGGGTTCTCACGTGGTGAAGACTGTGATGGAGAGATGTTGTTGGGGCACACAAGAGAGACACCCCAGCCAGGCCAGGGAGACCTCACACCCAGACAAACAGTGGGAGGTGCAGTGGGGGAAGTGGTCATCCCAGGCAGAGTGGGTAGCAAGACCCAAGGCACAGAAATCCAACAGAGGGGGCCAGCACTGTGGCACAGTCAGTTAAACTGCTGCCTATAATGTGGCATCCAATATGGGCACCAGTTTGAGTTGCAGCTTCTGCACTTCTGATCCAGCTCACTGCTAATGCACCTGGGAAAACAGCAGAGGATGGCCCAAGTCCTTGGGCCCATATAACAACATAGGAGACCGGGAAGAAGCTCCTAACTCCTGGCTTTAGCTTAGTCCAGGCCCAGCTGTTACAGACATTTGGGGAGTGAATCAATGGATAAAAGCTCTCTCTCTGTAACTCTGCCTTTCAAACAAGTAAAATCAATCTTTAGTGAGAAATCCACCAGAGGGCAGAGGACATAAGCATCATAGGAGTAAGAAGCAGCTCAGTTAAATGTGGCAGAGCTTAGGATGCCAAGGATGGGCTTATTTTTTTTTAAGATTTTATTTATTTATTTGACAGGCAGAGTTAGGGAGAGAGAGAGGGAGAGAGAGAGAAAGGTCTTCCTTCCATTGGTTCACTCCCCAAATGGCTGCAATGGCTGGAGCTGCGCCGATCCGAAGCCAGGAGCCAGGTGCTTCCTCCTGGTCTCCCACGCAGGTACAGGGTCCAAGCACTTGGGCCATCCTCCACTGCCTTCCCGGGCCACAGCAGAGAGCCGGACTGGAAGAGGAGCAACCAGGACTAGAACTGGTGCTCATATGGGATGCCCACGCCGCAGTGCGCCAGTGTGCCACGGCGCCAGCCCCGAGCTTATTTTCAAAATGAAATTTAGAGGGTCAGGCATTTGGCACAGCAGTAAAACAGTGCCCGGGACACTCACATCTCATATCAGCATGCTTGGGTTCAAGTCCCCAGCTCCAACTTTCTGCTAATGTGCCTCCTGCGAGGAGCTGGTGATGGCTCAAATAGTTGGGTCCTTGTCGCCCATGTGAGAGACCATGAGGGAACTCCCAGCTCCCTGGCTCAGCCCCTACTGTTGTAGGCACTTGGTGAGTGAAACAGTGGATGACAGATCATTGTTTGTCTCTGTCTCTCTGCCCTTCAAAGAAAACAAATACAACATTTTAAATGAGACTAAAGAGAGAGACAGAAAGACAATACATCTTGGGCAGTAAGAATCCACTAAAGCCATCATTAAGCAAGGAACACAAGTTGTGTTTTGGAAGATACCTCTGGGGTTTGGCAGGTGAGTAGATATGGATCGAGACTGGGGGCAGAGGGAGAGTGTTGTGGCACAGCCCATATGAGTGCCAGTTCAAGTCCCAGCTGCTCCATTTCTGATCCAGCTCCCTGCTAATGTTCCTGGCAAAGCAGTGGAAGATGGCCCAAGCGGGAGAACTGGATGGTGCTGAAACCTGGAGCTGAAGGGTTTCAGTTAGGGTTAGGGTCAGATTCATGGATTTACTTAATTGGCAGGGAGAGAGAGAGAGAGAGAGAGAGAGAGAGAGAGAGAGAGAGATCGTCCAGCTGCTGGTTCACTCCCCAAATAGCCACAATGGCCAGGGCTGGGCCAGGCTGAAGCCATGAATTCCAACCAGATCTCCTACATGGGTGGCAAGAGCCCAAGTACTTGGGCCATCTTCTGTTGTCTTCCCAGGCTCATCAGCAGGGAGCTGGATCGGAAGTGAGGCAGCTGGGGCTCAAACAGCGCTCATCTGGGATGCCAGCATCATTAGCAGTGGCTTAACTCACTTTGTGACAGTGCCGGTCCCTGTTGCTCTGCTTTTCAAATAATAAATAAATAATTTTAAAAAAAAGAAATATTATGGAACTATAACACCTAAGACAGAGGCTCAGACAAAAGCCCAAGCAGGCAAGGCGCCGCAGATGAAGAGAAGCGCAGGAAGGGGACAGAGAAGCAGCAAGTGGAGACGCAGGAAGAAAACCCAAGAGCGAAAGGCGGAGTGCTGGCCTGCACAATCCAGCAAGATAGGGACTGACCGCATTTACTGTCCTTACTCTGATTTGCCTGGGAGCAAAACATAGGTGACCTTGGCCAGAGCAGCCTCAGCTGAGCGTTTGAGGTGTAAATGGGAGCAGGAAGGACTTGGATGTAAACAACTCTTGCCTGAAGCAGGGCAATTAAATGACATAAGAGGCCAGCAGCCCTGGTGCTCCGTGGACTCCAAGTGGTAGTCGGAGCTACAGCCACATGGCCAACAGCTGTCTTCCCACGGCCCAACGAGGCTCCGTGCCTTCCCCGCACCAGTTCCTTTATTCCGCACCATGCTCTGTGAGACCCAGATGAAGAGTGCACTTTGCCAAGGACGAAAGTGAAGGTCAGGGAAGCGCCTTGCCCTGGGCTGTTCCGGATGAAAGCAGGCAGGGTGAGGACCGACCGCCTTCCTTCCGCTACACCCACTGCCCTTTGCGGATGGAGAGGTCTCCCAACCGAAGGCTCCCTCAAAGCCCTCCAAGCTGGGCCTCGGTTTTATACATGACACTTGTTTGCAATCAGACCTGGGTTCAAATCCTGCCCTTATCGCTTGTTATCTGCGGGCTTTACTTACCATACAGGAAAAGGAAATGAATAGAATAAAAGAAATCTATAGGTTCCATGGAGGTGATTTAGCCACGGGTCATTTGGGAGGTTTGTTTTTGCCCAATTCTTTATCTGCATTCACATTGTTCCTCCCACTGCACCCATCACACACTTGCACATGAAGTGAATCCAAGCATCCTCCCAACCCGTGTAACCCACAAGAACACAGCACCACTGCAGGGCTCACCACGCGGCCGACCTGAGCTTCTTCAACTCAGACCCCCACCATGGATCACCACCAGGAAGCCCCCTGACCCAAAGGGTCTCCTGCACCATCACCTTCAGCACTGACGAGCCCTGGCTTGGTTCTTGGAAAACCTTCCCCATCTTCCAGAACCCGTTTCAGTGCAAGTGTCCCTGAGAAGGGCCTGTTGAAGACAGAACATTGACAAAGCAGCCAGAAGGCTGAGAAAAGTCAACCACATGGGTGCCAGTAGTGCCAGTGCTCTAAGGTCCCCCTACACTAACTCCACCCCCCCACACTGGACTTTGGCATAATCCAACTCATTCTTGAAAATATCACACAGAAGTCAGAAATCTCCCCACCCTTTTGGGTATTCCATGCCCGGGAATGAACTTGATCTTCCATTTGATGAGATCCTTCTGGATTTTTTCCTAAACACACACAACAAAATTTCACACAAATATTCAAGGATGATAATGTTCACATTTTTCTCCAATTCCCTTTCTTAAAAAAAATATTTATTTTTATTTATTTGAAAGAGTTACAGAGAGAAAGGGACAGAGAGAGAGAAAGAGAGGTTTTCCATCCACTGCTTCATTCCCCAAATAGCCACAATGGCCAGAGCTGGGCCTGTCAAAGGCAGGCGCCAGGAGCTTCTTTCAGGTCTTCCATGTGGGGGCAGGGGTACACACACTTGGGCCATCCTCTACTGCTTTCCCTGGCCACAAGCAGGGAGCTGGATAGAAAGTGGAGCAGCTGGGAGTGGAATTGGCACCCATATGGGATGCCAACGCTGCAGGCTGGAGCTTTAACCCGCTTAATCTGCTTATCCCACTACACCACAACGCCGGCCCCCTCCAATTCATTCTTTACTTGGACATCCTCCATGTTAGAAATACAAATCGACTCCCTTACTAATTGCTACATCGTTGTCTTCGATATCAGTGTCACTAGCTCCAATACTTCCATGAGATAGAATCCTAGGAGTGGAGTCGTTTGATCTAGCTCGGGTTTTTTTTGTTTTTTGTTTTGGTTTTTGGTTTTTGGTTTTTTTTACAGCCAGAGTTAGACAGTGAAAGAGAGAGACAGAGAGGAGAAAGGTCTTCCTTCCATTGGTTCACCCCCTAAATGGCCGCTACGGCCGGAGCACTGCGTCGATCCGAAGCCAGGAGCCAAGCTTTGAGAAGCTTCCTCCTGGTCTCCCATGTGGGTGCAGAGCCCAAGCACTTGGACCATCCTCCACTGTCTTCCCGGGCCACAGCAGAGAGCTGGACTGCAAGGGGAGCAACCAGGACAGAACCGGCACCCCAACTGGGGTGCCAGCACCACAGACAGAGGATTAGCCTAGTGAGCTGCGGCATCGTCGGATCTAGCTCGTTTTAAAAGCTGTTAATACAAAATCGGCCTGTAAAAAGCCTCTCCTTCCCATCCCAGGTCCAGACCATGAGGACTCCATGGAACCCAGATGCAACCATGGTTGAGCAGAGTCTGTTTAGGAAAGCGAGGGAGTCAGCCACGGAAGAGTCACATTTTATTGAGATCACCTTGCTTAAGAAGACCCATAATGCAGATCCGGGAAAGTTTCTATTTAAAATGACTCAGCAAACAATTCCTGAGCCCCTTGCCTCTGGCCACCTCCGCCAGGCAGGCTGGGGATAAGAAAGAAGTGATAGAGTATGCTGCCTGTCCTCCCACAGTCACACCTTCGAGGAAAGGCACAGATTGGTCCCAGCAGAAAGGAAAGGTCGTGTGGAGGCTAGGAGGACAGGGAGATGGCCAGAAGCAAGCTGGTGAGGGTAAGGCAAGGGAGAAGGGAGGGGGTTACGATCCTCAAGGACCCCTAAGGGCTTTCTACCTTTGCCCCGCGCTCTGTAGGAAGTTGTACAAGCCTTTTCCGCTAGGGAATGACATGCAAATTTTCACTTTAGAAAACTCACTCAGGCTACAGGATGGAGACCAGAGGGAAAGGAGGCCCATTAGAGATGAGGAAATGGGGCTAGAAGCCCCAGAGCTTTGTAGATAAGGACCCAGCAAGGGTCCTTTGGATTTTGTGCCTTATTCAACAGGGAGGCTGGGGTCCAGGGAGGTGGGAGTGAGAGAAGTTACAGATGAAGCCAGGGTAGCAGGCAGCTGTGGATCCTTGGTCTGCTAAGAAAGTCCTGGTAAGAAAATACGAACAGAGGGGCCAGCATTGTGGCATAGTAGGTAAAGCCACCGCCTGCAATGCCTTCGAGTCCCAGCTGCTTCACTTCGATCCAGCTCCCTGCTAATTTACCTGGTAAAGCAGAGGAAGATGGCCCAAGTGCCTGGACCCTTGCACCCACGTGGGAGACCCAGAGAAGCTCTGGACTCCTGGCTTCAGCCTGGCCCAGCTCCCGCTGCTACAGCCACCTGGGGAGTGAACTAGTGGATGGAAGACCTCTCTTCCTCTCCCTGTAACTCTGACTTTCGAATACATAAATATATTATCTTTTTTTTTTTTTATTGTAAAGAAAAAGAAAGATGACCAGAGAGTCCATCTCAGGGCACGGCCTTAGGGTGGGGAGAGTCCCCGCAGCAGACTCAAGTCCGATTGGCTACTCTGGCCCTGCAGGGCACTGACCTCAGTCTCCCAGGCAGTTTCCTGACCTGCGGCCAGGTCTCCTGACTTAGCAGATGCCTAGTCCATGTGCGAGTCTTCAGCTGCCTTTCTCTCTCCCAAAGCCAGAGGAAAGTGGCAATACAAGTTTTTCTACACGAGAAGGCATCTCTATAAGGAAGCAATGCAGGGCCCCCAAAATGTGCTTCACCTCTGAGGTTCCTGTCACTAATCTTTTGGACAAGTCCTGGGACCCCCAGTGTTCTAGGGACCCAACTCTGAGGTGTCCTCAACTCACTGCCAGGAGACAATGCACTTCTCAAAGTTCCCCGCTGCCCCCAGCCTAGTCAGAAACTTGATTTCTAATGCCCAGGAATGAGCTCCCCGTCCAGGGGTGTAATTCAGTCTCACGCAACCAAGAAAGATCACAGGAACCCTCCAGTGTTAGCCAGGACCCCTCCAGCTCACTGCAGAGGCTAACGGAGGCCAGCATTGTCGCTCTCGTCCTCCCAAGAACCAATCGGAGTGAACAGATCCTGCCCTGCTCCGAGCCTGCCACATGGGCACATCTGAGGGAGCATGAACAACACCACTTTGTGAGGCTGCTGGCTCACTGCCATATTGCTTCTCTCTCCCACAAGGGCAGCGACTAGTGTCAGCTGCGTATGTATGCATAAGCCTTGCCACACAGTTGGGAGACGTCCATGAGCCGTTTGAGTAGTTGGTTCGGGGCACAGGCTCAGCCCAGGCTGGGGGCAAAGCCCTACAAAGCAGTATAAGCGTGAACTCTCCTTGCTGTGGGGGCCAGGGCAGCTTTGAATGCAAGACCAGAGTTTGGTCTCAGATGAATGAAGGAGAACAAAAATACGATGGGGCTGGGGGACCAGGGGGCAGCATCGCGTGTCCTCTTCCTCCCTGCACACCTTGAGCCTCACACAAAGACCCTCCTTCAGGCAGCCAGCCTGTGCCAAGTCGCTTCTGTTTTCACACCTCTGCTTAGAGATAAGAGGTAATGCTTAGGAATCACATAACCGAGTTGCGAAATGAACCCGATCAGCTAAAATTGACCATTTTCAGTGCCAAAGTGGGAGCGAGCTTGGTAGGTGCTCAATGGGGCCCCTGTTTTCCTTCCTCCTCACCCAACAGCAGCTCACTTCTATGGGCCTCTGGTTGGCTGGCCCGTGGACTAAGGCTGAGAAAATCCAAGGGCTTGTGCTCAGTCAAGTGCACCGACTTGCACTCGCTGCCGTTTGGAAAGCACTGGAGTTAACTGACACCAGGAAGCTGCCTCTGACCCTCCCAGCCGCACAGGCAACGCCCACTAGGAGCTCAATTACAAAGGCCCTGGGGGTTTTAGGGGATGAAAGCGAAATGCTGACAGGCCCTTGGATCTCTGACCTCCTAGGCACTACCAGTTAGGACACTCGGCTCAGAAAAGCATTGTGTGCAAGAATACCATGCACTCCGAATTCATATTTGATCCACTTTGCAAATGGGATCAGAGGACTCCCATATCCAGATGTGTTAAGTGAAGCTGTAGGGAGGTGCATGCCCTGGAGACACCAGTGTCTCAGGCAGACCTTGCCCGTTACTGCTTAAAAAAATTATTTATTTATTTATGTGAAAGGCAGAGTAACAGAAAGGGAGAGAAAGAGAAAGAAAGAGAGAATTTTCCATCCATTGGTTTATTCCCCTAATGTGCACGACAGGTAGGGCTGGGTCAGGCAAAGCCAGGAGGCACTAAGAACTACATCCAGGTCTCCCACGTGGGTGGCAGGGGCCCAAGCACTTGCATCATCTCCAACTGCCTTAATAGGAAGCTGGATCAGAAGTGCAGTAGCGAGACTTGACGCAGCCCTCTGATACGGGCCTAACCAGCTTCGGAAAGAAAGAGAGGGAGGGAAGAGAGGGAGGGAGGTAGACATCGCATGAGCTCCTCTGGAGTGTGAGGCTTGCGGAGCTGCAGGACGGGAAGCATCCTTCCCCTCTGGTTTTCTGGGATAAGGAAAGCTAGTGGAGTCAGAAACAGGTCTCCTGGAAACCCAGCTCGCCAGCCTTGGAGTGGACCAAATCACATTCTTTTGTTTGGCCCCTTCTCCCCTTAAGCAAGAGCCAAGCTGAAGAGGATCCCACAGAGCACACATTTCACCCCTGTACCTCTACCATTTCTGCCCACTTCCTGTAAGAACATGTGTGTCAAAAGATGAGTAGTAACCATGGCAACATTGAAGCCCTTTGATTCTCTGACCTTAACCTACCTTCCAGAGAACCTTACCTCCCCTCCCTCCCCCACTACCAAAAGTCTAGGGCAGATCAAGGCTCTCTCCGGAGTGGATGGTGTGTGTGTGTGAGGGGGGGAGGTTCAGAATTTCCGGGGAGGGGTGGATGTAGCCTGGAAAGCACTGCTGGTGTGGTTTTGTATGTAGAAACAGAGTGATTCCAATATAAATCACAGAAAGAGAGGCTTGATGGCAACTTGGCTAGTGGAGATCCACAGGGACCAGCTGATCCAGCAGCCCAATTTTGAGGAGTAGATCAGCATCTCCAGGAGTGGGGGCTGGGGTAGAGAGGGGAGGACATGAGATTCCTAAGTTTGTGAGAAGGAGGCTGGGAGCTCTGCTGACTTCCTGCTCTGAGAGATCAGTGTGGACCCTGTAGATCCCTGCTCGATGCCTCACTCCAGCCCCTTCCCCTTCTATCTTCCCACAGGCTACCCAAGCTCCAATCACCTGGATCTCCCAGTCAGCTCTCTGAGGCCTCTGGCGCAGCTGGTCTTCAGCACACATTTGCCACCTGGTGTCTTCGCTGCCCTCAGCACGAAGGACACCACTGTTACCAAGGTTTTGGGGTTGGGCTCTGTCATGTGACTTCAAGTTACTACCTTAAACGTCCCTGAAGCCCCTAGAATAAGTGCAGAGCTTCATAAATGCTCTTAAAGCAAGTACACGTCCTCCTATGTAGCCCTCATCTCAATAACTAAAATTTTTTTTAATGAAAAGGCTTGTTTTATTTGCATCCTTAGTATAGCAGAATAGTAATTACTATTTACTAAGGGCTTGTAATGTAGACTCTGAGTCTGATGCTGCCTGCAAGGAGCTTTGCCTGCATTATTTGTATCAGTCCTCTGCATTAGACATTTCTCCCATTTTAGTTGTAGATTACACAAAGGCCACTCAGCAAACACCTGCGGAACCAGGACTGGAACTCCAGTCTGCCTGAACCCACAAAGCATTCCAGTGCATCTCCAGCCCCTTGGTCTCTTGGCTATGTCCACAGTATCTGTAAGGTAAGTGAGTGAATCAACACAGACCTGACCTGGCATGACATTTAACAAGTGGCATTTACATTCCTTATGGGGACATAGTAGTTCCAGGCTATTTTTCTCCTTTTTCCCCCAAGCCCTCATTCCCACTCCTTTCCCCTTGATCAGCCCAAGAACACGAGTGTGCTTTTGTAGAATACCTTGTACTGCTCTCTGTAGTTTTCACTGTGTGTGTGTATGCTACCTTAGCGACACATGGCCACATGGCCCAGTCTCCTGGACCCATGGGTCCTGCACCCACAGACTCATACAAACACAGAGCCAGAATGTTTTTGGAAAATTTGCACCTGTGCTAAACCTGTACAGACTTCTTTCTTGTCATTATTTCCTAAAACAATGCAATGTAACGCCTATGAAGCATTTACATTATAGAAAGTATTATAAGCCATCCAGAGATGGTTTACATACACAGGAGGATGCTCAAAGGTCATTTATGCAAAATCTACACTGTTCCATAAGGAGTCTGATGACCCCTGGACTTCAGTATCCTGATGGAGAGGGCCCAGAGACTTTGTTCTATTTCTTAGTGTTTTAACAAACACTCTGCTTTCTGGATACTTGCCAGTGTATCTACAGCAAAAACCTTGCTTCTGAGAGCAGGACCAAATTCCACAGCTTCTACCCACCGATGTTGACTTCTCCCTTTCCCTAGGCTGGACACCTCAGGGACCTGTACTGCTTCCCTCAACCATCACGAAGCAGTGCCCGGTCTATCATGTGTCCAAGAACTTGTCAGGCAAGTTCCAGCTGAGAGCGTGAGTTTGGGAGAGCTGCTGGCCTCCCCTCTGGTGCCTCAGACTGACAACCTTGTGCTTTCAGAAGCTGAGTCCCCAGATGCACCTTCAGAAAGAATTTTCTACTGCATGGTTTTGTTTTCTCTTTCTTATGCACATGACTTATTACCCCATCTGTGTTGTCGAATACTTAGTAGTCATGTAGCAGATTCTGGAGACAAGGCCTGGGTTCAGATCCCACCCTCACAATTGACCAGCTGTACTCAATGTTTCTGTGCCTTAGTTTTCCCATCTGTAAAATGGCAATGGTAATGATACTAGAACCCATCACACAAGGTTATTGCATTTAGAACAGTGCTTGGCAATGGTACGCACTTAACAAAATGTTCTCTCTGTTTCCAAGCAGATAGAGTCTGAGTTAACAAAACCAGATACAAGGATCCCTCATTATCCACAGGTTTGGTTCCATGACCACCACAGTTAGAAAAATCTGTAAGTTTCCAAGACCCTTACATTAAATGGCAAATGGGCTGGCATCGTGGCATAATGGTTTAAGTCACCATTTGGGACACTAGCATCCCTTACAGGTGCCAGTTCGAGTCCTAATTGCTCCACTTTCTATCCAGTTCCCTGCTAAGGCACCTGGGAAAGCAGCAGAAGATGGCCCAAGTCCTTGGGCCCCTGTCACCCATGTGGGAGACCTGGATGAAGCTCCTCACTCCTGGTTTCAGCCTGGCTCAGCCCCGGCTGTTGCAACTGACTGGGGAGTGAAGCATGAGTCTCTCGGTCTTTCCCCCTCTCTCCTTGTAACTCTGACTTTCAAATAAATAAATAAATCTTTTTTTAAAATGGCATGGTATTTGCATATGATTTACACACACTTATCTCCTATACATTAAATCAACTCTAGGGTCTGGCACTGTAGCTTAGCAGGTAAAGACACCACCTGCAGTACCAGCATCCCATATAAGCACAGGTTCGAGTCCCAGCTTCTCCTCTTCCCATCCAGCTCCCTGCTAATGGCTTGGAAAAGCAACAGAAGATAGCCCAAGTCCTTTGGCCCCCTGCACCTGCATGGGAGACTCAGAAGAAGCTCCAGACTCCTGGCTTCAGTTTGGCCCAGGTCCAGTCATTGTAGCCTTTTGAGGAGTGAATTGGAGGACAGAAGACCTCACTCTTTCTCTGCTTCTGCCTCTCTGTAACTCTTTCAAATAAATAAATAAATCTTTAAATAAACTACAGATTACTTACAATACAATATAAACACTATGTAAATAGCCATTTTACTGTGTTGTCTGGGAATAATGTTAAAAAATAGTCTATACACATCTGGTACTGACATGAATACTTTTTAAAAAATGTGTTCAACCAGCAGTTGGTCAACTCCATGGATTTTTGAATCCACATGTAGAGGCTGACCACATACAACTTCTGATGCTGTCTGCATAAAGTTAAGACTTTAAAAAGAAAATAAAGAGAAACAGAAGATGTGTCTGGCTACATCAGAGTAATTCTCTTTGTAATCTCTAACGACAAAGGCCTTTACAGGCTCATTTTGGCCTTGCGAGACCAAACACTTATGTATAAACAACAGAACCCCAAAGAAATCTGCTCCCTCCTCTGTGTCTGGTGCTGAGTTTTACAACTGACCAGTTCTGGCTCCAGGAGGACCCTGTTCCCCAGGGTTGGGCAGGTGTTCTTGGCTGCCCCGGCTGACTTTCCACTCCTCTGTCACCTTCTGTAGCTGGAGCCCTCAAGAGTTTAAGCTGGATTCGGCAAAGACAGCACCAGCCCCCAGAGAGCTGGGGGGTAGGCGAAAACTGCAGAGATCTCTTTCATGTTGGGTGATGCGTGGGTGACTCAGTGCTGGCAGCCCTGATGGGCCCATAGTTAAGGCTCTGGTGGGACTCAAGCCTGAATTTTATGGCTTGTTTGTTCTAAACTCATGCAACATTTTTTCTCGCCTTAAAGATGAAAGGATCACTTTCCCACACATCTCTGTCTGCTGCATTTTGTAACATGTAGACTTCTATGGCTTCCTTTTATTTATCTGGAAAGTTAACTTCTGAAGCATGGGCACACCTCCCTGACCAGCCATAGCTGAGGAGCTTGACGTAGAAGACACGACATGGACAGTTTGGTGGCCTTCTGAAACACTTCTATGTGAGTTCAGTCTGCCACAGTTCTTTTCCCACTGAGGCACAAATGTCCTACAAACTATGGGAAGCCCTCTGAGTCGACAAAAACCAACCTGTCCTCCCATAAAGCTGTGAATCCCTTCAGAGAAGGGTTCACCTTTTCCACTTACTTGATTCTTCCACAGGGCCTAGCACAGTGTCTTGTAGATACTCAAATATTTGCTCACTGATAAGACTCCAAGACAGATGGGAGGGAATGGCCAACATTTGCCTAAAGAAAAATGAATGGTTTTAATACATAAAACCTTTTAATTCTCCGATTAGGAATAGTCAAAATTTTGATTTACACAAAAATATTCCAATGCAAAAATTGTATTACATACAAGACACTTTATAAATTAAGAACCTGTCTAGTGAAGGAGAATCACTTGTTTATTTGCACATGGACAAATATTGATCAAATACCCATTTGTGTCAAGCTCTATTCTGGGCATCAGAGGCACAAGGTGGAGACAGTCCCTGACCTCAAGTTCACAAACGTGGAAGGGAGACTGGCAGGCAAGGAACCAACTAAAATATTGTAAGGTAAGCCCTGTGATGAGGTTGTCAGCAGATCCACAGCACAGAGTGGGCATGAGGTCCTGAGGCTCAGGAGCAGATCACGCCCAGCTTGTGATCAAGTGGAAGCTTGGCCCGTCCCCGCTGGGACAAAGTGCTGGATCCCACACTGGAGAAGCTCCTGAAACTGCAAATCTCCATGTACTCATTTGAAATAGTAATTATATCAAAATTATGAATTTTAAGAGAAAATTAAAATTACAGTTTGAAAATGATACAGCATACACAAATAAGTTATCAGAAAAGAAGTACAGGGTCAGAGTTGTGGCGCAATGGGCTTGGGATGCCCACATGGCCTAGTGAGCACTGATTTGAGTCCCAGTTACTCTGCTTTCAATCCAGCTCCTTGCTGATGTACCTGAGAAGCAGAGAGGATGGTACAAGTCTGCAGGAGACCCAGATGAAGTTCCTGGCTCCAGGCTTTGGTCTGGCTGAGAACTGGCTGTGGCAGGCATGTGGGGAGTGAACCAGCAGATGGAAGATAGATCTCTCCCTCTGTTCACCCGTTACTCTTTTTGTCAGTCTGCCTTTCAAATAAGTAAATAAATAAATCTTTCTCTTTCTTTCATTCGTTCTTTCTTTGTTTCTTTTTAAAGAATATGGTTGGTCTTCTAGATCGGCACACTTCATATTGTGGATTCAACCAATCTTCAATAAGTAATTGAAAAAAAAAAAGTGCATCTGTACTGAGGCATCTTATCTTGTCACATTCCCTAAACCGCACAGTAGAGCAACTACTGGCAGAGTGGGTACCGTGCGCTACTGTTGTGAGTCATCTAGACGACTGAAGGAGCACAGCAGGATGTGCATAGGTTATGTGTAAATGCTGCACCGCTTTATAAGAGGGGTTTCAGCGTTCGAGGCCTTTGGCACACACAGGAGCTCCTGCAACAAGTCCCATGTGGACCCTGGGGGCAGCTGGCCACTGGAGAACACGCCTGAGAACTGGTGCAAGGACACATTTGCTCCATACCTGCGAGGGTGCTGAAACTCCCCGTGGCCAGTTACACAAGGGTCTGTGCCACTTTAAATTAACTTCCTGGGGCCAGCACAGTGGTAAAGCTATCACCAGCAGAGCCGGCACCCCATATGGGTGCCAATTTGTGTCTCAGCTGTTCTACTTCCCATCCAGCTCCCTGCTAATGACCTGAGAAAAAACAGTGTAAGATAGCCCAAGTGCTTGGGCCCCTGCACCCATGTGGGAGACCTGGAGGAAGCTCCTGGCTATCTGGGGAGTGAACCAGTGGATGGAAGATCTATCTATCTCTCTCTCTCTCTCTCCCTCCCTCCCTCTCCCACTCCCTGTCTCCCTTTCTCCTCTCTCTCTTTCTCTGTCCTTCTCTATATATAACTCTGACTTTCAAAATAAATAAATAAAGCCTTTTTATAAAAATTAACTTTCTATCTTCTCACCTTCTCCAAGGTGAAAACAAAAAGCTGAAGATGAAACCTAGACATTATCCCTTGCAAAGCACCTTATTTTGTAAAGGAGAACTTAGGCCAGAGTTGGGCCACATCTCAGGGAGGCAATTAGGATGGGACCAAGATTTGATAGACAGTTGCCTTGGTTACTATATTAATCTACTCGTGAAAGCAAAAGTCACATGGACGCATCATGCTGAACAGATTGAGTGGACTTTCTCGGGAGGCAGCGTAATTGGAATTTGGAATAACTGAAAACACTGAAACAGGAGATCCAAGCAGCAAATGGCTTTAGATAGCAGGCCCGCAGCTACTACTGCGACTCGACAGAGACTTCCAGAAAGAGTCCTGTGCGCTGTCCTAACCTAGGTTTTGCTTGCTGTTGAGTCGTCAGGACAGACCCCTTCCAAAGAGCTTCTTTATTCCTGTCCCTTCAGGAGGTTGACCACAGGGATGCGTCTCTTAAAATCAGGCCAGGTGTACACAACACCGCACACAGGGAAAATTAAATACCAGCACCAGAGCCAGTGAATTGTGTTCCCTGCCCCCTGTCAATTACAAACACAATGCCCAAGGAAGGGAAAACGGGCTTCATGTAAACCAAATGGGCTGGCTAGCACGTGCCCCTTCTCTCCGCTTCCTAATCCTTTTATAAGTCCCATTGAGATGGCATTTGCTTTTAGACTGATTACGTGGCTGGAAATCAGCATAACGGCATTTGCTGAAAGGGAATTCCTCATCTTGGCTCAGTTCGGTTTCTTCCTTGCAGAGATTGGATGCTGGGCCTGGCTGGAACCAGCTGCATCCCAGGTCAGTGGGTCTTCCAAAAGTATCTCAGAGGTGAAGAGGACCCTCAAGGCAATCTCTCAATGTTTAAATAGGGAAATTTGGACCCCAAAGAAGGCAGACAATTTTCCTGGCAACTCAGTGACAAAGCCAAAATGGGCTCCAAACCACAGTTTTTGGACATGAAAAGCCCAGTTCACCTCCACTACTATTTGGGCCTCAGGTTGGATCTTCTGGAATGTTCCAGGCAAGGATTTTTCTTGTTATTTCTTTGGTCCTGCAAAAAATTTCCAGAACTTCTGGTATCAATCATCATTATATTATCAGCAACTCTCACTTGCTGATTGTCATAAATGACTACTGTAGGAGCTTGAAGGAAGACCCAAATCAAAGCCCCGATCTGTGCAGAGCTTCAGGCTAGATAGCACGGGCTGGGATTAGGTGAAACATTTCTAGTAATAATAATGGAAGTACTAATTTGTATTGATCCGAGGGCTAAGTGCTTTTCTTGTTTGCCTGTTCTAATCCTCCCATGAAACCTCACACCCATTTTATAGATGAGGAAACTGAGACCTGCTCAAAGGTCACAAGCTGAGTTAGCACACATGGTTACCTCCCTCCAATGCCCACAGGCGGAAACATTCTCTGGGAGGTGGGAGGGGGAGCATAGGAATAACTGAGGAAAAGGTATCATAGGGCTCTCTCCTCTAAGATGGTCCTAAGACATTAGATCGTGTAGGAAATCTTTCACGGCTATTATAATAATGACATAGTCCCATGTTGAGCCTCAGAAAAGTTTTCCTCAGCAAGGACATTCACTAGGAAACAGTGCCACTTGGCAATGCCCTTTCAAGTTCACCAGATATGTTAATGAACTAATGTTCTCTTTGTATGCCCAGACCCTTCCTAGAAGGCTTTTTAATTTCTTCTTATTCTTAATTTACAAAATGCATATGAAATTTCTGAGTACTAAGTACACTGCTAATTATTTAACCCTTGTAATAACCCCAAGCGAGCAGGACCATTATTATTCCCATTTTACAGAGGTGAAAGACACACAGAGAGAGTTAAGCAAAGCTAAGAAATGGTGATGGCAGCTTCACACCCAGGCAGTCAGGCTCCTGAGTCTAGACCTGAGCCAAACACTGCATGGCCTGTCACCCCACGGCTGCCCCAGAAATGCAAGATGTGAACTCCACATCTCAGCAATCAAGCTGTGGCATCGAGGCAGAGCCTGCCTGCAGAGGTGGCACTCAGGCCCATGTCCTGACTGTCCTCATTCCTCTGGTCCCCTCCACAGGTATCTGTAGAATTCAGGTGCCTAGTCAATTCTTACTAAAGAGAGGACGAATGGAATGTGCCAAAATGTGTGAAGGTCAGTGTGAAGACTGGTGCCCTCCAGTGTTTCCTTCTGCTTGCTTCTTCCGGGAGTAAGCACGTGAGGATCCTAAGAAGCAGTGGGGATGTGGACGAAGGACCATCAGGGTGCACAGAAACCGCTAAGGATTGGGAGGAAAATTGCAAAACAGCTTAACTTGCAGTCAGATGAGACCACATTTTCATTGTTCCTAAAATGCTCCACATTTCTCCATTGATTTCTGATTCTTTCTTTTTTTTTTTTTTTTTTTTTTTTTGACAGGCAGAGTTAGACAGAGAGAGAAAGGTCTTCTTTCCATTGGTTCACCACCCCCCACCCCCAAAAGGCCACTACAGCTGGAGCGCTGCGCCAATCCAAAGCCAGGAGCCAGGTGCTTCCTCCTGGTCTCCCTTGTGGGTGCAGGGTCCAAGCACTTGGGCCATCCTCCACTGCACTCCCAGGCCACAGCAGAGAGCTGGACTGGAAGAGGGGCAACCAGGACAGAATCCGGCACCCCAACCGGGACTAGAACCCAGGGTGCCAGCACCGCAGGCAGAGGATTAGCCTAGTGAGCCGCGGCGCCAGCCGATTTCTGATTATTTCTAGGGTTTAAAATCATTTAGTCTTTATCAAGAAGGTTTTCTTATAAATATTTTTAATTATCATGACACGTTTAGCTTCACACCTTAAACTGTGGTTCGATGGTATAAATCAGCTTTCCTAAAAATGCTTGGCTGGGCAGCTTTGTCTGATCATAATACTCATGGGATGTTGGATTAGTTCTTAAAGACAATGTTTTATTCACACTCTAACTCAGACTGGAGAGACAATGAGGAGACAGAAATGGCTGGTTTCCTAAATAAGTAAGCCACAGACTCGGCAGTATGTCAGGGATCATAATTTTTACCTACTCCCAACTTTATTCCCAGGATGCTGGATATGACTAAGACATCACACAGTAAAATATAATCCCTAGGAAGTTAAACAGTGACTTGTGTGTGTTGAAGCTTATGAAAAATAGACAGGAGTATCTGTGAGAGCGTTTACTATAGGCAGGCCTCACCTTTTTATTGGCCTTTCATGAAAAAAGGTGGGGAACAGGGAGAGACACGGAGGGTTTTGGGCTTTGAACTGATGCCTGCAGAATTTTAGCCTAAGCAACAAATGAGTAATTGCATAAGGACGTAAGATGGAAGCTTGGGTAGTGGTATGGCAGCTAATAAATATGAGGAGGTACTGTAAATTTTATACTGTAGCTGTTTTATCATAATAAAAATGTTGGGAAATTGGAGGAGGAATAATATGTGATATATAGAATGGTGGAGGATACATTATGTTCAAGAATATGGTGATGGCAGGTTGTGGCTGAGATCATTGCTTGCATCCCTGTTCATACCCTCCTTGGTTTGTGACATGGCAACTCCTGCCCTACTCGTTGAGTCTCTGGGTCAGCCTTGTGATTTCCTTTGACCAATAGAATGCAGCAGAAACAACTTTGTATGACTGCTGTGCCTAGCTCTCAAGAGGCCTGGGGGCTTCTAGCCTCAGTCTCTGCAGTGCTGCCCTTCTGAAGAAGCCACGCTGGAGAGACAGGCCTGGTTGTGGGTCAGCACCAATCCTGGGCATGTGAGGGAGGTGGTAAGATCAGCCATTGCCAGCCCAACTGCCATCTGACTACACTCACACAGGGACCCTGGGTGAGGCTAACAGAAGGATCCCTCTGAGCCAGTCCTAGCTGCTGACCCACAGAATTGTTGGTCTATAAATGGTTATCATTTGGTCAGTACATTTTGAAAAGGTGTGTTATGCTGAAATAAGCAACTAATAGAGAGATTAGTATTGGAAATAGGATGTGGCCATAAATCACATAAAAATGTTGACATTGGTTTTAGGACCAGGCAGAGGCCAGAATCTGGAAAAATGTTAGCGAAATTGTCTGTGGAAGCTGGAAACACAAAGTGTTCTATGTGGTGACAAAACAATTGGTAAAATGTTGCCTGCAGTAACTTGGAAGGTAGCAGATGTACCTAATGAACGGGGGGACTGAGTCAAGAGGTTTCTGGTTTGGAGAGAGAGAGTTGGGCAAAAGGAAGATACTCAGTTTGCAAGTAGAATTAGTGGAATATAGAAGACCCAGTATATGCTTGATTGAAAAATGAAATCAGTTTGATTTCTCAGTCTCTCTAGTTGGTAAGCTATTCTCAGAATGATGAATAGCCTCAGGTAAAGGCAACACCAAAGGTGCAGTGTTGACATTCTACACCAATACCTTGGGGAGCCTGGAGCACCTTGTCAGCTGAGAACTCTACAGTCTTCCAGGCATTTTCCTACTCTGCTGGACTCGCTCTCCAAAGTAAAGAGACATCTGTCTACTAGAGGGGACCATAATCTGATACACTGGAAATCCACTTCATTTTTAAAGGAATTGTACTTTATTAAGATAAAAGGGACAGAGTTTGTTCAGAATTAAAAGAGGCTTCTTGGTCTCCAACTATCTATGGGCATGAAGCAGGCTGGGAAAACTATTCAGCTGGCAACTCTGGGTAATTCCTGGAGAACCAGACTTAACTTCTCAGATGGTGCAGATGAGAGCCCAGAGGGCAGAACAGGAGGTCGAGGAGAAAGCTGACTGGGGAACCACTTCCAGGGAGCAAAACTGGGCTCCAATCCAGGAAAATTTCCTAGCCATAGAGACATGAAAATATGTGCCCAGTCACAAGGCAGTGACGGCTATGCATCCCCAGTTCTCCCCCTTTCCAAGTGGGAATGTCTACAGTGCCTCTCTCAACAGGGTATTCACAGGGGCAGAACAGTGCAGACTCCTGTGAACTAAAAACTCAAGTTCTCTGCACCATTCTGCCCCTAAACCTGCCATGACACTCTTTGTGGTCTATCAGAGGAGACAGGCAGATTTTAATGTCTTTCTCCTAGCGGCCAAGCCTGCTGCCCTAACAGGATGATCTTTTGGGGATAAGAATTTCTCATGGACGACAGATAAGATTTATTATGGTCAGAGGTGGACTTTCAGACACTATGCAGGCCCTTCCAAAAGTTTAGGGAAATGAGTATTATGGAAAAACTATGCATGGATTTCAAAATCATTTTGTACCAAAATAAGCTCATCTTTAAATTCCATCCTCCATGAGCTTCTTGAAGCACACTTGTGTTTGCAAGGATGGATACACTGGTTTCTCCCATCCCTGTTTGCACATCCATTTGCAGAATGCTTTGCCATGTTTTCCACATGGGGTAGAGCCTATTCAGCCACACCACCAGTCTCGGGTCTTCGGGAGACTATGGCAAGGCCAGGCTTTAAGGGGCCTTCACCTCTGCCCTGGTCTCTGTGGAATGCTGTCACCTTGTGAGGACCCAGGCTGGACCCCTGGAGAATGAGACACCACATAAGGAGGGAGGCCAAGCTGATGGACAGCACCAGTCCCCAGACCTGGGAGCAAAGCCATGTGAGACTCCTCTCCCCTGCTGGTTAGCAAGGCAGCAGAACAAGCCCATTGAGGCCAACCCAAATCACTGACTCAGAGGTCCATCAAACTTATAGGTCCTTGTTTTGGGCCACCATATGTTGGGCTGGTCTGCTACACAGTGGTAGGGAACCTGTATAAGGGAGAACCATCTATCACAGCAAGAAAAGACTTGGTCTCACACGCCTTCAAAGTAGTTCCTACCTTACTGTGGAGTGGGAGAGTGAGGAGCACCAGGTCTTGGAGCAGAGTTTGCCCTGCCTCGCAGGTGCTGAGCCCCCGGCTGTCCGTGGAAGAGGGAGGACTCTGTCTGTCACAGGCAGTTCTCTGTTGCCTCTGGTGGAGACCTGAGGGGTCTATCGCAGGGGGTCAGGGTAACCACAGCCACCAGGGCAGTTTTCAGCACCACCCACAGTGCTCAAGCTTTGCCCTGGCCATCTAGTTGAATTTTAGTACCTGGTACTATTTAGTACCTAGTACCTATTTTCAGTTGGGGTAACAGAGCCTTAAAGAAGCTATTTGGATGCAATGTAGTCGTCAGCCACTGTGCTTTCCTGGGAACACTGATGCAAAGAACGGAGGCAGACAGGGAACCTGCACGGGCTGCTGAGGGCCCCAGGCTGAACATGGAAATAAGTGCTCCAATCCTTCTTAGCTTCAGTCTCCTTTCTTCTCCAGACTCCCACCACAGATGGCTCCTTCACCAGTTTTGTGCAGCTGTGGCATTGTGTACAGACTGCTTCAGAAGCTTCCCTCTCCTTTGGAAACTCTGGGGCCCCCCACTGTAAGCACCAGGAAGAGAGAACGCAAGGGGGCCGACTGGAGGCAGGAAAGAGCTGCTCACTCCGCCAGCACAACCCTCGCACTGACTTCCTATCGCGTGGTCGGTTCTTTGGCTCCTTGCCAGCTTGGCACTGATTAGAAAGACAGTCCCTCCATTGGATGAGCAGCTATTCACACCACAGGGTGGATTCCAGTTCAGAACAAATCCAGGACCTGGGCGCACATGCCACAACGCACTCCACAGGCCTCTCATGCTGGAGGCTTTACTTTTTTAAAATGTGTTATGGGGGCTGGCGTTGTGACATAGCTGGTAAAGCCTCCTCCTGTGACACCAGCATTTAATATGTCCCAACTGCTCCACTTCCAATCCAGCTCCCTGCTAATGTGCCTGAGAAAGCAGCAGAAGATGGTCCAAGTGCTTGGGCCCCTACACCCACATGGGAGACCCAGATGAAGCTCCTGTCTCCTGGCTTCAGTCTGGCCCAGCCCTGGCCATTGGGGCCATCTGGGGAGTGAACCAGCCAGTGGAAGATTTCTGTCTTTCTCTCTACCTCTCAAATAAAAATAAAAAATTTTAAAAGTAAATAAAATATGTAATTCTTAAAAGTGACATTTACTTATTTGGAAGGCAGAGTGAAAGAGAGAGCAAGAGAGAGAGGGAGAGGGACAGAGAGAGGGAGATCTTCCATACACTGGTTCTCTCCTCAAATGCCTGCAACAGCCAGGACTGGGCCAGGCTGAAGCCAGGAGCCAAGGCATCCACCCAGGTTTCCCATATCGGGGGCAGGAAGCCCAGTATGTTAGCCATCACCTGCTGCCTTCCAACATGAGCGTTAGCAGGAAGCTAGATCAGAAGTGGAGTACAACACAGGCATCCCAAGCGCAGCTCAACCTGCTGCACCACAATGCCTGCCCTACAAAATACGTTATTTTAAATCTCCATTCTCCACATTTCTCCCTCCCCCCACAAGGCTCAGGGCTAAGCACAGATGCAGAGTCCCTGCCGTCGGTGTTGCTGGCCGCCAGCACTCACTCACGCACATCTCAGGAGTGGGGAGGGGTGGGGCTCTGGATTCTGCACGAAGACTTTCTGGTCCCTAATTCCCCAGCTGTCCCTCTCCGCTACAGAAGACACAGAGCTTCCCAGGTCTCCCGAGCACACAGGCACACTGGTCCTGAGCGCTGGGATGCGGTCATCTCCCAAACATTTTCATAAGATAGCAGTCAGGAGCAGGGTGTTCAAAGGGAGGATTTAGTCTATTTACAGATGTATATCAGTGGGTGGCCGACTCAGTTTGAGTCTTGAAAGAGAACAGGAAAACGAGAAGGCTGGCTTGCATCATCAAAGGTTTTCAAATGTCCATTTGGAAAATACATGGAGTTTTGAGGAAAATCCCAAACATATTTTCAGAGGCATCTGTCGGTCCTTGCTGAGCCTTGCCCCACCACAGTTAACACCACATCCCCTTTGCGAGGTTTGTAACAGGCAAGAGAACAAGGCCTCTTACATATTTTTGGTAGTTTCAAGAGCTGGTTTCTCCTTTTTAAAAAGAGCCAGTGTGTTTTCCCAAAAAATAAACCAAAAAGAAGAGTTCTATACTGAAAAAAAAAAAAAAGATATACTGACTTATAGCACTAAATGCTAACACCTTCATCTCCCACCTTCTAAGTTTGGCAACATGTATCTACTTTTAATTAAAGTACAGGATACACGAAGTTGAAGTCACATGCATTTTTAAAACTCTCCAAATATATATATATAAAAAAAAAAACACAGCAAGCAAAACACAAAATATAAGCAAAAGCAAATGAAGTCTAGGTGTGTTTATTCCCGGGATTTCAGCTGCGTCCTCCCCCACCCACACCCCCAACCCAGGCCTCAGGGAGAATCTGTGAGTGCTGATGAGAACCTGCTTTTATAACGATAGCAAACAGAGAAACGCTAGCACCATCTGGGTGCTACCCAGGGCCATCACACAGGTGCTCAAGTGATGTCCAGAGTCCCACTGGCCTTCAGCAAACAGCAGCAACTTAGCCTCCTTGTGTCCAGATGAGCAAAGGAGGCAGGATGGCTGGCATCCTCTTTTCCATGTGTAGAAAAACAGAAGTCAGAGCGTTCAGGCACTGTGTCAAAGGTCACGTGCCAGCTGTAAAGCCAGCCTCAGGGTTGTGGTGCAGCCAGCTGTGGTCTGCCCCGCAGGGCACCTGGCATGGAGGTGAACCCTCACGCACAGCACCAAGCCCTCCTGTGACTTTACAAGAAGTTCTACACAGGGGTCCTCCTCTCCTGCTCCATTTCTTCAACGCTCATGCCATAAAACTTCACAAAGTCCCTTTAGCTCAAAAGTGCAAAAAAAAAAAAAAAGAGAGAGAGAGAGAGAGAGAGAGAGAGAGAAAGGAGAAGAGAGGAAGAAGGTTGCTGGCATTTCTCTGTAAGGCTTTTAAACTTTGCCGTGCTATATGGAACAAATGTTTTGTGTAATTTTCCAATGGCCTTGATTAAAGATGTTATGTAACTCAACATAAGTGTAGCATGAAGAAATTACAGGCCATGTCCAGCTTATCAAGTGTTTGGCTCAGCAGTTAAGACACCTCGGGACACCTGCTTACCTTATCTGCCTGCTTCAAGTGCCAGCTCTATTTCTGATCCAGTCTCTTGCTAATGTGCACCTTGGGAGGCAACAAATGATGACTCAAGTATTTGGGTCCCTGCCACCCATGTGGGAAACCTGGATGAAATTCTTGGCTTCTGGCTTCCACCAAGTCCAGCCCTGCTATTGTGGCATTTGGCAAGTGAACAATAGATGAAAAATCTCTCTCTCTCTCTCTAAATAAAATGAAAAACAAACAGTTTAGATCCCACCACAGATCCAGGAATATTAAAGCACTCAGGAGGTGGTCCTTCTGTCCCCTGTGCCAGGCACAGCACGAGATATGGGGAGAGAAGGCAGCCAAGGACAGAGCTATAGGTAGGTGCCCCAAATTGCACTGTGGCCCCTGTGGGACACTGAACAGCGGTTTTCACTTCTCTACAACCCACTGTCCCATCTTGAAAATGGGTCAGTGGTGGCATCTACATTATAGCCCACCTTCTAAGTCTAAGGAGTTCATGCCCCAAAGGACTAAGGACATTGTACGGGCCACAGTAGGTCCTCAGTAAGCCTCAGCTATAATGCAAATGTGGGCAGGGGCAGCCTGGTGGCGAGCAAGACAGATGTGGCTTAGAAGAGATAAGACACAAATACATTTGTTCTGCGATACAACTCATTGGCATCTGACATATGTTATCTTGGGTTGTTGGTTATCTATTTGTATGTATGTCTGTGCATTACTGAGATGGTAAATTTATTGAAGGAGGGAGTCCTGGGTCTAATTCCCCTGCACTGGCTTCAGTGTCTTGTACATTGCAAACACTCTAATATTTATTGCTAATTACTCAAAGGATTGATCTTCCCTCTGTAGTGTAAACATCATTACAAAGATTCTATTCATTGCTGGGGTGCCATAGCTTTCAGGGTATGATCAAAAGAATATACAAAAAATTAAGGCATGACCACTGTCTGATGGATACTAATGCCTCCAAGTCTCTCCCACACATACATTTATCCTCAGTTTGGTTCAAACATATCAACCAACTGTTGAACTTATTCATTGCTCCCCTTCCATGAAGTCGCAATAAGAACATATTATCTCATTTAACCCTGATGATATTCTGTAAGGCAAGTACTGTTACCACCCCCATTTTATAGATAGGAAAACAGAAGCATAGCCTGAGGTTAATTGCCCAAAGCCACAAGTGGTGGAGCTGAGATTTGAACCCAGGCAATCCAACACAGGAGTTGTAATCTGGCACATGCAACTCCCGTAGAGGTCCCTGACTCGAGCCCCTCATCCAGTGTCCCCACCCAAGACCCCCAGCCCAAACCCCTTACCCAGGGCCCCATCCACAGCTCCTCCCCTAGACCCCCTCGAGCAGGACCCCTGCTCTCTGGAGCGAAGACTGACCCAGTTCTTCCCTCCTTCCCATTGTCTTTTGCTGGTGAATTTTTTTTTTTTTTAATTTATGATTTTCAGCCCAGCCGGTTGTTCACCTGCTGTGTTTGGAAATGGTAGATGATTAAACCTCCTGGCCAGGTGTAAATGCAACCTTTGTCATCTGGAGCCTGAGAGAATTACCTGGGTGAGCTGCAGCCTCCCGGGGGCTCCCTTTCCCAGGCCCAGGGCCACAAGGCCTCAGCACCACCTGACAGCCCCGCTCTGAGCCCAGCCTAGAAGCGGAGACCCCATGCACTCCCATGGCCACAGAAACACTGAGCCGACCCTAACAGAGACGAAGAGCAAACTCCCCCCCCCTCTCTTTTAAGGGAATTTTTTTACCAGGTAAATAATAAAAATATGTAATCATTGACCAGGACTTTAAAGCCAACTTGCAGGTCCGTTTGCATTTCTTTTGCCAACAGATATTCCCACGGGCCCCTCACTTTGCCTCCACAACCACCTGCAGCCTTCCTTGGCCTCTGTCTGCTCATGTACTTGGAGGCAGCTTCTCGCTTCAGCCCCAGAAAGAGACAGCCAGGTAGAAAGACCAATGCCAGTCCCAAGGCAGTGGCTTGAAGAGCCACTTACGGAAACAGATTTACAAATCCCAGCTCTTAAAGAAACCCCATTGCAGTTAACACAAAGCCCTGAGCACAGGCCCTTAAGAGGAGACCAAGTAAGGCTCTAGTACAGAGACATCCCTACCCAGAGGACAGGAAGTTCAGGCTTTGCGTCCTGGAGTACGGGCCGGGAGCCTTCTGTTGACTCTGCAAGGCCTGGTTCTCGCGAACAGAGCCACGCCGCAGGAAGGCTCCGGCTGAGCAAACAGCACGCGGCCAGGGTGCTGGCCGGGCAGGCTCCTGGCAGCCCAGTGCGGTTGCTGCTCTAGGGCAACTGGAGGCAGCAAAGCCTGTTCCCAGGTGGCTCTGCTGTGTCACAACCCTCTCTCTGGCCTCGGGGGCTCTCCTTGAGCTTGGGGGCAGTATGGTCAGAGAAGCACAAGTCTGTTTGGGCTTCCTCCATAGGCAGTACACTTATGTTTACTAAAGACCCAATGATTCACTCAACACATCTATCACCTTCTGTTTATTGAGTGTCACCTTGGGCCCTGCCAGACACTGGACTCTGCCAGACACTGAGTCCCCAGAAGCAGCAACAGCAGCAGCAGCAGCAGCAAACTGGGGGCATAAAACCAACAGCCCTGGGATCTTCCCACAGCAATGCTAGGCTAACCTATCCCTACACTTAGAAATTTGCTTTGCGGTCAGCAAAGTGGGTTAAGCTGCTGCCTGGAATGCTGGTATCCCATACGAGCACTGGTTCAAGTCCCAGTTGCTCCACTTTTTTTATATATATAATTATTTTATTGATTTGAAAGAGTTACAGAGAGAGGTAGAGTCAGAGAGAGAGAGAGGTCTTCTATCCGCTGGTTCACTCCCCAAATGACCGCAATGGCCAGAGCTGAGCTGATCTGAAGCCAGGAGCTTCTTCCAGGTCTCCCACGCAGGTGCAGGGGCCCAAGGACTTGGGCCATCTTCTACTGTTTTCCCAGGCCATAGCAGAGAGGTGGATCGGAAGTAAAGCAGCCAGAACTCGAACCAGCTCCCATATAAGATGCCGGTGCTGCAGGCTGCTGTTCCACTTTTGATCCAGCTCTCTGCCAATAAGCCAAGGAAAGTATCAGAAGATGGCCCAAGTACTCAGGATTCTGCACCCATGTGGGAGATGCAGAAGCTTCTGGCTCCTGGCCTCCTTGGCTTCAGCCTAGCCCATGTACCTGGCGATTGTAGCCAGTTGTGGCCATTTGAATCAACCAACGGATGGAAGTTTTTCCTCTCTCTCTCTCTGCCTTTAAAATCAATAAAATAAATCTTTTTTAAAATGTGCTTTGGGGCTGACGCTGTGGCATAGAGGATAAAACTGCCACCGGCAATGCCAGCATCCCATATAGGTATATGGGTACCAGTTGAAGTCCCAGCTGTTTCCCCTCCAATCCAGCTTCCTGCTAATGTGCATGGAAAGCAGCAGAAGATGACCCAAGTCTTTGAGCCTTTGCACCCACATGGGAGATCTAGAAGAAGCTCCTGGCTCCCAGCTTCAGATCAGCCCAACTCCAGCCATTGCACTCATTTGGGGAGTGAACCCTCTCTCTCTCTTTCTGTAACTCGGACTTTCAAATAAATACATAAATAAATTTTTGTAAAAAATGTGCTTTAACTTTGCCTATTTTGCTCTTTGTAATGTATGTGACAGATCACGTGGGTCTCTGAATTTTGCAAAGGCCTTTAATTGAAAGAAAGATAATTTTATTTAAGTTTTTGTTTTATTTATTTATATTTAATTTGTTTGAAAGGCAGAGAGACAGAGCTGGACAGAGATCCTCTACCTGCTCCTTCACTTCCCAGTGCCTGTAACCACAGGACTGAGCCAGACCAAACCAGGAGCCCGAAGCCCAATCTGGGGCACCCACACTTGTGGCAGTACCCAAATAGTTGAGCTATAACCAAGGCCTCCCAGGGTATGCACACATTAGCTGGAAGCTCGAGAGGAATACTGAGGTACTCCAACATGGGGTGTGGATGTCCCCACGAAATGCCTGCCTCTGAAAGCAAGAACATCTTCAGAAATGCCACACGCACTCCACATGCAAGCAACGGCACCATCAGGGGGGCTGGAGCAGCTCCTTGAATGGCTGATGGGAAGCCAAGTGATCGGGGCAGGAGAAAGGATGGGCTCAGCCAGTGGTGGAACACAGGGGAAGGGAGAGGGCACCTGAGACTGGAGCCAGCCCCATAGCATGCAGGAAGGGCTCCTTTGAGGAGGAAGAAATGAGCACAGTCACTGCTCAAGTCCTTATATAAAATACCACAATATTTGCCTATAAACTATGCACATCCTCCTGTTCATTTAAATCATCTCTAGATGACTTCTAATTCCTCAGGTGTAATATCCATGCTGTGTGAACAGTTGTTACACCACATACATGCTCCTACAGATGCAACAGCACAGTCAAGCACTTCCCCTCCAAGGCTGATTGAACCCACAGATGTTGCCCCTGTGGATTCGGGGGGCAGATCGTATGCAGAGTGCACAGGAAGCTCCCTCCACAGGGCCTTGAAGTTGCTAACTTGTCTCTAACTGGAGAGGGCATCACTAAAGCTGCACGTTTGGATGATGGGTCAACGCACCGGATGCAGAATGGATAGCAGAGGAGAGAGAGCAGTTTGGAGGTGGGAGAGTCTGGCGGGGAAGGGGGAGGTACACTGACTGCATCCTGAGATATGCAGAAGGGTTGGGTGAGAAGAGCCAAGCAGAAGCAGGACTGGGAACTCCCTGGCAGGCAACTGAATCTCAAAGACAGAGGCAGAACCAGCAAGTCAAGGTGGATGGGAGCTCTTCACAAGGCATGGCATGGGCAGGTGCAGGGAGGCATGACTGTCTGTGTTACTCTCAGGAAAGTCCAGAGAGGCTGGAACACAGGGCGTGAGTGCAGAAAGCCAGGAGGACACTGTCCTCACTGTGACACCATTAGTTGACCAAGCAATCTGGAGGGCCAAGCAATCTGGAGGGGTAGGGGGAAGATGGTGGCCACTCAAGGAATTCTGGTTTGAACAGGTTTTCCATCACCATCTAGCTCCTTTTTTTTTTTTTTTTTTTTAGATATATTTATTTTACTTGAAAGAGTTACACAGAGAGAGGAGAGGAGAGGAGAGGAGAGGAGAGGAGAGGAGAGGAGAGGAGAGGAGAGGAGAGGAGAGAGAGAGAGAGAAAGGTCTTCCATCTGCTAGTTCACTCCACAATTGGCTGCCAATGGCCGGAGCTGTGCCAATCCGAAGCCAGGAGCCAGGAGCTTCTTCCAGGGTCTCCCACGTGGGTGCCGGGGCTTGGGCTATCTTCTACTGCTTTCCCAGGCCATAGCAGAGAGCTGGGTTGGAAGTGGAGCAGCCGGGACTCGAACCACCACCTATATGGAATGCCAGCACTGCAGGCAGTGTCTTTACCCGCTACACCACAGCACCGGCCCAACCATCTAACTCTTTATCTTCCTCCCACAGCAGCTCAAAAGACCCCCGAAGCCTGTCACTGGATCCAGCTGAGATTTCCTGAGAGTAAAATAGAGCTGAAACATGATCATTCGCATGTGAGTGTCTCAGATGCCAGCGTTTTCATTCCCAGCCATTCCTCACTGTGGAAAGTGATTCCCAGGTGGTCGGCAGGGCTGTCCCAACATATGGTACCACTGATCTTCCATTTGAATTTCGAAGAGGCGAATGTTTGGCGTAGCAGTTAGGTCATCATTTGGGATGCTCACATCCCATGTCCCAGTGCTTGGTTCAGGTCCTGGCTCCCCTGCTCCCAATCCAGCTTCCTGCTAATGTGCACCCCAGCAGGCAGAAGGTGATGGCTCATGTCACTGAATCCTTGTCACCCATGTGGGGGATCCACATGGAGTTCTAGGTTCCTGGTTTGGCCTGGCCTAGCCCTGGCTGTTGTGGGCATTTGGGGAAGGAACCAGCAGATGGAAGATCTCTGTCTCTCTGTAGAGGGACAGCATGACAATTTAATATATGCTAGACATGTGATTCATGCTGGTAGACAGTCAACAAACACGAATCAAATGGGTGGCTAGAATGACTTGTCACCACACCCCATGTGTGATGCTACAACAAGAAATGTGCAGTCCCTGCCCTCAAGTATGTCACATCCTAGCCAGGAAGAGAAATGTATAAACCAATTGTGAAAGTGAGATTGCCATCATATAGGACAAAAAGCCAGACACATAAGAGAAGATCTTTATTACTAAAGTACAAAGGCCCTGGAGGCATGTGGCCCAAGCCAACCTGAGGACCCAGAGGCCCAAGCCAAGGAGTCTGATCTTTATCTGGAAGGCAACTTGGAGTCACCGAAGATTTTCAAGCTGAAGACTGAGCCTAGCAAGACTGTACTCTGGAAAGATCGCTTTCGCAGCTGTGCAGATAATAGCTTAGGTAAGGAAGACTTGGGAGAAAGCAGACCAACTGGGAGAACACTTCGAAAGTCTAGATGATAGATGCTAACTTTCTGAACTAAGGGACTGCCAGGAGAGGACACAAAGCCAGCTGGAGATGTAAGAGGAATTTGGAAGGTGAATCAGTACAGCCCAGAGGCCCATCTGATACCAGAGCTCGAAGAGAGGAGCACATGGAGCCACTCCCTTTGGGTTCTGTTTGGGTAACTGAGTGGTGGGTGAAATATTACAACAGGAGACCAAGATGAGAAGCAACTGGTGTGGAGAGGTGACAGGCAGGGACGAGGACAAATTCCATTGTGAGTAGCTGAGAGCAAGGGCCTAGAAGGTGGCTGGGATTCAGGCCTACAGGAAACACAGCTGGGCCAGGAGGACTGACTTGTTGCCTGGCCTTGAGCAAGTGCCTCAGCCCCTCTCGGTTGTGGTGGAATGAGAAGGCCATGCCAAGATGGCCGCTGGCAAGTGAGAGTCAGTTACTCAGGAATGGCTTTGAATCCCACCTGGCAATGGAACCTGCCTGGCAACAGACTGTGATTGGATGGCTTTGGAAACCACATGGCAAATGGTGCCTGCCTGGCAACAGGCTGTGATTGGTTAGGGCATAAACCACCCCTTGATTGGATTGGCTGCCTTGGCTATTTAAGCTGCTGTACCAACTGAAATAAACAAGTCTGCAGGCTGCTCGCCTCTGGCCTGCTTTCACTAGACTCCAGGGTCTGTGTGGTGACTCTGCGCCTCTTGCCCCCACCACGTTCCTCCTCTCAGAATGAATCCTCATCTCAGAAGAAATCAACCACAACATCTGGAGCCCAACATGGGGCTAGAACCCACAACCCTGAGATTAAGAGTCTCATGCTCTACCAACTGAGCTAGCTGGGTGAACCAAAAGTAAAAGAAGGAGCCGAGAAGCGGCGTTATGCTCTGGACGGTGTGTGCCTAACCTGGGGTCACTTAGACTGAGGACAAGGACAAGGAAAGGGGCATAGGAGGGGGTTCTGTGCTCACCCTCACAGAACCAAACAGCACACAAAACACCGAGGGGCCTATTTGCCGAAATCAAGGGGAGACCTCGCCAAGTCCAACACGCTGTCTCTTTCTCAGTCACGTTGGCACATCTAAAACACAAGGAGCAGAATCATGTATGAGCAGGGAGGCTGGGTCTCCTTGTGGTTGCCCCCACCTGAGGTGTAGCATAGGGGTAAAGCCACAGCCTGCAGTACCAGCATCCCATATGGGCATCAGTTCAAGTCCCAGCTGCTCCACTTCTGATCTCTGCTATGGCCTGGGAAAGCAGTAGAAGATGGCCCAAGTCTTTGGGCCCCTGCACCCACGTGGGAGACCCAGAAGAAGCTCCTGGCTCCTGACTTCAGATCTGTATAGCTCCAGCCATTGCGGCCATCTGGGGAGTGAGCCAGATGATGGAAGACCCCCCACCCCACCTCTCTATAACTCTACCCTTCAAATAAATAAATCTTTTTTAAAAAACTAACTTGAGAAACAGCCCAAACCTAAGCCTAAAACTACAAAACTCCAAAAAGAAACATAGGGGGAAACATTTATCATCTTGGATAAGGCAGAAATTTCTTAGGTAGGACATAAAAACACAAACCAGTTTTTAAAAGTTCATAAGTTGGATTTTATAAAAAAAAATCTGCTTTTGCAAAGATCTTGTTAAGAGAAAGTAGAAATATATAAAATACTTGCAAAAAAATGCCTGAGTTGTCACAACTCAAAAATAAGAAAACAAACTACCCAATTAAAAAAGACTTGTAGAGCTACTTTACCAAAGATGACATTTGGATGAGCACATTAAGAGATATTCAACATCAGTAGTCACTAAGGAAATGTAAATTAAAGCCACAGTAAGAATCTACTGCACACCTATTTGGCTGTCTAAATTACTCCATCCCCTTAAACACAGGAAAAAAAAAAGAAAGAAAGAAAACTGACAATATCAAGTTCTGCTATCTGAAATCCTCAGACACTGAAAGCAGGAATGCAAAATGGGTTCATCACTTCAGAGAACAGTTATTTTCTTACAAACCTAAACATATACATGACCTAGCAATCTCAATTCTAGGTATATGAAAACATGTATTCAACACAGAAACATGTACAAGGATCGTGGCTTTATTCATAGTAGTAAAAAACTAACAGCAATCCATTCAACTATATAGTGGATAAACAAACTGCGATACATCCATACAGTAGAATACTACTTAGCAATAAAAAGTGACAAACTACCAATGTATGCACAGATGGATGAGTCTCAGACGCTTTACGTTAAGTGAAAGAAACCAGACTCAAAAGACAAGATGGTGTAGGATTCTATTTATGTAACCAACTAGAAAAGGCAAAACTGTAGGAACAGAGCACAAATCAAGAGTTGCTGGGGATTGGAGGAGGGGATTTGACTATAAAAAAAGGCAGGAAGGAACTTTAAGGGCTGATACAAGTGCTTTGCATCCTGATTATGGTGGTGGTTACACAATTTGTGTGTGTGTCAAAATTCACTAGAACTGGTGAATTTTAACCTGTGTAAATTATCTCAATAAATCCAACTTAAGAAAAATCATACACCAAAAATTGGTACCAGAAGTGGGGTCCTTACTGCCTGCACCACCTGAAGACTGGAGGAGCGTTTGGTAGTGGTTTAGAAGGTAAGGTTGGGAGGGATTGGAGCTGGAATGCTGTAAGCTGATCATTATGAGCAGTGCTGAGGAGGGCCTGCAGGATGGGACTATTGGACAAGAGAGGTCACGCTGGCGAAGTTTCAGATGCAAACAGCAATCCCACTGGGAAGTGGCCTAAAGATTATCCTTGCTACCTTTTGGCAAGGAACTTGGTGCATTGTGTCCCTGTCCTGTTTGTGGGAGGCTGAACTCAAAGTTATGGGATCTCTCTTTTCTCCTCCAAGGTAAAGTGTTATTATGCATTGTTCACTAAACAACCACCTCACTTTGAGCAGTTGGGTATTTATATTATGTTTTGAACTACAGGATAGACAAAATGAGAATGAAAACCTAAGAGATGAACTTCAAGCATGCCTAATTGTAGTCCATTCTTCTTGGGTCTGTAACTCACCTCAATCATCCCATTACACCCTACAGAGGACTTGTATCCAGAAACCCAGAGATGCCCCCACAGTCTGCCTGTGTCTGCTGTTGGGGATACATAAGCATTCAGTTTGTATTAAAAATGCTAAACACACTCACCCAGAAGTTTAACTTTCTCCCAGGGAGCTAACCAGATAGGTGCATGGGAAGTAATAGTAAAAATGGTAACTTATTCAGGCATCCAAAAACACACTCAAGTTAGACAGACTGGTTTAGATCCAGCTCCCCATGCACAGCTTTAATATCTATGAAATGGGGGTAATGGTAACTCTGTCTTTGAGTTGTCAAAGAGTTCAATGAGGGGCTGGCATTGTAGCATAGCAGATAAAACTGCTACCTGCATCCTACATGGGTGCTGGTGGGTTCCTGTCCCAGCTACTCTACTTCCAGTTCAGCTCCCTACTGACGGCCTGGGAAAAGAAGCAGAATATGACCCAGGTGTTGGGGCCCTGCCATCCACACAGGAGACCTGCAAAAAGCTCCTGGCTTCTGGCTTTGGCCTGGCCCAGCCCTGGCCAGTGCAGCCCTCTGGGGGAGTGAACCAGAGCATGAGAGACTCTGACTCTCTCTCTCTCTCTCTCTCTCTCTCATTCGCTCTCTCTCTCTCTCTCTCTCTGACACTCTCTCTCTCTCTCTCTCTGACACTCTCTCTCTCTCCCTCCCTCCCTCTCTTTCTTTCTCTGTAACTCTGACTCAAAAAAATTAAATAAATCTTTAAAAAAAAAAAAAAAGGTCAAATGAGATGACTTATGTAAAGCAATCAGCACAGTTCCTGGCCCACAGTAAGACATGTGAAAATACTGTTGTTGTAGACTGCATTGTGTTTCCTCCCAGCAGCTCAGAACATGACTGTATTTGAGGACACGGTCTTTAAAGAGGTCATTAAGTTAAAATAAGGTCATTAAGGTAGGCTGAATCCAATATGACTGATGTCTTTATAAAAGGAGATTAAGACACAGACACACACAGCAAGAAATCTGTAGATCACCATCCGCAAGCCAGACAGGGGCCCTAGAAGAAGCCTGGCAACACCTCTGCCTTGGCCTTCCAGCCTCCAAAGTCACTCAGTCTATGGTATCCGGTTATGGACGTTCTAGCACACCAACACCACTGTTTAATTACCAAACAGGGGAATTGCTTAAATAACTCCTGATACAGTCATACACTGAAATGCTACACACAGCTAGCAACAATGCTGCTCTTGGTATATCTTTACTGACCAATAATAAAGCATTGTTAAAGTGAGGACAGCAGGCTGCTGAGATCATAAGCTTCTTTAGAACATGTACATGTCTGTGCATAAGTAAAACATGGGAAGTGTAAGGATCTTTAGGAGGGAGGATCACCAAAGTTTTCTTTTTGTTTGTTTGCAGAGTTTTCTTGCTTTTCTCTGATGAATCATAAAATGTAGGTGTTTTGGAGCCAGTCACCCTGGAGTGAGTCAGAGCCGCTGTCACTCAGTGGGCAGCCCCAGCCATCAGCTGGAGAAAGACAAAAGCCTGGAGCCACAGGGCACGAGGAGGTGTGCAGGTCATCTCCCCTCTGATAAAACCAAATCGATGCATTCCGGAGAATTCATTTCTGAGCAAAGATTCCAGGCCAGCTTCAAAACAGAGCTGTTCCTTCTTCTCTTTGACTGCCACCAGCCCGTTCCTCCTCACGGCCAGTCTTTCTGCAAAGACCACAGGTTGTAAACACAGTGTGCCAGGCTCCAGAGGCCCAGAGCAGCCTGCAAGAGGTTTAGATTTGCCCCTAGGATTAATGACTTCAAAAAGCGTTTGCCAGGAACTCTTCAAAGCTGGAAACAGAAGCCCTGGAGCATTAAATATAAATAAATACTTAGTCGATTGGTTTCTTCCTTGCTTTTCAAAGGGCAATTTACTTCCTGGATTATCATTACAGTAGTCTGTTCTCCGGAAACCAGGATTATTCAAGTGCCATAGCTCAGGGTTGAGGGGGAAAAAAATCAAAAGATCACCTTGCTGGAGTTCCATTGTGTACTGTATTTCCTTGTATGGAGCCTGCATTTGCACAGCAGAAGTAAAAGCATTATTGTTGTGTGTGTCCCCACCAAAGGCATGCTGTTTTAAAATACAGATCTGTATTTGTCTCCCTTTGAGGTATACTAATTTTATTTGTAGGAGGGAAGTGTTGGGAGGGGCAGTTCTGGTTTCATTATGTTGAAAAACAAGCCGTTGTCCCTTTGGCTAAAGTGGGGATTCAAGTCAACGAATGTTTCAGAAGCGTCTAGAATGTGTGTCAAGGCAAAGGAGAGTACTAAAGTAATTTAAGATCTGGTGCCAATTGTCAAAAAATTGGCAATCCATGGGGCAAAAAACAATGTAAGAGAGGAAGTGGTTGTCACAACAGTGTGGGTGTCTTTCTTTTTCTTTTTCTTTTCATTTTATTTGAAAAACAGAGAGAGAGAGAATCTTTCACCCACTGGTTCACTCTCCAAAAGCCCACAGCAGCCAGGACTAGGCCAGGCTGAAACCAGGAGCCAAGAACTCCATCTGGGTCTCCCACATGGGTGGCAGGGACCCAAGCACTCGCGCCATCACCTGTTGCCTCCCAGGACACACATCAGCAGGAAGCTGGAATTGGAAGGAGACTTTGAACTCAAATTCAGACACTGGGCCAAACGCCCACCCCCACACATTTGCTTAGTCTCCAAGACGACATCACCAGTTCATTCACTGATTCATCCATTCCTTTAACAAGCACCATTAAAGATCTACAGTTGCCCGTGCTCACACTCTGTGCCCGCCGCTTCCTAATGGTTTCTACCATTTCACAAAACTCAGCAGGGTTTGAAGAATAACAGGCACTTAGAAAATGCTAGAAGTGAAGCTAGGCTGTTAATTATAAGAAAATGTACTGGAGAACTACAAGGGCCCTTCAAAAAGTTCGTGGAAAATGAAACTAGTAGATATGTTCGTTTTGATGCAAAAAAAAATTTGAAAGCCATACATGGTTTTTATAATCTATATTTTCCATGCACTTTTGAAGAACCCTTGTAGAAATGATCATTTCTTTTTTTATTATTGGTTAGTCTAAATCATGGGGAATCTAATTCAGTTACCCTGAAAAACTGCTTTCTTTTTCTTGAGATTTCTCCTCCTCAAACACAATTTTTATTTTGTCTCCCTAAGGAGACAAAAAAAAAAAAAAAAAAAACAGAGTTTCCATATTTTTGAGCCCTTTCAGTCCACACATCCATACCAGATAGAGAATTCCCACACTTGCACAATCTGTATTTCTTCTTGGCATGGACCATGAGTGTGCTCACTCACTCATTCCTTCATTCAACAAATATTTGCCAAGGGCTTCCTATCTCCCAGGCATCATCCTAGGCAGCAGAACTACAATGATGAACAAAACCAAGAAAGTCCTTGTCCGCATGGGACTCACATTCTAGCTGGGAGGGACAATAATATGTAAGGTGATGCTAAGTGCTGTGAAGATAAGTTAGACAGGAAAGGAAGGAAGCGGCTGCTGTTTTGTGAAGAAGCAGTCAGGATCTCCATGAGAAGGTGACACTCAAGCAGATATCCAACAAGGGTGTGGCAGCGAGACGTGTGCAGAGCTTCCCCACGAACACTCAGGTATCAGACAGCGCAGTTCCAAAGGCCCTGGGGTGGAAAGGCTGGGCCAGCTGAGGGACATCTAGGAAGAACGTGTGGCTAGCACAGCACCGCCAGGAGGAGGGAGGCAGGAGATAAGATCAGACAGAAACAGATCCTGCGGAGCCTGGCAGGCCACTCCAAAGTCTTGGCTTTTACTTTGAGCCTTTGGAGAGGTCCAAACAGGCATGTGATGGGGCACTGGCTGGGCTGGAAAAGTGGCCTCGCGCTGGTCCCTGTGAGCCCAGCCCCAGAGCTCAGGGACCACACCTTCGCCTTCATGCCCCCTCCGGAGGGAAGTCATCACTGTTCCCTTTTCCTTTTCGTTTTCCCTTTTCTTTTTCAGGTGAATGCACAGTTGGTAGGCACTTCCCCTTTGAAATCTCCATGATCCTGAAGTCCTGGTGAGCAGGGACCCATCTTGTCAAATCTAGACTTTCGGAAGACCCCTTCCACAGAGCGCCCAGTGGTGGTTAGCCCCTGCCTGCAGCATGATGGGACGGTCCCACTGGGGAGTTTTGCTCTGCCCTGAGAGCCACATCCCTACAACTCTGGCCTCAGGAGCTGTGCGGGGCACAGACGGCTTCCACGTGGCAGCCCTTGGAAGCTGCCTGGTACCCTCCTTTTGCATCTGTGATTTTCCCAGTTCCCTCCATAAGCAAAGAACATTCACCTCCAGGTCCCCAGGCTAGCCCTATCTCACAGGCCCCAGGAGACAGCTTCCTTCAGATCTCACTCAGAGTTCTCACCATGACCACATCCAAAGTCAAGCTCATAGACCTCTTCCTAAAATGCTCTTCCTCCCTATGGTCATTATTTTGGTCCAAGGCTTCATCCAGTCACCCACTGGGGGCGTCCTCAGCACTTCCACACTCCTTTCCTTTTACTCTCCCCCGACCCCCACTGCATCTCCGTGGGCTGAGGCCCTCACCAGTACCCTCGCCACAGTCCCGCTTGGTTTCCCTCCCTGCACGCTTGCCTTCCTCTAATGGATCCTTGTCCCCTCCTTGACCCACATCTCCAGAAGTCAGATCTGTTCTTGTTCCTCCCCTGCTCATAGCACTCCAGCGTCTCCCTGGTGCCTTCAGAATAAAGTCCAGGCTCCTCAGTTTGGGGGTAGGGGGGAAACAAGGCTCCATCAACAACTCTTCTGACCCAGATTCCAGATTCAGCATCTCAATAGAGTAGAAACAGAATAAAACCAGAAAAGGAAACTGTTGGGGTTAAGACTCACAAATGTCTTGCGCTGAGGTTGAAAAATAAAAGCTTATGTGAAACTAGATGGGGGAAATTTGCCTTAGCAGCTACTCCCACAAACAAGCAATCCCACTCCCC
The DNA here is from genome assembly GCA_949820135.1 of Sylvilagus floridanus. Classification (NCBI taxonomy): domain Eukaryota; kingdom Metazoa; phylum Chordata; class Mammalia; order Lagomorpha; family Leporidae; genus Sylvilagus; species Sylvilagus floridanus. The sequence goes on along the minus strand of OX463226.1, from coordinate 72,231,665 downwards.
TTGGGGTTTCTGACAACAGTCAACTCAACATGGGACAACAGTGTGAGTCCCAACATCACCTCCTTCCCTCTGGGTGCAACACTTGCGGTGGATGCTGGCCAACAGATGTTTTCCTGGAGAAGAGTGGCCGGCAGAGCGAGGGCTTGCAAACCTGGCCAGGCAGAGATTGGTTAATTCATTTGAACTCCATTCGACCCAGCTGAAGAGTCTCCTTGGCCACTCTGCCTGGCTCTGGATCCCAGACGTATATCATGAAGCTCAGAGCTTCAAGCTTGCCCCCTGACTCAGGCCTCTGGGTCCCCACACCCTGCCCTACCTTTCCCCATTTTCCACAGCACTTTTCTAACAAACTATGGCATTTCCTTATTTGTTATGCTTATTGTGCATTCTCTGTCTCCCCCTGCCAGTTTTCCGCCTCCACAAAGCGGGCACCTCAGTTAGTTTTGTTGATGGATCCCAAGTAATCGGCATTTACTGGGTTCTTGATGTACGTGTGATAAATATCATTTACTTGACTCCATATAAATGATAGTGGACTGGAGACAGATATGGAACTTTACCAACACACCTTTCCAGCAAAATTGAAAAATGTGCCTTCTGTATATTCACCCAAGTTGCTGGCTGAAGCACTGGCAGGTGGAGGACTCCCGATACACCAATGTATGTTCTCCAAAATCTACACACAGGGATACTCACACTGGCAACATTAGACACAGCAGAAGTCTACTGCACCTGCTCATCAAGAGAAGCTGGGTATGCCTGTAGAGTAGACCATCGTGCAGTTATTTTTTTTTTTCAAAGACTGACACAGATCTACAGATACTGATTTAAAATTATCTCCAAGATGTCACTAGATAAAGGAGTGGAAAGCACAAAGCCGCATTCATTGCGCTTCCATTGATGTTTGTAGCAATAGCCTAAAGGAGCTCATGTATCAGCTGTGCCTCTGCTTTCACTTTTTGTTTTGGGTGCTTTGCTGTGGTTACTATGGAGGCTGTGTTAACATTTACAATGGGTTTGCTTAGGAACACACAATGATGGAGCACCAAGCACTTGGGCTATCCTCCACTGCACTCCCGGGCCACAGCAGAGAGCTGGACTGGAAGAGGAGCAACCAGGACTAGAACCCAGCGCCCATAAGGGATGCTGGCGCCACAGGCAGAGGATTAACAAAGTGAGCCACAGCACCGGCCCCTGACTTCAGTTTTTTTTTTTTTTTTTTTTTGACAGGCAGAGTGGACAGTGTGAGAGAGAGAGAGAGAGAGAGAGAGAGAGAAAGGTTTTTCTTTACCATTGCTTTACCCTCCAATGGCTGCTGCTGCCGGTGCTCTGGGCCCAAGCACTTGGGCCGTCCTCCACTGCCCTCCCGGGCCACAGCAGAGAGCTGGACTGGAAGAGGAGCAACTGGGACAGAATTCAGTGCCTCAACCGGGACTAGAACCCGGTGTGCCGGCGCCGCAGGCGGAGGATTAGCCAAGTGAGCCATGGCACTGGCCTCTGACTTCAGTTTTCAAAGAACTGTTGGCAGAGAGACAGAGGGGACCACTGCCATAAGGTGGATCAAGGTGGATTGGTAGTATTAGCCCCCTGCCCCCAGCACTGCTGTCAAGGGCAGGACTGGCCCACAGGTTTCTCTGCAACACCTCCTGGCACACAGAGCATGGAGGCAGCATGGCCTTGGAGCCATGCTGGCTTCTTGGCTTCGGGAGGACACCTCGCCAGCTCATCCCCTCTCCCCTGCAGAGGTGTGGAATGACAGGGTTATTGTCACCACCCTGTCAGAGAGCAGGAGTTGGCAAGTCTGTCTCTCACCTGCCCAGGAAACAGATCCTGGCAGACACACAAAAGCTGCCTGCACCACTGGGCTGCAGGGAGCAAAAAGGCTCAACCCATCAGCACAGCCTTGCTATCTAGGCAAGCCCTGTTATGTCTAAGACGGAAGGCCAGAATTTAGTTAATTTTATCATTCTAAGTGATTTGACTATTCGAATGAAAAGTGAAGGCCTTGAGGCTGGTGGCGTCACAGATAAAGAGTGGGAGGCGCCAGCAGATGGGTGGCCTTGTGCTGCTTAAAACTCCTTTCCTTCCTCTCTCCCCTCCACACCCCCCGCCCCCTTGATTTCATTTTCTAGTCCAAGGTTTTACCAGCAGGCAGAGAAAGAATAATTAGCACAGTGGAACCTTGGGAAAGCGCTGCTTCAGGGTAATCCACGGCAGTCTGTGGGCCCAAGGCCTCAAGGCAAGGCCTTGCTGACAGCTCACCCAAGCCAGGCCTGGATTCCCAGGCACCACATGGGAGCCAGTGTGGCTCAGGAAGTGATAATGCTCACCTGCTAATGCTCACCCATGCTAACTCAATCCCTTTCAGCAAACATTGAGCATTCCATATAGCCAACTCTATGCTAGGTAGGGGTGGGTGATCTGAAGCAGAGTGAGACCTAGCCTCACCAAAGAGCCTACTTGTTGGCCCTATGGGCGAGCCCCCCAGGACCAGAAGGAAGTGACAGGGATAGAGTAAGATCAAATAATGAGTCAAAGATCCCAACTGTACACAGCGTTTGGTCCCTGGAAGCCAAGGTCTAGGGGGCAAGAGAAGAAGCCTGGCAGATCTAAATTATAAATCTTCTGCCCCACAGTCCTCAGGGACATTTGTATTTCTCGTCTGACTTCTCTAATTTTTGGCTTGATAATAGGTTTGCCTGGGCTGGCACCATGGCTCACTTGGTTAATCCTCCACCTACGGTGCTGGCATCCCATATGGGAGCTGGGTTCTAGTCCCGGTTGCTCCTCTTCCAGCCCAACTCTCTGCTATGGCGGGGAGGGAAGTGGAGGATGGCCCAAGTGCTTGAGACCCTGCACCCGCATGGGAGACCAGGAGGAAGCACCTGGCTCCTGGCTTCGGATCAGTGCAGCACTGGCGTAGCGGCCATTTGGGGAGTGAACCAATGGAAGGAAGACCTTTCTCTCTGTCTGTCTCTCTCACTGTCCGCAACTCTGTCAAATAAATAAAAAAAAAAGAAAAAGAAAAAGAAAATAGGTTTGCCTGAAGTGAATATAATGTGACAGTGTGTGTGTGTGTGTGTGTGTGTGTGTGTGTTTAATTTGCTTGAAAACTGCTGCCTCCAGCCAGCTCAGTATCTGACTTATACCCTGAGAATCATTGCCATCAATTCTACCACAGTAGTTTGTTCCTCCTGGTCTCCCACATGGGTGGCAGGGACCCAATTATTTGGGCCATCACTCACTGCCTTCCCAGGCGCATTAGCAGGAAGCTGGATCAGAGGCAGAGTAGCTGGAACTCAAACCCACACCCCAAGATGAGATGCCAGCATCAGAAGCTGCAGCTTAACCTGTTGTACCACAGTGCCCTCTCTGAATCTGTAAGTTTTGAGGGCTCTGTACCTGACGTATGTAAAACCTGAGACAAATTCATTGGCTTACATGTAAGAAGATTATGATGTGGCCCAAGTGAATTGTTCTAAAAACAATCATATCCCATAGGACATAACTTTTCTTTTCTTTTCTTTTCTTTTCTTTTCTTTTCTTTTCTTTTCTTTTCTTTTCTTTTTTGGCAGGCAGAGTTAGACAGAGAGAGAGAGACAGAGACAGAGACAGAGAGAGACAGAGAGAAAGGTCTTCCTTCTGTTGGTTTACACCCCAAATGGCTGCTACTGCCGGCGTGCTGCGCCGATCCAAAACCAGGAGCCAGATGCTTCCTCCTGGTCTCCCATGGGGTACAGGGGCCCAAGCACTTGGGCCATCCTCCACTGCACTCCTGGGCCACAGCAGAGAGCTGAACTGGAAGAGGAGCAACCAGGACAGAACTGGCGCCCCAACCAGGACTAGAACCCAGGGTGCCGGCGTCGCAGGCAGAGGATTAGCCTAGTGAGCAGCGGCGCCAGCAATGACATAACTTTTCAAGTCATTATTGAGGTTAATCCCTGAATATCTCCAAATGAGGGAGTTAATGTTGATTTGATCTTATCTGTTCTACGAAATGTCTACACAAAAATTCAGTTTTAACTAAAATGTGTATCATGCCTTTTCTACCTTTTAAAACAGTGTGCTGAAGAAGATCCAGGCTCCTGGCTTCAGATCTGCCCAGCTCCAGCCGTTGTGGTTGGAGTGAACCAGTGGATTAAAGACCTTTCTCTGTCTCTCCTCTCTCTGCCTGTAACTGTGCCTCTCAAGTGAGTAAATAAATAAGAATTTTTTAAAAATTACAGGAGCTGGTACTGTAGCATAGTGGGTAAAATCGTTGCCTGCAGCGCCAGCATCCCATATGGGGGCTGGTTCGAATCCGGCTGCTCTACTTCCCATCTGGCTCTCTGCTATGGCCTGAGAAAGCAGTTGAAGATGGCTCAAGTGCTTGAACCCGCCTGGGAGACCTAAAAGAAGCTTCTGGCTCCTGCGTTCAGATCGGCTCAGCTCTGGCCATTGCAGCCTTCTGGAAAATGAACCAGCAGAACGGAAGACACCCCCCCACACACATCTCTCTGTAATTCTGCCTTTCAAATAAATAAATACACCTTTTAAAAAAATACAGTGTGCTAAAAATTCTCTTACTAACTTAGGTGTTATTACTTTTTTACTTCAATTGCTCTCGGTTTTTTTTTATTTATTCATTTTCTAAAGCTCTTTATTTATATGAAAGGCATAGTGACACAGAGAGAGATCTTCCATCCACTGTTTCACTCCCCAAATGGCTGCAACAGCTGAGGCTGGGCCAGGCTGAAGCCAGGAGGCAGGAGCTTCTTTCGGCTCTTCCACATGGGTATAGAAGCCCAACACTTGGGCTATCCTCTGCTGCTTTCCCAGCACTTTAGCAGGGAGCTGAGTCAGAAGCAGAGCAGCTGGGACTTGAAGTGATTTTGCAGTACTTGGAGCTGTTTTCCTTTACACTGATATTGAATTACTATTTTCCTTTAATTTTTTTACCTCTTTTCTCAATGTTAAGCTGTAACTTTAAAAAATTGCTTTCAGCATTCCAATTCAAAGCGCCCACTTTGCTGCTGCTGCTGATACTATCAATAGCTGTGTTAGGCAACGTGTGAAGCACTATGTGAATATTTTTTCCTTTAATCCTCATGGAGTCCCTGTAGGGTAGTACTGTTATGATCACCACTTACAGAGGAGGGCAGAGCGGCTTAGAGGGAGACATTCATGTACCCTTGTTCATTCACACAGAGACAGACGGGAAGGGAAACTGCTATCCAAATGCAGAGCTCAGTGGCGCTGACGCCTGGCGTGGCCTGGAGTTTCTAAACAGACTCCTTGCTGACTTCCTTGTCCTCAAACATAGTTCAAAGCTAAGCTTGCTAAAAAAGCAAAGCTGGTGAACCAAGGTGCTTTGATTCCTCGAGCAATATCTGACTCTCAAACAGTAGCTATCCTAGAATTTGTTCAGAAACACACCAACCAAGTGGCTTATTTACCTTTCCAATGTCTCTGGGGCACACTGTCAGCAGGCATTATGATAGCCGATTTTCATAGTTTAAAGTGTGTGTAGAGACCCAGCGAGGCTCCACAAGAATCAGTGATCCTCACAACCACCCGAAACCTTTCCCTGCTCATTGTCCCGAACTCTGGGACCCGTCGGCCCGCGGAAGCCCAAGATCCGCTCAGATACCCTTGAGCAAATATTTGCTCTTTTCTTTTTCACTTTTTTCCATTGCTTTCTCATTCCTTGTTGACAATGTGTGAGGCCCGATGCCAGGCGCCAAGGGCAGCTTCCTCCCCTTCCATTGCTTCCAGTCCTATAGAGCCAGAATTGGGTAACAGGCTCCAGGAAGGAGATGATTCTATGTCTTTGCCTTCTCAGTCAATGGCAAATCTACTTTCCTCATTATTCAGGCAAAGCCCTTGGAGACAGCCTATCTGCCTCTCCTATGCCACCTCCAACCCATTAGAAAAGCCTACCCACTCTGCCCCTCACAACAGAGCCAGACTCCAACCCTTCCCTCCACATTCATGGTCACTGCCTGACCCACGGTGCCATTACCTCCCCATGTTATGACAATGACCTCCCTGCTTCCACCTGTGCTCCTTCAGTATCTTGGCCAGCAATCGTTAGACTGGGACAGGCATTTGGCACAGCAGTTAGATACTGCTTGGAGTGTCCACATCCCATATCAGCCCAAGTCATGACTCCTGCTCTTCCAATCCAGCTACCTGCTTATGCCCACTCTGGGAGGTAGCAGGACTTGGCCTCAAGGACTTGGGCACCTACTCTCTGTGTGAGAGACCCAGATGGAGTTCCTAGCTCCTGGCTTCTGTCAGGCCCAGTCCTGACTGTTGCAGGCATTTGAAGAGTGAATCAGAGGATGGAAAATCTTTCTCTTAAATCAGAACAAATTCCCATCTCTACTCAGATCCTTCACATGGCCCCAGCCCACACATACCAAAAGCCACCCTCTGCATCCATGCCCCACCTCTTCCAGTCCCACTGGCTTCTTCCAGGGCACCCACTGGTGCTAGTTGTGGTAATACCTTTCCAGAGTTCAGGTTTGGTCTTTGTGTTTTCATCTCAAACTCATTCGTGCAAATGGGAACTGGGACAGCATAAAGAGCTGCTAGGGGTTGTTAGAGGTCTGGACAGTGCCTGGCTATCCTCACATGCTAGCAAGGGAGCCTGGCACTTGGGCTTGTCAGGTCGGCATCTTCTGGGTCACCTGGATGGCCCCTGCCTGGCCGCTGGAGTCCCTCCTCCCTCCAGCAGGCGTGCCTGCCCCTCCCCGGCGAGGCACAGCAAACATTGGTGGCGACAGCGTGGACATACTCTCTTTTTCTGTTTGCCATAGGTGGCAGAATGCCCAGAAGCAGCCCAAGGCCAGCATTTCAGGGAGAATTTCTGGGCTGAAGAGACACCCAAAGAAAAAGGGAGGCACAGAAACCCCTGGAGATTTCAGCAGTTACCCTCAAAGCAGGCTGGAAGCAGGTGGACTGGGCAGTGCCCTGGAGGGCTGGATGAGATGACACCTGCTCTACCCAGAGCCCCCTGCTCCTGTAGCCTTCACCAGCAGCAATACTCTGGTGCCCAGACAGCTTCCTTCCTGCCAAGGCCAAGTTCCATCTCCTGCTTCCCCAGTGCTCAGCTTCCAGGGTTCAGGAAGGGTGGATGAGCATCAGCTCAGGTCTTCTTCAGTTTTGTGTCGCAGCCCTAGCACATGCACCTTGCACACAGCAGGTGCCCCCACCTGCAGGATGGCCCCACCTGCCCCACCAGGCCCCTGGCTTCCTGCTTCCTTGCCCCCACCGACCCTCTTTTCTTTTGATGAGGGGCCCAGGAGACCCACCCCTTCTGTTGTCTCAAGCCTCATTCCTCTGGCTGCGCAAAGGGGCCACTTCCCCTTCCCGCCTGCCTCTCCTCCAGGGACAAAGGGGCCCGGCCCCCAGAAACACTGGCTCCTGGAGTCAGGAGAATGCCTGGAATGGCAGGGGCCTCACCCGAACAGAAGAAAGGAGGACTCTAGGTGAAGGCGAAGCGGAGCAAGGCACAGATCAAAGGGAGCCTGGAGGAGGGCAGCTGGGAGACAGATGAGGCCCGTGAGGGTCAGCACGGGGACAGGCGCCACTCACAGATGCTCAGGGACAGAGTCCGGGCTCCCCTGGAGCGCCCACTGGCCGCCGAGAGATGGTAGATGGGAAAGGTAAGAGAAGGCATACGTTCATGCAGAAAAGGATCAACCAGGGATGAGGGCATCTCCCTGCGATGCAAACATGTAGCCTTCCCAGCCTCAAGATTGGGAGCATCCCAGACTGGCCTGTGTGTGAGATGCAGAAAGAGGGCCAGTTAATGTTTAGCTCCCAGCGGGAAGGCTGAGAAGCTGACTCACCCTAGTGCCCGGGCTGCAGTGCCCAAGTCGAAGCCACCTGTGATGAGGAAGTGACTTGCCAGCTCCAGAAGCCCGAGCGCCCTCAGCCTCTCACAGGGATCTGTGGCGATTCTGCGCTTAGCCGGGGAAGCCCCTTTCAGCTTTCTCCTGTTTGTGCTGGCTTGGTTACTGGGGGTGTTGGTGGTTCTAACATTCTAAACTCAAAATACAGATGGTACTTGGATTGGATCTTGCTGGCTCCACCTCCAAAAAAGGTGTTGGATAGCAACTTCTAGCACCTTCTAGCAAGGTTCACCTGCCTACGTCCACAGCTAATTATAGAAGAGTGGTGTAAACCATGGATTTTGGAGCCACTAGTGTCATAGCTGTCATATCTTGCCTTGTTCTCTTGCTAACAGTGACTTGCTAACAGTGACTTAGGGAAAAATTCTTGACTTCTCATCAGGCGATTGCTTGTGCCTGGCTCATACCAAGAGATGAACAAATGCCAGCTCCTATTATTATCATCATTGTTATTATCATCATTTTGATTATTGTCACCTTTCCCCAAAACCTGGAATAAATGCCCTGAAACAATTCTAGACCTCTCCCCAGAAACCCCATTTCCCACCTGCGGCCTGCATGGAGCTGCCACTCCCTCAGCACAGACACACTGGGCGCCTCCCAGGATGGCCACTGCAGGGTACAGAACAAAGCAAGGTTCAGGTGTCAGCACGGGCTGGGGAGCTGATCCTGTAAATCCCCCTTCCTCCCCTCACTCCTCAAAACCCCATCCACTCAAACCCCATTGAGTACACCTCCACCCACTTCTCCCCATGGCCACTGCCACCCCCAGCAGAGCCATCACCTCCCACCCAAACTGCAACAAGAACTGCTGACTGTTCCCCCAACTCCACTCACATCCCTTCTGTGCTACATGCAGCGTGTCCAGTGGCATTTGTAAAACCGGGACTACAGAAACCTTGTCACTCTCCTGCTAACCACCCACCCCCACCGCCGCTGCCAATGGCTTCCACCACACTTCAGCTAAAATCTCAAGTTCTTAGCTAGCTCAAAAGACCCTGAATGATGGGGCCCCTGCCCACCTCTGCAATCTCAGCCGGAGCCACACTCCTCCCTGTCTATGGCACTCCAGGCCACTGGCTCAAACACCCCTTCCTCTTCAAAGGGCCAGCGCCTTTTCAAGTCTTCGGTCAACGGCATTTCTTCAGAGAGGCCTTGTCTAATAACAGCCCCCGCCCCCCACCGGTTCCCCCTCCCACTCTGCCACAGGCCCACACTCATTTCTCCATAGTGCTTATTTCTGGAATTAGATGTTTACTTGCCTGTTGATCTGTTTTCGGAGCTGCCGTGGCTGCTTTGGTGTGTTTGTTTGCTTTGTCTCTACCATCAATATTGAAGACAGAGTACATTACCTGAAGCACTGCCTTGCATAAACAATGAAAAACTGAGGAACATGAATAATTTTGTCTCTGGTGTTTGAGATCCGGGAAGGAGGAAGGAGAAAGCCATGGATTTTAAAATTGTGATTGGGGGGGGGGGGGGAGCAGAATAAAGACATTTTCATTTCCTTCTCTTTTCAAAACAGAAATAAAATCCCAAAACAATAAAAACATGAGATTAGGGCTGGCGCTGTGGCGCAGCAGGTTAAAGCCCTGGCCTGAAGTGTCGGCATCCTATATGGGCGCCGGTTCGAGTCCTGGCTGCTCCTCTTCTGATCCATCTCTCTGTTATGGCCTGGGAAAGCAGTAGAAGATGGCCCAAGTGCTTGCTTGGGCCCCTGCACCCACATGGGAAGTCCAGAAGAAGCTCCTGGCTCCTGGCTTCCAATCAGCGCAGCTCCAGCTGTTGCAGCCATCTGGGGAGTGAACCAGCAGATGGAAGACCTCCCTTTCTGTCTACCTCTCCTTGTAACTCTGTCTTTCAAATAAATAAAATAAATCTTAAAAAAAAAAGCATGAGATTAACATAAAATCAGAAATTCAGTGAAATGAAAAGATCTGAAACCCCAGACAAAAATATAGGAAGGAAGAGAGCTGATGGGGAAATGGTGAGTGACTCAGCACCAAGAGGAAGGTCACCCCTTAGTACTTGCAAAGTAGGGTTACGGATGAGAAGTCATGTATTTATTTTTAAAATGCCAGAAAAGCTCAAATATTAGAGGCAGCAATTAATACCAAATGTAGGTGTTAAGGGAGTAATGCTGAAAACAGAGGCACTGGATGAAAGCTTGTGTGAAAACCAGTCAGGTCCCCGTGTCTCCACTGCGTAGAGGCAAACACTCCCCACCTCACCATCCCTCCAGCCCACACTGCCATGCAGCAAAGTGAATGTGTGGTTCTCTGCAGAGGCAAACAAAAGGCACTCTACCTAGGAAGTTCTACTTCCAGATACTGGAATTCCAGAAATAAAAATGGAAGGGAGGAAGTATCCAAAATATTTGAAGGACATGATTCTCTGGGTTGAAAAGTTCAGTACCAAGCATGAAGAATGAAGAAGGACCCCCATCAAAACGTATCATTAGTGAGCATTGTGGTGTAGCTGGTTAAACTGCTATTGAGGATGCCTGCATCCCATATCAGAGTGCCTGGATCAAATCCAAGCTACTCTGCACTTCTGATCCACCTTCCTGCTGATGTACATGGGAGGCCACAGATGATGGGTCAAGGACTTGGGTTTCTGCCACCCATGTAGAGACCCATATGGAATTCTTGACTCTGGCTTTGGCCTGGCCTAGCCCCAGCTAATGAGTGGCATTTGGGGAGTGAACCAGTGAATAGAAATCCTCTCTCTCTCTGTCACTTGCTGTCTCTCTCCCCTCGCCCACCGTGTTTGTATGTGTGTGTGTGTGTATGTGTGTGTGACTCTACCGTTCAAATAAATAAATGTTTTTTTAAAATTTAAAGACACATCATCAAAGTTTACAAATAAATGAATAAAAGATTCTAGAAGATTCCAGGGAGGAAATGAAGGTCATATGTAAGAGATCATGTGTGACAATAGATTCAAAAATGCTGATAGCATCCCTGAACACTACAGGATAATTCAATAATATCCTCAAAAATTCAGAGGTGTGAGTCTGAAAATCCAGATCCAGTTTATAGAAAGGGGATGCCAGGCATCAGATACCGAAGGAGGAAGCAGAAGCAGGAGAAAAAAGAAACACTGTAGACGGCCATCTTCCTACAGTTCCTCAGACAGCAGAACGCACAGTCCAGAGAAAGGTGGAAGGAAATCATGATCAAAGTCCAGATCCTGGTCCAGAGATCGTGAGCCTTATTCACATTCTCCTGACAGAGAGCATTGGTCAAGCAGTAGCTCTTCCTACAGCTCTAGAAGACTACAAAGTGGAAGTGGTTCAAAGGGTCATGGAAATCCTCTAGGGTTCACAGGTCTGGGTTGGAAAGCAGAGCAAGGAGGTCCAGGTCAGGATGTCGTCCACACTCCCATAATGGAAGCAGTGAAGGCCCAGCCACAGAAGAACCCGTAGTTGGTCTCAGGATGGACAACAACATGAAGGCAGAGATAAAGAGAAAGGAGAGGGATGGAGGCGAGGGCAAGGAAGTTGACAGCGTCAAACGTGGGAATCTGCAAACATCAAAACTGGACGAGAACATCCGCCACCAGCCAAGCAGGCCAAGGCCAGAACTACAACTGCTGCAAAAGCTGATGAAGCACTGAAAGACAAAGAAAGAAATGAGAAAGAAGCAAAGAAATGAGGAAGACCAAGCCACCCCAGGAGAGCAAGTGAAAAAATAAAAGAAACGGAAGCTATTGAAAGTGATTGTTTCATTCAGCGGACATTCAGATCAAGTAAACCAGTCAAAAAGTCAATGGAACCTACTGCAGGGAAACACGCAACCTCAACCCCAAACCAGAGTCAGTCATTGCTGACCCACCCAATACTAAAAAGAAATAGACACTACCAGCAACCCTACCGCAATCAAGAACCAAAATGACAATTCTCTGGGCCACCTAAATTTATTTGTTGACAAAACCGATGCTGAGGTAAAGTGGAAGAGATAAATCCCACCCCGACAAGAAATGCTAATGGGGAGTCTGGTAGCTTAAGTAAATACACACGTGGTTGAGTTGACAGTAACATTGAAAAAGTTAGGTCTTTAAATCCCAATATTAACTTTTTACTCTTAGAAGGAATTTAGCAGCTCTAATCTCATTTAGTTCTTCTCTCTTGTAGGCTGAAATATTTATTGATTTGAATTGAATCAAACATTGTGAATATTACAATTAGTGTAAAATTTAAGAAGCATGAAAATATAATCGTATTAATAAAGTCAATTTAAAAATATCAATACTAAAAAAGAACAAAGAAAAAAGATATCAAAATATTAACAAAACCTTAATTACCTGTAGACAATATCAAAGTGATCTAACATGTTGGTAATGGGTGCCTCAGTTATAGACAAAAGATCAGCAGAGAAAAAGTAATTGTATATAGAATGACTATAACCTTCCTAAATTTGATTTTAAAATGTCAGGATACATGTCCATGAATCTCTACTAATCCCAGTGAGGACAAAAATAAAGAAAATCACACTTAAGCATATCATGATTAATTTGCTGAAAACGAAAGACATTGAAAATCTTAAAAGTGGTCAGGGGACCAGAGGTAAGAAAGTAAGTATGGAATGATACATGATACAAGGCAATGAAAATGTCTCATAAGATACAATATGAGCCAGAAAACAATGAAATGGCATAAAGTGCTGAAATCTGACAAACCAGAATTTTATATTCAGTGAAATACTTTCAATGCGTATTTAAAATAAAGATATTTTCAGACAAACACAATCTTAGAGAATGTATAACCAGCAGCTTCCAATCTCCCCATCTTGAGTCCTGGCTATCTTCTTTCAATCCCTACTGTGACCTGAATATCAGGACTACAAGAAATATAAAAACACTTTCAGGTCAAAGAGAAATGCACAGAGGAATGAAAAGCTCTGGAAATGGCAAATACAAAGTCTTTTGTATGGATAAACACTAAATATTTCTTATTTCTCATTTTAAAATTTCTTTTAAAGATCATTGGCTATGTAACACAAAAATAATATTATGCTGTGAGTTTATAGTGTATGTGGGAGTAAAATGTAAGCTATTATGTGCTGTAAATATAGAATTAATAGTAAAGCATAGGAGAATGATCAATAGAAGTCTATTACTATTCTCATATTATACATACTGTTGTACAATATTAATTCATAGTAGACCCTAATAAGTTAAGGATGCAAAATAACCACTAAAAATAAAACAAAGGTTTATAGGTAAAAATTCAATGGAGAAGAAAAACTAATTTTCAAGTACATTTGATTATTTCAGAATAATAACAATTAATGCAACAATCAAAAACAAATAATGTTACCCTTAAATCCAACCAAATCAGTAATTACATTAAATGCAAAATAACTAAATACTCTAATGAAAGGCAGAGATTGACAAACAATATGAAAGTACAAGACAAATTGTGTGCTATTTACAAGATAGATTTAAAAATATAAAAATAGTATATAATTACCATAAGAAAGAGCATAAAGAGTAGAAAATGGTTGCCTTTGAGACAAGAGAGAAGGGAAACTATTGCATCTTTTTAAAAAAACTGCTTTTTCTTAGGGCCAGTGCTGTGGTACAGTGAGTTAAAGCCCCGCCTGCAGTGCTGGAATTCCATATGGATTCTGGTTTGAGTCTTGGCTACTCCTCTTCTAATCCAGCTCTCTGCTACGGCCTGGAAAAGCAGTAGATGGCCCAAGTGCTTGGGCCCCTGCACCGGCATGGGAGACCTAGAAGAAGCTTCTGGTTCCTGGCTTCATTTGAGCTCAGCTGTGGCCACTGTGGTCACTTGGGGAACGAACCAGCAGATGGAAGACTTTTCTCTCTCTTTAGCTCTACCTCTCTCTGTAACTCTTTCAAATAAATAAAAATAAGTCTTTTTAAAAATGTTTTTTTCTTTAAAGGTTTGTTTATTTATTTGAAAGTAGAGAAACCGAGAAAGAGAGAAAGAGAGAGAGAGAGAGAGAGTTGTCCTATCTACTGGTTCACTCCTCAAATGGCCACAACAGCCAAGGCCAGATGGAAGCCAGGAACTGGGAACTCCATCCTGGTTATCTCAGATGGGTATCAGGGGTCCAAGTACTTGGGTCATCTTCCACAGCCTTCTTATGCACATTAGCACGAAGCTGCATTGGAAGTGGAGTAGCCGGAATTCAGTATACCATCATCACAAGCAGTGGCTTGACTTGCTGAGCTGTAACAGGGACCCCCTGTTGCTTCTTTTTGAAACACTATTTTTGCTCTTAAACACTTGTTTGTAATGCCTTAACTTTTTTAGAAAATGAAGGAATTATTCTGGTAGCAGTTTATTAATTAGATTTTGCCCTTTATAGTTTTTTGAAATATTTAAAAATTGTAATGAATAAATAAGTATATTTTTAAAAGTGAAAATTGCAGTGAAGTATAAAAAAAAGAATAAAACCATTCTACCAAGAAAAGCAGATGATGGATTTTAACTGTGATGTTATTGCTTATAACTTCCAGGTAGAGAGGGTGAGGCACAGGCTAACACAAAGACTACACTAGAAGAATATAAACCCAAAAATCAGAATCTAGGAGTATTTATTCTCTAATTATCTTATAAGCTGTAAAGCAGTGGGTTTTAGGCTATGTATTAGTTATGAGACACCTAAGGCTGTGTAACTTTAGAAGAAACTTGATTTTGACTCAAAAATCTAACCCAAGGTTGAGGACCTGCATCTTATTGCTGGCAGAGACCCAAGTTAGCGAGGGCATCACAAGGTCAGAGACAGGAAGCACACGTGTGTCTCCTCTGGTCTCTTTCACTTCTTACAAAGCCTTCAATAGTCACTCCTGGGGACTCCACCACAGTGACTTTATCCAATCCTAGTCACCTCCCCAAGGCCCCACCTCTGAAACCATAGTCAGAGTGGTTTCCACCCCTTTCCTACCTCCCAATAGGGGTGAAATTTCAACATGTATCCTGGGGGAGCACACTTAAACCATACCCAAAACACAGCAGACTGTTCTCATTTAAGGCCCCTGCTACTTGACCACTCCTAGCATGGTTAAGACTTAACCAACATTAGGATAACAAATGGTTTTTAAGTGCTCATTAATTGAAAAAAAAAAAAGTTAGGCATACATTAATCTCATTCATTTACCTTTTCCCTCAGAGACACAGAGTACAATAAATTCTTTTACCAGTCATTGGCTGATGCAATATTATTACAGTCATGGATCTACAGAATCATGCATCTCTGTAGCCATACTCTTGTGCAATCCCCTCCTACGTTGACTCTATGCTAGAACATGTGGTTTGCTGTGCCAATGGGAGATTGGTAAATATAATGTAAGCCAAGACTTGAAAGGTGCTTACACATTGAGGCACTCTCTCTCTCTGTGTCTCTTTCTCTCACTTGGAATTGTGAGCCAATAAAATGGTGTTGCATTAAGCCAATAAATAAGGCTGGTTGATTGCATTGTGATGGATTACTGACAAACAAAGGATGATCCGGATGCCTTGGAACTCCATCTTTTTTTCACAGAAGGTTCTACCTTCATACTAACCAAGTGAAGTCAGTGACTTGTGAGCAGTTTTGTAGCAGCTTTGATATCTTTCCTTCTTGGTTCTTGGCTGTCTTGCCTTAACCCCTACCATGATCTGAGTAATAGGACTCACCTTCTGACTTTTAAGTCTGTATTCTAAATTTTAATTTAATATTTGAATAGACAATGCATGCACGTGCTTTTAAAAAACAACTCCGTATCAGGGTTCAATTGGAGATGCAGAAACTTCGGCAGGTATATACACACATGCACACATATACACACAAAAAGGAGTTTGCTGCAATGATGCAATGATCATAGGATCTAGTTAAGCAGCCTCTATAAGGCTATTATCTTGACATCTGATGTTAGTTTCAAGTCCATGGGAAGACTGTAAATTAGCGAACAGCAAGGACAAGGAAAAATCCACAAGTATGCACTAAAGCCAGGAGGACAGACTGAGAACTACACTGTTGCCTCCTCTGACCTTGTCTGGCAGAGGAAGCTGGTGCTCTCATCACACAGCTAAATGCAGGAGTCAAAGCTGGCCCAGAAGTCAAAAGAGCTGGAAAAGGATTCAAGGGAAGGTGAAGCCATTCAGGCCTGGCCGCTGCCCCACACAAACATGGCAGCCAGCAGATGACAATGTGTGTGAGCTACAATATACCTTCTGCTTCACTCCCATTCTCCAACACTTTCATAGTAATCTCTTGGGGGAAGGGAATGGGGGGGTGCTGGAAACACATAGAGAATTCTGGGAAACATAGTTCCGTGCATCCAAGTCAACACACTACAAAGTTGTCATAGAAAAGTGTCTCCCTCTCACCACAGCCTCAATTTCCCTGCCCAAAACAACTTGTTGTCCGCAAGGGTCAATTTTTTCCCACAATATCCTATGCATATACAAGCATGCACAAATACATGACACTTGTTTTCCTTTACAGTAAAGATCATATACTAGGCCCCACTGACAAATAGCTTGTCTTTTTTTTTTTTAACTGAACAATTTATCTTGGGGAATTTTCCCTATAAAGATATGCCCTTGTTTTTCTTTTCTTTTCTTTCAGATTTATTTATTTTATTTGAAAGTCAGAGTTACACAGAGAGAGGAGAGGCAGAGGGAGAGAGAGGTCCTCCATTCAATGGTTCATTCCCCAATTGGCCGCAACGGCCAGAGCTGCGCCGATCTGAAGCCAGGAGCCAGGAGCCAGGAGCTTCCTCAGGGTCTCCCACGCGGGTGCAGGGGCCCAAGGACTCAAGCCATCCTCTACTGCATTCCCAGGCCATAGCAGAGAGCTGGATTGGAAGTGGAGCAGCTGAGTCTTGAACTGGCGCCTGTATGGGATGCCGGCACTTCAGGCCAGAGCATTAACCTGCTACGCCACATCGTCAGCCCTGCCCATGTTTTTCTTAACAGTTGCATGGTAGTCCATTGTGTGCCTATACCATGATCTGTTTAGCTAGAGCTTTGTTGATAGGCATTTAAATTATTTTGAATGTTTACTATTTTATTTAATCTTACAAAGAATAGTTTTGCACATGAGTAGACGTCTTTACAGTTGATGCTTCTTGTCAAGCTGATGTGCTAGCAACCATAACTGAGGCCAGAATGAAAAACTAATGCTATGGGTCAGGACACAGGGGTTGCTGCACGTTTTTAAGATTTTTTATTTATTTATTTGAGAGGTAGAGTTACAGCCAGTGAGAGGGAGAGCCAGAAAGAAAGGCTTTCCTTCAATTGGTTCACTCCCCAAATGGCCGCAACAGCCAGAGTTGTGCCGATCTGGAGCCAGAAGCCAGGCACTTCTTCCAGGTCTCCCACGTGGGTGCTAAGGCCCAAGGACTTGGGCCATCTTCTACTGCTTCCCCACGTCATAGCAGAGAGCTGGATTGGAAGTGGGGCAGCCGGGACTAGAACCGGAGTCCATATGGAATGCCAGCACCGAAAGCAGAGGATTAACATACCGTGCCATGGCACAGGCCCCAGGCCATCACCTGTTATACAACATCCCATATGAGTGCTGGTTTGAGTCCCAGCTGTTCAATCTCCAATCCAGCAACCTGCTAGTGTGCATGGGAAAGCAGTGGAAGATCCAAGTATGGGCCCCTACCACCCATGTGGGAAACCCAGATGGAGTTCAGGCTCCTAGTTCCAGCCCGGCCCAGCCTTGGCTGTAGAGGTCATTTGGGAAATGAACCAGCAGATGGAAGATCTCTCTCTCGCTCTCTTCCTCTCTGTAACCCTGCCTTTCAAATAATAATAATAAATCTCTTTTTAGAAGATTATGAAAATAAGGCCCAAGAATTAATGATTGGAGTCGGACTGTAAAGACTCTGAAATGTCAGATTTTTCAGAAGAAAGTAAAGTTATTCCACACAGGAAGAGTCCCTGAAGAGAAATTCAATATGGAAATGCATAAGTGGCGACTTTGGGAAGGAAGTGATATTAATAGCCATTTTATAAATGGGTACACTCCAGGTTGGATGCAGAATATTAGAATTAGAACTTAAAAGTGGCTGATTTCCAGGTTTGGGCTTGAGCTATATAGTGAGCTTGGCTGCTTATGGGGCTCAAAAGATTTACAAACACATTGGGAACACTCAGCCGAGCCAAAAGGCAGGCATGCTCCCATTCCCAGGCTCAGGCTCCTTCACAGCACAGCAGCAGCACAACTGAACCCTTGGCCTCCAGCCCTGTCACGAATCAACGAGAGTGCAAAGTCTCCACGAGCTGAGTCCAAAACAAGCTCCCATCGGGGCCTGTAGACCAGCGCCTAATTAATAAGCTCTTGGCCCACGTGTAAGAGTAAAAACTGCTTGCAACAATGAAAGGAAGACGGTGATCTCCATGGAGGAGGGGTTAACCAAGAAAGCAGAAGGGAAAATTTTGATGGGAAGATGGATCCAGATCTAAAGTTAGTTGGCCATGTAATAACTCAAGGCTTTATTTATTTGTTCAAGTCAGATGTGAACAACTGCATAAATTTGATCTCTATTCTTGAAATTCAGGCTACACAGCAGAAGACAAGAAAATGATAGTGTTGATAGGTGCCAAGAAACAGAAAAATCTCCATTGGCTGATAGTCTGATTTTGATACACAGCTGGTACTAAGGACTGGGGGAGTGAGCGCAGAGCAGTGTGGAAACCAGACAGCCAAGAGGCAAGAGGGCTCCTGAGTTCCTGCCCCCACCGCGGTTCCTCACTGCACATGATTCCTCGGAATGATCTCTCTTCTCTTCACTTTCAGAGGACTCGGGACCACAGACCAGATAAGGACTGGAAGAGCTGTTGAAATCTGTGGTAAATTGAAAGAGAGGGTACCAGGAGTCCAAAACACAAGAGACCATTTTCAAATAATCAAGAACAAGACTTGAGAACATTGGGAATCTTCCTTTTTTTTTTTTTTTTTTTCATTTGATATGTTTTCCCACAGCCCATCTTTTAACATGAATTTTCTGGCACACTCTAGCCTGATAACATATCAGAGAAATTGGTAATAAGGAATGTTAGTCCTGAGAAACTACTTCTCAGAACATCAATGACAAATTTCCATCAACAATTGGCCAATATTCTTAAAATGTGTTAAGTTAGCTTCTTGGAACCTGTAACACCTTACACATTGAGGCACTCTCTCTCTCTGTGTCTCTTTCTCTCACTTGGAATTGTGAGCCAATAAAATGGTGTTGCATTAAGCCAATAAATAAGGCTGGTTGATTGCATTGTGATGGATTACTGACAAACAAAGGATGATCCGGATGCCTTGGAACTCCATCTTTTTTTCACAGAAGGTTCTACCTTCATACTAACCAAGTGAAGTCAGTGACTTGTGAGCAGTTTTGTAGCAGCTTTGAAATCTTTCCTTCTTGGTTCTTGGCTGTCTTGCCTTAACCCCTACCATGATCTGAGTAATAGGACTCACCTTCTGACTTTTAAGTCTGTATTCTAAATTTTAATTTAATATTTGAATAGACAATGCATGCACGTGCTTTTAAAATAATGTAATTTTTTAAATAATGTAATGAATGGAAATTAGGTCCCCTGTGCTAGCTCATAAAATCTATTTAATAATGTTCCTAAATATCATGTGCACATTTGCAATGAAAAATGTTAATACTGGAAATGACATTTTGGCAAATGATGATGCTTTGAATATGGGTTACACTTCAAGTAAAATTACAAAGGCTATCATGGGAAATTAACTTGTGATAGTGTTTGAAGGCCAAAGGTGTCTGAATTCTATTTTAGAACTTGAACTTGGAAGAAAGTTACACACAAACAATACATACACACACAGAGAGAGAGACATACATATGCTGTAGCAGAACATGCTCATTCCAGAAATTTTTTCCTGGGAGACTCCAGTTGGAGAATAAGGATGATGGTTGTCACACACAGAATCCTTCCTAGCAGAGATTTTTAATTTAGGGAAAAAAAAGCCTGCAGGTCACTTCCGGCGTAGCCATGGCAGCTAACACTACTATCAACCCATCACAGCTGCTGCCAGCAGAGCTTGTAAATAAATGTATAGGATCCAGAATTCACATTGTGATGAAGAGTGATAAGGCACTCTTCTTGGCTTCGATGACTTTGCCAATATGGTTTAGAAGGTATCACTGAATTTGAAACCACACCAGAAGGAAGAAGAATCGCTAAATTAGATGAGAGTTTGCTCAATGGAAATAATAGAACAATGTTAGTCCCAGGAGGAGCAGGGCCTGAGGTGTAAGCAGATTTCCTTGGCTTATGCTAGACTCTGTGTTGTCTAATGGTGGCAACAAACATGGTTTTTTTTTTTTTTTTTTTTAACTTTTTAAAGTTTAGATCCCATAAAGCTAAGTTTCCCTTTAAAGGAAAATTCTTTGAAAACATGTTGTATACCCATTTTATGTTAATCATTATTATTTTGGAAAAACAAGGAAAGAGTTTATTTTATTTTATTTATTTTTTGACAGGCAGAGTGGACAGTGAGAGAGAGACAGACAGAAAGGTCTTCCTTTTGGCGTTGGTTCACCCTCCAATGGCCGCCGCGGTCGGCGCGCTGCGGCCGGCGCACCGCGCTTGTCCGATGGCAGGAGCCAGGAGCCAGGTGCTTTTCCTGGTCTCCCCATGGGGTGCAGGGCCCAAGCACCTGGGCCATCCTCCACTGCACTCCTGGGCCACAGCAGAGGGCTGGCCTGGAAGAGGGGCAACCGGGACAGAATCCGGCGCCCCGACCGGGACTAGAACCCGGTGTGCCGGCGCCGCAAGGCGGAGGATTAGCCTGTTGAGCCACGGCACCGGCCGGAAAGAGTTTATTTTTTAAAAAATTAAAACAATAAAGGGGGGCCAGCGCTGTGGCGCAGCCGGTTAACATCCTGGCCTGAAGCGCCAGCATCCCATATGGGCGCCAGTTCAAGACCCGGCTGCTCCACTTCCAATCCAGCTCTCTGCTATGGCCTGGTAATGCAGTAGAAGATGGCCCAAGTGCTTGGGCCCCTGCACCTGCATGGGAGACCGGGAGGAAGCTCCTGGCTTCAGATCAGCGCAGCTCTGGCCATTGCAGCCAGTTGGGGAGTGAAGATCTCTCTCTCTGTCAGCCTCTCCTCTCTCTTGTAACTCTGACTTTAAAATAAATCTTAAAAATAAAAAATAAGGTGTTTTTTTTTTTAAGCCCATTTAATTTCTTAAATGGTAAAGGAAAAAAAATTTTAAGACACCCATATCCCGAAGTGGGGGTGGGACCAAGGTGTGGCCTCTGCATTACAAAATAAAGCCCTGGATATCCCCGTTTAAAAAAAAAAAAAAAAGACACCCATATCCCTTGGGGTTGGCGCTGTGGCTTAGTGGATAAAGCCACCACTTGCAGTGCCGGCATCCTATATGGGCGTCAGTTTGAGTTCCGGCCACTCCGCTTCTGATCCAGCTCTCTGCTATGGCCTGGGAAAGCAGTAGAGGATGGCTCAAGTCCTTGGCTCCTGCACCCACTTGGGAGACCTGGAGGAAGCTCTGGCTCCTGGCTTCGGATCAGTGTATCTCTGGTTGTCGCAGCCAATTGGGGAGTGAACCAGCAGATGGAAGACCTCTCTGTCTCTCTCTCTGCCTCTCCTTCTCTCTCTGTGTAACTCTGACTTGCAAATAAATAAATCTTAAAAAAAAAAAAAAAAGACACCCATATCCCATATTGAAGTGCATATTTCAAGTCTGAATTACTCTACATTTCTGATCCCACTTCCTTCCAATGAGCCTGGGAGGCAGCAGATGATGACCCAAGTTCTTGGGTTCCTGCCACCCATATGGGAGATCTGGATGGAGTTTCAGGATCCTGAATTTATCTGGACAGCCCTGGCTGTTGTGAGCATTTGGGGAGTGAACCAACAGATGGAAGAGGTCTCTCTCTGTCTCTCCCTCTCTCTGTCACTCTGCCTTTCAAATAAATAAATAGGGCTGGTACTGTGGCACAGCAGGTTAAAGCCCCAGCCTGCAGCACCGGCATCCCATATGGGCTCCAGTTCAAGTTCCAGCTGCTCCACTTCCAATCCAGCTCCCTGTTGTGGCCTGGGAAACAGTGGAAGATGGCCCAAGTCCTTGGGCCCCTGCACCCACATGGGAGACCCGGAGGAAGCTCCTGGCTCCTGGCTTCAGATTGGCTCAACTCTGGCTGTTGCAGCCATTTGGGGAGTGAACAAGCAGATGGAAGACCTCTCTCTCTCTCTCTCTCTCTCTCTCTCTCTCTCTCTGTATGTGTGTGTGTGTGTGTGTGTGCCTCTCTCTGTAACTCTGTCAAATAAATAAATCTTAATAAATAAATAAACCTTTAAAAATGACAGAAATGTTTCATACGTCGTCTTCATGCAGTTGTGCTGAGCACCACATGAAATCATGATAGAGCTCCTTCTGGGGTAATGCTTTAGTATCCGAAGTACAGTCACACATGTAGCCCTCCTGCCAGTTCCAGAGGAAAGTCAGATCTTGGGAAGTCAGCATCCTCCGCGGGCCAAGCAGAAGGAAGCACGAGAGAATCCCAGGGGACTGGGGCTCCCATGTCCACCATGCCACTGCCTGCTCCCTGCCTCCCTGGCCCAAAAACCGATTGCTACTGGTATTTCTTATTTCTTCTTCACTGACACACCAAAGCTCATACAGGAGCCCGAAGTTTTGATTGCGGAGGCAGTTAAGCAGAATGTTACTTTCACTCACTTTTTAAAAGGTTTTTTATTCATTCATTTTCTTTATTTGAAAGGCGGAGATACAGAGACACACAGATCTCTCATCTGTTGGTTTATTCCCCAAATGCTTGCAACATCTGGGGATGGCCTATGTCAAAACCAAGAGTTGGGAACCCACTCTGCATCTGCCACATGGGAGGCAGAGCCCCAAGTACTTGAGCCATCACAGGCTGCTTCCCAGTGTATATTGGAATGGGGAGAAGAGCCAGAGATCGAACCTAGCCACTGCAGTACAGGATGCAGAGTACCAAGCTGTGACTTGACTTCTAGGCCAAATGCCTACCCTTTGAATGGTTCTCTAAACAAGTTTCCCAGCATCACCAACCACACAGGACACAACCCAGGTACAGCTATTGGAGAGGCTCTGTATTAACTGGACCCCTGGAAAACCAAAGGAGCCTGCCCTCCCCAGGGCTGTTGTAATGCCCAGGACATGCTCATTCCTTGATAGACTTTTCTTGGTTACTCTCCACTCACTTCGATGGAGACACACCAACCCCACAAAGGAGCTGTGACTCAGGCAGTGGTCAGAGAGACCAAATGCAGTGGTGTAGTCACTTAGTTAATCATAAATCACGTTTATTCTCTTCTACTCCCGAAGACCAGAGTTTGCCCTTCCCAAAACCAGTCCACATCCTCCATTGAGTAATGGGTTTGACAACCCCAACTCAAACACAAGTCTGTCCAGAGCACAGACTTATCAGAGCTGCTTGGAGTAAACCTGGGAAGGCGCACGGAGCGAGAACAATGGCGCCCTGGCTAGAGGGCAGGCATTATCGGCCTGCCATCAGAACAGAGCCCACACTTGTTTTCCTTTCTGGGGAGCGTGTGAGCTGGTTCCCGTGTACAGTACCAGGCGGTGTAAAAGGTGGCCTCTGTGTTTGTGAGAGCTGTTGACACAAGGTGGGGTCCAGGTGATGTAGGCTGATTCCCGCCCTATTTTTCTGATAGCCATAAATGAGAGAAACAACTCGGGCCCCTTTGCCCAGAACTCAGGTGTTCCACGTTCCTGGGGATGGAAGCTTTTTGCCTACTGGGGAGAGTTGTACCTTCCCTTCCATGGACTGATGTGTGAGAAAGACAGCACCACAATGAAGGAATGCCATTTTGGTGAAATATCATATACCATTGGTACTACAGAGACAATACCCTAAGCACCTCACAGATACTACCCAACACCAGGCCTTAGAATCCTCAGGCAACCCCTTGAGTTGTCTGGGGCCTACCCAACAGGCTAAGGAAGTGCCTATCACTCAACCTAAACTCTGGCTCAAAGGCCAGACCATGGCTTAAAATATCTCCCATTTTCGGTGGTAATTCACATGACCCATGGATTTGTGAGGGATCATACCAGAAGTTAGCTTTGTTTCTTTCTGCCTCTGGTCCCTCTAGAAGTAATAAATATTCCAGCTCAATTTAAAATGCCAAGTGGCCTAACTCCCCTGATTTAAAGCCTTTTGGCGTATATTTTGGCAATCACCATTATTCCTAGCCTAGACTTCTCTCTCCACCTGGATTTTTCCATCCTCTTTCATGCAGTTGAGTATTGTAAGCTACTTGAAATTCTCATTGGGAAGCAGTGAGCTCTAAGTCAAAATTAAGACACTTCTAGAAGGGAGCTTATGCACCCTTTCTATTTGAAGACTTTGTGAAAGAGGAGTATGGAAGCAGAACCAGGCTGTAGGGACTTTGGGAAATTGGGACAGGTCAAAATTTAAGTCATGAACCCAGGTCTTCTTTTTTCTTTTCTGAGCTAGTGTGGGCTTCTATCTCAGACTCAAAGCCCAGTTCCTCCCCTCAACCAGCTTGTAAACTGGATGGATGACTCAGCCTTTTTGAGCCTCAGTTGTGCCCTCTGTGAGTTTGTAGGTCACTCTACAGAAAGTTCTTGACTTCCTGCATATGATGAACCCTGGCCTAGCACCCAGGGGGTTAACAGATTTCCTCTCTTTCTTTCTTCTGTTTGCAGTCAACTCTTCTTCATTCTGTGGTCATGTATTTAAAATATATCAGGGAATCAGGCCAGAAAGCACACAGCACATATTTTTACACAATGGAAATAGCACATATTTTTACACAATGGAAACAGCATTTTGTTCTTTGGTTTTTTAGCATGGAAGCTAATGCAGTGGTTAAGAGAATGGGATGGAGCCAGTCAGTCTGGATCCAAACCCTTAGGCCCACTTACAAGCACTGGGCCAATGACCTAATCTTTCTAGGCCCTGGTTTCTCCATCTGTAAAAAGAGGATAGTATTATGCATGTCATATGTATTTGAAAAATCCAATGAGATAATCCAAGTGAAGTGCATTATGTGGTGCTTGGCATATAATATGCACCCAAGTAATGTCAGCTATGGTTGGTCACATTATAATTATTATTATGACGATTGGTAGGTTATCAACATTATCCAGATTGGGAACAAGAGAAAATGTGTGCAGCTCTTTGCATCTCAAACTTACTATATGGGCCTGACATTGTGGCAAGGCGAGTTAAGCTACCACCTGTGATGCCAGCATCCCATATGGCACTGGTTCTAGTCCTGGTTGTTCCTGCTAATGGCCTAGGAAAGAAGTGTAAGATGGCCCAAATGCTTGGGACCCTGCACTGATGTGGAAGACCTGGACAGAGTTCTAGACTCATGGTTTCTGCCGGGCCCAGTCCTGGCCATTGCAGCCATTTAGGGAGTGAACCAGCAGGTGGAAGATCTCTCTGTATCTCCCTCTCTCTCTCTTTCTCTGTAACTCTGCCTTTCACAGAAACAAAAATAAAATCTTTTTAAAAACTCACTGTCTTAATCTTTATTAATAGTAGTAGTAGTGTGGGGGAAAAAACGGGCCCCTTCTCCATCTCCTGGATGTCATTAGCTGTGTGACAATATTTTGTGTTATTACTTAATTGGGGTCAGGCCCTATGCTAGGTACTTTCCATGCATTACCTTCCTCATAACAACCTGTGTACTCTGTTGTTTTATTTTTCTGTTTCACAGCCAAGTTAAAAAGGTGTAGTGAGAGAAGTTCACTTAGCCTAAATCACACTGTAAGTGGCAAACGAGAAAAGACTCTTCATTAACTGGGCTTCAAGGATCAAAAAGATCAGACTAATTATGACCTCTCAAATTCCCTTCCAGCACCAACATTCATTGTTCTAAACCAAAAGTAGGTTTTGTTTTATTACTGTCTGCTCTACAGGTGAACATAGTAACTTGGATCAAGTCTGAAGGATAAAGCTGTTGTGGCTTTTAAGAAATTTTTTGCTCTAGCAAATTCTATGTAAATTGGCTCACTTCTCCCTATACCACCTCTACACCCCTAAAGCCTTCAACAAACTCTTGCCACACATTAAGTTCCCCATGTCTTTCTCATATCCTCTTTGCCCTTCCAACGTCTACCTTCTGCCAACAAAGTCTACAGCCTTCCCTCCTCCCTCTGCCATCCCTACACCCTGTGCCACCTCGCTTTCCATCTGCCAAGTCTAATGGCCATCTCACTAAACATTATCAAGTCCCAATTCCAACCAGTGACAGCACTCAGAGACCAAAGTAGCTTCAGAAAGGCCAGGTAGGACTCTAGAAGTGCAAGGGGCTGATGGGATCCTCCTCTCCACATAGATCCATACACCTGTGGGTGGTTCCTTGAGGCCAGGAATTCTTCAGTGTTATCGTGCATGCAAATTGTCAGAGGATCTTATGAAAGGCAGCCTGGTTGGGTGGATCTGGCATGGGGCCTGTGATTCTGCATTTCTTCCTAAGGATGCTGAGCTGCTGGTCTGGGCTGTACACCTTATCTCTGTTATGCCTCTCAACACCCCTTCACAAAGTGTGTGCTGCTCACACTTATAGATGAGAACCCGGCTCCAGGAGGTTGAGAGATGTGCCCATGGACCCTGAGCTGGAGAGTAGTAGAGCTGGGATCTGAACCCAGCCATGTCTTTCTGACTCTATGCAGCAAAAATAAAAGCAGAGAAAACACACATGCATTCACACGCACACACATGCACACACACACACACAGGAACACAGGAACCCACAAACATGTGTGTCTAATGATGTCAAAGACATTTAATTGTCTTAATTAATTATTAATTAACATTAATAATTATTCATGTCATTTTAATAGCATGAACACTCACGGACAATTGGAGAAAACTCACAGTCCTGCACATTGTCAGCACTTGGTCAGCCTGGGCTCCGTGGGCGTGTGCTAGACCAGCCGGGGCCCTGTTGTTGGGAGGCCTGTTCCTTTCATTATGGCCAGCCCCATGCAGCCTCTTTCTAAACGTTTGCCTTGAGATCCCATACTTTCTTTCTGTTACTGATGAAACTTAGCGACTCTAACACTTTGTCTCTCCAGCCACCCAGCCCCACAGAGAATCTCACAGAGAGCCATATCCTAATTAATGTGAAATATGAAAGTAAGAGTGTAAATAATCGGGATCATTAGCAGTGAGTCACTGCCACCTCACCAAGTTGAAGTAGGACATTGTAAAGTCAGCAAGTAAAGGGGTGTAGCCTTGGCTTCTCCCCAGGGATAAAAACTCTCTGCCAGGCCCATTCTGGAAGCCTTGCAGGGCCCCTACAGTCTAGGTGGAATATGAGTATGGGGTGGAGATAGAAACAGGAAGACACAAATTAAACAGGAAAAAAACAGAGGGTGGGCATTTGGCACAGCAGTTGAGTCGCTCCTTGGGGTATCTGTATCCTATATCAAATTGCCTGGGTTCCACTGACAGCTCTTCTACTCCAATTCTAGCTTCCTGCTGATGCTCATTTTGGGAGGCCACAGGTGATAGCTCACATACTTGAGTCCCTGCCACCATGTGGGAGACACGGGTTGAGTTCTCTTGGTTTCAGCCTTGGCTCGGTGCTAGCTGTTGTGGGCTTTTGGGAAGTGAACCAGCAGGTACGAGGTCCCTCTCGGTCTGTCTCTCTGCCTTTCAAATTAATTAATTAATTAACTAAAGCTCAAGTATGAGAGCTTATGGAAGATGAAACTTAAAAATATATGGTTATTTCAAAATGCATACATAATTTTCTCATAACACACATTTTCCATGATATTTTGAAGACTTCATGTACACAAAAGATTATTCCTGGGCAGCTCTCCTGTGAGTGAGGCCAGAATGCCAGCAGAGCCCACAGGAAGAGCTGCTGGGGCTGGGTGCACAGGACAGTATCATGGAGGGGCAGGACTTCGGCTGAGACAAGAGGGAAAAATGGGATTTAGAGACAACAGCCTTCTAGGTAGAAGACAGGGCCAGGGGCCCAGGGCCTTCAGGGTATTCTCAGCATGGGGAGGAAAGGGTGGTGGACTGTCTGCAGGTAGAAGACTGACTACCTGGGGCTCTTTGCAAGCTGCCACTCTGTTGGGGAGTGCTAGTGGGGAGGTGGCCTTGGGGGAGTCAGTAGTAGGCCATCCATGGTCAGAGAGTGGCAGTGGACTCTGTTTTCCCCACCTAGTAGGTACACAATGGAAAGGACTCAGACACACCTGTTCGAACCTCAGATACTTGCAGCTGTAGCATGAAAGTGATAAGGACTTCTCATAGTATCATAGTGTTCTCTCTGCAGGCTCTCACTTAAAGGCATACATTTTAAGAAGGACTAGGTTGAGTAGGTGAAGGGGATGTTAAAGGTCCGGGGTGGGGGGTGAGGGGTGGCTGCAGCTGCCTCGCTCTGACTCTCAGGTCATTTGCAATTTGGTGACTCATATCCTGGTTGCAGAGCTGGTCAAGAGTACACTTGGGTCAGCTGCCTCATGTCCAGGATATCCCCAAGGGATGGAGATGGGAAGAGGAGCTAGAATAGTCTAGAACTTTTGTAGGAGGTGGCTTCTCCATTAACAAAGGGTCCCAAGGCCTCTCTTGGGTCAATCCTGGTTGTCAAAGAACAAGCAAACAAGTCCAAACAGGCCTGAAGAGGCAGAAGCACTTAAGACACCTCCCACACACCTGCCACAGCCCCTGCCCAGGGGCCTCCCCTGAGGCCAACAAGGATCAAGGGCAAGGCAGCCCCCAGGCGCCTGAGGCAGGACAGAGCCGGGGCCCAAGTGAAGGCTGTGCAGTTTGCCTTTTTGCTAACAGATTAGATGAACAAACAGTACAAGGTCTCTCAGAACAATGCGCCCCAGAAAGCGCTGGGCCAGAAGGACGTGAGTCCGAGGTTCCTGACTCAAGACCAAAGCACAAGGACCAAAGGTGAAAGGTCTGTGGCCACCCTGGGAGTGACCCCTGGCTGCTGAGGCTGCTCCCTCACGGTGATCTCAAAGGCGATTCCTGGCCTGGGGCTCAGAGGACTGTTGCCTTCAATGATTCATCATTCAGCAAAAAGTCAAATTCTATTTGGAAAACAAACATTTCCTGCATATCCATCCAAGTGGGACACTCTCGCATGATTACGCTATTTATCATCAGAACAACCCTGTCATTTAGGTATTTTTAATCCCCATTTTCCATGGAAGACATACAGACTCAGAGAATCTGCTCCAAGTTCCAATGCTGGGAAGTCGCGGCTCCAGGATCCCATTCTCAGTTTCATTCATTCCCGTCCCACCGTGTTTCCCAAGCTACCACCACAGCCTCTTCCGCCACAAAGCCTGCCTCAAGAGGCAAGGGAGTTTTGTAAACCAAAGCTTTCTTGCCTGCATTTCTCACAGTCCAGGAAATCACAGCCTCTGGCTGCGCTTCCACATCACCCACACCTGCCCGTGCCTCTGTAGACTGCCTGCTGCACTGGGAGAAGCGTTGCTACAGCAACCATGGCTGCTCACAGAAATACTGTCATTCATTGAGCATCCGCTTGTGTTCTGCTCATGAGTTTACGCGGATGATCTTGCTTATTCCTAAACTCTACCAATTTTCGATATTAGGGTCCTGAAACAGAAAGATAAAGCCACATGCTCAAGATCACACAGGCAGGAAGTGGATGAACTGGGATTTGAACCTATGAATGCTGACTCCAAAGTGTGAATCTGAGCACTGATTCTGATAGACACAGTGCGTATACAACCTGCTCTCTCTCTTTTCCTGTCTTGGTCATTTTGGAAATGATCAAAACAGGAAATAAATATATGACAAATAAACTCATCCCAGGACCTTTACACAGGAACTAACATTACCATCTACCCAGATGCTCTAGCTAAATATCTAAGCGCTCATGATTCAGTATATTTGCACACACTGATTATTGCAAAACAGGCAGAGGGACCGGCTCTGTGGCGTTGCTGGTAAATTCAGCATCCCACGTAGGCACTGGTTCGAGTCCCAGCTGCTCCACTTCTGATCCAACTCCCTGCTGATGCATCTGGCAAGATAGCAGAAGATGGCCCAAGAACTTGGGCCCCTGCCCCTACGTGGGAGACCAAGAGGAAGATCTTGGCTCCTGACTTCAGATCAGCCTAGCAGCCATTTGGGGAGTGAACCAGTGGAGGAAGGAACTCTCTTTCCCTCTCTCTCTTACTCTCTCTCTCTCTCCCTCTCTCTTACTCTCTCTCTCTCTCTGTCACTCAGCCTTTCAAATAAATAAATAAATCCTTGGAAAAAAAACAGGCAGAGCCTTATTTAACCGAACCTCAGATTATTCTATGCAACAGAATTTGAATCTATTAACGTGGTGATTATTCTCCCTGAGCTGGGGGCATCAAGTCTCTCCAGTCTTTCACTCTGAAACATATTTATACCGTGATGCTAACTGTAAGTCTCTGTCCACAAGTGCTGTCCCTTCTTCAAACAGCTGAGCTAACCAGCCTAAAACAAATAGAAACTTATGACTAGTCACATTGTTTTCACTTCTAAACAAATGAACGGGAAAGCACACTCATTACCAACGTATTTGTTCACTGTAATCACCATCATTAAAACCAGTAAAATTTAAACCTTATAAGCGCTTCGCTTCTAGAATCTGAGGAGATGGGTGGGGGTAGTGACCTAAAAACAGTGTAGAAGTCACCTTCATCCAATAAAAGAACTTTCCCAGCCTTTAACAATCCAGATGTACTTCAGCAAAAACAGCAGAATCCAAAGCAACAGAAAAAGTTATTACTTAAAAATGGATCCGGAAAAAAGTTTGACAAGGATGGGGGAAAAAAAGGACTCACGTATCACTGGCTCTGATCTCCAGCTTGGTCAACAAGGTGTTCATTCCCAGAGTCCATGTGATCTTTGTGGCATGATGCAGGCTAGCAGTGTCCACCCCAACAAGATCTGCAGTGTGACAGCCCCTCTGATGTCCCCAAAAGCTGCAGAGGTTAAAAAAAAAAAAAAAGACACTGATTCTCCAATACTGTACTGGCAGTCTTGCCAAGTTTACTTTATCCATATTGTAAACATTCCCTTTCCTTAGCTGAGACCTTTCATTTGGAAGTGTTTGGAGCCAGGCAGCCTTCCGGTGTCAAAGACCTGGGGTGGTGGAAGAAGACACTCGCTCCCACTGAAACAAAACCCGCTCCCACTGAAACAAGTGTAGTCACGGTCTGATTTTGAAAGGCCCCTTGGCTCTCACCTTAAGAAGTCATCAGAGCCTTAAAGAATGGAGTTGCCAAATGGCATAAACACAGTGACTGTTGTGTGCTGTCTGTGACACCACTGTTTGCTCCGAGGTTCACTGTGCCCATGAAACAAGACCCACCAGCTAGACCACAGAAGTAGCTGCCACCTAAAAACCCATGCAGGACCAACTGCCCAGGAAGTATAGAAAGTCCTTTTCTGTGCAAGCAGTGTTTTAAAGCCTTCATCAAAGCACTGTTGTGAATGTTTTAAACTTTTGCAAACCTGTTTTTATGTTAGAGAGAATCACGCTATGACCGTAAGGGCAACTACTTTGTCCAGTATTATTCCACTAAATCTGTTGCAAGATCCTTGACTATGACCTTATATTAATGAAGTGAAAGAGCCCATCCTATATGCTCCTGGCATCCCACAAGCTTCACTTCCAATCTAGCTCCCTGCAGATGGCCTGGCAAAGCCATAAAAGATGGTCCAAGTGCTTGGGCTCCTGTACCCACGAGGGAGACCCAGAAGAAGCTCCAAGCTCCTGGCTTCAAATTGATCCAGCTCTGGCTGTTGTGGCCATTTGGGGAGTGAACCAGTGGATGGAAGACCTCTTTCTCTCTGCCTCTCACTGTCCGTAACCCTACTTCTCAAATAAATAAATAAAATCTTAAAAACAACAACAACAAAAAAGATGACAATCATTCAACCCTCAAATAACCTAACATACATCCACAATCAGGAAACCTGTCAGGTTGACATTTCTATTCTTTCCTTAATGACTTGTTTAGTCAGCTGAAGGCCTGTTATTAGTGTATCAAAAGAGGTTGTTTGTTTTTCAACCTGCACAGAGCAGAATTCTCCATTTCCATTCTTTCTTAGGGAGGGAGAGAGTACTTTGAATATGTTTTAATAGAAAGAGGAAGGGTTTTGAAAACAGAAGGATCTTTATTCAAATTTCAGATTCAACTATTTCACTTCCTGGGCCTTGGCACCAGCAGTCAGCCCTAAGCTGCACAAGGTTTGCAGGTGATTAAATGACACAAGCTGGGGTCTGCCACATGAGAGAAGCCCCCCAGTTTTCTAACCCTTTCTTGTGCTTGTGTCCCATCCCCTGCACACACACACACACACACACACCCGCCTCAGGTGACTGAGATGTTGGTTGCCTGAGCCCTGACCACAGGCCAGGGATGGGCCAGGCCCGGCATTGCCAAGATTCTTTCTATTATTCCCAAATTCTTCTCATTTTTCTAAAATGAGAAGGACCCTCTGTCCTTTCCCTCTCAGTCAAATGAAAGGGTATCATCTCCACAATAAAACTCGCTTTACTTTTCCCTTTGGCCTGTTGACTTCACCCTGTCAGCCCCCATAGCTTCCTGAGGAGTGATGCAAGCACTGGAAGGAATTCCTGCCCAGCTCTCTCACCTGTCCTCGCTGAAGCCTGGCTTGCACATGACAACTATTTCATGGGATTTGGGGACCAGAAGACCTAAAGAGCCTGCAAGCAAGTTACGTGTGCATTGGTGCTGTCTTTGGATGCTTACAGCTGAAAAGGAGTCACTGGTTTTAAATTAAATATTCCTCATTTCCTGAGCCACCCCTCATGTGATAGATTTTATAGTTGATGGGCCATGTGGCCTGAGCTATTAGCCGAGGTCCTGCAGTGCCCACATCCTGCCCACTGGCTCTGCAATCAGGAGGCTGACAACCACCCGGCCAGCCACCCGTCACCATCCCTGCTGGTGACACTCTCCCCCAGCAAGCCACCTCCCTTCCCCCAGCTTTCCCAAACATCTTGGGCATCTCAAACAATCCCAATTACACTCAGGTTGTTTAAACAAACAGCAGCACAATTCCCCAGAGCAGAGCCCCAGCTGAGGGATTCCCTTGAGCTGACTCTCACCACTTCCACCCCCCACTGCAAGCCACTTTCTGGGAAGGGCAGCCCCATCACAGACAATAGGCTCTGGGTTAACAGTGGGTAGTTTTCCGTGTCTAAATGTTTGCAGACACTTGGTGAAGTGTCTCAGGCCAAGTTTCCAAAGGACAATACCTCCACACCACTGCGTTTGTTTAAGAAGGCAATCCCAGATAAGAGGGGGTTGCCTCCCCTCTTCAAAAGCCAAGAATGCAAGACAGGGGCTGGAGGCAGTGCTGGGGGAGGTTATGGCAAATTCCACTCAACCAAGGAATCCTTGAGTCCCTCTCTCCACTCCCATACTTCCTCAAAAGAATAGACTTAGCCCAGGAGAAGGTGAAGTCGAGGTAGGGATTTTCTAAAGCATCTTCAAGATAAGACAACTAGGACAAGGAAGGGTTCCGCAGCTGAATTGCATCCAGGAGATTCAACAGTTGCTTATGACTTCTTGACCAGGAATTCAGTCCCTGTAGAAGGACTGCCTGGCCAGTCAATGGCCAACACCTGACATAGTCTGCTGGCGCAATGAAAAGAAAAGAAGCAGCTGTAGTCACTCCAGGCGGGCTCTGCTTGCCCTGCCACCAAGCCTGTGAGGACCCACTGACGATTTGATCGATACCATCACTCACCCAACAAATGGCTATAGGTTGTCTACTTAGACTGAACCTCTAATGGTATGAGGGGAAGAGAGGTGAAGCCTGGACTCTTGTATATATAGGAAGTGGTTAGTGGCTTAAGAGAGGAGGAAACAAAGATGGCAGAAGTTCAGAGATTGGATGACTTCCAGCTGAGCTGAGGGGCGAGGATCTGAGCAAAGCCAACCTCTCTCGGGATAGGAGGTTTTTGTATGAGCCCTGGAATGACGGGATCAATGCAGGTGAGAGCCAGCTCCACACCCTTCCTCTGGACAGGCTCTTTAACACACAGTTCTAGTTCTTCCTACTTCTCTGGGTCCTTCAGTCACCAAAACAGGTAGTCCTATATTTTCCTATATATTCCTATACTTTTCAAATAATAGACTTAGAGAATTTCTTGAAAGCTATAGATTCCATATCCATAAGAATATATATGTATATATGTACATATATAAATATGTACATATATATACATATATATATATAAAATACAGCATGCAATCACCAGGGCTTGGACTTTTGCAGGAATCGCCCATTAAGAATCCTGGATATTAGATCTTGGCAGACCCATTTTTGTTTGGGAAGTTGAGAGAAAAGTTTCTATTATCTTTATGTTTGAAAAATTTTTTAAAAATTAAATAATATATTCAGAGATGAGTGTTGAGATGCAGCAAGTTAAGCTTCCACTTGGAACACCTGCATCCCATAAAGGAGTGACAGTTGTAGTCCTGGCTACACCCCTTCCCACCCAGCTCTCTGCTATTGTACCTAGGAAAGCAGTGGAGGATGGCTCAAGTGCTTGAGACTCTGTTACCCATTTGGGTGACCTAGATGGAGTTCTGAACTTCTGGCTTTGGCCTGATCCAGCCTGAGCTGTTGTGGCCATTTAAGGAGTGAACCAGTAAAAGGAAGATTCTCTCTCTCTCTCTCTCTCTCCCTTTCAAGTAAATAAATCAATCTTAAAAATAAAAAACAAAATATTTGGAAAAAATTAATCTGTGCTGAAGGTTTACATTTTTCTTGTCATTATTGTTTAAATAAAACAATATAAAAACTACTGGGGCCTGCACTGTGGCATAGCAGGTAAAGCAGCCGCCTAGTGTGCTGGTATCCCATATGGGCACTGGTTTAAGTCCCGGCTGCTCCACTCTGCTCCACTCTGCTGTGGCCTGGGAAAGCAGTAAAAGATGGCCCAAACGCTTGGGCCCCTGCAACTACATAGGAGACCCAGAAGAAGCTCCTGGCTCCTGGTTGTGGATTGGCACAGCTCCGGCCATTGTAGCCATCTGGAGAGTGAACCAGCAGATGGAAGACCTCCCTCTCTCTGCCTCTGCCTCTGTAACTCTGCCTTTCAAGCAAATAAATAAATCTTTTTAAAGAAAAACTATTTATATAGCATTTACTTTAGGTAAAATAAGTCATCTAGAGATTATTTAAAGCATATGGAAAGATTGTATAGATTTTATACAAATAAGATATTTGAGCAGGGACTCGCTTTGTGGCATAGTAGATAAAGCTACCATCTGGAACACCAGCATCCCATATAGACACTGACTCAAGTTCCAGTTGTGCCACTTCCAATCCAGCTCCTGCCAATGGGCCTGGGAAAAGCAGCAGAAGATGGCCCAAGTGCTTGGGCCCCTGCACCCACATGGAAATCCCAGATGGAGTTCCAGGCTCCTGGCTTTGACCTAGCCCAGCCCCAGCCATTGCTGCCATCTGGGCAGTGGACCAGCAGATAGAAGACACCTCTCTCTCTGTCTCTCTAACTCTGCCTTTCAAATAAATGAGATAAATCTTTTTAAGAAAAAGATATTTAATCATCCATGGATTTAGTATCTGCAGGGCATCCTAGAACCAATTCTCCAGATATCTAAGTACAACTGTAATCAAAATGGCATTGCCCCCAAATGCAAAATCTTAGAAAACTGCACAACAGCCAATCAGCCTGTGGATGGCATGGCAGTGAAGGGATAGCTCAGCTTCATCACCGTAAGGATAACTCCTGTTTACCCTTTCGGAGTCACAGCCACTTCCCCTCCACACCCCAACTCCTTAATACCTGAAAAGTACCATCCTTTTGTTCATATCTATACTTTTGTTATTTCAAGAATAAAGGAAATCATAGAGTAGAACCTTTTGAAA
Organism: Sylvilagus floridanus; assembly: GCA_949820135.1. Classification (NCBI taxonomy): domain Eukaryota; kingdom Metazoa; phylum Chordata; class Mammalia; order Lagomorpha; family Leporidae; genus Sylvilagus; species Sylvilagus floridanus. The sequence goes on along the minus strand of OX463226.1, from coordinate 72,195,862 downwards.
TTGCCGTTTTGTTCACCCAGCATAATACCCTTGAGGTCCATCCAAAATGCTGTGTATATCAGACCTCAGTTTCTCTTTATTGCTGAATGGTATTCCATGCAATGGATATACCATAGTTCAAACACTATGTTGAAAGATTTCCTAGGTTGTTTCAAATCTTACTAGCAAGAATAATGCTAAAGATAAGTTTTTGTGTAGCCATGTTTTTATTTCTCAGGGACAAATGCCAGAAGTCTAATGGGTGAGCTAAATCATAGTTGCACACTCTGTCATCTAAGAAACTGTGTACCAGAGGGGCTAAACCATCTTACATTCCCACCAGCCATGTCTGCTGGCCTTCTGCATGTCTTCACCAGCAAAAATGATGTTCTCACAACTTTGTACCTGGTCATTCTGATGGGTCTGTGGTGAAATCTAATTATGATTTTAATTAATTCCCTAATGACTGATGACATTGGACATCTTCTAATGTGTTTATTTACCATTTGTGTATCCTCTTTACTGAAATGACTTCTCCTTGCCTTTTGCCCATTTTCTACTTGGATCATTTGGTGTTCATATTATTGCATTTTGAGGGTTCTTTATATATTCTAGATACTATTCCTTTGTCAGCTACATTGTTTGCAAATATTTTGTCTTAATTGCCAAGTTATTCTTTCATCTTATTCACAAGGTCTTTCAGGGAGTGAAAGCTTTTAATTCTAATGAATTATTGTTTATCAATTTTTTTTTGACAGGCTAAGTGGACAGTGAGAGAGAGAGACAGAGAGACAGAGAGAAAGGTCTTCCCTCTGTTGGTTCACCCTTCAATGACCACCGCAGCAGGCGCGCTGATCTGAAGGCAGGAGCCAGGTGCTTCTCCTGTTCTCCCATGGGGTTCAGGGCCCAACCACTTGGGCCATCCTCCACTGACTGCACTCCTGGGCCATAGCAGAGAGCTGGACTGGAAGAGGGGCAACCGGGACAGAATCCGGTGCCCCGACCGGGACTAGAACCCAGTGGGCTGGCGCCGCTAAGTGGAGGATTAGCCTATTGAGCCTCGGCGCCGGCCGCTTATCAGTTCTAAAAATAGACCGTTTCTTTGCCTAGCCCTGGATGTTTCCTTTATCATTTTTAGAGTCCATAATCAAGTTTGACTTAATTTTTATTTAAGATATAAGACTTAAGTTGAAGTGCTTTTATTTGTTCTTTGCCTATGGATGTTCAATTGCTCTAGCTGTTTATAAAAGGCTATCTTTCCTTCATTGAATTGCGTTTGTGCATTTGTTAAAAATTAGTTGGGTATATTTGTGTGAGTCTATTTCTGGTTTCTCTACTCTCTTCCTTAATCTATGTACATATCTTTCTGCTAATAGCACACAATTTTAGCTTCCATAGCTATGTGATGTCTTAAAATCAGGTAAATTGATGTTGTTACTTTGTTCTTTCTTAAAATTATTTCAGCTATTTTAGTTCCCTGACTTTTCCATGTAAGTGTTAGAATAATTAAATCTTTCTGGAACTTTTATGGAATTGAATTAAACCTGTATTTCAATTTGGAAGAAACTAACATTTATAATGATGACTCTTTCCAATCCTCAGTGTAGTAGATCTCTCCATATGTTAAGGTCTTATCTGACTTCATTTATCAGCATTTCCTCTTTTAGTTTTTTGAATTCTCAAAATTTTATCAGCATGCATATATACATATTTTTGCAATATTTCAACACATGTGTACAGCATAAATTGATCAATTCAAGTAAATAATATCTCTACTTCATTATCTTTTCTTCATATTTGGAGGATATAAGCTCCTCTCTTCCAGTTCTTCACACATTATTGTGAACTAGAGTCACCTCACTGTGTTGTAGAACACTGGAGCTTGCTACTTGTATCTGTGTTTTGGCTCCTGCTATCCAATCCCCCTCCATTTTCCTCTACTCCCACCTTTCCCAGTCTCTAGTACTCACTACCCTAAGTTAGGATCAACTTTTTCTTTTTTAATAAAATGATTAATATATTTATTTATTTGAAAAGTAGAGTTACAGAGAGAGAGGGGAGAGAGAGAGAGAGAGAGAGAGAGAGAGAGAGATATCTTCCATTTGCTGGTTTACTCCCTAAATGATCGCAACAGCCAGGGCTGGGCCAACCAGAAGCTAAGAGAGCCAGGAGCTTTTTCCAGGTCTCCCAAGTGGGTGCAGAGGCCCAAGTACTTGGGCCATCTTCCGCTGCTTTCCCAAATACATTAGCAGGGAGCTGGATCAGAAGTGGAGCATCCGGGACTTAAACTGGTGCCCATGTGGTATGCCGGCACTGCAGGCCATAGCTTTAACCCACTGAGCCACAACGCCAGCCCCCAGATCAGCTCTTTTTAAACTTCCACATATGAGAGAGAACATACAGAATCTGTCTTTCTCTGTCTGGCTGATTTCACTTAACATAATGACCTCCAGTTCCACCCATTTTGCTGCAAATGTCACAATTTCATTATTTTTAAGACTGCATAATATTTCCTTATGTACCACATTTCACCTAGTCATCCATTAGTGGAGGCCTAGGTTGATTCCATATGTTGGCTATTGTGAGTAGAGCCTCAGTGAACATGCGAGTGCAGGCATCTTTTCAGCATAGTGTTTTCATTTCCTTTGGAAATGAAGTGGGATAGCTGGATCATATAGTAGACCTATGATCTATTTTTAGTTTCTTGAGGAATCTCCAAGCTGTTCTCTATAGTGACTGCATAAATTTACATTCCCACCACAGTGTATTATGGTTTCTTTTGCTCATGCCCTCATCAGCATTTGTTATTTTTATATTTTTGATAAAGTCAATCTAACTGGAGTCAGGTAACATCTCATTGTGGTTTTGATTTGCATTTCCCTATGCGTACTGATACTGAATATTTTCCCATACATTTGTTGATCATTTGTATTTCTTCTTTTAAGAATTGTCTATTCAGTTCATTTGCTCAATTCTCAGTTGAATTATTTGTATGTTTTTTGGTTGTTCCTGTTCTTGTGTTTTTTTTTTTGAGTTCTTATCAGCGTTTTTTATCAATATTCAAGTTCTGTAGATATTTTGTCAGACTTAGATAACCTAAGTATCTCTCTCCTTTATTTGGAGTTATTATATGACACAGTATTTTTATTATTGTTTCCATGTTTTGTTGCTAGAAATATAACTTAGTTGTACTCATCTTGTATCCTGTAACCCTGTGAACTGATTTCCTAGTCCCAGAAGGTTTGGGGTTTTTTCTTAGATTTCTTGGGATATTCTATATAGACTATATTATCGGCAAATAGGAACAGTTTTATTTTTTTCTTTTTCATCTGTATGCTTTTTCATTTCCTTCTCTTTCCACATGTCACTGTGTAACCTTCTAGCACCACACTGAATGTGAACGGTGACAGCAGGCATCCCACTTACTCTGCTCAATCTTTCATTGGCAAGCAGTGTTCACTGTAGGTATTTTATAGCTACTCTCTATCAAACTGAAGAAGCTCTCCTCTGCTCCTATTTCCTATATTTTCTGAGAGTTTTTTTTTTTAATCAAGAACAGGTGATAGAATTTGTTAAGTGGGTCCACTGATATAATGGGTTGATATAATCATGTGGCTTTTTTCTTCCATTTTTTTTTTTAAGATTTATTTATTTGAAAGACAGAGTTACAGAAAGAGGTAGAGACAGAGAGAGAGGTCTTCTGTCCGTTGGTTCACTCCCCAGATGGCCATAACGGCTGGAGTTGCACCGATCTGAAGTCAGGAGCCAGGAGCTTCTTCCAGGTCTCCCACACAGCTGCAGGGGCCCAAGGATTTGGGCCATCTTCTACTGCTATTCCAGGCCACAGCAGAGACCGGGATCAGAATAGAAGCAGCGGGTCTTGAACGGGCGCTCACATGGGATGCCGGTGCTTCAGGCCAGGGCATTAACCTGCTGTGCCACGGCACTGGCCCCTTTCTTCTTTAGCTTATTAGCTTCCATCACCAGAGATAGTATATTTCATCACTTAGTCATGATGTGTGCTAATTTTCATCTATTACTAAATTATATTTGCTAATATTTTGTTAATTTTTGAACTTGTATTCATAAGATATATTGTTCTATAGTTTAAGTTTTTTGTCTGTCCTTGTCTGGTTTGGAGAATCAGGGTAATCCTACCTCCATAAAATGAATTGAACAGTATTTCCTCTTCTATTTTCTGGGGGGGAAATCGTGAGGAATTGATGATAAGTCTTGTTTAAACATTTGATAGAATTTGCTGGTGAAACTACCTTCACTTAAAGATTTCTTTTTTGTGGAGAGATTCATTATGAATTCTTTTTCCTTGATAATAATATGGCTATTTAAATTAATTATATACTCCATGTTGGTGAGTTGTAGTAGTTTATATTTATTGAGGAATCGGTCCATTTTAATCTTAGCTGCCACAGATCTAAATTTATAGGTATAGAATTTTTTGCAATATTTCTTCGTTGTTCCTCTTGTGGTTTCAGGATATGTAGTACAGCTCTCGTTTTATGCCTAAGAGTGGTAATTTGTCTCTTCTTTGTTTCTCGTGTTAAAGATTTGTCAATTTTATCGATCTTTTTAAAGAACCAGTCTGCATTTCACTGATTTTTCTCTAATGTGTTTCTGTTTTCAATCATGGTGATTTCTGCTCATTCTGCTTCATTAGCTTTTTCCTTACTGTCATGGGCCTGCTTTCTCTTCTTTTTCAGGACTATGTCTCTTTTCTTTTTTCTTTTGATTTATTTATTATTTGAAAGGCAGAGTTACAGGGAGGCAGAGGCAGAGAGAGAGGTCTTCAATCTGCTGGTTCACTCCCCAAATGGCTGCAACAGCTAGAGCTGCAGCGATGCGCATCCAAGAGCCAGGAGCCTCCTCCAGGTCTCCCACGTGGACGCAGGGGCCCAAGGACTTAGGCCATCCTCTACTACTTTCCCAGGCCATAGCAGAGATCTGGATTGGATGTGGTGCAGCTGGGACTCGAACCAGCGCCCATATGGGATGCCGGGACTGCAGGCAGTGGCTTTACATACTACCCCACAGCACCGGCCCCTGGACTATGTCTCTTTTCTAATATAAGCATTATCTGCTATAAATTTCCCTCTTAGCACTGCTTTAGCTATATCCCACAAATCTTAACATGTTGTACTTTCATTTTTCAGTCAGTTCAACGTATTCTATTTCCCTTGAGATTAAAAAATACTGTTCTTTTATTTATTTTCCAACCATTTGGAGATTACACTGTTATCCTTTTGGTATTGATTCCTACTTTGATTCTGCTTTGCTTACAGATACTGGATATGATTGCAACCCTTTTCATTGTATTTATGTATATTTCTGCACATTAGATGCACCCTTATGCATCTCTTGCGGGGAGTTGTTCCCGTGGTGTCGCTTTATTTAGTTATTTATTTGATGTCGCAGCTTTTTGCCTCGGCCCACCCTCCAAATGAGAGAGAACTGGGAGAGAGCTAAAAGGATGGCCCATGGGAGATACCGAACCTTCAATTTTTTAAAAATCATTTAAGGAGGGCCATTACAGGAACCCCCATTTTCCCTTCTCGGAATCTTTAATGAGGAAAGCAAAGGAGTAAAGCAAGTTTAGAATCAGCCCCAGATGGCCCCCAAGCAGGTAAATCTGAAGAAGAAATTTCCAGGAAAATTGATAACATGCAGTCATCCAGGCCCTGGACGTGCCTACCTGGTCCTATGGCGCAAGTGAGCCCACCCCGCACATCCTGGGTTCCAAATCAAGTTGTTCATCCGCTCCCATCAAAGCCTCAGGCCTGCACCCAGCCCCTTCCTGGGCTGCTGAGAACAGGGTGCGTGCTGGCTCGGAGGAGCGGGCCGGGGATGTTTTCCCAGTGGAGACCCAACCCTCGAGGGCTGCCCCTCCTGCTTTTCTCCCAGGATAAACACAAAGCTCCCAGCGGGGTGACCTCTAACTGACCCTGGGGCTGACCTAACACTCTGGTCACTCTCACCGACAGATTTGTTTATCTTGGAACCTCGGAGCCTCCGCACCCAAAAGCCCGGGGAAGACTCTCCGTCCTCCCGAGCGAGCCGCCAGTCATGGCTTAAGTGCATGTTGGACAGTTGTGTGATAGCCTGAGTTTATTTACCAAAACCTGGTGTTTATGCTGTCCAGCAACGAGTAGGGCCCACGAGCTGCTGAATTTAGTAAGCGGGGAGCCAAGTAGCAGTCCCCACGGGGCGTTCACACACACACGCTCAGAACCCTCCGAGAGCCCTGATGGCGTCTCTGTCCCCAGTCCTGGAACATCAAAGATCCCGTGGCATCTCCAGCTGAAGCGGGGTCTGGGGTCACCATTTTCCAGAGAGCTTACTGGAAGGAAATATTTGGGTACCTGAGCGGCTGACGCGACAACTGGTTTCCTGAAAATCCGAGCGGCCCTGCCACCCCTCAGGCCATGGGGAGCTCTGGCTTCCGGTCTTGAGGACTCGCCTGCGGAAGTGGTTTGTCCCCCAGGTGCTGGGGGCGGCGTCGACAAGCGAGGGTGCTGTCGTGACAGCAAAGAAAGCCGGAAGTTGTCCAAAGTCGTGAAGCTAGATGGAGCAGTAATCAACAAATCCAGGAGGAAAAGTGCATATGGAAATTGTGTGCTGAATTATTATTTGCATAAATGTTTTGCTAGATACAAGCACTCCCCCACGCCACGCCACTGGTAATCCCGAAAGGAGTAAGCGAATCCGGAAGACGGAGCTCACTCTCATTCAGAGCCAGCCCCGTGCGATGTCTTTAAGGATGGCTTTTTGAAATGGCTAAGGAAGGCAGACACGAGTGGCTGGATCCGTGAGGCCACACGTGGAAAGATGACAAGGTTGATTACAGAGGCCGGCTCCTCTCCCCCTTCCAGAAGCACATTTAAAAGAGAGCTGAACCTTGGAGGAATGCTTTTATTCGGTGGAGGCAAAGAGGAGAGAGAGAGCCAGGCTGGGCCTGCCCAGGGCAGTACCGAGGGCACTCGCCTCCTCTCTTTATCCCATTACTGCCCTGCTGCCCCGGGACTCACAAGGCCCCTCTATTATCAGCCTTGGCTTAAATAAACCTTCAGCCCCCACCCCCGCTGGCCCCATCCATCAATGTCACCTCCGCAGAGTGGCTGCCATGACAGTTCATGATCATTAACCAGCCCTGGTGTGCTTTGTGTTAAAGTGAAGACACATCAAACACAGCAACTCAGCACTGCCTTAAAGCTACAGGAGACACGGATGCGCCGGGTCTGGACTTGGCCACGCTGGACACACAGCTCTGCCGGAAGGTGAGAACTGAGCCCTGGGTACAACCGTGCCTCAGTGTCCCTCCCCATCCCCAGCTGGCATCTCAGGGGTAGAAACCAGAGGGAGAAGGGACCCTGAGAATTAGGCCAAGCAGTGACCGAGAGAGCAAAAGATCTCATATCACTGCTTCTTAAGCAGCCCCCAGCGGCCCTGGGAAGGGGCCCCTCTGGTGCCGGTCCTAGCCCCACGTCCCCAGCAGAGAGAGCCCGCAGTGAATGGCCTGCCAGCTCCCCTGGCACTGTCCTGCCCTGCACCACGCCTCTGCCATTGCGTCGCCAACCCCCGAAAGACACGGCGATGAGTAGTTTCTCACCCCATCTCACAGAGGCTCACAGCATCTAAGGAAGAGACGGCATGAAAGGTACCGTTTGTGTATCTGGGTGCTCTTGCTTCCATTTCGTGACTTCCCCCAGGGGCCCAGTGTTTAACGAACACATTTGCTTTTCTTATCGCGACTTTTCTGTAGCAAGGCCCAGCTGGGGTAAAACGACCTTGAGAGGCAGCTAGAGAGGGAACAGGGAGCTGGCTGTGCCACCCCATATTTAAGAATAACAAAAGGAAAGGAACAAACAACAGCCCTTGCGCACAGCAGTGAGTATGCAGGCTGCCCCTCCAACCCTGGATCCATTCCAGTGAAACGTATTGGGCTCCTCCCACGTGCCAGGCATAGAGTTATGCCCCACGGTTATAAAGACCCCAAAGCCAGTCATAACTCTTCAAGAGCTTGGACTCCATAAGGAGAGACAAATAAAATATCTCTAATGGAGAAGGGCTTTGGGGGAGTAAAGAATGAGGGTGGGGGGAGTAGAGATGAGGCCTTCCGATACTTATGGCCAATGGGCCCCATCTTCAGATACAGGAGAAAGAATTCAGCATCGAAAGGGGAGACTCCACAGCACTGGCAGTGGTAGAAAAACCAGGCAGGACACTCAGCGTCCTGTGGGCCCGTGCTGTAGCCTTCAGCCCCAAGGGGCCACTGAGCACTTGAGATGAGGCTGGTCTGAATTGAGAGGTGCCAATCAACGTGAAACACACAGATGGTTTCAATGACTTCGTATGAGGAAAAGAATGTAGACTTTCTTGGTCATAATTTTTATATTGATTACATGTTGAAAGGATAATATGTCAGACACAAATGAGTTAAATAAAATACCGTATTAAAGTTAAGTTCACCCATTTCTCTTTTTTTAAAAAAAGATCATCTAATAAAGTCAACTTTAAATTATAAAACTGGCTCACATTTGTGGCTGCCATTATAGTTCTGTTGTGGTAGGCGGGCTCCCTTTAATCTGCCCAACCACGTGTGCTGCATATTTTCATTTTCCAGATGAGAAAGCAAAGGCCTCGGGAAGTTAACCATTGTGGCTGCAGCGCACAGCTGGAAAAGAGGAGAGAGGACGCTGCCAGCGTTCGAAGTCCATGCCAGTCCCCACCGAGGGCAGCTGAAGAGGTAGGAGAGGAGACAAGAGCACCTCATTTGATATTTTAAAATATTTAAATATTGTTTAAATATTCAACCCCTCTTGGGGGGGCAGCAATTGACAGCCCAAGTACTTGGGTCCCTGCTACCCACAGGTTCTTGGCTTTGGCCTAACCCAACCCTGACTGATGCAGGCATTTGGGAGTAAATCAACAAGTGGAAGATCTCTCTCTCTCTCTCTCATCTCTCTCTTTCTCTGCCTTTCAAACAAATATGCATAAATAAATAAGCTTATTTAAAAAAAAAAAATAAGAATCCAACCGCTGCAAAGGGAACAAGTGTGAAGATCCCCTTACCCCTGGCAGCAATCCCCCAGTGCTGCCTCACCTCTCCCCATTTTGGGGGATTCCTTGAGAGGTACTCAAGGCACCCCCAGTGTAGATTTATGAAAATTGCCTGCCCGTGTCCAGGGTGTGTCTCCTTCTGTTGCATGGATGGGGCTAATGACGTTACTGAAAAAGGGGTTCCCCACCCTAACAGCCGTTTCAAAGCTGCTCAGTGTGCAACGTGCAAGGTCTCTGTGAGCACTAAGATCTTCTGAGTTTGGTCTGTAAGTCTGATTTTTGGTTCTGCTTCTCCACTGTATTGCTGGTCATTGGTTTGATTTGTCGGATGTGAAATTCTTGGCCAAGAACGAGGCCCTTTATGACAGCATTGCTCCTACGGGAAATGATGTTTTACTTTATAATCAGTCCCTGTGTGACAGAACAGCTCGCTCAGACCCAAAATACTCAGTTGCATAGTGCTTTTGCCATATGAACTTGTTTCACCTCAAAAGAGAATTGGGTTTCCTGGTGTTTAACTGTGTGGCAGCTCTCGTTTTACCTTGTGTTTTAATCTACTTCAAATCCCAGCCCCAATCTTCTCTTAGTTTCGTACCCACCTTGGGTATGTACATTATTTAACTGCTTTCCATCCTAGTCCTCTCCTGTAGAACACAGGGACATTACTACTTACCCAATGGGATTCAGAGAAATAAATGAAATAATACATATAAAGCTGCTTAATTTTGCTCCCTGGATTTCAAAAAACACTAAATGTAAATTTTTGTTGTTATTAATGATCTTATATTTGTTGACTTTTGTATGTGCATATTATCTGTAAAAATGGGTAAATTTTGTTGCCTGTCTCCTAGTCTGTTTTTGTGGATTAAACAAAATCTTTATAGTGCAAGGGCAAACTGAGCATTCCATTTTATAATATATCCTCACAACTTTACATATTGAAATATTGCACATAAAAGATAATGATCCTAGCAAGCTGACATTCCTAACACCATCCCAAACGGTTGCTTCTCACAAAGATGATTCCAACATCCTGTCAGTTTTCTACACTCATCGCTGAAAGATGATGTTTAATGACAAAGAATACTCGCCGCTCTTCTGTGCCCCTGAGCGTTCTCAGGCCACCACCCCCTGAGCTGAAATCCTCATCAGACCTAAGATCAGATCAATCAGGCTCTGTTTTACAGCTAAAGTAACTGAGGGTCTGAGCCAGCTGCAGACAGAATTTGGGTCCCCTTACAAGCTCTTATCTCACACCATCTACACCACAGGCCTGCAGGCTTAGAGAAGTGGCTCTGGTTTGTCCTGGCTCTCCACTGTGGCTCACGGTGCAATGCAAGGGGCAGAAACTGGGGCAAACAAGCCAGAGCTGGCCAGTGGTCCGAGAAGCCCCTGAGCAGAGCCACTGCACAGCCCGGTGGCCCGTGTGTCCACCCTGTCGAGGGTGACGTGGTACAGGTACAGAATGGCATATGCAGCTACTTCTTCGCTTTGTGTGTTATTTTGTGTTCTGGCAGGAAAACAGATCATGCACTCCATTTTCCAGTCACCCTCTGCTGAAAGGACAGAACGAGAGCAAAGCCTTAACTGTCCCAGTGTGGACTGTCCCCAGGTACAGGGCCTCCTGGTCATGCCCAGCCCTTCTGGGATGCGGACCACGATGCCCAGCACTTCATAGGATTCCTGTGGAGTCCGCTGAGTGGTGGTAAGATAGCATTTAGAAAAAGAAAAATAAGGTGGCATTTAGGATGTTTAACCAAAATCTCATTAAAAGAAGACTCTCATGCCAGGCATAACTCTGTGCTGAGTGTGATGAATGGACTATGCTGAAACTGATCAAAGGCTGATCAAACTGATCAAATGCAGCCCAACATGGATCAGTGGGAATCGGATAGAAAGTTGTCACTTTGAAACCAAAGCTGGGGAAGTCTGAATCCAACAGGAGCAATGTCACAACTCAGAATGAGTGACAACAGGCATTTGTTGACATGGTAACATTATATGTTGGCATTTCCCCAGAGCCACTATCAAGCGGCTGTATTTTTAAGTCTGGGTGGGCTTGTATTTGCACCGTCATCCTAAAGTGGTCTTCATAAAACACAGAGCACCCCCCACGGTAGATGGAAGAGGCGCCCTTGCCACTTTCGAGTGCTGTGAGGGCCAGATCCACAGTTTCCCGCTGCAGGGGAAGTGGGAGAGGCAGAGGGGACGCAAGGGCCTTGCAGTGCCAAGGGGAAGCACCATACTTCTGCCTGTGTGTAATCGGGATCCAGAGGGGAGAGGTTGAAGGTCAGGAGGTGAGCATTGCCCTTCTCCTGACTCCTGGTCCGGGAACCATTCCACTCCCTGGGCCAGCTCAGGGAAAACAGAGGAAGCTATAAAACGGTGGTTTCCTAGCCAGTGATACCCACTGTGACATACTGGAGGTGGGTCTGGAAATAGGTGCCACTATGGAATCAACTTGGCTACCATAATGTAAATATGTGTATTTTTCAACTTAATGATACTTCTTTTTTTTTTTTTTTTTAAGATTTATTTATTTGAAAGGCATAGTTACAGAGAGGTAGAGGCAGAGAAAGAGAGCGAGGTCTTCCTTCTGCTGATTCACTCCCCAGATGGCCACAACCGCTGGAGTTGTACTAATCCTCCGAAGCCAGGTCTCTCACACGGGTGCAGGGGCCCAAGGTCTTGAGCCATCTTCCACTGCTTTCCCAGGCTATAGCAGAGCTGGATCTGAAATGGAGCAGCCAGGACTTGAACCAGTGCCCATGTGGGCTTTAACCCACTACACCACAGTGCTGGCCCTGGTTAGTTATGTTTAAAAAATGTTTATTTGAGAGGTAGAAAGATAGAGAGAACTCCTATCTCCTGGTTCGCTCCCCAAATGCCCACAATGGCCGGTGCCATAATCCTGGTCTCCCACATGGGTGGCAGGAACCCAGTTACTTGAACCATCATGGCTGCCTCATAGGGTCTTCACTGGCAGGAAGCTGGAGTCAGGAGCCAGAGCAGGGCATCAAACCCAGGCACTCCCACATGGGACGTGGGCATCTTCACTGCTAGACTGAATGGCTGCTCTCGGGTTAACTACTTTAAATAATGTAATAAAGAGCTCTCAAATCCCCCACTTGAAACAAAAGTAAGGACCCAGGCAGTAGTCCTCATCCAACTGATGGCCCCATCCTGGCCCACCTCCCTCCCCCCAGAGCCCCATGGGCATTCACATGGAGTCTATGAGTATATTTGAAAGTATACACTCTTATTTTAGCTGTTTTAATTATAAAAAAGAGTGCCCTACTGACTGTAATCTTTTGGGACTCCTTTCTTTGCTTACCATATGCTTCGATCCATTTACTTTGTTGTGTGTATCGTTTGGCACCTACGTTTGGATTGATGGATACTATTTATTCACTCACTCTCCTGATGTTTCCAGTTTTCTGCTGTTGTGGAGTACTGTTTGATCATTTTTACCATGCCTGCTGTTATGACTATGATGGTGGTGATGCAAGAATCACTTTTTGCTGTACACAGTGGAGGGGAACTGCTCAGTCATCAGAATCATAAATGATTCTTCTAGGAAACAATGTCAATCTACTCTTCATCACGGCCATCCCAAATTACCCTCCCATCAGCCCACATAAAATACCCTTTATATTCCCAAACTCCTTGGCATTTGGTATGGTCATGCTTTTTGATTTTTGCCAGTTGAACTCATTGCAAATTATGTGTCATGGTGGACTTGATTTGTATTTCTCTGATCACTGGTTGTACCAGGTAGCTCGTTAAATGTACGTTGGCCACATATATTTTCGATTCTGTGAAATACCTATCATGTCTTTAATACTGCCCTCTTGGGTTGGTTGTGAGCCAAGCAAAACAGTTTTAAACACAATTCATTTTTACCTGCCAGCCAAAAGGCCAGAAGGACAGATAGAATTCTCAGAGGTTGCTTGGATACAGGGCATGCGGCGAAGGTCTGGCATGAAGTCCTTCTAGCCAGAGACCCCCAGGAGAAAGCAGGCTGGGAGGCTGGGAGGTCAGATTCTTCCCCTTCTCTGCCTGCCACCCACAGCAGCGCATCCCAGGCCCTGTGCCAGGTGCTTCCCTGCACTTTGCACAGCGCCCTGCCAGGAGCCCACACTGCCTGCATGCCTGGTGTTGCTCCCAGAGAGAGCAGACTGTAAACCCAGGTTCCTACCCAAGCCATTTGGCAACCAAAGAGGTAACTTTCACTACAGCCATTAGGATAGATTGAATTTCCAGAGGCTTCTGGAACAACAAAAGCAGACACACATTTTCCTGCTCATCTGTAGGAAACAGAAGGCCTAGTTGTTAGAAGAAAATACATTAAAGTCAAGAGGAGCTAATAAATAGGAAGACAGAGTGCACTGCTCTCTGTGGCCACTTCCAGCTCTGCTCCAGGCCAACTCCCTCAAGGCTTCTCCAATCACCTCCTCACCTCCTTGTGCATCCAGGACTCCCAGTGAAGCTTCCCTCACTCATTCTGAAGGGACCAAGTCTTCCCCTTCCCAGGGTCTCCCGTGCCAGCTGTGCCTCCCAGCTCCCAGCTTCCTTCCATCGTCCGTTCCTGTCTTCCCTGTGACCCTGAAGGGCTTTCTCCCCAGCCCAGGCCCTCAGAGCCCCTCTCCTGCTGCTCCGGTTCCATCAGCACCTGGTATTAGCTGCCCTTCTCTGGCCACAGGTGAAGTGAGGTCAGAGTAACCTGCCCTTGACTTCACTCCTGCACATCTGGCCAAAAAGGCCCAGAAGTTCATACGAATCACCAAGAGGCAAAGGGGAACTGAGCCTCAAATCGCTGATGCAGTGTGTGGCTTCTGTAACTTTGCATGGAAGTTAGAACAGCAAATGGCACGAGGGTTTGGTGCAGCAGTTAAAACGCAGCATGGGATGCCCACATCCCCTTTCACGGTGCCAGTTCAAGTCCCAGCTCTGCCTCCAAGTCCAGCTTCCTGCTGATGTGCACCCTGAGAGGCAGCACATATGGCTCACATATTTGGGTCCCTGCCACCCACAAGGGATAGACTGAGCTTCTGGCTTAGGCCTGCCCTAGCCCCAGCTGATGCGGACATTTGGGGAGTGAACCAGCAGATGGAAGATTTCTCTCGGTCCCTCTTTCTTGCAGATAAATTTTAAAAATTTTTAAATGTATGTGTGTGTACTTTTTTTATTGTGGTAAAATAAATATACACGTATGACATGCTTTACTTAGCTACTTTTGAGTATAGATTCAGCAGCATTGAGTACCAGCACAATGCAGTGCAGCCACCACCACCATCCGTCCCCAGAACACCTTCATCTTCCCAATTCGGCAGTAACTCCTCACTCCCACCTCCCTCTGCCCCCTGACAACTGCTGTTCTACTTCCTTTCTCTGTGAATTTGACTACGCTGAGTACCAATGTAAGTGTGATCGAACACTATCTGCCTTTCTGTGTCTGTTTTATTTCGCTTAGCAAAAGGTTTTCCACATTCATCCATGCTGTTGCACGAATCAGATTGTCCTTCTTCTTCTTTTTTTTTTTTAGATTTTTTTCAAGGTTTATGTATGTTTATCATCACTGATATGCTTCCATATTAAAAAATAACTTTTTGATTATCGTCTTTTCTAGAGTCAACAATGTTGTAATACAAATCGTGATGTCTCTTCCTCTATTTTTTTCTTTTCAACTTTTATTTAATAAATATAAATTTCCAAAGTACAACTTATATATAGCAGCTTTTCCCCCCATAACCTCCCTCCCACCTGCAACCATCCCATCTCCCACTCCCTCTCCCATCCCATTCTTCATCACGTTTCATTTTCAACTATCTTTATATACAGAAGATCAACTTAGTATATACTAAGTAAAGATGTCAACAGACTGCACCCACAAAGTTTTTTTTAAAGATTTATTTTATTTATTTGAAAAGCAGAGTTACAGAGAGAGAGGTCCTCCATCCACTGGTTCACTCCCCAAATGGCCACACAACAGCTGGGGCTGGACCAGGCCGAAGCTAAGAGCCAGAAGCTTCTTCCAGGTCTTTCTCCTTCTTCCAAGAACTTCTTCTAGACCATGGGTGCAGGGGCCCAAGGACTTGGGCTATCTTCCATCACTTCCCCAGGCACATTAGCTGGGAGCTGGGTCAGAAGAGGAACAGCCAGGACTTGAACTGGTGCCCATATACAATGCCAGTGCCACAGGCAGAGGCTTACCCATTATGCCACGGTGTCAGCCCCTGTCCTTCCTCTTTAAGGCTATTTCATACGCCGTGGTATATGTCTACTATATCTTGTTTACCCATTCATCTGTTGATGGACATTGGATAGCTGTTGCCTTTGGACTCCTATGAATTATGCTGCTTTGAACATGAGTATACAAGTATCTGCTGAATCAGTAGTTCTTTTGAACATTTACAGTTACGATTTCCTACAAAGTATATATTGCCTTATGCCTATCTGAAAAGCCAGTAAGAACAGACCACCCCCAAGATCACCCATTACAGTGAGATCAGTTTAAGAATAGGAGGCAAGGCTGTGCACTCTCTGGGTCCTGCACGGTTCCCATAGTGCTCAGCCCCTGGGGAACAGCCGATTGGTAAGAGCACTGGGAACACACTGGCCATATGTGTTGTTTGAGTGCAGCAAGGGGAGACCTCACAGAAGCTTGAGGGCCAATAAGGCTGTTTATCAGTGCTTGCCACAGCCTGCCTTATCAAAGGGTTATTTAGCTCTCATTTTGATTAGCCAAGTACTTTATAAACATTTACCAATAGGTCTTATCCATCAGCAGCCATCACCTGATATGTGGAAATGGTATATTTGGATAAGGAGGGAGACAATTTTATGTGGAGTTTATATGCAGAGATGGAAGCAACCATAGAGATCAAATTGCTTTGCTCTTGGAAAGGAGTGTTTCAGTTTAGCTAAGTGTGAAAATGAAACTTGCTGTTCTATAGTGAAAATCACTGCCCTGGAGCTGGCATGTGGCCCACTGTACCTGACTATGGGACAGTCACGTGTAAAGATGGCCTTAAGAGCCATGAGCCCATATACTCACTCCTTGTAGTGTCAGAAGGGACGGTGGGTGGGGCAAAGAGAGCACAACCCGTAACAGCATAGCCTAACAAGGTGAGCCCAGGTGCTATAAGCACTGAGCAACTGGTCAACCTGCCACCTCAGCCTCCTAATACCATCTTCTCAATAACATCAACAAATGGGCTTTCTGATTCCACTGCAAACTCCAGTTTTCATTGATCCCAGCATGTGGGATTATGTAGATTTTTTAAATTCCATTTTCTGAGATGAGAATGTGTTGTATATAAAATGAAATGCATTTTATTGAAATAAAAACCACTAGCGGCCGGTGCCGCGGCTCAGTGGGCTAATCCCCCGCCTGTGGCACCAGCACACCGTGTTCTAGTCCTGGTCGGGGCGCTGGATTCTGTCCCGGTTGCTCCTCTTCCAGGCCAGCTCTCTGCTGTGGCCCAGGAAGGCAGTGGAGGCTGGCCCAGGTCCTTGGGCCCTGCACCCTCATGGGAGACCAGGAGAGGCACCTGGCTTCTGGCTTCTGGCTTCAGATCAGCGTGGTGTGCTGGCTGCAGCACGCCAGCCGCGGCAGCCATTGGAGGGTGAACCAATGGAAAAGGAAGACCTTTCTCTCTGTCTCTCTCTCTCACTGTCCACTCTGCCTGTCCAAAAAAAAAAAAAAACCCACTAGCATTGATAGTCATCATATTAATTTTTATATTGCATATATCATGTTATACATTTTTTATATGTAAAACATTTCACAAAAAATTTAAGAATTAGTTTGCCTGCATTAGCTATAATTGCATTGTTAGTTTTTCATTTTCTGGACTCAATATTTCCAAAACACAGTTCCATATAATATACTGATTTTTTTAAAGATTTATTTGTTTACTTATTCAGCAGGCAGAATGACAGACAGAAGGAAAGACACAGAGAGACAGAGATTCTTTGTCCATTGTTCACTCCCCAAATGCCCACAATAGCCAGGTATCGGTCAGGTCAAAGCCAGGAGCCAGAAACTCCATCCTGGTCTCCCGCATAGGTGGCAGAGGCCCAAATATTTGGACCTTCTTCCTCTGCCTTCCTGGTTGCATTAGCAGGAAGCTGGATTGGAAGCGGAGCAGCCAGAACTCAAACTAGTACTCTGATAAGGAATGACAGTGCCACAAGCAGTGGCTTAACCCACTGTGCCGTAACCCTGCTCCTGTGAATTTTCTTATGAACCCTTTCTACAGACCTCTGACCTAAGGAAGAAGGCCCAGAAGGTATCGAGCAGGTACCAGAAAGTTCACTGAGAGAAAAATTATGGCACATTCTTATTTCACCATCTGAAACAAAAAAAAATGAAAAGACAATGAAAGATAATTCCTTATAAACCGAGAATGAGCACTTGGCAGATTGGCTGTAGTCAAATCTGAATAACCTCATTTAACATATTCATTTCATCCTCCAAGCATCTATTAGGGGCCAGCATTTTGTCATATTGCATTAAGCCGCTGCCTGAGATGTCAGCATCCCCTATGGGCACTGGTTCAGATCCAGGTTGCTCCACTTCTAATCAAGCTTCCTGCTAAGAGCCTGGGAAAAGCAGCAGAGGATGATCTAAGTGTTTGGGCACCTGCTACCTATGTGAGAGACCTCAATGAAACTCCTGGCTCATGGCTTTGGCCTGATCAGCACCATTTTTTGTGGCATCTGTAGAATGAACTGGTGAATGAAAGTTCTCTCTAAATATAGATATAGATATAGATATAGATATAGATATAGATATAGATATAGATAGATAGATATAATTCTTTCAAAATAACTAAATATTTTTAAAAAGCATCTATTAAATGCCATTTATGCACAAGTTCTTGAAGCTGGCAAGATTATAAGAACCCAGTCCCAAGGAACCTCATTGCCAAAGGATTTTATAAACCTGTGGTTGGCAGACTACAGCCCATAGGCCAAAACCAGCCCACCTCTCATCTTTATAATTAAAGTTTTATTGGAACACAGCCATGCTCATTAGTTTGTACATTGTCTTGATCGCCTTCTGGCTACAACAGCAAGATTGCGGAGCTTTGAAAAAATCCATATGACTCGTAGCATGAAACATTTACTATCGAGCCCTTTTCAGAAAGTTTGCTGACCCTGCCTCAGAGGAAGGAAGTAACTAACTATGGATTCTTTACATTCTAGAAGGTTCTGCCAGGGCTTGCCTCTGCTACTTTTAGGAGGCCCAGACGCTCTGAGAATCTGAGGGAGATGCTCGTGCCACTCAGAGTGGCATCCACAGACCTCGGCATCAGCCTCACCAGGAAACCCAGGGATGCGGAATCTCAGTCCCACCCCAGAACCACTGACTCGCTCGGCCATTTAGCTCATCCCCAGCTGATTTATACTTACCTGGAGTTTCCAGGAGCTCCGTGAGTACTCATGAGATTCTGCGGAGACCAGAGCCAACAGTTCATGTGTGTACATGGAGCTATTTTAAAGGGGCTGGTAATCGTGAAATCTGCAGGACAGGGGACAGGCAGGGACTTCCAGCAGCAGGTGAGGATGCAGTCTTCAGGGCGCCTCCGTGTGGACGCAGGATCCTTTCTTCTCCTGCAGACCCAACGTTTTAAGGCCCTCAGCTGACGGGAGGAGGCTGTCCCCACGGTGGAGGGTAACCTACCTCACTCACAGTGCACTGATTTAAATGTTAATCATATCTTAAAAAACAACTTCACAGCAACATCTAGACACTGAGCTAGAATGCACAAAATTACCCATCACGCTGTTCAGGGTGGAGAACTGAGACTTTGTTGGGGAGCAAACGCACTGGTTAAGAAAGATAATATTGGCAGCATCTTTGAAGTCAATTCACGAGCTCAATGAGCCTTTTGCTCAGTGCATTTGCCAGCAGCTTATAGGTTGACTCTTTTCAACTCATCACTTTCTTTTTTAAAACGCTGGAACCTTTCCCAGTAGGTGGGGGCGCCACTTCTGTTCTTAATCACCAAACATGGTCTGCACTGCAGGCTGCCCTGAGGACGGAGACCACAGCCCCGCCCTTTCTGCTTGTGACACACTGCTTGAGGCATTTCCCCAGAAATGATGGTGGGTGGGTGTCAGGGCACAGGATCCCAACTCCAGTCATCCTGTGACCCATGACATCGTTCCGCCGCCTGTCCATCCGGGATGCTGCATCTATAGATGATCTTCCAATGCTATGCACTGTGCCGGGTGCTGGAGACACAGCCGTGGATGAGACATGCCTTCATGAGGTGTGTGTCCCAGTGGGACATACAGACTATAACAGGATCAACCAGTAAAATACACAGCGTGCTAGCCTGTGGTCAGTGCTGGGGCGGGGCGGGGGGGGGGGGAGGGGGTTGGCTGACATTTAAGCCACGTGCCCAGGGAAGGCCTCTGCATGGTTTGGTCACAGATCTGCAGCATGTGGGAAAGCCAATCATGCAGGCGTCTAGAGGAGAGACTTGCAAGAAGGGAAAAAAGGCAGGGCGAAAGCCCCAAAGCCGACTGAGGCCTGGAAGGTCTGGAGAGCAACTCAGTGTGGAGCAGACAGGAGGACAAGGAAGCAGGCTGTGTGGCAGGACAACTGGGAGAAGATCTGTGACCACCGCATGAAGCTGGTGACAGTGGGTCTGCTGGAGTCATCACAGAGCCTTTCGAGGATCAGCCTCAGATGTGTGTGCCCTCCTACCCAGGACGTAGAAGGGATTAACTCTAGGCCCATGCTAGCCAATGTGGCAGCCACGGGCCCCATGTGGCAGCTGAACAAGAACACGTGGCTAGTCTAAATGGAGATATGCTCTAAGGGCAAGATCTACCTGGGGGCTGTCGCTTTGGCTTAGCAGATAAGGCTGCCGCCTGCAGTGCCAGCATCCCATATGGGTGCTGGTTCGAGACCCAGCTGCTCCACTTCTGATCCAGCTCTCTGCTATGGCCTGAGAAAGCAGTAGAAAATGTCCCAAGTCTTTGGGCCCCTGCACCTGTGTGGGAGACCCAGAAGAAGCTCCTGGCTCCTGGCTTCAGATCAGTGCAGCTCCAGCCATTGCAGCCATCTGGGGAGTGAACCAGTGGATGGAAGACTTCTCTCTCTGTCCTCTCTGTGTAACTCTTTCAAATAAATAAATAAATCTTTTTTTAAAAATTTACCCTGGAAACACACAAACAAGACTAGTTTCTACCAATACAAACAGATAGGACCAGAAAGGGAGAGAATGATCCAACATGGGAAGCAGAGTCACAGAAGACTCATAGAATGACAGATGTCCTAAATAACACTCTGGCCTCAGAATCAACCCTTAAGGCATTCAGATCTGGCTCAAGAGCCCATAAGAGTATTTTAGGCATGGAAAGCCAAGACACTCTGCAAAAGGAAAAAAAAAAGAAGACCTAAAGGGAAGACCTCAGCGAGTGAGATCCCAGTGGAAGGAACGGGGCTACCAAAGAAGAAGGTACCTTTCTCCAAAGGGAGGAAAGGACCTCCACTTTGACTGTGACCCTGTCGGAATAGGATCAAAGTCGGCAAACCCTAAAGGCTTCCATAGCCTCAGCAACTCATGACTAGAGCCTAGGGAGATTCCTGACGCCATAAATAAGAGTGTCAAATTGTTAAATCAACACCAGGAGTCACTGTGTACCTATATCCCATGTGGGATCTGTCCTTAATATGTTATCTAATGTGAAGTAACGCTGTAACTAGTGCTGAAACAGTATTTTTACACTTTGTATTTCTGTGTAGATGCAAACTGATGAAAATTTTTACTTAATACATACTGAACCGATCTTCTCTATATAAAGATAATCGAAAATGAAAAAAAAAAAAAGAAAAACTCAGTGTTACATTGGAAACTGCATCAAAAAAATTAATCAGTTTCATATATATATATATTTCATGTAGGATCTCTGTCCTTAATGTGCTGTACAATGTGACTCAATGCTAAAACGAGAACTCAAAGAGTATATTTCACTTTGTGTTACTATATGAGGGCAAAGGGACGAATTCTTTACTTAACACATGCTAAATTGATCTCATGTATACAAAGAGAATTGAAAATGAATCTGGATGTGAACGAAAGGGTGGAGGGAGCAGGCAAGGGGGGAGGGTTGCGGGGGGAGAGGGAAAATATGGGGGGAAAGCCATTGTAATCCTTAAGTCGTACCTTGGAAATTTATATCCTAAATAAAAGTTAAAAAAAAATTTACCCTGGATTTCAAAGGTGTAATGGAGTATAAAAAATGTAAAATATCTCAATAGTTTCTTATTGACTATATGCTAAAATAGCCACGTTAGTTAAATTGGATAAAATAAGTGTTATCTGTTTCTTTTTTACTTTTGAAAACACATTCTAAATTTTATGAGTGAATGTGACTCACATGATGTCTGTGACCAGAGTTTCTGGTTACCTACTGCACCCTGAATTCTGTCCCCCAGAAAGTCATACATGAAGCCCTGATTTGCAAAGTGGGTTTGGAGCTAGGGCCTTTAGGGCCCCTAAAGCCTCAGTCTGCAGAACCCTCAGCCCACAGGACTGATGTCCTTGTAAGAAGAGGAAGAGAGGACGTAGGCAGTTAGCGCAGGAGTGAACAGACCCACATCCCACTCCAGAGTGCCTGGGTTTGAGTCCCGGCTTCAGCTCCTGCCTCCAGCTTCGGGCAGTGCAGCCCCTGCGAGGTAGCAGTGACGGCTCCATGCACTGGGTTTCTGCCATCCATGGGGGACACCTGGATTGAGTTCCTGACTCCTGGATCTCAGCTCCTGGGCATTTCAAGCATTTGGGAGTGAAACAGTGGACCAGAACTGTCTTTCCCTCTGTTTGTCTCTTTCTCTGTCTCTCCGCCTCTCCAATAAATTTTAAAAATAATAAAAGATTTTAAGAAAATATCTATTTCAAAAAATAAATATTAAACATCAAATTTTTCAAAAAACAAATTTTTAAAACAAGAAAATGTTTCCCTTTTCATGTTATTTTTGTTATTCACTATCTAATACCCTGCCTACTACATAATACACTATCTAATCCTCTGTAAGAGGTAGATGTTCCTTCTGAGTTATTTTTTCATCAATCAGGAAGACATTTTTTTTTCAAAGATTTATTTATTTATTTGAAAGTTAGAGTTTCACAGAGAAAGGAGGAGAAGCAGAGAAGAGAGAAAAAGAGAGAGAGAGATGTCTTCCATCCACTGATTCACTCCCAGATGGCTGCAATGGCCAAAACTGCGCCAATCCGAAGCCAGGAGCTGGGCGCTTCTTCCCGGTCTCCCACGTGGGTGCAGGGGCCCAAGCACTTGGACCATCTTCTACTGCTTTCCCAGGCCATAGCAGAGAGCTGGATCAGAAGCAAAGCAGCCAGGACTTGAACCGAACGGGCATCCATATGAGATGCCGGCACTGCAGGTGGTGGCTTATTTAAAATGCTTATTTAATTAACATTCTGAAAACTACCTGGCACACAGGAACAATTAACCAAAGCTACACCTATCCTGGGGCTGCATTGTGGCATAGCTGGTGAAGCCACCGCCTGTGATGCCAGCATCCCATATGGGCACCAGTTTGACTCCCAGCAGCTCCACTTCTGATCCAGCTCCCTGCTCATGGACTGGGAAAAACAGTAGAAGATGGCCCAAGTGCATTGGCCACTGCCACCCACAGAGGAGACCCAGATGAAGCTCCTGGCTTTGTTGCAGTTATCTAGCTGCTGAACCAGTGGATGGAAGAGCGCTCACTCGCGTGCTCTCTCGCTCGCTCGCTCTCTCTCTCTCTTTCAAATAAATAAATAAATCTTAGGAAAAACCACAAATACATATAATTGTGAATGTGGATGAGGGGCAGTGCTTGCCCTCACTGGTGAAGCTGAGACTGTCACAGTGGCCACCCAGCGATGAGCAAGCAAACATCCACGACAGTGATCACGGGGACAATCTCGAGCCACCTCTCCACACAGATATCTAGGCCAGAGGAGAAAAAAGATTTTTTTTTTCGAATAAAAGAAAAAGACAACCAAATGAAAAATACCTATTTCACACTCTTGGGGGGAACACTATGACTGGTTGAGGCCACACAAGGGGCTGAGAAAAAGTATTTTGCCATTGTTTAATTCAACATGAAAATTTGAATGAAGAATTCTAATTCCCAGGCCCTATTGGTCAAGATTTGATTTTCCTTAAATGCCGGGAACCCATCCCAAGCTGGGGCTGGGAAGGGGAAGGGCAACAGGCCGAGTCCCCAGGATCTGAGAGCACAGGCGCACGCTGGTACCAACCACGTGCCCTGGCCGTGTCTGGTAGGGATCCACACATCTCACTGTGCATTTTCTACGGAAGGTTCCCATGCACTGGAGGGATGCTTCCCCACACCAGCCAGCCAGAGAAGCGAGAGCTTTAAAGTGCAGCACAGTTGGACCCTGTTAATCTGTGTGTCTGGACATCTAAAAATGCCGCTGTGTGGGGATCTAACTCATGACTGACTTGCTAATTTGAAATAGAGGTGCGTGCGTCTGTCACGTCCCCCTCTCTACACACACACACACACACACACACACACGCTCTTCGATGCGCATTCGGGTCGACGGAGTGAACATACCATCAGGTCTGTCCACCATTCGTTTGTGTGGATGCGCTCTGCCTGGTAGTGTGGGAGTGACCAGGCTGGGGACCATCACAGAGAAGCCTATAGAAGGGGAAAGGGTGGAGAAGACAGAGGTGTGGATGGGTTGTTGAGGAGAATGAGAAGGAGGTGAGAATGAAACAGCTGTGTGCTTCTGTTGAAAACGAACACTCCTGGGAGCTGAGCCGAGTGTTGGTTTTTGAATGCACTGGCTTAGCTTTAAGTCTTGCCTCTAGTTGGATGAGGGAACCTGAGAGAATCATTTCACCTGCATGAGCCTCTGGTTACTGACCCATCAGAATGATAATGAAACTTTGCTTGTAGGAGTTTTTCATGACTTCACTGAGAGGTGTAGAGAATGGCTTGCACATGGTGGGGCTCAGTGTTGATTTCTTTCCTTCCTGCCATCCTTCTTTCCTCTCCTATTGAAACAGAGGTGTTAGCCACACAATGCTGGTGAGATGAAGTTCTTCTCATGGGCCCAGAAGGATGAGTGAGTGTGGACAGACACACACAATGAGACCGTCATCAGGGACACCTTTGCTTTGATAGTTTTCTTGAGCTACTTGGTATCTGTGCCAGTTATCAGAGAGCACAGTTACCACCAAGTGGGGAACAATGGGACTCCACTAAGAAATGTAGAAGGAACAGCAATAATAAGAACATCAAGAACATAAGCTAGTAATCTTTGTGGCTGAAGGTCACAAGGTCTTACTGTTTCTACTGACATGAGTTTAGGAGGTAGCACTGCCAGAGAGCATTAGCACCAGCAGGTGCTGTTTTTTTTTTTTTTAATCCCAGCGGTATATTTTTAGAATGTCCTTGGCAAATAGGGCCAATGTCCGGGTGTTGCATGTTAAACTGTTGCCCTATTATTTCAGGAGTCAGGGACATGTGGATAAGAAATGGAGTGTTCCTTCACACAGAGGGAAGGTGCAGGCCCCTCATCAGCTCTGTGGCCGTTGAAGTACAGGAGTGGTCAGTCCAGCTGGACCAAGGGACATTGGTCCACCCCTGGGCCTCAGGACTTGAACTCCAATGGCTCTCTTCTCGGAGGAACTAGAGACAGGAAAGAAGGCAGCTGAGATACATGTGTGCCTCTTTGTCTACTCCCGCTGAGCCGTTCCCGAATCACCAGAGAACAAAATGCTACTTCTTGCTATTTGTTGGGCCCTTCACTAGAAACCAAAAATACAAATTAACTCATTCAATCTTTAAAACAATGCTAGGAAGTAGGAAATATTCTGTCCCTTTATCTGAATGAAAAAAATATTCAGATCCAAAGGGATTAATTGACTTCCCCAAGTTCCCTCAGCTACAAGTAATGAGCTAGGCATAGAATTCAAGTTTGGCAAGATGGCGCAGCCTCCCATATCAGTGGAGGCAAAGGCGCTGGCTCAGCTCCTGGGGTTTTGGATTCTACCCATTGTACACACGCATTGTATTTCCCTAGCACCTCCTACTCCTTCAAAAAAGAAAACAGTCACACTGCCTTCAAAAAGGTGTCAATAGCTTGACCCAGAAAAAGTGACTTGGTTTCAGCTTAGAAACTCTGATAATCTTATTTCATCTTGCAAACTCTCTTGAAGTCTTTTAATATCTATATTGCAGCCTCTTTCTTTCACATCTCTAACCTCATGGAGCCAGTCCCTTGGCCCCCACGTGCTATATATCCATTTGTTGTCTGAATGCCCAGCCAGCGTCTACTACAAGTTACTCACTGGGTTTTTCACTCAACATGCTCCCAGTCCAGTGGCATAGACAGTCATGAAAACAGACAATTTGAGTGGATTTTTTTTAAGATTTATTTTATTTATTTGACAGATTTACAGAGAGAAAGAGACAGACAGAGACAGAGAGAGAGGACTTCCACCTGCTGGTTAACTCTCCCAAATGGCAGCAATGGCTGGGGCTCGGCCAGGCCAAAGCCAAGAGCCAGGAGCTTCTTTCAGGTCTCCCACGTGGGTACAGGAGCTCAAGCACTTGGGCCATCTTCCTGCTGCTTTCCCAGATGCATTAGCAGGGAGCTGGATTAGAAGTGAAACAGCCGGGACTCGAACCGGTGCCCGTAAGGGATGCTGGCATCACAGGCAGTGGTTTTACCCACTATGCCACAATGCCAGCCCCTTTTGTGGAGTTTTATAACCACAATAATACACTTATGGCCAAAGCTGGAGAAACCCAGAGGACCCAGCAATGCCATCAGCTTTAGTGAATGGTTAACACTCAGTTGGTCTTTTTAATGGCTTTAAGCAGGTAATTTCTTTGAAAAGAAGAGAGAGATAGAGGTCTATTATCTATTTGTTCATTCCCCAAATGCCAGCAACAGCCAAGGCTGGGCTAGGCCAAAACCAGGAGCTGGGAACTCAATCTGGGTCTCTCATGTGAGCGGCAACTACTTGAGCCATCACCTGCTGCCTCCCAGGGTATCCATCAGCGGGAAGCTGGAATTGAGAACAGAACTGGGACCCCAGCCACATGGCATGCAGGTGTCCCAAGCCGTGTCCTAACTGCTGCACCAAACTCCCTCCCCTCTGCTGGTTCTCACAGGTGCCAGGCTGTACAGCAGGGGGTGAGCGCTTCTGCGGGAACAACCTGGGAAGGCCTGATGGGGTGGAGCTGTTTCAGGAATGGGATATGAGGAGCAGGGATGATCTCATCAGGTGAAGAAAGTCTAGCCGGGGAAAGTATGTCTCAGTGACTACACTGGGGCCAGGAGAGCCCAGGAGACTCTTTTGGGAGGATCTGCCCCACCCCACTCCAGGCAAACAGAAGAGCTGTCCGCAAGAAGACAAATCAGTGAGAGCAGCAGAACCAGTGTACGGCTGTGCAGTGCTGTGCAAGGTGGTTCGAGAAGAGGGGACAGAGACGAGGGCCACAGTCAAAGGCATTCTGGAGAGTGGCCCAAATGGGAACGATACAGGACCTGAGTTCAGCAGAGGGGTCTTCCCCAGGGATCTGCCGGCTCTTGACAAGATGACATGAACACAGCCCCCGCGTGGAGCAGTGATTTGAGGAATGATGCACGCAAAGCCGCAGATGGATTGGGAGGGAAGACCAGCAGTCAGCACTGAGATGGCAGTGGGGTTCCCGTAGTTTCAGCTCTGCCTGCCCAGTGTACGTAGAAGGCAGCGTGAAACGTGCTTCATGCACAGACAGGTGCTCAGCAGACACCCTCTGGTTCCGGTTCAAGGAACAGTGCTCGAAACAAGAGAGGAAAATCCTGCTTGCTTTTTTGTTTCTTCCGGCCAGAGAACTTGCAAAGGGCAGCCTGGGAACCAGGAAATACTAGGGGCTCTGTAGAAAGGAAGGTGTTCAGGAGAGTGACCTGATAAAATTGTTTCTCAGTCCCTGGGCTCACCCATAAGTGATACATTCATGAATCTGTCCCTAAACTTATATCAAAAGCTTTGAGATAAAACTGTTAGATACGGAATGGACCTTCACCCGCCTCCCACGCTGGCCACCAGGTGGCGCACATGCAGGCTAAATTGGAAGAGCATTGGAAGACTAAAAGTGGAGCTGAGGTTAAAACCACAACCCACAGAAGCAAATTGGAACTTGAAGCCTACATCGGACCATTAAACTGAAAACCAAGCATTTTCCAAAGGACTTTAGACAGAGACACAATATTCAGAAACGTTCAGAATACAATACAAAATTGCTCTCCATATGAAGAATTCCGAAAACTTCAGCTTGCATCCTGAGGGACACAGACGTTGGAATTACCTGACAAAGACTTTAAAGCAGCTGTTATAGAAATGCTCCAACAAGTAAGGGTGAACTCTCTTTCAATGAGGGGAATGATAGTCCCCATGAAGAAATAGAAACCTCCAAGAAATGGGAGGCTTAGCGGGTAAAGCCACCTGCAGTGCTGGCATCCCCTATGGGCACCAGTTTGAGCCCCAGCTGCTCCACTTCTGATCCAGCTCTCTGCTGTGGCCTGGGGAAGCAGTAGAAAATGGCCCGAGTCCTTGGGCCCCTGCACCTGCATGGGAGACCAGGAAGAAGCTCCTGGCTCCTGGCTTCAGATCGACCCAGCCCCAGCCATTGCAGTCATTTGGGGAGTGAACCAGCAGATGGAAGACTCTCTCTCTCTCTGCCTCTGTCAAATAAATAAATAAATCTTTAAAAAGAGAGAGAGAGAACTGAAAAGTACAATAAAGGCATTTTTTCTTTTTTTTAAGATTTATTTATTTATTTATTGGAAAGTCAGAGTTACACAGAGAGAGGAGAGGCAGAGAGATCTTCCATCCGATGGTTCACTCCCCAATTGGCCACAATGGCCGGAACTGCGCCGATACAAAGCCAGGAGCCAGGAGCTTCTTCTGGGTCTCCCATATGGGTGCAGGGGCCCAAGGACTTGGGCCATCTTCTACTGCTTTCCCAGGCCACAGCAGAGAGCTGGATTGGAAGTGGAGCAGCCAGGACTTGAACCGACGCCCATATGGGATGCTGGTGCTTCAGGCCAGGGTGTTAATCCGCTGCACCACAGTGCCAGCCCCCAATAAAGGCAATTTTAAAACGCACTGATAGGCTCCACGGCGAAACAGAGATGACCAAAGTCAGTGGGCCTGAAGATATAGCAGAAACAATCCTCCAGTCTGAACAAGAAAAAGAACAAAAATAGGTGAGGGGTAGGGTTGAGCAAGCCTCGAGGACTAAAAGGCCCAACATTTGTGTCATCAGTCCTGGGAGCAGAGAGAAATGAATACAGTACAGAAAAAAAAAAAAAAAAAGAAAGAAGAAATTATGACTGGAAGTTTCCCAATTTTAGTGAAATGCCTAAAACCTACAGAGTTGAGAAGCTCAGCTAACCCCAAACAGGATAAACCCCCAAAAACCCATACCTCCCAAAATTCTATTCAAGCTAACAACTGAAGACAAAAAGGAAATATCCATAGCAATCAGAGAAAGACAACATGTTACTTAAAGGACCACCATGAACTTGGATAACTGTGGCTATCTCATCAGAAGACATTGTGGAGGCTGGAGGAACGTGGGATAGCACATTTTCAATACTGAAACCCAGAATTCCATATCCAGCATAAATGTACTTCAGAGGTGCAGGTTAATAAAAACCCTCCCAGAGCCAAAGAAAGAGACTTCATTGCCAGTAGACCTGCTCAAATGGTACATTCTTAACAGAAAGCAAATGACATCATTAGGAACTTGGAACATCAGGAATTAAGGAAGAGCGACAGAAATGGTAAATGGAGGCTAAACAAGATGATTCATTTTTTCTCAAGCCCTTAAAAATATACTTGATGGTTGAAACCCATCACACCCTGTTGCACTCACATACAAAGTGAAGGGCAGAGAGTGAAATGGTCCTCCTGTGTGGCCATGAGGCTCCTATATGCCAGCCGAAGTGGTGAAATCTGACGGCAAGATAAGGATGTATTCTGTAATCTATACAGCAATCACCAGCACGTTCTACAAAGGATATCACGTTTTAAAAAATTCACAATAGGGACCAGTGCTGTGGTGTAGCAGGTAAGGCTGCCTGCAGTACTGGCATCCCATACGGGCGCCAGTTTGAGTCCCAGCTGCTCCATTTCTGGTCCAGCTCTCTGCTATGGCCTGGGATAGCAGTGGAAGATGGCTCAAGTCCTTGGGCTCCAGCACCAGGGTGGGACACCCAGAAGAGGTTCCTGGTTCCTGACTTCAGATCGGCACAGCCCCAGCCATTGTGGCCATCTGGGAAGTGAACCATCAGATGGAAGACCTCTCTCTCTCTCTCTCTCTCTCTCTCTCTCTCTCTCTGCCTCTCCTTCTCTCTCTGTGTAACTCTGACTTTCAAATAAATAAATAAATCTTTTTTTTTTTAATTTTTTTGACAGGCAGAGTGGACAGTGAGAGAGAGAGACAGAGAGAAAGGTCTTCCTTTTGCCGTTGGTTCACCCTCCAATGGCCGCCGCGGTCGGCGCGCTGCGGCCGGCGCACCGCGCTTGTCCGATGGCAGGAGCCAGGAGACAGGTGCTTTTCCTGGTCTCCCCATGGGGTGCAGGGCCCAAGCACCTGGGCCATCCTCCACTGCACTCCCGGGCCACAGCAGAGGGCTGGCCTGGAAGAGGGGCAACCGGGACAGAATCCGGCGACCCGACCGGGACTAGAGCCCGGTGTGCCGGCGCCGCAAGGCGGAGGATTAGCCTGTTGAGCCACGGCGCCGGCTAATAAATCTTTTTTAAAAATTCACAATAGATAAAAGGGAACACCAGACAATATTCAAGTAACACAAAAGAAGGCATGAGTTGGGAAACTGAGGAAACAGATGGAAAATAATAAAATGTCAGTGTTAAACCCTAATCCCATCAGGGTGGCATGTACCAATGCCATCTCACTAGTCCAAGTGATCAATTTCAGTTCACAATTGATCACACTGATAGGTCTAAGAGTCAAAGGGGTCACACAAACAGGACTAGTTTCTGCTAATACTAATTGATAGAATCAAAAAGGGAGAGAACGATCCATCATGGGAAGCGGGATACACAGCAGACTCATAGAATGGCAAATGTCCTAAATAGCACTCTGGCCTCAGAATCAGCCCTTAAGGCATTCGGATATGGCTGAAGAGCCCATGAGAGTATTTTAGGCATGGAAAGCCAAGACACTCTGGCAAAAAAAAAAAAAAAAGAAGAAGAAGAAGAAGACCTAAATGAAAGATCTCTGCGAGTGAGATCCCAGTGGAAAGAACGGGGCCATCAAAGAAGGAGGTACCTTTCTCTGAAGGGAGGAGAGAACTTCCACTTTGACTATGACCCTGTCGAAATAAGATCAAAGTCGGCAAACTCAAAAGGCTTCCGTAGCCTTGGCATCTCATGACTAGGGCCTAGGGAGATCACTGACGCCATAAACAAGAGTGTCAAATTGTTAAGTCAGCAACAGGAGTCACTGTGTACTTACTTCTCATGTGGGATCTTTCCTTAATGTGTTGTCCAGTGTGAAGTAATACTATAACTAGTACTGAAACAGTATTTTACACTTTGTGTTTCTGTGTGGGTGCAAACTGATGAAATCTTTACTCAATATATACTAAATCGATCTTCTGTATATAAAGACAATTGAAAATGAATCTTGATGTGAATGGAATGGGAGAGGGAGCAGCAGATGGGAGGGGTGTGAATGGGAGGGAAATTATGGGGGAGAAGCCATTGTAATCCATAAACTGTACTTTGGAAATTTATATTTACTAAATAAAAAATAAATTAAAAAATGTCAGTGTTAAATCCAAACACAGGGACATAAATAATTACATTTATGTAATTATATATAAATACATATATAAATGCATAAATATAAGCACTAGGGCACTTCACAAAGTTCATGGAAAAGGCATTTCACGAAAACGTTATGCGGAAATTCCCAAAAGTTTTGCACCAAAATAAGCTCACCTTTAGTTCCATTTTCCCTCAAAATTTTTGAAGTCCCTTCACACACACACACACAAAAAAACCAGGACAGTGACTCCTGGCAGCCAACCCAACAAAAGCAGAGCCCCATGGGAAAAGGAGACGCGCTCAGGGAAACGAGAGGCACGGTTCGCGCCAAATTCCGAAGCTATCTTCCCGGGAAGGCCACTGGACACAGAATCTGTGCGGGGCTGTACTTCTCAAGGATTTAAACTATTGAAAAGGAAATAAAGAAAAATGGATTTGTTCTCTTGTTTAAAAAAAAAAGAAACAAAGAAAGAAAAGAGTCCCAAGCCAGGGGACCTTTTCTGTCCCTGCTGGCAGTGTTCTCACCTTCAGGTGGGAGACGCTGAAGTCATCTCCACTCCATTCCTCCTCCCGCCCCGAGCTCAGCCGTGCCAGGCAGCAGCTGCACATCTGCAGGGTGTTCGTCGGCTGCAATGTCTGCGTGTGGCTTTGCTGCCTGCCCATCTCCTTGCAAAGCCCCAGATATGCCTCTCGTCTAATGTGCAAAACATGGAGATGATCCATGGCAATCAATAACAGAGCCAACAGCGGGCTGGGGGCAGGGCCAAGTACCTGATGGCTGGTAAATGTCTCCCAGCTTTTTCTGACTTCAGACGGATGAGGATGCCATCATCACTATCACCACCTTCAGCCGAAGGAGAGCATTGGATCCAGGCCAACTATGACCTAAAACTTCACTGACAACTCATTGAAAAAGCACTTGAAGAATGTGTGTCTAGGACTAGGGGAGAGGTTTGAATGAAGCAATGTAATGTTTCTTAGAACTCAAAGACCTCGGTTAATCTTTAAAGGGGGTGTCTTAGTTCCTTTAGGATGCTGTAGCAAAATCCCTTAGACTGGGTAATTTTGGAAACAATAGAAATGCATTGCTCAAGTTCTGAAGGATGGGAAATCCAAGGTCACGGTCAGGAGACTCAGTGTTGGGTGAGGGCTGCTCTGCTTCTGAGAGGGCGCCCTCTGGGAGTCTTCACGCACAGGAAGGAACTTGCTAGCGCCTCTTTGAAATCCTGGGGCCTTAATCCCATTACTGGAGACCCCACCTCTTAATTTCATTGCAATGGATATTCGGTTCCAACCTAATAATTTGGGAAGGACACCAATATTCAGACCATAGCAAGGGGCAAATACTCAGAATCTGCTTTGAAGAAATTTAGTCTCCAGGATGTGGGAGGAAGGGAGGAAGGGTGGGAAGGAGGGAGGGAGGAAGGGAGGAAGGGAGGAAGGAAGGGAGGGAGGAAGGAAGGAAGGAAGGAAGGAAGGAAGGAAGGAAGGAAGGAAAGAAGGAAGGAAGGAAGGAAGGAAAAATAAGGTTGAGAAAACTCAGATGTTCCTTTTTTTTTTTTTTTTTTGGCAGGCAGAGTGGACAGTGAGAGAGAGAGAGACAGAGAGAAAGGTCTTCCTTTGCCGTTGGTTCACCCTCCAATGGCTGCCACTGCCGGCGCACCGTGCTGATCCAAAAGCAGGAGCCAGGTGCTTCTCCTGGTCTCCCATGGGGTGCAGGGCCCAAGCACTTGGGCCATCCTCCACTGCACTCCCGGGCCACAGCAGAGAGCTGGCCTGGATGAGGGGCAACCGGGACAGAATCCAGCGCCCCAACCGGGACTAGAACCCGGTGTGCCCGCACCGCAAGGCAGAGGATTAGCCTATTGAGCCGCAGTGCAGGCCCTAGTCAGATGTTCTATCCGAGCTTAAACTGTTGGTCAGTGGTATAGCCAGGATGTGATGTAAGATGAGTCCATTTGCAAGGCCTCTGCCTTCCACCATGTTCTCTGGGCTCCTGCTGTAATACCTGTGGACCTAGTGTGGTGGGGGGGGAGGTTCCCCCACCCAACTCTCTACTCATTCTATAGATAATCCCCGGGAGAAATTGTTCCTATTTTTGTACAAGCTACCAGACTTCACATGCGGCGCCCTGTTCCAGCAGTTGAGTTGCTCCTGGGAGTGTTGATGAATAGTGCACTACTTTAAAAAATAGCAATAGGGGCCAGCACTGTGACTCAGCAGGTTAAAGCTGCAGCCTGTAGCGCCGCCATCCCATATGGGCACCAGTTCGAGTCTCAGCTGCTCTACTTCCAATCCAGCTCTCTGCTATGGCCTGGGAAAGCAGCGGAAGATGGTCCAAGTCCTTGGGCCCCTGCACCCATGTGGGAGACCCAGAAAAAGCTCCTGGCTCCTGAATTCGGTCTGGCCCAGCCCTGGTCATTGTGGCCACTTGGGGAGTGAACCAGTGGTTGGAAGACCTCTCTCTCTCTCTCTCTCTCACTTTCTCTCACTCTCTCTTTCCATCTAACTCTCCCTTTCGAATAAATAAATAAATCTTTTTTTTTTTAAATGACAATAAACCAGGGTCAGCATCATGGCATAGGGGATTAAGCTGCCACCAGTAATGCTGGCATCGCATATGAGCACAAGGTTCCAGGACTGGCTGCTTCACTTCTGATCCAGCTCCCTGCTAATACACCTGGGAAGGCAGCAGAAGATGGCCCAAGTATTTGAGCTTCTGCCACGTGTGTGAGAGACCCAGATGGAGTTCCAGGTTAATGATTTCAGCCTAGCCCAGACCTGGCCATTGTAGCCCTTTTGAGAGTAAACCAGGGGATGGAAGATCTCTCTCTCTCTCTCTCTCTCTGACTCTGACTCTCTCTCTCTGTAACTCTGTCTTTCAAATAAATAAATGAATCTTTTTCCCATTTGAAATTCTGGAGTACATGAATCTACTTCAGACTCAGAAAAGGTTATGAATAAGATCAGACTTCAATAATATAAATCTAAATAGAAGCTAATGGTTTGGTTCTTTGTGACCTGGGATTATGAAATAATACCACACTGTCAAGGTTATCCCCATTTCCAATGGGACCAGTCTTTTCCACAGATTGTTTAGCTCGAGTCCCATTGAGAAAACAATTAAAATTATCAATTTCAAAATGCACACATATATGCATAATTCATTAAACAACATTCAAGGAGCTTTTCAGCATAAACAGAAAGGAAAGACGTCAGAAGGGGCCAGTGTTGTGGCGTAGCAAGTAAAGCTGCCGCCTGCAGCACCAGCATTTTATATGAATGTCAGTTCGAGTCCATTTCTGATGCAGCTTCCTGATGACAGCCTAGGAAAGCAGTAGAAGATGGCCCAAGTGCTTGGGACCCTGGATCCATGTGAAAAATCCAGGAGTTCCTGGCTCCTGGCTTCAGATCGTCCCAGCTCTGGCCATTGCAGCCATTTGGGGAGTAAACCAGTAGATGGAAGACCTCTCTCTGTGTCTCTCCCTCTGTCTGTCTGTAACTCTGCCTCTCAAGTAAATAGATAAACCTTTAAAAACATAAGTAAATAAAGTTCAGATAGCAACCAATAACTTTCTAGTATCACAATGTTCCATGCAGTATTTGGATCATACTTACACTAAATTATCATTCATTATTTAATGAAAATTGACATTTCTCTGGGCATCCTGTATTTTATCTGGCAACCATGCTTTGTAGCCAGTGGGACCATCAGAATTGAAGCTGGGAGGAGATAGTAGGGATCCTGATTTGCCAAGGTCAGAGCAAGGAGATATAGAGGAGGCAGGAATGTGGCAGCAAACCCAGAAACCATGAGCAGAGACACTTCCATGGGAACACCTGTTGCCTGGGGTAGCCAGCCCCACTTGTTGAAAGGACACACAGCCAGGTGGAGAAGCCCATAGTTCACACTGGTTCATTTCCTCTCCCTTCACAGATTTTTATTCTTATTAAAAATCAACTTCAATAGCCCCCACTTGAGTTGGATCACTATATAATTTACAATTGCTCTCACAGTAAAGAAATTCTAGCACCAAAAAAAGTATGATGTGCCTACTTTTTCCAGCCCCTTTAATTCAACCTTTCAAACATACACAAAGCATTAAAAACAGGATTTCCCTTTCTTTTTTATTATTATAAAGGTTTTTTTTTTAATATTTTTTTTTATTTCAGAGGCAGAGTTATAGACACAGACAGGCGGAGATAGACAGAAAGAGAGGTCTTCCCTCTGCTGGTTCACTCCGCAAATGGCAGAAACGGCCAGAGCTGGGTCAATCTGAAGCCAGGAGCCAAGAGCTTCTTCTGGGTCTCCCACATGAGTGCAGAGGCCCAAGGGCTTGGGACCATCTTCTACTGCTTTCCCAGGCCATAACAGAGAGCTGGATCAGAAGAGGAGCAGCCCAGGGACTCAAACCTGTGCCCACACAGGATGTCAGCACCACAGGCAGAGGCTTAGCCCACTACACCACGGCCTCACTTTCAAGAGTGTCTTTGTCTAATGTAATGATCTCTGACAGTTTTTTTATCATTTGTCCCACCAGCTTAAAAAAAAAAAACACTGTTTGGATACCCCTGGGATATGTAATTTTTTTGTTTATTAATAATGTGCAATCTGTTAGATATAATAATACTTTGTTATATATGTTTGCATATGCATACATTCATTTATTTATCTTGAGTTTTTATCTGCTGGTTCACTCCCCAAATGCCTGCCATGACCCACAGCTAGGGCTGAAGCCAAGATCCAGGGACTCAGTCTGGGTCTCCCATGTAGGCGACAGGAACCCAGTGACTAGAGCCATCACTGCTGCCTCCCAGGGTCTGTATTAGCAGGAAGCTGGAGTCAGGAGCTAGAGCCAGGAACCAAACACAGGTACTCTGATGTGGGACAAGGCATCTGACTGCTTGGTTAACTGCCTGGCCCCAAACATACTTAAATTCATTGAAATAAAAGTTTCTAACACATATTGAAAGGAAGAGATAGTATGCATAGAAGTTACAAAACATTTTCTATACCTCCTTCACCATGAATCCACTTGCATCCTCACCAGTAAGACTGGGCTATCAGCTCGAATCAGAAACGGAGCTGGGACACGAGTCCAGGGATTCCAGTATAGGATGCAGGCATCCGAGATGGCTTGCTCACCACTGTCTCACGTGCCTGCCCCAGTTTACCCATTTTTAAGTACACGTTCAGGGGCCTCACATGCATTCACATGATTGTGTGACTGTCGTGCTGTTGGTCTCCAGAACTGGTTCAAACTCTGAACTCAGTAAATGAGAACTGCCTGCCCCTCCCCGCCCCTCAGTCCCTGGTAACCAACCGTTAGTCTACTTTGTCTATGAATGTGCCTCTTCTGGATATGTCATATAAGTGGAATCAGACAATGTCTGTCCTTTTGTAACTGGCTGTTTCATTTGGCATGCTTTCGGGGTTCAAATGTGGCCTGGTACCTAGCAAAATTTCCTTTCCTTTTAAGGCTAAGTGATCCTCCCTTGCAAGCACACATCACAGTTTGTTTATGCACTCCTCTGCTAGTGGACATTTGGGGGTGTTTACACTGTTCACTGGTTCTGAATACTGCTGCTTGGGGCCCACGCTGTGGCATAGTGTGCTAAGCCTCTACCTGCGGTGCCAGCGCCTCTTATGGGCGCAGGTTTGATTCCCAGCTGCTCCACTTCTGATATGGCTCCCTGCAAACGGCCTGGGAAAGCAGCAGAAGATGACCCAAGTGCTTGGGCCCTGCATCCACATGGGAGACCCGGAGGAGGCTCCTGGCTCCTGGCTTCGGATTGGCCCAGCTCTGGCTGTTGGCAGCCATTTAAGGAGTGAACCAGCTGATGGAAAACCTTTTCCTCTGTCTCTCCGTCTCTCTGTCTGTCTCTCTCTCTCTTGTTCTCTATAACTACCTCTCAAATAAATAAATAAATCTTAAAAAATGCTGTTTATGGACATGAATGTATAAAGAGACTCTAAGAGTCTGTGCTTTGAAGTACACACTCAAGCTGCTGGGTCATGTGATAATCCTGTGTTTAAGTTTTTGAGGAACCACCATGCATTCCCAGAGTGCCTGAACCATTATACATTCCCTCCAGCAATGCACGTGGCTTCCAAATCCTCCCTTCCTCACCAACACTTGCTATTTTCTGTTGTTGTTTTAAAGTCATCATGCTAATGGACCTTGAAGTAGTATTTATTTTGGTTTCGATTTGCATTTCCCTAGTGATTCTACAACAATTCCTAACTATAATTACAGAACAATTAAAAAGTAAAATCAGCCTCCAAACAAAGAATTAGGAGAGAAGAAAGGGTTAAGAAGTAGCAGTTATCTAAAGGGGTCTTTCACTCAATTTGCATTGCATTCTTAAGTTAGTAACACTTTTGCATAAAATGACTAAGTTACCTTACAGTTTTCCAGAGCCTCTCAAATTCAAATAAAGACAAAAGAGGGAGGATCACAGGCGGGCAAAGACAGAATTCAAATCCAGACTGAATGATCTGGAACCTGCATGCTTGGCTGCCTAAGCAAACACGAAGAAAATAGAAACTCACTATACTTGAACTGTTCTAAATTTGCTTATCTGAAGTTTACATTCTGTGTTAAAGAGTAATGAGCAGTTTCTAGCCCTGAAGGTCAGGCAAAGTCTACAGATACAATGGGTAATAGGGAACTGGAGTTCTTGAGTAAGAAACCCAGAGGATGAGAACAATGTTGGAGGAATGCAACTCCACCTGCAGAGCTGAGAGGCCGGGGCCTGGGGCCAGACGCGTCTGGGTTCTCATCTCAGTACTGACACCAATGGTGACCTTAGACAAGTCCCTTAACTTCTCTAAGCTTCAGTTTCCTCATCTGGAAAATGACTGTAACACTTGCTTTCTAAGATCAAAATGAGAGTTAAATAAGATAGAATTTGCTTACCATCTACCTAGTATTTTGTAATCATGCATTCATCCATCCACTCACTCAGTTAATAAATCTTCATTGAGCACCTGCTATTTGACGAGCACTGTGCTAGGTAGGCAGTAGTACAGCGTCTGAGCAACCAGACATGGTCTTCACCATGGAGTTCACTCTGGAGCAGGGCATCAGTAAATGCACACAAATTCAAGCTAAGTAAAGATCGGGATATTATGGAGGGAAAGAACGGGATATAAACAGTGAGAAGAAGCTGAGTGAGTAAGGACTTCCCAGAGGGAGGAGCAAGGCCAGGGAGAAGCACAGAGGAGTGAGGGGTTCAGGAGGCCAGGGCATCAGGAAGTCAGAGGGCGGGGGTCAGCCCGCCCGTCCTGCCACTGACATGGAGACTGCACCGTGACATCAGACCTGGACAAGCAGGCTCTGGGCCACGAGGAGCAGCCAGTCCCTGGGGTTACAATGGCTTACCAATCATGCAGCTCTACAACTGACAGCACACCCATTCAACCACTGTGGTCTTCTTTTCTTTTTAAGATTTATTTTATTTACTTGAAAGCCAGAGTGACAGTGGGAGGGGGACGAAGATCAATCTTCCATCCATTGGTTCACTCCCCATCTGGCTGCAAAGGCCTGGACTGGGCCAGGCCAAAGCTGGGAGCCAGGAGCTTCTTCTGGGTCTCTCATATGGGTGACAGGGACCCAAGTCTTTGGTCCACTGTCCACTGCTTTCTCAGACACGTTAGTAGAGAGCCAGATCGGGAGTGGAGCAGCCCAAACTCAAAGCAGCGCCCATATGGGATGCTGCCGTCACACAGGTAGCGGTTTAACTGCTGTGCCACAACGCTCGCCCTAACCACTGTTTTGCACTTTCAGTCCCTATATTCAGCAAATTACATGATATATACAACATTTTATGGTGAAATAGGATCTGTGTTAGATGATTTTGCCTGAGTGTAGGTCACTGTAAGTGTTCTGAGCACATTGAAGGCAGGCTGAGTGAACTTGGATGTTTGATAAGTTAGGTAGACAGTGTCGATGCATTTTTTACTTCTTTTTTTTTTTTAAGATTTATTTGTTTATTGGAAAGAGTTACAGAGAGAGAGAAGGAGAATCAGAGAGAGGAGAGAGAGAGAGAGAGAGAGAGAGAGGGATCTTCCATCCACTGGTTCACTCCCCAAATGACGACAATGGCTGGAACTGAGCGGATCTGAAGCCTGGAGCCAAGAGCTTCTTCCAGACCTCCCACTTGGTGCAGAGGCCCAAAGAGTTGGGCCATTTGCTACTGCTTTCCCAGTCCATTAGCAGGGAGCTGGATCAGAACTGTAGCAGCTGGAACTTAAACTGACACCCATGTGGGATTCCGGATTCTGCAGGTGGAAGCTTTGC
This sequence comes from Sylvilagus floridanus, assembly GCA_949820135.1. NCBI lineage: Eukaryota > Metazoa > Chordata > Mammalia > Lagomorpha > Leporidae > Sylvilagus > Sylvilagus floridanus. The sequence goes on along the minus strand of OX463226.1, from coordinate 72,156,656 downwards.
CCACTGTGCCAGTGTCAGCCCCATCTTCACGATATTTAAAATGTACCAAGGACTCATCATGATGGAATCCTCGGGTAGGTGAAGGAGCATCTACACTGCAATTATCAGGTCAGAAAAGCTACAGAGGGAAACTCAAAAGGGAAACTCAATTTGGGGTAAGCTTTTGGCCTGGTAGTCAAGATGCTTACATCCCATACCCATGTACCTGGGACTGAGTCCTGCCTTTGCTTCTGATTCAAACTTCCCACTAATGCACGTCACAGGACACAGCAAAGATGGCTCAAGTTCTTGGGTCCCTTCCTGTCTTCACCGACCCATGTGAGTGACCTGGATTGAGCTTTGGGCTCTTGGCTTCAGCTTGGCCCATCCCCAGCTGTTGTGGGCATCTGGGGAGCGAAACAGTGTAAGTTCCTCTCTTGCTCTCTCTTTTCCCCTCACTGTCCTTCAGATAAATAAATAAATTTGATTTTTTAAAAAAGGAGATATAAGTACTTCCAAGAAGCCAATGGGGGGGTTGGCACTGTGGCATGATGAGCAAAGCAGTCGCCTGCAGTGCCGGCATCCTATATGGGCATTGGTTCTAGTCCCAGCTTCTCCGTTTCCAATCAAATTCTCTGCTATGTCCTGGGAAGGCAGTAGAGGATGACCCAAGTTCTTGGGCCCCTGCACTCGCATAGGAGACCCGGAAGAAGGTCCTGGCTCCTGGCTTTGGATCAGCGCAGCTCTGGCCATTGCAGCCATCTGGGGAGCGAACCAGCAGATAGAAGACTTTCTCTCTCTCTCTCTCTCTCTCTGCCTCTCTGTAGCTCTGCCTTTCAAAGTTCCAGGTAGTAGCCTTGGAGTTGGGGCCCTGGAAATAGGCAGCTGCATCTACACAGACAGAAAAATCTTCATGAGTCTTAACACGGCAGGGAAGTGCCCAGGAGCCCAGAGCTGTGTCCTGGACCTGACAGTCAAGGGTGGTGCAGCAGAGCCATGGCGACCCCTCATTCTTTATGACCCCAGCTGCAGCAGCTGGCGCAGAGGGCAGGGCCACGCGCACCACGCCAGTCTCCTCGTGAAGGCCCAGGCAGGGCTGGCTTCCACTCATTTTCGGTCAGTTCGGAGTCTACATTGAGATCACCCCCTTTCTGTGGCCGTGGGCTGGGGCTTCAGTAGCAAACTCAATGGCCTTCCCCGGTTCTTAGGCCTGGCACTAAGAGGACATGTTGGAATATTCTAGTACCTTAAAGAGACCAGGGCTGTGTACCACCAAGAGCAAGATTCCTGTGTGTGAAATCAAAGCGGGGTGTGTCTTTAAGAAAGCCAGTTACTCCAGAAAAAACGGCCACATCTTCCCTTGAGGGAGCCACACTTCACCTGAACCAGAACACCCTGACATTTGAGGTGGAGGAAGTGGAGTGACTGGAGGAGGAGAAAGGGGGCCAGAGGCTACTGGGGACTGGGACTTATCAGTGATGGCCCCAGGTCATTAGCCTCTGCTGGGTTCCTCTTGGGCCAGACTCTGTCCTAGCCGGGTCACTTGGAATATCTGACACCTTAAGTTGGGGTGCCAGCCCTTCAGGGGGAGGTGAGGGGAGGCAGAGTCCTAGCAAGGAGCCTGGGTGACAGACGCCTTGTCAGAGAATCCCAGCGTCCAGCAGTGCTGGCAGCCCCCTTTTCCCCAGGGAAGGCCCGGATAGGGGAGACTGGGGAGCGACGCAGGGAAAGTCAAGGCCTTCGCACACTGGGCCTGTTGTTGATGGGTAGCTTGGCAGTTCTACAGTGGCTAAAATTTGGCACTTCCAAAGGTCTTTCCTGGTCCGATCAGGTGACCATCTCCCTGAGACGTTTGGAGAAAGAAAGGATTACCTGCCTCCCCTCCCCTCCCCGGCGGAGGCAGGTGAGAGTAAATCCATTTAACTGACCAGTGCTGCCAGTTTACAAATAAAACACAGGCTATAAAGGCTGCCTTTGTTCCCCTAGACGCAGCCTTCCCGGCGGGGAGGTTAGATTAGCAATTTGTCCTTTGTCAGAGGATTAGCAGAGCCTCATTGTTTTAGTGTTTATTTATCAATTTGCATCTTCTAGCAGTTTCGACCCAACTTTGGTGGGGGGGCGATTCCCTCACATCCCTACTTTATAATCGGACTGCTCATTTTCCGTCCTCTGCCGGCGACCTCACAAAGCTGGATTAGCACAGCAGACATGAAACACATGCAAATCCTTCTCTGGCTTTGTTCCGCTGGGGGCCAGCCTCTTGGGCCCTCCCCTGCCTGCACGGTGGAAATTGCAGAAGGGAAAGGAGATGTTCATCCAGACAAAGGGACCCTTTCTCACCTGTCAACGTGCCTTTTCGAACACAAATCTCGACTGATATTTGTGGAATAAATAGAGTCCCAGTTTCGATGCCAACCTGCCCCGGGTGGTTGGACGGACGTCCCCATGCCTGGGGCTTTCCTTTAGATACTGGCATGGTTATGGTGGCCCTGAGGGGTGTGAAGATGACCTTGCAAAGCTGACCTTGGGCTGGACAGAGTCCTCTGTCGGGGCTGACCAACAGGGACCACAGTCCTCCCAAAGGAAGGCAGTCGCACAGGCAACTACACCATCCCAATACCCTCCCGCCTCAGAGACCTTGGCCTGAGGCTTTCACTCCTTTGCTTTAAAAAATTAAATGAAATAACTTTTTTTTAAGCCATGCTATTCCATAAGTATCATGGGTTGTAACAAATTTGCCACTCTCATGGGGGATGTTGATCCCAGGGAGGCTGTGCCAGGGGAGGCAGGAGAGACCAGGGAACGTCTGTGCCTTCCTCTCAGTTTTACCGCGAATCTGCAACAACTGCTCTAAAAAACAACAGTGGGGCCGCCGCTCGCCCTGCCGGCATCCCATGTGGGTGCTGGCTCAAGTCCCAGCTGCTCCACTTCCAATGCAGCTCCCTGCTGAGGGCCTGGGAAAAGCAGTGGAAGATGGCTCTAGTGTTTGGGCCTCTGCCACCCATGTGGGAGACCCGGATGGAGATCTTGGCTCCTGGCTTCACTCTGGCCCAGTGCTGGCCATTGCAGCTATCTGGGGAATGAACCAACAAATGGAAAATTTCTCTCTCTGTCTCTCTCTCTATCTTAAAAATTTTAAACAAAATAGTTTTAAGAAATACCTATTTTAAAAAGCTCGCCTATTTTTCTCAATGCTGCAACATGATTTTCTCAAATGAAGGCTTATGCGATGCCACACTATGTGGAATAAGCAACCTGTTCTCTGCTGCTGGTCCTGAGGCACCATTCAGGAGTGCTCTGGTCTGGCAGCACACAGCTCACAACTTCTGGGTGAAGTGAGGGGATCTACACACTTGCCTCCAGCCGAGCTCCACGCGGAGCTATTCCTGCATCCGGGTCTTTTCCCTGCATGCCACTGTCCCCCCAGCCTCTGGCCCTGGTGTTCCTTCCCAACTCTCTCTCCCATTTCCTAAGCATCTCTAAACATTCTGGAAAGACTTCTTTCAAGGCTTTCATCGTGCCACCTGCTCATCCACTGTAAGACATTCAAAGTCCCTCAAAAGCTGCCCTCTGAGGGCTGCCCTTGTGATGCTGTGGGTTAAACCGTGGCTTGTGATGCTGGAATCCCACGTGGGAGCACTGGCCCCAGCTCTCTGCTAATGCTCCTAGGAAGGCAGCAGAAGTGGCTCAAGTACTTGGGTTTCTGCCACTCCTGTGGGGGACCAGGATGCAGTTCCTGGCTCCTGGCTTCAGCCTGGCCCAGAACTGGCTGTTATTGCAGGCATTTGAGGAGTGAGCCAGTGGATGGGAGATCTCTCTCTCTCTCTTTCCCTCTCTCTGTTGCTCTAGCTTTCAGACAAATAAATCTGAAACAACAACAACAACAAAACTTGGCCTCAGTTATGTAATATTTCAGTCTTATGTCTCACTAAACCCTAAACAAAACTTTGACGACTTACTGATCTTAACCACCCGCCATGTTGAGCACAGTGGAGAAAGACCTACCTCCTTGTCCCGTTCATGACAAGACTGCCCTGGCCAACCCCAGATCCTTCAGGCCCTCGTCTTCAGACTGGCACTGCTCTGTGCCTCCTGATAACCACTGTGTGGGCCGATGCCCGCTGTGGTGCACTGTGTGTCTGCGTTGTGAGATTTAGGCTTGTGCGTTCAGGTTCTGTGGGGCTTGATCTGTGTGAACTCAGTGCAGCCTGCATTGTCAGTGTCACCCTCTAGGCCAGTTCTGCACCTGCTTCTGTAGCCCCCTCCCCACCTTGATGATATCATTGTAGCCCAGTTTCTGTATCAGTGAGCTGGCTTTGGGTATTCTGGGACCAATGGGTAGTACCTACTAAAATTCTACACCATATGAGTGACCCAATGCTATGAATTCTGGTAGACACTTCTTATCCACCCACACCCCAGGACAAATTCCCATGTTGTCTTACTTTGCTGGAGGCTTAGTTTCCCCTCCTGGATTCCAGCTTTTCATTGAGGGTGTGGCTATTTAAGTGTCCCAGGCACACAGGGCTCAGACACCCTTCTTCCCTTGGATATTGCCCAGAAGTTATGCTCCCAGGTTGGGGAGCCCACCGACCTTCTGTCTCCAAAGCAACCCAACATCAGTTCAAACGTATATCCCTATGATTTTCAGTGTTCTCATCTTTTAGAACTTAGGGAGTTTCCTTACATTCTTATGAGCTCAGTTATATTAATTAAAATATTTTTGTTATATTTTAATCCAGAATTTTCAAGTGTTTTGTGATGAGCAGATGGTAGAGTTCGGGCTGTTAGGTGTATGACGTGTATGTGAATATAAAGTCTTCCATGTGCTGATTCACTCCCTAAATGGTCTCAACAGCTGGGACTGAGCTGGTCTGAAGCCAGGAGCCAGAAGCTTCTTCTGGGTCTCCCACACGGGTGCAGGGGCCCAAGGACTTGGGTCATATTCTACTGCTTTCCTAGGCCATAACAGAGAACTAGATCAGAAGTGGAGCAGCCGGGACTCGAACTGCATCCATATGGGATCCCCAGTACTGCAGGCGGTGGTGGCTTTACCCACTACGCCACAGAACCAACCCCCCATTAACTCACTTCTAATTCACAACTACCTATGGACAGACCAATATTCCTGCTCACAGATGAGAAACTTGGGCCCATAGAGGTTAAGGCACTCACCCAAGGTCACATAAGTAATAAGCTGCAGGGCAGACTGTAAACACAGGTGGTCTCTGAAGAATCCACACTACACTTTATGCCTCTCAGTTCTCCCCTGGCCATTCTCATTATCGCTGTCAGTACATAATGGCAAAGGAATTGGGGGAAACAGACAAAGAAAACAAGAACTCCAAGGTCATCCAGCATGCCTGCAACTGGGTAATTTATATTGAGCAGATTATCTAACTAATCACGGTTCTGGAAGTTGGAAGTTCAAGAGCTCGGTGCCACATCTGGCGAGTCTTCACGCTGTGTGGTACCCTGGTAGAAAGCTCAAGAGCAGGAAACTGAAAGTGAGAGGACAGGAAGAGGCAAACTCACCTTTTAAGCAAACCACTCCCACAGTAATGCCGTTAATCATGACGCACGGACATCCAGAAACACCCGGCCAAGCCCCCACAGAGAACATAGAGCCCCCGAGGCTGGCATGCACCCAGCTGCCCACCAATTAGACCAACGACTGATTCTCTGAGACGAAACAGGCCGTCTCACGGCTTCCTGAAAAGAACAGAGTGCCCGCGAAGCCAGGCCTCGCGGGGGAGCTGCCCGCAACCATCCCGGGTCAGCTGAGTCAGCTGGCACGAAACATACCCGATGTCTCACTTCCTTAAGAACATCCCTGGGAAACAGAGGGTGAAAGGTTGGCTTGGAAAGAGTGAGGGGCCTGGCCCTGGAATTTTTTGGACGAGACAGATTCAGGAAAAATAAATTAATGTGTGCAGCGGGGTCAGCAGTGGAATTGTGAAAGAATGCTGGCCTTCGTGGCAGGGAGGGAAAGTGCTGGCGGGACGCTGCAGGGGGGGCTGGCACGCCAGGAAGCGCTGTGTCTTGGCCTCTGCCCCACCCTCCCCACCCAGCCGTGAAACCCCAGGGGGCCGGAAGGAGGCCCCTCTGCTTTCTCCTGCGAGCTGCTCCGGAACGGGAGCGTTCCTGTTTATCTCACAGACAGGTCTTCGTCCCATTTTCATGGAGAGAGAACGGATTGAAATATTTTGTTTCAGTAGAACTGAATCCAGAAGCTTCTGGGAAATTCTAAAATTCAGCTCAACAAGAAGATGTTACACACGAAAGGTAAAATCAACAATAACAATCATTTAGAGTCCAAGAACGAATCGCCTTTTCATCTTATGAAAGAAGAGCAGTCTTTGGCCTAGGGTTAGGTTACCTGCATCCCCGTATCACAGCACCTGGGTTCTATTCTCCCGACTCCAGCTTCCCGCTAATGCAGACTCTGAGCGGCAGCAGTGATGGCTCAAGTAGTTGGGTTCCTGCCACCCGTGTGGGAGACCTGGTCTGAGTGTCCAGCTCCTGAACTGGCCTGGAGCCTTTGCAGATGTTTGGGGAGCGAGCCAGTGGATGACAGCACTCCCCCACCAACCCTCTGCCTCTCAAATAAGTAAATTAGGGGAGAAAGGCCTAGCAGCAAAGGACATGTTGATGTTTAGCCAATGTACTTCACCATGTTATATCTCCTTCATTTACTAGTGGGTTCCTAACACCTGGCATAATTCAGCCTCTCACCAGAAAACAGGAAGCATAGTCAAGGAAAGAGCAAAGGAAGTCTTGCTCTGGAGTCGAATTAAGATGTCCCCAGAGCCATGATAACAAAGCCCAGTGGCTTCAGGAGGCTGTGGGTAGGAGATCATGATTCTTGAAGCAAAAATCAGTGTACATCCGACCACAGGACCTAAGAGCAAAGCAATGAGTACTGCTCCTCTCAGTGAAGTCTTTCCCCTGGAACCTGCAGGAGAGACCAGGAAACTGGAAAGGAGAGAAAGACAACATGGCAAAGGCAGGAAGGGCGTCTAAGCTAATGGCCTGGAGAAGTCCACGTACGTGGATGCCAATGATAAAGAGTGCAATCCCAGGGCAGATGTTGTGGCACGGAGGCTTAAGCTGTCACTCAGGATTCCTGCATCCCAAACAGTGCCATTTTGGGTCCTGGCACCTCCTCTTCCAATCCAGCTTCCTGCCATCACCATCACATCCTTTTTTTTTTGGATGTATTTATTTATCTGAAAATCAGAGTTACATAGAGAGAGGAGGAGAGGCAGAGAGAAAGCCAGAACTGCATCAATCTGAAGCCAGGAGCCAGGAGCTTCTTCCAGATCTCCCATGCAGGCACAGGGGCCCAAGCACTTGGGCCATCCTCTACTGCTTTCCCAGGCCATAGCAGAGAGCTGGATCAGAAGTGGAACAGCCGGGACTCGAACCGGCACCCATATGGGATGCCGGCACTTCAGGTGACGGTTTCACCTGCTATGCCACAGTGCCAGCCCCTCATCGTATCTTGATAGACAGTGGATGACGGATCAAGACCGTAGGCCCCTTTACCACCGTAAAGGAAACCAAGATGGACTTCTAGGCTCCTGGCTTCATGGGCTGGCCCCACCCTGGCTGTAATGGGTATTTGGGGAGTGAACCAAAGGATGGAAAAACCTCTCTCTCTCTTTCAAGTAGACAAGAATAAATAAATAAATAAACTTTTGTTTTGTTTTGTTTTAAAGAAACCGTAATTGGGGCCCTGCCTGCAGTGACCGTATCCCATATGAGCACTGGTTCAAGTCCTGGCTGCCCCACTTCCTATCCAGCTCCCTTCTAATGCACCTGGAAAAGCAGCAGAGGATGGTCCAAGGGTTGGACTAGGCAGATGCCAGAAGCCAGGAGTTTCATCTGGATCTCCCACATGGATGGCAGAGACCCAAGCACTTGGGCCATTTTCAGCTATTTTCCTAGGCACATTAACAGGAGCCGGATTGTAAGTGGAGCAACCAGGACACAACTGGCACTCATATGGGATGCCATCATTGCAGGTGGCAGCTTAACCCCTGTGCCACAACACTGGCACTAGAGGATAGCTCTTGACAACCAGGCCAAGAATTTAGTTTTTAAAAGATTTATTTATTTATTCGAAAGTCAGAGTTACAGAGGAAGGAAGAGAGATGGAGGGGGAGGCAGGGAGTAGAGATCTTCCATCCACTGTTCACTCATCAAATGGTCCCAACAGCATGGGTGGGCCGGGTGGAAGGCAGGAGCCTGGATCTTCCTCCAGGCCTTCCATGTGTATACAGGGGCCCAAGCATTTGGGCCATCTTCCACTGCTTTCCCAGGGATTGTAAGCAGAGCAGCTGGTGTCACAGGTGGCCAGGTGGTGGCTTATCCACTGCATCACAATGCTGGCCCCCAGGCCAAGAATTTTTAATTTTAAACTTTACCCTGAAGGCAACCGGGAAGCCCTGGAGGGTTCAAACAAAGAAAATACAGGTTGACTATTCTTTATCCAAAATGCTTGTGACAGAAGTATTTCCAATTTGGGATTTTTTGAATTTTAGAATATTTGCAGGGACCAGCGCTGTAGCTCATCGGGTTAACACCTTGGCCTGAAGTGCCGGCATCCCATATGGGCCCGGTTGGAGACCCGGCTGCTCCATTTCCAATCTGGCTTTCTGCTGTGGCCTGGGAAAGCATCAGAAGATGGCCCAAGCACTTGGACCCCTGCACCCATGTGGGAGACTCTGATGAAGCTCCTGACTCCCAGCTTTGACCTGGCCCCACCCTGGCCATTGACTTGGCCCAGCCCTGCCCACTGTGGACGTTTAGGGGAGTGAACCTAAAGTAGACAGAAGACCTCTCTCTCTGTCTCTCCCTCTCTCTCTCTTTCTGCAACTCTGCCTTTCTTTCAAATAAATAAAATAAGTCTTTAAAAAATAACATTTGCATGTATGTAATGAAATATCTTGGGGATGGGAGCCAATTCTAAACAAGAAATTCATTTATGCTTCATATATGCCTTGTACAAATAGTCTGAAGTTAATTTTATACGATATCTTAGACAATTTTGTGCATGAACTAGTTTCATGGTGTGACATTTTCCACTCGTGGCTTCATGTTGGTGCTTGAAAAGCTTCAGATTTTGGAGAATCTGAGCTTTTGGATTTTCAGATTATAGAATCTCAACTACAGTAGAATGGGGTTTTTACTGTGTGAAAGATTCTACTGGAAGTAACTTAGAGAGGAGTGATGACGCTAATAGAGAGACCAATAAGGAAACCATTGAAATAGAATAGAGCAATTTGTAGGAAACCCAAGGTGCATCATACTTTTTTTCTCCTAGGCCCTATGCAAATATAGCCATACTTCTCCCTAATTATCCCCCCAGCAGACTTCACAACCAAGACTGTTTTTCTAGAAGTACCCACATGGGACTGGCATTGTGACTCATAAGTTGACCTGCTGCCTGCAACTGGTATCCCATATCAGAGTTCAGGTTCAAGTCTTAGCACCTTTCATTCCGGCTCCCTGCTAATGTGCCTGGGAAGGCAGCAGAGTACAACCCAGCAGAGTATGGCCCCCTGCCACCCATGCAGAAGACTCAGCTGGAGCTCTGGGCTCCTGGCTTCATCCTGGACCAGCCCACACGATTGTGGAGGCTGTTTGGGGAATGGACCAGCAGATGAAAGATCTCTCTCTTTCTCTGTCACACTTCCCTTCAAATAAATAAAACTTTTTTTTTATTTGATAGGTAGAGTTATAGACAGTGAGAGAGAGAGAGAGAGAGAGAGAGAGAGAGAGGTCTTCCTTCCATTGATTTACTCCCTAAATGGCTACCACGGCCGGTGCTGCGCCAATCCAAAGCCGGGAGCCAGGTGCTTCCTCCTGGTCTTCCATGCGGGTGCAGGGACCCAAGCACTTGGGTCATCCTCCACTGCACTCCCGGGCCACAGCAGAGAGCTGGACTGGAAGAGGAGCAACTGGGACTAGAACCCGGCGCCCATATAGGATGCCGGCACTGCAGATGGAGGATTAACCAAGTGAGCCATGGCGTCAGCCCCCTAAAGCTTTAAAAAATAATTATAGATGTGTCCACTTGCCTCCAACTTATGTCTTTTGAACTTAGGTGTGAATAAATCACAATTTACTTCAAATCAGAAACCTGAATGCATTGTAGTAAGATAATCATATTACTGAAAGTCAGTGGGCAATTCAGTGATTGGTTTGTGATGGATTCATCATGAATTCAACACGAACAGGATGCTGCCTGACAGAGTCCTTTAAGTGACTTCTCCCTGCGCCTACCTCCTCGCTCAGCGACTACCCACATACACAGAAGCAGGGCCCTTCATAGTCAGGACATCACTGAGCAGACACCTGTTTCCCATGCACTCCCCAGGAAAGCACCAGAACATGTCCAGAAGCAGCTATTGCCCCTAAACACAGAATGGGAGGGTGATATTTTCACATTCCCAACTGGAGTGTCTTGGAGAGAGCGCCTTGGTCCAGCCTTTCTCTGCCATTGTTGACAGCTCTGGTTCACTCCCAGAATGCTTAGAAGAGCGGGAAGGGTCTGGCTTAGGCTTTGTTCTTCCTAACTCTGAGAACTTCCTTCAAGGATTCCTGTGGCCCCAGGGCTCTCATTTTATAGATAAGAGGTTGGGCTAAAAGAAGATCATCTTTAAGGTTCCTCCTTGATTAAATGAGATTCTGGCTATAAACCTACCTTCGGAGGAAACATCCTCATTTATAACCACTGATTTTGGTGATTAGGTCAATAAATGTCTTCCTAGAGATTTAGAAGAGTGACAGCGGTGTCCTTTATTGTGCCAGTGGGCAAATCAATACTTTCCATGATCCCTTTACAATTCATTACCCAGAACAAAGGAAAACCTGGTGTTCATTAGCAAAGTCAACTTTTTTAAAGAAAGATCCAGTTGTATATTCCTATGTTAGCCAGTTAAACTTTTTGCTACCTAAAACCAAACCAAAGAACTCTAATTATGCTTAAATTTTCTTCAGCTATCGTGTACCACCTCTATCACTTACTAAAAGAAATTTCCAAAATGCCCTCTCAAAGAAACTTCAAAACACACACACACACACACACACACACGCACACATGCACACACGCACACACACGTACGCACACAACTTAAATATTCGGATGTGAACATTTTACTTTAAACTTTATTTATTTATATCATTTGAAAGGCAGAGAGAGTCAGACAAAGATCTCCCATTCACTGGTTCACTCTCCACACACCTACAACAGCTGTGGTGGGGTCAGGCCACAGCCAGGAGCCAGGAACTCAATCTGAGTTGCCCTCATGAGTGGCAGGAACTCAACTATTTGAGCCATCAACAGCTGCCTCCTGAGGTCTACATTAGTGGGAAACTGGAACTGGAAACCGGAACTAGAAGCAGCCTTCAAACTGACACACTCTGATATGGGAGGTCAGTGCCCCAGGCAGTGTCTTAACTACTGCACAAAACACCCACCCCACAAATCTAGCATTTTAGAACTCAGAGTGGTATAAACTCTGTAACTCTTCCTCACAATAGTTTCCAGCAAAGGATTACTGTCTTCGGTCTGTTACATTTCCAGGTTTTAGAGGGAGAATTTTGAAAGACACAATCATTAGAACAAAATCCCATTACAACAAACCAGATACAGTTGCGTGGATGTCAATGTATCGTTAGGTGTAGTTGCGCACAGATATGGTTATGCAGACTTTGCAGCAGTAAGTTTTCACCAGTCTACACCAGACAAAACCCAGGACCTCAGCATTTATTTGCCCCTAAGACAATATGCAGAAAAACTTTGGGTTTTCTGGGCCATATGGAGACATAAAACATTAGATTTTTATACATTTATATATGTCATTTTTTCTTTTATGATTCCCAGGTCTTCAAAGTTTCTAAAAATAATTTTTCCAACTCTGAAAGTAAATGTAGTCTACTAAATTTTCTCCTAATATTTCTGTATTTTTACATTGAAGTCTTATTCTATCTGCAGCTTATTTCTGTACCTTATATAACAAAGGAATGCAAATTGTTGTCCCACATGGAAATTGTTGGCTGTGACAAACATTTTGTTAAATCACTTTTTCCCCAGCTAATTGAAATATTACCTTTATGACATATGAAGTTGCTGTATATTCTTCCAACTGTTCCTAGACTGCATTTCAACTGAGTCAGGGATATTTGTTGCAATATTGTTTACAGTCACAAAAAATTAGCACAGCTTTCAGTAGGAGAATAAATAAATAGTACATCATTCATATCACAGAATATAACTTACCAAGGAAAGATAATAAATTAATTCAAAAATATTGCCTGGATGGATGAGTACTACATTTTCTTTTTTAAAACAACTGGCAGGGGCTGGTGCTGTGGTACAGTGGGTTAACACCTTGGCCTGAAGTGCCAGCATCCCACATGCACTGGTTCAAGACCTGGCTTCTCCACTTCTGATCTAGTTCTCTGCTATGACCTGGAAAAGCAGTGGAAGATGGCCAAAGTCCTTGGGCCCCTGCACCCACATGGGAGACCTGGAAGAAGCTCCTGGCTCCTGGCCTCAGATCAGCGCAGCTCCGGCCGTTGCAGCCAATGGGGAGTGAACCACCAGATGGAAGACCCCTCTCTCTCTCTCTCTCTGTGTCTCCTCTCTCTGTGTAACTCTGACTTCAAATAAAAAAACAATTGGCAGATTAATGATTTGGGAGGTTGAACCTACAAGCATAATATCTGCAAGAAGTGTTACATCAATTATCTCAGAGATTGACAATGGAGGAGAGGAAGAGTATTAACTTTATAGGATCATAATTTGTGCAAATAGGCACTGTGAACTTTTGAAATGTAAAAACCCAATACAACTGTGTTCAAAATCTTTATTAGCCTGTGTGTCCGAGGGCTTGCTATTTGTATTACTAAAATTACATATGGATGTAAAACTCAGGGGCCATAAATGGAAACTAAAAGACCATATTTGTCTATATAAAAATTAAGGATGCTATTTATCCAGGAAATAGCATAAATGAAGTTACAGAAGACAACTCCCTGAAAGCGAATATGTGGGATATATAAGAATATTTTTCACATACGAAGAGATTTTGTAAATCAATAATAAAAACACACATAAACAAAACAGACAAGAGTTATAAATCGGCCACACACGAAGAAAACACTATCAGCTTATTTTATTTGAATGTGTCTACATACACATATAGCATGTAATTATATATAGCCTCATCCAAATTATGACATTTATATTTTGTTTATGTCGTCTCCAGAGAAATGAACAGCCCAGCCTGTCCCACACGAGACTGAGACTGTGCCGTCGGAGCAGCACGATAGTCCTGCTGGTAGCGCAGACCTGGACACATACACACACACACACACACACACGCACGCGCACACACACACACACACACACACACGGCATGGCCATTCCACACCAGCTAAGGAAACTGCCTTCTCCCAGGGCTGCTTCCTTCCAACAGTTCAAAGAGGAATTCCTGAAGCAGAGTTGTCTGGCAGAGCTCGCTCCAGGAAAAGGAATGACTCAAGTCGCGTCGGGCGCCTGGTTCTCTACCACTGCCCTCTCCCTAGGGCTCACAGGCCGCGCCGGGCCTGCCCCCCTGTCCCAGACCCGGGACCCGCCGGGGCAGCAGCCATTCACCGGGCACACGGAACTCCAGGAAACTGGAGAGCTTCCCTTAGCCTAAAGCAGGAGGCTGAACCACAGAGACCACCTCTGCAAATCAAAAGGGACACACCAAGAATCTTCAGGAAACATGTCACGGATTCAGAGACAAAGAATGGGTTCTATTAGGAGCAAAAATTAAGAAACAAAAATCATAGGGAAAAAAGTAGATCAGTTGAGTTTGAAGTACATAAGAAGTAAAACAAGGAACACAACAGGTGGAATAGAATCTCAGAAGAAAGAATCAGCAAGATTTGACAGAGGAACTCTTCAGTAAGCAACAGGAAAGAGACATGCTTTAAAATGTATTTAAAAATTAGAAGATTGGAAGGGCAAAAAGCATGTCAATACCCAACAGGAGGCCGGCGCCGCGGCTCACTAGGCTAATCCTCCACCTGCGGCGCCGGCACACCGGGTTCCAGTCCCGGTCGGGGCACTAGATTCTGTCCCAGTTGCCCCTCTTCCAGTCCAGCTCTCTGCTGTGGCCAGGGAGTGCAGTGGAGGATGGCCCAAGTGCTTGGGCCCTGCACCCGCATGGGAGACCAGGAAGAAGTTCCTGACTTCTGGCTCCAGGCTTCTGGCTTCAGATCAGCGCAGCTCTGGCCGTTGTGGTCATCTGGAGAATGAATCAGTGGATGGAAGGCCCCTCTCTCTCTCTCTCTGCTTCTCTGTGACTCTGCCTTTAAAATAAATAAATAAATCTTTTTAAAAAATTAAAATAAAATAAGATTTTAAAAAATGAGGGGCCACAAGAGAGATATTGGAAATGAAAGAACACGAAATTTGTCAGAATTGGGTTTTTTAGATTTATTTATTTATTTTGAAAATCAGTTACACAGAGAGAGGAAGAGACAGAGAGAGCTTCCATCTGCTGGTTCACTCCCCAGATGGCCACAAAGGACAGAGCTGGGCCAGCCTGAAGCCAGGAACCATGAACTTCATCTGGGTCTCCCACATGGGTGTGGGGGCCCAAGCATTTGGGTCATCTTCCACTGCTTTCCCAGGCCATATCAGGAAGCTGGATCCAAAGCAGAGCAGCTGGGACTCAAACTGGCACCCACGTGAGATGCTGGCATTGCAGACGGCCGCGTCATCTGCCATGCCACAATGAGGGCCCCATAATTGGAAATTTTAACGGGTCATTCTCAGAAATCAATAGATGAAACAAACAGAAAATAAAAGTGGATATCGAAGACTGTAATCATATAGTCAACAACTCCAAACGATTAGAATTATGTAGAACTCTGCTTTTTAACAAACATGAAAACATTATTTTCATGCACTTGTGATACATTTACAAAGCAAGCCTTTTTTCTTTTAAGATTTATTTCTTTATTGGAAAGCCAGAGTTACACAGAGAGAGAAAAAGGGGCAGAAAGAGAGAGAGAGAGGTCTTCTATCCACTAGTTCACTTCACAATTGGCTGCAGCGGCCAGAGCTGTGCAGATCTGAAGCCAGGAGCCAGGAGCCAGGAGTTTCTTCCAGGTCTCCTACCTGGAAGCGGGTGCAGGAGCCCAGGGACTTGGACCATCTTCCACCGCTTTCCCAGGCCATAGTAGAGAGCTGGATCAGCAGTAGAGCAGCTGGGTCTCAAATCAGCTCCCATATGGGATGCTGGCACTGCAGGCGGCAGCCTTCCCCGCTAAGCCACAGCAAGCCTATGTATTAGACCATAAAAGTAGTTTCAGTAAATGCTGAAGTTCAATAATATTTGAAATGTGAAATTTTTGAAATGAAATATTTGAAATGAAAATATTTGAAATAGAATTAGAAATTAAAGCAAAACAGTTACTTAAAAATACTTTTCAAAATGTACTGAAACAAAAAGACATGTTGCAAAAATAATACTATGTTTTGCAACTAAACATTTTAAATAACTTGACTTAAAATTAGGAGTGAGTGTTGCGGAGGGACAAATTCAGCCACCATTTGGGATGCCCATATTCCTTGTCCAGGGCCTGGTTCCAGTACCAACCTCACTGCTTCCAATCCAGCCTCCGGTGAATGCGCCTGCAAAGGCAACAGATGACGGCTTTTTTAAAAAAAAAAAAGAAAGAAAGAAATTGAAAATGTAGTCATCCAAATCTCTCCGTAAAAAACGATCTACCGTGAACAATTTACAGATGAAGTCTACCAAACTTCCACAGCATCATTAATTCTTAAATTATCCAAGTGGTACCTGAAAAAGTGGAAAAAGAGTGACAACTTCCCAGTTCATTTTATGACACCTGTAATCTTGATTTCGATATCAGATAAGAACACGATAAGAAAAGAAAATGACAGGCCACTTTCACTTATGAACATAGGTGTAAAAATCTCAACTAAAACAATAGATAATTGAATTTCAATCAAATAAGATTTCTCTCAAAAATTCAAAGATGGCTCCATTTAAGAAAATCTATCAGATACATGCATCTCATTAGTAGGCATCAAGAGGTGAATTGTACAATGTCAAATAATGAAGAAAATGTTTCAGACAAAATTATGATTTTAAAAGTCCCTAGCAAGCTAGCAATAGAAGATACTTATCTTAGTTTATAAAGGTAATATAACAAAGCCTTCAGTAAACATCATACCTAAGAAAGAAAGTTTAGATGCGTTCCCTTTAAGATAAGAACAAGATAAGGACACCCCTGTCACTATTTCTGTTGAATGTTGCAGTGGTCATCCTGGTCAACCCTCCAAGAAAAGAAAAAAGTTAGTAAGATGGGTAAGACTTAAAGGGGAGGTAGAAAAACTGAATTATGTGCCGCTGTTAAGATCAACTATGTAGCGAGACTAACAGAATAATCAGGCAAACCACTAGCACCAGTCAGCGAGCTCAGCAAAGTTCCAGAATAAAAGAGCAATTTACACAGATCAGGACCATTTTTCTACCCCAGAAACTGGGAAACGGAGACCTTGAGCGCCAGATCTCTTCTCAGGCCTGTGGTCTGTAGGGGCCGGCGCAGCGGTGCAGCGGGTTACACTGCATCGCTGGCACTGCGGGCAGAGGCTTCACCTTCTCCATCACAGTGCCGGCCCCTGGAAAACAATTTACACTCTGATAAAAGATACACAAAACGAGCTGACTTAATGGGGCTATATCCTGTGCTCTTAGATGAACTGCTCGAATTCTCCCCCAAACTTATTTTTTTTAAAAATCAGGGTGATTTCTTTTGCAATGCAATAAGCTTATTCTTAAATTTCTATGGAAGAAGGATTCACCCAAAGTAGCTCATTGGCTTTAGAAAAGGCTGAAAAGGGAGACTTACCCTAGCATAAGACACAGTTAAAAATCACCAAATGAAAGCAATGTGGTCATGTGGTCATGACTGAACTGACCCCGGGAATAGGAGACGTCAGAGACAGCCCAGGCCTGTGTGGGAACGTGCCCAAGACGGGTGGCACCCCAGGTCGCTGGTGCCAAGTCTGATCGCTTAGTGATGCCTGGAGAAAACAAGCTCGCTACTTGGAGAAAAAACAAACTCAGTCAGCACAACAAAGGTGGACTGGAGATGGGCTGCAAACTGCAGCCAGAAAGGAACCTGCGTCTGAAGTCAACAGACAACCATTGGGGTTCCTTAAACAAAACTGCAAAAGGCATGAGCTATCAGGTGACAGGGACAAAAGCCACTCGCATAAGAATTATGGTTTTCTTTCAAACCAGAGATACTCTAGACAAAGTTAAATGAAGGAGCCAGTGAAGCAGATATTTACAATGTCTAAAGCCAACAAGGCAGGGAGGTACATGTTTGACCCAGTGCTGTGACACCCGCATCCTACATTAGAGTACCTGGGACTGATACCTACCTCCAGTTGCAGACTCCGACTTCCTGCCAACGCAGACCCTGGCAGGCAGCAGTGATGGCTCAAGTGACTGGGGCCCTGCCATCCGTGTGCGAGACTTGGACTAAGGCCCTGGCCGCTGGCTCCAGCCTAGGCCCAGTTTTGCCTGAGACATTGGAGAGTGAACCAGTAGATGAGCTCTCTCTCTCTTTCTCCTTCTCTCTTTCAAACTAAAAATAAAAACCAAGGGCTACAGGGCCAGTGTCATGGCCTAGGAGGTTAGGCCACCACCTGGGACACCAGCATCCCATATGGGTGCTGGTTCAAGTCCTGGCTGCTCTACTTCCTTTCCAGCTCCCTGCTAATGGCTTGGGAAAAGCAGCAAAAGATGGTCCAAGTGTTTGGGTTCCTGCCATCCATGTGGGAGCCGTGGAAGAAGCTCCTGGCTTTGGCCTATCCCAGCCTTGGCTGTTGCAGCCCTCTGGGGAGTGGGCGAGGGGATAAAAGATGTCTGTCTTTCTCCCTGTCTCTCTGTTACTGTCTGTGTGACTCTTTCACACAAACAAATGAATCTTAAAAAAAAAAAAAAGTTACATATTGATATTGGTGCATAAGACAACAGAAGTAGAAAATGCAGACGAAAGAAAAGAATTAGATAATGAGAAAGTGGTCCAGCACTGTGAGAATGTGCCCTGACTCAAGAATCAGCATCACTCCCCTTCTGCCCTCGAGGTCCATGAAGAGAAACGCATTTCCCCAGATCTGAGGCACTCTCTGGTTGTTAAGATGCCCCATCATATCCAGTTACTAATAAGCATTGCCAATTAATGACACAATGCTCTCTTATCATGTACGATTTATTATTATGTTTTGCAAGTGCTTTTAGGCTTGGAAAGATTTTTAATATTCTTCTTCTCATACATAAAAAGGAAAATATCAGTAAAACGAATGGGTTGAGGTATTCCTCAAACTGTGTTGTATTCAGAACCCAACTATTCTATGTTACTTTTTAATTCAGACTCATCTATGCTTATAAGAGGAACCAAGTGAAACGGCTTATTCAACTTGTTTTGATCAAAGAACAACAATTTCATATGGTTCTACCTAAAAAACTGATTGCTCTTTTGTTATCTCCAGAATTTTCTTCCCAAATGCTGACACCCATTCTCCAAGTTTTAATTCTAGTGCTTTCTTTCTCCCCAGAAGAGTTGGGGGTTTTGTTTGTTTAAAGACAATGAGTACAATATTCTTCAAATGGCTCTCAAATACCTTTTTGACTGGGAACATGGAGAAGCTGCACTGACCAGTCTTGCCACCCACCAAGAATAATATCCAAGGTCATTCAGGCACAGACAGGGAGAACTCTGTCACAACCACGCTGGCCAAGAGCAATGGAAAGCTCTTCTGTGCGTTTGAAGAAGGGTCTAATTTCAGAAGTGATAAAGATATGGGGGTGGTGGTATCTTGGAATTGATTACCAGTGCAATGTTAAATAACATGAATAAGCAGTAGCAAGTGCATCTGGAAGCTCTCCATAGAAGCTTACATGAGGGCCACAGGTGCAATCAGTACCCCACCCACAGTCCCCTGTGTTCTCGTGCATTCTATAACACCCGCTTACAGGCAGGTCAAACATGCCAAAGGCTGCTACCCCCTGGGAACAGCTGTCAGCCAATGATGAAGACAAACTAGCTGCCTCACCCCTCGTGGGGGGATTCTCAGGCTGGGTCTTCATCATTCCTGAGAGCCCGCCAGTGGGCAGAAAGCCCAGGCGCCTGCAGGAGTAGCCTGGGGCTGGCGCTGTGAAGTACTGGGTAAAGCCAGCATCCTATATGGGCGCCAGTTCAAGTTCCAGCTGCTCCACTTCTGATCCAGCCCCCTGCTGATGCACCTGGGAAAGCAGCAGCAGATGGTCCAAGTCCCTGGGCTCCTGGCTCCTGGCTTCATACCAGCCTGGCTGGTTGCGGCCAATTGGGGAGTGAACCAGAGGATGGAAAATCTCACTCATTCCCTCACTCTGTAACTCTGCCTTTCAAATAAATACATAAAAGATGTATGTATTTATTTGAAAGGCAGAGTTACACAGAGAGAGGAAAGGCAGAGAGAGAGGTCTTCCATCTGCTGGTTCACTCCCCAGTTGGCTACAACGGCTGGAGCTGAGCCGATCCGAAGCCAGGAGCTTCCTCCGGGTTTCCTATGTGGGTGCAGGGGCCCAAGGACTTAGGCCATCTTCTACTGCTTTCCCAGGCCATAGCAGAGAGCTGGATTGGAAGTGGAGCAGCCAGGTCTCGAACCAGCATCCATATGGGATGCCGGCGCTTCAGGCTAGGACATTAACCTGCTGTGCCACAGCACTGGCCCCCAAAATACATACATCTTAAGGAAAAAAAAAAAAAAAAGAAAGAAAGCAAGCAAGCAGCCCTGCCTGTGTCCTTCTCATTCCTGTATCTCTTCTCCAGCCTCTTGCTGATGCTTCTAAAACTGTGTTCCCAAAGAAGCTACTTGCACACACGTTATTGTTTCAGAACCTGCTTCTGGGGAGATGCTACCTAAGATGGTGACCAGATCTGACACAAGGACTTTGTAGAATTTGGCCATCACTTGTCACAAAAAGTCAGGTGCGCCCCTCCAGTCAATGGGAGGTCTCTCTGCCAGGGGTCGAACCTGAGAGGTTCCTCTTTCCTAACTTCTCCCTGCCTCCCAGGCCCATGTGCCCTTTGAATTCTCAGCTTCTCTCCTCCCTTCCCTGTCCCTTCCCACAGGCCACAGGGCTTGGCGCCCAATCCCTCCAGGGCCTCCAAGAACTGCATTGGGGGATAGGGTGAGCAGAAAATTCCCTATACAGAGCCTGACCCCCTGTGGTGAAGAGGAGAACTTATGTCCGTCCATAAGCTTAAAAAACTATTAAAGTGAATTAAATAACAGTGAACGAATAAGTAATTTGATCCCTAAAGACTTACATTGAAAAAAAATCTTTAAATTACTTCCATTTTATTTGAAAAATGCAAAGAGGGGGAAAGACAAAGAGAGAGGTCTTCCATCCACGGGTTCACTCCCCAAATGGCCACAACAGCCCAGGGCTGGTCCAGGCCGAAGACAGGAGCCAAGGACTCCATGCTGCTCTCCCACATGGGAACGCAAGTACTTGAGCCACGATCTGCTGCTTCCCAGTGTGCGCATTAGCAGGAAGCTGGATCAGAAGTGGAGAAGCCAGGCCTCAACCCTAAGCGTTCCAATATGAAATGCAGGCATCCTAAGGGGCGACTTAGCGGCTGCACCAAACACCCGCCACCGAAACCCACCCCAGACTATCACTGAGCCATCTACAGACACCAGGAATATTCAGAATGTCTGAAAATGCAGGAAAAGTCTGTATGTAACCTGCTAGCAAACCAACCTCCAATTGGTCCACTAGGCTCATCAGCAAGTGGTGGAACTAGCAGAGGTACATTTTGAATTGGGGTGAGGGGACCCTGAAAAGTTAAAACACGGCTTACCCAGCATTCTGCAACCCTGCCTGGGTAACGGTCAACAGAACTGCAATAGCTGAGCGAAGACTCTAAGCACAGGCTGCTGGTCAACTTTAGGTCTCATTAGAAAGAAACAAGAGGGGCTGGCGCTGTGGCATAGCGGATTAAGCTGCCACCTACAGTGCCGGCATGCCATGTGGGTGCTGGTTTGAGACCCGGCTGCTCCACTTCCAATCCAGCTCTCTGCCATTGCCTGGGAAAGCAGTAGAAGATGGCGCAAGTCCTTGGGCCCCTGCACCCACATGGGAAGACCCAGCTGTTGCAGCCAACTGGGGAGTGAACCAGTGGATGGAAGACCCCCCCCCCCGGCCTTTCTGCTTCTCCTTCTCTGTCTAACTCTTTCAAATAAATAAATAAATCTTTTTTTTTTTTTTTTTTTGACAGGCAGAGTGGACAGTGAGAGAGAGAGACAGAGAGAAAGGTCTTCCTTTGCCGTTGGTTCACCCTCCAATGGCTGTCGTGGCCGGCGCACCGTGCTCATCCGATGGCAGGAGCCAGGTGCCAGGTGCTTCTCCTGGTTTCCCATGGGGTGCAGGGCCCAAGCACTTGGGCCATCCTCCACTGCACTCCCGGGCCACAGCAGAGAGCTGGCCTGGAAGAGGGGCAACCGGGACAGAATCCGGCGCCCCGACCAGGACTAGAACCCGGTGTGCCGGCGCTGCAAGGCAGAGGATTAGCCTGTTGAGCCACGGCGCCGGCCATAAATAAATAAATCTTAAAGAAAAGAAAAAAGCAACAGGAAGCTCACAGGACCCAGAAGCCCTCAGGGCTGTGCCATGATAGCTTGTGTCCCCTGCAGCTCCAATCATAAATATACTGGGATTGAATAAAGGGAAAGAGGGGCTATTTTGTTTTTCCTTTTACTAGACAAGGAAAAACTCATGGAAGAAGGGATCATGTCAAGCACATGTAGTTGGAAATCTCTTATTAAAATAAAAGACTAAAGCAAAAAGCAAAAATTCAGCAATATAAAAGGGCGCACGATGGCGTATGGCTGCCTGAGCCAAAGCAGGGATGGGTGCTGCATTATTCAATAAGTGGTTATGATAGCGCGTGATATCACAGACGGTGCTGTGCCGGCAGCGAGGCCGAAGGGGGAACCCGCCCTGTGACACAGCCCCCACCCCCTTTGCAGGTGCAGATGGGTAAATGGGTGAGGCCATATAGATGGGGTTGTCCCAAAGTGCCATCTTTAACAGAAACTCAATCCCAAAAATTGTGTTTCAATAAATGGAAGCAAACACCTTTGCATTCCCACCCCACCAGGGAATAGAGTTTTCAGGAACACACGAGCAACTAGGTGACATCTTTATCAGCCCTCATAAACCTTGATTGAATACACAGCGATAAGGCCTGTTTAAACTGTCCTCCCCTGCTAACAGGCCTGCAGGCCGCTCGGCCTTAGCAACCACGGGGAAAGAAGAGGCCCCTCCAGATCCCATGGGCGCTCGCTGTTCCTGGGGTGGGGGGCGGTGGGGTGGGCGGCTGGGTGCCAGTTACTCCTCTCGCTTTTCCGGAGGCCTCTCTTTAGAACCAGCCTGGGTCCCTGTGGGTGAGGAAGCGACTGGAGGGGAGAGAGTTCATTAAACTCTGGTGACCTTTAATATTTACATCTGCAAACACAAGAGAACTCCCGAGGGGCCCTGATGTTAAGGGGGGGGAGGGGCTGGCCACCTCTGGTTTTCTTTCGGTAGGGCAGCAAAACGGAGGGGAGGGTCCAGATATCTGAAAGACAAGGGAGACGTGGGGTTTTTCAAATAAGCTCAGGTCTGATTTCGCTGGGCCGTTCTGATTTCGCTCCAGCACGCCCCGGGGCACCATCCATTCCAATCGGCGCTCCCAGCTTCCAAATCCCGGGTCCCTTACCTTCCAATCTCGCCAAACCAAAGTGCACAGCGACCCCCACAGGCGGCGACGGCCGCTGCCCCAGTGAGAAACACCTCTGTGCACCTAGGACCTTGGGTCTCACACCCAGGGGAGGACCTTGGGTCTGGGGAGGCAGTGAGAGAGATTAATTCGCAGCCCTTGGGTCCTGGACTTTTTCCCGGGTCTCAGTTTCGTCAACTGAAAAAAGACCCCGTTGCAGGCGAAGGATCTTTCAGGTCTAAAATTTGATGACCTTTTAAAAAGAAAACTATGTGAGGCGATGGATATTCCGTATGAATCAGCTTTACTATATTAACTATTCAACCACGCGTGCGTATATCAAAACATCATGTTGTCCACTTATGTGGACAACTTTGAAAATTTAAATTAAGTCAAGTGATTTCATTGGAAAGCTCCCTGTCCCCTAAGACCCCCCAATTTTTGGATAAAATTTAATTACCCAAATGGATTCTCTTACAGGCCAGGTACACAGTGGGTCATTTCCTACATCAATAGAATGTACGTTCTCACGATAAGCTCTGACACGGGGATGACAATACAATTCCCCACTTCTCCCCGCTCCTGCCCCCTGTTGGATGTGCCAGTAAGGGCAAAGTCAGAGCCCTAAAAATGCCTTCTGGAAGGTCAGCGCCCTAGAGTTTGGCAAAGCAGCAGTGGAAGAAAGCTTTACAGCTGGGAATTTCCACTGTTCTCTGGAAAACACCTGGCCCCTGTGATGTTCTGGGACTTGGACCTTCTGATGAGTTTGCAAAAGAACTCAAGTTCTTCCGACCCAGGAGGTAAAGAGGAAGCAAGGTCATCTCTAGGGAAGCTGGGATTTAGGATGACCTGACTTTTGAGTTATATCCAGCACACGCTGCATACGAGCAATTTCCCTTGAATAATCACATGGCATTTTATATTTGCAGAGTGTTTTTCCATCACTGTACCATAAGTCTACATCTCTACAACAACCCTAGGGTTCATATTATTTGCAATTTTTTTAATATATAGAAGGAATTTTTATGGGCCCAATCGTGCGGCACAGTAGGGTAAGCTGCTACCCATGATATCAGCACCCCATACAGGTCCACTTAGAGTCCCGGCTGCTCCACTTCCAACCCAGCTCCCTGCTAACGTGCCTGGGAAAGCAGCGGAAGATGGCTCAAGTGAATGGGTCCCTGTACCCACATGGGAGACCTGGATGGAGTTTCCTGGCTCCTGGCTTTAGCCTGGCCCAGCCCTGACCATTGTAGCTGTTTGGGGAGTGAACCATCAGATGGAAGACCTTTCTCTCTCTTTCTCTGTAACTCTGCCTTTCAAATAAATAAAATAAATCTTTAAATAAATAAAATATCCCATAGGATGGTTGGGAGAAATAATTGAGTCAATATATGGCAAATGCCCAGCACAGAGGAAGTACCATGTAGGTGTTACTGTAATCAAGAGTCGCATGTTTCTGAAGCCATTTCTTTCTCTCTCTTTTTTTCTTTTTTAGATTTATTTTGAAAGAGTTACACAGAGAGAGAGAGAGAGAGAGGTCTTGCATCCATTGGCTCACTCCCTAGATGGCTGCAATGGCCAGCACTAGGCCAGGTCAACACCAGGAGCCAGGAGCTTCATCTGGGTCTCCACGTGTGTAGCAGGGGCCTAAGCACTTGGGCCATCTTCCACTGCTCTTCCCAGGCAGGGAGCTGGATCTGAAGCAGAGCAAATGGGACTCAAAACAGCACTCACATGGGATGGTGGTGCTACAGGTATCCGCTTATCCTTCTGCGCCACATCACGGGGCATGCCTCCCCAACACGAGTATTTAAAAAACCTGCTCACACACTGAAATCACATGGAGAGGAGGGGTGGGCCTTGTAGCACAGTGGGTTAAGCCACCGCTTGGGAAACCCACATCCCACGTCTGAGTGCCTAGTTTGAGTCCCAACTACTCTGTGCTTCTGATCCAGCTGTTACTGCACCTGGAAAGCAGTGGATGAGGGCCCAAGGATTTGGGCTCCTGTCACCCATGTGGAAGACCTGGTTGGAGATCCTGCCTTCTGGCTTTGGCCTGGCCCAGCCCCAGCTATTATAGCCAAGTGGAGAGTGAACCAGCAGATGCAAGCCCTCTCTCTATGTGTCACCCTGTCATTCAAAGAAATAAATATTTTTTTTTAAAAAAAGAAAAACATCAAAAGAAGGGATTCTACCTCTTACCAAGCAAATGAGATTTTCTAGGGGTAAATAACACGGAAAATTGATTTGTGAGCTAGCAGGTGCCATGGTGAATGAGCTGTGAATCTTTTGCAATGCTCAGCTATAGAGTAGCAGTCAAGATTTTTTGGAGTGTTTATATGTGCCAGATAGTGTACCAAGAGCTCCATGAGTTGCTTGGGTCTTGACAGCTTCAGAGAGAAAGAACTTGAGTTGGGACTTTGTGAAATGGTGGGATTCGAGCGGAAGAAGCAGCACCTTCCAGGACACAGAGGAGGGCAATGTCGGAGCTGGAGGTGGAGTCCACAGTTTGGGTTGGGGGACAAAGAGAAGACAGAATAAATTTACTTTTTTTAAACAGAGAGATTTATTTATTTGACAGGCAGAATGACAGAGATCTTCCATCAACTTGTTCACTCCCTAAAAGCCTACAACAGGGTCTGGCGCTGTGGCTTAGTAGATAAAGCCGCCTGCAGTGCCAGCATCCCATATGGATGTGGATGTGAGTCCCAGCCGCTCCACTTCCGATCCAGCTCTCTGTTATGGCCTGAGAAAGCAGTAGAAGATGACCCAAGTCCTTGGGCCCCTGCACGCATGTGGGAGACCTGGAAGAAGCTCCTGGCTCCTGGCTTTGGATCGGCACAGTTTCAATCACTGCAGCCATCTGGGGAGTGAACCAGTGGACGGAAGATCCCTCTATCTCTACCTCTTTCTATAACGCTTTCTTTCAAGTAAATAAATACATCTTTAAAAAAAAAAAAAAAAAAACAAGCTGCAACAGCCAGGCCTGGACCAGGCCAAAGCCAGGAGCCAGGAGCCTAGAACTTCGTCTAGGTCTCCCACATGGATGGCAGGGCCGAAGCACTTGGGCCTATCCGCTGGCTTCCGTGCTGCATTAGCAGGGACCTGCATGGGAAGCGGGCAGCCAGATCTCGACCCAGCACTCAAAGGGCATGCCGGCACTGCAGTGGTGGCGTACCCCGCCACAATGCAGGCCCCATAATTTACTTGCAAAAGTCGAGCAAATGGTTTTTATTTTGTGCATGGTTCACATGTTCTCTGCAGCCGGTAGGTATTGCTGAAAGAGTGCATTCACCGGAAAAGGGGGCCATAGTTATCCTAAACAGTGAAATGTATGACAGCCTAAGCATAAATAAGCAAAGCAGCCCAGCGCTCGCTTGGCAGGGCTCTGTGTAACAGACTGCATTCACAGCCCGAGCACAAGGCAACTCCATGGAAAATAAAACAAGCGGAGATCTGTGCAAATTCCTTCCACTTCGCCCTTCCTATCTCCTGACCTCTGCTGAGTTCGCAGCCGGTTCTCAGGGGCCGGCCTGGAAGCAGGACTTTGGAATCTTAAATTTGACTTTTGGATAAACAAGCATAAAAGCACAACAATGGGGGGGGGGGGGATAATGAGACAGAGAAACAGAAAGAGGAACACAAAAAGAGATTAGATTTGGAATTACAGAAATAAAGTAGAAACGTGGCGTCACGCGACACAGACTCTAAGGGACGTGAAAGGAACTGGGTGTTTGCTAGACATGAGACAACTGTGGGAAAGCCAAGATTACAGGGGAGGAAATAAAACCATCATGTCACACCGTAGGATTTCTCTCTCTTTTTGAAAGATAAGAGCTGTTCCAGCAGCTCCCTCTACACCTCCCCTCCCTCCCCCATTGCACAGGTAGGAGCTTCTTTTCGTTTTTCTTCTGGATTTTTCTGTCCTCTAGCCCGCATTAACACCCTCAGGGCAACCCTCCAATAGCGAAGCCGCGCGTTGCCTCCCGCGTGCAGCCTGAAGCGGGAACTTGAACCACTAACACAGGAAGGCCATCACCCGTGTCCCCTCACCTGCTGCTCCCTGCAACCTTGTGGAGGAGCCAGCACCACTCGGAAGGCCCGAGGGCCAGCAGGCTAAGCGGGGCACCCCAAGTCCCCAGTTCTGAACCCCACGACTTTCCACCGCGGGATTTTATTCTGCTTCTTGGGCGGCTGTTTCATTCTCCTACTCACCTTGGGGTGATCGGGACACAGACAGAAGCCACATTTCAGAAAGCGCGTTCACCTTCACTCCGCATGTGACGTGTCCAACGGCAGGAAAGGCCCCACGTTCTGTGCTGTTCTGTGCGCGCACCCAGCGTGGGCACGCTGGCTCGCTCGCCGGTCCGCCGAGGAGCCCCTGGCCTCTCCCTGCCCCGTGATGAATTGTCCCAGAGGTGCGAGGGACTGACTTCAGGAGCCAAAGGACAGAAGCCGGGCGGGTTGAGTGAGCCTGCAAGACCGACACAAAGCGAACCCCGAGGGCGATCAAGGGTCGGGCCGAGGCGCGAGACACTCCAGACCCGTGTGCGTGGTGGAATTCCCGCCGGGACCCTCAGCCGCCCCGCCGGGTTTGCAGCCTGGAACGTCTTACAGATTTCAGCACTGGCCTCTGACAGCCCTGACACGTCTGAACTGAGGCTAACCTCAGCCAGCTACGTTCAGCCTGATGAGTTACACTGTACCTGTCAGAGCCTCTCTCCGCTCTCTCCTGGGTCGCCACAGGGGAACCGAAGTCATTTGACTGGCATGATCTCTTCTGTATATTGCAATGACGGGCAGGGTCTCCCAAACCCTAATTCATAACAGAAAGAAAATATAGTGCAGGGGAAACACCTCGCCTCAGTTCCCTCCGACTGAGTCGTTCGTTTGTCTGCAAGTTTTAGAATTTCTGAGGTTAGAGCTGGGCAGGAGAGAGGAGACGCGACACCCACGTGCTCGAGAGAAGAGACGTGACAATTGACCCCGCTGAAAATTTGACAGGATCTCTCTGAGTTTCCCCCGCCCCCCAGTCACTTCCCTGTGCCCTGCCCCCCCCCCAGTACAGCCCTGAGTCCATCCCTGGAGGAGGAACCTCAGGGGCTCACAGGGGAGCTCTCAGGGGGCAGGGGAGGAAAGGCCAAGCCCACTCCCCTTCTCAACTGTCCCCAGGCCCATGGGTGACATTTTACTCAAAGATGCAAGTGTTTAGGCAGATCTTGTCAGACACTACAGATTCATTTGTGAGTTGCATCCCAAAGACACACATCAGGAAGAACCTAAAAGCAAGCAGCCTCTACCCTCCACTATTTGCTGTTGTTTCAAGGCCTCAGAAAGGGGGCAGGCGTTCGGTGCAGGGGTTAACCTGCAGCCTGGGACCCTCAGAGCCCCATCAGAGTGCCTGCTTCAACCCCCGACTCCTCTGTACCCGTCCAGCACACCTGGGAGGCAGCAGCTGACGGCTCACATACCTGGGTCCCTGTCACCCCTGTAAGGGACCCAGCTCCTGGCTTTGGCCTGGCCCAGCCTTGACTCTTGGGGGCATTTGGATGAACCAACAGAAGGAAGATCCATCTCTCCCTCTATCACTCTCTCTCTTTCCCCTCACCCTACCCCACTTTCAAATAAAATGAAATTTTAAAAAAAGACCTCAAAAATGTACTTTTTATTTTTTGTCACAGTTCTTTACTTACAGAAAAGAGGCAATCCTATGCACCTGTCAAGACTATTGAAACCGGGAGTCACTTTACAGTACCGTTGTCAGAACTGTAAAATGTCAAATCACAATGACATGGCAAATGATTTATCCTCAGCAAATAGCATTACCCCGGCTAAGCAAATATAATTACAAAAAAACGAAGCTTCTAAAGGTGCCTCCAGGCTAGGTCAGCAAATACGTGTTGATGAGGATACAGGAGTACCCCTGCCTTCCAGAAGCTTCAACTCAAGAAACTTCATTTTTTTTAAAAAAAAGATTCATTTTATTTATTTGAAAGGCAGGGTTATATATATAGAGAGAGATATCTTCTACCTATTGGTTCACTCGCCAAATGGCTGCAATGGCCAGGGCTGGGCCAGGCTGATGCCAGGAGCCAGGAGCTTCTTCTGGGTCTCCCAGGTGGGTGCAGGGGCCCGAGCACTCAGGCCATCCTCTACTGCTTCCCCAGGCACATTAGCAGGAAGCAGGATTGGAAACAGAGCGGCCGGGTCAAGAACCGGTGCCCATATGAGATGCTGGTGCCGCAGGCAGCTGCTTTACCTGTTACGCCACAGCGCCGGCACCTGAGACTCCACTTCCATAGTGGATTCTTACAGGAACATATTCTCATTTGAAATTTTAAACAAAAAAGCTCTTTAAAGCACTCCCTCTTGCCCCCACCACCCTCACTGCCATCATGCAGACCTCCAGCTCTGTTGCCTTTGCAGATTTGACTCCTGTTAGCTCTTGGTGTGTGTTTGGCTGGCCCCTATTCTGGGCGCTTACTTACATGTGTGTATATAGTATCTGACTTTTCGATATACAGTTTCTTACTTAAGGATTAAGATATTTAACCTGGAGCACTTAAACATCCATTTGAACCTCTGCATAAGAATGTAATCCCTGCAACTGGCTCGCCCCCTTTTACACAGTAGATGGGAACCCCAGGGCCGGTCTACGGCTACCTCCCAATCACCCGGGAATGGCTGTTCCACCCGGCAGCTGCTCAGTGCTTTCTGCTTCTCCAGCTCTATCTGGGTACCCGCATTTTGACCATTTCACCTCTCACCCACAAAGTCAACTGCTAAGACTAGAATGACCCCGAGTATTAGCGCCATTCCCTACTAGCCCCTCGCGGCCATGTTCAAAAGCAGAGACTTGGCAAACAGTGTTGTCTCTGATTGTCTAAAATAAGGTTTGAGTTTATGTGCAAATTCCACTTGCACTCCACGGCACCCTTCCTCCACTGCCCACAAACACACAGACAATCAAGGTTTGGCTGCAGCCGAGATTTATAGGGGAACATGGCTGGATTTCCCTCTCTGTCCTAGGCTGCTAATGTCCAGTTGGCTGATGTTCAGGGCAGGGTGCCAGGCCTGGATTTTGGGGAAGGATCATCCAGAGAGATGGGGCGGATGTGATTTGGCGGCTGTGTGAGATCTGGCACGGGATTTTACGTGCCGTGGTGTTATGTTTCTTAAACTCAGTACATGCACTTAGAAAGCTGTTTATCATCATCACAGAACGTCCAGGCAGCACCTACTTGGCACCAGAAGCCTTCTGACTGTCTTTTTAGAATAATATTTGAGTGAGAGGCCCAGGAAATGCATAGCAGAATGGCACTGCATGGTACTAAGACGTTATGCTGATACTGGCAGTTCACGGGAAATTAGGATACTTTCCTGTTTCTGACGATCCGAAAGAATTCTGGAAAGACATCCCATGCTATCGTTGTTTTCTCTTAGCCAGTGAAAACAATAGCAAGCACATAGTTTAAATGAAACAATATTTGGGGCTAATAAAGATGAAGAAGGAAAAAGAAACGAAAGTTCTCTCTGTCGCTCTTTTCCTCTTCGCGTTTCTCACTTTCTTCTGTAATTCACAAGCGAGGACGAGGCAGCGCCTTCCTCCCTGGCTCTTTGAACAAAAGGGACTTGCCTGCTGCCTGCAGGTCTTTTCCAGATTCTTTCCCACAGCCAGCGGGGCTCTCTGGTCTGTGATGGTGGACGCTGCCTGGTGAGACTCCTGCCTTCGGCTCTCCAAGTGCGGCATTCATCAGAGCCGACGCCCACGCGTCACTCAAGAGAACAGTGCGATCCCAAAGGTGTTTTTTCCAGGGTCCTCAGCTTTGCGGGAAGAAATCCGCAAGAGCATGCGTGGCCCATTGTCCCTCAAGATTGTCAGGTAGCTTGCAAGGTTCAGGGTTCAGCACCGGAATGGATGGTTCAGCGGACCCGATTGTGGACACTCCCTTCCTGGCAGGGTATCTCCTCCCGCGGGAAAACACAGGGGAGAGTTGGGGGGGGGGGGGGCGCGAAGGCCCCTCCGGTACCGGACGGAGCGGGCCAGGGCCCAGGGCTGCCAGCGGGCTTCCCCCGGCTGGCCTGTGTCGCCAGCAACAAGGTTAGGAGGAGGTCAGGAGGGGGAGGCATGCAGTGCCGGGGACCCGTCGCAGGACACGGTGTCCCGTCCTCAGACACAGTGCGGCCAGTTCGCAGCAGCTGGCCTGGGGGACACACAGCGGACACCACGATGCCAAGGTGTTTTTGTTTTTTGGTTTTTTTTTTGGTAAGATGACAAGTGAGTTTGTAACATTTTATCCACCCGATAACTCTATTTTCCCTCTTTCTCACTGGTACCTGCTACTAAGAAAATCATTTCTTTTACTAGAAATTATAGTAATAAGAGATTCGGCCTAGCCATTGGGACGCCCGCCATCCCACAGGAGGATGCCTGGGTGTCCTTCCCGACTCCAGCTTCCCGCTAGTGCGCACTCCGAGGCCGCGTCACGGCCCGAGGCAGTACCCGGGTTCCTGCCGCTCCCTGAGGGACCTGCATTGCGTTCCCAGCTCCCAGCCTTGCCTGGGCCCCGTCCAGCCTCAGCTCTCACGTGTATTTGGGGAATGAATCAGCAGAGTGGAGCGCACCCGCTCGCTCTCTCCCTCCATTAAAAAAATAAGAATGTTTCAATGGGTAAAAAAAGCAGTCGTAACCAGTGTCTCTCGCATTGCTGTGTGAGGACGCAGAGCATCGCTGGGTTAACCCTTACCACAGAGGCTGGCCAGCGTTGGTCATCAGGCGACGCGAGTTAACCCTTGCTGCACTGGCAACAACTTGCACTTATGCTTCCTTTAGTTTATGAAGGGAATTTCAGACATGTCAGGGTTTTTCTTTCTTTTCCCCTTAATCCAATCTTTCAACGCACATTTAATGAATGCCTGGTCTGATGTGCCAGATATTGTTCTGAGCACTGAGGATACAATAGAGAACAAGAGAGACAAATCCCCTGTCCACATAGAATTTATGTTCTAGTCGGGGACGAGAAAGAGCAAACTAGAAAATAAGGCAGGGGAGCAGCTGGGAGTAGGCAGGGAAGGGACTGGCTCTTATTGTGTGTGCAGTCCTTGGACAAGGCCTCGCCGGGAAGAGACACTGCAGCAGGCGCCTGAAAGAAATGGAGTGTCCATGTGAAGGGCATCCCGGGTACGGGACAGCATATGCAAAGGCCCTGGGGTAGGAAAGTGCTTGGCATGATCAAGAGAGAAAGGAGGAACCAGGCAGGGAGTGGTGAGGGACTGGGGAGAAGGGCTTGATGTGTAGGGCATGCAAAGATTTGTTTGTTTTTTCCTCTGAATTTCAAAGTCTGGTAGGGGGGAGGAGTCCTGGGCAGAGGAGGGGTGCAGACTAATTCACATGCTAGAACAGGTCACTGTCCAACTCGAGGGAGAGTGATCAGTGGGGGCAATGAGACAGATCTTCCTGGTAGAGTCCATGGGGTTGCTGATGGGTTGGATTTAGGGAAGGGAAGAAAGGATGGGGCCTGGCCCGAGAAGGGCAGGGCTGCCTGTGAGTGAGATGGAGACCGCTACTCCAAACCGCCTTCTCAGTTCAACTAACGTGCCCATCTTACAGACGAGGAAGCTGAGGCCAAGCGAGGTCGCCCCGCTAGCCTCAGCGGAAGCATCCTCTCCTCGCTAGTTTCCCAAGCAGGTAAGGACCCAGAGAAGACCTGGGAGCCCCCTAGCGGCAAACAGCAGGGTCTCCCACGCTCAGAACGTAAACTAAATTAGCAAAGATTTTTTTGAAGTTTTGAAAAAATCAGATAATGCTCATGTATGTGTGTGTGTGTGTGTGAGAGAGAGAGAGACAGAGAGAGAGAGAGAGAGAGAGAGAGAGAGAGAGAGAGAGAGCGCTGAGCCCTGGCTGCTGTGTGGGCAGGAAGGAAACTTCCTGAGATTCTCCACTTTTCCTCAAAGGCCACTCTTCCATCATGGAAAAGAAACCCACAGGGCTCCTTCCTCCCAGCGCCAGCGCCCACCTGGTCCCGCAGAGTTCAGGGAGCGGGGAGGCAGTTGAGCAGCTCTGGGGCTTGGGGCACAGGACAACATCTGTGTGGCTGCAGGGGGTCACTGGCCCAAGGAAACCGACTGGACTTGGGCTCCAGAGACGGGAGCCTGCATAAACAGGACACAAAGGGTTGTAGATATTTTTGTCTTTCTTTTTCACATGTTTATTTTTCATTTATTCTCATCTGCTTGAAAGAGAGAGAGAGAGAGAGAGAGAGAGAGAGAGAGAGAGAGAGAGAGATTGTCCATCCGCTGGTTTGCTCCTCAAATGTCTGCAATGGCCAGGACAGGGTCAGGCCAAAGCCAGGAGCCTGGAACTCCATCTGGGTGTCCCATGTGGGAGGCAGGGGCCCGAGTATTTGGGCCATCGTCCACTGCCTACCAGGACACATTAGCAGGGAGCTGGATGGGTAGTGGAGTGGCTGGGACTGGAAGCAGTCACTCTCATATGGGATCTGGAAGTTACAAGTGGTGGCTTAACTTGTGGCACCACAGTGCCCACCCCTTACCTTTTTTTACCTACAAAACACAAGCAAAACCTGTGCACTGTTCAAGACTACTGGGCCAAGCCTCCCTCTGCCTTCCAGACCCTCACCCCGATAGCCCCACAGCACGGGATCTGCGGTGAGTTCTCCGCTTCCAGAGGAGGAAGGCAGGCTGGAGGGATGGTGTTGCTTGGCCAAGGCCCCACTCAGCCAGGAGGGCACAGGCAGCGCCAAGGCCAGGCTGGGGAGACTCGGCTCTGCTCTCCCTCTTCCCCACGCGGTACCCTGCCAGGACAGACGGAGGACAGGGGAAGGTGGGACGAACCCCACAGCAGAGGCCTGCTTGAGCTGTTAGACCCCGACTTCAGGAGCTGACGCTGCAGAGTAGTGGGTAAAGCCTCTGCTTCAGTGCCAGCATCCCACAGGGGTGCGGGTTCGAGTCTCAGCCGCTCTACTTTAAATCCCGCTCCCTGCCAATGCACCTGGGAAAGCAGTAGAAGATGGCCCAACTCCTTAGGCCCTTGCACCCACTTGGGAGACATGGAAGAAGCTCCCAGCTCCAGATCAGCTCAGCTCCAGCCGTTGCAGCAATCTGGGGAGTGAACCCCGAAAACGAAGCTGTCTTTCTCTGGCTTCCTCTCTCTGTGTAACTCCCTCAGATAAATAAATCTTAGACACCGACTTCTAGCCCCAAGTAGCCTCAAACCTCCATAAAGAAAACAATTTGTCAGTCAGCGAGTAGATGTAGACCAGTGTCATGTTCTACAGTAAAACCTCCAGCAGGAAAAGTCGCTTCAAATATGGGCTGCACAGTGACCAAGAGCCCGTGGGCAAGGTTTGGGGACCTCCGTTAGTAGTTTTCTAAGTATTTATTTTATGTATTTGAAATGCAGAGCTACAGAGAGGAAGAGACAGAGAGGGGTCTTCTATCTACTGGTTCCTTTCTGAAGCAGCTCCAGCTGCCGAGGCTGGGCCAGGCTGCAGCCAGGAGCCCAGAACTCCATGTGGGTGGCTCATTAGCAGGAATGCAGGATCAGAAGCAGAGTACCCGGGACTCGAACCGACACTCCCGTAGGGGATGCTGGCATTGCAGGAGACGACCCCGCCTTCTCCACCTAGTTCAAGATCTTCTGTCTGCTTAGGAAGAAGCCACCAGAAGGTTTGAGGAGACATAACTGCATCAATCAAACAAGCATTTACTCAGGGCTGACGTGCCCAGAACTGGGATAGGCCCACGAGGAATTCTGGTCCCTGTCAC
This sequence comes from Sylvilagus floridanus, assembly GCA_949820135.1. Taxonomy (NCBI): domain Eukaryota; kingdom Metazoa; phylum Chordata; class Mammalia; order Lagomorpha; family Leporidae; genus Sylvilagus; species Sylvilagus floridanus. Next base: position 72,122,030 of record OX463226.1, on the reverse strand, counting down.
CCGTTTGTTTATAATCTGACTTAACAGAGACTGACTCCCACAAAATACTTTGTAAGCAATTCCCTATGATTTAACTTAACCACAGGCTAGTCCAGAATATTTGGCAAATATTTGTCGCAGGAATCATCTGTGAAAACTTGCAGGGGTTTAGAGAGTGGGGAGCTCGCAGGCTGAGGCATTGCTGGGAAGGCTTCGGGGCTGGGCTGCGGATGTGGGATGCGCGCGGGACGGGGAAGCCCTGGGCCACGGGGAAAGGATGAGCAAACCTTCGCTTGTCCCTGAGCCCTGGTGAAAGTGGACATCTCAACCCCAGATGGCTGTGTCCTCCTGGGTCCCAGCTGAGTGTCCAGCCTTGCGTTATAGATGTCCCTTGACCTTTCTTAGGGACGCAGTGACTCACAGCAAAAGACAACGCATTTTGTCCACAGCACAGCACCTGCCCGCAGGTGCACGCCGCGTGCGTGTGCCGCGGGTGTGTACTCATGTCTGCTGTCCTCGGGTTCTTCCCGCAAGTGGCCTCGGAAGCTGTGGGGTGAGCTCGCTCTCTGGGGACGCGCACAGCGGCTTGGCACAAACACTGATGAAGCTGAAGTGGCAGGGCCCCTCGGTTTCACAGGGCCCCCCAAGGCCAGAGAAGGGTCCCACAGAGCTCGCATGGCCGCAGGGTTTATAAAGTAGGCATGAGTGTATTTTGACTGCAGCCAATTCAGATCATTTTCTATTCATGTTTTCTTCCTTTGTTATTTTTTATTTGAAATTCAGACACAGACACACACACACGGAGGAGGGGGAGAGGGAGAGGGAGAGTCAGGTGGACGTCAGGAGCCAGACACTCAGGCACTCCATCTGCGTCTCCCACGTGGATGGCAGGGACACGAGTACTTGAGCCATCACCTGCTGCCTCCCAGGTGTGCATCAGCAGAAGCTGGATGGGGAGTGGAGGCAGGACTCCATGGCAGACACCCCAGCATGGTTTGCGGGCGTCCCGAGCAGCAGTTGGCCCACTGGACCGAATGGTCACGCCTACTCTCGTTCTCTTTTTCCCACTTGTTCCTGATTCCAGGGGCAGCTTTTGGATGAGGATGTACTAAGGGTCTGTTTATTTGGGGTTTAGTTGGATACATTTCTGTAGCTCGGAGCTGCCGAGTCATCCTGCTAGGAGCCCCTTCCTTGCCCAGTGTTGTGACAGAGAGAGGTAAGGGTACCCCAGTGTGCTGTGTCCATGGCACCTGGCTCCAGAAGTTGCTCCGCTGTGGAGGACAAAGGTTTGAACTGGTCTGTAGGGAGACGCCACCAACCCCTAGTCCAGATGGAGGTTCTGTCCAGAATGTGCTCAGAGGTACTGCAGCCCATCCAGTTATGCGCACGCTTTATTTTCTTCTTTTTGAAGGCAACTACACACAGCATGAATTCACAGTTTCCATATTTGCTGGGAGAGAGGGCAGCTGTGCGATAGGGAGTCACACCTCTGGGCACCGCAGCCGACAAGAAATTCTCCAGCACCCACAAGTCGCTGCAGCAACAGCCAAACTCTCCACTTTCTCCACTAAAAACACAATTTCAGAAAAGTGCTGACACAGAGAAAGACAATCAAAGCATACCAAGCCAAGACACCAGCTCGGACAAGTTCATTCTTAAAAAAATATGTATTCACCTGGACTTGCCGGGGTTTTCTTTCTTTCTTCCTTCCTTTCTTCCTTCCTTCTTTCCTTCCTTCCTTCCTTCCTTCCTTCCTTCCTTCCTTCCTTTCTTTGACAGGCAGAGTGGACAGTGAGAAAGAGAGACAGAGAGAAAGGTCTTCCTTCTGTTGGTTCACCCCACAATGGCCGCTGTGGCCAGCGCACCACGCTGATCCGAAGGCAGGAGCCAGGTGCTTCTCCTGGTCTCCCATGCGGGTGCAGGGCCCAAGCACTTGGGCCATCCTCCACTGCACCCCCAGGCCACAGCAGAGAGCTGGCCTGGAAGAAGAGCAACTGGGACAGAATCCGGCGCCCCAACTGGGACTAGAACCCGGGGTGCTGGCACCACAGGTGAAGGATTAGCCTAGTGAGTCATGGCACCAGCCAACCATCATTTTTCTAGTTGTGGTTTATTTGCTCATTCTAAATAAAATTGCTTTGGTACCTACCATTGTCACCTGTCACTTTCTGTTATTCTCCTTAAGTGGGAGTCTCCCCTCAGCCGGAGCTGTGGCTTAGGGGGTAAAGCTGTCACTGTGGTGTAGCAGGTAAAGCTGCCATCTGCAGTGCAGGCAACCCATATGGGCGTCAGTTCAAGTCCCAGCTGCTGTACTTCTGATCCAGCTCTCCGCTATGGCCTGAGAAAGCAGCAGAAGATGGTCCAAGTCCTTGGGCCCTTGCACCCATGTGGGAGACCTGGAAGAAGCTCCTGGCTCCTGGTTTCAGAATGGTGCAGCTCCAGCCATTGCCGCCAGTTGGGGAGTGAACCAGTGGATAGATGCCCCCCCCCCCCCGTAACTCTTTCAAATAGATAAATAAATCTTAAAAAAAAAAACAAAAAACAAAAAAAACAGGGAGGCTCCCCTCAATCCAGAGCCCCTTCCTGAATGCACACAGCAGCTCAGTAGCTGGGCAGGGCCATGGAGTCCCTGGTGTTCGTGTCTCCAGCAGAGAGGCCACGTGCCAGTCCACCCAGCGGGCTCGAGGCCACACCACTGGCACACAGGTGTCACTCTATATGTGTGCAGCGGGTGACTCGCCTTAGATCCATCACCTCTTGCTCTAAGGCCTGCCTGACATGCAGTAATTGCAGGATATAGCATTTTACAGAACACATTTGCAACCGCATGCTATGGACAGCAATTTGTAACTAAAACACTCTGTGGAAATAAGGAGTAAGTTGGAACTCAGCTCCTTCCACGCAGTGGGCAGCGTGGGGGTGGAGCGCACGTGCCGGGTGGACGCCCTCCTGAATACAGCAGGGCAGAGTTATGGCAAAGAGAACCCGTGAATGTCCCAGGAATGACCGACCTGTCCGCACCACCAAGTCCTGAGCGGTCAGGGCAGACGCAGGGCTGGAATTCACTAAGAGGGTTCTACTGACCTCTTGTGGGAGAGACAGGTTGGTACACCCAGTAAAGATCAAATCTGCGAAAAATTCAAGGAGCAGAAAGGTGGCGTGGGTTACTCACTGCCCAACCCGAAACCCTGTTTACTGCTGCTTCTCCCATCAGCCTCTTTCCTGACACTTCAGAGCCATCGTCAAGGGCAGCAGGTGCATAATGTTAGGAGTGTGGGTTTTGGAGTTGTGCCTTTTTAAAGATACAAGGAAGGAAGGAATGGAGGAAAGACGGAGGGAGAGAAGAGAAAAAGAACACCGGTTTTGGATCCTAGCACAACTGCTGACGCATGAGATTGTACACATTGGCATAAGATTGTACACTCCTGCCTGAGGTGGAACTCACAGCATGAATCAGATGTGCATAATGTGCCCTGCATGGCACACAGTAGGTGCTACGTTAATGTTTATATTGACACCATTAAACATGATGATGCATTTACTCAGTATCACGATACTTATTACAGTTAGTTCTCACCACCAGATAGACCATCAAGAGAGAGACGGAGAGTAGAGAAGGAGAGAGAGAGAGAGAGAGTTTTCTTGAAACAGCAGTTCCCTCCGTGGAGAGCCTGTTTGATGTCTCTAACATCCACTCGCAGAATGGAAAACTCCTCACTCAAGAAACCTGCTTCTCCTGCAGCAAACAGAATTTCAGAGGTGCTGGGGGGAGGGGCCTTTCCCCAGGGCAGCTGCTAGCCAGCCCTGGGCTCCCCTGTCCCTTCCCTCCCCACCGCAGAGGGAATGCCCCAGCTCCTACCCGGAAGTCAACACTCCACTGGGACTGGAAGGAGACCACTCCTGTTTCCCAGCCTGGGACTCAGGACCACCCATGTCTGGCCTAAGAAGCCTTCAGCTCCCAGGAGGCTGGACATCTTGAGCAGGGATGTTCCAGGCAGAGAGGAGAGGAGGACGCTGTGGGACCCCATAGACCTGGCCCCCGTGGTTCCAGGGGCCTGGGCCATGCCTCTTCATTCTTTCTCCCCTTCTTCCCAGAGGAGGGCAGCAGGATTAGTAGACACTGAACCAAACCGGAGAGACAGTATCACTTCTTTTTATTTATGAGTGATCTTCCATTGTACAGATTCAGTACATTCAGCTATTGAGTAACAACAGGGTTGTTTTCAGCTTGAGGCAATTAGGAATAAAACTTCATGTGCAGGTTTTTATGTGAACTGTTAAGTTTCAACTTATTTGGTCAAATTGCAAATATGGTGATACTATGGTTAGTTTTCCAATTGTCTTCTAACGTGGCTGGATCATTTTGCCCTACTACCAGCAATGAATGAGATTCTACAACTGCACTTCCTTGTAGGCATTTGGTAATGTCAGATTTTGGGTTTTAGCCATTCCACTAGATGGCAGTATCTTATGTTGTTCTATTCTTTTTTTAAAAAAAAGATTATTTATTTATTTGAAAGAGTTATACAAAGAGAGGAGAGGAAAAGAGAGAGAGAGAGAGAGAGAGAGACTTCCATCCATTGGTTCACTTCCCAATTAGCCACAATGGCCAGAGCTGCGCTGATCTGAAGCCAGGAGCCAGGAGCCAGGAGCTTCTTCCGGGTCTCCCATGCAGGTTCAGGGGTCCAAGGACTTGGGCCATCGTCCACTGCTTTTCCAGGCCAAGCAGAGAGCTGGATCAGAAGTGGAGCAGCCGGGACTCAATCCGGTGCCCAAATGGGATGCCAGCACTGCAGGCAGCGGCTTTACCCACTACACCACAGGGTCAGCCCCTATGTCTGCTGTAAATTGCAATTCCAAGACACACGGTGCGGAGCATCTTCTCATTTGCTTACTTGTGAGGTGTCTGTTCAGCTCTTTGACCTATTTTTAAAACTGAGTTATTTATTTTCTTATTATTCAGTTTTAAGACTTCTTCATATATTTTGGATTCACATGCTTTATCAAAAGTAGTTTGTGGGGTCGGTGCTCTGGTGGTGCCACCTGCAGTACCAGCATCCCATATGGGCACCAGCTCGAGGCTCCACTTCCTATCCAGCTCTCTGCTATGGCCTTGGGAAGCAGTGGAGGATGGCCCAAGTCCTTGGGCCCCTGTACCCACGTGGGAGGCCAGGAAGAAGCTCCTGGCTCCCGGCTTTGGATCAGCCCAGTTCTGACTGTTGCAGCCATGTGGGGAGTGAACCAGCAGATGGAAGAATTTCTCTGCCTCTGTAATTTCGCCTTTCAAATAAATAAATCTTTAAAAAAAATAGTTTTCAAAATATTTCCTACCAATCCGTGACTTAGCTTTTCACTTCCTTAAAGGCATTAGAAGAGGAGTAGCCGGGACTGGAATCAGCACCTACTTGGGACGCCACTGTCACAAGCAGAGGCTTCCTTTTACACTGTGCCCATGCCAGCCCTAAGTTTTTTTGCTTTTTTTTTAAAAAAAGATTTCTTTGAAAGGCAGAGTTACAGAGAGACAGGGACAGGGACAGAGGCAGAGAGAGAGAGAGAGAGAGAGAGAGAGAGGTGTCTTTCAGCTGCTGGTTCATTCCCCAGATGGCCACAATGGCCGAAGCAGCACCCCAACACTGTGACACCACCCACCGTAGAGTCCTCATGAGAGCCATGCCCCACGTCTTTCAGCCTCCAAAACGGATCTGCATAAACCTCTTTTCTTCAAAAGTAGCCTGCTGCAGGTATTTCATTAAAGTAATGCAACACAGAGTAATATATTTTTCTTACTGCATCAGCTAGGACTGCAGTAAAACGATGCAGAATACTGACAGGGGACAACCTTGCTTTGTTCCCCATCTTAGGGGAATACATCCGGGTCCTCAGCATCAAGACGATGACTGCTGGGGCCAGTGCTGTGGCACAGCAGGTAAAGCCACCACCTGCAGTGCTGGCATCCCATATGGGCACCAGTTCGAGACCTGGGTGCTCCACTTCTGATCCAGATCTCTGCTGATGTGCCTAGGAAAGCAGGAGAAGATGGTTCAAGTCCTTGGGCCCCTGTATCCAAATGGAAGACCAAGAAGAAGCTCCTGGCTCCCGACTTCCGATTAGCCAAGCTCTGGCTGTTGCAGGCATTTGGGGAGTGAACCAGTGGCTAGAAGCTCTCTCTCTCTCTGTGTGTGCTGCAACTCTGTCATTCAAATAAATCTTTTAAAAAATGCTACCTGTAGGATTTTTGGAGTTTTTTTTTAAAAGATTGATTTATTTATTTGAAAGAGACACACACAGAGAGAAAGAGAAGCCGGGCGGGGTGAGGGGCTCTTCATCCACTGTTCACTCCTCAATTGGCCGCAACAGCCAGCATTGCACCGATCCATATCACAGTGCCTGGATTTGAGTTCTGGCAACTCTGCTTCTGATTGAACTTTCTGCTAATGCGCATCCTGTGAGGCAGCAGTGAAGGATCAAGTATCTGAGCACCTGCTATCCCTGTGGGAGACTCAGATTATTCGGAGTTCTGGCTCCCCATCCTGGCTATTGCAGACATTTGAGGTATGAGTCAGCAGATGGAGGATCTCTCTCTCTCAAATAAAACTAATTAAAAATAAAAAGAGAGAAGCTGGCATTGTCAATAGCGGGTTAAGCTGCTGCTTGTGACATGTGCATCCCACATTACAGTGTTGGTCCAAGTCCCAGCTACTCCTCTTTTGATTCAGCTCCCTGCCAATGCACCTGGAAAAGCAACTGATGGTTCAGGTGCCTGGGCTGCTGCCATCCACGTGGGAAACCCAGATGGGACTTCTGGGCTCTTGGCTTCAGCCTAGACCAGGTCCGGCCATTGAAGTCATTTAGGGAAGAGATCCAGCAGATGGAAGATCTCAGTCTGTCACTCTGCCTTTCAAATAAACAAATCTTTAAAAAAAATAGAGAGAAAAGCATGGAAAAAAACAGGAGCTAGCTGGTAAGCTCCAAACACAAAGAAAGGATAAGGAAGTGTAAAGGCTAGCTGTCTGATTTGCTCAGTTTGTGTTGAAATACTGCTCTTTATTCTGCTCCCTTGCCAGAAGCATCCGGGAATTTTCCTCTGGTCTTCACTAGGATTCTCTGTATCTGCTTGCCAGTGTCTACAATTTCTGGAGCAGTGGTTTGCCCTATGACCACAGTCAACAGGCAAAGGCTCTCTGACTGGTTGTTTCTCTAGTTCCCTATTAAATTAGGGTTAATCTCTCCTTTAAAAGCACTTCCCAAACTGCCAATGTTCTGATCAAGATATTGCTGTGTTGTTTTTTTTTAAGATTTATTTATATATTTAGAAAGATTGACACAGAGAGAGAGAAATATCTTCCATTTGCTGGTTCAATCCACAGATGGCTGTTATGGCAGTGCTGGGTCTGGCCAAAGCCAGGAACCAGGAGCCTCATCTGGGTCTCCCACATGGCTTCAGGGGCCCAAGCACTTGGGCCATTCTCCACTGCTTTCCCAGGCACATCAGCAAGAACTAGATCAGAAGTGGAGCAGCTGGAACACAAACCGGTGCCCAAATGGGATGCCGGCATAGCAGGCAGGGGCTTAACCCCCTACACCACAATGCCAGCCCATGTTTCACTTTTTCTTTTCAACAAAATAAAAATAAGTTTATCAACTAGTTTTGTTATAAATGGAGAAACCCTGGCCAAATTATCATTCTTCAGAAATTAATTCATGAGAGAGTTCTGAGTGTTCTATTTTAATCCATGTGTCTATTGTACCTTATAAACTATCACTGCTCTGCAGTGCACCATTTAAGAGGTTGTATTGTCCCTAAGTTTGGGAAATGCTGCACTCTAAGAATATCAAATAATTTCATCCTCTGTGAAGGGTGAATATCTGTCAGTGATAAAAAAAAAGTATAAAGTAGACTTTCTAAAATGTCTTTATTTTAAAAACCTATACAGGTCCAATTTAATAAAAAATATTGCCATGGAATATCTAATTATACAGCAACAGAAATTTAAAAATACAGTTATTTGGAGGTTATCCAAAATAAATTCACAATTTTAAAGTTGGAGTACATATGCTTTTTTCAAATAAACAAAAGATTTTATTTCAGATGGTTTTTCTCTTAAACATCCAAAAGAGACCTAATCTTCTGAACTGGAACTAGACAGCCTTAATAACTTCACAAATAAGTGCTTGAAAAATAAAATAGTCCCCAGGTCATTCAGTTACTCAGACAGCCACAAAACTAAAATAAATCATTGCCTTGAAGTGGTTGCCTCTTGAAATTGAAATCTACATCTGTGTTGTGAAAGGAAACAAAGTTTTCACAGAAAAAGTTGAGTCTTCCTGACTAGTTGATTTACTATCAAATTTATCCCATTCAGACTTCTGGTAATTTCACAATACAACTTAGTCTTCAAAGAGTGTGAGGTGTTAAAATATAAAAAGTTTCTTTGGCCCTTTGGATAGAGGTACCTAAATGTAAACAACTGCAAGGACAGCCTTCTAGATGGGAATATTTAGGTCTGACATTGAGTTGGAGATAGATGTCCTTGTTTCTCAAAGACACAGTAATTTCCTTTCCAACACAAACAGATTTTTTGATGTGCTACAATTTGTTCTCAAATGACTTAAGAATCAAAACCCAAGTATACTACTATAAAGAACAGTTTTCAAAAGATCAGAGAAAAGCATTGTATGATATAATACTATAGATTTTTATTAATGGTACAGGTTTGCATTTATTTTTAAAAACTTAGCTCCTACTAAACATTTTTTAACAAAAACTATTAAGAATCATTTGCCATATAGAAACTATATTCACAAATAAGACTTTAAATTTAATACAACATTGAAAGCTAAAAAACTGGGAAAAATGCAAAGGAAAACACTGCTAAGGGTCCAATTATTAACTGCTCTCTTCCACTGAATACAATGCATTTAGAATAACACAAGCATACTGAACTAAGAGAAAAACAATTTTCTACACTTAGTCTATAAGACCAGCATTAAGAATAACATGCAAGTCCTGATTTCCTTTAAAAAAAATTTTTTTTTTTAAAAAAACGGAATGAGCTGAATAGAAGTCTTTTGTTTTTCCTTTGAGGGGAAGACAATCTGTGTTTCCCAAACAGATCCTTTCATTCTAAAATAGCAAACTGTAAGCTCCATCTTCTCTTCCCAGATGCTACTTATAGATGACTCTGCATAATGGCTTAACATAGAATTACTTTTCTGGTAACAGTGTCATGGCCATAAATAACCAGTTTTTTAAAAATGAGTATCAAGTGCAAATCTAGGAGATTTCCTTTAAAGAATTACCCAAACCCAGCATACACACAGTATCACTCTTACACAGCTGAGCAATATGACTTATGAAAGTGTACATCATTATAACACACGTGCACTACTGACCGCCTTCTGTGAAGTTTTAATAGTGTTGCCAAGTTAATAATTCTTTCAAGGCACTGAAGAATTATGTGGATGGAATTTCTAAAATATAATTAACAATTGCTTGAACTGTTAAAATGCCCTGAGTCAGACCTTTCAATAGCTTCCTGAAATTATGTATCTCAGACAAAATGGCACATATTTGTTTATTTTATAAAAAAATTGCAAGACCATTTTGCTTTTTGGAGGAAAGAAGTTGTGTTTATGAAATAAACTTAGTAGACTATACAGGGAAAGTAAAATATTCACCAATATTATCTTCCTCAGACGTTTTGTACATGTCAATTGTAACTTGTAGTTATGGATTTAGGCACCAAATTAATATGACAAGTCATTTCTCTTGTACCTACTGCTTAAATTCTCAACAAAACAAAATTCTCAATTTCAATCTCTGGATCCAATCTCCTCTTTACTCACAAATAAGAACAAGTGTTGGAAAAAGTAACACTCTGACCAAGAAGGAGGTAGAAAATGCCAATGTAGCAACTTATAATTTTAATTCATCAGCTCCATTGTCTAGTTCCTATTTTTTATACTGTAGTTTTACCCACTACTAAACAGTTGTCAGTAAACTGGGGCTCAATCTGAAAGACTTTCCCCCTCACTATAGTAAAGCAATGTACACATGAGACAGCATTAAACAGTTTCCTCAAATTTAATGTTTTAAAGAAGTACAACTGTAATTATTAATACTGCTATCATTTTATATATATATATGTTAAAGTTCCAAGGATATATATGATTATCAAGTAATATCAGTAAGCATTCCTATCATAATATTCGAGTAAGTGAAATTAGTTTGCTTTTTTGAAAGAAAGACATATTTTGAAACTTTTACAAGGAGACTTAAGACAACTGACATTTTCAATAGCAAGGCACACTTACTTTGTGAAAATCTATTGCCATCCCAATTTAGTACAAATTCAAAGCTAACCTAATTCCGGTATTTAAAATGTGTTTTTCCCCTCTGGCTCAAAGTGAAAATAACTAACCTCTCCAACTAAGGACATTTAAAACCTATTCAGTTATGATTATGAGCAGAGGGTAAGAAATGCTGTCTTTCCCCCAAATTTTAGGAACCTGCTGTTTGCCATGACTTTGGATCTTGCAAACATAAACAAACTGCTAAGTGATTTGGCTGTTTCTTGATTTACATTTGGCTCAAATTCTATCCTACTGAGGATAATGGGGGAGTGTAGTTATAAATGGGTATGGAGTTTCAGTTTCACAAGATAAAGTTCTGGAGATGCTTCACACCACGTGAATGTACTTACCACTACCAAACTGGACACTTCGGAATAGTTCTGATGGCAACTTTTATATGACTTTACCACAACAAAATAATGCAAAACAACCCAGATTTCAAAATGTAATTTTTTACACAAAGTATTACTGTAAAACATCTTAGACATCCTAAGAGGATAAGTGCTTTTCCTTTCTGGATTAAAAAAAAAAAGCAAGCTATAATAAAGTCAATAAATTTACAGAGCAACTGTCATTTAAACTACAAATTGATAGGTTGAAAGACCCTTTTTATTATGTGGTTTAAATTTACCCTCTCCACTGATGCTCAGAAGAAATCCACATGATCCTCTTTTATCTCCATATTCAAACACTGACTTTTCTCCGTCTTACTTGTCGGAACAATCCCACTGTCCTGACCCGACCTTTCCCTATCCCTAATTCTCTTACTCCATGAATCTGAATAATTCCTAGTCCAAAAAGAGTCCATAATTAAGAACAAAGAACAACAACTCAGCAATACATCGCTGGATAGCATGTTTCTACCATAGAAAATCAACTAGCAAGCTTGGAAATCTGAACTGGACAAATCTTAAGCAGCATGCAGTTCAACACATGAAAATCTTACACACTAAAATCATCAAAAATATAAATTTAAGAAAGTGATTTCCAACATTATCTACTAATTAATTTTATGCCTCAGTAGCTAGTCAACCTGCAATATTTAAAATTACAAATATCTTAAGCATAATCAGCCAGCTAAACTACATGTTTGTCTAATATAATATTCCTACACTAATACAAAATTATCTTCTCTTGAAAAACCTTCTTGCTCCCAACAAAATTAACTATATATATATATATATATATATATATATATATATATAAAATGAGCAATAAGAATGTCAAATTATGTGAGCAAACATAATTGGAATAGCACCATCTGGTAAGTTGTTTGTGTGTGTTTTGAGTAATAAAACTGACATTCTTAGAATATAAGGGAGAAAACATGGTAGGGTGAGGGGGTACAGAAAAGGAATCCAAATTCGACTGATTGACAATGACAACTCTTCAGAAACATTAGGAAGAAATCCTATCAGTACCTTCGGAGCTTTCCTTCTGACTACACAATATCCCAAATACGCAACCACCGCACAATCGAACCTGAATGTGCTGAGATGCTGGCCATTTTCAGTGCTGTACACCTAGCTCCTGAAGCCCAATGAATACTGTTTTGAAAGAAGGTTGGTTGGTTGCATTTATTTGTTTGTTTATTTAATAATTTCAGGAAAAGTAAAGATCTTTTTGAGGCACAGGATAAAGCGATTTAGTTAATGAGGAGAAAACACATCTGTCAAAGTACTGACAAGACATAGAATAAGAGGTAGCAGTTTCAGAGAGTTGGAAGAAAACCACTTTAATGAGTTCTTGATCTTATTCTCTCATTGCTTCTTGGACTTTTAGCTAAGATCAAATATAATCAAATTCTCTCTCATAAGCCCTAATACTTAAAATAATTTTAGGTGCTTGAAAACATGAATAGATAAACATTTTCTATTCATAAAATACATTTGAAAATGATAAAAATAGAAAATCCACAATTACTTAGCACTAAAGTGATAGTGACTTTATGACTTCTATAGTATAAAGTTATTACATTTTTCATACAGAAAAAAATGTTTAAACTAGTCTATAAGATGATATTACCTTTTAGGAAAGTAAGTTCTAACACTACAGCTCAGAAGAATTTGAAAATGGCCTACTCTGATAAGCTGTGGGCCTCATAGTTCACTGATTGGCCAAGATCTGCATCAGTCAGCCAGGTGCCCTCCATACCAGCCAATGTCCTGAAAAGCAGATGGAGTGGTCAATGGCATGGGAAAAAAGGGAAAATCTTGACACCTTTTGTTTTCAAATCTGCAAGAAGATAGTGGGTTTGTCTCTTTATGTGAATAACATTACTCATACGTTCTATCTTTTTATAAGTTCAAAATACAGTTTTTAAAAAGCCTCAGTGGCCCCTTATTAGATAACGGAGTCAAAAAGTAGCTTCAAATCCTAAATTTCTAAAAAGGTTACTGTTCTAAATGATAACAATTACTCAGCTAAACACAGATAGAAAGTTGCCGAGACTACAAAACCAGCTGGCAAAGCTCACCACTGCTTTCACCAGGACTGGGAAGACAGCAGTAGTTCAACAGCCAGAAAGACAGAGCTATGAATGCTAGACACTTCGTACTTTTAACTGAGTTGTTATAGAAAAGCTGAAATTGCTAGCCAGGAGAAAAGCCACAAAAAATATAGGAAATAAGTGCACATGAGAAATAAGCTAATGAACAATATACAGTGGACACTATTATAAACAGCGGATATTTTGATAATCTAGCAGCAAGGAATCCGAAAACATTTATGTGTACAGTTACCCCAGATATGATAAGATAATTCATTCAAAAAAAAAGAGATGAGATGCTACAGAGTCAAACTGTGTAAAACAAAAAATCCACAGATAATCAGACATATTTTTTGCAAATACCCTGGCACTCTTTCTAAATAAGTATTTATTATTAGTTTGTCTACTATGTCTTAGATATTATTGGCAGTATAATGTCTTCATCTGTAGGTATAAAGAAGAGATCTTTATAGTCAGACTTCCTATCTGAGAAAGAATGGAAATAAGGCTTTTTGACAAAGGTAAAATCTGTAACACTGTCAGAATTAATAGGTACAGATACATATAGATTGCAGTCTCTGGACAATATATCATCCAAGCTAATCAGAATCTCAAAGGCCCAAACAGGGCAACATCATCTTATTGGTCAGTCAAGGCCAGATAAGCAATCACGGGGAAAACTGGAATACACTTTTCACAGATGTTTTTTCAAAAGGCTGGCTGAAGCAAACAGTATCTAAATTAATATGAGAAATGCAACTAATAATGGACAGTTAACAAGTACTCTTTTATTTTTTCTCCTTCAATTCTCCACTATGATTGCTTATTTTTCCTTTTAACATGTCTAATAGTCATTTTGAAACTGGTAATTTAATTCAAGTTAAACTATTTTCCTTTTAAATCTACAAAATAAACCAAATATAAAGTCACTATTTTCTTATTATTCTATGCTTCCATTTACTCTAAGAATTCAGAAACAAACATTTGGATAATTTCCTATTATATTAAAAAAAGAATTTCCCTTCAACATCCCCTTACCTATCCGGAACTTGTCCCATAATTTTAGCACTTCACATATTTTACATAATAATTTGACTTGCCCCTTTCATTTCATGAATGACTTTTTAGAGTTATCTGTATCAATTCACTGAGTAAAATCATGATATACTAATAGCTGACTGATCACAAGGAATTATGTCTTTTGAGGTCTTAACAAATTTATAAACTATAAGAGAAAATACAATAAAAACACCCCCAGGATATCCTTAAAGGATTTTCCCCTTAGAAGTTAAAAGCAAATTACCTATGAATTACATGGATTAGATGTTTCAAATTTAAAAGGAAAACAAAAGCAAAACAAAACAAAACAAAAACCCCATACCCTTTCAAAATACTGCTTTGTAGTTTTGTTCATATATTTGCAGTCTAATTACACTCTAGTAAAGAAACTATGATACCAGAAATTAATTCATTACAACTTCCAACTAGCTTACTGAGATCTCATGACCAGATACTCCTTGGTTAACAAAACACACTGTGTTTCTCAGTTAATATAAAAGAATCCTTCGTTCAATAGCCTTGCGACATATGGGACATTCACTCATGCGGTCTCCACAGAGCTGGCATGTTCCATGGCCACAGAGGAAAATCATATTCTTCAGACGATCCAAACACACAGGGCACATTGTCTGTAATGTGAGGCAACAAATAAATACAAATAATGTAATAAATGCTAGCACATTTTATATTCCAAAAGTATAACATGTGGCAATTCTGTAACATTAATTTTCTTTTGTTTTAGTCAATCTCTTGATGCTTTTTAAAAAAACAATTTAAAATATCATCTCTGTTAAGAAAACAGTCCCATTCATCCTGAATCAGATTCCCCAACAGTCCCTGACGCTCTTGCATGAGAGAACACAATGTCTTGGGCACATCTGGGCAGCCAGAGCAGGGCAAAGATGTAGCTAAGAACTCTTGCCAGGCACTACGCTAAGGCTATACAATCTCAGTCCTATTGTCACTCCCACTTTAGATACGAAGAGACTGAGGTTTAGCAGAATTTACAGCTTTTCTCAAGGCATGATGTAAAATGAACTTGGGTCACAAGTTCCCAGAGTTCTTGCTCTTTAAAGAGCCAAACCACCTTTTCAGTGTCTTTAAGCATTTGACCTAGCAGTTAAGCCACCAGTTAGGATACCCATCTCTGGCCCATGCTGAAGTGCCTGGATTCAGCACCAGTCAAGCAGCACATGGGAGCTGGTTCTCTTTCTGTCTCATCCTCTCCATCTCACAGATAACTAACTAAATAAATAAATGCTTTCTTTCTTTCCATTAAATTTTTAAGTGGTCTATTTAATTCTCATTTCCTTTTTTTTTTTTTTTTTTTGACAGGCAGAGTGGATAGTGAGAGAGAGAGACAGAGAGAAAGGTCTTCCTTTTTCCTTTGGTTCACCCTCCAATGGCCGCTGTGGCTGGCGCCCCGTGCTGATCCAAAGCCAGGAGCCAGGTGCTTCCTCCTGGTCTCCCATGCGGGTTCAGGGCCCAAAGACTTGGGCCATCCTCCACTGCATTCCTGGGCCACAGCAGAGAGCTGGCCTGGAAGAGGGGCAACAGGGACAGAATCTGGTGCCCCGACCGGGACTAGAACCCAATGTGCAGGAGCCACAGGCGGAGGATTAGCCTATTGAGCCGCGGCGCCGGCCTAATTCTCATTTCCAAAAGTAAACATATCTGTGCAGCCTGTGTCAAGATGTTTTCTTGATAATCTTGAAGAAAGAGGTCCCTATAAGATATCCCATTATTCTTCAGAAAATATAGTATTTTTTCCCCATTTTATTTGAAAGATCGAGAGACAGGGAAAGATATCTGTCATCTGTTGATTCACTCCCCAAATGCCTGAAAGACCCAGGGCTGGACCAAGCTGAAGTCAGGAGCCTAGAGCTCAATCCAGGTCTACTTGGGTGTCAGGAAACCATGCATCTGAGGTATCACCTGCTGTCTCCCATGGTGCTCATTAGCAGAAAGCTGGAATCAGGAGTGGAGCCAGGACTCTAACCAGGCACTCCAACATAGGACGTGGGCGTTTCACGCAGTGTTTTAACCTCTGTGCTAAAATCCCACCCCAGAAAAGGAGTTTATTACAACTGTTTAGAAACAGTAATGATTACATTGGGTTAATGATTACTGAAGGAAGGATAAGCTTCTCTAGACTGCTAAACTTTGGATAAAATTAGAGCAGAATTACTCTTTAAGATCCATAACAGGGCTCACTAAGTTTTGTTATTTCTTTTAAGAACAATTTTAATTCACAATTAGAAGCTAAAATGTTTATCACAGATGTGTTTCAAAAATCAGCTTCATCTTTCTACCTGTCTCACAGGACAAGGACAGAGATAATCAGAATAATCACAGCTTCAGAATATTAAAATCCTCCCGGTCTTCTCTTTCCACTCCTCACTGATAACCACTCTTCTGAATTTACTTTTATCTTTCTGTTGTTCTTTTTTATAGGGTGTGTGTGTACAATACACTTTTCCTTTTTACTAGATCATATTTCTAGGGAAATATGCATGATCATATGAAGTTTAGTAGAAGTTCACAAACTCTTGTATTGGTAGTACTCGGACTAGGAAGTGGAGCGACAGCACTACACAAACTTCCCTCTGCCCCTTCCCAGACTTCCCAGCCAAGAAACCATTACCCTTGCCTTTTAACATCTGTGTGTTTCTCAGAGGTTTATATTCCTCAATTATATCCTATTTAGTTTCATGAGACAACAAAAAAAATTTTTCCTAAGTGCTTTTGCTAATTTAGATTTGTTAGAAATGTACAACTTAATAACTGCTACATATTCTGCCTAACACTTGATACTGACAACTCTCTAACATTTCTTCAGTCCAGTAGGTGTGAAAAATCACCTAATTATGAACTTAATTTTTCATTTCCTGAACATTAATACAGGTGGAGCATTTTTTATATAATTAGTTATTTGCACTTTTGTTTTGGACAGAACTATCATTAAACTATCTACTCAGATATTACTCCAAACATTCAAATAACACAAGGATACAAAAATATAAACCATGCCACAACAGAACACACTAGTTTGGTTTTTTTAACACTAGTTTTATAGAAAAATATCAACTACCATCCCAAAAATGTTTAACATGAAGAAATCATCACCTGCTCTTTAATGTCCTGTAACTGCTGCTGCAACTTTTGCACATCTGCATTGACGTTGGTATTGTCCTTGTCCTTTTGTAACACTGGAATATTCCCACTTGCTATAACAGAAATAACAACTTTTCAGTTATCATTGTTTTGACATAATATTTCTAAAACTATTACTGTTTTGTTTATTAAAAACATTAAGCCTAAAATTTTTTCACACTTGAACAGATAAACAGTAACATTCATGTTATATTCTTTCATTTATAACCTCCCAAAAGAAAACAGGTTTGCACATTAATTCTACTTATACAAGTGTTTAACTCAGCCAAACAACAATCCACACACAAAATTCTGGGTTTCCAAGGCTCTACTACTTTCCTTTACCAAGTTCACAAATACGTTTTAGCCTTTTTGTTTTTTCCTGCTCCCCTATCATATGAACCAACACAGGGTTTTGGTAAATTCTGGCAACAATAATTATCTTCAAGTTTCTGAAGATTATTTTTTAGGACACATAAAAACATAGCTTCCGGCCGGAGCCGCAGCTGACTAGGCTAATCCTCCGCCTTGAGGCACCAGCACATCGGGTTCTAGTCCTGGTCAGGGCACTGGATTCTGTCCCGGTTGCCCCTCTTCCAGGCCAGCTCTCTGCTGTACCCGGGAGTACAGTGGAGGATCGCTCAAGTGCTTGGGCCCTGCTCCCCATGGGAAACCAGGAGAAGCACCTGGCTCCTGGCTTCGGATCAGCGTGGTGCACCGGCCACGGCGGCCATTGGAGGGTGAACCAATGGCAAAAGGGAAGACTGTTCTCTCTGTCTCTCTCACTGTCCACTCTGCCTGTCAAAAAATAATAATAATAATAAAAAATAGCTTCCTTTCTTTATGAACTAAATGTTACTGATCCGAGATGAGGAACTCAAGAAAGACCATGATCAGTAAGTAGTCTGCCGACACACAGGGAAATCTTCGATTTTCCTTTTCCTGCTGCCAGATAGTTGGTCTTTCATTCCAGTCTATCTGTCCCTGGGATTTTTATTCTGGTCTTCTTGTGATAAAAACAAAAGCCGTGGGTAAAACTGACTACAGTGAAGACGTCCTCATGGTGCAGTGAGTTAAGTCACCACCTGCATCCCATATCGGGGAGTAGGCTGAGTCCCAGCTGTTCCACTTCCATTCCAGCTTCCTACTGTGCCTGGGAGGGCAGCAGAAGGTGCCTCATCTACTGGTATCCCTGCCACATAATGGGAGACTTCAATGGAGTTCCTGGCTCCTGGCTTTTGCCTGGCCCAGACCTGGCTGCTGCAGCCATTTGGGGAGTGAACCAGTAGGCAGAAGATTTCCTTTTTCTCTCCCTCTTTCTCTTGTTACTCTGCCTTTCAAAGAAAAAAAGAAATTTAAAAAAAAAGTGACCACAATGTTGTTCTTCCTCATCTGTTCACAAAACACTTCACAGAACAAAGAAATTAAAATAAACCATCCAGGGGCCAGTACTGTGGCACAGTAGGTTAAGCGTCTCCCTGCAGAGCCAGCATTCCATATGGGCTCAACTGAGTCACAACTGCCTCACTTATGATCCAGCTCCCTGCTAATGGCCTGGGAAAGCAGTGGAAGGTGGCCCAAGCGCTTGGGCTCCTGCACCCACATGCGAGACCTGGAAGAAGCTCCTGGCTCCTGGCTTCAGCCTGGCCGGCCCCAGCTACTAGGGACATTGGGGAGTGAATCAATGGATGGAAGATCTCTCTGTCTTTCTCTCCCTAACTCTTTCAAATAAATATATAAATCTTAAAAAAAAAAAAATAAAGAGCTAATTTTCTTTCAGCAAGAATACACTATTCTTTATACCATATATGGATTTTTCTCAAAAGACCAATAGTTAAGGGCAGGCGTTTGGCACAGAAGCTAACACACTCCCATATCTGAGTGCCTGGGTTGGATTCCTAGCTCCACTTTCGATTCCAGCTTCCTGCTAATGCACACCTTGGGAGACAGTAGGTGATGGTTCAAGCAATTGGGTCCTACCACCCATATGAAGACACAGACTGAGCTCTGGACTCTTGGCTTTAGCCTGGCCCAGGGCTGGCTATTGCCAGCATATGGGAGGTGAACCAGAAAATGGAAGACCTTGTCTGGTTCTGTCTCTTTCTTTCTCTCTCTGCCTTTCAAATAAAGAAAATTAAACATTTTCTAAAGCACTAAGGTTTAAAGTTATACAGTCATACCAATAAACCAGAGAAATATAACTTCAGGATTTTTAAAATTTAACAAAGACACCAGAAAACTATACCTACTCCTTTGATCCAACTCACATATCTTATGTTTTACAAGGCAACAGTACAATATAAATAAGAGGTGTTTGTGCACATCCTAATAAGAACGCAAACTAGAAAATGCTTCAGAAAACCCACTCACAGATGTCATCAGTAGCATCTTCCGAACTCTTCCCTCCACAGCACATGATGAAAGGCACTCTTCGCTCCACTACTGCACGACACTGCACACACTTTTTCATCAGGCTAGCACAGTCTGGAAAACAGTACCACAGAAAACTCTGATGAGAGAGAACATGAATAAAAGTGTTGCCTTACTCTGCTAATTTCTAAGACTTAAACATCACTCTGAAAGAAATCTTAAATGAGCTGTATCAGTACACAATTCAATCTCCTCAAAATGTTATCAACCTAAGAAACAGTTACTCTCAATTGATAGCTTCTAGAATAAAGGTCCTGTCATTATGAAAACAATGATACTTTCTAATACAATTGAATAAATTGTGAATTGATTTTTTTTTATAGAAGATGCCTAGAATTTCATTCGCTTACTTTTTTTTTTAAAAGATTTATTTACCTATTTGAAAGTCAGAGTTATACAGAAAGAGAGGAGAGGCAGAGAGGCAGAGAGGCAGAGAGACAGAGAGGCAGAGAGAGAGAGAGAGAGAGAGAGAGAGAGAGAGGTCTTCATCCACTGGTTCATTCCCCAATTGGCCACAATGGCTGCAGCTGCGGGGATCCAAAGCCAGAAGCCAGGAGCTTCCCCTGGGTCTCCCATGTGAGTTCAGGGCCCCAAGGACTTGGGCCATCTTCTACTACTTTCCCAGGCCATAGCAGAGAGCTGGATCGGAAGTGGAGCAGCCGGGACTTGTTCCAGTGCCCATATGGGATGCCAGCACTGCAGGAGGCAGCTACATTCGCTACACCACAGCACCAACCTCATGAATTGATTTTTATTTTTTATTTTATTTATTTATTTTTTTGACAGGCAGAGTTAGTGAGAGAGAGAGAGAGAGAGAGAGAAAGGTCTTCCTTCCATTAGTTCACCCCCCAAATGGCTGCTACAGCCGGTGCGCTGCACCGATCCAAAGCCAGGAACCAGGTGCTTCTTCCTGGTCTTCCATGTGGGTGCAGGGCCCAAGCACTTGGGCCATCCTCCACTGTCTTCCCGGGCCACAGCAGAGAGCTGGACTGGAAGAGGAACAACCGGGACAGAATCTGGCGCCCCAACTGGGACTAGAACCTGGAGTGCCAGAGCTGCAGGCGGAGGATTAGCCTAGTGAGCCGTGGCACCGGCAGCCCATGGATTGATTTTTAAAAATAAGTAGCACAGGCCAGCGCCATGGCTCAACAGGCTAATCCTCTGCCTTGTGGTGCCGGCACACCGGGTTCTAGTCCTGTTGGGGTACCGGATTCTGTCCCGGTTGCCCCTCTTCCAGGCCAGCTCTCTGCTGTGGCCTGGGAGTGCAGTGGAGGATGGCCCAAGTGCTTGGGCCCTGCACCCCATGGGAGACCAGGAGAAGCACCTGGCTCCTGCCATCGGATCAGCACGGTGCGCAGCATGGCTGCGGCCATTGAAGGGTGAACCTACGGCAAAGGAAGACCTTTTTCCCTGTCTCTCTTTCTCACTGACCACTCTGCCTGTCAAAAAACAAAAAACAAGGGCCGGCGCCGTGGCTCAACAGGCTAATCCTCCACCTTGCGGCGCCGGCACACCGGGTTCTAGTCCCGGTCGGGGCGCCGGATTCTGTCCCGGTTGCCCCTCTTCCAGGCCAGCCCTCTGCTGTGGCCCAGGAGTGCAGTGGAGGATGGCCCAGGTGCTTGGGCCCTGCACCCCATGGGGAGACCAGGAAAAGCACCTGGCTCCTGGCTCCTGCCATCGGACAAGCGCGGTGCGCCGGCCGCAGCGCGCCGGCCGCGGCGGCCATTGGAGGGTGAACCAACGGCAAAAGGAAGACCTTCCTCTCTGTCTCTCTCTCTGTCCACTCTGCCTGTAAAAAAAAAAAAAAAAAAAACAAAAAACAAAACACAAAAATTTCATATTGGGGCTGGCAATCTGGCATAGTGGGATAACGGGCATTCCATATGGCTGCTGGTTCATATCTGGGCTGCTGCTCTTCCAGATCCAGCTCCCTGCTTATGTGCCTGGAAAAGCAGCGGAAGATGGCCCAAGTGCTTGGGCTCCTGCACCTGTGTGGGAGACCCAGAAGAAGCTCCTAGCTTCCAATCAGTCCAGCTCCAGCCGTTGCAGCTATTTGGGGAGTGAACCAGTGGATGGAAGACCTTTCTCTCTGTTTCTCTCTCTCTTTCTGTAACTCTGCCTTTCAAATAAATAAATACAATTAAAAAAAATTTTCAGTATTAAGCCAGCACTGTGGCGTAGTATGTTAGCAGGTCAACCCTCTACCTGAAGTGCTGGCATCCTATGTGGGCACTGGTTCGAGTCCCAGTTGCTCCACTTCCAATCCAGCTCCCTGTTAATGACCTGGGAAAGCAACAGAGGATGGTCCAAGTGCTTGGGCCCCTGCATCCACGTGGGAGATCTGGATGAATCTCCTGGCTCCTGGCTTTGGTCTATCCTAGCAATGCCATTTGGGAAGTGAACCAGAGGATGGAAGACCTCTCTATCTCTCCCTCTATCTGTAACTCTCAAATAAATATAAATCTTCCTCCTCCCCCCGCCCATGCTGTAACTCTGTAACTCTGCCTTTCTTTCTTCTTCTTCTTCTTTTTTTTTTTTTGACAAGCAGAGTTAGATAGTAACAGAGAGAGAGAAAGAAAGGTCTTCTTTCTGTTGGTTCACCCCTCAAATGGCCATCAATCCAATGCCAGGAGCCAGGTGCTTCCTCCTGGTCTCCCATGTGGGTACAGGGCCCAAGCACTTGGGCCATCCTCCACTGCCTTCCCGGGCCACAGCAGAGAGCTGGACTTTAAGAAGAGCTACCGGGACAGAATCTGGCACTCCGGCCGGCGCCGTGGCTCAACAGGCTAATCCTCCGCCTTGCGGCGCCGGCACACCGGGTTCTAGTCCCGGTCGGGGCGCCGGATTCTGTCCCGGTTGCCCCTCTTCCAGGCCAGCCCTCTGCTGTGGCCCAGGAGTGCAGTGGAGGATGGCCCAGGTGCTTGGGCCCTGCACCCCATGGGGAGACCAGGAAAAGCACCTGGCTCCTGGCTCCTGCCATCGGAGGAGCGCGGTGCGCCGGCCGCAGTGCGCCGACCGCGGCGGCCATTGGAGGGTGAACCAACGGCAAAGGAAGACCTTTCTCTCTGTCTCTCTCTCTCACTGTCCACTCTGCCTGTCAAAAAAAAAAAAAAAAAAAAAAAGAATCTGGCACTCCAACGGGGACTAGAACCCAGGGTACCAGTGCCACAGATGGAGGATTTGCCAAGTGAGCTGCGGTGCCAGCCTGTAACTCTGCCTTTCAAAATATATAAAATAAATTAAAAAAAAAAGTAAGAAACAAAAGATTTCTATAAGCTCTCTTTACATAAAGGCTAAGAAAGGCCAAAAATTATAGCCCCACATGGCTGCTGTGAGCTCTTCAGGAGTGAGGAAAGTGTACAAAAGTAATATTATGGTGAAGACAAATGCAGGCATGCCAATCTTGTATGTAAAAGAAAAAAAAGTCTCAATATTAATTTTTGGAAATAAATTTCTATAATGTTGTGAAGATAGTTCACTTTGTGCTAATACAAAAGAAATAAAAATCCAAGCTGGTAGAACATTGTATCCTCATGAGTGCTCAGAAGCTCAGAGAGAAATGGCTGACAACTAGGTATAGAGAAGAAAATGGAAGCTCCTAGAGGACTATCCAATTTCTGTTCCTTAATTACCCAAAAAACAAAAACAACAACAACAAAAACTTCAAACATTCTAATTTTGTTTCGCTTTCTGTTTTTATAACAACACTGAGGAGATTTGTAGAAGCTACTCACTTTCACAAGCACACATGTGTCCACAAGGCTGAAAAAGAACAGCTGCTTTCTTGTCAGAGCATACCACACATTCTTCAATCTACAGAAAAGAGGTTACAGCACAGTGAGTACACACGGAGAAATCCGATCAACCAGATTTCCTCTCTAAGGAAACCCTCTAGGCACTTAGCTTTAACTCACACATCTCTGTCCTCCCCTCTTTTCTGGCTCTCCATTTTCACATCATTATATATTCTTGTTTAACAGGCACTAGGTTCCACATTCATCCCCTGTCCTAAAGAATCATACAGAAAAAATCTTACAGAAAAAAGCCATTTCCCCTGAGGCCAGCAAGACTGGGATAGGCTCCAATATTCTCTCCCTGCCCCTCCATCAAAAACTACTTTTGAGAGGGAATGAAAAGGGCAATAGACAAATAAACATAAAAATAAAGAGAAGATAATTTTTTAATCTGAATAAAAATCTAGTTGAGCTGCTGAACTCCAAGAAGGATTTCACTGTTGACCCACACTCAAGAAATCCTTCCTAAAAGCTATTTTCCAAGATGTAGTCATTCCCATTCTGGCTGAGGCCCACACCTTTAAGCTATTCCTTCTCCCTGTGGCTAGAGCCCTAAGTCTTCCACAATCTATTCCTAATTGCCCTCAGTTTGATCTCTTCTTCATTTCTCTTTCAACTGAGTTCTGAGCATGTAACTGTTCAAACTTGGCTTTGGCTTCCTTTACTCCACCCCTCCACTACTGGCTTCTCATCCAACTTCCACCTCTTCTTCTCCTTTCTAACACGTGGTCACATTTAGCTATCTCCAGTGTCATTCAATATTCCGGTCCAAAAATGATAACCACCACTCACTTAAACATTACCCTAACAACCAAACATTGCCTGCTTTCTCTTCATCAACTTTCCCAACTTTGCAGTAAGAGTGGTTGCGGTAAAATATGGTTGGTTGTGACCCATAGACTCCTGGATTCAAAATCTCCCTCTAACACTAACACAGTACCTAAAAACCCTGAGTCGCAACCTTTTTTGTTTGTTTGTTTTTCTTCTTTCTAAATATGAGCCATAAAGAACAATCCTTCTTCACAGGGGAGTAAACAGTAAATCACAGGGGCCAGTGACATGGTGCAGTGGTTGAAGCCACCTGTGATGACAGTATCCTGTTTTAGAGTGCCGGTTTGAGTCCCAGCTACTCTGCTTCTGCTCTAGCTCCCTGCTCATGCACCTGGGAAAGCAGCAGAGATGGCCCAAGTTCTTGAGTTCCTGCTGCCCACATGGAAGATGTGGGGAGTTGCTGGCTCCTGTCTTCTTGCTGTCCCAACCCCTGCTGTTGTGGCCATCTGGGGAGTGAATCAGTGGATACAAAAATCTCCTCTCTCTCACTGTCTTCCAGACAAACTTTTTTTCTAAATGTAAATCATATGTGTAAAAGTATCTAATTCAATGTGTAACATATAATCAGTGCCCAATACATAATTCTCTTCTCTATACAACTGTGCTGAGTTTCAAACTAATTTCAGGGTATTTATGTTTGTGTATCTGAATTTTATTAAGGAGTTTAAAATAATATAGCCATGATCATCTAATAACACTTACTTACCTTACCCCACCTTTCCCCATTACTAAAAACAAAACAAAAACCCTCTGTAACCATAACATTTCTCAAATGAAAGCACACTGTTAAAGTAAGGGCCCCTCTTCCAGGCCAGCTCTCTGCTATAGCCCAGGAGTGCAGTGGAGGATGGCCCAAGTGCTTGGGCCTTGCTCCCCATGGGAGACCAGGACAAGCACTTGGCTCCTGCCTTCGGATCAGCGCAGTGCGCTGGCCGCGGCGGCCATTGGAGGGTGAACCAACGGCAAAGGAAGATCTTTGTCTCTCTCTTTCTCACTGTCCACTCTGCCTGTCAAAAAAAAAAAGTATGGTCTTGGGCATATAGTCAGCATGGCCTCCATGCTTCTCGTGTAGCGTTTAGAGAATGGCCATTTCCCACTTTCTTTGTTATCACTTCTTTTAAACTTATTTTGATAGCTCAAAAGGAATAGTTTATGCTAACTCCACTTCTCCAATTGGTTAGCAACCCAAGCTTGTTTATTATCCTTCCCTCCAAACACTTGTTTTTCTTCTGTGAAGATGTTCATTATCCTTTGACCACTTGGGGTCACTATTTCTTCATAGTCAAAGACTCTGTGTCTAAATCATTGGAAGAACAAGACTTAATGATAAATAAGATTATGTGATTTTCTTAACTATAGTATCAAAGGACAAAATGATAAAATACTTTATTAAAATATATTACCTTTGTCCTGGATTGAACTTGTTCTTTACAGATGAGGCATTTTTTGACTCGTGGAGAACATAAAGAACAGGTTGCAATATGTCCACATGGGCCAAAAAGAGTATCTCTCTTCATATCTGAACATACCATACATTCTTCTAAGGTTTCAGAATCATTACTAATCATAGAAGGACTCCGAGAACCCACTTGACCGCTAATAAGAGAAAATATTCCAAATGAGACCAATCAGAATATTTTTATTACAAATTTGTTTATCAGCTGGACAAATTCTCACCCAATGGAAGGGCAAATATTCTAATAAAGAAATCAAGACACTAGTAAAAATAATATAGACAAAATTTAACTTATTCTATCTGTACAGACCCAGCAGCAGGTGACCTAGAAATAGAAGAAAAGTTCTAAGTAGCAACCAGGCTATTTATCCTAAGTAAACAAAGAATGAAGCATCATTATAGTCTGTAACAAATAGGATTCTTTGGAAAACGCACATCAGGTCTTTTTTTTTTTTTTAACGATTTATTTATTTACTTGAGAGACATAGTTACAGACAGAGAGAGGGAGAGACAGACAGAGAGGTCTTCCATCCACTGGTTCACTCCCTAAATGGCCACAACAGCCAGAGCTGGGCCCATCTGAAGCCAGGAGCCAGGAGCTTCTTCTGGGTCTCCCACGAGAGTGCTGTGGCCCAAGCATTTGGGCCATCTTTTACTACTTTCCCAAGCCATCAGCAGGGAGCTGGACTGGAAGTGGAGCAGCTGGGACTTGACCTGGCACCCATATGGGATGCCAGCACTGCAGACGGGTGCTTAACCTACTACATACACCACAGTGCCAGCCCCATCAGGTCTTTTCTGACCTCTGTTTACATGGGTCCCTAACAAAATTCTATTACAGAATGACAGAATGCCATCTATATATAGATACATGAGCAGCAAGCGTTATGCCACAGTGGGTTAAGTCATGATTTGCAATACCCACATCTTCTATCAGAATGCCAGTTCAAGTCCTGGCTATTCTGATTCTGATCCAGTCTTATGCTAATACGTCTGGGAAGCAGCAGATGATGGTTCAAGGACTTAAATCCCTGGCATCCAAGTGAGAGACTGGGAGTAAAGTTTCAAAGTACTGGCCCAGCTGTTGTAGCCATTTGGGAGTAAACAAGCACATGGAAGATCTTTCTCTTCTCTGTCACACCACTTTTCAAATAAATAAATCTTAATAATTATCTATATCAAGATAAAGAGATAGATATGAGACACAGAAAAACATTTGTATGCGCAATTATTGCTACAGAAAAGGGCACCATTTCTACCAATCTTTAGAAACTCACGAACACACATACATACACACAAAGTTCTAACTTAGACTGTACTATTAAAGGTTATTACTGTAGTAATCATAGTGCCTAATCTATGTATTTATACATGCATTGTCTTTTTTGTAATTTTTTAAAGATTATTTATTTATAAGTCAGAATTATAGAGAGATATGTGGAGACACAGAGGTCTTCCATCCACTGGTTCACTCTCCAAGTGGCTGCAATAGCCAGGGCTGAGCTAAGCTGAAGCCAAGAGCCAGGAATTTCTTCCAAGTCGGCCACGTGAGTGCAGGGGCCCAAGTGCTTGGGCCATCTTCTGCTGCTTCCCAAGGCACATTAGCAGAGAGCTGGATAGGAAATGGAACAGCCAGGACTCAAACTGCCACCTATATGGGATGCCAGCATCACAGGTGGCAGACTAACCCAATAACACCACGAGGCCAGCACCCTAATAGGATTTTATGTTCCTTAAGGATATACTTAAGGAAATCTATATACATAATTATATTAATTTTGTTTATAATACAACTGTCTATATGGATTCTAAAGAGCTGCCATTTCATCCCTACACATAAATTGTAAAAGAGGCAAGCAAACATAAAAGTCAAGAGACACGGGGCCGACGCTGTGGCGCAGTGGGTTAACGCCCTAGCCTGAAGTGCCGGCATCCCATATGGGCACCGGTTCGAGACCCGGCTGCTCCACTTCCTGTCCTATGGCCTGGGAAAGCAGTGGAAGATGGCTCTAGTCCTTGGGCCCCTGCGCCCACGTGGGAGACCCAGAGGAAGCTCCGGCTCTTGGCTTTGGATCAGCACAGCTCTACCCGTTGTGGCCATCTGGGGAGTGAACCATCAGATGGAAGAACACTCTCTCTCTCTCTCTCTGCCTCTCCTCTCTCTGTGTAACTCTGACTTTCAAATAAATAAATAAATCTTAAAAAATTATTAAAAAAAAAAAAGTCAAGAGACAGTTACTAAAATGTTCAGTGACAAGAACCAGGCAGAAGTACAGTAATAGTTGCACAATATTGTTTGGATGAAAGTTAATAAAATATATACCTTTTGCTATGACTACAAAATCTTATAAGTAAATTAATTATATCATAAATAATATATAAAATCTTTGACATATTTTACTTTCAGAAGCAACAGACAAAGCTAAAATGATCATCTTCAGAGAAAACTCCACCAGAAGTTGACTCACTCATTGTTCACTTTCTCAATCCTTCACTGAAACTTATCGAGTGTCTGTCATGTGCTGGACTGCAGGGTGCCAGAATCACAACAGCATTTGTGTGAGGTATATGCTGTTCATGGTGAGTAAACTGTCTCTCTTAGGAATAGTCTATTAACTTTTAAACATATACAACAATAACCACAGCAATTTTATCAGTAAGACTTTCCTACTAATAAACTCCTCTAAGACATAGGAATACAACTAGAATAGATTGGATTAGAAAATAATATGGGGAACACCACTGAAATAAGAAGACAGTGTGCACGTAAGAAAATTTTCAAGGGAAAAATGGTCAACATAAAGATAAGGAAGAACAGGGGCCGGCTCTGTGGCACCCCATGTGGGCACCAGTTTGAGTCCTGGCTGCTCCACTTCTGATCCAGCTCTCTGCTATGGCCTGGGAAAGCAGTAGAAGATGGCCTGATACCTTGGGCCCCTGCACCCGCATGGGAGACCTGGAGGAAGCTCCTGATTCCTGGCTTCGGATTGGCGCAGCTCCAGCCGTTGCAGCCAACTGGGGAGTGAACCAGTGGATGGAAGACCCCCCCCCCCTTTCTCTCTCTCTCTGCCTCTCCTCTCTGTTTAACTCTGACTTTCAAATAAATAAATAAATCTTTAAAAAAAAATAAGAACAAAAGACCTTTTCAAGTAGGCAAGTCCTCCATTATGAATCCACATGATATTTTACATATAGAAAATTAAGGTTTTTGATTAAAAAAAATACAAACCTGACTTTTTCCTTATGACACTTTGCCAGTGCTTTGCAAAGACTTGGATCAGGACAGAGATCAAGGGGGGACTGACCCTTCTTATTTCGAATGCTAAGATCAGCGCCATTGGCTGCCAAGAAACAGGCAATAGATGCTGCACTCTTCTTCTCTGCGCCTTGAGTACCAAGTCCCATTATTAACTGAAATCAAATGAAAAAAGTTATGATTTTCCCTTTAGGAATCTGCAATCAATTCTTACCACCGTGTGTGTGTGTGTGTGTGTCTATGTGGCAGACATTAATGAGTTTCAGTTATAATAACAATTCTCCCTTACAGTAACAACACCCCTAATTTTTCAGTCATTCAATATAAGAACTGACCCATTCTCAAGTTCTAGGGGTTGATCAGAGGTGATTCAAACAAGTCAGATACCTACCTTACTTATGTAACTAGTTCAGGAATGAACATATAACCCAAGGTCAATTAAGGACAATAAAATTCAAGAGTAGAATTCCTAATAGAGATATTTAAAAAATAACTTTTTCTCCATTTAGCCCCGGATTAGCTAGTAATCAACTTGAAACAATAAGGGGAGAAACAACAGAGGAAAAAAGCCAATACCTGTGAAATGAGCCAAGAAATAGAGAATAGGACAAATCAGGTTCCGATATCATCTGACCCAATGGCTCAAACAGCAGTCACAATAACTGCTAATATCTGTTGAGCACTTACAATGAACCAACTACTATTTCAAGCACTTTCACTATTTGTATAACAATCTATGGAGATAAATATCTTTTTTTTTTTTTTGCCATTTTAAAAAGAGAAAAAGGGAAGAACACCTGAGTCAAGAGAATTTACCAGTAGTCATAAAATAAGGCAGTATTCTCAAACATTTTGGTCTCAGAAACTCTTTACGCTAGAAAAATGATTCTAAAATTCAAGAGAAAATGTGAAGGACTTAGAACAAATAATTTGAAAATAAAAGAAGATTAGAGGATTTATATAACCTGATTCCAGCATTTATTATAAAGCTATAGTAATCAAGACAATGCTGCTGGCATCACATAGTTACAACACAGAATAGAATAAAATACAAGATCCAGAAAAGACCTTTACATATACAGTTAACTGATTCTGGAAAAAGGCACTCCAAGTAACTCAGTAAAAGGCTCTCTCTAACACATGGTGGTGGAACAACTGGATATCCACAAACAAGAAAATGAACTTTGATCCCTATGTCATAAAATCAACTGAAAATGAATCACAGACTTAACCGTAAGAGCTAAAACTTCATGAACTTCAAATATAAATTGTAAGGAAAAAAAACCTTATAGACGACCTTGAGTCTGGCAAGGATCTCTGAGGGACACAAAAAAAAACACAAAAGCTCAAAGAAAAAACTGATATATTAGCCTTCATCAAAATTAAGAACTTCTGTTATTCCAAAAACACTAATGAAACAATGAAAAGACGAGCCACAGACTGGGAGAAAAACATGTGTATCACGTAGCTGATAAAGAATTTATATTCAGATTATAGAAACAATTCTCAAAGCTCAATAAGAAAACAAACAGCTCAACAAAATAAGGAACAAAAGATCTGAGCAGATACTTTATCACATATATGTAATGACAGGAAAGCAAATGAAAAGATGCTAATATTACTAGTTAACTAGAGAAATGCAAATTCAAACCCCAAGAAAAATACCACTACATACCTATTTGAATGGGTGAATTAAAAAAGAAAAAAAAAAAAAGACTGAACAAGTTTTGTAAGAATGTGGAGCAATATCATTAAGTATTAGCTAGTATTTAGTTCACTGACTAAATTTCTAAGTATGTAGCTCTGATAAAATATTTTACCTGATATAGACTGTATTAACAGAATAAGGTCCTGGATTAAAAGATACTTCTACTCTTGCTGGATGAGACATTATCTTTACTCACTGTATTTTTAGAGGGTTCCCAGGCAGCATCCACCTTCCCTACATCTTGCATATCTTGCAGCTGACGTAGCTGAGACAAAGTGTGATGCCTCAGAGCTTCATGCAAAGGAGTGTCCCCATCCTTATCCTGAATGTCTAGCTTGGCACCTGCACGCACCAAAAGCTAAAAGAGAAAGACATCTCATTTTGTTAAAGTGTCCACACTTATAAGAAACTACAACATATGTAAAGTATCCATGGGAGAGTCCCTGACTTTCTAAAGAAACTGCCATTAAAACAAAAGGTTTTTACAACTTTGTTCTCTATTTTACACTCTGTGGCTCCTTACAAAGAGGAAAGTGTTCTGGTTATTCAAATGTATTGAATTAGGGGAAATAAAAGGAAATGAGAGTCAATATGCTGCTTAATCCATTTCCTCGAATAAATTTTAGGTATGTGAGTTGATATAGTTAAGTACCTCTATGAGGACCAAATCATAATGTTCAGAATTCTTCTATTTAAATAAACAAGCAAAAGTTACTATTAATTCCTTTCTCTTTCATTTTTTTTCCAAATTGATGGTCATAAAGAAAGCCCATGGCCGGCACCGCGGCTCACTAGGTTAATCCTCTGCCCGCGGTGCTGACACCCCAGGTTCTAGACCCGGTTGGGGCGCCGGTTCTGTCTCGGTTGTTCCTCTTCCAGGCCAGCTCTCTGCTGTGGCCCGGGAGGGCAGTGGAGGATGGCCCAAGTCCTTGGGCCTTGCACCCACATGGGAGACCAGGAGGAAGCACCTGGCTCCTGGCTTCGGATCAGCGAAGCGCGCTGGTCACAGAGGCCACTTGGGGGTTGAACCAATGGAAAAAGGAAGACCTTTCTCTCTGTCTCTCTCTGTCTAACTCTGCCTGTCAAAAGAAAAAAAAAAAAAAGAAAGAAAGTCCAAATAGCATAGAGGATAAATTAAGAACATTTGGGGAGCCAGTGCTGTGGCGCAGTGGGTTAACACCCTGGCCTGAAGTGTCAGCATCCCATATGGGCACTGGTTGGAGAGACAGCAGCCCCACTTTCCATCCAGCTCTCTGCTGTGGCCTGGGAAAGCAGCAGAGAATGGCCCAAGTCCTTGGGCCCCTGTACCCACATGGGAGACCTGGAAGAAGCTCCTGGCTCCTGGCTTCGAATCGGCACAGCTCCAGCTTTTGCAGCCAACTGGGGAGTGAACCAGTGGATGGAAGACCTCTCTCCCTCTCTCTCTCTCTCTCTCTCTCTCTCTCTCTCTCTCTCTGTCTCTCCTCTCTCTGTGTAATTCTAACTTTCAAATAAATAAATCTAAAAAAAAAAATTTGGTTAAGAGGAATTTCAAATAACAAATGTGAACAGCATTTACTAAACCACAACTTCTTAGATAAAATGCATAACTGACATATTTCAACAGATAACTTGAGCAGTAGATGGAAGTTTATTTAAAACTTTACTTTTGGAGCTTTAGCAATTTTCCTAGTCCTTTCTCCAAATACTATCAAAGAGCTTTAGCAAAACATTATCTATGAAATCAATCTCAAGCATAAAATCTTTCCTGTCTTGGCAAATTACATTTTTTCCCCCTCCATTCCAAAAAGGTTACAGGAAAAAGTCACCTTAGGGCAGTATTTCTCAAATTTGAACTAGCACCAGAATTACTTGGAGGGCTTGTTACACCAGGGATTGCTGGTTCTCACCCCTTGAGGTTCTGATGCAGTTGGTCTGAGGTGGGACATAAGCCTTAACTTTTCTGCCAAGTTCCCAGGTGAAGCTGATGATGGTGGTTCAGCCTCCAAACTTTACTAAAATATTTAAACCAGTATTCTTTCAAATGTTTTTTTGAAACACTGGGTTAGTAAAATATGAATTTCAGCTTTTTTGAATTTGCAGCAGCAAATGTCCAGCCAAAGATTTTATTTTCTTTTTATTCACTTGAAAGGCAGAGAGACAGAGAGCTCTCATCTACTGGTTCATTCCCTATATGCCCACAATACCCAGAACTGGATCAGGCAAAAGCAAGGAGCCAGGAACTGAATCCAGGTCTCCTATGTGGGTGGCAGGGATCCACGTAGTTGAAGCCATCACTGCTTGCTTCCCAGAAGCAGAGCTGGGACTGAAACCCAGGAACTCCTGATAGAATGAGGGTGTCCCAAGTGGCAACTTAACTGCTATGCCAAACACCCATCCCACCCAAAGCTTTTAATTTGTAGTTTATTATCAATTTACAAATCAAAAGGGAATGTAATTTGTAAAACTGATTTTTATGTTATTTTGAAATTTTCTCATTTAACATTCTGCAAATTTACAAATCTGACAACAAAGCTATAAAGACTTTAAATATCAGACTTTTACTAATTTTGCTATTAGGAGTTGGCGCCGTGGTGCAGTAGGTTAATCCTCTACCTGTGGCACCAGCATCCCACATGGGCACCAGTTCTAGTCCTACTGCTCCTCTTCCAGTCCCCAGTCCAGCTCTCTACAATGGCTGAGAAAGCAGTAGAAGATGGCCCAAGTGCTTGGGCCCCTGCACCCACATGGGAGACCGGGAAGAAGTTCCTGGCTCCTGGCTTTGGATCAGCGCAGCTACTGCCATTGTGGCCATTTGGGGAGTAAACCAACAGAAGGAAGACCTTTCTCTCTGTCTCCCCCTCTCACTGTCAGTAACTCTACCTCTCAAATAAATAAATAAATCTTTTTTAAAAAAAGAATTTTGCTATTGAAATCAAAACTCTTTGCCCAAGTGATGTAAAATATTAGCCTAAAATTATATATAACCTAACTAATATCTTTTGAGAAACTTCACATTGTTTCATTTCAATTTTCAAGAAGTTCAAAAACTGTCTGGTTACAATAAAAGAGTAAGCTCAATGTATGTTACTAAGTACTTTACCCTAACAATTTGGGTGTGTTGTCGTTCAACAGCAAGGTGGAGGGCAGTCTGCTGGTTCACATTCTGGATATCCAAGTTTGCGTTACCCTGAACAAGAAAAATACATTTTAAATGGTGAAATTTGATAACAATGAACACTAAAACTATAACTATTTATAAAGACTAAAGAACACTGTTGACCACTCTCTCTCCTCCAGCTATTGTAATATTGTTTTCATATGCTAACAGTTGTTGTTAATATAGAAAAAAGAGCAACAAATTCTTCTAATAGAACAAAACAGCAAGTTTTAAAAAATTATTTTTATTACAGTGATTCTATTGAACTACAGTTGAAAGACAAAATACAATACCAAACTCAAACGTGTCTCTTTCCATCTCCACCATAAAATAATGGAGATAATTAACTTCCTGAGCTACAAATACGTGGCTGTTTTATTAAGTTTTCCTTTTTTTAAGATTAATTTATTTATTTGAAAGTCAAAGTTATACAGAGAGAGAAGGAGAGGCAGAGAGAGTGAGAGAGAGACAGAGAGAGAAAGAGAGATTTGTCTTTCTTTTTTTTTATTTTTTAATTTTTTTAATTATTATTTTTATTTTTGACAGGCAGAGTGGACAGTGAGAGAGAGAGACAGAGAGAAAGGTCTTCCTTTGCTGTTGGTTCACCCTCCAATGGCCGCCACGGCCGGCATACCGCGCTGATCCGATGGCAGGAGCCAGGTGCTTCCTCCCGGTCTCCCATGCGGGTGCAGGGCCCAAGCTACTTGGGCCATCCTCCACTGCACTTCCTGGCCACAGCAGAGAGCTGGCCTGGAAGAGGGGCAACTGGGACAGAATCCGGTGCCCCGACTAGGACTAGAACCCAGTGTGCTGGAGCTGCAAGGCGGAGGATTAGCCTAGTAAGCCGCGGCGCCAGCCAAGATAGGTCTTTCATCCACTGGTTCACTCCCCAATTGGCCGCAACTGTGCTGATCCAAAGCCAGGAGCCTCTTCCAGGTATCCCACGGGGGTGCAGGGGCCCAAGGACTTGGGCAGAAATCTTCTGCTTTCCCAGGCCATAGCAGAGAGCTGGATTGGAAGTGGAGCAGCCAAGTCTCAAACCAGCATATGGGAATGCCGGCACTGCAGGTGGTAGCTTTACCCTTCCGCCACAGCACCAGCCATTTATTAAGTTTTCACAATGGATTCAGATTAACTTTAAAGACCTGATAAATTCACTTCCTCTTGCTACATCACTGAACTCTTCATCATTCCTGAAAACACTTTGCTTGAGATGAGAAGGTAACACTTAATTAGTACATAAAAAGATCACTAAAGGGAGAATAGGAAGTCCTGCTCAGGTTCCTAGGAAAGCCAAAGGACTGAAAGAGAGAGGGACTGAGAAGCAAAACAACTGAACTTAAAGTCAGAGGACTTGGCCTACGCCCTATCATTATAAGTTACGAGAATTTAAGCAAGCATTATACCATCTCATGCCTATTTCATCATCTCCAAAATGTTGACAATAAACCTATGGGATGGGCTTAATGTAACATGCAAAAGTGTCTAGCATAATGTCTGGTATAATTTCTAAAAATGGAATTAAGTGAAGAGCTAAAGATTCAAAGGATAAACTTCCATCATTTTGTTTACTCTCAGAACCATTTTTGCCATCTGATTACAACTCTGATGTCCTCCTGTGCCCTTGTTTTGGAGGTAGAACTGAAACTTCAGGAATGCTATGCATAGTCTAGAAGACAGGAGTTTCAGATTTGTGTTTATTACAATATTTATGTTTCTTTGAGCATGGTCCTGTGGTACCTGATTTCACCTTATTTTCTGACTGAGTGTGTTCTCATATAACAGTGAAGAGTAGAGGATTTTCTTTAATTTTCCTAGTTTATCCACCGTTTAGATTTTGCTTCTATTGTGAGGATATTATAAAGAAAGCTGTTAAAACCATTCAGTACAAGTACTTGTGTGGAAGTGTGTCTTTAGTTCTCCTGGGTACATCCCCAGAAGTGGGACTGCTGGATTATACAGTGAATACATGTTTAACTTTGAACCGCCCCATTGTTTTGCAAAGTGGCTGCTTTTAAAACACCAGCAACATTACGTGAATTCCAATTGTTCCACATCCTAATCAACACTTGGTTGTACTGGTCTTTTGAATTTTGGGCATTTTTGTGGGTGATCATATCTTACTCTGCTTATAATTGTGTTTCCTTAATAACCAATTATATTTTCATTTGTTTATTTGCTAACTGTATGCTTCCTTTGGCAAAGTGAACGTTGAAACTTTTGCCTCTTTTTAGATAGTAATTTGTCCTTTTACTATTAAGTAGAGGCTCTTTACATGTTTTGGATACCAGTCCTTTCTAAATGTATATCCTTTACTTAGTTCGGCTTTCCTGTTCATTTTCTTACCAATATCTTTTGATAAACAGAAGTTTAATTTTTCACAAGCCTTAGTAATTTTTTCTTTTATGACTATAAAAACTTTTGTATATCTCCAACACAGAAGATCTACTCCTATTTTCCCTGAGTGTTTGATATTTTAGGCTTTTATGTTCAAGTCTACAACCAATTTCATTTCTGCATAATGTGTTAGGTAAAGGTTCAAGTTTCTCGGGTTCTGGTGCTTTTGCTTGCTTTTTGGCATCTGGTAATCCACTTGTTTCAACACCACTTATGAGAAACTATTCCTTTCCCCACTAAATGACTTTGGCAAGACAATAAAAAATCAATTCCCCACATATGTGTGACTATCCTTCTGCATTCTCTATATTCATTTGATCTGTATGATCACCTATGTAGAAAATACTAAAGGACCTACAAAGATGTTGTTAGGCTGATAAGTAAGTTTAAGCAAAGTGACAAGATACATGAAAAATAATTGTATTTATATATCCTATAATAATAGCTAACAATATACAATTGGAAACTGAAAGTGTAAGACCAAAACAATTTACAATATCATCTCAAAAAAGCTATTTAAAAACAAGTTTAATATGTATAAGCGCAAACTCCTAAGAGACTCTCTAATCGAAACTAATAAGCTGATTCAATGGAAATTAACTTAGATGGAAATGCCAAAGACCTAGATTTTAAAGTAATTTTGAGAAAACAGAACAAAGTTGGGAGGTTTACTCTACCTGATTTCAAGATATACCATACAGCACTAATAAGAACCAAGGCAATATAATATTGATGTAAGGTAAGTCATTTAGATTTGAAAAAAAAAATTGTAATTAACAAAAACAGCAGCAATTTTAATAGACTTAAAATGGCAGGGAGGAAGGTATCAACTTCTGAACTATTTCTTTAAAGTTCTATTGTTTTTGGCATGTATACATTACAATCTGGTAATCAGATCTACAATTTACTAATTATACACACACACACAGACACACACTCCTGAACTGTATGTTCAAGACTCAGTGTTAGGCAAAAGACTGAATACGCATTATATCTGATTTTTCATCATCATAAAGTTTTTTTGTGATCAACAGGCAGCTGATGAAATAATAAACAAATAGCAGTAGCTCAAAATTGTGTTTAAAAAAACAAGCAAGCAAACCTCTTTTCCTACCTGGTGTACCAACAGTTCAGCCACTTCTACATGATTGTTCAGAGCAGCCAGATGCAAGGCGGTATAACCATCATCTTTCTTCTCATCCACGATCCATGGTCTGGGTAATTTAGAGAGCAAAACACGCATTGCACTGAAAGTGAAATTCACATTGTTAATTATAATATCAAATTATATCTATATTAGACATTTATTATCTTTAGAAAAAATATTAAAAAAAAAAACTTCTGAAATCAAAAGAAGACATTCCTTTTTAAAGAAAATCATGTCCTGTGGCATGTGCTGTAGCACAGTGGATTCAGCTTTGACATGCAGCGCCAGCCTCCCTTAAGAGTGCTAGTTCCAGTTCAGTTGCTCCATTTCTGATCCAACTCTTTGCTAATGTGCCTGGGAAAGCAGTGGATGATGGCCTGAGTGTGTGGGTCCCTGCCACCCATTTGGGAGAACCGGATGGAGTTCTGTGCTCTCGGCTTCAGTATGGCCCAACTTCAGCCTGTTGTGGGCACTTGGGGAGTGAACCAGCTTATGGAAAATCTCTTTCTCTCAGTGTCTCTCCTTCTCTTTCCATTAACTCTGCCTTTGAAATAAATAAGCACATCTTGAAAAAAAACTGTAAGACAACAGTAAGTTTGCTCATCTGAAAAATTTTATGTAGAAAACAATGCAATTTTGAAAAAACTTTCTTAATATATTCATCTACTAATATTTTGAAAGACTGAGACTTAAAATAACTGTTCAGAATATTACTGGACTTGGCACACACAGCACTAATGTGATGCATGAGTCTAAACAATGACCACTGTTATATACATACATACACACACACACACACACACACACACACACACAAACATTTTGTTATTGTTGCTAAGTTTTTAAGGATTTTATTCAATGAGAGAAATGTACAGATAAGTGAGGGCTGCTCCACTTCTGATCCAGCTCTCTGCTATGGCCTGGGAAAGCAGCAGAGGATGGCCCAAGTCCTTGGGCCCCTGCACCCACGTGGGAGACCCAGAAGCAACTCCAAGCTCCTGGCTCCGGATCAGCCCAGCTCTAGCTGTTGCGGCCATCTGGAGAATGAACCAGCAGATGAAAGAATTCTCTTTCTGTCTCTCTCTGCCTCGGCCTCTCTGTAACTGCCTTTCAAATAAATAAATAAATAAATCTTTTTTTTTTTTAAGTATTATATGAGAGAGAGAAAGAGATGGGGAAAGGTTAATGGGTACTTAAATAGGAGAACTTCTGGAATTCATTGCACAGTAGCATGACTATATATATACTGATAATGTACTATTTAAAAACTAGAAGAAAGGATTTTAAATGTTTTCACAAATTAAAAAAAAAAACCCCTTTTAAACTCTTAGGAGATAGTTAAGTTTACCTTATCTGGGCAGTATACAATGTAAACTTTTTTTTTTTTTTTTTGACAGGCAGAGTGGACAGTGAGAGAGAGAGAGAAAGAGAGAAAGGTCTTCCTTTGCTGTTGGTTCACCCTCCAATGGCCGCCGCGCTGCAGCCAGCGCACCGCGCTGATCCCAAGCCAGGAGCCAGGTGCTTCTCCTGGTCTCCCATGGGGTGTGGGGCCCAAGCACTTGGGCCATCCTCCACTGCACTCCCTGGCCACAGCAGAGAGCTGGCCTGGAAGAGGGGCAACCGCGACAGAATCCAGTGCCCCGACCGGGACTAGAACCCGGTGTGCCGGCGCCGCAAGGCAGAGGATTAGCCTGTTGAGCCACGGCGCTGGCCACAATGTAAACGGTTTTGAAACATCACGTGGTATCCCCGAAATATGTACAATATTTATGTGTTTGTTTAAAAAACTGAAATTAAAAAGAAAAAATATAGCCAAAACTTCAAGCTTTTATTTTTTTTTTTAAGATTTTATTTATTTGAGAGGCAGAGTTTCAGAGAGAGGGAGACACACACACAGAAAGGTCTTCCATCTGCTGGTTCAATCCCCAAATAGCTGCAATGGCTAGAGCTGGGCTGATAGGAAGCCGGGAGCTGGGAGCTTCTTCCAGGTCTCCCATGGGGTGCAGGGGCCCAAGCACTTGGGCCATCTTCCACTGCTTTCCCAGGTCATAGCAGAAAGCTGAATCAGAAGAGGAACAACTGGGGCACAAACTGGTACCCACATGGCCTTCCAGTGCCATAGGCAGAGGCTTAGCCTACTATACCATAACACTGGCCCCAAAACTTCAAGCTTCTAAAGTAATAACACCAGACCTAAAATGACACACAATGTGGTTCTTTACGGCAGGGTTGAGAAACATCTGGTCCACAGACTGTACAAGGCTTACAAAATCATTTGGTCTGGCCCTGCCAAAGCAACCACAGGAGGCACTCAACATTCAATAAATCTGTAGCAAGCTAATTTTTAAGTTGATCATTTTGTATGGGCTTCAAATGATATTGTAATTATCCAAAAGGCCCTCAGCAGGAAAAAGGCTCCCCAGCCCTGTTTTATGGTCTATACCCAATATGGGAAGTTCAAGAATTCTAATAGGCTCTAGAGGGTCTAAGAATCTCTCAAATTGTACTCAAGTTTTAAAGCTTATAGCTTTATTATTTTAATTTTTTTTGAAAGTGAATAAGTAATGCAGGGGGGAGGGGAGAAAGAAAATCTTCCACCTGCTGGTTCACTCCCCAAATGGCAGCAACAGCCGGGACTGTGTCAGGCTGAAATCAGGAGCCAGGAGCTTCTTCCGGGTCGTCCATGTGGGTACAGGAGCCCAAGCACTTGGGCCATCTTCTGATGCTTTCCCAGGCGCATTAGCAGGGAGCTAGACCAGAATTGGAGCAGACAGGACTCTCATATGGTATACCCACACTTCAGGCAGAGGCTTAACCTTCTATGCCACAGTGCCAGCCCCCCTCCTTTTTTAAAGTTAAAAAAAAAAATTAACAGGCAGAGTGGACAGTGAGAGAGAGACAGAGAGAAAGGTCTTCCTTTGCTGTTGGTTCACCCTCCAATGGCCGCCGCGGTCCGCGCACTGCGGCCGGCGCACCGCGCTTGTCCGATGGCAGGAGCCAGGAGCCAGGTGCTTTTCCTGGTCTCCCCATGGGGTGCAGGGCCCAAGCACCTGGACCATCCTCCACTGCACTCCTGGGCCACAGCAGAGGGCTGGCCTGGAAGAGGGGCAACCGGGACAGAATCCGGCGCCCCGACCGGGACTAGAACCCGGTGTGCCGGCGCCGCAAGGCGGAGGATTAGCCTGTTGAGCCACGGCGCCGGCCAAAGTTAAATTTTTTTAAAAAAATTATTTGACAGATAGTGATACAGACAGTGAGATGGAGAGACAGAGAGAAAGGTCTTCCTTGCATTGGTTCACTCCCCAAATGGCCGCTACGGCTGGAGCTGCACCAATCTGAGGCCAGGAGCCAGGTGCTTCTCCTGGTCTCCCATGGGGTGCAGGGCCCAAGCACTTGGGCCATCCTCCACTGCCCTCTTGGGCCACAGCAGAGAGCTGGACTGAAAGAGAAGCAACTGGGACTAGAACCCAGTTCCCATATGGGATGCCAGTGCCGCAGGCTGAGGATTAACCAAGTGAGCCATGGCACCGGCCCCCAGCTCCCTTTTAATCAGTAGCTTTTACAGAGTTCCAATCTCTGGGAAGTGATAAAATTCTTTGGAAATCTACCAAAAGCTATGGATTCCTCAAGAGAAATGCACATCAAAACCTTGACTTACAACTTTTAGTGAGTCTACAAACCCCTAATTCCCATTCATGGACCTCACACAGCTTTCTTGTTTTAGTTTCTCAGTAATTTTTTTTTTTTTTTTTGGACAGGCAGAGTGACAGTGAGAGAGACAGAGAGACAGAGAGAAGTCTTCCTTTTTCCGTTGGTTCACCCCCAAAGTGGCCGCTATGGCCAGCGCCAATCTGAAGCCAGGAGCCAGGTGCTTCCTCCTGGTCTCCCATGTGGGTACAGGGCCCTAGGACCTGGGTCATCCTCCACTGCACTCCCGGGCCACAGCAGAGAGCTGGAATGGAAGGGGCAACCGGGACAGAATCCGGCACCCTGACCAGGACTAGAACCCGAGGTGCCAGCGCCGCAGGCAGAGGATTGGCCTAGTGAGGGGCACCAGCCCCTCAGTAATTATTACATATTCTAATTCTCCTTACTCAGTGGATTAAAATAAAATACTGGCCGG
This sequence comes from Sylvilagus floridanus, assembly GCA_949820135.1. Classification (NCBI taxonomy): domain Eukaryota; kingdom Metazoa; phylum Chordata; class Mammalia; order Lagomorpha; family Leporidae; genus Sylvilagus; species Sylvilagus floridanus. Next base: position 72,080,717 of record OX463226.1, on the reverse strand, counting down.
CACTATGGCATAGTGGGCTAAGCCTCCACCTGTGGTACCAGAATATCATATGGTGCAGTTTGAATCCCAGCTGCTCCTCTTCCAATCCATTTCTCTGGTGTGGCCTGGGAAAGCGATGGAAAATGGCCCAAATGTTTGGGCCCCTGCACCCATGTGGGAGACTCCTGACTTTGGATCGGCTTAGCTCCAGCCGTTGAGGCCATCTGAAGAGTGAACCAGCTCATGAAATACTTCTCTCTCTTCCTCTGTAACTCTCTCAAATAAATAAATAAATAAAATCATTAAAAAATAGAATGCCGGAGAATATGTAGATTTTGACTCAGGCTCTTAATGGGGAGAAAGTACTGGTACCACATTATTACTAAATGTTTAGCTAATCATGATGCTAATATCATACATTATCTATTACCCTACACATTTGACTATGTAAGAAACAGAATTATAGGGGCTTCCTACTTATTTTAGAAAGTTTATTAGATACCCTGGCCTCAGAATCAGCCCTTAAGGCATTCAGATCTGGCTAAAAAGCCCATGAGAGTATCTCATGCATGGAAAGCCAAGACACTGTGGCAATAAATGGCCTACATGAAAGATCTCTGTGAGTGAGATCCCAGTGGAAAGAAGGGGTCATCAAAGAAGGAGGTACCTTTCTCTGAAGGGAGGAGAGAACTTCCACTTTGATGATGGCCTTGTCTAAATAAAGTCAGAGTTGGTGAACTCCAGAGGCTTCCATAGCCTTGGCAGCTCATGACAAGAGCCTAGGGTGATTACTGACTTCATAAATAAGAGTGTCAATTGTTAAATCAACAACAGCAGTCACTGTGCACTTGCTTCCCATGTAGGACCTCTGTCCTTAATGTGCTGTATTATCAGAATTAACAGTAAAACTAGTCTTCAAACTGTACTTTATACTTTGTGTGTCTGTGTGGGTGCAAACTCTTGAAATCTTTACTTAGTATAGAGTTGATCTTCTGTATATAAAGATAATTAAAATTCAGTCTTAATGAAGAATGGGATGGAAGAGGGACTAGGAGATGAGATGGTCTGCGGATGGGAGGGTGGTTATGTGGGGGAAGAACCGTTAAAATCCAAAAGTTATACTTTTGAAATTTATATTTATTAAATAAAAGTTTTCTATTAAAAAAGTTTATTAGATATAAATATTAAATCATGTGGACCAAATTTTATTAAAAATGGAAGGTAATGATTTACAAATGCAAACACCTGTTACTGATTTAAACAAAAGCTGTGAGATAACTATGTTGAGAGGAATAGTAGTAACAGAGGGTGTTAATAGTTTTAAATCTTCATTTACTAAAACATGATGTCACCAGATAATGTTTCTAATTGGTAAGTAAGAAAGCACAGGGTAAGCTGCCAGTTACTGGTGGGAAGGACAAAGGGGGAAAGTGGGAACAAGCAGAAGCCAGTGATCTTTCATTACAAGCTTTGTAGCAGTATTTCACTTAACTATATACAATTATTAGTTTAACTTAAAACACTTATTGAATAGAAATGCCTTAGAAATTGGCTTGTGGATTCAGGTATTCCCTGTCTCTCTTTCTAGTTTCAAAAGAACATTCTTGGCCGGCGCCATGGCTCAACAGGCTAATCCTCCGCCTTGCGGCGCCGGCACACCGGGTTCTAGTCCCGGTCGGGGCACCGGATTCTGTCCCGGTTGCCCCTCTTCCAGGCCAGCCCTCTGCTGTGGCCCAGGAGTGCAGTGGAGGATGGCCCAAGTGCTTGGGCCCTGCACCCCATGGGAGACCAGGAAAAGCACCTAGCACCTGGCTCCTGCCATCAGATGAGCGCGGTGCACCGGCCGCAGCGCGCCGGCCGCGGCGGCCATTGGAGGGTGAACCAACGACAAAGGAAGTCCTTTCTCTCTGTCTCTCTCTCACTGTCCACTCTGCCTGTCCAAAAAAAAAAAAGAAAAAAAAAAAAGAACATTCTTGCATTGTGCACCACCAGTACATAGGAAAGAAAAGGCAAAGGGAACAATTCCTATCCTGAGCATCTGAGCATACGCTGCGGAGATGGAGCCATAGTTCACTGTTCTGGTCTCGCATTTCCTAAGTGAACAAGTCAGGAGAAGCTGGAGTACCTGAGTCAATGGCACAGAAAACTACTAACAAACTGAACCAGTAATAGATACGTACTCTTGGAAGTCTGTTGCCTCTGCTCTCAACTTGGAGTTATTTTACTTTTCCCTCTCTCAGAATATTTGTAACTGAACTGTCAGAACAAGAAAAAGACAGCAACTCATGACTACAGAGTCCCTTCGAGATCATATTCTACCAAATAAAGCAAAGCCTAAAATTAAAATGCAAAGCTCAGTGTTTCAGGAAGAAAGTTTTCATTTCAAAACAAATCTGTTAATTAATCCCACTTACACAAACATTGCTAACTACACTTAAGTATAACCACAATTAAAATGTAGTCAGCCGGCCATATCTTTGGATTCTACCTCTGTGGATTCACTCAACCACAGATAAAAAATATTAAAAACAGAATTGCATCCATACTGAACATGTACTAACTTTTTAAAAATAACATTTATTTCAAAGGCAGAGAGACAGAGATCTCCCATCTGCTTAAAACAGCTGGGCTGAGCCAGGCCAAAGCCAGGAGCCTACAGCTGAATCTGGGTCTCCCACGTGGGTGGCAGGAATACAACTACTTGAGCCATCACCTGCTGTATCCCAGGGTGTGCATTATCAGGAAGCTGGAGTCTGAAACCAGGGCTGGGAATTGAACACAGGCACCTCGTTATGAGATGCAGGCATCCCAAATGGCATCTTAAATGCAAGGCAAAACACCTGGCCACATGCATGGGATTTTTTTTCCCTCCTCATCACTTCCTACACAAAGGACCCTAACAACTATTTACATTTCAATCAGATGATTTAAAGTATTTGGAAGGATTTTTGTAGGACATATGCAAATACCACATCATTTATGTAAGGGACTTAAGCATGTGCTGATTTTGGTATTCATGGGAAGTCTTGAACCAATTCCCCATGGTACCAAGGAATGAATGCATCATCTTTGTTCCTCTCACAATACTGAGCAAATAAGCAATATATTATAAAATAAAAACTGAGGGGCCGGCATTGTGGCAAAGAGGATAAAGTTGCTGCCTACAACACCAGCATCCTAAATGGGCACCAGTTCAAGTTCCTGCTGCTCCACTTCCAATCCAGCTCCCTGCTTATGTGCCTAGGAAGCAGCGGAAGATTGTTCAAGTGCTTGGGCCACCACACATATGTGGGAGACCCAGAAGAAGCTCCTGGCTCTGGCCTGGCTCAGCCCTGGCTGTTGCAATCATTGGGGAGCGAACCAGAATATGGAAGATCTCTCTCTCTCTCTCTCTCTCTCTCTAAGTGTGCCTTTCAAATAAAATAAATACTTAAAAAAAATGAAAGATACGTGGCATTATTTAACGCAAGTGTCTCATAATGATAACTAAATTATTACAATATTAACAAGGTATTTTAAATAGGTATAGTATTTTCTGATTTCTTACAGGAAGTGTTACACTGACAAGTGATAATGCACACATCGGCTAACAGTCAATTAATATACAAAACATAGGTAATAACTAGGAAAACCAATTTGTACCAGAGATCCAGAAGTCCAATTGGGCTAAAAGTTAAATTACCAGGATAGAACTATAATTTTAAAAAGATGAAAGTTATGTTTCTTTGTCTGGAAAATAATAATTGGTTACGAAAAAGAGAAAATGGTTTATGTGAAGCCTAGAGAAAGAATAAGAACAAGAATTTATCGGTGTACCCTCAGAATTGTCAGCAGAGTGTCTCCAGACAGGCAAGCCTGATACCCTAAGTTTCCCCACAATGGAATGTTATCTCCACTACAGTACATCATCATATAGAACTACCACAGGTTAATGACACTATCCACTAATATCATTCAAATTGCCTTGCTCATAAGTCAATTTCCAATCTTAATTTTGCTTCTTACAGATTTGTTTGTTCTCCTAGCAGGGAAAAAAAATCTTATCAGGTACTATGAGTTCTACAATCCACTTAGCAATACATTTCTTTCTGTAACAGGAATTTAGCATTCTGACATATATCAACTTCTTGTAAGTTTAATTACTGTTAGTCATCTCAAGTCCAATTACTTCTGGACTTATAAAGCTGAGGCTAAAATCCTAGGCTTATGAAACCTTAACTATATATTCTCACCCATAATATCCCTGCCTTGTATCTCTAACTGCAACAAATGGTCATAAATCATAAGTAGCACCAAAATTTACATCAAAATATCTATAAAATGCCATAAGGTTATTATAAGAATTAAAGGAGATACTCTAAGCAGAAACGTGTTAGTACAGAGTCTGAAACTTTTCAATATAATAGTATTATAAATACTCTATAGATTACTGACCTATTACCTATATAGTCCAAATCCCTCTCCCCTTCTGCTCTTCCTAAGGTCCTCTTAATCTTTGTTTCCCCTGTTTACCAGTTAATCAGCCATCCTAGTCAGACATGGAGGCATCATTCTAGACTCCCTCTTCTTCCTCTCACATTCCATTTGTTGTGCTGACATTCCCTTTTAAAACTAAAACCCTCCCCTACTCATGACTGCCAACACTCTTTGGACAGGCCTTCCTTCCTCTGCACCTTTTTAACAGCTCCCCTTCTAAATCTATCCTCTCTTCTACCTTACACAAATCTGACTATTGCACAATTTTCATAGATTCAAAATTACCAATGTTCAACTAAGAAATACCTTTTTTAAAGTAAATCTTTAAATAAGACTGATGTTGAAAAAATTATTCTAAAATACGCCTTGCTTTAAAATATACTATTAAAATATACTTAACATTTTGTTGAAATCAATTATAGGCCGGTGCTGCTGGTTTACTCTCCAGTTGGCCAAAATGCCCAGGGTTGGACCAGACCAAAGCTGGGAACCAGGAGCTTCTTCCAGGTCTCCCACATGGGTAGCAGAGGCCTAAATAGTTGGGCCATCTTCCACTGCTTTCCCAGGCACATTAGCAGGGAGCTGCATAGGAAGTACAGCAGCCAGGACTGGAACTGGCGCCCATATGGGATGCCGGCAACATAGGCAGCAGCTTAACCTGCTAAGCCCCAACACCAGACCCTGTTGTTGTTTTAAAATAAACTTTTTATTTTAGAACAATTTTAGATCAACAAAAAATTGCAATGATAGGACAGCTTTCCCATATACCTCACATACCTATTAACAGTGTATATCAGTTACAACTAAGGAGCTAACAATGATAGGCTGTTATTTACTGAAGTCCACCCTTTTAGATTTCCTTAGTTTTATGTAGTGTTCTTTCTCTGAATACATTACATTTCATTATCATGCCTCCTTAGGCTCCGGGACTTCCCTGTTTTTGATAACTGACACTTTTGAGAAGTACTAATTGAATCTTTGGTAGACTATTCCAGGTTGGAATCTGTCTCATGTCTTCCTCATGATTTCACAGAGGGTATGGTTTGGTTTGTGAGAGGAAACCCACAGATTAAAGTGTCATCTCAACACATCATACAGGGGCACAAACCACTGCATGGCTTCTAACTCTTGGCTGAGGCAGTGGTGGCTTTCAGGCTGCTGCACTGTCAAGTTACTCCTCAGCCCTCCTGTCTATACTAGGCTCTTTGGAAGTCATTTTGCACAGCCCAGACTTAAGGAGTAAAAAAATACTCCTCTTTGAGGATAGAGTTTCAACATAATTATTTGGAATTCTTCAATGGCGATTCAAGGTAGATTAATTTTTAAGATCTATAGCTTGCTATATTAATTAGAAATTGCCAAAACAGACATTGTGGCAAAACAGGTTAAGCAGCTGGCTGCAACACTGGCATCTTTGTATGAGCACTAGTTGAGTCCTTTATGGCTCAACTGCTTCATTTCCAATCCCACTCCCTGCTAATGGGCCTGGAAAAGCAGCAGAAGATGGCCAAGGTATTTGGACCCCTGCTACCCACATAGGAGACCCAAACAGCCCTGGCTGTTGAGACCATTTGAGAAGTCAACCAGCTCTCTGGAACTCTGCCTTTAAATAATAAGTAAATCTTTTTTTTTTAAAGATTTATTTATTTATTTGAAAGTCAGAGTTATACAGAAAAAGAGGAGAGGCAGAGAGAGAGAGAGAGAGAGAGACAAAGAGAGAGAGAGAGAGAGAGAGAGAGAGGTCTTCCATCCGATGGTTCACTCCCCAATTGGCCGCAAAGGCCGGAGCTGTACCAATCCGAATCCAGGAGCCAGGAGCTTCTTACAGGTCTCCCACACGAGTGCAGAGGCCCAAGGACTTGGGCCATCTTCTACTGCTTTCCCAGGCTATTACAGAGAGCTGGATTGGAAGTGGAGCAGTCGAGTCTCGAACTGGCGCCCAAATCGGATGCTGGAGCTTCAGGCCAGGGCATTAACCCACTGTGCAACAGCACCGGCCCCATAATAAATAAATCTTAAATATGTATCTCCAGGATATAACCTGTGACAATTTTAATTTTAAAAAAAGAAATTGTTTGGGCCAGTGCTGTGGCATAGTGGGTAAAGCCAATGCCTGCAATGTTGGCAACCCATTAGGGCATCGATTTAAGACCTGGCTGCTCCTCTTCTGATCAAGTTCTCTGCTGTGGTCTGGGAAGGTAGTAGAAGATGGTTCAAGTTCTTGGGCCCCTATACCCACATGGGAGACCCAGAAGAAGCTCCTGGCTCCTGGCTTCAAATTGGCCCAGCTGAGCCATTGCAGCCATTTGGGGAGTGAACCAGCAGATGGAAACCCTCCCCTCCTTGCCTCTCTGTAGCTCTGACTTTTAAATAAATAAATAAATCTTTAAAAAATAAAAATAAGAAAAGAAATTGCCAACCCCTCAAAAAACATACAAAAACAAGTAGAGAACAGGGCCACAAACAGAGAGCCTGCCCCTCGCTGGGCCCAGCCAACAAGGGTGACTAATGGAAACTTAAGCAAAACAGATGCCCTTACCTATGGTCAATGACAGCAGTTCCCAGGAGCCTATCTCCTTCCTTTCCTTGGCATAAGCAATCTTAGGAACATACACTATAAGCTCGAAGGCCGGCTACACCCTGTCTCATACAGCACTGTGGTTAATTCAGAGAAGACTTGTCATTCTGTAGGATTGGAGGTCCACAGAGTTACTGGGAAAAGGGTGTTTCTAGCTCAATAAATCAGTAATTTTAAGCCAACATATTCTCACCTGTGGAGCATAGTATAAGAGATGTGGTGACTTTTCCCCTAATGCTCAAATAATATCTCTTTACTCCTCAATCTAGAGGAGTTTTTCAAGAGGCTAAGGACATGGATGTTTCAAAGATAAGGTCTTACTACCAGTTAAGCAGGCATTTGTGAATTGTGCCAAAGAAGCATTAAGTTCTGGAACAACTAATAGTGGTGCCTAGCATAATCCCTGGCACATGGTACTACTCAAACGTTTGCTGAATGATGAACAAATGAGTTCTAAGAAGTAGAGGGGACAAGCAGCTGTCCACGTTGGTATGCAGTACTCAAATGGCACGGATCAATAGTCAGGGCCTGCTGTGCTTTGGAATCTTTCTTCAGAGACAGGCAATTTTTTCCAAACAAATCACAAGAGCTACACTGCAGAGGCCTTACTTATTAGTAATTATTTAATGCTTAAAAAATAAAAAACAGAACACTGTAACACATACTAGACATTCAATAAATGCTTGCTAAATTATTGAACAATTCCCCCCTTCAACTGGTAAAGCAGGTTGGCCCAGAATCCATAAAGGACATCACTAGCAAAGTTCACCAATAGCAAGAGAAGTTCTCTCGGGTATGCTAAAAGCAGGTTATTACACAAGGTGAACACATTTTGTATAAAAAATTATACTTTGCCTACCTGGCATAAAGAGTTCAAAGTTTTGTTGAATAGAAGGAATGAACAATCATCTTTCTGAATACACTAAGGCAAGGACAGCAACATATTCTACTTGTGTCTGGCTGCGTCTCCAGGAGTAGTAACTCTCTACTTCATTTCATTATTGCAAATCAGAGCAGCAGCATGGCACAAACTACCTGAGCTCAAATTTTGACCCTAGCCAAAATGACCAGTGACTTGAGTGGTTTACTTAACTTCTATGCCTCAGTTCCTTTCCTCACATGGGGGTGAGTAAAAATTAAGTGACATTAATATTTAAAGGGCTTACAAGAGTGCCTGGTATTTAATACATGACATGAGTGTTTGCTAAAAACCACAAGCTAACAAAAAAACCTCACTGTTAAAATGGTTAGCAAAAATAGGATAAAGTACCTGGTATGTAATATATCGCATGAGTGCTTGCTAAAAACCACAAGCAAACAAAAAACTCTCACTGTTAACAAAATGGTTAACAAAAATAGGATAATTTAGAAACCTGAAAATTAACCTATATTACATCCTGAAATGTGTCAATTTCTCAAAATGTGTGTAAATATTTTTCAATATTTAGGAAAGATGGCTCTTTAAAATTGCCAAATATCTACAGAAGCATTCCTAAAGTCACTGTTTTAAACTAGCTATCCAAAATAATTAACTGATAGGGTATTAAACATTAAAAAAAAGTCAAGGACAATTTTTTCCTATAGGAGAATGAGCTCAGGAAACTGATAATTGTTTTTTTTGTTTGTTTGTTTCTTAATTTCATGAATAGATGAAATAATATATTTGAATTAAGATCAAGGTATAGTTGATTTCTCGTGGGCATTTTTAGGTTTGTGAGATCTTAAATTATACCTCTATAGATTTTTTTTATTTTTAGTATTCTTTTCTCTATGGTTAAAAAATTTTAATATTAAAAGTTATAGTGAAGATGCTATTAAAATTCAGAATAAGAATACTTTCCCTTTGAGACATACACTACTTATCAAAGTTATAGAAAGGTTAGTGATTCTTCTAGTCTGTGGCAAAGAAGCAATGACCACTTTTAAATGCCACTTCAGAAAATCAGAGAGCCATGGCAATGCTGAAGGGAAACAATAAATTTCTTCACATTTGAACATAAAATGGAATTCATAATAAAATATATCTTAATATTTCTACACAACATATAATTAGCTTCAGTAAAAAAGGCATTCAACTACTCAAAAACATTCTGAACCCTGTACTTCACCTATGCACTACAAAAAATTAACCAAAACTGACATCAAATTGTTTTAAGTAGCATTTCCAAGATTACATTTACACACTACTTTCTTCTTCCTTGGTGATCCCTCTCCACCATCAATACACAGGTAACATACCATTTCTACATATTTTCCATTCAAATACTATTCAATAAATTTAAAAAGCATTTACAACAATAACTAGCTGTAACAGCACCCTATAAAAATCCCTCAGGCCTTCAGCTATGTTACGTATCACATTCCGTAACACTTCTTACCAACCAAAAATCAGGTTCTAAAATGTATTTTGGCAGCAGGGGGATTTTTACTTGTTCCATATCTATCTAAAGATTGTCTTGTTACTAGCCAGGACAATTTCACTCTCTTTCCTTTTTTCTCTGCAGTGCTTCTAAGTATAGTGACAGCTGCATCAGGCTTTCCTCGTCTCAGCGCAAGCCCAGTGAAAATCTGGGAAATGTAAGTGGAAACATGAGAGACCGCTTTATTTGGCAGTCCTCAAAAAAAAAAAAAAAAAAAAAAAAGGCAGGACAAATGGCAAAGCAGTGTTTGGACTGCAGGATGAACAATCAATAGGCAGAAAGCAAGATAGAAGCTTCCTCAGCTTTTAGATCGACAATCGACAGCTGAGAGACTATTTTTTGCTATGGTTGACTAAATATGGTCAGGGAAGAGAGAGGCACAAGAGAGCCTGTTTGCCTGGGAGTGCATGTTTCAAATGCTTAGCTGCCTATAAAGCTGTAACAGTTTAGCCTGTGGTCACTGAGGGAAGAATATAAGTTGGTCTCTGTAGTGACCATGTGGAAGTCCTGACCTCGCTTGCAGACTTGACCTCTGGATATGACAAGGTAGCTTCACTACTGTTCTACCATTTAATCCTGGAAACTAAAAACAAAAACAAAAAAATCTCAAAGCAAGAAAGATGCAGAATATTTCCTGAGAAGTGAGAAGAACCCAAATGTATTCTGGTGGGCAAACGAAAACAGGGGGAATGTTTACAGTAACTTGAGGGGGGGTGGGGGAGGTATTTTGTTGTCTTTTTTTGAAGACTGTAAAATTAACTTCCTCTGCAACTTTTTCCCCTCTTCTGAAGCATTTCATCTGACAAATAAGCTAGATTTATTTTCTTGGTCATTGTAGCAACCTTCTTGGTTGCTTAACTTTCTCTACATTTCTGTGCAATACTGGTAAATGACATTCCAAATCAAATGGCCTAAGCTGATTCAACAGTACAGGAGCTTGTTTTTGTTTTTTAAGGGGAAGGTGAGGGAAAGGAAAAATTAGGCTTCCTCGTTTGTTTTTCAAATTTATCTTAAAAGGTGAGGCTCTGTATTCACTGATACATCCCCTTAACTTCACCGGGCTCATGAAAAGAAGTGCTGAATCAGCGAATCGAGTGAGGAACAAGATGAGATGGCTGCGGCTGCTGTGACTCTGTAGGTCATTGCCTCTCTTCCTGCTGCAAATGCTGCACAACACTAGGCTTACAGGTAACAGAGCACAAGGCCTGTATTTTAAGGACGCTTATGACTTTCTGCATGCATACTTATTACTGACTTGATACATGTTCTTATCATTAAACTAAATTCTATCTGGGTATAGCCTAATTTCACAGTTCAAGTTAAGAGCTTAGGTAGTGTAAAAAGAAATGTCCAAATATCATGGCAGATAACTTGATGTAAAAAATGTGCAAATCCATTACTATCATTGACATTATTAAAGATTTAGTTTTTACTGTTTCAGATTAAATGATAATTTGCAATCCGGGTAAATCACATCCTGCTTCCAAAATAGACTACCTTTTAAAAATGATTAACTGTCTATTTCAAGGTTTAGTCAACCAAGAAAGTTGGTAGATCATTTTTAATGCTTACTATTAATTGGTCACACACAAAAATCAGAATGTGCAAAGTGTAATTCTAATGCTGCATTGCTGAAACTGTTAGAGTACTGGGCTATCTACTGCTACCTTTTGATTTGTTCTCTACAAGCTGCACCAGCCTTTTGTCACAGGCTGCAGAAATTCTACTACCCTTGCCCTTTTTAAATCTCCTTGGTTAAATCTGAAAAATTCTTGAGGTTTTCTTTTAAATTAACCTTTTAATATCATCACCAAGTATAATTTCTTCCCATGCTAAATAATCAAGCTAAAACCTAGGTGCTCCGAGGCTAAAATCTGTCGGTTCTTTTGAGACTTTGGAAAAGTTGGCTGTTCTGCTAAGTTATCCTTATATTAAACTTCTTGAAAAATCAAAATAATTCATCAAAATTAGGTATTTAAGCATCTTTTAAAATTTGTATTCAACCCAAGCAGAACCACCAAATTGCAAAATTCAGGAAACTTAATAAAGACAAGGGCACAAAAAAGAAGTTTTCAAATGATCATGATTTCTCATCTATGACTTTTTTTAAAACCTAGCCAAAAATCACCTTCTCTAAAAATTCACTCCTCTACACTCTGAAAAGATTTTTTAACCTCATTATTTCAATGTTAGAGTCAATACCAGAGGTATATGTTGGTTATAATTAAGTTTTAAATAAGATACATAGTTTATAAAAAGAATCTGAACTGAATTAATTACTATCTACTTGTAGGCCCTAGAAGCAAACTCTCCCCTACCCCTCCCCCAAAAGAAAAGAAGAAACTTGTTCTGAAGACTATGAAGAAATACCACGCCGATCTTAGCAATTTCTGAAAAACTCCACTAATTCTATGAATCTCTTGCAAAAAGAACCAAATCAGGACAAAGTTCAACAGATAACTGGTCAAATGTGTAAGAATGTCTATGTCACCAAGAACAAGGAACCATAAATGGTATCAATGCCATGACCAGGTAAATTTTTTATAAAGTTTAGTCTTTGATAAATTGGTCTCTACAAATGATCTACCAGTGATCTACATCAGTAAGCTGAATGTTTTACTAACAAATGAGAAAATAAAATACTTTGTTTTTACAGCTAACAACTTAGTAATACCTACTCAGAGTACATACTTCTTTATGTACCCATATGAACATACAATGCTATGGAATGTAAAGAAGTATGTATTTTTGGTAGGTAATAAAGCATCAAGAGAGAACTAAACTGCAGCTAAAAGAAGCCACTGCTTCTTTCTACACAAATGACCTTCATATGGTAAATTAACCTACTATCAAATAAATGACCTTTGGCAATACTAACACCAAAAACAAATGTACCTACTAGTGAGAGATGGAAACTATCCCTAAGAGTTAATATTTTGTGAAGGAAAAATTTTACTTTGGTAGATTTCAAATTCTCATGGAACTCCTCTCAAAACACTTAACTTTAAAACATTCCTCATTTTAGATTTTTAAATTAAACACTTACATGACAACGTCTGACTACAAAAGGAAACTAGTATTACTAATACAACAGAATAAGGGAAAACACATGACCTATTTTCTGTCTCCACAATTTGATCTTAATTTATCACATTCAGAGGGCTGACTGATTTGCTATGAAAATTAAGATACAACAAAAGCTGACTTCATTCACATTTTAACAAATATTTTTCAGATTTTTATATATTTGTAATATACTGATATTAGAGAATTTCCTAAAGCAAAACTTTTGGTGTTTTAGGTTTTGTAACTGGACACCTACAGGCATAGTCATCATCCAAAAAGACTATCTTTTAAGTAATTTTACATAAAAAATAAAAGTGGCCCTTGTTCTCAGGTTTATCAGATTCTTAATCCAATCTTTGCTTTAAATGCTGTTAATACTTAAAATTAATTAAAACATTTAAACATGAAAAATGACAAAATTCTGGAACACAGTTATATGTCAATAGGGTATATTGGTAAAAAACTGTCAAATATTTAGAAAGAGTTATCTTATTATCTATATTATCTTTGAATTTTCTTTTCACAAACAGATCAAGTAAGATCAAAACACTGTAGTAAAGTACTAATTTATACAGATAGAGTAACCACTTTTATTGGTACTATGCAATTATTCATTTTTAATAAAAGTAACAGATCACTATATACAGCTTGTTAAAGATTCCAAAATGTTTTCTATTTTATGTGGTTAACTTTGCATATTTATTAAAATCACAAATAAACTCACAGCAATAATAAGTGATACTGCTTGTAAGCAATTAAAACATGACAAAGTTAGAGAAACAAAGGAAAAAGTTCATACATACTAACCTTTTCTTACTAAAAGTTATTTCAACTGGAATATTTATACACATAAAGAAAACATAATATTTTAAATTTCTTATGTTAGAAATCGAAATATAGGTGACTTAGTTTAACTATAATTTTTTGTTTAATAAGACAGTTATAGAAAGATATTTTTATTTTATCAGCAGATTACAAGGGTAGATGTATGTCACTGCATGTTTACTAGAAAGTACAAAAAGTGCATGATTAAGAATCTTCTTGTTATATTAAGAGTATATAATCCTAACAAAATAAAATGGCAGGCTATTCATTTAAAAAGTAAAATTACACAGTAAGTCTCATGCTTACAAGTGTAACTTAACGTATCTAAGAGCATTTTCAATCACTCTAAAATGTCACATCCATCACTTAGATCAGCTGTTCATTTTTAACTGAGTACATGTTAAACTCTGGGCATCTGCTGACACTGGTGTAACTCAAACATTTCAACTGTCTCTCTGACAGGGATAACAGATGCTGACATTATCAAATGCTGTACTATTTTTTTCACCATGGCCTCTCCTTGCCCTGATATGGCCAGTAAATGAAACTGAACTGCCATCCAAAAGCACACTTGAGCAACTGGATCTGCTAAACAGCTCCCATATAACTAGTAAAAATAGAAGCCAGTGTTGTTGCTATCTTCAGTACTTAAGTTCAGGCCATTTAACACCTGTTTCACTTCTATTAGAATAAATGACAGAAAGAATTGCAGTTACATTAATTTTACCAAGAGCATGATACTTACTAACCAACAGATGCAGAATGTACTGAATTAAGAAAAGTTTCCATATTGCCTGAATTAATGTTGACCCAGTTTAATTCCAAATAGTAAGTACAAAGCATATTTCATTACTCTTTATATTTTACTGTAAGGACATACCTTAAGACAAACAAACTTTTTATACAAGTATTTCAGAAGACATCCCTTCCCTGATACTGAAATCAATAGATACAGATCAGGAAAATCTGTACAGATTTTTAAAGTATTAGTCATATGGTAGATTTTAATACTCAGATTTATGGATTATAAGTAACCATCACAAATCAGTATTAAATTGTTAATGAAAAAATAACTAGAGAAACTGCACCCGAAACTATAGAGGATTTAGTCAAAGAAACAGACCTTTAGAAGGTCTTAACAGACCAAAGACTAATAGCCTTACATGAGTAAAAACAAAGAAAAATAACAAGGCATGCACAATTCATTTCAACACAAGTCCAAGCGATTCACTAAATACACATGTGAACTATTTATAAAGCAAAGGGCAGTGGTACTTTCTTAAGGCCACTTATATTCCTCCACCCCATGTCAACAACTTGCTATTCATCCTCAACTATAACACTAAAAAAAAAAAGCAATGGTGGTAGAAATGTGTTATTAGCAGTACTCTTCATCAACCCATTAGCTTAGTCATCTGGTTTGCTGCCTAGTAATAGATAGAAAACATTACTCTGAAATACATAAGGTCTATTTGTTCTTCTAAATACTGTTGGTTTTGCAAAAAGTTATTGTCTACACTTAAGAATAAGCAAAGATGTTGAAAATAAAGATGTACAATGATAATTCCTTAATGCTTTAACAACATGTTAAAAGGAAGACTTCTGAACCCTAAGAATAGGAAATCATAGGAAAAGTGCCTTTAAAACAGAAATTTCACATTCATTGACTGAAGCACTGGTAGCAAGAATTTCTAATGCTTATTAAGGTCCAGAACTATAATTTCACAAATGAAAAGCATTTAACTGTTTTGGATTCCAAACTAACAGCACTACAATGCTTTGCTAGAGCTGGTAAAATGGAACCAAATCGCCTCTTCAATGGATTTGGTCCCCTTCAACCAGCTGTAGCTATGCATTGATTACTACAGGACAGCCAACATTTTCATTCATGAATGTCAATCACATATCAACTAATTTCAACTTACTTAAATTATTCAGAATGTGGTTAACATAAAATAATTTGTTATTATTAGTTCTACTTAGAAGAGTTCTAGGGGTTAAAGTTGTTTACAAAAAGCTTTATGAACCATGTGTGTAAGACTTAAGGGTTTCAAATAAAATAATTTTGCTGAGTTATTGTCTCTTGGTATTACATTTCTTATCTTTCAGAAATAAAATGATAATAATGTAGGCTGCACTTCACCATAATAAATTAATAAATAACCTTCCTTCAAAAGAAGAAAATAACTGGAAATTCCACCTAAAACCCACCTGAAAACATCTTGAGAATGACACTGTGGGAGTCACATGGACACACACATATTTCAGGTTTTAGAAAGCTGTAGCATTACATAAAACAATACTCTAGAAATGTCACATCACCATCTCTCATATAATTAGTTCTTAATTTTACCGCTATTTACATTAATGTTATCAGGTAAGGAGAAAAAGAAGATAATATAGAATGTCTTGTGTAGTAATTACTTAATCCTCTGACCTAGAACCCAAGGCATTTAATCCTCACAAAAGGAAGAAAAAAATACTATAAACATTTTCACTCTCTTTTCTCATGAAGCTACTTCACCACTCCATTCTGTTTCCTCAGCTGTAAAATGAAGATCTCCTCTAATATTTACATTCTAATCAATCTCTTCACTCTTGTCTTCTTTGTCCTTTACAAATACATATACATAAAATTCTCTCTCACTCTCACTCTTTCCCTCTTCTTCTCCCTCTCAGTGGAGACAAACTCAAGCAAGGGGAAAATGACAAGTGATCTGATATCCATGCAATCTTCATAATGACTGCATAAAATTATAAATAATTTAATGTCTTTTTTAAAATAGAGGCAAATATTTCAGCAATTAATGAAGGGTTACTGAAGGCAATTCTCAACTCCTGACCATTGCTCTATTTCAAAATGAAATCACCCACTTAAAGACTGTGGGCAAAAGGAGGTATCATGTGTAAATAAATCTTATCACTTCACTCAAAAAACAGTCTTTGTACTTCTTAATTACACCTCAGTGGGTCACATTAAATACACTTATGTGTTACAAGACACATAATATTTGACAGTAGATGCATGAGCACATTTTAGAGAAAATGGACATATTATAAATCCACTACCATTTAATAGACTCTCAGCTATTTTTTGTGTATATCCATTCAGCATGTTCAGAGTTACGGGGAAAGAAAAACATTAAACAAAATATAGTCCAGATGATCAAATATTTCTGTATCCAACACAGTGTCATTTACCAGACCATATGAAAATTTCAGAATTTAAAAAGCTGAAGGTATCATAACATTCTTGAGGGAAAACTATGAGTTACTTACATATTCCTTAAGGTTACTATGTGTCTTTCTAAGAATAAATAAATAAGTAAATAGGTATGCCTATGAATTTATCTAATAACCTGAAAACAGAACAACTATATCACATCACAGGGTTCACTTATATTTTACTATCACTCCTCATATTCAGTTTGTATTAAAGAAAAATGCGTAAGTAATGCTATATAAAGTAACTTTATAATGTGGCAATCAGTACCCTCAAAAAACCTACCAATTGAACTTGCTAGCTTTGCAGAGAACTGCTGAGTGAATTATTTTCATGCTTATGAGGAAACACTAAAAACTTAAAGGCAGCTAAAATACAGGGTCCTCACAGAGACAGTACATAAGTAACGTGCTGATTAATGCTAATCCAAAAAAATTTGCTTTCATTTTTATCAGACGAAATAATCTCTCCTCTTGAAATAAACCTGAAATTTTACCTACATACAAAAAGTGAAGATGATATGGCTAAACTACAGAGGAAAACACGCCAATAAATATCAAACATAAGAATATATAAACAATACTATTCCTAGTTAAAATGTCTTAAAAACGAAAGAACTATACATTGAAGCATGTAGTAACTGCTATTTTGTAACACTAAGAACTTTATGAAGCCAGAACCTCATCATGAAATCTTATATTCTACAATAAAGCAAACAGCTTTGTAACTCTTTCTCTTTGTCTCAATTACTGTCATACTATGAGGAAACGTCAAGATCAGCTTTGAAATCTAGAATCTGTGCTGATCTGGACATTTGAAATCGAGCTTTCAAAGTACATTCTTTAAAAAATATAGGCCATCAAGACATATTTTGAACACTGGAAAAAAATCATTTTTTCTTTTAGCAGAACACATTCAATCATTATTAATTCTACTGTATTACTGATCCATTGCTGAAAAACTATTATTGCTAACTAAAAGCAAGGCCAGGGACTACGATGGTACTTAAATTTCTACATTTATAACATGTACATACAAATTTTGGAAACTTTTCCATATTTTAAAATAAAATACATGGAAATAATTTTAAATATTTGTGATGGCATCAGAATATATTCCCAATAATTTATTACAGAAATATATATACATTCTAATAAAAAAGTAACTTCAAAAGTAGGTAAGAATTACATTAATTAAAGTGCAATCAATTTAAATTAAAATTGACTATACATGAAGCCCAACAGTTAGAGTAATTATACTAAATAAGGATAACTGGGGCATAAAACACAGATCACAAGAACAAGCTGAAAAGTTACAATTTAAGGTAAAGGAGTTATTAAGATATATAAACTAATTCCAGGGGCACTAAAAATGGCTACTTCTATCTTTTGATATCACTGGTCAGTAAAGGAAAGTGAACTCTAAGAATGAAAGATCTGGAAGGAAAAAAGAACTCAAAGCACCACAACTTTCAATTATAATTGATAAGAGAAACTGTATCCTCTTCTAACAGCCTCCCAATTAAAATCACACAATCTACCAATCTTTAATCCCAACTACCTAATATATCTTAAGGAATTAGGTATAAAGAACTCATGTAGCTTAAATGATATACTACTTTGTTGTAGAATACAGGTATTTTCCCTGTTTTACTAATGTCAGGTAATACCAATTATCTGGTTGGAGGAGTCACTGTTATAGATTTTCTTTCTTATTTCAAGAGTTTTAAAAAGTCTTATTTATTTGATTTTTAGTAATAAAAAGGGAACAAATTTCATTTATTTAAGAGTATAAGGATACTTCCAACCCTCCCCTCCCTCTCTTATTCCTACTTTTTCCCCTTCTTATTTTTCTTTTAATTTTTACAATTACCTAACTTTCCATTTTCTTTATAATAACAAGCTTAACCCCCCACTAAATAAATTCAACAAATAATAGCAGAAAAATCACTGGTCATCAAGAGTATAGACAAGGGCTACAAAAAAATGACCAAATCTCAAAATGTCAATTTTGCTCAACTCCATTACCTTTTTTGTACTCTATGTATTAGTTACTACAAATAGGGGAAATATATGATATCTGTCTTTTGGGGACTGGCTTATTTCACTAAGCATAATGGTTTCCAGTTCCGTCCATTTTCTTGAAAGACAGGAAGATTTCATTCCTTTTAATGGCTGAGTAGTACTCCATCATGTATATATAGCATATCAAGTCATCAGTTGATGGACATCTGGGTTGGTTTCACATCTTAGCCATTGTGAATTAAAGCTGCTATAAATGTGGGGGGTGGGGTACAGAAAACTCTTTCATGTGCTGATTTCATTTCCTTTGGGTAAATTCCCAAGAGTGGAATGGCTGGATCATATGGTAGGTCTACATTCAGATTTCTTAGGAATCTCCATAACAGTTGTACTAGTTTACATTCACACCAACTGTGCATTAGGGTACCTTTTTCCCCATATCCTTGCCAGAATTTGTTATTTTTTGATTTTTGGATGACAGGCATTCTAACTGGTGAAAGGTGAAATCTCATTGTGGTTTTTATCTGTATTTCCTTGATGTCTAGTGATGCTGAGCATCTTTCCATGTGTCTGTTGGCCACTTTTTTTTTTTTTTTCTGACAGGCAGAGTTAGACAGTGAGAGAGAGAGACAGAGAGAAAGGTCTTCCTTCCACTGGTTCACCCCACAAATGGCCACTATGGCCAGTGCTGCACTGATCCGAAGCCAGGAGCCAGGTGCTTCTTCCTGGTCTTCAATGTGGGTGCAGGGCCCAAGCACTTGGGCCATCCTCCACTGCCTTCCTGGGCCACAGCAGAGAGCTGGACTGGAAGAGAAGCAACTGGGACAGACCCTGACACCCCAACCGGGACTAGAACCCGGGGTGCCAGTGCCGCAGGCAGGGGATTAGCCAAGTGAGCCACAGCACCGGCCCATATTTCATACTTTGAAAAATTCCTGATCATATCCTTTGCCAATTTCTTAACTGGACTGCTTGTTTTGCTGTTACTGAGTTTCTTGAGCTCCTTATATATTCTGGATATTAATCTTTTTACAGCTGTATAGTTTGCAAATATTTTCTCTCATCCTGTAGACTGACTCTTTACTTTGCTGAGTGTTTCCTTTGGTGTGAAGAAGCTTCTTAGCTTGATGTAATCCCATTTGTCTATTTTTGTTTTAATTGCCTGTGCTGCTAGCGTCTTATCCAAGAAATCTCTCCCTGTGCAAATGTCTTGCAGTGTTTCCCTCTTGCAGTTTGATGGCTTCAGCTTTAGATCCCTGCTTCATTGTGACTTGATTTTTGTACAGGGGTTAAGGTAGGGATCTTGCTTAATACTTCTGTATGCAGAGATTCAATTTGCTCAACACCATTTGTTGAAGAGACTGTTCTTTCTGCAGAGACTGATTATGGCCTATGGGTGAAATATTAATTGGTTGCAGATGCATGAATTGATTTCTGGGATCTCTAGTCTGCTACACTGGTCAATGAGTCAATTCTTGTGCCAGTACCAAGCTGTTTTGATTATAACTTCCCTGTAATATTTTGTTAAGATTTATTTATTATTATTTGAGACAGAGATACAGAGAGAAGGAGAGACAGAGGGAGAGAGAGGTATTCCATTAACTGGTTCAATCTCCAAATGGCCACAAGAGCCAGAGCTGGGCCAGTCTGAAGCCAGGAGCCAGGAGCCTCTTCTGAGTCTCCCACATGGGTACAGGGGCCCAAGCACTTGGGCCATCATCCACTGCCTTCCCAGGTCATTAGTAGAGAGCTGGATGGGAAGAGCAGCAGCTAGGACACAACTGGTGCCCATATGGGATGCTGGTGCTACAGGCAGAGGTTTAACTTACTACGCCACAGCTCCAGCTCCCTGCAATATGTGTTGAAGTCAGGTATTCTGATGCTTCCAGCTTTATTTTCATTGTTTTGGATTGCTTTAGCTATGCAGGGTCTCTTGTGATTCCAGATGAATTTTAGGGTTATTTTTCCAGATCTGAGAAGAAAGTCTTTGGTATTCTGATTGGGATTGCACTGAATCTGTAAATTGCTTTGGGTAGTATGAACACCAGGAATAAATCCCATTTGCTCTGAGATTTTCAGAAGCTTCCTCAAGATTTATAAAGAATTAAAGAAACAGAAGAAGCAATTTTTCTCCTCCTGAGTAGCCTTAGAATTATTGAATATACCATGTCTACTCCCAGTAAAAATGCAACAATCCAAAACATTAAAGATAACTGTACAAAAATACCTCAATTTCTAGTTTATCTTAAACATCATGATTTGAAAGTGTAACTTAGGGGCTGGCATTTTGGCATAGTGGGTTAAACCAATGCCTGCAACACTGGCATCCCATATAGGCACCAACTCAAGTCCTGGCTGCTACACTTTTGATCCAGCTAACGTATGTGGAAAAGCGCACAAGATGACTCAAGTAGCTGGGCCCCTGCATCCACATGGCAGACCCAGAAGAAGCTCCTGGATCTTAGCTTTGGCCTGGCCCAGCCCTGGGCATTGCTGCCATTTGATGAATAACCATCAGATGGAAGGTCTCTCTCTCTCTCTTTCTGCCTTTTCCTCTCTCTCTGTAACTCTTTCAAATAAATAAATAAATCTTAAAAAAAAAAAAAACTATAATAGTCTAGGCAAAAGTGGTGGTTCAGTAACACTGGGAGTGTTAGTATCCCTAATGGAGTGAACTAGAATAGAATCTTTGAACTAACTGCAAGTTAAGAACTAGTGAGAGAGCAAAGATAGCTCTACCAATGAAGCAGCAAGGGGAATGATGCACTAATAATCACTCTTGATTAAATCACTCTCTGTCCACATACATGATTTAGCTCACAAAGAGACCACACAGAAAAAAGTAGTATAAAATGGTTTGACAGTTATGATTCTAAAGTCATACAGCCTTTTTTAAAATTCTGGCTGCTCCACTAATCAAATATGTGGTCTTGAACAAATAAATTCATTACTATAAGCTTTGTATTCTTCATCTATGAAATGAATATATTAACACTTGCCTCATAGAACTGCAGAAAGGAGTGAGTGAGGTAATACATGCAGAAAACACTAAGCAGAGGCATGGCATGTGGTATGGGCTAACCTTTTCACTGTTTGAAAGGCATGGAACATGTAATACTATTCCATCTCCTTCACAATATAAAAGTATGAAATATTCAAATATTTTTAACTTGAAAAACAAAATCAAGACAAGATCTTAAATAAAGCCATATATTGTATTCTATTTTTTTTTTTTTTTTTTTGGACAGGCAGAGTGGACAGTGAGAGAGAGACAGAGAGAAAGGTCTTCCTTTTTGCCGTTGGTTCACCCTCCAATGGCCGCCACAGCTGGTGCGCTACGGCTGGCGCACCGCGCTGATCCAATGGCAGGAGCCAGGTGCTTCTCCTGGTCTCCCATGGGGTGCAGGGCCCAAGCACTTGGGCCATCCTCCACTGTACTCCCAGGCCACAGCAGAAAGCTGGCCTGGAAGAGGGGCAACTGGGACAGAACCCGGTGCCCCAACCAGGACTAGAACCCAGTGTGCTGGTTCTGCAAGGCGGAGGATTAGCCTATTTAGCCGTGGCGCCGGCCTGTATTCTATTTTATATGCCCACTGCTATGGGTACTAACAAGCAACAGTGATAACATCTTTGTTTTTCTCTGATTGCCCTCTAGTGGTGATTCTGACACTAAAAAAAAAAAAAAAAAAAAAAAAGGAAACAACATAAGTAATAAGAGATCAGGATAGATACAACCATCAAAACAAACATCAAAAGTGGGGCCAGCATTGTGGCACAGCAGGTTAAACCACTGCTTGTGATGCTGGCGTCCCATTTCAGAATGTCTGGTGAGTACCAGCTGCTCTGCTTCTGATCCAGCTTCTGATAATGGACCTGGGAAAGCAGCTGAAGATTGTCCAAACTCTTGGGCCTCTGTCACCCATATAGGAGACCAGATGGAGTTCCCACCTCATGGTTCAGTCTGGCCCAACCTCTGCTGTTGCAGCCATTTATAGCTGAATGAGAAGTAAGAGTTCTCTTTCCCTGTTTCCTCTTCTCTCTGTCTTTCTGCTTTTCACACAAATAAATCATCAAAAAATAAACAAACATCAAAGTGAACATTTTCCTCAGATATGTAAGTGTGATTGAATATTTGTTCCAAAAAAATGAGTACACAGAAATCTCTAGGTTAAGCACAGCTAAGCATTTTCCTTTTTTTGTGGGCCTCTGGAGCCCATGTATGAATAATGTGACTCTAAAAGTTCTCAAACTTTAATCAGCAAACACATTTTTCAGTTAACACCTATTATTTTAACAATGATTGGAGGACATCTACACTAGGAGTTTACATAACTAATTGCAGAATTAATAATGAACCAGGTAACCATATTTATTTAGTAATAAGTTTTAAAAGTAATTACCATGAAGATGTATAACATAGGAGGACATCTTGAGAATGAGCTTGAAGAAACATAAATCTCCAAATGGAATGCATTTCAATTGAACCTTTAAAGATCTGTATGTACATTTAACATTTAAGTAATCATTTTATAATACTTGTATTAAACAACTCCCAAAACTCTCATATAAAACTAATCCACTAAATGAAGGTATAATTTCCACAAATGTTTAAAATGGCTTAAAATATTAAAATAAACTAAAATCACTTCCTTACCTGTTTCAGCAAAAAAGAGAACCAGTAATAGGAAAATATTTTTAAAGTTCACAAAAAATAGCAAAAGATGACCTCTTTACCTGGGATTTCCTCTTAGAGCAGCATGGTGTAGAGCATTAAATCCATTATTGTTTGTAATGGTAACATCTGCTCCAGCTTCCAAAAGAACTGCCAGGATATCATCACGTTTCTTACTTATTGCATCATGAAGAGGGGTATCACCTTCAGAATCCTTTTTTGTTGTTGTTAAGTTTAAAGAGACATTCATTAGTTCTTCTTAAACTAATCACCACATCTCATAGCAAAACTGAATTACTCAACAGAAAAAAAGTAAACAGAGGCCAAATCCAACAATAATTAACAAAAGATCATGCTCTGGATTAAATAGGAGCATAATTCAAAAAGTTCACAGAAAAAGGGAACTAAAACATAAGTTTATTTGGCACAAAGAATTCTGAAATCCATGCATGGCTTTTTCATAATATGCTTTCCATAAAGTTGTTAAAACCCTTCCTAAGAAACTGCAGGTAAGACACACTAGCCACATTAAAAAGGCATACTCAAATCTAGATGGAAAACACAATAAACACGTTGTAGTTTTCCAAATAAGAAAATAAATGTTAACTTGAAATATAATTCACCTAAAAAAATTAATAAGGTGAAAAAGCTGCCAAAAAGATGTAATGAATTTTAAATGGCTTGCTACACCTTATTTCTACCACTAATGATTGTATCCTGAAATTCCATCCAAACCTACACCAGGCTCAGGCCCCATAACAACAATAAATTAAAAGTGATTTTCAACTTAGCTGTACATTAGACTCCATTGGGAGCTTTTAAAAGTCCTTATGCTCAGGCTGTTCTCCAGATCGACTAAATTTCTAGAGGTGAGAGCCAAGTACCAATAGTATTTCAGAGCTCCCCAGATGAATATATTACAAAGTTAGAGAACCATCAACCTGTATGTTTTCAAAGGGCAGAAAAGTGGCTAATTAGATCAAAGTAAAAACAAACTGAAGTGAAAATTTAGTATTTTCAGACTACTTTTTTTGAAGCTATTTTTTTACATTAACAATTGATTTAGCAGTAAGTTCCTACTCACCAGCTATTTGCATAAATGAGTAATTTAGACTTCACTGAATTCATAGTTTCATAGATGTTACTGACAGTAAAGTCTGAGATAGCCTGTCCTGAGGCATACAGCACACTTGCTAAATCAGTTTGTCACCTGTTTTTGTAAATTAAGTTTTCAGTGGAACACAGACACATCATTCATTTATGTACTATCTATGGCTGGTTCACTCTATAAAGGCAGAGCTGGACAGTTGTGATATATGAAAATTTACAATATTGTCTTGTTACAGAAAATGTATGCCAATCATAGGCATATATTCATTCACCAACAGAAGGAATTTCTAACCTCAATTCAACCCAATCATCCACCTTCCAAATTCCTGTTAATCTGATAGCATTAAAAACTTTTATCTTTGGGGCTGGTGTTGTGGCACAGCAGGTTAAGTTACCACCTGTGGCTCCAGTATCCCACATGAGTTCTGGCTGCGCCACAACAAATCCAGCTCCCTGCTAATGAACCTGGAAAAGCAGAAGATGGCCAAAGTGCATGGGCCCATGCCATCCATGTGGAAGAACTAGAAGAAGCTCCAGACTTCTGGTTTCAGTCTAGTCCAACTCTAGCCACTGTGGCCACTCGGGGAGTGAACCAGGAGATGTTAAGATCTATTTCTCCCTTTCTCTCTACAATTCTGCTTTTCAAATAAATAAATATGTTTTTAAAACAAAACAACCAAAAAAACATGTATGTTCACCTTGAGAGGGGCTCTTGACATTACTGGAATACCCTTCTACAGGTTCCTGGTCTGTTGTGCCTCGGGTCCTCACAGTAGTTATTCCAAACCTTTCTCATTCTTCTCAATCATTCTACACTCTCAACACATAACCTTGACTCTCATTTTAGACAAAAAGATCAAAAGGTATAAATTCCCTCTCCATTGATAGATTAATACCCCAATTCTCCCATTCTCCAAGCCTGACACTCATTAATAATGTCACACACTAGACCCTGTCAGTTCCAGAATGGTTATACGTGAGAAACAATGGTTCCTAATAATTATCCAGCTTAGCAAAATCTATTCTTGCAGTTCTTCTCAAACCCTCACTCCTACTATCTTGTTATGTTTTTGTTATATCTCTGAGATCTATCCAATCCAATTCCTGGTTAGTATGAATTATCCAAACTACAGGCAGCTTAAAGTTCTAACCCACTTTTTGTTTTAATCATTAGCTTTCTCTTTTATACAATGTATTTTTTAAATATTCGAACAGTGTTTCAGGTAATGTTTTTATTTAAAAATAACATGCTATTTCAAGCCTATTCTGTTAAAGATGATCATAATAGATAACAGTCTAAAAATAGAACCTGAAAGTTAGCAAATCATATTCTTGTGCTATTTTATTTTGCTATGAAATCATTACATATCCATACCAATTTTGAGTTTTGACAGGTAGACAAAAGACAAGCTGTTTAGTAACCAAACTATAAATGATGGACACAGATTACACTTCCCTTAAATAAATGGCTTAACTCATCTGGTGGCTAACACGGTGGCTAAGAAGACTCTGAGAATTCTTATGTGATGATCTTTGTTTCAAAAATTATGTCCTATTGTAAATCACTCTAAAATCCTATATATTTGCCAAACCAGAAAAGCTACCAAGACTGATGACTAGACCAAGACCCAAAGATACAGTAAGCTATAATTAAAATAATTTAGATAGCTATGAAGTAGCTTATGAAATACAGTCTGTTACACTTAAGCTGCCAAAACTCACTGTCATGATCAATAGGGTTAAATCAAATACATTTATAAACTAGTATTTTTGACAGGAAACCCCACTTCCATGCCACGCCACCCCCTACTCTGAACCAAATCTACTGACACTTTCTAGAAAAAAAGAAGGTTTTCTAAGAAGGAAGAGCTGCCAATTTTGTAACATTCTTTATCTTTGATGTGGTTAGGATAGAACTTAGTGCTCCCTTTTAATGGGAACCTAGCAATACTTGCAAAATATACATAAAGATTTTACCTGGAGACTGGGATGACAACCAAAGTCCAATAAAGTCTTCACTACTTGAAGATGACCTTTATTAACAGCAATATGAAGTGGTGTCTGTCGGCGCTTGTTGCGGGCATTCAAATCAGCACTGCCTCGGTGTAGTACTTCTATAACAGCACCTTCATCTCCAAAGGCTGCATGGTGAACTGCTCTATCTCCATCTTTATCCTAAACATTAGTATTTAAATTTGAATTAGTGAATATTTTAGAAGAAAAAACAAAACTATAATAATATACCAAGAACCAGATTAATTTGAGAAAAATAAACAAAGTAGAGCCAACAAAGTAACCAGAACAGTGATTAACTCCAAAGATAAATGATAAGCCTAGACCAATATATTAAAAGACCAATAGCTATATTTACTAGACTAATAGTTATATAACATAAACTACATGTAGTTAAATCATAACTCTGGCCCCCTGAATTTGTTACGGATAACAAATGAGAATTTTAAGGCACAAGGTTACAGAAGACCTTCACAAGGTTATCTCAAAGAATTTATAAAGGGACTCATACTAAAGCTAACACTGATCTTGACTCTATTTTTCTCTCCCCTATTCTTCCTCCCAATTCTCCAAAATCTGATCTTGTTCCAATATTCCCTCTTAGCTGATGGAACCACAGGTGATATGGTCAACAAAATCATTATCCCTAACTCATACTCATCTACTTACT
The DNA here is from genome assembly GCA_949820135.1 of Sylvilagus floridanus. Taxonomy (NCBI): domain Eukaryota; kingdom Metazoa; phylum Chordata; class Mammalia; order Lagomorpha; family Leporidae; genus Sylvilagus; species Sylvilagus floridanus. The sequence goes on along the minus strand of OX463226.1, from coordinate 72,053,664 downwards.
CTTTTTGAGTCCTCTATTACACAGTCACCAAATTCTATAGCTTTTTTTTTTTTAAAAAAAAGTTTTATTTATTTATTTTCACTTTTATTTGAAAGGCAGTCACACAGAGACAAAGGAAACATCTTCACTCTCCAAATGCCCCTAACAGCCACAGCTGGCCCAGGCTGAATGTTTTCAATAATGTTTTTTAATCCACTCTGCCATTCTCTGTCTTTGAACTGTAGTTTAACCCATTTATTTACATTTAAAGTAACTAATGGTAAAAAGGGATTTACTCCTGTCATTTTCCTATTTGTTTTCTATATGCTTTATAGCTTTTTTGTCCCTCATTTCCTGTACTGCTGTCTTATATTTAGCTAATATCCTACAAAGAAATGTTTAAATTCCCTTCTCATAATCTTTTGTGTATATTCTTGAGTATTTTATTTGATGTTATCAAAAGGATTACATTTAAGCTCCTAATTAGATAATACCTTATTTACATAAGATAAAACCTTATTTACATCCCCATTCCCAAATCTCTAACTTATTGATGTCACAAAATCATACCTTTGTGCATTTTGTATCCAAAAGCATACAGCAGCGATTTTTTAATGCATTAGTATGTTAAATTACAGAGATGACAAATGTAGAACTGCAAAGCAGTGTTACTACTGATTTTTAGACTAGTAATTTTTAACGTAGTAGTCCTGGCTTCTCTGCTTTTGATTCAGCTTCCTGCTAATGCACCTGGGAAAGCAGAAGATGGCCCAAATATTTGGGACACTAGTACTCACATAGAAGACCTGGATGAAGTTCCAAGTTCCTGGCTTCAGCCTGGCCCAGACTCAACCACTGCAGCCATTTGGGCAGTAAACAAGCAGAGAGAAAAAAAAAAATCTTTCTCTCTCTCTCTCTCTCTCTCTCTCTCTCTCTCTGTCTTGGTCTCTGTTTCTAGATGATTCCTTTGTTTTTTTTTTTTTTTTTGAATTGTGTTTATTTATATTTATTTTATTTGTAAAGCAGAGACTCAAACAAACAGAGATTTTTCCACCTACTGGTGCACTCCCTAAATGCCTGCAATAGCCAGGGTTGAGCCAGGCTGAAACCAGGAACAGAAAACTCTTTTTTTAAAGATTTATTTATTTGAAAGGCAAAATGACAAAGATCAACCTGGAAGGCAGATTCTAGCAGGCAGGAGGCGATGGCTCAAGTTGTTAGATCCCTGGATGGAATTTCCAGTTCTCGGGTTTAGTCACACCCATTACAGACATTTGGGACATGAACAGTAAATGTAAGCCCTCTCTGTGTCTGTCTCTATTTCTATCTCTCTCTTACTCTCTCAATTAAAAAAATTAAAAAGTCTCCAGACTTCTCCAAATGTCCCTCCTCCCATGGTTACTATAAAAATGAGGCTTTGATGAAGTTTTATTTTAGTCATATGCCATGAGTTGGATTTGTATTTAAACTCAATTTTTTAAAGATTTATTTATTTATTTGAGAAGCAGAGTTACAGACAGAGAGGAGGAGAAACAGAGAGAGAGAGAGAGGAAGAAGCAGAGAGAGGAAGAAGCAGACAGAGAGGTCTTCCATCTTAGGCCATCTTTTGCTGCTTTCTCAGGCCATTAGCAGGAAGCTGGATAGGAAGTGGAGCATCTGGGACTCAAACTGGCAACCATATGCGATGCTGGCACCATGGGCAGAGACTTAACCAACTATGCCACAGCACTAGCCCCTAAACTCAACTTTTAAATATAGATTTCCATGAATAATTGGGAAACTGTGTTATCAATTTAACCTGATATACAAATATCCCTTTTTTTGGGACTGGCATTGTGACATACTAGGCTAAGCCTCCATCTGCAGCACTGGCATCCATATTGGCACCGGATTGAGTCCAGGCTGCTCCTCTTCCGATCCAACTCTCTGCTCATGGCCTGGAAAAGCAGTGGAAGATGCCCCAAGTGCCTGGGTTCCTGCACCCACCCCAGAAGAAGCTCCAGGATCCTAGCTTCAGATCGGCTCAGCTCTGGCCGTTGTAGCCATCTGGGGAGTGAACCAGCAGAAAGAAGACGTGTCTGTCTGTCTGTCTGTCTCTATCTCTGGCTTTCAAATAAATAAATAAATCTTAAAAAAAAAATACCCCCTTTTCTTTTCCACTACATTTTACAAATTCCATCTGCCTATAATGCTTTTTGAAGCAGAAAATGGGGGTGGGCATTGTGGCACAGCAAGTTAAATCATGCCTGGGACTTACATATCCCCTCTCAGTGTCTGGGACTGAGTCCTACTTCTACTATCAATCCAGCTTCCTGCATTTGTGCAGCAGAGGACAGTTCAAGTACATGAATCCTTGCCATCCATGTGGGAGACCCAGATGGAATTTCAGTTTCCAGGCTTTGGTCTAGCTCAGTTCTGGATGTTACGGGCATTTGGGGAATACACCCAGTGGATGGAAGATCCCTACCCCCCACCCACCATCATTCTGCTTCTTCAATAAATAAATGAAACTTTAAAAAAAAAATCTAAACAGAATGGAATTCTAAATGACGAGTATGGGAGAAGTTCCCTTGTACAAGGGCTCTTCAAAAAGTTTACAGAAGATATATATAATTAAACATAAAACTATACATGAATTTCAAAGTTTGTGAGCAAAATAAACTTAATTTAATTCAATTTTCCCTAAACTTTTTGAAACATCTATGTACATATTTCACTGCTCTATAGTTAACAGCTACAGTTTGCAAAACATTTTTAAATACCTAGCCTACTCAGCCTCATTCCATCCCCAATCTTACAATGTTTATAGAATCAGCTAATAATTTATCTTATATTTTTAGCTCAATTTAGGGAAAAAGAAAAGAAAAGCAGTGTCCATTTTATTCCCAACTCTGTATCTGCACCACCATCCTACAGAGCCTCTCACGTGAATGAAGATCCCTAGATACACACACATACAGTCCCAAATGGCCATACTGAGTGACTGAGTTCTGAATCAGAACTGAAGCTGTTTTTTATAAATGAGGTGGAAAACTGTAGCTTTTCAGTGGTCTTCCCTTATTAGCTTAAATAGAAGGATGTTGTTTTTTGTTTTTTTTAGTAGTTGTTGCTATTGTAGTTTCTGGATTCACTAAATAAAAAATGAGAGCTATCCAACTTAGTGAATTTTACTTCATTCCCACAAATCAAACTAAAACAGAAACAATATAAAGTAATTGCTTTCCACTTACAAAATACTAAAATTTACTTGTGTTTATTTCATTATCAAAAGAAACAAACAAAACACCTTACAATACAAAGTTACTCCCTAAATTCACAACCCATAAGAATATAACTTAAAGGCTGGCTCTCTGGCGTCCCAGGTAAAGCTACCGCCTGCAGTACCAGCATCCCATAATAGGCACCAGTTCCAGTCTTGGCTGCTCCACTTTCAATCCAGCTCTCGGCTAAGGCCTGGGAAAGCAGTGGAAGACAGCCTAAGTCCTTGGGCCCCTGCACCCACATCAGAGACCCAGAGGAAGCTCCTGGCTCCTGGTTACAGATCAACACAGCTCTAGCCATTCCAGTCATTTGGGGAGTAAACCACCAGATGAAAGACACCCTCCCACACTGTAACTCTACCCTTCAAATGAATAAAATCTTTTTAAAAAAAGAATGTAACTTAGGCCGGTGCCGCGGTTCACTTGGCTAATTCTCCGCCTGCGATGCCAGCACCCTGGGTTCTAGTCCCGGTCGGGGCGCTGGATTCTGTCCCGGTTGCTCCTCTTCCAGTCCAGCTCTCTGCTGTGGCCCAGGAAGGCAGTGGAGGATAGCCCAAGTGCTTGGGCCCTGCACCCGCATGGGAGACCATGAGGAAGCACCTGGCTTCTGGCTTCAGATTGGTGTAGCGTGCCGGCCATAGCGGCCATTTGTGGGGTGAACCAACAGAAAAAAGGAAGACCTTTCTCTCTGTCTCTTTCTCACTGTCTAACTCTGCCTGTCAAAAAAAAAAAAAAAGAAAAAAAAGAAAAAAGAATGTAACCTTAAAGTAAAATACTACACTGGGGTCAGCATTGTGGCATAGGAAGTTAAGCCTCTACCTGAGATGCTAGCATCCCATACGGTTCATATCCAGCTGCTCCACTTCTGATCAAGCTCCCTGCCAAGTATTTGGGCCCCTGCACCCACATGGGAGACGCAGAAGAAGCTCAGCCCTGGCCATTGTAGTCATTTGGTAAGGGAACCAACAGATGGATGATCTCTCTCTCTCACTCTGCCTTTCAGATATATAAATAAATAAAACTGAAAAGATTACTACTGTAAAAGCAAAACCAAACTACACCATATCATTCATAGAACATCAAAGCAATAAAATATAATTCAGATGTTTTTTAAAATCCAAATTCTTTCTGGCCAACAGAAAATTTCAACATCCAAGATGACTTATTTATTCCAACACAGGCTCTTTAGTAGCTATGCAACAATTCAAAATACAGTTAGAGAAAAGAAGTCAAAATAACATAAGACTAGAAAAGACTTCCCTTTTCAAGTATCTTTAAAATTTCTTAAATTAGTAAATAGACTGAGCCACGAATTTAACACTCAGTAATCTGTCTTTATTAAGCTCTCATAGAAGACAGTGTCATTTGAAGACAATAGCAACACTTTGCATAATCTACATTTACTATCTATCTAAATAATCTGCTATCTAATGTTATACTAGAGAACACAAAAGTGATACTATTTTTAATAATGAGATAACAGTTAACTAAGACAATGCAAGCCATCATTTCCACCACATGTATAGATTCCCAAGAGACTTCAATGAGCCTCTCAATATTTATTCCTCTTCTGAAAATATACTCTTTATTAATAACATATATGCACATACAGTGTTAAGTGTACTCTAAACCCTTCAAAGACCCACACTAAGTTGAAGAAGTAAGAGTAAACAAATGCTAAATCAAAAACAAAAATGAAGAAAAACACAGGGATCAGGAAACACCTTGACTCAGGAGTTTCATATTCCCTTTTCCTCAACTACCTTAGTATAATTCTTGGGTGAACCCAACTGGGCTTCCAATAGCAGAGTGGTTCTACCATAGTAGCAGGAAACTGAACTCAAATCTTAACCAAGGGCCCTGCCTAGGCTATTGAGGCACGCTGTCTTCTGTCAATTTTATTTTTAATCAGAAAAACATTAGGTAAACATTAACTTTCAAAAATGAAAATGCATCTCACACAGAAATATTTCAGGACATTAAATTTAACTTAAAATATTTTTCAAGCTTAGTTTAGTTACCTCAGCTTCTACATCCACATTTTGCTTCAAAAGCAACTTCAAAATGTCAACATGTCCATTCTGACTAGCAGCTTGCATAGCTGTATGGCCAGCACACTGCCCATTTACCTGAATAAAAAAGAAACGATGAACAAATGTCACAATTCAGAAAGAATCAATATATACATACAGTGTAGTTATAAATCTAGTATACCAAATGATTCTATGAAAATGATTATCTGTGTCAGTTTTTCAATTTATGAGACTAATTTAAGTCGCTTTTCCATATACCATAGCTCAATTTATAGAAAAAAGGCAAACACATTTTTGATAAAAAAAATTTCATTATTCAAAGACCTGATAGAATTTAGCCCATCTATAAAGTTGAAAGAAGAAAGAAAGTTAATTTTTTTTTTTGACAGGCAGAGTTAGAGAGAGAGAAAGGTCTTCTTCCTTTTTCCTTTGGTTCACCCCCCCAAGTGGCCAATACGGCTGGTGCGTTGTGGCCGGTGCACTGCGCCGATCCGAAGCCAGGAGCGAGCTTCCTCCTGGTCTCCCATGCGGGTGCAGGGCCCAAGGACTTGGGCCATCCTCCACTGCACTCCCAGGCCACAGCAGAGAGCTGGACTGGAAGAGGAGCAACCGGGACAGAATCTGGCGCCCCAACCGGGACTAGAACCCAGGGTGCTGGCACCGCAGGCGGAGGATGAGCCAAGTGAGGCAGCCAAGAAAGTTAATTTTATATATTTCTTTTTGGAGTATTAAGTCTCAGAAAACATGGTTCAATGAAAAAAGCAGAAAGGTGAATAGAAAATTTTTAGAATAAAGATACTAGTCACTACATATAAATAAATTTAATTCAATATATATATATTCAATACCAGCTACAGGCAAATACCATGAAGAATACATAAATAAGTTAGCAAGGTGGCCACATACAAGAAAGTAGTAATTTCCCTTCTTTGCTTTACTTCAGGTGTTATGTGCATGCATATAGACATACCTAAAACCAAGTGCAATTCCTTAATTCTTCCTCATTTATCCCATCCATAAAACCACAAAAGGAGGTTAAAGATGACCGCATGGCCATATATTTACATCCTATCCCTCCTGATACTACATTAAAATAACTGTAAAATTAACTAAAAAAATAAAAATAACTAAAATGTAAAAAAAAAAAAAGCCCATAAAGACAAAGAGAAAGGTAATAGTAATCCCAGAGGAAAAGAAAAAGCTACATATCTATGAAAGAAAGAAGATAGACAGAGAAGTAATAATTGACTATAGAAAAGAGGAAGCAACTGTCTACAGTACCTAGGAAGTCCAGCAGACACAGAGCCTACACATATAAGCATATCAGAGGGCTGACACGAGGGGAAAAGTAATGTGTGTGACATGCAATGGCTACACACAAGGTGTATTCCAGGAGCTCAAAGACAAGCTATTAACTACCTGGACCCTGTCTCTCAACAGGAAAAAGGAAGCTTCTTGCCCTGAACGACTGAATAGCCGTAAGGAAACAGACTCAAATGATGGCACTCAGAAATACCCCAAAAGCTCCATGCATCCAACCACCATAATGCAAAGTCAGTTAATTAAGTCCTCTTCAGGTAAAGGGAGCTATCAATCATCATTTTTTAAAAAGATTTATCTATTTATTTATTTACTTTACTTGAAAGAGAGGAAGAGAGAGAGAGAGAGCAAAAGACAGAGAGAGAAATCTTCCATTTGCTGTTTCATGCCACCACGGCTGGGGCTGGGCCAGGCTGAAGCCATCCTGGTCTCCCTCATGGGTGCAGGATCTTTTGCTGCCTTTCCAGGTATACTGGCAGATGCAGAGCAGCTGAGACTAGAAACAGAACTCTGATATCGGAAGCAAATATCATAAGCAGAGACTGCACCACAACACTGGTCCACCAATCATCATTTTTAACTACATATATTACAGACAGAGACGGAGAGCTCCCATCCACTGGCTCACTCCCCAAAAGTCTACAATGACTGAGGTTAGACCAGGTCAAAGCTGTTTCACATGGGTAGCTAGGAACCCACCTAACTGTACTACCACGACTGTCTCCCAGGGTCTTCATGAGCAGGAAAATGGAATCAGAATCCAGAGCCAAGAATAAAACCCAGATATTCTGATTGGAGACACAAACATCTTAAGAAGTTCCTTAACCACTAAGCTAAACAATTGCTCCCTACTAACTTTTTAGTGTCTTATTCAGATATGAATGTGCAACCACCTGAGGAAGATCTGTTTGAGATACACACAAACAAAATAAAATAATTTGAAAAAAAAATTAAAGAAAGGAACTGACCTTGGAAGAAACAAATTAAGAGGAAAAAAAAGAAAATCTTTAATCAGAGATATTCAAGAATACTTCTTATCTAAAGTTCAAGAGGAAGATGTTAGAAAAAAAGGACAAAAATTCCACCAGGAGAGGTGGAAAAGTGGTAGCTAAGAGGCACAGACCAAATTTCACTATTATGACACCTTTACCTTCTGAGAATAGTATTCAAGGGTAGGGAATCTTCTGTTCTGCCAAGGGCCATTTCAATTTTTTTTTTTAAGATTTATTTATTTATTTGAAAGTCAGAGTTACAGAAAGAGACAGAGAGAGGATCTTACAAGCATTGGTTCACACCCCAGATGGCCACAGCACTGTGTCAGGCTAAAGCCAGGTGCCAAGAGCTTCTGCCAGGTCTCCCACATGGATGGCAGGGGCCCAAGCACTTGGGCCATCTACTGCCTTTCCCAGGCCATTAGCAGGGAGTTGGATTGGAAGTGGAGCAGCTGGGATTCAAACTGGTACCCATATGGGATGCCAGTGTCGCAGGTGGCAGCTTTACCTGTTCTGCCAACGCTGGTACCCCATTTGAATCTTTTAACATTTGTGGGCCACACAAAATTATCAATTTAAAATTAGCCTGCTCAGGGCCAGCACTGTCGAACAGCAGGTTAAGCTGCCATCTACAATGCTGGCATCCCATCTGGGCACCAGTTTGAGTCATGGATGCTCCACTTAGAATCCAGCTCCCTGCTAATGTGCCTAGGAAAACAGCAGAAGATAGTCTAAGTCCTTGGGTGCCTGGCTATCCATGTGGGAGACCCAAAAGAAGCTCCTGGCTCCTGGCTTCAGCCTTGCCCAGCCCTGGCAGTTGCAGCCATTTGGGGAGTGAAACAGCAGATGGAAGAGCTCCATTTCTCCCTCTCCCTCTCTGTAATCCTAACTTTCCAATAAATACAATAAATCTTTTTTAAAAAATTAGCCTGGGATGGATTTACTGAATTTCAAGTCCCACCTGCAGCTGCTTTGGTAAAGGCCAGACCAAATGATTCTGCAGGACTTATACGGCTTGTGGGCCGGACATTCCCTACCCTGATTTAATTAAAAGATAGATGCCATTTATTGCCATTATCTCCTGAAATCTTATTAAAGATTTCTTTCTTTTAAGCCTCAATCCTCAACCATAATTAGAATTATAAAGAAAACAGAACACACATACACAATAACATGCTCATATAAACACAGAGACATATATGCACTCATAAACACTAGAAGCTGGGAAGCAGTTGAACAAGTACAACCCACTTCGCAGACCAAGAAAGTAGACCTAAGTCTGCCACAAGAAAAACCTAGCAGCAATCCTTTCACCAACAAACCCTCAAAATGCTCAGAATAGATGAATGCACACTTCCAAATATGGAAATAAATGAGATGGTAGGTGCTCAACACGAAAGCACTGGTTGGAAGTCTATTTTAAAAGCATTTAGAGGGAGCTGGCATTGTGGTGTAGCAGATAAAGCTGCCACCTACTTGTGTCCTGGCGGCTCCACTTCCAATCCAGCTCCCTGCTAATAGCCTGGGAAAGGCAGTGGAAGATGGCCCACAAGTGCTTGAGGCCCTGCCACTCATGTGGGACACCCAGCAGAAACTCCTGGCTTCAGCCTAGCCCAGCCTTGGCCACTGCAGCCATCTGGGGAGGGAACTAGGCAGCAGAAGATTCCCATTCTCTCATTCTCTTCTCTCTGTCTCCACCCCTCTCTGTAACTCTTTCAAATAAATAAATGCATCATTAAATAAATAAAATATAAAGCACTTAGATTCCTGGATTTCCCTACACTACTGCTCTATTGTTGGAGTACAAGAAAGCTGAAGTTTATTCTCTAAAAAGCTATAGAGACCAGGTATTATTAAGGGCAGGGTATAAGACCAAAAACTGAAGTTATGCATTTATACGATGAATGCTGAGACACCAAGCCCTCTACCCTTAATCAGTATTCATAAGGCTGGCAACCAAGTTTATAGCCTCAATGCTATAAGAGATCTTATGCCATAAGAGATCTTATAGCATCAAGAGATCTCCCTAGATCAGAAAAGACCTAAAGACTGATGCCAGGAGTAGCCCAAGGAAATAACCAACCAGATGACCAAACAGCAGAGTCCAGAGTTGTCAAACCCATTCACAGACACACAAGCTTCCATTCCAAGTGGAATGGAAGAAACTAATATACTAATTTTTTAAAAAGGACAATTATGAACTACAGCAAAAACAAAGTTGTATAGAAACTACATCTAGTATACTCCCAGCTCACATGCAAATGTCATTTAATCAATTAATAAACATACAATACATAAAAATACAATTAATACATAAAAACATACAATTAATTCTCATAAAAACAAAATTACAACACAATATAACCACACGAAGAAGCTGGAGTGTTATCTGTTTACTGCTCACTCTTACAGATAAATAGATAACTAAGGATCACCAGATATCTAATGAATGGTTTCCTACATGAAAATGAAAAGCAAAGACAAACAAAAAAGAGTAAATCAGAGGAGCCAGAAATTAAGCACGGTAAGAAAATGCTTTTAAAAATAAACTTACCATTAGTATACACAGTAAGGGAAAGAGCTGATATTGAATCCTTTAAATACCAACATGACACCACTAAAAGGAATGTGCATAGAAACACCAAAAAAAAAACCCTCCTTGAAATTCAAAAGTAATGGGATAATGAATGACAATTTCAAAAGCAAAAACCATTCCAGGATCAGAGAAAATGGAAGAAAAGAAATCACCAATGAAGTTATTATAAAAATGTCCAGATATGAAAGATAGACTTTCCAGATGCTAAAGATCAAACAGCTAACACAATTGACGGAAACATCCACATCAAGGCACATTACTTTGCAAGTTCACAGCACTGATTAAAACAAGAGATCCTCTTGCTCAACAGAAGAAACAGCTTCCACACAGAATCAGAGAGAATTAAGTCTCCTCAACAACAATTCTGAAATTATGCTTAAGAAAAAAAATCACTTCTAATCTAGAATTCTATTCCTATCTAAAACGTAACTGCGAAAGGTCTATTTACTATGCTACTGAAAACTGTACTTCACCAAAGAGAGAGAATATGAGGGAAAATAGAGGTACAGAAAACCAGAAATCTAGCACAGTAGAGAGAAACAGAACCCTCGGGGTGATGAGTGAGGAGTCTTTTCAAGTGCTGTCAAGTGGAGAGGGAGCACTGTCCAGACAGCATGTCAGGAAGCACAAAGGGAAATTACTCCCAGAAGATAAAATGAATACACATCTGATATGCTCCAGTGTCTTGGGAGATTAGACAGAGAGCAGTCTGAGAAGAAATAATTCTAAGAATATAAATTACTAACACATGAAAAAACTTAAAAATTATTTGCGGGCATATGAGAAACTGCAAAGACCACAAATGAACTTCTAGGAATGAAGGAAATGTTACCCATAGTAGGGATGTGGGTTATGTATGTACACATCTGTCAACATGACGCATGTATTTCATTGTATGGAAATTATATACTAATTTTTTAAAAGAATAATTATGAACTACAGCAAAAACAAACTTGTATAGGAAACTACATCTAGTATACTCCCCAGCTCACATGCAAATGTCATTTAAGCAACACACACTATTAATCCTCATGAAAACAAAATTACAACACAATATAACCACATGAAGAAGCTGGAAAGAGTGTTATGTGTTTCTGGTGTGGGTGGACCAGAGGTGGTAACAGAAAGCTAAGTCTTCAAGTTCTACAGAGAGGTATCAAAAAGTGATCCTGAGGGTGGGCATTGGGCCTAGCAGTTAAGACGCCCACATCCCCATCAGAATCCAATTCCCAGCTCTGCTCCTAATTCCAGCTTCATGCTAATGCTCACCCTTGGAGGAGCAAATTTAGGACTGCTCAAGTACTGGGTCCTTGCCACCTACGTGGGAACCCACATGGAGTTCCCAGGTTTTGGTTTCAGCGTAGACCAGCCTGGGCCACTGCAGAAATTTGGGGAGTGAAGGAAGCTCCCTCTGTTGGTCAGTCTCTCTCTCTCTCTCTCTCTCTCTAACTGCTCTCCCTCTCTCAAATAAATAAGCTTTTAAAAGGTAACTCCTGAAACAAAAGCATAAAGGAGGGATTAAATGACAACAGAAAATATGGAAGTAAACATAAAGAACAACAGCCAACACAGCTAAAACTAGCTGCGTCTTAAGAATGGGAAAATAGGGGCCAGCGCCCTGGCTCACTTGGTTAATCTTCCGCCTGCAGAGCTGGCATCCCATTTGGGCACCGGGTTCTAGTCCTGGTTGCTCCTCTTCCGATCCAGCTCTCTGCTGTGGCCCGGGGAAGGCAGTGGAGGATGGCTTAAGTGCTTGGGACCCTGCACCCACACAGGAGACCAGGAGGAAGCACCTGACTCCTGGCTTCAGATCGGTGCAGCACCCGGCCACAGCGTGCCTGCCGTAGCGGCCATTTGGGGGGTGAACCAACAGAAAAAAGGAAAACCTTTCTCTCTGTCTCTTTCTCACTGTCTAACTCTGCCTGAGAAAGACAGACAGACAGACAGAAAGAAAGAAAGAAAGAAAGAAAGAATATTTGGCAAGTAAGGCAGTGTTAAAATAACTTTAAATTAGTAATTAGATGAAAAAATTAAGTATAATAAAATGTGTATCAAAAAATAAAATATGTATCAACTTGGCTGAATATAAAGGTAGTAGGACATTTTCATTTGATACATTAATATCTGAAACAAATTATTTGTGATTTATCTGACAACCAATACAGAAATCACTGTTGTGTGCTGCAACTGACTGCTCTCCAATAAGGCAAAAATGTCACATGAGCTTATAAGAGGAATAAGACAACTTACACTTACAGATCTGGTCTTTCTCGAACTCTTTAGAAAACTTAAAACATGAAAAGGTGTAGCAACAAAAGTCCTTACAATACAGTGAGAATGATTCAAACTGCCAATTAAACTACAATCTTGGGCTAGCACCAGACATAATACTGGTGCCAGCAAAGTACCCAAGGCAGAGTCAAAGTACAATAGTTTAGCTAGAAACAAAACAGCCCATTTAAAGTATGGCTTATGTGAATGGCAAAACTGTAGTACAACCTATAAGAAGCTATAAAATAAATGACTTCTAATTCACCTGCCTTCTAAACTGTGAAATACTCAACTTTTATAAGTACAAGGGGGGAAAGTTTAAATGTTTTGAACACAGATATAAAAAAATCACTTATAAATTTACTGAAACATTTAAATAAATAACACATCACCAAACAAAATTTACATGAGAAAAATTCACTGAGTTTCCCAGCAGGACACTAATCACTTACAAACTAAGTTATATCAATCATAAAATTTAAAAGGTCATGGCATAAAACAAGTAAATATCATTTATTTTTTAGAGGTAATATCTGGTATCTACTTTAAAATATTCCAGAAAAACAAATAAGAAGGAATATTGGAAACAAATATGGTAAAAATCTTAGTAACTGCTGAGTCTAATGTTCATTTCACTATTCTATTTTTGTGTATGCTTCAAAATAATTTTTTAAATGCTCACATCCACATCTGGTCTTTTTAGCAAATCTTCCACTTTAGCAACATCTCCATTAGCAGCCGCCTTAACTAGTTCTTCATTGAGGTCACCAGATTCTTGAGTTTCAAATAATTTCTTCAGGAGTTGTGACAGTCTTTCTGTAAAGCATAAAATAAAGTGGCTAATATAGGAGGATTTCAAACATTAACTACTAAAAAACAATTATTATCCATATTCCTACAATCTTCTCCTACTTTATTATTTCCATCATTGCTATTTTTATATTAGCTATGCTTCAAATAACTACCCAAACAAGCTATATCATTATTATACCAAGCTGCATCAAATTCAATCTTGTAAGTATTTAAGTTTTCTCCAATTCATGATACAAAGTTTTAATTTCAGAAAAAACAGAGAATGGCAAACTAATAATCTAAGATTTACAAGTTATACTAAAGATTATGAATGAACACAATACAAAGGGAGCACAAGGGAACTGAAAAACATTCATGGAAAAAGATAAGCTTATTTTGTGCAAAAAAGTTTTGAAATCCAGACAGGTTATTCATAATATGCATTTTCCTTGAACTGTTCGGGTATATCTTTTTACCACAATAACAATTCCTTTCAGGCTTTAATCATACAACAGTGACTCCTGGAGCTCAATACTACAGACCAATGATCATGATTCAAAAGTAAGACAATCTCTGTAACATTTGGGGATATATTTTAGAGACATTATCAAATTCCAGTTGGAAATTAACATCTAAATGTTAATAATGCACTTCAATTAATTGCAATCAGTACAGAAAAAACAAGAGCAAGTCTGAGATAGTGGGGAACCGCAGGCCGGGCCGGCCACCTGTGGGGACCTCCTCATTGCAATCTGCCTTAACCTGATGAGCATTACAAAGTCAAGGAAGTACTGACCGCAAGACATGCAAGAGATACACCTTCAACCTGAGGGTATGCATGCCCTTTGATTCTTGCTTGCGAGGGTTCCCGACAGAGATGAATACACAAATCCATATATGAAATTATTTTCTAAATATTATCAATATGGAAGTAACCACATTCTACTTCTTAATTCCTACTTAATTAGAAAGAAGAAAGGTCACAAAGTGGGCCAAGTTTACATTATTTGAAAGTACGATATTAACCATTTTTTAGTCTTATTTTTACATAACCTATTATGATATCACCTAACTTCAAGGTAAAAATAAATACTACATGATTTAAACTTGAAGCACACTAGCAAATTACAGGAGTAAAGAAGAGACATAAGCAGAGGAAACAGAAAGCAGTACAAAAATTAAACTGAAGGTCACATTAATGTTTTCCTTTTGTTTCTTGTCACTTACAGTTCTGTCTTCTTTCCTGGATGGCAACAATGAACACAAAGTGATTGGCAATATGCTATAAAATGAACTGAGTGTGTAAATTTGAGCTTAGAGCACAGACAGATCTTGAGAATAAGTTAACCCAAGTACCCAGCACATTCACATTTTAACCTGGTTTTCCACTAACCATGGCATGTATAGCAGTTCTTACTAAATGGTAAGAGGAAAAAATATAGCTGATATGTAAAAAATATTCAGGAAGAAAACCCTTATCTAGCAACAATTCCAGAAAAAAAAATCCAGAAAGTGACGGATCTTTGGTAGAAAACAAAAGTTTTAACTAAAGAGCAGAATGTTCAATTTTAAGCATGACAGATTTAATATAGAGAAGCCTCTGACACACCCAAGAAAAAGGATATACTTATGGAACTTTTCCAGAAAGTCCTTCAGCCAGAATGAAGAAGGACGGACGGATGGACAGAAAGAAGGAAGGAAGGAAGACCTTTCATAAAAGTTTAAAAGATTTTCAAAATTTAACTGAAGCTATGTCCAGGAGAAAGTCAACATTATCCATATAAGAGAACTGGAGAATTATTGCAAAGTTTCTCATATGAACCATAGTACTTTTAATACAATACAAAACATACCACCAGATGCATTGCTAATGGCTGATCCTGCAGATGCCACCTTGGAAACTGCTGCCGGATTATATGTCCAAGATGTTCCACAAACTTCCACCTTTAAATCACTGTCTGAATAGATCTGTTGTACTCGGCCAACTTTACCTAAAGTCTAGAAATAGAAAAAAAAAACTGATATTTTCAAATCTAAAATACATGCCATAAAATCAATCCCAATTTTTGTATGTTTGAAGTACGAATTTAACTTTTTCCTAATGAAGAAACTTTTACAGGATAATCATATTCAAATGAGTTATTTATTAGTTATAAATTTTAAAATATTTAAAACTTTAAAATATTTAAATAAATACCACTATACATCCAGAAAAATACAAAAGATACTCATGGAAAAGCCTCTTTTTTATAATAGAGAATTTATTTACTTATTTCATAAAAAATCTATTTCATAAAACAGAATTTATTTCATAAAAGAATTTTTCATAAAAATTATTAAAATATTTTGCTACTCAACCCAAGTTTTTTTTTTTTTTTTTTTTTTTTTTTTGACAGGCAGAGTGGACAGTGAGAGAGAGAGACAGAGAGGAAGGTCTTCCTTTGCCGTTGATTCACCCTCCAATGGCTGCCGCGGATGGCGCGCTGCGGCCGGCACACCGCGCTCATCCGATGGCAGGAGCCAGGTGCTAGGTGCTTTTTCCTGGTCTCCCATGGGGTGCAGGGCCCAAGCACTTGGGCCATCCTCCACTGCACTTCTGGACCACAGCAGAGGGCTGGCTTGGAAGAGGGGCAACCGGGACAGAATCCGGTGCCCCAACCGGGACTAGAACCCGGTGTGCCGGCGCCGCAAGGCGGAGGATTAGCCTGTTGAGCCACGGCGCCGGCCTCAACCCAAGTTTTTAACCCTATAAAATACACCTTGAAAACTTAACAACTCAAATAGTCCTAAGTCCATCATCAATATAGCCTAAAAAAAAGAAAATCTGATATTTTTAAAAGGTTTATTTATTTGAAAGGGGGAGTTACAGAGAGGCAGAGGCAGAGAGAGAGAGAGAGAGAGAAAGAGTGAGAGAGGTCTTCCATCCGTTGGTTCACTCCCTAGAGGGCCACAATGGCCAGAGCTGCACTGATCCGAAGCCAGGATCCAGGAACTTCTTCCAAGTCTCTGATGTGAGTGCAGGGGCCCAAGGGCTTCAGCCATCTTCTACTGCCCTCCCAGGCCACAGGAGAGAGCTGGATTGGAAGTGCAGCAGCTGGGATTCGAACCAGCATTGCAGGCAGCACCTTTACCTGCTACACCACAGTGCCAGCCTGTATGACGCATATTAATGCATGGAATAAGAAGGGCAGCCAGGTGCAGAGCACAATCAGCAGCATCAGCTTTTATCATGTGGCAGACATTGCTCCAAGAGCTTTATATATATTGACTCACCTAAAACATAGAATCCTGAAATAAAAGTACTAGTAGCCCCATTTGAAACTCAGATCCAAAACTCATTCTCTTAAGTACAACAGAAGAGCAAATAACAATACTGGAAAACTGGTGAGAATAGTAATACCCGACTACTTCCTAACACAACACTTGATCTCAACTTCTTGAAACTAAACCCTGATTTCTGAACGACAGTCTCACTTTTCTGCCAGTTACTTCCCTTTCCCCACTGACTGGTGTCTTTTTCTTTCTCTGATGCCTAATCTGTTTATTTTCGCCAAATTTTATTCCTTAATTTTCAGTCTTCTTTCTCAAAAACCCTATCCACTAAGACAATTATCACTTTTTATTCCAAAACAACATACTTCTCTAGCCCTGTTCATCCCTTTTCCTCACCTCTGCATCAGTTGATTTTTAACGTCTCATTAGGCATTTTCACGTGGAATCTCCCACTATCATCTCAAATTCTGTTAGAGTACATGATTTGTTTTTCCCTCCTAAATGTTTTATTATTGGAAATTAAAAACATACACAAAAATAGACAAGAGTATATTGAATCCTCATGTACCCATCAAATAGTTATAACAGTTACCAGTTCAACTGTCACTGAGCCAAGCTCGTTTCAATTATTCCCCACCCACTTTCCACCCCTATTACTATAATTTCAGTATATACCTCAAAACAACCCTTTACCATTTCCATAATACTACTTATTACCAGCTCACCCAAAGTTATCAACAATTCTAGGTAATGAAATATCAGTGTTCAAATATTCAATTGCCTTGTAAACAATCCACCTTTTCATTTTGTTTAAATCAAGATCTAAATAAAGCCCATACAATTTTTTCCTTTGCAAATTATTCACTGAAGAAACAGTGTTATTTGTATTGAATTTTTCTAATTGGTGTAGCTTAATAGGTTCACCTGCCCTCTGTATTTGGTTAAGCATGAAACCCTTCAAAATAGCTGCCAGTCTGCTTAACATAAGCCTGGAAGCATTTGATAGCTTCCCTGCTATCTGGGATGAGGTTCACTTCCTGCAAAACAGATAAAATAAGCCAGTTCTTCAAAGAGACTGTTTTCTACTTAGGGAAAGTCTATTTCAAAGCCATAAATCTGGGCACTAAAGTTTGTTACTGTTATTAGAATGGTGACCACTTCTAGAGTGTTCCATGGATAAAAGTAGAAAATAAGAGTTTATGGTTTTGATTATTTTTGTCTTATTATATATATATATATATATATATATTTTTTTTTTTTGACAGGCAGAGTGGACAGTGAGAGAGAGAGACAGAGAGAAAGGTCTTCCCTTTGCCATTGGTTCACCCTCCAATGGCCATCACGGCCGGCGCGCTGCGGCTGGCACACCGCGCTGATCCGAAGGCAGGAGCCAGGTGCTTCTCCTGGTCTCCCATGGGGTGCAGGGCCCAAGCACTTGGGCCATCCTCCACTGCACTCCCGGGCCACAGCAGAGAGCTGGCCTGGAAGAGGGGCAACTGGGACAGAATCCAGTGCCCTGACCAGGACTAGAACCCGGTGTGCTGGTGCCACAAGGCGGAGAATTAGCCTGTTGAGCCACGGCGCTGGCCTTGTCTTACTGTATTTTTAAAGATAAAATAAATCATGAGTTCACTCTTCCAATTCAACATGAGGAGTACAGAGTTTCTGCTTCATCCCTTCTATATTACAACTCTAGCTCCTTTTCCCACTGGTAATTTTGGTTCTGAGGCTGCTAGGGTAATGTAATTAGAATAAAACATACATTTGCTTTTTTGCCACAATCAAGAATCTCAAAATGGTATCAACATTATCACATACAGTAAGATTCTGAAATATCACCAAATATCCCTTTTCCACATATTTCTTTAGAGAACATTCCTCTTATAGGATATAGAGTAAGGGCTAGCACTGCGGCTTAGTGAGTTAAGCTGCCACCTGCAATGCTGGCATCCCGTATGTGTGCTGGTACAAGTTCTGACTGCTCCATTTCTGATCCAGTTCTCTGCTAATGGACCTGGAAAAGCAGTGTAAAAGCAGTGTAAAAGCCAGCACCATGGACTAGCGGGTAAAGCCGCCACCTGCAGTGCCAGCATCACATATGGGTGCTGGTTTGAGTCCCGGCTGCTCCTATTCCATCCAGCTCTCTGCTATGGCCTGGGAAAGCAGTAGAAGATGGCCCAAGTCCTTGGGCCCCTGCACCCACATGGGAGACCCAGAAGAAGCCCCTGGCTCCTGGCTTCGGATCAGAGCAGCTCCGGCCATTGCAGCCATATGGGGAGTGAACCACTGCACGGAAGACTTCTCTCTCTCTGCCTCTCCTCCCTCTGTGTAACTGTGACTTTGAAATAAATAAATAAATAAACCTTTAAAAAAACAAGAAATAAAAAAAAATGCGTAACAACAGTATACTATAATAAAAATCAAATGAGTGTGGTCTTCCTTTTTTTTTTTTTAATTTTTATTTATTTATTTATTTATTTATTTATTTATTTATTTTTGACAGGCAGAGTGGACAGTGAGAGAGAGAGAGAGACAGAGAGAAAGGTCTTCCTTTGCTGTTAGTTCACCCCCAATGGCCACCAAGTCGGCGCGCTGCGGCCGGCACACCACGCCAATGTGATAGCAGGAGTCAGGTGCATCTCCTGGTCTCCCATGGGGTGCAGGGCCCAAGCACTTGGGCCATCCTCCACTGCACTCCTGGGCCACAGCGGAGAGCTGGCCTGGAAGAGGGGCAACCAGGACAGAATCCGGTGCCCCGACCGGAACTAGAACCCAGTATGCCGGCACCGCACGGTGGAGGATTAGCCTATTGAGCCGAGGCACCGGCGGTCTTTCTCTTTCTGTCTCAAAATATCTTAATTTCTCATTGCACAGCAGTAATATTTTCAGACTACAGTTACCTTCAGATAACTGAAACAGCAGATGGTGAAACTACAGATAAGGGGGAGAAGGAGTTAACTGTAAAGACAAATATCTGAGTTTAAAAAGTACCTCTCTCTACTTGTATGGTTATGTCCAGAAGAAACACATGTAGGGAGTCAGCACTGTGGCATGGAGGGTTAAACTGCTGCCTGTGACACTGGCATCCCAAACAAACACCAGTTCATGTGTCCGCTGCTTCACTTCTAATAGAGCTCCCTGCTAAAGTGCCTAAGAGAGCAGCAGGGAAGATTGGGCCCCTGCGTGGAGACATGGATAGAGTTCCTGGCTCCTGGCTTTGGCCAGGGATTGCAGCCATTTAAGGAATGAACTAGCAGATGGAAGATCGATCGATCTCTCTCTCTCTCTCTCTCTCTCTGCTACTCTGCCTTTCAAATAAATAAATCTTAAAAAAAGTTTAATTTCCTTTGTTTCATTTTACTTTCTTCTTTTGGAGGAGTTCCCTTCTAGATTTTTGTTTTACAATCATATAAAATTTTTGTGTGGTTCTAAATCAAACTTATAAAACAAGACATTCAAAGATATCTTCCTATACCTTTGTTTCCTATATCCTTATTCTCTTTCCTTCCATCATTTGCTTTTTAAAATATAAAGTCTGTATTGTCCTAACAGTTAGGTTTACTCTAATATTTTTACATATAAATGTCCCTGAGTATATACATTTATACCTGGCATGCCATACTGGAGTACCTGCGTTCCAGTCCTGGCTCTGACTCCTGACTCAGCTTCCTTCTAATGCAAACTCTAGGAGGCAACATTGACAGCTGACATCATTAGGTTCCTACCATCCACTTGTGAGACCTAAACTGTGTTCCTGGCTCCTGGTTCCTCACTACAGCCATGGCCCAGCCCCAGCCATTGTATATATTTGGTCAGTAAACTAGTAGATAGGAGTGTTCTCCCTCCCTCATTTCCTATGTCTCAAATAATTTTTAAAAATTTTTAAAATACATTGTTTAATTTCCCTTGTATGTCCAATTCATATGTACCTTTAACCGCTACCTCTATCATTATTATTTTTTTTTTTTTTATTTGAGGGTCAGAGAGACAAAGACACATAGAGCTCCCTCACTGGTTCACTCCCCAAATGTCATCAGGGACCCAGGGGACAAAGCTGGGAGACAGGCACTTAATCCAGGTCTCACAATTATTTGAGCCATCAATGTGTCACCTACCTGAGTTCACATTAACAGGAAATTGGAGTCAGGAGCTGGAGATGGGAAGTAAACCCAAATACATCAAAATCAGGCTCAGGCATCCAGCCACCAGTTTAATCTTTCGTTCCCTACAGACTTTAACACGGACCTATTTTCTTTCATCCCAAACTGGACTCCACAATATTCCTCTTGGGTTCAGTTGTCACAGTATTACTAAACTACACTAGTCCAGGAATACTGGTTGGCTATTTTGGGAGTCAGTTCTCCTGTTCTCAAGTCTATGAAGCGCACCATTAATTCATTCTGCTGCCACACAGACAGATGTAGACCCAGAAGCTGTTAGTGGTTTATCTCAACTCATTCACATTTTTAGGGTTCAACAGACTACTCTCTCTAGCTTTGTTATAGACATTTATGACTTCACTGCAGGGAGGGGGATATACTAACCTAGTAGTTTGTTTTATCAAGAGGATCTGAGAAGATTCAAAATCTATACTACCTACCAGAATATCAGAATTCCCTTCTAGAAATTATCTAGAAGTTTTAGTTATATAGCAGTTTTATACAGCAGAAATAGTACTTGGGCTCTAAAGTAAAACAGATTTGGGTTCAAAATTCCAGTGCAGAGTTTTACTTTAAGTCTTATCAGGAGCCAAACTCAGGTTATAGCAACAGCAGCACCAGATGCTAGTTACCAGAACACCAGTTCAGCTCTGATTTTCTCATCTTTAAATTAAAGATGCCATACCACCACCTACTTACAATATTGCTAACACAACACTTGTATCTGTGTACATTTGCATACACAATGTTGAACAGATTACAAAGTGTCTCTGAATGAAAGCACTACCACAAAGGATTTCTTCTTTTATATTTTCTTCACTACTGGATCCCTGAAGCCCAACAGACACACGATGGACTAATGGGGGAAGAGGACAACAAGAAGGACAGGGAGGAGAGACAGAATAAGATGAGAAGGGAGTAGCTAGGGCAGGAACTGGGATTCGGTAGAAAGAAAAGGTGGAACTGGCCAGGAGAGAGGGAATGTCCAACACAGCAGAGTAGGGTTAATTGGATACTAAAGGGATAGGAGTGGAAATACACAGCACAGGACAGGAGCACTAAATGGTACAAATGGAGGGACAAATAGGACGGAGCTGGGACTTCATGAGACGAGAGGAAAAAAAGGGCAAAAAGGAGGGCTTTTCAGGGCACAGGACAAGACAGCATGGAGCGTAGCAGAAGGAAACAGGGCAATACAGAAGTGACAGAGAAAGAGTAGAATGGATGAAAAGAGGGAAGAATACACAAAATTCTCTGTTGTTGTTAATCATATGATGAAAAATTGCAGTGGATGAATAAACACAAAGTCAAACTACAGCTCTCTGGGAACAAAGCATCCTCACAAGGTGCACATATCGATCTGCAGGTCCCCAAAGCAGGAAGTCATAGTCATCCAGCAGCACTGCAGACTTATCTGGATAAGCACATTCTATCTCATTCTGAGGTTAAGCATCAGGAGAGCCTTTGTTGCCATACACCATTATCACATTCCCCATTAACAACTCTATCAAAAAAATATTAACTATGGGGCCAGCGCTGTGGCACAGCAGGTTAACACCCTGGCCTGAAGCACCAGCATCCCATATGGGCACCAGTCTGAGACATGGCTGCTCCACTTCCAATCCAGCTCTCTGCTTTAGCCTGGGAAGGCAGTAGAAGATGGCCCAAGTCCTTGGGCCCTTGAACCCACGTGGGAGACCCGGAAGAAGCTCCTGACTCCTGGCTTTGGATTGGTGCAGCTCCAGCCATTTCGGCCAATTGGGGAGTGAACCATCGGATGGAAGACCCCTCTTCCTCTCTCTGCCTCTTCTCTCTCTGTGTAACTCTTTCAAATAAATAAATAAATCTTTCAAATAACAAAAATATTAACTACAGCCCTTTCTGAATTTTCTTTATCTAAATAAACTGAAAAACAAAAGGCACAAGTATACTTAGCTGCCCTCTGAGAGTACAATTCTAAGAAGGTTCATGCCAATTTAGCTTCTAAAATTAATTAGCTTTTAAAAACTACATAAGCACAATATAATTCCTGGTCAAACTATTTTATATATACTTACTGGAAGCATTGCTTCAGCCCATTCACCATGTCCTCTCTGTAGAAGTTTAATTCTTTCCAGATCATAACAAACTTGTACAAGGTCACCCACTTGAAACTGCGAGGTACCCCCTTCTGCACCTTGAGCAGCATCTCCACTTCGGACAATGTTTGCTTTAGTGAGAACTGCAGGATTAAATGTCCACCTATAAGAGCAAAGCAAAACTCAAAATGGGTAAGCTTACTAAATTTTAATACAACACTCTATTTCTTTCTCTGTTTTCATTTTTCATTACACAACATTCTTATACACTGCAAGGACAAAAAACATACACATTGCAATCTCTTGCAATTACACTCTGAACAATTTGTATTTCTTTTTTATAACTGTATTATACAATTTTGGGAAAAGAATTAGATACAATCTCACCAACCTAATGCAAGCATTAATATTTTATTATATTTTATCTAGATATATTATCCATTGCATGTTTTTAAAAACTGCTGTCCAGACTCATAGATTGGCAGTTGTCCTAAACAGCACTCTGGCCTCAGAATCAGCCCTTAAGGCATTCAGATATGGCTGAAGAGCCCATGAGAGTATTTTAGGCATGGAAAGCCAAGACACTCTGGGAAAAAAAAAAAAAAAACTAAATGAAAGATCTCTGCAAGTGAGATGCCAGTGGAAAGAACAGGCCATCAAAGGGAGCTGGCAAACTCAAAAGGCTTCCATAGCCTTGTCAGCTCATGACAGGAGCCTAGGGTGATTAGTGACACCATAAACAAGAGTGTCAATTTGTTAAGTCAACAACAGGAGTCACTGTGCACTTACTCCCCATGTAGGAGCTCTGTCCTTAATGTGTTGTACAATGTGAATTAATGCTATAACTAGTCTTTAAACAGTACTTTACATTTTGTGTTTCTGTGTGGGTGCAAACTGTTGATATCTTTACTTAATATATACTAAATTGACCTTCTGTATATAAAGATAATTGAAAATGAATCTTGATGTGAATGGAATGGGAGAGGGAGCAGGAGATGGGAGGGTTGCAGGTGGGAGGGAAGTTATGGGGGGGGGGGGGAAGCCACTGTAATCCAAAAGCTGTACTTTGGAAATTTATATTTATTAAATAAAAGTTTAAAAAAAGAAAAAAACTGCTGTAAAAATAATACACAATCATTATTAAAAATTCAATCATTTCAGAAAAATGAAAGTGAGAGTGAGAATCCTAATTTCACACAGATACACCTGGATCACCTTACTACCCCACTGGCAATCACTATTAATACTCTATTGTGTATCATTATAGATCGTCCATCAATATGCTGAATTATACAATGTATATCATTCAGTACATTGACAGAATTAAAAATATTTATTTTCTCTATAAAATATGTGACTTTTTTATTTTATTTTATTTTTAGACAGGCAGAGTGGACAGTGAGAGAGAGAGAGACAGAGAGAAAGGTCTTCCCTTTGCCATTGGTTCACCCTCCAATGGCCGCCACGGCTTGCACGCTGCGGCCGGCGCACCACGCTGGTCTGATGGCAGGAGCCAGGTGCTTCTCCTTGTCTCCCATGGGGTGCAGGGCCCAAGCACTTGGACCATCCTCCACTGCACACCCTGGCCACAGCAGAGAGCTGGCCTGGAAGAGGGGCAGCTGGAACAGAATTCGGCACCCCAACCGGGACTAGAACCCGGTGTGCCAGTGCCGAAAGGCAGAGGATTAGCCTAGTGAACCGCAGTGCGGGCCAACGTGACTTATTTTTTCAAGGAATGCATGGTGGAAGACTTAATTTTCAATGTCACAGCTATAGATCTACTTAATTAAATTTAACAACCACAAAGTACCCCAGCCCTTAGCCTGGAAATATACTAATGTACTTAACCATTCTCCTATCAATTATCATTTAAAGTCCTTCCAAGTTTTCACTACTATGTATAGTATTATAAACAACATTTCTACATATGAATCATTGTGCACACAGAATCAGTATGTCACTATAAATTCTTTTTTTTTTTAATTTTTTGACAGGCAGAGTTAAACAGAGAGAGACAGAGAGAAAGGTCATCCTACCATTGGTTCACTCCCCTAATGGCTGCCATGGCCGGAGCTGCATGCCAATCCAAAGCCAGGAGCCAGGTGTTTCTTCCCAGTCTCCCATGCGGATGCAGGGACCCAAGCATTTGGGCCATCTTCCACTGCCCTCTCAGGCCACAGCAGAGAGCTGGACTGGAAAAGGAGCAACCAGGACTAGTACCCAGCACCCCAACTGGGACTATAACCTGGGGTGCCGGCGCCACAGGTGGAAGATTAGCCTAGTGAGCCACGACGCTGGCCCTGACTATAAATTCTTAGAAATACTTGATCAAAGATGTATTTGCTAGGGCATTGGGGCACAGCAAATTTACCACCTGTATTCCATATGGCACTGGTTCAGTTCCCAGCTACTCCACTTCCAAGCAAGCTCCTGCTAATGTTCCTTGGAAAGCAGCCAAAGAAGGCCCAAGTGCTTGGGCCCCTGCACCCATGTGGGAGATCCAGATGGAGTTCTAGTCCCCTGACCCAGCCCTGGACATTGCAGCCATTTTGGGAGTGAACCAGTGAATAGAAGATCTCTCTCTCTCTCTCTCTCCCCCACTTTGTCGCTGCAATTTACCTTTCAAATAAATAAATCTTTTTAAAAAGTATTTGTTTATAAATCAGAGTCAACTACTCTACAAAAAAAATACCATTTCACCTTACTATTGCCAATTTCATGGATTAAAAACAGTATCTAGTTTTAATTTGCCATGAGTGAATATTTTACATTTGTAATCACTGTATCAAAACAAATCTGAATTCTGATTTCTTTACTATGCAAAGGTATTTTTCCATGCTTCACCTATCTTCATAACTGTCATTTTAATGATTACTTAATCCTCCACCAAACAGATGTCACAATATAACATACTTCCCCCAATACCAAACTGAACTCCAAAAATCAAAAAAGGGCGGGTCCTTTTGTCAGATAAGTTTCTACTGTACTAGCATGTTATATCCTCTTAATTCACATGGGTAATAGCATATTAAAAAACAACTCTGAGAGGTCACACCATATGAAAACCTATTTACTAAGTTCCAAGTAACCCTAAAAATAAAGTAGTGTCTCTGAAGTTAAGAATAAACATTAGATATACAAGTTTTCTCTTCAGCCTTATCAACCATTCTCAGTACTCATTCTCACTGTCAATAAATACTACTGCAAAATTTACCAGACTTACTTTGGTGCCTGAACACAGCAATACTGACTCAAGCTGCTTTCTCTGCCTAGAGTATTTCCCTGTCCTGGAAAAACCTAGCTCACCTTCTAAAGCTACTCCAAGTATTAATTTTCTCTCTGAAGTTTTTTCTGATTGGCCCATTAGAGAAGATTACTCAAAAAAAAAGAAAGGCTAGTAGAAAGATCTTGGATTTTTTTTTTTTTAAGATTTATTCTATTTATTTGAAAGACAGACTTACAGAGAGGTAGAGACAGAGAGAGGTCTTCTATCCGCTGGTTCACTCCCCAGATGGCCACAAAGGCCAGAGCTGAGCCAATCTGAAGCCAGGAGCTTCCCTCCAGGTCTCCCACATGGGTGCAGGAGCCCAAGGACTTGGGCCAGCTTCCAGTGCTTTCCTGGGCCATAGCAGAGAGCTAGATCAGAAGTGGAGCAGCCAGGACTAGAACTGGCATCCATATGGGATGAGGCCAGGGCTTTAACCCACTGCACCAAAATGCCAGCCCTGGATGTTTTTATTATAAAGAAATGTTAGGGGCTGGTGCTGTGGTATAGGCCACAGCTGTGGCCTGCAGTGCCAGCATCCCATATGGGCACCGGTTCCAGTTCCAGCTGCTCCACTTCCAATCCAGCTCTCTACTATGGTCTGGGAAAGCAATGGAAGAGGGCCAAGTCCTTGGGCCACTGCATCTGCTTGGGAGACCCGGAAGAAACTCCTGGCTCCTGGCTTCAGATTGGCTCAGCTCCAGCCATTGAGGACATTTGGGAAGTGAACCAGTGGATGGAAGACTGAGCTCTCTCTCTCTCTCTCTCTCTCTCTCCCTCAATCTCTCTCTCTCTCTCTCTGCCTCTGTCTTCTATAACTCTGCCTTAAATAAATAAACAAATCTTTAAAAAAAAGGAAATATTAAGTACTTGAAAGAATAAATATAATTACCCTGATTGGGCGTTATACAATTTGTAATAAAACATCACACAGTAAGTACTCCAAAAATATGCACAATTTTTATTTTTATTTTAAAATTTCTAAATACAAAAAAAATTTTAATGACTGCTCTTACTCTCAGAATACTCTGCTTTACCTACCTATCATATTACATCCAACATTTTATTGCAGTGAGAAAACACATGCAATTCTATATCACCTATAACAGTTAGTTTATGTGTACATGTTTAGTGCAAAGGAGAGCTGTGTTATCAAGAGATCACCCTGGAGACAGTGGCCAGAGGAAATTTCACTTTATCTCTCTCATTTAGGATAGATTCATATAGCCCATTATGAACACAGAAATTCTTAGATATTCATAAATCGAATAATCATATAACATATTCTACTTCTGAAGGGAAAATAAAATGGGTATAGAATATTATATCATAACTATACCCAGATAAATTCACATATACACATAATGCACAAAATTCTTACCATCTGTTCCCTTCTACCTTATCAAAGTACTCTAGGTTTTTCTAAGAGCTACCTTTAATTAATCTATGGTTACAGCACATTATTTGCTTTAAGACTCTCTTCTCTATATACTAACTTTATTTACAATTATCAGAAGTTGAGAGATATCACCAACCTATTGCCACTTGGATATTGTACTACAATGTCATGATCTTCATCAATGCCGCAAACAGTTCCAGTTGTAGTTAAAGTCTCAAACATTCCATCAGTCCATCCTCCATGACCATGCTGCAAAGACTGTACAATTTCTAGGTCAAGATCTATATTCACCAGGTCACCAATCTGCAATCCACCAGGATTCCTGTTGCCATTCTGCTCACCTGTATTTTCAAGGGAAAGAAAAGAAATAACATGAAACTGCATTATTTTTTAAAAGAGCATTCTCTAAATATTTAGGTATTACATAATCATAAAATGCTTTAAGAATTTACTATATGAAAACTGTAGAACTGACAGTTAAAAAAAAATCAGACTTGACAACTGAACTAACACAAATGATTTTATACAAAGACTAAGAAGAATCAAAAGCCTACTGAATTCTGTCCGAATACAAAGTTCTGGATGTTGAAAATATTTATTTCTCTGCCTGGATGACATGTTAACCAATACTACACAAGAAAGGCAATTACTAACCTGGAAAGAGCAGATGATATGGTATAGCAGGTTAAGCCATTGGCTAGGACATCCATATCCAATACTCAAGTGCCAGTTCAAGACCCAGCTTCTCTGCTTTTGATCTAGCTTACTGATAATGCACCAGTGAAAGCAGCAGATGACAGCCAAGTGCTTGAATTCCTGTCACTCATGTGGGAGACCTAGATGAAGTTCCGAGTTCCTGGCTTTGGCCTGGGCCAACCCTAGCCACTGGGGTCATCTGGGGAGTGAACCAGAAGATGGAACATCTCTCTCTCCCCATCTCTTCCTTTCCATCATTCTGCTCAAGTCAATAAATTTTTTTAAAAACACTTCAGTTATTTTTCTCCAAAGTACAAATATTTATTGATAAGTGTTTATTCTGAAAGATTTATTTATTTCATTTGAAAGGCAGAGTTACAGAGAGGCAGGGGTGGGGGGTCTTCCATCCACTGGATCACACCCCATATGGCTATAATGGCCAGAGCTACACTGATCCAAAGCCAGGAATCAGAAACTTCTTCCAGTTCTCCAACACAGATGCAGGGGCCCAAGGCCTTGAGCAATCTTCCACTGCTTTCCCTGGCCATAGCAGAGAGCTGAATCAGAAGTGGAGCAGCCAGGACTTGAACCGGTACCTATATGAAATGACAGCACTTTAGGCGGTGGCTTTACTGCTATGCCACAGCACCAGCCCCAAATGTTTATTATTAATTTTGCCTAAAGAGTACTTTAACTATTTTATTTCAGGTTTTTTTTTTTAATGTATTTGAAAGCTAGAGTTAGAGAGAGAGAGAGACAGAGGGAGAGGCAGAGATCTTCCCTCCACTGGTTCATTCCCCACATGGCTACAGTGGCCAGGACTAGGCCAAGCTGAAGCTGAAGCTGAAGCCAGGAGGGCGGAGCCTCTTCTGGTCTCTCACGTGGGTGCTGGGGCCCAAGCACTCGGGTCATCTTTCACTCCTTTCCCAGATGCATTAGCAGGGAGTTGGATAAGTGTAGCAGCGGGGCCGGTGCCGTAGCTCACTTGGTTAATCCTCCGCCTACAGCGCTGGCATCCCATATTGGCGCCGGGTTCTAGTCCCAGTTGCTCCTCTTCCAGTCCAGCTCTCTGCTGAAGCCTGGGAGGGCAGTGGAGGATGGCCCAAGTGCTTGGGTCCCTGCACCTGCATGGGAGACCAGGAGGAGGCACCTGGCTCCTGGCTTCAGATCAGTGCAGTTACAACCATACCAGCCATTTGAGGTGTGAACCGAGGGAAGGAAGAACTTTCTCTCTGTCTCTCTCTCTTACTGTCTATAACTCTACCTGTCAAAGAAATTAATAAAAAAAATCAGTAAAATAAAATAGTTTTTTGTTTTTTGGTTTTTTTGACAGGCAGAGTGGACAGTGAGAGAGAGAGACAGAGAGAAAGGTCTTCCTTTTGCCGTTGGTTCACCCTCCAATGGCTGCCGTGGCTGGTGCACTGCAGCTGGCGCACCGCGCTCATCTGATGGCAGGAGCCAGGTGCTTCTCCTGGTCTCCCATGGGGTGCAGGGCCCAAGCACTTGGGCCATCCTCCACTGCACTCCCGGGCCACAGCAGAGAGCTGGCCTGGAAGAGGGGCAACCGGGACAGAATACGGCACCCCGACCGGGACTAGAACCCGCTGTGCCAGCGCCGCAAAGCGAAGGATTAGCCTAGTGAGCCGCGGCGCTGGCCAAATAAAATAGTTTTTTAAAAAAAGAAGAAAACAGGGCCAGTGCTGTGGCATAACAGGTTAAGCTGCCACCTGCAGCATCGGCATCCCATTCGGGTGCAGGTTCAAGTCCCATCTGCTCCACTTCCAATCCAGTTCCCTGCTAATGCGCCTGGGAAAGCAGTGGAAAATGACCCAAGTGCTTGGGCCTCTGCATCCACAGGGGAGACCCAGAAGAAGCTCCTGGCTCCTGGCTCAGTTTCAGCTGTTGCAGCCATTTGGGGAGTGAACTGACGGATGGAAGATTCTCTCTCACTTCTTCCCTCCCTCCTTCCCTCTCTCTGTAACTCTGCCTTTCAAACAAAAAATAAATATTTTTTAAAAATTTAAAGTATGCTGCAAGAATATTGTATTTTTTTACCAAAAAGACAAGGAAAATGACTTGGAAAGTGGAAAACACAAGGCTCATTAGCAAAGAAAGCGTTCAAAAACTAAAGATATAATCAGAAAATAGTGAGAAATGTTCACTCCAACAACAATAAAAAATTTAAAATGAACTTAGTATTGATCTATTTTTATTTTAATGATACATGAAATTATATTTATTGTTACCTTAACTTGAAGCTGTTCTTGTATTAAGAAAGTAATTTTACAGAAATTCTAAGAATTTATATAATCACTAAATTGTCAAATTCTATTCTCAAAAGTGGATGAATACAACATTGATGTATTGCAATGCAAAATCTTTCAATGATGTAAGTTAATGGTTAAAAAACTAAGGTTTCAATTATATACTAAGACCTAAATGGTATATCAATTCTAAAGAGTTTAATACTCCTTCTGACGTTAAATAAATCAAAAAAAGGAACAAACAGCTTAAAACCAAAGAAATATTTCTCTAAGTAAATTTAATGGTAATTAATTTTTAATCCAATTTAAACATTATACTGACTCTTCGCCATTAATCAGAAATTTTCTTTAATCTTCTAACTCACCGAGCACAGGGCAGTGATCTCTGTAGAAAGAACCTCCTTTGGCATCCTGGACACACTTCAGATCAGACTAAGAAGAAAAGAACCAGAAAAATCATCCATGAAAACTTCAAATACAGGGCAATACCTGAAACAGGCAAAATGTTCATTCAGAACATACCACAACTTCAGTCATCTGGGTTACCAATCACAATAAGCATGGCTTTCAAAAGCGCCAGTCAAAAACTATAAACCTGACTCTAGATACACAGGATGTATTTTAGGTACCATTAGCTTGCTTTAAAGTTCAGGATTAAGTACCTGAATCTTTACACATGCTTTTAAAAAGAACTACAATAAATACCTAGCATTTAAAATGTATATAATACGTCCATTTCAGACACTTTTACCAAAAACAAACAAAACAACTCATTTTATCTCTTAAATAGACTTTATGAGATATATATGTATAAAGCAAATACTAATTTATTTTGTATAAAAGGAAAATGAAGACAAGGAAAGGAAATAATCCAAAACTCAATAGTCCAATGTAGGGGCTGCCACCACCTGTGGTGCCAGCATCCCATATGGGCGTTGGTTCAAGTCCCAGCTGCTCTACTTCCTATAGAGCTCTCTGCTATGGCCTGGGATAGCTGTGGGAGATGGCTCAAATGCTTGGGCCCCTGTATGAATGTGGGAGACACAGATGCTCCTGGCTCCTGGCTTCAGATCAGCCCAGCTCCAGCCATTGAAGCCATTTGGGGAGTCAACCAGCAGATGGAAGACTTCTTTCTCTCTCTCTGCTCTCCCTCTCTGTAACTCCGGCTTTCAAATAAATAAATAAACCTTAAAAAAAAAAAAAGTCCAAAGTGAAAAGGATTGAACAAATCCAGTCTTCTGATTCCTTGTTAATTTTCCTATTTATATCAAACTTAGGCCTTATTTTACCCTAAATTGGTTAACTGACGTTCCTTTCAACTTACCTTTTTTAAGAAAACAAATTATTTAATTATCTGAACAGAGAAGTATTTGTGATATAATAAAAAGTACCAAAAATACACGGACTTAGAACAACAATTTTGGGTGTTACTATGAACATTTAAAGGTAGATTTACCTAAAGGTACCTGGTATATATAGTAGGAGGTCAGTGTATCTTAATCAATTAGAGAAATGAGCTCCTTTATACATACTCTTTTATAGCTACTTTTGCCATTAGAACATCAAATGTCACTCAATTCTTTTTACTTTTTTTTTTTTTTTTTTTGACAGGCAGAGTGGACAGTGAGAGAGAGAGACAGAGAGAAAGGTCTTCCTTTTGCTGTTGGTTCACCCTCCAATGGCTGCCGCGAACGGCGCACTGCGGCCGGCGCACCACGCTCATCCGATGGCAGGAGCTAGGTGCTAGGTGCTTTTTCCTGGTCTCCCATGGGGTGCAGGGCCCAAGCACTTGGGCCATCCTCCACTGCACTCCCGGGCCACAGCAGAGGGCTGGCCTGGAAGAGGGGCAACCGGGACAGAATCCGGCGCCCTGACCGGGACTAGAACCCAAAATTCTGACCAAGAACACAGAGGGGTCAAATCGTTTTAATGTGTATTTTAACGCAGGAGTTCTACTCTAGGAAACTGTCCTATGAGAATATAACCATAATGTATGAAGACACATTTATACAAAGATGCTTACAAACACACTGCAGGAAGCAGGAGCACAGGGGAGGCAGGGGGATGGTGGAACTCCAACATCCATTAACAGATATCTTACTAAATAAATAACAACATAACTCTATAAAAGAGTATTACTCAACTATCAATCTACATATACTACTCATTAAGTATCAGAGTATACATAGCACATAAGCCTTCGAATGTGAAGCAGATGCTACAAAACTTCACAATTTAAAAACAGATAGGGCCAGTTTGAGTCCTGGCTTCTCTACTTCTAATCTAGCTTCCTGCTAATGTGCTTGAGAAAAGCAGCAGAAGATGGCACAAGTACTTGGGCCACTACAGCCACACAGGCAACCCAGAAGAAGCTCCTGGCTCCAGCCTTCGGATCCATCCAGCCCTAGCCATTGTGGCCTCTGGGGAGTGAAATATCAAATGAAAGATCTCTCCCACTCTCCCTCTCTGTAACTATGCTTTTCAAAATAAATAAATAAATCTGTAAGTAAACAAAACAAAACAGGCAGGGCATCAGGTGTTTAACTTAGCAGTTAAGTCATCAGTTAAGATGTCCGGGACCCACAATGGAGTACCTGGGTTGCAGTCCCAGCTCCATGCCTGTTTACAGCTTCATTCTAATACAGATCCTGGGAGGCAGCAGTGAAGCTCAAATATTTGGGTTCCTGCTTCCCACACGGGACACCGCAATTGAGTTCTTGGCTTTGTTCCAGCACGGGCTATTTTAAGCATTTGGGGAATGAACTGGCAGATAGAAGATCTATCTGTCTTTTTCTCTCTCTCTCTCTCTGCCTCTCGAATAAATAACATTTTTGAAAAACAGGCACAGGCATGAAGATAATGAAAAATTGACAATTGGTGTTAAATACAATGATAAAAATTGGCAAGTAAAGTATTTGCTTAAACTCACATGGCTGGGTTGAATATATAAATGGAATTATGGTGACAGTGGGATATTTTTTCATTTCCTAATGGAGGACACAAGTGATAAAAATGAAATTTAAAGAATTCTTTGTGAGGCTGGTGTGGCACAGGGGGTAAAGCTGCTGCCTGCAGTGCCAGCATCCCATATGGGCACGAGTTCGAGTCCTGGCTGCTCCACTTCCGAATCAGCTCTCTGCTATGGCCTGGGAAAGCAGCAGAAAACAGCCCAAGTCTTTGGGCCCCTGCACTGACGTGGGAGACCTGGTCTTGCTCCTGGGTTCCTGGCTTTGGACTGGCCCAGCTTTGGCCATATGTTCATTTGGGGGGTGAAGCAGCAGATGGAAGACCTCTGTGTCTCTCTCTGCCTCTGCCTTTCTATAATTCTGCCTTTCAAATATATAAATCTTTTTTAAAAAAGGAATTATTTTAAGGTGGATTGTGTTCAAGATTGAATGGATGAGAGAAATTAATATTTTGGCATTAATTAAGCACTATGAAGAAAACAGGAAGGGGTGAGTGCTGTGGTGCAGTGGGTTAAAGCCCCGGCCTGAAGCGCCAGCATCCCATATGGGCACCGGTTCTAGTCCCGGCTCTCCTATTCTGATCCAGCTCTCTACTATGGCCTGGGAAAGCAGCAGAAGATGGCCCAAATCCTTGAGCCCCTGCACCCACGTGGGAGACCTGGAAGAAGCTGCTGGCTCCTGGCTTCAGATTGGCGCAGCTCCGGCCATTGTGGGGCCATCTGGGGAGTGAACCAGAGGATGGAAGACCACTCTCTCTGTCTCTACCTCTCTCTGTAACTCTGCCTTTTAAATAAATAAAATAAATCTTTAAAAAAATTAAATAAATAAAACAAGGCCAATATTCAAGTAATGATTTGTGAAAAGCTGAAATATAAGGTCATCCATTGAATAAATTTCTATTATTCTCATAAACACTCAAGTAATTATAGATGTTGCTAGGCCAAACATTTTCAGTTATCTACACTATATTTTAAGAAACACAGGGCAGGCATTTGGTGTAGTGGGTAAGCCACCAAATGGGACACCTACATCCCATATCAGAGTGTCTGGTTTTGAGTCCCATGTGTGCTCCCAATTCCAGCTTCCTGCTAATGTGTACCTGAGAGGAAGCAGGTGATGGCTGAAGTATTTGTTTCCCTCCTACATGAGAGACCCAGATGAATTCTGGGCTCCTCAGCAGCTTTGGCCTGGTCCTGCTCCAATTACTGTGGTCATAAGGAGAGTAAACCAGCAGAAGGAAGATGAACCAGCAGAATCGTAATTCAAATGATTGCATTCTGACAAAAGGAAATCTCTTTCTCCATCTCTCTGCATCTCAAATAAATAAATTTTAAAACATTCTTTAAAAAACAAAATATCCTTAATAACAATTTTAATACCTACTGTAATTGTTACAAGTTCTCAGAGCACAGAACAGAAATACATGATAAAATCTCATTGTAATACTCCTCTTCACGTCTATGACAAGAGTTGTCTTTTTTTCTTTTTCATTTTTTAGTTGAAAAGCAGAGAAACAGACAAAGATCTTCCATCTACTGGTTCACTACTCAAATGCCTACAATAAGCAGGCAGGATGGGCCAGGATGAAGTCAAAAGCCAGAAACTTCATCTGAGTATCCCACATGGGTAGCAGAGTCCCAAATACTTGATCCATGATCTGCTGCCTCCCAGGGTATATATTATTGGGAAGCTGGATCAGAAGCAGAGTAGCTGGGACTCTAACCGGGTACTACAATCTGGGATGTAAGTATTACAGTGACTTAAACACTTTCCACATACTTGCTCCAAGGCATAGTCTTTCCAGTGATCCTTAGTCTTTTTGGTAGATTTCAGTAAATAAATCCGTCAGATTTATAATGATAAGATCAGCTCTACACAGTCAGTATATAGTCAGGTACTCGAAACATTAACTGAGGGTAAAATCGTATTCACTATTAAATAGTTTAAACTGTAATAAAAATAAATAACTTGCAAGTTTATTAAATTCTCACTTTACAAATTTCCTTCCTATTATAAAATCATAATTCAGATGATTGCATTTTGACAAAAGGAAATCATTAAAAAAGCACAATAGGGCTATTATTTCCTTTCATTACCCATCCAATATTTTCATCTGTTGTGGGTCTTCACTACTTACCATGCCCTCAAAGCCAACTCTATAAAGGTTCTTAGCACCATTATCCCAGAGAACATAGGCTGCGCTGTGTGGGCTCGATGCACTCCAGTCTTGGATTTCTGTTACCTAGCAGAAATTTTTGATAAAAGAATTTGTTTAAAGGGGAGGAAAGAAGTTAGTACTTTTAATTATGTTTAAATCTTAAAAATTATTTCACCTATCAGCCTGTTAAACAAGATCATTAAAAAAAAAACTTATTCACCAAATGCATGCCCCTTCTAACATAATTTCTAACATAATTAAATTATCACTGAAGGCATACTTTTTGAGAATTATAAGGTAATTTCTAAACCCACTGTAAAATTCTCAAATAAAGAGACTTAGAAATTCTATAAATAGATTATCAGGAAATAACTTGATGCAAAATGTTAAATTTTTGTATTCCTTTTTTAAAAAAACTTTTATTTCATAAATATAAATTTTCAAAGTACAACTTCTGGATTACAGTGGCTTTTTCCTCCCCATAACTTCCCTCTCATCTCCAGCTCCCTGTCCCATTCCATTCACATCAAGATTCATTTTCAATTATCTGTATATACAGAAGATCAATTTAGTATATATTAAGTGAAGATTTCCACAGTATGCACCCACACAGAAACACAAAGTGTAAAGTACTGTTTGAGTACTATGTGTGTTCCTAAAAAGAATTGCATATTCTTTTAAGCTCATTACTCAAAACAAACTTTATAACGTTTGACCAAATACTCAAAATGATTCACAATAGTCTTCTGAAGAGCTAAAAACTGACAAACAGAAAGTTCTTAAAGAGACTCAGAAGCAACGTTCACAGCAAATTTGAGTTGCATTGTTTCTTCAGCAGTATCCCTTGATTGCTCCCCAAAAAGCAGAGCACTGAAGTTAAACTAGCACCACTACACAGAAAACACAGACATAATTTCTAGGCCCCTGATCCAAACAGATCGATGCTTTTTTTCTTTTATTTTTTAAGATTTATTGTTATTTATTTGAAAGAGTTACAAAGAGAGAGAGAAAGAGAGAGACAGAGAGAAGAGTCTTCCCAATCACTGGTTTACTCCTCAAATAGCCAAAATGGCCGGGGCAGGGCTGGGCTAGGCTGAAGCCAGGAGCTTCTTCTGGTCTCCCACTGGGTCTCCCACATGAGTGACAGGGCACAAATACTTGGGCCATCTACCGCTGCTTTCCCAGGCATATTAGCAGGGAGATGGATCAGAAGTAGAGCAGTCAGGACTCAAACCAGCACTCATGGGATGCCAATGTCACAAGCGGTGACTTTACCTGCTATACCATAGTGCTGGTCCCAGCCAGACTAACTCTTAAACTCATTTGATTAACACACACACACACACACACACACACACACACAAGATCGTCAAAAAGTTCATGGAAAATGTGTATTCTGAAAAAACTGTGCATAATTTCAAAATAATTTTTTTGACAGGCAGATTTAGACAGTGTGAGAGAGACAGAGAGAAAGGTCTTCCTTCCATTGGATCACCCTCCAAATGGCTGCTACAGCCGGCGAGCTGTGGCCGGCTGATCAGAAGCCAGGAGCCAGGTGCTTCCTCCTGGTCTCCCAGGCGGATGCAGGGCCCAAGCACTTGGGCCATCCTCCACTGCACTCCCGGGCCACAGCAGAGAGCTGGACTGGAAGAGGAACAACTAAGACAGAATCCGGCGCCCCAACTGGGACTAGAACCCGGGGTGCCAGCACCGCAGGCAGAGGATTAGCCAATTGAGCCGTGACGCCGGCCAAATTTCAAAATATTTTTACAACCACATAAACTTAGAATACAAGCAAGTTTATTAGTCAAGCTCTGAATCATTAAACAAAATTCCTTCACTTTTAATGTGATGTTATATATTATTGATGGAAAAAATGAAGTGGAAGGCTTAAGAAAAATAGCTACAGTAATTTAACACTTTTAATGCTGAAAAAGAAGTATGTACAGAATGTCTGCCAAAATCACTGGGTAAAAGTTGCGAGAAACTTTAAAGGATCAGTCTGATGACACTACCTGAACTCATTCATCAATCTTAACATCACCAGTAATAAGATAATCAAAATTTATGAGCCTCCTGATAGGATGTAACTGAAGACACACAGCATCACTTATGAGGCACACTTGCCAAAATACAACTGAATCTGAATCTAATCAATCCTCTACACCTAGAAAATAGTTCATAGGAAATTCAAGGATTAGAAGATCGAATAAAAGAATAACAAAGAATCAATCAGCAAATTCCAAAGAACCTGGTTTCTTCAACAAATGAGTCAGGAAAGCGCTATGGCATTCATAGATGGAAATAGGTGGTTAAGTCACCACTTGAGACACCTGTATCCCATACCAGCATACCAGTTAAAGTCTCAGTTGCTGTGTATTTCCAATCCAACTTCCTGCTAATGTGCCTGAGAGGCAGGAAATGATGGCCCAAGGACTTCAGTTTCTCCTACCCAAGTAGGAGACCAAAATGGGATTCTTGGCTCCTGACTTTGGCCTAGCTCAGGCCTGGCTATTGTGTGCATTTGGGGAGTGAACTAGCAAAGGGAAGATTGATCTCTCCCCTCCGCTACTCCCCCCCACCCCATGTGTGTGTGTGTGTGTGTGTGTGTGTGTGTGTGTGGCTCTCCCTATCTCTGTCACTCTGCTTTCAAATAATAAATATATCTTTTTAAAAATATTAATAATTGCTGAAGTTGGGTAAAGACTGCAAGGCAATTTCTTATGCTTTTCTTTCTATTCTGGTTATGTTTTGAAATTTTCCATAGAGTTTTTTAAAATAAAGAAATAGAATACAGAACACTTGATTAACATATTCAAAAACAACTGTAAAACAAAACAAAACAAAACACCTTAAAATACTAACACGGGTAGAGGTTCTTTTTTTTTTTGTAAGATTTATTTATTTATTTGAAAGTCAGAGTTACAGAGAGAGAGGAGAGGCAGAGAGAGAGAGAGAGAGAGAGAGAGAGAGAGGTCTTCCATCCAATAACTCACTCCCCAATTGACCACAAAGGCCAGAGCACTGATCTGAAGCCAGAAGCCAGGAGCCTCCTCCAGGTCTCCCACACGGGTACAGGGGCCCAAGAACTTGGGCCATCTTCCACTGCTTTCCCAAGCCATAGCAGAGAGCTGGATCACAAGAGGAGCAGCTGGGACTCAAACCGGTGCCCATATGGGATGCCGGAGCTTCAGGCCAAGGCGTTAACCCACTGTGCCACAGCGCCGGCCCCAAGGGTAGAGGTTCTTAAGAAATACTGAAGGTACCAATCAAAACACCAAGGACATTCTTCTCAGATATAGAAAAATGATGCTGAAATTCATATGGAAACACAAGAAAGTCAAATAGCAAAAAGCAATCTTATACAATAAAAACATAGCCAGAGGCATCACAATACCAGATTTCAAGACATACTACACAACAGTTATAATCAAAACAGCTTGGTACTGGTACAAAAACAGATAGATAAATCAGTGAGACAGAACAGACCAGAAATCAATCTATGCATCTACAAGCAAATTATCTTTGATAAGGGAGCTAAAATCAATCCCTGGAACAAGGACAGTCTCTTCAACAAATGGTGCTGAGAAAACTGAATCTCCACCCGCAGAAGTATGAAGCTACACGTTACACAAAAACCCACTCAAAATAGGTTAAAGACCTAAATCTATGACTTGATACCACCAAATTATTAGGGAACATTGGGGAAACACTGCAAGACATTGACATAGACAAAGAGTTGTTGAAAAAGACCTCAGAGGCACAGGCAATCAAAGCTAAAACTGAAAAATGGGATCACATCAAATTGAGAAGCTTCAGTACTGCAAAAGAAACACTCAGTAAAGTGAAAAGGCAACCGACAGAATGGGAGAAAGTATTTGCAAACTATGCAACGGATGATAAAGGATTAATAATCAGAATATATAAAGAGATCAAGAAACTCAACAACAACAAAACCACCAACCCAGTGAAGTAACAGGCTAAGGACTTAAGCAGATATTTTTCAAAAGAGGAAATCCAAAGGGCCAACAGACACATGAAAAAATGCTCAGGATCACCAGATGTCAGAGAAATGCAAATCAAAACCAATGAGGTTTTACCTCACCCCCTGTTAGAATCACTTTCAACAAACAACAAGTCCTGGCATGAAGGGTGATCCATCCAGACTGTAACCATGTAATTTCATTGGCCACATAAGCTCTTATCACCAAGGCCCCCACTGCCAATATACCATGTTTACTGACCCAAGGATGTACTGCCCCAGGGAGCCTGACCCACATTCTCAAGGATACTTGATTTACCTGAACTATATGGTGATGGCCTTCCTACTCAACCTAATACCTCATCAGTTGAGGTCTCCTATCCAAAAAATCCTTAAAATTCCATGCGGGTAATGGTAACCTCAGAA
Organism: Sylvilagus floridanus; assembly: GCA_949820135.1. Taxonomy (NCBI): domain Eukaryota; kingdom Metazoa; phylum Chordata; class Mammalia; order Lagomorpha; family Leporidae; genus Sylvilagus; species Sylvilagus floridanus. Next base: position 72,013,754 of record OX463226.1, on the reverse strand, counting down.
TCAAAAAACACATAGTAACCCATTCCCTTGAACCATATTCTTGCCCAACACCTAGCACCTGGCCCTACCTCTAGTGGCCAGATGACCTGTGTTGAGCTCTGTGTTCCCAGATCTCAAAAAAAGGTCTGTGCACTGGACTGCCTAAAAAAGACACATAAACTCCAGTGAAGTTGGAGCAACATAGGTTACCAGACACTCTCTTCACCTTACATTCTCCTGGGAGACTTCCTCTAACAGTAAACAATTCTGCCTTCTCCTTACAATAGCTAGGTCTGTGCTTGCCACTTGCTTTTTTCAAAAATTAAATCCTATATACTATAGAATACAACACAAATTTACGTAACAATGAAGAAAAGGGAGGGTGGGCATTTAGCATAGTGGTTAGGATACTAGTTAACATGCCTGCAGCATTCTATCTTGGAGGACAGGGGTATAAAACCCACCTCCAACTCTTGATAAGAACTTCCTCTGAATGCAGACCCTAGGACAAAGCAATGATTGCTTATGCTGAAATAACTGAGTTCCTGACAGCCACATGTGAGACCTGGATGGTATTCCATGCCCCCAGCTTTGGCCTGGACCCAGTTATTGCAGGCATTTGGGGAAAGAACCAGGAGAAGGGGAGCAGTCCTCTTGCACACTCACTCACTCACTAAAATAAAGTTTTTCTTAAAAAGAAGAAAGAGAGACTGGCATTGTGGCATAGCAGGTTAAGCCACCACCTGTTACACCAGCATCCCATATGGGGACCAGTTCGAGTCCTGGCCCATGCTCCACTTCCGATCCAGCTTCCTGCTAGTGTACCTTGGAAAGCTGCAGAAGAAGGCTAAAGTCCTTCAGCCCCTCTACCCACATGGAAGACCCAGACGAACCTCCTGCCTTTGGCCCAGCCCAGACTTGGCCACTGTAGCCATTAGGGGAGTGAACTAGCAGATGGAAGATCTCTTTCTCTCTCTCTCCCTTTCCTTCTCTTTGTAACTCTGCCTTTCAAATAAATAAATCTTTTTTAAAAGAAGGAAGAAAAAGAAACAATAATACAAAAATCAGCATGACTATTAATTAGTTTGCAACTGGGGCAAGGCACACACAGAAGGCAAGCAGTTCTCCAGATGCCAGAGGCTGCTGGGGCCAACAATGGGGAAGCTAGTAGGATGGATCATGCACCCACCCTGCATCTTGTGACTGTGGGAGGTTTTTTTTTTTTTTTTTTTTTTTTAAGATTTATTTATTGTGGCTGGCACTGAAGCTCACTAGGCTAATTCTCCGCCTGCAGCGCCAGCTCCCCAGGTTCTAGTCCCGGTTGGGGTGCCAGATTCTGTCCCAGTTGCTCCTCTTCCAGTCCAGCTCTCTGCTGTGGCCCGGGAGTGCAGTGGAGGATGGCCCAAGTGCTTGGGCCCTGCACCCGCCTGGGAAACCAGGAGGAAGCACCTGGCTCCTGGCTTTGGATCAGCGCAGCACGCTGGCCACAACCACCTGCCATAGCAGCCACTGGGGGTTGAACCAATGGAAAAAGGAAGACCTTCTTCTCTGTCTCTCTCTCTCTCTCACTGTCTAACTCTACCTGTCCAAAAAAAAAAAAAAAAAAAAGATTTACTTAACGTCAAACTTTCAAAAGTAAAACATAAGGGACCAGTTTGTGGTATGCAGTGCCAGCATCCCATTTGGGCAACAGTTCATGTCCCAACAGCTACACTTCCAATCCAGCTCCCTGCTAATATCCTGGGAAATGCAGCAGAAGAAGGCCCAAGTGTGCCTGAACCCCTGTTACCCACGTAAGACACCTGGAAGAAGCTCCTGGCACCTGGCTTTGACCTGCCTGGTACTAGGCATTGCAGCCATCTGGGGAGTAAACCAACAGACAAAAGATCGATTCTCTCTCTCTCTTTCTCTTTCCTTCTCTTTAACTCTGACTTACAAATAAATAAATCTCTTTAAAAAAAAAAAAAGAATATTCTAAAATTTGCAAAACAGCAGTTCACCTTTAAAGGAATTCCCATCAGACTGACAGATTTCTCAACAGAAACAAGTCAAGAGAGAATGGAGAAAGATGCACAATTTAATCTTTAGATCTTATAAAAGGGATGGTTAACATTTTCTGTAATAGCATAGCCAAATTAAGAGCTTAAATTATAATTTCATACCTAGATTTACTTCGCCATCAGAGAAGTAAACAGTAAACTGGGAAAACCTCCCTTTCAGACCAAACAAAGGGAAAGAAAGTTTTAAAGTAAGGACATAGCTTTCCTGACAGGCACTGCCTGCCTCAACATAAACCACTATATAACATGCCTGTAACTATAGACTTCTAGTTTAGGCCACCAAAAATTAGAGATGGGACTTGAGCACCCCCTTGACTTGCATCCTCTGGTCTGCTTTAACAAAAACTAGGAGGAAAAAGCTAGGCATCAGAAGCAATGTAAAGATAGGTGGCAGGCCTATTAAATGTAGCTCTACAGTGATCTGCCCTCAAGGAGACCCAACAGGCCAGTCCACTGCAGTGGCTTTCAATGTGGTAAGCCTGGTTTCAGCAGAAGTCAGCTTGTGAAGAGCCTTGGTAGCTCTGCCAGCCAAGAGTTGGATCACTGGAAATGGAACTGCCCTGGAGTCAAAGGATGTCCAGGTGAGAGCCACAGATCTTACTGGCTCTAAGTTGAAAAGCCCTTCACTCAGCCCAGCTTCCAAGGTGACCACTGCTGCTGAGAGGAGATGGCCAAATAGGGTCAGTAACATTCCAGGCAGAACTGTAAATTTCCTGTTAAAGATGCCACCTGCCTTTACCTAGCCAGCTCTCCTCCCAGGCCAGCTAGGTAATGGAAATCAACAGGGTGCCTTCCCAAGGAAGTTCACACCTCCCTCTGGGTGTACCCTATGTGAAGAGATAAATAAGTCTAAGCCTCATAATTCACAAGGCCTCAAAGCCCACCAGATTCTTATCAAGCCCCTTCTGTCAGGTTCTGTGTTGTCCAATGTGAAGTAATGCTATAACTAGTACTGAAACAGTATTTTATACTTTGTGTTTCTGTGTGGGTGCAAACTGATGAAATCTTTACTTAGTATATACTGAATCGATCTTCTGTATATAAAGATAATTAAAAACAAAAAAAAATATTGGTGTTACATTGGAAATTGCATAGAAAATTAATCAATTTAAAAATATATATATCATGTAGGATCTCTGTCCTTAATGTGCTATATATTGTGATTTAATACTATAACTTGTACTCCAACAGTATTTTTCACTTTGTGTTGCTATGTGAGGGCAAACTGTTGAAATCTTCACTTAATATATACTAAACTGATCTTCTGTGTATAAAGAGAATTGAAAATGAATCTTGATGTGAATGTAAGGGGAGAGGGAGTGGGAAAGGGGAGGGTTGCAGGTGGGAGGGAAGTTATGGGGGGGAAGCCATTGTAATCTATAAGCTGTATTTTGGAAATTTATATTCTTTAAATAAAAGTGTTATAAAAAAATGATACTTAAGGATGTACTATACACAAAAAGAGATAATCCATGCCATGAAAGAATGTGAAGGTATGAAAGCAGAAGAAAGCTTCCTAGTAAAATAAAAAGGATATTCAAAACAAACAATAGAAATAGTTATGTAAAAATGGCAGGATCAAGTCAGTACTTATCAATGATAACCTTGAATGTAAATGGACTAAAAAATACAGACTAGCTGAACAGTTTTTTCAAAAAAGACCCATCTATATGATGCATATAAGATATATACTTCACCAATAAAGCTATACACAGATTAAAGTGAAAGAACAGAAAAAGATATTCCAAGCAAATAGAAATCAAAAGTGACCAGGAGTTGCTATACTCATATCAAACAAAATAGACTTTAAGACAAAGACTGTTAATAGACAAAAAGAAGGTCACTATGCAATGATTAACAGATCAATTCAACAAGATGTGAATACAGTAAATGTATATGTACCCAATATAAGGGCACCCAGATGTATAAAACAAATGTTAATAGGTCTAAAAAGAGACATAAGTTCCATACAATAATAATGGAGTACTTCAACACCTCACTTTCATCAATGGACATATCAACCAAACAAAATAATCAACAAAAAAACAGAGCTGGGGCCAGCGCTGTGGTGCAGTGGGTTAACCTAGCCTGAAGTGAAGCACAGGCATCCCATATGGGTGCCGATCCAAGCCCTGGTTGCTCCACTTCCAATCCAGCTCTCTGCTATGGCCCGGGAAAGCAGTGGAAGATGGCCCAAGTCCTTGGGCCCCGCACCCATGTGGGAGACCGGGAGGAAGCTCCTGGCTTTGGATCAGCGCAACTCCAGCATTTGCTGCCAACTGAGGAGAGATCCATCGGATGGAAGATCTCTCTCTCTCTCTCTCTCTCTCTCTCTCTGTGTGTGTGTGTGTGTAACTCTGACTTTTGAATAAATAAATCAATCTTAAAAAAAAAGAAACAGAGCTGATCTACACTACAACCCAAATGGACACACAGCTACCGAATACACTTTGTTTTCATCAATACATAGAACATTCTCTAGCATAGACTACATATTAGGTCATAAAACAAGTCTCAGCGTTGGTGTTGTGGTATTATAGGTTAATCTGATGCCTGCGACATTGGCATTGCATATGAGCGCTGGTTTGAGTCCCAGCTACTCCACTTCCCATTCAGTTCCCTGCTCATGTGCCTGAGAGTGCAGCAGAACATGTCCAAGTACTTAGGACTCTGCAACCCACATGAGAGACCTGTATGGAGTTCTGGGCCTCTGGCTTCAGGCTGCCTCAGCCCTGGTCATTACAGCCATTTGGAGAGTAAACCAGTGGTTGGAATATCTCTGTCTCTCTCTTTCTCCCTCCCTCTCAAAAACTTCTTAAAAAAAAAAAAAAAATCAAGTATCAACAAATTAAAAAACAGTGAAATCATATCATGTATCATTTCTAATCATAATGGAATGAAGCTAGAAATTAACAACAAAAGAAACCTCCAGAAAACATACAAATACATGAAAACCGAACAACATGCTCCTGAATGAACAGTGGGTCATAGAAAAAATCAAAACGGAAATAAAATATTCCCTGATGGCCAGCGCCGTGGCTCACTAGGCTAATCCTCCGCCTTGCAGTGCCGGCACACTGGGTTCTAGTCCTGGTTGGGGCGCCGTATTCTGTCCCAGTTGCCCCTCATCCAGGCCAGCTCTCTGCTGTGGCCCGGGAGTGCAGTGGAGGATGGCCCAAGTGCTTGGGCCCTGCACCCCATGGGAGACCAGGAAAAGCACCTGGCACCTGGCTCCTGCCATCGGATGAGCGCGGTGTGCCGGCCGCAGTGTGCCGACCGCGGCGGCCATTGGAGGGTGAAGCAATGGCAAACAAAGACCTTTCTCTCTGTCTCTCTCTCTCACTGTCCACTCTGCCTGTCAAAAATTAAAAAAAAAAAAAATTCCTTGAAATGAATGAAAATGAAGGGTTGCAGCAAAAGTAGTGTTAAGAGGAAAGTTTACAGTAGTAAGTACCTATGAAAAAATTGGAAAGTTATCAAATAAATGATTCAACAAAGTATCTCAAGGATCTAGAAAAACAAGAATAAACCAAATCCAAAATGAGTATAAGAAATAATAAAAATTGGGGGCTGGCACCATGGCTCACTTGGTTAATCCTCTGCCTGCGGTGCCGGCACCCCACATGTGCGCTGGGTTCTAGTCCTGGTTGTTCCTCTTCCAGTCCAGTTCTCTGCTGTGGCCTGGGAGGACAGTGGAGGATGGCCCAAGTGCTTGGGCCCCTGCACACACATGGGAGACCAGGAAGAGGCACCTGGCTCCTGGCTTTGGATCAGCGCAGCGCCGGCCATGGCAACCATTTGGGGAGTGAACCAACGGAAGGAAAGCCTTTCTCTTTCTCATTGTCTATAACTCTGTCAATTAAATAAAAATAAAAAATAAAAAAAGAAATAAAAAAATTAAAGAATAGACAAAACAGAAATTAAAAAACTGTACAAATGAAATGGGCCAGTTTTTTTGAAAAAAATAAACAAAAATGATAAACTGACTCAACAAAACAAAAAAAGGAGAAACACCCAAATTAATAAAATCAAAAACAAAAAAGGCGATGTTACAACTAACATCACAAAAATGCAGAATCATTAAGAACTATTAAGAACAGCTAAATGTCAACAAATTGAAAAATCTATAAGAAATGGATGGATGCATGGACCTGGATACTAGACACAAATATTTTACCAAAATTGAGGCTTAAAGACATAGGAAACCTGAATAACCCAGACCAATAATCAAGACTGAGACTTAATAAGTAATGAAGAGCCTCCCAACAAAGACAAGACCAGGACTGGTGGCTTCAGTGTTGAATTCTACCAAACTTTTTTTTTTAAGGGAAAGAGTTTATTGAGGGAAACTCGAAGGACCGCAGGGAAGGGGTGAAGAAGGAAAAGAGGGAGAAGGAAAGTATAAGAGAGAGAGAGAGAGAGAGAGAGAAGGAGGGAGGGAGACGGAGAAAAAGAGAGAGCCACGTTTTCAGGAACAGGTACTTTTAAAACTTTGCTGGGGGCAGGCTGGGAAGTAGGAGCAGCAAATCCCATTAGGATGGGGTGGGGCTGACACTGGTGGTTGGGCCATGTGGCTACCTGACTTCCAGCAATGGTGGCGGGGTCCACAGCCTAGGATTCTACCAAACATTTAAGAACTAATAATTCTTACTATTCAAAACAACTGAAAGAAAGAGAATCCTTCCAAATTCTTTCTATAAGACCAGCATTACTCTAATTCCAAAACCAGAGAAAGGTACAACCAAAAAAGGTAACTATAAACCAATATTCCTAATGAATATATATGTAAAAATCTTCAACAAGACACTAGCAAATCGAATCCAACAACACATCAAAAAGATCACCCACCCAGATAAACCAGGATTTACCACAGGTATACAGAGATGGCTCAACATATACAAAACAATAAATACAATAAATCACATCAATAAAATGAAGGATAAAAGCCATATGATTATTTCAATAGATGCAGAGAATGGATCTGATCTAATACAATATCCTTTCATGATTAAAGCAACCTTAAAAATTTGAATATAGAAGGAACATACCTCAACACAATTAAGGCAATACATGACAAACCCACAGTCTGCATGATATTGAATGGGGAAGGCTGGAAGCATTTCCACTATGCTCTGGAACCAGACAAGGCTGTCCTTTCTCACCATTATTATTCAGTATAGTTCTGGAAGTTTTAACAAGAGTTATTAGACAAGAAAAAGAAATTGAAAGAATATGAAATGAACAGGAGGAAGTCAAATTACCCTTGTTTATAGATGACATGATCCTTTATTCATAAATAACTCCATCTGAGACTATCGTATAAGTCATAAGAAAATTAGGTAAAGTGTCAGGATATACAATCAACACACAAAAATCAATAGCATTCTTGGGGCTGGCACCATGATGTAGCAGGTCAAGCTGCCACGTGCAGTGCAAACATCCTGGATGGGTGCCAGTTCAAGTCCCAGCTGCTCCACTTCTGATCCAATTACCTGCTAGTGGACCTGGGAGGACAGGGGAGGATGGTCCAAATGTTTGGGTCCCTGCACCCATGGGGAGATCTATAGGAGGTTCCTGGCTCCTGTCTTCTGACTGGCCCAGCGCAAGAAATTGTGGCCACTTGGGAAGCGAATCACTGGGAAGAGGTCTTTCTCTCTCTCTGTGACTCTGCCTTTCAGGTAAATAAATCTTTTCTAAAAAATCAATAGCATTCTTATACACTCACAATACTCTGGCTGAGAAAGAACTTACAAGATCAGTCACATTCACAATAGCTACAAAAAAATTTAAATACTTTGGGATAAAGTTAAACAAGGAAGTAAAAAATCTCTACAATGAAAATTAGGAAACATTAATGAAAGAAACAGAAAACACACAAAAAATGGAAACATCTTCCATATTCATTGTTTAGAAGAGTTAACATCACTAAAAGGTCAATAGTACCCAAAGCAATTTACAAATTCAATGCAATCTCAATCAAAATACCAATGGCATTCTTCACAGTCCTAGAAGAAAATTCTAAAACTCATGTAGAGACACAATCTTAGACAAAAGACCCAGAATAGGCAACACAATCTTAAACAATAAAAACAAAGCCAGAAGCATCACAATACCAAATTTCAATATGTACTACAGGGTTAGAATGGCATAAAAACAGACATGTAGACTAATGGAACAGAATAGAAACTCCAGAAATTAACCCATGCATCTACAAAAAACTAATCTTTAACAAATAAGCTAAAATCATTTCCTGAGGGAAGGACAGTTATCTTGGATAATGCCCCAGAAGAACAAACAATAAAGCAAAAATGAACAAATAGAATTACATCAAGTTAAGAAGCTTCTACACAGCGAAGGAAATAATTAAGAAGGTGAAGAAGCAACTGACAGAATGGGAGAAAATATCTGCAAACTATGATAGACGAATAATCAGATAAAATATAAATGAATAAATAGATTATATAAGGAGCTCAAGAAGCTCAACAACAGTAAAACAAACAATCCAATTAGGAAATAACCAAAGGATATGAACAGGCATCTTTCAAGGGATGAAATACAAATGACCAATAGACACAGGAGAAAATGCTCAGGATCAGTAGCCATCAGGGAAAAGCAAATAAAAACCGCCACAAGATTTCACCTCACCCCAGTTAGAATGGCTATTATTCTTTTTTTTTTTTTTAGATTTTTATTTATTTATTTGACAGGTAAAATTACAGACACTGAGAGAGAGACAAAAAGGTCTTCCTTCCATTGGTTCACTCCCCAAATGGCCGCTACGGCTGGCGCTGCACTGATCCGAGGCCAGGAGCCAGATGCTTCCTCCTGGTCTCCCATGTGGGTTCAGGACCCAAGCACTTGGGCCATCCTCCACTGCCTTCCCAGGCCACAGCAGAGAGCTGGAATGGAAGAGGAGCAACCTGCACCCATATAGGATGCCAGCGCTGCAGGCGGAAGATTAACCAAGTGAGCCACAACACCGGCCCTAGAATGACCATTATTCAAAAATTAAAAAATAACAAATGCTGGCAAGCATGTGAACACAAAGGTACCCTAATACACTGTTGGTGAGAATGCAAACTGGACAACCAATATGGAAAACAGTACAAAGATTCCTCAGAAAACTATGACCCAGGTATCCCACTCTTTGGACTATTACCAAAGGAAATTAAATCAGCACATGAAAGAATTATCTGCACTTCCACATCTATTATAGCAGCTCAATTCATAACAACTAAGATCTGGAATCAACCTAGATATCAATCAATTTATGACCGGTAAAGAAAAGGTGGTATATACACATAATGTAATACTATTCAGCCATAAGAAAGAATGACATCTGGAACAAAATGGATACAACTGGAGATTATGCAAAGTGAAATAAGCCAGACCCAAAAAGACAAATAGCACCATTTTCTCTTATTTGTGGCAATAAACAGAGAATATAAAAATTGTGTGTATGGTATACCATTCAGTATAGTTATAAATATTGCTTCACTGAATCATAATATATAAATAACAATATACCCTTCTCTCCCACGGGAAGAGCAGGGCAGGGCAGGGCAAGGGCAAGGGCAGGAAAGAAAAGGAAAATAGTTGAGTACTCTCAGAGTACTAGTAATGTGCTGGTCTTCATTTGAATGCTGATTTTGAGTCATCAGAGGACCAAAAACTTATTTATTTATACACTTGGGTGCATTTCTTGGTATGTATACTGTATTTCAATGTTTTTTTAGAAAAAATATTCATGATATTCTATTTCTTCATCTGTATAGTTGGAACAAAAGCATTCATTTTATTATTCTTCAAGATTTATTTATTTATTTGAGAGGGAGAGTTACAGAAAGATGGAGAGACAGAAAGAAAGGTCTTCGATTTGCTGGTTCACTCCCCAAATGGCAGCAATCACCAGAGCTGGGCCAATCTACAGCTTTCCAAGGCCATAAGCAGAGGGCTGAATCAGAAGAGGGGCAGCCGGGATGTGAACCAGAAACCATACAGGATGCCAGCACTGCAGGTGGAGGCTTAACCTACTGTGCCACAGCACCAGTCCTACTATCATTCTTTAAACTTTCACATTTATTTTGTACACCTGTCTGTATATGTGATGCAGGACTACTACAAATGGTTGTAGAGGCTTCTTGCTGTACAAAATACCTCACTGAGAAGGATAGTAGGGGCTATCACCAGCCCAAGGACATTTGCCAGAACGTTTATGCTGACAGATAAGGTTGTTTTGGCTCCCACCCCCGAAGGGGTACCTTTTCACTGTCATTGGGTTGCCAAGTATGTCCCCTTAGTGACATATCCATCCAGCTATGGCAAGTTGTGCAAATTGACACCGTTCTTTCTTTTTAAAGTAGTGCTTCTCAAGCTTTTACGTGAAAACACATGCCTATGGATCTTATTAAAAGGAAGATCCTGATTTAGAAAAGCTGTGAGAAAGATTACCTATCACATTTCTAACATTTCTGTCAGTGACAACAACGTGGCTGGTCCACAGACCACACCACATTCACAAGAACTTATAGTTTTGTTTCACTTTCTCCCCTAATTAGAATACAGGGGGTTGGCATTTGATGCAGTAATTGTTTCAAGTAATGGGGCTCCTGCCACCCATTGGGGAGACCTGCACTGTATCCCCAGATCTGGCCTAGGCCCCACCCTGGCTGTGGGCATTTGAGGAGTAAACCAGCAGATGGGCACTGCTTGTCTCTGTTTCTCAAATAGATAAAGAATAAATTTTTAAAAATATAAAGGTAAGGGACAGGTACTGTGGCAAAGCAGGTAAAGATACTGCCTGCAGTGCCAGCATCCCATATGGGTGCTGGTTAGAGTCCCAGCTACTCCACTTCCAATCTGGCTCTCTGCTATGGCCTGGGAAAGCAGTGAAAGATGACCCAAGTCCTTGAGCCCCTGCACTCACATGGGAGACCCAGAAGAAGTTCCTAGTTCCCTAGTTCCTGACTTTGGATGCAGCCATTTGGGGAGTGAACAGCAGGAGTTGCCATTGGTTCACCCTCCAATGGCCGCCAAGGCCGGCACACCACGCTGATCCGAAGCCAGGAGCCAGGTGCTTCTCCTGGTCTCCCATGGGGTGCAGGGCCCAAGCACTTGGGCCATCCTCCACTGCACTCCCGGGCCACAGCAGAGAGCTGACCTAGAAGAGGGGCAACCGGGACAGAATCTGGCGCCCAGACCAGGACTAGAACCTGGTGTGCCGGTGCCACTAGGCAGAGGATTAGCCTAGTGAGCCGCGGCGCCGGCCTCAATTAACTTTATACACAGAAGATTAACTCTATACTAAGAGTTCAACAAACAGTATGAAAAGAAACTATTCCTCAATAGTTTTTTGATTTCTCTTTTGATTTCTTCTATGACCCACAGTTCATACAGGAACATGTTGTTCAATCTCCATGTGTTTGCGTATGTTCTAGAGACTCTTGAGTTGTTGATTTCCAGCTTCATTCCACTGTGGTCAGAGAAGATGTATGCTATGATTTTGATTTTTTTCATTTGCTGAGACTTGCTTTATGGACTGGCCTGTGGTCTACCCCAGAGAAAGTTCCATGCACTGGTGAGAATGTGTTTCCTACAACTGCAGGATGAAAAGTTCTGTAGATAACTGTTAGGTCCATTTGGTCTATAGTGTTGAATAACTATTGTTTCCTTGATGATTTTCTGTCTGGTTGATCTGTCCATTGCTGAAAGTGGGGTTTTGAAGTCCTCTGTTACTAATCTGCTCTGTTGGCATTGTCTCACTTACTTCCTCTCCTCAAAGGAGATCAATGCCTGGGCACTAGCCCCAGTGGATACAATTTTCATCCATTCTGCCACAAGAACCACACAAAAGATACCATGCAGTCCTTGGTGTGAATCACTAGGTAATCAAAGTGTGTGGAGCCACTCAAAGTGACTACCCAAAGACCCAGCCACACCCTGCATCCTCCCATGCAGCTGCAGTGTTTTCACAATGCCAGCACACAAGGCTCCCACAGTTACGAGCACCCAGTCTCGTGTCAATTCTCCCAGCCAGACTCAGGCATCTCCTCTCCACTGGTTGCTGGGTGCACGAACTGGCATAGCTGTTGCATTATGTCCAAAATGGTGCCTGTCCCCTCTCAGCTAGCCACGAGATGCTGACACCAGATGGTTGGGGGAGAGAGAAATGTGTCTCCCTTTTTTTCCTCTAGGGTGGCACAGGGCTCCAAGCCAGATTCACACCAGGCTCTTCCCTCAGCTTTATTGCCAGTGGCTTGAGCTGCTGCAAAGCTGGTGCTGAGGCTTCTGGGGTCCTGAGCTGCACACCTCCACATCCTTCCTGTAGATCCACAGTGTCCTTTCAATTTGCGTGGAGTTTCCTCTGCCGTTTTCTCCCTATCTCTTCCCTGAGATAGAACTTTCTCCATGTTTTTTTTTACTCTTTCCCTAGATTAGAGCAGTAGGTTCCCTCCCTATTTTGCCATCTTGTTCAGTCACTTGTACAAGTGATTTATTCTATGGGGTCCCCATTACCTTGATAAAACTAGGCAAGGATCAAGAAGGAAGGGAAGGGGAAGGGGAAGGAAGGGGAAGGAAGGGGAAGGGGAAGGGGAAGAGGGAGGGGAGGGGAGGGGAGGGGAGAGGAGGGGAGAGGAGGGGAGGGGAGGGGAGGGGAGGAGAGGGGAGGAGAGGGGAGGGGAGGAAGGGAGGAAGGGAGGAAGGGAGGAAGGGAGGAAGGGAGGAAGGGAGGAAGGGAGAAAAGAGGAAGGGAGAAAAGAGGAAGGGAGAAAAGAGAAAGGGAGGAAGGAATCTAGCTAGCTACAGGCCAAATATCCTTGATAAACTCAGATGCAAAAATCTTTAGCAAAATACTAGCATCAAATCCAACAGCATGATCCTTCAGATTACTCACCATGAACAAGTAGAACCCATCCCAGGGATGCAAGGATGGTTCAATATACACAAATCAATAAACATGATAGACCACATACCAAATGAAGGACAAAAATCATATGACTATCTCAATAAACACAAAAAAAATTATAAAATTCAACAGCTTTTCCTGATAAAAAATTCTGAACAAACTAGATGTGAAAGGAACACCTCACAACACCTCACAACACAATAAAGGCCATATATAACAAGTCAACTTTTAATATCAAATTGGATAAGGAAAGCTGAAGGCTTTCTAAGACTTGGAACAAGAAAAGGATGCCCACTGTCACCACCTTTATTCATCACAGTATTGTAGTCCTAGCCAGAACAATTAGGCAAAAAAGAGGCAAAGGGCAAGGCCAGTGTTGTAGCATAGAGGGTAAGCCACTGCCTGCAATGCCGGTATTCTAAATGGGTGACGGTTCATGTCCTGGCTCCTCCATTTCAGATCCAGTTCCCTGATAATGGCCTGGACAAAGCCACCCATGTGGAAGACCTGTAAAGAAGCTCCTGGCTCCTCGCTGCAGCCAGATGGGGAGTGAACCAGCAGATGGAAGATCTCTCCCCACCTCCATCTGTCAGTCTTTACCCCTCTCTGTGTAACTCTTCTCAAATAAATAAAAAAGAAACAAAAGGCATCAAAATCAGAAAGGAGAAGTCAAACGGTTGCTGTTTGCTGATGACAGGACCCTATGTGTAAAAAACCTCTGGGGCTGGCGCTGTGGCATAGTGGGTAAAGCCACCGCCTATAGTGCCCACATCCCACATGGTCACCAGTTCAAGACCTGGCTACTCCATTTCCGATACAGCTCTCTGCTGTGGCCTGGGAAAGCACTAGAAGATGGCCCAAAGCCTCGGGCCCCTGCACACGCATGGGAGACCTGGAAGAGGCTCCTGGCTCCTGGCTTCTGAATGGCGCAGCTCTGGCCGTTGCGGCCGTATGAGGAGTGAACCATAGGATGGAAGACCTCTCTCTCTCTCTTTCACTCTCTCTCTCTCTCCCTCCCTCCTTCCCTCCCTTTCCTTCTCTCTCTGTGTGTAACTGTAACTTTCAAGTACAATAAATATATCTTTTTTATAGGAAACTTTTATTTAATAAATATAAATTTCGAAAGTAGAACTTTTGCATTTTAGCCATTCTTTCTCCCATAACCACCCTCCCACTCACAAATCATCCCATCTTCTACTCCTTGATGAGGTGGAGGTTGTGAATGATTTTAAAAATATAGGGGATTGAGTAATTTTTGAGGAGGATGAAGTAGGTTTAATTCGAGAAGACTCTATAGGGGTAGCGGTATTGTATAGCTATGGGAGTTGATTAATGGTTGTTGCTGGTTGATCTTTGTTTGTGAGCATTTTTATTGTTATTGAAATTACTCATGGGGGCTAATCTAAAATAAACAGTGCTAAGAGCAGAGAGATCAGGAAGGATAAAGAGTAGAATCTGATGAGGCCTTTTTGTGTAGATACGGAGTTGAAACTTGAATGTCTGAGATATTTTTTGCTTTTTCAGTTCATGATAAGTCTGAGTAGTGTAGCTACGTTTTGACTTGCTGAAAGATTTAGGTAAGGTAAAAGCTCCCATTCCATTCACATCAAGATTCATTTTCAATTATCTTTATATACAGAAGATCAATTTAGTATATATTAAGTAAAGATATCAACAGTTTGCACCCACACAGAAACACAAAATGTAAAGTACTGTTTGAAGACTAGTTTTACCGTTAACTCTCATAGTACAACACATTAAAGACAGAGGTCCTACATAGGGAGCAACTGCACAAGGACTCCTGTTATTGATTTAACAATTGACACTCTTATTTATGATGTCAGTGATCACCCGAGGCTCTTGTCATGAGCTGCCAAGGCTATGGAAGCCTCTTGAGTTCACAAACTCCGACCTTAAAATAAATAAATCTTAAAAAAGAAAAAAGGGGCCGGCGCCGTGGTACAGTCGGTTAATGCTCTGGCCAGAAGCGCCGGCATCCCATATGGGCACCAGTTCAAGATCCGGCTGCTCCACTTTCCATCCTGCTCTCTGTTATGGCCTGGGAAAGCAGCAGAAGATGGCCCAAGTCCTTGGGCCCCTGCACCCGTGTGGGAGACCCAGAAGAAGCTCCAGGCTCGGGGCTTTGGATCGGCACAGCCCTGGCCATTGTGGTCAATTGGGGAGTGAACCATTGGATGGAAGATCTCTCTCTCTCTCTCTCTCTCTCTCTCTCTCTCTCAGAACACATCAAAAGGCTGTTAGAACAAACAAGTCCAATAAAGTTGCAAGATAAAGTTAACATACAAAAATCAGTAGTGTTATTGTACACCATAGCAAATCATCTAAAAAAGAAATCAAGAAAACAACTCCTTTATTGATCATTACCAAAAGAGTGAAGGAATAAAAAATTCTGAAATCTGCCCCTTTAATATTAAAAACCGCTTCACTTGCTTTCCTTTCACTCCTTTTGTTATGCTGTCTCCTATTCACCGTTCACTCCTTTTGTTATGCTTTCTCTAAACAAAGAACTTTAGCCGGACCCTACACTGTTCTTTCCATACCCTGTTTTGCTTAGTTAATGGCTCGTACCTGTTTTGTGTCACAAAGGAGTCAAAACACAGACCTGTAACTTTCTTTGTGTAAGCCTTGTGACGTAAATTCCCACCACGTCCCTAGACTGCTCTCATGACCTAAGTGACCCTCCCCTTAACACTTGTTAGGTGATAGAAAGCCCCTTAATCCTCCCCTTATCACTTGTTATCTTACTCTATGTGCCTGGTACTAGATGCACTCATAAAACAACTGTCTTGACTTGTACTGATTGTTAGCTCTGTAAATCTTGTCAAACTGTAACGTAAATTACCTCAATGTATAAAAACCCCGACCATTTACTCTTCAGGGCTGCCTGTTCTTGGACAAACGGGGGCCCCAGCATGCTGGTTTAATAAACTACCCCTTTGCACTATTGCATGAGAGTGGTTTCTTGGAGACAGTCTTTTGGGCAGCCCTTCTCGGACTCTAACAAGAGTAAATAAAACACCCAGGAATAAACTGAATCTGAAGAGGACATAAAGAAATGGAACAGACAAAGGAATGAATGGAAAGACATCCCCTGCTCATGAAATGGAACAATCAATATGCTAAACTGTGCCTACTACCCAAACTGATTTAGAGACTCAATGCAACACATACCAGAAATACCAGTGGCATTTTTCACAGCATCAGAAAAAAAATACTATTAAAGGGGCCCGGCATTGTGGCACAGTAGGCTAAGCCTCTGTCTGCAGCACCAGCATCCCATATGGGTGCCGGTTCGTATTCCAGCTGCTCTTCTGATGCAGCTCTCTGCTATGGCGTGGGAAAGCAGTAGATGTCCCAAGGGCTTGGGTCCTTGCACCCATGTGGGAAACCTGGAAGAAGCTCCTGACTCCTGGCTTCAGATCAGCACAGCTCCTGCTGTTGCAGCCATTTGGGAAAGGAACCACTTGGTGGAAGACCTTTCTATCTGTCTCTCCTTCTGTAACTCTCAAATAAATAAATAAATAAATCTTTAAAAAAAAATACTATTAAAATTTTTATGAAACCATAAAAGACTCCCAAATAGCCAAAACAATCTTGAGCAAAAAGAATACCTGACTTTGAAATACATTATAAAAGTACCATAATTAAAACAGTATGGTATCAGCATAAAACAAATCCACAGACTGATGTAACAGAACAGAGATCCTAGAAACAGACCCACAACTGTAGCCTAGTGATCTTTGACAAAGATGCTAAGAACATGTATTAGGAAAGGCAATCTTTTTGTTAGGCAGGAAGTCAGTTATGAGCTTATGTGTGTGTGACATAAAGGCCTAAGGAGAAGACATCTATGTCCAGCATAGGCATCTGCATCTAAGAGTCGTCCTGACAATGTTTCAGGGGCAGCCTGGCCTTCGCATCCTGCCCTGCCCCCTTCTACCTAATAACCTGCCAGGTGGGGGGTCCCCGCCCCTTCTGCCTGACAAACCTTCCACAATCTCCCAGATGTAGCCCAGTATCTTCACTTCAAACACCCAGCTCCGGATCCCTGATTCTCCAGGGTGTCTTGCTCACCCTTCCACTAAACTCAGGATGGTGCCAGCTAGGCTTCCACCTGTCTGATACCTTCAGGGGAAAACTCAGATAGAAGTTTTTCTATTTACATCCAAAAAGCCCTTTGTTCCAAGAGGAACAGAGGTGGGGGAAGCAAGACCCATGTCCTTAAAAACCCTTGGCCTCAACAGGACTGCGCACTCAGCCCTCTGCCTCTCTGCTGAGCAGACCGACCGCCTGGTCTGGCCAGGTGTACTCTCTCCACTCAACCATGTAACCTAGCTCCCCACCCCACCCCCACCCCCAAGTCCAAGCAATAGCACTCTCTCCCAGGTCCTGTCTGGAGAGGTGCCCATCTGTCCTTACGGATGTCCCTTCCCTAATAAACCTTGCTATTTTACCTCCCACTACTCTCTGTCTCACGCCTGAATTCTTTCTTGCGCAAAGACAAGAACCCTGCAATTTCTCCGGTAACATTTTCAATAAATGGTACTGGGATAATTGGGTATCTACATGCAGAAGAATGAAACTAGAACTGTATCTCCCCCCGTGTACAAAAATCATCTCAAAATGGGTTAATGACCTAAATGTAAGATCCAAAACTTTTAAACTATTAAACAAAAACAATGGAGAAACACTTCAGGACACCAGAATGGGCAGTGTTTTTTTTTTCCCCCAACCAGAGCCCAAAAGCAAAAACAGACAAATGGGATTGCTTCAAACTAAAGAGCTTCTGTACAACCAAGGAAACAATCAGCAGAGTAAAGAGACAACTTACAGAATGGGAGAAAATATTTGCAAGCTCTATGTATCTGACAGAATATCCAGAATATATAAGGAATTCAACAGCAAAAAACAAAAAAAAATCTAATTTAAAAATGGTCACTAGACCTAAACAGACATTTCTCACAGAAAGACACACAAATGGTCAACAAGTACATGAAAAAATGCTCAACATCTCTAATCATTAGGGAAATGTGAATCAATGCATTCATCAATACAATCTCATCAATACAAAGATCTAATTTCACTCCAGTTAGACAATCATCAAAAAGACAAAAGGTGAAAAGTGCTGGTGAAAATTTATCTACATGAATGTAAATTAGTACAGCCACTGTGGAAAACAGTATGGAGATTCCTCAAAAAACTAAAAACAGGGGGCAAGCATTTGGTACAGCAGTTGAGACACCCACATCTCCTATCAGAGTGCCTCGGCTGGAGTCCTGGGCCCACTTCCAATTCCGGTTTCCTGCTAAGGCAGACAGGAGTCAGCCAAATGACAGCATTAGTACCTTGGACACTACCACCCATGAGAAGACCCAGACTGACTTCCAGTCTTCCGGCTTTGGCCTGTCCCTGCTGTTATAGATGTCTAGCTCTGTTTCTTTTTCCCTTTGCCTTTCTCTCTTTCACTCCTCTTTCTCCCCATCTCTTTGCCTCAAATAAACAGAAAAGATACATAAATAAGAATAACTGCTATAAAAGACCCCTCAACAGCATTCCACACGATCCAAGAGGGGTAACAGGAGGCAAGTTGACAAGCAAGCAGCTACCTACCCTGAAAACAACCTTTAGGAAATGAAATACAAAAGTCAATTCAAATGAATTTTAACAGCAGGAAAGGCCAGAGCACAAGAAACCATTTAGGGAAGACTGGCAAAATGTTCAGAAAGGGGTTCTGGGCAATAAAATGGCAATGTCCTGGGATCAACCCAGAGGGCAGAGAGAGGTAGAGCCAACAACCAACCCTCTCAAGGAACACCAAAGCTTACAAAAGAACAGGAGCAATCTTTTTGCCCCAGAAAAAAAAAAAAAGGAAAAAACAAAGATTTCAAAAACTGTTACTGAAATAGGATAACAATAGATTAAGAAAATGATTTACAAGAGCAATAAAAATCTCTTGAACACACTCATACAATATTCTAGAAAACATAAGGAATGAAGAAGAATGCCATACCTTTCCCCTTCGTCCATTTCCTCCATCTTGATCTTCCCACTGCCAGTCCACTCCTCGTACCACTCTGGCACCTGCAAAGATTCCTCTTGCTGTAATCTTCTTAGATTTTCTACGAGACTCTAACAAGACCCTAGAAGTAAAATTATTTCAAATTTATATCAAAATGGGAACTAATTTATCCTTAAAAACAAATCATAAAAAGATTGTTTCCAAAGTAGAAAAGATTCTTCTTTGTTCTAGTTAATACCAAAATAGCACAATACAGGAACACCTTTTACTTTCCACAGGCAAAGATGATGATAATAGCAATTGTAATAATGATGACAATAATCTTTGAGCTTTTATTATATGTGAAAGCACACAGTTGTAGCATGTGCAACACTCTTGAATAAAAAGGTACAAAGGAGGAGACTGAGTCTCAAACAAGTTAAGTAATCTGCCCAAGGTCACAGAAGTCAAAAAGTAATGAAATCATTACATAAACCAAATCTAACCTCTTCATATAACAATTCTCTTCACTATTTTAGAGGTGGCAAACTCAAATCCTTGCAGCTGCCAGTCAAGTAATATCAATCAGGGCCTATGAAAGAAAGCCCTACAATGACAAATAGCCAATAGCACTTGTCCTCAGGTTTAGAAGACAAGAGGTAGTAGGAGGGATTTTAGTCAACTCAACAGCATATTCTGTTCAGAGACTGCCAAGTGTTTTTCTGCTTCAGTCAACTGCCAAGAAAAATTAAGCCCAGCATTGGGAATCTTCTAAGTGCATATGCATTTTCAAAATCCATGAACTTTTTTGTGTATGTAGAATTACCTGATTGCTTTAGTTAGCAAAAAAGGGGTCCATGAGCTAACAATTATTCAAAAATTTAGAGGGGGTCAAGCATTGTGGTATAGGTGGTAAAGCTGCCACCGGCAGCACGTGCATCCCAACTGGGTGCCAGTTCGAGTCCCAGCTGCTCCACTTCCAATACAGCTCCTTGCTAATGTGCCTGAGAAACCAGCAGGGGTCAGCCCAAGTTTTTAGGCCCCTGCACCCCTGTGGGAGACTGGGAAGAAGCTCCTGGCTCCTAGCTTCAGCCTGGCCTAACCCTGGCCATTGTGGCCACTTGGGGAGTGACCCACTGGATGGAAGACCTCTCTGTCTCTCCCTCTCTCTGTAACTCCACCTTTCAAATAAGTAAAAAAAAAAAAAAAAATTTAAAAGTTTAGAGTACTATATGTAAGCCAGTAAAGTCTGTTTGTAAGGCACGAAATTAACCTATATTACAGTTTCTCCAAAGTACAGATTACAGATCTTGAAAAAGATTTCAACTATTTCAGGCATCTACTTCTTACTTGTATAAGACAAGAGCAGGGAACCTTTTTTCTGCCAAGGGCCATTTGGAAATTTATAGTATCATTCACATGTCATACAAAATTATCAACTTAAAAATTAGCTACAACAGATTTATTAAACTTCAAGTCCCACCTGGGCAGGGGCAGACCAAATGATTTCACAGGCCTTATATGGCCTGTGGGCCAGACACACTTCCCACCACTGTTGTACACCCTCCTCATTCACATACTCAGAAAGGTTTCAGGATGGGTTGAGGTAGGGGGATCACAGGTATGTGGCACAGCAGTTAAACAGCCACTTGGGACACCATCACCTATATCAGACTGCAAGGTTTGAGTCCACTAAATAGATCCTACTAATATGCACCTTGGGAGGCAGCAAGTGATAGCTTGAGTAGTTGGGTCCCTGCCATCCACATGGGAGATCCAAATGGGATACTTGGTTCCTGGCTTTGGTGGGCATTGGAGCAGACTGGAAAACTTTCTGCCTTTCAACCAAAATATTTTTTAATTTTTCCTATATATTTTTCTTTAAATATTTATTCATTTATTTGAAAGGCAGAGTTTTAGAGAGGCAAAGGGAGAAAATAAGGTCCTCCATCTGCTGGTTCACTCCCAAAATGGCCACAATGGCCAGAGCTGGGTTGATCCAATGCCAGGAGCCAGAAGTTTCTTCCAGGTCCCCTACATGGGTGCAGAAGCCCAAGACTCTCAGGCATAGCACAGAGCCAGACCAGAAGTGGAGCAGCCAGGACTTGAACCAGAGCCCATATGGGATGTTGGCACGGCAGGCAGCAGCCCCACCCACTACACCACAGTGGTGGCCCCAATAAATTTTTTTTAAAGAGGTTTGGGGTTTTGGGGGTTTTTTAACTTTATCTCATTGTTCTATTAATTTTCTTTTTTTAAAAAAGATTTATTTACTTGAAAGGCAGAATTACAGAGAGGCAGAGGCAGAGAGATATACGAGAGAGAAAGAGAGGTCTTCCACCAGCTGGTTCACTCCCCAGATGGCCCCAATGGCTGCAGCTGAGATGATCCAAAGCCAGGAGCCAGAGGCTTCTTCTAGTTCTCGCACATGGGTGCAGGGGCCCAAGGACTTGAGCCATCTTCCACTGCTTTCCCAGGCCATAGCAGAGAGCTGGATTGGAAGTGAAGCAGCCAGGACTTGAACCAGCGCCCATACGGGATGCCAGCACTGCAGACAGCAGCTCTACCTGCTACGCCATAGTGCCAGTCCCATATTAACTTTCCTAAAACTTTATATATTATTTGAAAGGCAGAGTTACAGAGAGAGAGAGAGAGAGAGAGAATCTTCTATCCTCTATTCATTTTTAAAATGCTTTTAATATTCCTTAACTTTACAACAAGCAAAGGAAAAAATCAAGTAACTTGAGCTTACCATTGTGGCACAGAGGATTATGCTGCTGCTCAGGACACCCAAATCCCACACTAAATGCTGATTCGAGTCCCACCTACTGTGCTTCTGATCCAGCTTCCTGCTAAAGAATCCTACGAGGCAGCAGGTGATGGGTCAAGTACTTGGGCCATTACCATCCACATGAGAGATCAGATGGAGTTCCAGACTCCTGGTTTCAGCTTGGCCCAGCCCTGGCTATTGTAGGCATTTACAAAATGAACCAAAGGATGGAAGGTTTCTCTCTCTGTCTCTCTTTCTCTCTCCCTCCTCTGTCACTCTGCCTTTAAGTAGACGAAAATAAACATTTTAAAATAAATAACTTGCTTAAAATAATATAGTTAATAAATGGCAGGACCATGATTTGCATTGAACAACCTGATTTCAAAATCTATTTATTCCTACTTCTACTTATCTCCCTAAGACTGGTGGCATTCTTGCACCTATACATATTGACACAAGAGGATGCCATCACCTAAAACTTTGCAGCTCTTTTACAATACTCCTCTCTCATTGTTCCTAAAATAGTTAATACCTAGCACTGCCACAGCATAAAACATCATATGATGACCCCTACTGACCAATTATTTGCTTTTAGTTGTGGACACCTTAAAAAATACTGCATGTCGGGGCCTACACTGTAGCACAGTGGGTTAAAGCCCTGGCCTGAAGCGCCGGCATCCCATATGGGCGCTGGTTCTAGTCCCGGCTGCTCCACTTCTGACCCAGCTCTCTGCTATGGCCTGGGAAAGCAGCAGAAGAAAGCCCAAGTCTTTGGGCCCCTGCACCCATGTGGGAGACCTGGAAGAAGCTCCTGGCTCCTGGCTTCAGATCAGTGCAGCTCCAGCCGTTGTGGTCAATTGGGGAGTGAACCATTGGATGGAAGACCTCTCTCTCTTTCTCTCTCTCTCTCTCTCTCTGCCTCTCCTCTCTCTGTGTAACTCTGACTTTGAAATAAATAAATCAATCTTTTAAAAAAAGAATACTGCATGTCTATTTATCTTCAAATCTCCACAAATATAGCAGCTGTCCTGTAGTCTTAATAAACACCTACTGACTCAATCAATGGGCTCTCATGTTCAACTAGTAGCAATTCACAGAACAGAAAGCACAGTGAAAAGAAAACAATCAGCCTCTCTTGGGCTGCCCTAACATTTCGCAATGTCAAGTATCTAAGCCAGAGAAAGAACAGATCGTATTACCTCGGAAAATTCATACAGTTCCATCTTCACACAGCTCTTATCTCACTCTACTAGAGGCTCAGTCCATTTCTAGCTTATTATCAGCTACTTCCTAATACTAAACCACTTGTCATAGGTAATTTCCTAATCCTATTTTTATGGCTAAGTAGTATCAAACTTGAGCACAAACACAGAAGAGAAATTTGTTTCACCTACCGCTCACTTCCTGGAGTAGTAATTCTATAAAAGCGATGCCTTAAATGATGTTTATCTCCATGATAACAAACTGTGCACAAATCATAATTTGTACATTCTGCACATTTCCATCTAATGCCAATGATTGGTTGCTGGCGGCAAGTATCACACATGGTTCCATCATGCTTGATGCCTATTAAAATACAGATATGTGCTTACATTAATTACATATATTATTTATTTGAATATTACTCTGGGGGTGGGGATAAGGAATAAGAACAAAGCATTTTGTAAAATATTTTAATAAAGAGGGAAAAACATTTCAAATATACCACATAATGTTTCAAAATAACAGATCTGGAACATATTAATCAAAATTATAAACTCAACCTTTTCTCTCCCCTCTTTTTTCATTAGTAAGAATACAGCTCAGTAGCACTCTATCTGCTCTCACCCACAAACTGAAATTCAGGTTCAACGCACATGTAGCTGATTTACCACCATGTAGCTGATTCAGACTGCAAAAACTCAGGAATCTTTGGAAGAATTTCAATCTATTTTCCAGGTAAACAATAACTTTAAAATAAAGGTCAATTTTATCCTCATGGCCTCAGGCAACATTAACTTAAGCATTTACCCCTAGATATTGAAAACTTTCCCATAAACAATAAATGTTAGAAAATGATTAGCAAGCACATTTTCCTAAAGGAAAATAATACACTATGATGTGGGTTTTCCCCCTTACAGACTAAGTAATAATAAAATTGAGTAATAATAAAATTGAGAATAAACACTCGGTAAGATGACCTCTTTTAAAAACACTTACACAGAAGATGGCACAAGTCCTTGGGCCCCTGCACCCATGTGGGAGATCCATAAGAAGCTCCTGGCCCCTGGCCTCTGATTGGCACAGCTCCAGCCGTTGCAGCCAACTGGGGAGTGAACCAACGGATGAAAAACCTAACTCTCTCTGCCTCTCTTCTCTTTGTGTAACTCTGACTTTCAAATAAATAAATAAATCTTTAAAAATAAATAAAATAAAAACGCTTACATACATGGATGAGACAGATGTTAGAACTATAAAAATACCACTATAAAGTATGAAAATAACTTTTAAGGTAATAGGATTGATTGTAATGCTCCTTCACTATTCTGTCATATTCATATACCTTATTACATACATTAAAGCTAAGATATTTTAAAATAACGTGTGGCTTATGAATATCAGTGTCACTGCTTTGTAAACATATCCTGGATGGTCAAGCTGAATGCTAACATACAAACAAGAGCTATATTATACATATAAGAGCGACATTCTCCTGGATTCAAATGATTCCATCATGATTCTGTTATGATTATGATTTGTGCCCTTGAAAACGTCATTTTAGGGGCCAGCGTTGTGGTGCAGTGGATTAAAGACAGCCTGGAGTGATGGCATCCCACTTGGGTACCAGTTCAAGTCCTGACTGCTCCACTTCCAATCCAGCTCCCTGCTAATGAGCCTGGTAAAGCAGTAGAGGATGGCCCAAGTGCTTGGGCCCCTGTACCCATGTGGGAGACTTAGAAGCTCCTG
This sequence comes from Sylvilagus floridanus, assembly GCA_949820135.1. NCBI lineage: Eukaryota > Metazoa > Chordata > Mammalia > Lagomorpha > Leporidae > Sylvilagus > Sylvilagus floridanus. The sequence continues at coordinate 71,989,074 of OX463226.1, read as the reverse complement.
GCTCCTGGCTTCAGCCTGGGCCAGCCCCAGTTGATGTGGCCACTTGGGAAGTGAACCAGTAGATGGAAGACCTCTCTCTCTCTCTTTACCTTTCAAATAAATAAAATAAAGTCTTTTTTTTTTTAAAAAAAAGGTCATTTTAACTTAAGTACTTAGATATATAATACTACAAATATAAATAATATTAAAATAAATTAATTTTAAAAGCAAGGAACCCTTTTCACTCATTTCAATCTCAGTCCACTTTGGAAAAGGCAGTATGCAGAGCCGGCACTGTAGCACAGCAGGTTAAATCATCACCACCTGCAATGCTGGCATCCCATATAGGTACTGGTTTGTGTCCCACCTGCTCAACTTCCCATCTAGCTCTCTGATAACGCACCTGGGAAAGTAGCATAAATGGCCCAAGTATTTGGGTCCCTGTACCCTTATGGGAGACCCAGAAGAAGCTCCTGGTTTCAGCCTGGCCCAGCCCTGGCTGTTGAGGCCATTTGGGGAGTGAACCAGCAGATGGAAGACCTTTCTATATCTCCCCCCCTCTCTCTCTGTAACTCTGCCTAAATAGATCTTAAAAGGAAAAAGAAAGAAAAAAAAAAAAAGGCGATCTGTTCTTTAGGTTAGGCAAGACATTCTAAAAATCAAATAGGAATATGCTATATAAGCAAGGTTATAACTAGGGTATATAAGTAGAGATACTACCAAGTTCTTTAAGAACTAATATACCATCATTGCTATTTCCTGACCAGAAGGGAGAAGACCTCTATTATTCATTTTCCAGGTTCAGGTAACCAGATTTTAAACAAAGAGCCAAACTTGAACATAAGCCTCCGTTTGAGGTGAGAAGGTTAATGGGAAAAAAGAAAGGAGGCAAGGCAGAAGGGAAAGAACATCACGAGAGAAAAGTTGGGATCCCCAGTGGACTAGAAAAGAGAATGATCCCTCAACACCAACATGTTTTATGTGCAATATCCTGCCATACAAATGCTTGACCATAGTGGACATCACTGTGCACTGATTAATTCAGAACTATACTTTTACTCTTACCGTGGGCATGCCCTCTGCTGCCTTCAAGTATCACTCTTGCTGCAGTGGGGAAAACAGGAAGAAAGCAGAAGTGGCTAGAGAAGGGAGTCAAGTTATAAGAAGCCTATGTCACTCCAAGTAAGATAAAGGTAGTTTAAATCAGGGTGGTAACAGTAGACATAAATTACAGAAATAGAGTAAAGGGATATTTAGGACCTAGTGGCTATGAGTCCAGAGATTAACAGATGTAGAAGGTATAAATGAGAAACCAAAAATAAGGTTACCCAAGAGAAAATAAATAGGTACATATTCAAAATATTTAGGAACATGTAATTACCCCATTCAATAAGCTGAAAACTAGAACTGCTATGCTTAAAAACAAGGGAGTCACCAAGAAAAAATAAATAAGAACGTGCTAATTAAAAAGGACAAGCTCATGAGGCTGGTGCTGTGGTGTAATGGGTAAAGCTGCCACCTACAATGCCAGCACCCCATATGGCCACTGTTCTGAGTCCTGGCTGTTCCACTTCTGATCCAGCTCCCTCCTAATGTGCCTGGGAAAGCAGCAGAGGATGGCCCAACTGCTTGGGCCCCTTCATCCTTGTGGATGACCTGGATGAAGCTCCTGACTTCTGGCTTTGGTCTGGCCCAGCCATTGCAGTCACATGGGGAGTGAACCAGTGGATAGAAGATCTCTCTATTTTTCCACTCTCTTTCTCTCTGTAAATCTGATTTCAACTTAACAAAATAAATTAAAAAAAAAAAAAAAAAAGGAAAACCTCAGTTTCCAGTGATAAAAAGAAAATCTTCTGAAAGAGTAAACCAGAGGAGCAGGCATTTACACTCACAGTTAAAATGCCCACGTCTCATCAGAGTATCAATTCCCAGCTCCAAAACCTGACTCAGGCTTTCTACCAAAGCAGACTTTAGGAGGCAATAGTGATGGTTCAAGTAGTGCGTTCTCACCACCCATGTGGGATACCTAGATGGTGTTCCTTGCTCCCAACTTCCAGTTTTGGCCTCAGTCCAGCCTTGGCCATTGCAGGCAGTTGGGAGTGTGTTTCTTTATCTCTCTCTCTCTCTCTCTCTCTTTCTCACTAGGTGAGAGAAACAGCAGATGAAAGTGAACTCACTAGCTTACTCTCTCAAAATTTTTTAAAGATTTATTTGAAAGGCAGAGTTACAGAGGCAGAGGCAAAGACAGAGAGGTTCTCCATCCACTGGTTCACTCCCCAAATGGTAACAATGACGCTGGACCAATCCAAAGCCAGGAGCCAGGAGATTCTTTTTGAGTCTCCTACGTGGGTACAGAGGCCCAAGGACTTGGACCATCTTCCACTGCTTTTCTAGGACATAGTAGAGAGCTGCTTAGGAAGTAGAATAGCCAGGACTCAAACTGGCACCTATTTGGGATGCTGAAACTGCAGGCCACGGCTTTACTCAGTACGCCACAGCTCCAGCCCTCTGAAATAAATTTTTAAAAAAGAAACTAAATCAGAAAAAGGACAAGGAAAAGTTTCACAGAAATGATGGACACGGGGGCCAGCACCATGGCCTAGAAGGTTAAGCCCCAGCCAACATGGGCACCAGTTCAAGTCCCAGCTGCTTCACTTCTAATCCAGCTCCCTGTTAAAGCACCTGGGAAAGCAGCAGAAGTTGGCCCAACTCCCTGGACCCCTGCACCCATGTGGAAGACCTGGATGAAGGTCTTGCCTGGCTCCTGCTTCAGCCTGGCACAGCTCTAGCCATTATGTTCACTTGAGGAGTGAACCAGTGGATGGAAGATCTCTCTCTGTCTCTCCTTCTCTCTCTCTCTGTAATTCTATCTTTTAAATAAATAAATAAATCTTTAAGAAAGAAAGAAAGAGAAATAAACGATGGACAAGGAGACCTTTCAAAGACTTCAAGAAAAAACAACAGAAAAGCAGAATGTGTTCAATGAACCAAGAGCAACTTTACTAAGTAGGAACATGAAATATAATTAGACTTAGAGATCAATTAGAGTCAGGACAGGAAATGGCAAGTTCAGACATGATTTCTGAACTGTATATTTAAACTTCTATATTTAAATGATAAACACAAGGGTATGTTATTTAAGAACCTAGTTCTAGAACTTATCAGCTATACAACATTCAAAATCAACCTAAACTGCTCTAGAACCACTATTCTCATCTATAAATTCAGAAAACATTTCCATTCCTAAGGAAATCATCATCATGCGGTTAAAGTGATATATAGGTAAACACATTCCAAAAGGCTTCAAAGCAAACTGGAAACATTCAGAATTATGTTGCACTTAATTTAAACATACGAGTTATCTATTGAAACAACTTAGTGGTCAAAATCATCTCATAACACAGGTAAATTCTGCAATATTTATACAAAAATCAAAGAACTGAAAGTTCTCAATTTCTCAGACTTCGCCTAGGGAACATTCAATTATTCATGTGTGAGTTACCACCATTTTAGCAAATTGCCTACTTCTCCATCACTATTCTCAGCTTTTGTCCCCAAAGCTTATGGCTTCCCAGGGGCTGCATCTATCTTTTCAGTTCAATTATTTTTCACTGCAGAACAGCATCAGTGAAATAGCACTATGCACCACTAGGTGACCTGCCACAGTTTTCACCTATTGAAATAATGCTTTCTGACCTGTGGCTAATTAAGCCTGATTGCATCAATTATCAAACTTATTGACCAGAGACCCAAAAAGATGTTATATTCTGGTATAAATAGAATGTAAACTAACATTAAAAACAAGGGCCAACGCTATGGCATAGCAAGTAAGGCCATGCAGTGCTGGCATCCCATATGGGTGCCAGTTCCTTTCCCTGCTGCTCCACTTCTGATCCAGCACTCTGCTAATGCACCTGGGAAAGACATGGAAGATGGCCCAAATGCTTGGACCCCTGCAACCCCTTGGGAGACATCTTTCTAAGCATTAGCAACCCTCCGAAGTCACATGTATGCTCATGTGAGGTACACAGATACAGAGTGTAACTACAGAATCAACTGAAAACCCACACTAAACAAAACCCACCAGACAACAACTGGGGAAACACAGGTGAGAGGAACACTTTCACATTTTGTTTTACATGTGTTTTAAGTGTTTAAAGTTTTATTATAAACATGCCATTAATTTAGAAAGAAAATGGGCCGGCGCCGTGGCTCAACAGGCTAATCCTCCGCCTTGCGGCGCCGGCACACCGGGTTCTAGTCCCGGTCGGGGCACCGGATTCTGTCCCGGTTGCCCCTCTTCCAGGCCAGCCCTCTGCTGTGGCCCGGGAGTGCAGTGGAGGATGGCCCAAGTGCTTGGGACCTGCACCCCATGGGAGACCAGGTAAAAGCACCTAGCACCTGGCTCCTGCCATCAGATGAGCGCGGTGCGCCGGCCGCAGCGCGCCATCCGCGGCAGCCATTGGAGGGTGAACCAATGGCAAAGGAAGACCTTTCTCTCTGTCTCTCTCTCTCACTGTCCACTCTGCCTGTCCAAAAAAAAAAAAGAAAGAAAATGAATGGGTACAAGTTTGACCTAGCAGTTAAGACCCTACATCCCAAGTCAGAACACGTAGGTTTGAGTTCTATTTCTGTTCCCAACTCGTTTCCTTTTAACACACACTCTGAAAAGCAGCAGGTACCTGGGTTCCTGCCACTCACATGGGAGACACAGAACAAGTTCTTGGCTTCTGGCTTCCTCCTAGTCCAGTCCCAGCTATTTCAGGCATTTGAGGAGTGAACCAGCAGATGAGATTTCTCTTTTTCTCTTCTCCTTTTCTAACTCTCTAATAAATGAAAAATGTTTTTAAGAAGCAGAAAGTGAAAATAAAAATCAATTTTATCTTCTAAAATTGGCATGGCTTAAAAATATAATCTCAGTGCACACTGAAGATTTGTCAACAAAGAATAAGGTACCACTGAGAGGAAAATATAAACTGACACAACCTCTATAAAAGACACTTGTAAAAGGTTTTAAATGCTTTAAAAGATTTTGACCCTGGCCTCCAAATATTTTAAAAGAGTAACCCAAAGATACTCAGTTGTGTGTAAACAGTAAATACAAAAAAATTTTTTGAAGATTTATTTACTTGAAAGGAAGAATTTAGAGAAAGAGAGGGAGAAACAGAGAAAGATTTTTCATCCACTGGTTCACTCCCCAAATGGTTGCAATGGCCAGAGCTGGGCCAGTCCAAAGCCAGCAGCCAGGAGCTTCTTTCAAGTCTCCCGTGTGGGTATAGGGGCCCAAACACTTGGGCCATCTTCCACTGCTTTCCCAGATGCATTAGCAGGGAGCTGGATCAGAAGCAGAGTAGCCAGGTCTTGAACTGGTGCCCATATGCGATGCCAGCATCACAGGCAGTGGTTTACCCACTACAACACAATGCCAGCCTATTTAAACTAGGGGCTGGCTCTGGCGTAGCATGTTAAGCCAACTCTTGCAGCACCAGCATCCCATGTACAAAGCATCAGAAATTTTATATATGCCAATTAAAATTAAAGACAAACAAAAACACAAAGGACCCTAAACAAATATGCACAGAAGTCAACTTTCAAATTACCTTAGATATCTGACTAGTAAGAGTATTTAATTGCTACTCAAAAATGTTTACGTCTTTTAACCTCTACACTGAGTTATATCATGCTTATGAAAACACGTACCCTACCTAAGTACATATACTTGAAGTTAGAGGCTAATACCCACATCTGTCTTACCAGAAAAGCTGACCAAAAACATAATTACTGTCAAACGCCAGTGATAGTAACTGACCACACATGGTTAAGTTCCATAACTCTCTAGTTTCAGTTTGGTACCACAAAAAAGTAGAATGCACTAAATAAATCAGTATGCACTTCACATTCAGAGGTTTGTCCTGAACTGTGTGACTTTTCAAATGAGAGTGAGCTAACGATAGGTGTAAGGAAGATGTATCTCAACCACCCCTCAAAAAAGAAAAAGCTCGGCCGGCGCCGTGGCTCAACAGGCTAATCCTCCGCCTTGCGGTGCCGGCACACCGGGTTCTAGTCCCGGTCGGGGCACCGGATTCTGTCCCGGTTGCCCCTCTTCCAGGCCAGCCCTCTGCTGTGGCCCGGGAGTGCAGTGGAGGATGGCTCAAGTGCTTGGGCCCTGCACCCCATGGGAGACCAGGAAAAGCACCTGGCACCTGGCTCCTGCCATCGGACGAGCGCGGTGCGCCGGCCGCAGCGTGCTGTCCACGGCGGCCATTGGAGGGTGAACCAACGGCAAAAGGAAGACCTTTCTCTCTCTCTCTCTCTCTCACTGTCCACTCTGCCTGTAAAAAAAAAAAAAAGAAAAAAAAAAAAAGAAAAAGCTCAGTTTTAACTATTGCTGTATTTATATATTTTCTTATATTTAAGTTCACTTTCCACAAAGTACAATGATAACATTCATGACTTAACAATGCATATACAGCCTTTCTTTGAAAGGACCCATCTAAACATACAATGACAATTGGTAGAAAAAAATACTTCTGTAATTCATGGTTTTAAAGACTACTTCAGGAAGACCATTAATGCACATAAGAGCACATCCAAACCCTTTCTTAGTTCCCACAGTTCAAATGCCAGGAAAGCTAATGAACAGCTGCGAAACGGACTAACACTAGAAGAAGTAAACAAAGCAACCCATTCCATTACCAAAAAGAGCGTGAAGGATTTTTAATGAAAATGTGATTGACTTTAAAACAAAAGCTGATACTTAAAGAAAACATAATTCAGGAGAAAGGGCATTATGGAAACAAGGCAAGCATTCTACTGATCCCTTTCTGTGGCAGGTTTGTTAGTTTCCCATTATTACATCCACCAAATTCATTCGCACTGAAAAACCACTGGCCTTGGCAAGAGTTATTACTTAAATTTTTCATTTCATAAAATTTAATTCCCTAACTAAACCCATACTATTTTTTTCTTTCCTATGGAATACCATGTTAGCCTAGAGAGCTAACGTTCTTTTCTATCACTAAGCTTTATGAAGACATCTGCCACCATTAAATGAACCACCTAATGACAGCTTTTGACTCATTCTCCTAATACTCCAATGACCATCTCCTCTATGTGTTAATGCCATTTTGTCTAAGTTCAATAAGTTACAGAATTCATATAGCTGAAGCCTTTGTTGGAAAATTTTATGAAAATCATAAAACATGCTACTCAAGATAAACCACCACAAACTCTTAAGAGAAACAATACAGACCAGCACTATCGCGTAGTGAGCAAAGCCTCTGCCTGTCGTGCCAGCATCCTATATTGATGCCAGTTCGAGTTTCAGCTGCTCCACTTCCCACACAGCTCTGTGCTATGGCCTGGGAAAGCAGTGGAAGATGGCCCAAGTGCTTGCTTGGGCCCCTGCACCTGCATGGGAGACCCAGAAGAAGCTCCCGGTTCCTGTCTTTGGATTGGCCCAGCTTCAGCCATTACATTCATTTGGGAAGTGAACCAGCAGATGGAAGATCTGTCTCTCTGTCTTTCCCTCTCTGTGTCTACAACGTTACCGCTCAAATCAGTAAAATCTTAAAAAAAACAATAAAAACAGTTCAAATTTACAAAGTCCTGATTTAAGTGAAATGTTACATTTCTAGCTAGAAAGCAGCTAACTTAGAGAATCAGAATTTTTCGGCGCCGTGGCTCAACAGGCTAATCCTCCGCCTTGCGGCGCCGGCACACCGGGTTCTAGTCCCGGTCGGGGCACCGGATTCTGTCCCGGTTGCCCCTCTTCCAGGCCAGCCCTCTGCTGTGGCCCAGGAGTGCAGTGGAGGATGGCCCATGTGCTTGGGCCCTGCACCCCATGGGAGACCAGGATAAGCACCTAGCACCTGGCTCCTGCCATCGGATGAGCGCAGTGCGCCAGCCGCAGCGCGCCGGCCGCAGCAGCCATTGGAGGGTGAACCAACGGCAAAGGAAGACCTTTCTCTCTGTCTCTCTCTCTCACTGTCCACTCTGCCTGTCAAAAAAAAAAAAAAAAAATCAGAATTTTTACTATAAGCAGTTCATTATATGAAGCACCTCAACATGGAACGATATAAATCATGTATATATATATATATATATATATATATATAAATTAGCACTTTGTTATAATAGCAAAACTAAAAAGTAAACAATAGGGGCTGGCACCATGAGACAGTGGGTTAAAGTCCCAGCCTGAAACCCCAGCATCCCATGTGGGCACCAGTTCAAGTCCCGGCTGCTCCACTTCTGATCCAACTCCCTGCTAATGTGCCTGGGAAAGCAGCAGAGGATGGTCCAAGTCCTTGGTGCCCTGCACCCACGTGGGAGACCAGGAAGAATCTTCTGGCTCTTGGCTTTGAATTGGCTTAGCTCCCACCAAATGGTCATTTGGTAAGTGAACCAGTGGATGGAAGACCTCTCTCTCTGTCTCTTTGTCTCTGTCTCGGTCTCTCTGTCTAACTCTTGTCCTTCAAATAAATAAATCTTTAAAAGAAAATCACAGGAGATTTAAAAGTACTACAAACAAACTACTAAATGCTGCTCACAGACACAGAAAAACATCCATAAATATAAAGAAATTCATGGTAATGATAGAAACTAATTTCTGATAGGAACCTTAAGAGAAGAAGGAAAGAATGCAAGCAGAAGTACACAGGGTAGGGCTGGTGCTGTAGGGTGGGTTAAATTGCTGTCTACAGCACCAGCATATATGGGCGCAAGTTCAAGTCCCAGCTACTCCACTTCCCATCCAGCTCCCTGTTAATACACCTGGGAAAACAGCAAAAAGATAACCCAGGTTTTAGGGCCTCTGTATCCATGTGGGAGACCTGGATAAAGCTCCTGGCTCCTGATTTTGGCCTGGCCCAGCCCTGGCTATTGCAGCCATCTGGCCAGTGAACCAGTAGAGGGAAGCTCTCTCTCTTTCAAATAAATAAATAAATTTTTTAAAAAAAGTACTAAGGGTGTTCAAATATATCAGTAATCTTTTGTTCTACACAGGTTTGTAGATATTTGCTGTATTACTGATTTATCTATTTTGATATATTAAATATTAGTAAATATAGCATATACATTTTTTTAAATAAATACCTTAGGAGACTAGTGTGATGCCTAGCTAATCCTCCAAATTTTAGCCCAAATTAAAAGACTTCACCTAACATTGACAAGAATTTATAAATCATTAGCCTTTATTCAAAAATAATTACTTATACTGGCTTGATGTTACTCAACCAAGAAATTCAATTTTGATTTATTGAGTCAATCAACTTTAGTCCCAAATCTAATGTGACAAAAAGTATTATAGAAATTAAAGAACGCTAACCAACTACAGTTATCTATTCTCCTGAAACCATCAAACTACCTAATTGGTTTAGAAATTGTCTCGACTATAACAAAACTCCTACTGAAGACAAGGCCTTTGAGACCTGCCAGCTACTGGTACAGTGCACATTCCTTACCCTTGAGAAATACTAAATTAATGAAAAGAGGACTGCTGAAAAATAATACTTGCCATAAGTTATTATTACCACACTCTATGCTTTATGTTTCTTAAACCTTCTCAACAACAAAAAAAAGTAGGTATCATCCTTATTTTGTAGACGAAGAAATTGTCACTCAATAGTAGGTGGCAGGCTCAAATTCAGGGGCCAACATTGTGACACTGCCACCTGTAATACTGGCATCCCATATGGGTACCAGTTCTAGTCCCAGCTACTTCACTTCCAATCCAGCTCCCTGCTAATGACCTGGTAAAAAAGCAGCAGAGGATGGCCCAACTACATGGATCCCTACCACCCACGTGGGATGTCTGGAGATGTTCCCATTATTTTATAGTTTCTGACGATGCAAACGATGGGTATTATCAATAAACTTCCATATGCATATCCTTAAAATAATATCTATTTAATTTTAAAAGCAATGGATTTTCATTCATTTGTTAACAATACAAAAGTAAAATATCTTTCAACTTGTAAGAAACTGTTAGTATCAGAAAAGAAAATTACCAACTAAATTTCAATTGAATTTTTTTAAAGATTTATTTTATTTATTTGAAAGTGTTACAGAGAGAGGTAAAGACAGAGAGAGGTCTTCCATCTGCTGGTTCACTCCTCATATAGTCGCAACAGCCGGAGCTGTGTGGATCTGAAGCCAGGAGCCAGGAGTCTCCTCCGGGTCTCCCAGGTGGGTGCAGGGGTCCCAGGACTTGGGCCATCCTCTACTGCTTTCCCATAGCAGAGAGCTGGATCAAAAGAGGAACAACCAGGACTAGAACCAGTGCCCATATGGGATGCCAGTGCTTCAGGCCAAGGCTTTAACCCGCTGTGCCATAGCGCCAGCCTGATATTTTTAGTTAACTAGTAAATGAGATTTAAAAAGTCAGCCCTCTGTATCCACAGGTTCCAAATCCTAAAAACTATATTGCTCCTGACCACACATATGCAAACATAGTATTAATGGGCCATTTTTCCTTATAAAACAAAAAGTTTCATAAATGAGGTGAGATTTCAGTAATTTGAAAATAAAGTACCATCTAATAACTGAATAAATATAACAATGTCACATCCTTTGTCAAAAATAGAGGTTGGCATGGGCAGGCATTTAGCCTAGCAGTGAAGATAATCATTTAAGATACCCAATGCCCATATCCTTTATCAGAGTGCCTGGGTTTGATGTCTGACTCCAACTCCTCATGTTTCCTGCTAAATGCAGACGGTGGGAGGTAGCAGTGATGGCTCAAGTAGTTGGGATCCTGCCATTCAGGTTGTACAACCTGAACTGAGTTCCTGACTTCAGCCCATTCTCAGCATAGTCCCTTCATCGCTTTGCAGGAATCTGGGACCTACGCTAGTGGATGGGAGCTCTCCTTCTATTTTTCTCTATCTCTCTAATAAAATTTTCCTTAAAAAACAAAAAATGTAGGATGGGGGTAGGCACTGTGATACAGTGGGTTAAGCCACAGCTTGGAACGCCTGCATATCTTACTGGAGTGCCTGGAATGAAGTCTTCCCTCCACTTCAGATCTAGTTTCCTGCTAATGTGCACCTTGGGAGGCAGCAGATGATGGCTCAAGTACTTGGGTCCCAGCCACTCACATGGGAAACTATGATGGAATTCCTGGCTCCTGGCTATTGTGGACATTTGTAAAGTGAACCATCAGATGAAGAGTTCATGTTTTCTCTTTCAAATACATAAAAATAAATAATACCTTTTTTAAAAGTCCCTCTAATGAAATAAAAGATGACTGGGACTCTAAGTGAATGTGTTTAGAACACAGAAAATATAAGACCAAGGACTCAATACTACCTGGACGGGAAAGGCTGACCAACACAAGCTAGAGGATCTGACAGTCTCTATGTAATTCAAATTATTTGCTTTAAAAGCAAAAACTCCTTCACAGTACTGATCTATTTTCTTACAGGAAGCTAAATATAGCTATATATGCTAAACTACCTGTTACATATTGTATCCACACACACAGAATATCATTAATGTCTAACAACAGTGTTACTTTACATCAATCAAAAGTCATACTGTATACCAGCATTCACATTTCTTTTACAGATTTATTTATTTGAAAGGCAGAGTTATAGAGAGGAAGAAACAGAGAAAAAGATATTCCATCGGCTGGTTCAAACGGCCGCAATGGCCAGAGTCAGGCTGATCCAAAGCCAAGGGCCAGGAGCAAGGGCCAGGAGCCAGGAGCCTCTTTTGGGTCTTCCACATGGCTCCAGGGGCCCAAACACTTGGGCCATCTTCCACTGCTTTCCCAGGCAGTGGGAGATGGATCAGTAGTTGAACAGCTGGGACTCTTAACTAGCCCCATATTGGATGCTAGCGCAGCAGGTTTACCTGCTACACTACAGTGCTGGTCCCCAAGCATTAACATTTCTGATCTTCAATATTATATAGCGAATGGGGCCAGCGCTGTGGCGTAGCAAGTAAAGCTGCCACCTGCAGTGCCAGCATCCCATATGGGCGCCGGTTGGAGTCCCAATCGCTCCACTTCCAATCAAGCTCTCTGCTATGGCCAGGGAAAGCAGAAGATGGTCCAAGTCTTTGGGCCCCTGCACCTGTGTGGGAGACCCCAAGAAAGCTACTGGCTTCAGATGGATGCAGCTCCAGCCATTGCGGTCATCTGGGGAGTGAACCAGTAGATGATGAAAGACCTCTCTCTCTCTGCCTCTGCCTCTCTGTAACACTGCCTTTGAAATAAATAAATAAATCTTTAAATATATATATATATATAATATAGTAGAAGTTAATAGAACAGAAAGCTAGTTTTGTGAGAAAGGGAATTTGAATCTAGAAATGAACACATAACCTAATTATGAGTCAGGTTTGGGTATTTAAGGGAAAGTGTAGTAAAATAAAGCAATTTTTAGGCTTGCAAAAATTCAAATTATCTATTCTCTTTAAAAAAAAAAAGGTTTTTTCCCAAAAAATGCAAACAGAAGGGAAAGACTAAAGCTAAGAAATAATAATAAGAAAGCACTAAAACTTTAAATCCAAGTAATTGTTAATAATAATACTGCAAAGTTTAATGAGATTTTAAGGGCAATTCCTAAAACAAAAAGATCATTTTGGGGGGGGGGGGGACACAATATAAACAATAACTTGGAACAAATTCTCCTGATAATTTCTATAAAGCCAAAAAAGAAATGTGGGAAAAGAGAAACAAAGACATTTGATTTTCTACACAATTTTTCAATCACTCAATTAAATATTAAGAGGCAACCTCTAGCAGAACAGAAAAAAAGGTGATAAAGTTTCCAACCCATTGAGGAAAAAAACATACATGAATATTAGGATAGCAGTAAGAACATATGTTATCTCATAAATATGAACAAGTTAAACTCTACTAAAAACCAAAGATTCTTAAAATCAGTGGAGATATTTAGTAATATTATTTACAAGAGAAATTTCTATAACTTAAAATAAAAACTATGGGGCCGGCACTGGGCGTATCGGGTAAGGCCGCCGCCAGCAGTGCCGGCATTCCATACGGGCGCCAGTTCCAGTCCTGCCTGCTCCACTTCTGATCCAGCTCCCTGCTATGGCCTAGGAAAGCAGCGGAAGATGGCCCAGGTCTTTGGGCCCCTGCACCCATGTGGGAGATGAAGAAGCGCCTGGCTCCTGGAGAGGGGAAAGGCTGTAAAGTGTAGAGCCCCACAAATATATTAAGATGATATTAGACCTGCAAATATATGTGTATAAATATTAGAAAGCAGTTACATGCTCCTTTATTTCATTCATATACACCCTTAAAACTAAGAATGCCAGTCCCATTTTACAGACATGAATTACTAACAAACATTCAATACTTGGAATCTACTAAAAGAAAGGAGAAAACAAAGAGCCTGGGCACCTCAAGTACAGTCACTTACTACCCTGCTACTCAAAGTATGTCCATGAGCCAAAAATACCTTCAATCTCCATCCCCTGGGAGCTTAAAAACTCTTGAAGAATCTCAGACCTCTTGAATCAAAATCTGCATTTTAAAAGATCCTCAGGTTTCTTCCTCTCTCTAACTCTGCCTTTCAAATAAATAAAGAAATCTTAAAAGGGTGGGGTAGCACTGTGGAGCAGTGGTTTAAGTCACTGCCTGCAACACCCGCATCCCAAATGGGAGCAACTCAAGTCTCAGCTGCTCCACTGTCAATCTAACTCCCTGCTAAATATGCCTGGGAAAGCAGTGGAAGATGACCCAAGTGCTTGGGCCCCTACATCTAAGTGGGAGATCCAGATGAAGTTCCAGGTTCTTGGTCTCAGCCCTAGCAGTTACAGCCGTTTAGGGAGTGAACCAGCAAACGGAAGATCTCTGTCTCTCCTCTTTCTCTGTAACTCTGCCTTTCAAATAAAAAAAATAAAGATCCCCTAGTGATGTGTACGCTTTTAAAAGTCTGAGAAGTACTGACACAGGGTCTGGGTCTACTAGTTGATTTCCTGAGGTTCTCAATTCAACTAAGCTGCAATCTACAATATTAAGAACTGGAGAGACTCTTTATCATTGAAAACACTGTTTTAAGGCAAGCATCTGGCCCAGTAGTCAAGCTGCCTATTGGCACATTCACATCCTACACTGGAGGCTCATGTCTGGGCTCTGCTCCTGACTGAAGCTTCCTGCTAATGTGCATCTTGGAAGGCAGAAGATGATGGCTCAAGTAGTTGGGTCCTTATCACCCACTCAGGAGACCTGAGTTACCTTCCTGGCCTCCAGCTCGAAGCCTGCTATTGTAGACACTTGGGGAGAGAACAAGAGAATGGATGTTCACTCTCCCCATTGCTCTCCCTCTTGACTCTCAAAAAAAAAAAAAAAAAAAAAGTTACAGCAGATGGAAAAAAAGGAAGATCATTTTACAGAAGTTTTAAAAATAATTTTATTTATTTATTTATTTGAAAGGCATAGTTACACAGAGAGAGAAGGAGAGACAGAGAGAGAGGTCTTCCATCTGCTGGTTCACTCTCCAGATGGCCACAACAGCCATAGCTGTGCTGGTCCAAAGCCAGGAGCTTCTTCTGGGTCCCCAACGCAGGTGTAGGGGCCCAAGGACTTGGGCCATCTTCTACTGCTTCCCCAAGTCATAGCAGAGAGCTGGATCACAAGTGAAGCAGCCAAGACACAAATCAGTGTCCATATAGGATGCAGGCACTGTAGGCAGCAGCTTTACCTGCTATTCCACAGTGCTGGCCCCCAGAAATTTTTAAAATAAAATAGGCAATATATGCCTCCTGACAATCCCCTTTTCTATTGCTCTAGAAAGAGATCAGAAGAGATTGGGGGCCCTCAGAAAAGGTAAAGCTCAGGATTACTAATCCATTTTCTTTCTTTTCTAATTCAGAATTAGCACTTTTCAACCTTCAAATGAATAAAAACATCTAAAGAGTTTTTCCACATGTAACCCAAGCAACATTATTTGCTCTGGGTGAAAGAAAAGGACAAGGAACTGTCCCCAAAACATATTGGACCAACAATGATCAAAAGCTAGTTTTAAGTATGCCTGATTTTTCTATGCCTCTAACCTTTGTTATCCACACAGAGAACAATAAAAGTAGCCTTAATAGGAAATCCAAATTCATTTTCTCTATTCTTCATTCTTTGGACAACACTATAGTCAAGTGACCACAAATGAAAACATATTTCTCCCCCAAATGTTATAAAATCAGTACCTAAAGGCCGGCGCCGTGGCTCAACAGGCTAATCCTCCGCCTTGCGGCGCCGGCACACCGGGTTCTAGCCCCGGTCAGGGCACCGGATTCTGTCCCGGTTGCCCCTCTTCCAGGCCAGCCCTCTGCTGTGGCCTGGGAGTGCAGTGGAGGATGGCCCAAGTGCTTGGGCCCTGCACCCCATGGGAGACCAGGAAAAGCACCTAGCACCTGGCTCCTGGCTTCGGATCAGCGTGGTGCACAGGCCGCGGTGGCCATTGGAGGGTGAACCAACGGCAAAGGAGGACCTTTCTCTCTGTCTCTCTCTCTCACTGTCCATTCTGCCTGTCAAAAAAAAAAAAAAGAATTCAAATCTATTAAAAAAAAAAAAATCAGTACCTAAATGGCACAAAGCCAACCACATATACATAGTTAGACCTCACAAAATTATCTCTAAATGAATTAAATAACATATATTTCTATAATCTTCTTACTACATACTACCCAAATATATCTGGATACAATATTGAAAGTTTATCAATCAAATAAATACCCACTGCTTCTCTTGGTAATGTCTGACTATCCTAGACCACAAATTCAAACACATCATGAATTGTCCTGAATGAAAACAAAAATAAAGTTTAGGGAGCTGGCACTGTGGCATAGCAAGTAAGGCCGCCACCTGGAGTGCGGCATCCCATTTGGGCACCAGTTCGAGTCCTGGCTGCTCCATTCCTGATCCAGCTCTCTGCTATGGCCTTGGAAAGCAGTGGAGGATGGCCAGCGTCCTTGGGCCCTTGCACCCGCATGGGAAGACCCAGTGGAGGCTTCTGGCTCCTAGCTTCAGATAGGCACAATTCCGGCCGTTGCAGCCAACTGGGGAGTAAGCCAGCAAATGGAAGACCTCTCTCTCTGCACCTCTCCTTCTCTCTGTGTAGCTCTTTCAAATAAATAAATAAATCTTTTAAAAAATGAAGTTTATATGCCAAAACATTGCAGACATACACTACCAGGCATAATCTCCTATACATGATAAAAGGATATCTGAAAGATTCAAAATGATCCAACCTTAACTCTCAGAATCCTTAACTCTAAGAAAAGTTTCAAAGAATTTTATGTTCTTAATTCCTAAACATACTGCACTAAATGTTCTGTCCACATACTATAAACAGGGAACAAAGAATGAATATAATCAAAGTCAACCTCAGTTTTCATGGTAAACACCATAAGGCTGCCTTTTTTGTTTTTAATAACCAAAAAATAGATCAAACATGCAAAGAATTGTAACAAATACCTAAGCATTCACAGCTCAGTTTAAGATCTAAAACATTATCAAAAGGAGAAAAGGTCACTGACCCTAGCAGTTAAGACCCAGATTCCACACCAGTGTTGCTTGGGTTCCATTCCCAGCTCAAGTTTCTGACTTCAGCTTCTAACTTCACCTTGGGAGGCAGGTGATGGCTCACATAATTTAGGAACCCACTCACTATTCATGCAGAGACCCGGACTGAGTTACAACCCTGGACATTGCAGGCATTTGAGGAGTGAACCAACAGATGAGAATGCTCACACGCTCTATCTGCCTCTCAAATAAATACTTATTTTTAAATTACAAAAATAGTTAAAGCCCCTGGTATACTTTTACCAACTGCACTCTACTGTTCACAATAAAGATACCCAAACTCTTGAACTTGGTATGTATCATTACCTTTCTGGCATAACTATGCCACATAGTACATATCCCTAAAGCAATGAGTCTAAAGCAGTCATAATTCTGCCCTCCCTCCAGGGGACATTAAGCAACGTCTGGAGATACTGTAGGCTATCACAAGCGGTTGGGGTACTACTACTTGTAACAGGTAGAGGGCCAGAATGCTGGCCTGCAAGTAGAGGACATCCCCTACAATAAAGAATTATCCCATCCTGTTCAAAATGTCAAATGGGCTGAAAAACCCTACTCTGAATAATAAATAGTACTATTTGTATATTTTACAACTGCTTTATGTACTTAACATTACTTTTCTCTTTCGGGTCAGGCATTTGGTAGTGGTACAGACACCACTTGAGATGTGCCTGCATTCGAGTACCAGCCCCTCTCCCAGTGCTAGCTTTCTGCTAACATGCATCCTGGGAGGCAACAGGTGATGTCTCTAGCTGGGTCCCTGAGAGCCACATGGGAGACCTGGATTGAGCTCTTGGTTCCTGGCTTCTGTTCTGGGTGATATGGGCATTTGGAGAATGAACCAGGTAGTAGATGTTTTGGGTGCGTGTGTGTGTGTGTGTGTCGCTGCCTTTCAAATAAAAAAATTTTAAACTTTCTCCTCTGTACAATACTCTGTTGATGAAGCTTTTTTTCCAATTTTCTTTTATATATAATATTGCTGCAAACATTCTTATACAAGCTTCTCTGTGTTCAATGAGAAATTCTCTCAATGGAAGTGATTTTTTAAAGTGTGGCACTTAACTCTCAGGAAAGTTCTCAAAACCCCTTTGTGTGCCTCAATATAGTCAAAATATTTTCATAATAAGACATAAAATATCATTCACCCTTTTCATGTTGGCATTGCACTGACTGTTCACAAGCGATAGAGGGCAAAACTGCTAGTGATGTAGCCAAATAAATATGATATTGAGTATGAGTATGTCTTATATACTTCCCAACATGAGTCAATAAGAGCAAATGACCATTCCTATGGTACTTTTGCCCAAAACATGTAACATGACTTTAATCATGAGCAAACATCAGACAAACCAAATCTGAGGACCAGTCTACAAGACTATTGGTCAGTGTCAAAGTCATGAAAGACAATGACCAAGGCACAAGCCCAGACTGGAAAAGACCACAAGAATATCAATGAGCAAGTTGATGAAATTTTAATAAGATCTACCATTAACGCCATAGTAGTAGTGTTAATTTTCTGACTTCTGATTTTGATCACCATAGGATATCAACATGTGAAGAAGACTGATAAAGAGCAAAAGGGAGCTCTTCTAGTTTTGCATGTTTATTATTTCAAAATGAAAAGTTAAATTTTTAAATTTTAACTATTATGAAGATAAATATGTACTAACTAATAAATATTGAAGTCTTGCAAAATGTAATAAAATGTCAATGGACACTAATGATTAAATGTTAAAAAAAAAAAAAACACTGGCAGTAGTATACTCCTGGGGCCATGACAAAAAAGCCAAGAGTTTGTTTTTGTTATTCAATCCCACACCAAAAAAAAAAAATCTAAAAACTGAAACAAATTAAACCTTAGAAATTAAAATACATTTCAACATATATCTCCTATGAGGGCTGGCTATTGTAAAAGTCCTTGTAAAATGTCTGCTAGGTAAGGTGTGTGGCACAGCACATTATGCCACCGCTTGGGATTCCTGCATCCTGTATCCCAAATCAGAGTGCCTGACTGATGTCCTGGCTACTTTCCTTCAATCCAGCTTCCCACTAACGCACATCCTAGGAGGCAGCAGATGTTAGATCAACTACTTGTGTCTCTGCCATCTCCGTGGGAGACCCGAATGGAGTTCCAGGTTCTTGCCCATTCCTGACTATGGCAGGCATTTAGGGACCAAACCAGTAAGCAGTTGCAAGTGGTTGCTTTAACCCCCTCTCTCCTTCACTGATTTTCAAATAAATAAACTTTTAAAAATAAAGTTCACTAAAACAATCTGCTGAACAAAAGGAACTATTACACATAGGTTAACATATTGTTATCTTTTTTTTTTTTTTTTTTTTGACAGGCAGAGTGGACAGTGACAGAGAGACAGAAAGAAAGGTCTTCCTTTGCCGTTGGTTCACCCTCCAATGGCTGCCGCGGTCCGTGCGCTGCGGCCGGCACACCGCGCTCATCCAATGGCAGGAGCCACGTGCCAGGTGCTTTTTCCTGGTCTCCCATGGGGTGCAGGGCCCAAGCACTTGGGCCATCCTCCACTGCACTCACGGGCCACAGCAGAGAGCTGGCCTGGAAGAGGGGCAACCGGGACAGAATCCGGCGCCCCGACCGGGACTAGAACCCGGTGTGCCGGCGCCACAAGGCAGAGGATTAGCCTGTTGAGCCACAGCGCCGGCCCCATATTAAGTTATCTTATAAACTAACCAAAGATTCTAAGACAGCTACCCCTGAAAAACACCGCTTTTATATTAAGATAATAAAACTGTTAATGTGACAGTTACACTTCATCCTACAAAACATGCAGACATTAATAATCCCCACAAAAATCACTGTAGTACAGGATCCATCACACTTTACCACTAGCCTAGAAAGGTATTTAAATTTTCCCATAACCTACAATCACTGATTAAAGAATCCCCCCTAATTACTGAGTTGTGGTCAGACTTTAACATAAGCAAACATGATAATAAAACTTTTTTAAAGAGTGTGCAGAAGTAAGCATATGCCTTATACATTGCTGTTAGGAGTATTAAGTTGGTAAAATGTCTTAAAAGAGCAATGAGCCAATATCTATCAAAACACTATAAATCTACACACTTCCATTAAGCAATTCTACTTCAGAAGTACTCAGTACATATACACAAGGATATACTTACAAGAATGTATTCACAGCATCTTTGTAAATAAAAAGATCTGAAACAATATAGACGCCCATCAATAAAGTACTAGCTATATGAATTACTGCATTGAGTCTCTGCAATACTATTTAAGAATAAGGTAAAAATCCATGTGTGGAACAATTATTAAATGAAAGAAAAGTGCAGATGAATATGGCTTATAAACATTTATACTTAAGAAGGATGAATTTATATTTTCAGTACATTCATTTATGTGCTGGTAATGTATAGAGTATTCTCTCAGAATACACAAGAAACTGTTAACAATGGTGGTCTCTTTTTGTACTGCTGAAACTTTATATTCTTTTGCCCATGGACAACGTCTTCAATGTTTAAAAAACTAGCTAATGGGGCTATCGCTGTGGCTTAGTGGGTAAAGCCACCACCTGCAGTGCCATGGGATGCCGGTTCAAGCCCTGGCTACTCCACTTCCGTCCAGCTCTCTGCTGTAGCCTGGAAAAGCAGTAGAAGATGGCCCAAGTCCTTGGGCCCCTGCTCCCATGTGGGAGACTGGAGGAAGCTCCTGACTCCTGGCTCCTTGCTCCTTGCTTCAGATCGGCCCAGCTCCAGCCACTGCAGCCATTTGGGGAGTGAACCAGCAGATGGAATATCTCTCTCTCCTTCTCTCTCTGTGTAACTCTGACTTTCAAGTAAATAATTTTTTTACAAAAGCTAGCTAATATATACAATTTTATTAACTACCTGCTGAAAAAACTGAGTTGGCTTATGCTAATTTCCTTTTTATTATTATTAACAATAACTATGAGCTCATTTCAAAATTTGTTAGGCTTTGTCAGACTCAATCATAATGTCTGGGGCAGGTGTTACAGCACACTGGGTTAAGCTGCCACTTGGGACACCAGCATCCCATACAGGAGGGCAGGTTCAACTCCCAACTCCTCCACTTCCCATCAAGCCTCCTGCTAAATGCACACCCAGGGAGGCAGCACATCATGGTTCAAGCACTTACACCCCTACCACCCACATGGAGACCCAGATGGTGTTCCTGGCTCCCACCTTCAGCTTGGCCGAGTACCAGCTCTTAAAGGGATTTTTGAGGAGAGATCAAAGAACTCACTCTGTCATATTCTGTTACTCTGCTTTTCATATAAAAAAAGAAATAGGCCGGCGCCGTGGCTCAACAGGCTAATCCTCTGCCTTTCGGCGCCGGCACACCGGGTTCTAGTCCCGGTCGGGGCACCGGATTCTGTCCCGGTTGCCCCTCTTCCAGGCCAGCCCTCTGCTGTGGCCGGGAGTGCAGTGGAGGATGGCCCAAGTGCTTGGGCCCTGCACCCCATGGGAGACCAGGAAAAAGCACCTAGCACCTGGCTTCTGCCATCGGATGAGCGCGGTGTGCCGGCCGCAGCGCGCCATCCGCGGCAGCCATTGGAGGGTGAACCAATGGCAAAGGAAGACCTTTCTCTCTGTCTCTCTCTCTCACTGTCCACTCTGCCTGTCCAAAAAAAAAAAAAAAAAGAAATAAAAAGTTTTCAAGAATCATGTCTCAGAAGCAGCTCACTTAGGAATTCTGAAAAGTATCCAGAATTTGAACCATTTTCTACTAAACACAATTTCAAGGATGAATCTATGTAAAAATGGTCAAATTAAATGAGAGGGGCAAGCACATGGAATAGCAGTCAAACATCACTTGGGATGCCCAGTGCAAAATAGAGTGCCTGGGTTTGAATCCCATCTGACTCAGGTCCAGATTCCAGATTCCTGCCAATGTGCAGCCTGGGAGGCAGCTGGTGATGGCTCAAGGGGTTGAGGTCCCTGCCACACACGCAGGAGACCCAGTCTGGACTGCATTCTAGGCTGCCTCATCCTTGGCTATTGCCAGCATTCAGGGAATGAACCAGCAGATAGGAGATTCTTTCTTTCTTTCTTTCTTTCTTTCTCTCTTTCTCTCGTTCTCTCTCTCGTTCTCTCTCTCTCTCTCTTCCCCTCACCTCCTTCCCTCCCTCCCTCCCTCTTAAAATAAGCCTTTAGTCTACCATATTTAAAAAATTCCCGAGTAAATGACAAACACACCCTCAGTGAATCTTAATCAAGACCCCTGATTCATTCCTGGCTGAGTGGACAAGACTTTGACATACTGAGAGAAGATGTTAACAAAAAGAGTACCAGGTGGCCTCTATACTTGTTTTCCACTTGGAAGAAGTCACACAAAGAAATGGCTCAAGAACTCGGACTTCTCTACTGATATTAAATATATAAACAATTCAGAATTAAAATCATTGCACAGAATGTTAAGTAGCATTCAGTTATTGATTTCCAAGTCGTTCTGTACCACAGGCAACAACAAAAAAAATACAAGTATCTCTACTGATCTAAGGTACTAGGGCCCCTCGGTAGCTAAGCACCATATGGCAAGGCAAGCGTCCGTTTGGATAGTTATCACTTGGTGGCTGATTAATTTCAATGGCTTTTTAGACAGACCCCCTCCCCTAGAGGAGAGGGAGAGGGATGGAATCTGTTGTCCTCCCGGGCGCTTTGTGTCTTCCAGGCTTGAAAGCATCCTGGTGCTGGTGCTTCGATCATCTCCCTTGGGGACAGGGGGGTCCTTTTTCTGCAAGTTTCTGTTCGCCAGTACGAAAGCTAAAATCCCCTTTTGGCCCTTGCCCTCTCGCTCACTGCAGCCAGGCTCTGCGGGTGAAGCGTCCCACCACCGGCCCGTCCCAGGAGGCCCCGACGCCCACCACAGCCTCGCCCCTTCCCCGGCGCGCGCAGGCCCAGGCCAGGCGGCCGCGGCTTACCGGTGGGCGCGCTGTCCAGGATGCGCAGGTCGTAGGCCCCGGAGCAGCGATAGTTGGCGGCGGTGCCGTTGTCCCACACCACCACCACCTCCTCCGGGCTCTCGAAGCTCCGGACGGTGCCCACATGGCCCTCGCCGCCGTCCTGCTTCCCCCACTTCCAGTCCGGGCCGCGCACTACCCGGGCCCCGACGCCTTCCACCATCACCCGGTTGTTCCGGGAGTTACTCATCGGGGCCCGGGCGGTGGGCTCCGCCGCTGCCGCTGCCGCCGCCGGGGGGCCCGTGAGGGAGTTGGGCCCAGGCCGGACTCTCGGCGCCGGCGGGGGCGGCAGCGAGCCCCGGGGGACGTGGGAGTAACTCACGGGGGCGGCGGCGCGGTCCCTGCGGAGCCCACAGCCGCTGCCCAGCCGCCGCCGCCGCGCCCCCCGCTCGGACTGGAGGCCCGCCCGCGGCGGCTCCCGGGCGGCGGCGGCGGCTAAGGGGCAGTGAGGAGGGGGCCGTGGGCGGGGACTCTCTCGCTTCCTCCGGGCTCCCCGGCCGGGCTACAGCGACGGCCGCCAAGAAACCTCGCTCTCCCCCGGCCGGGAGCGCGGGGAGCGCAGAGGGCCGGGGGAGGCTGGCCCAGGGGGGACGGCGAGGACAGCGGGGAGCAAGCCGAACTGCCGGCCTCTCTCCTCCCCCGGCCCCTCGCTCCGGGGTGGGCGCCCGAGCGCCGGCGCCGACTCCTCCCCCGTGGGCAGCGGTGGTACCTCCCGGCGTCCGGCCAGCGCCCGGGCCCAGGGGCCTCCTTCTCTCTGCCCCCGCGCACGCCGCCGCGCTCCGCCCCGCCACAGAGTCCCCGCCGGGCGAGAGCGGCTCCACATCCGGGTACTGCCGCAGCCAAGGCCGGAGCAGCACCTTCTCTGAGTGACTGTGGGGAGGTGGGGGATCCTCAGCACTAATAAGGTGGGAAGGGTTTCGGAGAGTCGTGCGATCTGGGAAAGAAAGGAGACGAAAACCGATTCCTAAGCGTCTTTCCAGGGCCCAATGAGAGTGCGCATGCGCGCGTTCGGGAACACCGTGGAGGGGTTGGAAGCCCAACCCCAGCCTGAGGCGGTGAAGGGGGGGATTGGGGGGGCGTTGTCTCTCCCTGGCGCCGCGCGTCCCATTGGCTGTGAGGAAGGGGGCGGGGCCTGCCTGGAGGTGGGCTGGAGGAAGTGAGGATGCGGATACGGGCCGGGCTGCGCGAAGCAGCCGCTGTAGTGAGGTTAGTCTCACTTCGTTCTGTTCCTCCTAGGTGTTCTAAGTGAGTGCGATTCCATATTGTTTGTGTCATCTTTTAACGGGGGCAGGAATAGGGCCGATTTTAGCACAGATTGAACACAATCTGTATGTAAAGCGAAACCATTTCAGACGCGAGTGAGTGAATAATGGCACGGGTTTTGGCTGAGCACCATGGTATTGAATGTTGAGAAGCCTTTGGGCGGTTTATCTTCCTTTTGTCTGGAGTCATGGTGATAGGTAGACTCCACACCTTGCCCATTAATAACAACTCCCACCTACGATATAATCCAGTCCCTAAATGGAAAATACAACCCTGGAAGGAAGAGGTGTCTTACAGTGTTTTCTGGTTGCTCTTACTTAAATGACATTGTGCTGTGAAGGATTTAAAACCAGTTCCCCTGGCCCAGCTCAGATGCATCGTTAGCATAAACTGTTGCTTTTCCTCACAGCCTGTTTGGGAACATTTAAAACTTGCAAGACTTTTGCTTCAAACACAAATACGATTTTTTAAAAAATGATTGCCACAGAAATTGAGTGGCTTTTCTGTTCACCTACAATTTGATGGTGGGTGAATTTCTGGCTGCTTTTTAGAAAACAAAAATATATAATAAATTTAGAGAGTAACTTTATTAGAGTAACACTATCTTCTATAACAGATAGCTCCCAAGGCATATTAAAGACTCAGATACAATTTGATTGTATTTACCAATTTTATAATGGGCTAATATTCATCTCATGGTGATTCAGCAGCTTGTGCTGTTTGGCCACATATGTCTGGCTAAAGAAAGAGGAGAGTATTGAGCGACCATACCCATTTCTCTGAAGTCTTGGCCCTAAAATGGCACATATCACTTACATTTCATCATCTAGAGTCCATTTTTTAAATTTAGTTTCTTTATTTGAAAGGCAGAGATAGAGAGAGAAACAAAGAAAGAGCTGACATATCCACTGGTTTACTCTTCAGATGTCAGTCACACCTTTGGTTGGGCCAGGCCACAGTCAGGAGCTGAGAATTCATTCTGGTTCCCCCATGTGGGTGGCAGGGACCCAACTGCTTGACCATCATTGCTGCCTCCCAGGTTCTGCATGAGCAGAAGGACAGAAACAGGAAGTGAGCTGAAACACAGACCCAGGTCCTCAGATGTGGAATGCATCTATCCCGAGCAGCATCTTAACCACTATACCAGATGCAAAGGTAGCTCAGTGTCCGAGAACTTATGTATCAGTTAGTGTCCCTTTAGGAATGCCTACATCACTAAGTATTCAAAGACGAGACATTTAGTACAGAATATTATTTGCCAAACTGTTGAAAGGGCTGCAGAAGCCAAGAGAAAACATCCCCACCCCCGCGGACTGGGGGAACAAAAGAGAATGTGCTGTTTCCTAGTTTGAGTAATCACTGCATCACTGCTCCTGGAGCGACACCCACTGATTCTGGAACTGCTGCTGTTAAGCTGACAGCTGGGAGCCCACCTTGACACCGATGCTGAGACTGGGAGCCCAGAGTCAGCTACCGTTGTCGTGGCCACTGCTGAAGTCAGACCTCTACAATGCAGGGCACACCCTGACCCTGCAGCTGTTGGAACTGCCCTCCTGTGTAGGAACCCAGAAGCTGCTAGGTTCATTAGAAGCAGGAAACAAAAAATGGCTTCTCCTCTCTGCAGGCGACCTCCCAGCAGCCTCCCACATAAAACAGGAACAGTCTAATCTTTCCAGTAGAAGCGCCATTTTCACCTTTATACCATAATTCACCTTCCTAATGAGATACAGGCATCTTGCTTTCCTTCACACCCAGCTCCCTCTCTGCACCTAGAGGAGAAGGCACGAAGTTGTATCCATTACCTTATCTCTAACTGGACATATTAACTCCAATTCCAATTCAGTCACAAACCTACCTGGGTATTCGATAAGCTACATTGTAAAGTTATAATCACCAATAAAACTAACAGAAAAAGAAAGAAATCTCAAATAATCACCAACAGTCCTTATCTAAAACAGGAGGAAAGCGAAAGAAGGAAAATAATTGGTTTTATATACATAGCTTTTCAGGTTGACTTGTATTGCCAAAAAATACACGTTGAAGTCTTAATCCCTGGTACCTGTGAATGTGATGTTATTTGGAAATGGGAACTTACAGATGTGATCAAGTTAAGATGAATTCATACTAAGGTAGAGTGGACTGAAGTCCATCACTAGTATCCTTAGAAGAGAGAGAAATGGGACAGGTGTCGTGGCTTGGCAGGTTAAGCCACAGCTTACGACAGTAGCATCCCATGTAGGGACTAGTTCAAGTCCCAGCTGCTCTACTTCAATCCAGCTCCCTGCTAATGTGCCTGGGAAAGCAGTGGAAGATGACCCAAGTGTTGGAGCCCTTGTACCCAGGTGGGAGACCCGAATGGAGTTTGAGGCCTCTGGGTTCAGCCTGGCCCAACTCCTGCCATTGCAGCAGTCATTTGGAGAGTGAAAAATGGACAGTCTCTCTCTCTCCTTCTCTCCCTCTTTCTCTCTTTTTTCCCCTCTCTTTCTAATGCTTTCAAAATAAATAACCAAATGTTTTTTAAAAAGAGAGAGGGAGATTTGGACACATGAGGAAGGGGGCTATGTGATTAGAAAAGGAGATTGGAATGATGCAACTGTGATGAAATACCAAGGATTGTGAACAACACCAGCAGTTGGAGAAAGCAAAGCAGGTTTCCTCCCTAGAGACTTGAAAGAAAGTGTCACTGCTGACACCCAGGTTTCAGATTTCTGAACTCCAGAACTGTGAAAAATTAGATTCTTGTTGTTTTAATCTATCATTAACCCCTTAATTCTAGAACCTGTCCATTTAGACTTAGAGCACCATATACTGGTGGTAGGAAACTAGTAACAAGAAAGGAAGAAAATAAGCACAGCCATCACCTCTGTTGTTTCTGATATTTCTACCTCCCTCTTTCCAGTACCCCGCCCATAATCAGTCCCTTTTTCCTCAGCCAGTGTGTTAACTGGTCAGTCTCAAAGCTGGTGAGTCAATTCAATCATTATTCCAGAAGGATTTCATTCTCAAACCTGAGTCTGCTGTTGTAGTGTGATGGTTAATTTTGTATCTCAGCTGGGCCAAAGGTGCTCAGACAATTGGTCAGACATTGTTCTGGGTGTGCCTGTGAGGTTGTGTTTGCATGAGATCAACATTTGAATCCATGAACTGAGTAAAGCAGATTGCCCTGCCCCGTGTGGATGTGCCTCATCCACTCAGTTGAAGACCTGAGTGGAATCAAGAGGCTGAGTAAGAGGAGGCTGGGACACTGGTCTCCCAGCTGTCAGACTGAAACATCAGCTCTTGCTGGAGTCTCAAGCCAGCTGGCTGTCAGACTGGAATTTACACAGCAGTCTCTCGTGGCTCTCAGGCCTTTTGAACTCAGACTAGGACTGCACGTGGGCTCTCCTGGGGCAACAAGCAGATCACAGGACTTCTCAAACGTAATTGTGTGAGCCAACTCCTTCTATTATATATTTACTGAGACATGCTTAGATAGGTAAATCTTACTGGTTCTGTCTCTCTGGAAAACCATTACTAATACATGTAGTCGACCATTAAATTTTACTAGAATACAGAATCATTACTAAAGTGTGCCCCAGAGGACCTCTAGATTCCAAACATAACACGTTCTTAACTTTATTGTAGCCCCCCAAAAAAGCATACTTCCACATGACAATTGGAATCAATTATCCAGTAAATACAGAAAGAGATCTTCCATCCACAGGTTTAGTCCTCAAATGACTGCAACAGCCTGGGGTTGGGCCAAGCTGAAGCCAGAAGCCAGGAGCTTCTTCCAGGTTTCCCACGTGGGTGCAGGGGCCCAAGGACTTGGGCCATCTTCTGCTGCTTTCTCAGGAACATTAGCAGGGAGCTGGATCAGAAGTGGAGCAGCCGTGACTAAAACAGGCGCCCACATTGGATGCCTACACTGCAGTCAGAGGCTTAACTTTTTTTTTTCACTATGCCCAGCACCAACCCCAGCCCCAGGAATTGATGTCTTTTTTGTTTGTTTATTTAAGATTTATTTATTTATTTATTTATTTGGAAGTCAGAGTTACACAGAGAGGAGAGGCAGAGAGAGAGAGGTCTTCCATCTGCTGGTTCACTCCCCACTTGGCCACAATGGCAGGAGCTGTGCCGAGAAGCCAGGAGCTTCTGTCGGGTCTCCCACACAGGTGCAGGGGCCCAAGGACTTGGACCATCTTTTACTGCTTTCCCAGGCCATAGCAGAGAGAGGGATGGGAAGTGGAGCAGCTGAGACTCAAACTAGCACCCATATGGGATGCTGGCACTGCAGGCAGCTATTTTACCTGCTATGCCACAGTGCTGGCCCCCATCAGTGAACTTTTTAAAGACACTGATGATCCCCTCATTAATGCATTTCTCAATGTCTTAGTACAAAGTGTCCTGTAGGACAGCTTTGCCTGCTGCCCAAACTTCTGGGTTCCCTTCTTTAAATTATACCAGGGAAGCTTTGGGCATCTCAACTTACTGAAAGTAAGCCACCATTTCAGTCCACTTTTCTTTTAACTAACCTGTTATTTGAGCTATGCAGTGTATTTGAAAACTCTCAGGGCCAGCACTGTGGCGCAGCAGGTTAACACCCTGGCCTGAAGTGCCAGCATCCCATATGGACTTCAGTTCGAGACCCAGCTGCTCCACTTCCGATCCAGCTCTCTGCTATGGATGTGAAAGCAGTAGAAGATGGCCCAAGTCCTTGAGCCCCTGCACCCATGTGAGAGACCCAAAAGAAGCTCCTGGCTCCTGGCTTTGAATCAGCGCAGCTCCGGCCATTGCAGCCAACTGGGGAGTGAACCAGTGGATGGAAGACCTCTCCCTCTCCCTCTCCCTCTCCCTCTCCCCTCTCCCCACTCTCCTCTCTCCCTCCCCCTCTCACTTCTGCTCCCCCTCCCCCTCCCTCTCTGATTCATGTCCTGGCTTCTCTGCTTCTGGTCCAGTATGTGCCTGGGAAGGCAGCAGATGTCTTTCCCTCTCAAATAAATAAATACATATGTAATTTTTTACAGTCTATATCCCGTATCACAGTACCTAGATTTGAGTCCTGGCTCTGGTGCTAAATTCCAGCTTCCTGTTGATACAATCCCTGGAAGGCAGTGCTGATGTCTCAAGTAATAATCCTTCCACCTACATGGGAGTCTATTCATACAACTGTACACCCCCACCCCAAAAAAGGCATACATGTAACAACTGGTGAAATCTGAATAATATTTGCCCCTCACTTGATAATATTATACCAATGTCAGTTTCCAAAATTTTTAAAATCTATTCTCTAAAGATTTATTTATTTGGAAGGCAGAGAGAGAGAGAGAGATCTTCCATCCACTGGTTCACTCCCCAGATGCCTGCAACAGCCAGGGCTGCACCAAGCTGAAGCTAGAAGTAATTCCATCCATGTTCCCACATGAGTGGCAGGAACTCAAGTAGGTGAGCCTTCATCCTTTGCTTCCCAGGTTCATTTTTTTTTTTAAGATTTTTATTTATTTATTTGACAGATAGAGTTACAGACAGTGAGAGAGAGAGAGAGAGAGAGAGAGAAAGGTCTTCCTTCCGTTGGTTCACTCCCTAGTGGCCATCGTGGCCGGAGCTTCACCAATCAGGAGCCAGGAGCTTCCTTCCTGGTCTTCCATGCAGTGCAGGCACCCAAGCACTTGGGTCATCCTCCACTGCCTTCCCGGGCCACAGCAGAGAGCTGGACTGGAAGAGGAGCAACCAGGACTAGAACCGGCGCCCATATGGGATGCCGGCGCCACAGGTGGAGGATTAACCTAGTGTGCCACCGTGCTGCCCCCCCCCCCCGGCCAGGTACATTTTTTTAAAAGATGTATTTATTTTATTGAAAGGCAGTGTTAGAGAGAAAGGGAGAGAGAGAGAGAGAGAGATCTTCCATCCATTGGTTCATTCACCAAATGGCCACAATGGCCAGTGCAGGGCCAGGCTAAAACCAGGAGCATCTTCCAGATCTCCCACATGGGTGCAGGGGCTGAAGCATTTGGGCCATCCACTGCTTTCTCAGGCATATCAGCAGGAAGTTGGATCAGAGTGGAGAAGCTGGGACTCCATCAGGCGCCATATAGGATACCTGCCGGCCCCTCCCAGGTGCATTAGTAAGAGCTGGATCAGAAATAGAGTAGTCAGGACTCAAACCAGTACTCCAGTATGGGATGTGGGCACCCCAAGTAGCAGCTTAACATGTGCCAAAACCCACCCCAGTTTCCAAGTTTTTACAAGCTTCTTTGGTGATATAAAATATTATCATTGGAGGAAACTGGGCAACAGGTACCTAGGAACTCTGTGCTATTTTTGCAACTTATTGTGTGTCTTAAACTATTTAAAAATAAGAAGTTAGGAAAGAAAGGGGGCAAAATGAAGGAAAGAAAGAAAGGAAATAAATCTCTGGGAGACTTGGAGGTTCAAGTTTCTCCAATTTGTCTGAATCTATTTAAATATCTTTATCCTAAGCTTCAGGATCTCACATTTGCCCAGTCAATGCCTCCACTTGTACATGGAAGGAATTCCAAATCCCTGATGATATCATTGCCTAACAGGTTAGCCATTTCTGCTACTTCCCTAATGCTCTGCTTTCTAAACTTCTATATAAGATGATAATTATCCTTCTTCTATATGTTGTTTTTAGATGGATGTTTTATAAATTGAAGCTGAAAGCAATCCTCACTAATTTGAATTCTTGATTGGTAATTAAATATGGAAATAGATTACTTAACAAATGTACTCTCTAGGATTTCCATCTCCTTCCTTTCTAAATCTGTTTTAGCTAAACTATCAACACAATGTTGCATTAGTTGAGTATTTTTATTTCAAAGGACAGAAAAGTCCATTTAAACTAGCTTAACCAAAATGGAATTCCTGTTAGATCATTTAACTGAACAAACCAGAAATTCTAGATTTTTAATTTTTAAAAAGATATATTTATTTATTTGAAAAAGTTACAGAGAGAGACAAAGAGAGAGAGAGAGAAAGAGACAGAGAGATCAATCTTCCATTTGCTGTTTCACTCCCCAGGTGGTCACAATGGCAGCAGGGGTCCAAGTACTTAGGCCATCCGCCACTACTTTCCCAAGGTATGAACAGGGAGCTGGATGGGAAGTCCTGAAACACTGGACTCAAACCAGTGCTTATATGGGATGCCAGCATCACAGGTGGCGACTTTACCTGCTATGCCACAATGCTGGCCCCTAAAATTTCTTTCATTTTTATTTATTTGAGAGGGGAAGAGAGAGAGAGCACTCCCATCCCTCTCCAGATCCATGCAGTGGCTGGGACTGGGCTAGTAACAAGGAACTCAGTCCAGATCCTCCACATGAGTGGCAGGGATCCAACTACTTAAGCCATCTCCTGCTGCCCTCTAGGGTCTGAATTAGTTGGAAGCTGGAGTCAGGAACCAGAGCCAAGTATTGAACCCATATACTCCAATATGGAATAGGGACGTCTTCACTGTCATCTTAAAAACTAGGCTGAACTCCCATTCCAGAAGTTCTAGATTTGTGTGTATATTGATTCAGGGGCTCAAAAATTTTTCTAGGATTCAGTTTTTCTCCAGTTCTCATTTCTACTTTCCCTTTCATGGCTTCTTTTTTGGTGGCCAAGTGGCCTTAAGCTCCTGTCTTCATTCATCCTTACACTAGAAGTTCCAGCAAAAAAGGGGTTCCTCCTCTTTCCCAACAATTCCAGCAAGTCTGTTACGGCACAATGACTCTGATGTGTATGCACTCATCCTTGAATCTAGCTCTGAGGTCATGATAGACCTGGGCTTCATTTCCCACTTAAACCAGGCATGATGTCAGCTCTACCCAGAGTACTTGGTCTAAGAGTCAGAGCGAAGATACTAGTGTCAAAGAAAGCAGAATATATGCTCATAAAAAAAATGTTTTTGGAAAATGAATACTAATGATTTTGTTGCAGTGCCTAAAGTGGAACTTTTTGGATCTATTTTTTAAAGATTCATTTATTTATTTATTTATTTATTTGAAAGGCAGTTACACAGAGAGAGGAGAGGCAGAGAAAGAGAGAGAGAGAGAGGTCTTCCATCCGATGGTTCACTCCCCAATTGGCCACAACGGCCAGAGCTGTGCTGATCCGAAACCAGGAGCCAGGAACTTCCTCCAGGTCTCCCACGTGGGTGCAGGGGCCCAAGGACTTGGGCCATCCTCCACTGCTTTCCAGGCCACAGCTAAGAGCTGGATCAGAAGTGGAGCAGCCAGGACTCAAACCAATGCCCTATGGGATGCCGGCACTGTGGACAGCAGCCTCACCCGCTACGCCACAGCACAGGCCCCTTTGGATTCTATTTAGATTTAGAGGAAATCTGATATTTTGGATGGTGTCAGCCATTTGAATAAAAGAAATGTGGTTGAATGAAAGGAGCACCAATGTTGGGAGACTGATTCCGAGCTCAGCACTGAGGTGTACCTGCTTTGTGATCTTCAGCACATCACTAACTTCTCTGTCCCCAGTTCCTTCTGTGTACGACAAAGGAGTTAATAGCATTGGTGGGTAACAAAATGTTTCTTGGTATGTTTTTGCATCCATCCAAACATACTTAGATTTGAGAAGTGTCAAAGGTTGTTGCTTGAGGAGTCAGAGCCAGTGTTTCTGTAGCCATACTTGTGATGAATGGAAGCAGATTAAGAGGCATCTATTAATCTCTGTCCCTTGTGCCAGATTGGCTCATGCAGACAGTCTGCTTAGAAGTAGGGACAATACCACCTTCCTACACACACTGTGCCAATCAGCATCTGTCTTTGGGAGCCAAGACACACTTGTATGATCCCTCGTCCACTGCATCTCAGGTCCCGACCAGCAAATAGCACTGCTTTTCCTTTTCCCCCAAGTAGATTTGCCAACAGTGAGAACTTGAAGCATACGACAGGACTCAGAAAATCGTAGATTTGTTTTGCTTTGTTTCCCAGAAAGACTTTACAGAGCAGTTTTCTCTTCCTCTTGGCATGTGTTCAAACACTCAGCACGTCAACTCCAGCAGCTCCTCAGGTTACCACGTACTGTTTGAGGGCTCTCAGGCCTTCCATTGCAGAAAGAGATATGAATTGCCAGTGAGCTCAGTTAGAGTTCCTAGTGTGAAGCTGTGTAAATTTTACCCCTGTTACTTCTCTACTTCCAAGATCTATCACACTTACATTTCACTGGAATACTCTAAGACAATTCAAAGTCTTTCTTACTTTCCCATCTCTGTCCCTGTACTTCTCACAGATTTCTCTGGTTTCTGGAAGCATGTGATATGGACCAGTAGCCATGCAAGGCCCTAACTTGATCGCCAGGCTCATAATAGCCATTCACCTTCTAGGGAATCTTCTCTCAGAAAATAATGTGTGGTAGGGACTTCCACACACATCTCTTCCTGCTGAGGAAAGACTACATTTGCTGAAAAACAGCATCCTTTAGGACCAAATTAAAACACATCCACGATGGGACTTCATAAGAGATTTTTAAAGATTTTCTCCCATATAAGATACCTGGATTTCCATCTGAAATATCCATTCTAGAACATGCATCTCTCCCCCCAACCCACCACACCCTCACCAAGCTCTAACACAGTCTTCGCGTAGAGTTTGCTTCAAAGAAATATGCTGGCAACCATTACAGCTCATGTCAGATTGATGTGCAGTCCACTATACAACAAGTCTAGCAGTTTGGCATTATTTTGGTTAATTTATAAGGTGGTCATTTGGTTCCAGTTGTTGCCAGAAAACCATTTAAACATTGGCTTAAATGTTCTGGCCATAACAGCACTGATGTTACTAAGATAAATAGTATAACTGTAAATTGACCTATATTCACATTATGACCACACTTGGTATATCAACCAAAGATTTGGAAGTTCATGACAAGAAATGAATGTTTCACTGAAATTTCATGGAATGGAAAAAGGATGCACATCACACAGCTTACTGTATTAGGATGATGAAATGACACAGGTTTCTTTCATTTTTGCTAAGGCACCAATACAAGACATACTACTACACCATTCTAAAGTGAATACAAGACTACTGTAGCGGGATGTACAGCAGAGGTGGACAGGAATTCATGTTTTGGGCCCCTTGACTGACCTACAGCTAAGAAGTTGAGAGGATAAGAGAGAAAGTTTGAGATTAGAGGATTTGCTTGGAGAGAGGTTTGCTGCGATTCACAACGCACTCTCATGAGAAGAGAGGGAGGAAGAGACTAGACCCAGAATTAAAACATTTTTGTAATTAAAAGTAACCAGAGGGCTGGGCAGTTGGCACAGAAATTGAGTTGCCACTTGAAACATCCATATCCCACATCAGAGTGTCTGCTTCAAGCTTCGGCTTCCTACTAACGCACACCCTGGAGGCAGCTTAAGTACATGAGTCACTGCCACCCTCATGGGAGGCCTGGATTGAATTCCAGGTTCCTGGCTTCAGCCTAGCCTAGCTCTGCTTTTGAGCTATGGGATTTAGGGTATGGGATGATACAACAGGTAGAAGAGCTCTCCATCTGTCTGTCTGTCTGTCTCTCTCTCTCTCTGTCTCCTTGTCTTTCAAATAAGATGAAAATAAATGAATTTTTAAAATTTAAAATAACCATGATGAATTTTATAGTGTGTATATATATATATATAATATCTCCATTTTTAGAATGAGCAGAAGACATTTTATTACTTGAGAGAAGCCAAAAAGTCATAGAGTCTTCTCCAAATTTCACCTACAGTCAAGAAAACAATGGCCCATATAGATGGTACATTTGAACCAGCAGTTGGGGAAAAGAATAAAGTTATTCTTTGATTTTGCTGCATGAGTTCCACTTATGCAACAGTTACATTAGTAGAATTCCTCATTAAATTTCTCAATCCTCCCCTTCTCAATTCCTCTCCTATGCCAGCTGCCTCATCTTCCTTTTATCTCCCCCCATACAGGCTCTAAAACAAAGTTTCTACTGTCCTGCACAGTTTAGCTCATGGGCACTGGAACTCTCATCTTGTCTATTTTGTTACCTTGGTATCATGGGCCTACCTGGGGGACATTATTAGGGTTCATTTTGCAGATGGCAAATCACCTCATTATTCCTCACTTTTTAATCTTCAGATTAACTTCTCTATGCTTTATCAAAAAAAATTCTAGAATGTCTGCTTTATTTACAGTAGGCCAATTCATAGCTGGTATTATTCTCTCTTTTTAAGTTTCTTTTAAAAAAAAAAGATTTGTTTCTTCATCTAATTAGGTAAAGTCAGAGTGGCAGAGGGAGGAAGAGGGGAAGGGAGGAAGAGAAAGAGAGATCTTCCATCTGCTGGTTCACTCTCCAAATGCCCATAATAGGCAGGGCTGGACCAGGCTGAGACCAGGAACCAGGAACTTCATACAGGTTTCCCATGTGGGCGGCAGGGTCATCATCTGCTGCCTTCCCAGATGTGTTACAGAAAGCTGGATTGGGCCGGTGCCGTGGCTCAACAGGCTAATCCTCCACCTTGCGGCGCCGGCACACCGGGTTCTAGTCCCGGTCGGGGCGCCGGATTCTGTCCCGGTTGCCCCTCTTCCAGGCCAGCCCTCTGCTGTGGCCCGGGAGTGCAGTGGAGGATGGCCCAAGTGCTTGGGCCCTGCACCCCATGGGGAGACCAGGAAAAGCACCTGGCTCCTGGCTCCTGCCATCGGACGAGTGCGGTGCGCCGGCCGCAGCGCGCCAACCGCGGCGGCCATTGGAGGGTGAACCAACGGCAAAAGGAAGACCTTTCTCTCTGTATCTCTCTCTCTCACTGTCCACTCTGCCTGTCAAAAAAAAAAAAAAAAAAAAAAGAAAGCTGGATTGGAAGTGGAGGAGCCAGTATTCAAACCAGCACTCTGATATGGGATGTGGGATCCCGGGTGGTAGCTAGACCCACTGTGCCATGATTCCCACTGACATCATTCTCAGTAGAGAAGACTTAAAGGTTTCTTCCAATAGCACAAAGAAGGCAATGATTCCTGCTTTCACCACTTCTATTCAACATTGTACTGGAACTTCTAGCCAATAAAAGGCAACAAAATCATGCATATTATAAAGGAACAAGTAAAACAGTCTGTTTGTATATGGCATGATCCTAAATATAGAAAATCCTGAAGAGTCCACAAAAAACTATTAGATCTAATAAACAAAAGAAGCAGAAATACAGCATAGATCAACACACACAAATCCATGTACTTCATATACACTAGCAATGAGCAATCTGAAAATAAACTTTAAAGCATTTACATTTGCAATATAATTGGAAAGAATACAATACTTAGGAATGAAGTCACTCAAGTAGGTACAAAAGTTGTACATTGGAAAACAGAAAACATGGGGCCAGCTGTGTGTCACAGGTAAAGCCGCCACTGCAGTGCTGCTATCCCATATGGCACTGGTTCAAGTCCCAGCTGCTCCACTTCTCATCCAGCTCTCTGCTATGGCCTGGGAAAGCAATAGAAGGTGACCCAAGTCCTTGGGCCCCTGCACCCCCATGGGAGACCTGAAAGAAGCTCCTGGCTCCTGGCTTCAGATCAGCCCAGCTCCAGCCACTGCAGCCATTTGGCAGTGAACCAGTGGATGAAAGATATTCTCATTCTCATTCTCTCTCTCTCTCTCTCTCTCTCTCTCTCTCCCTCTCCCTCTCCCTCTCCCTCTCCCTCTCCCTCTCCCTCTCCCTCTCCCTCTCCTCTCTGCCTCTGCCTCTCTGTAACTCTGCCTTTCAAATAAAAAAATCTTTAAAGAAAACATTGTAAATTAAAAACGTAAATAAATAGAAAAAGTATCCAATGTTCACGAGTTAAAAGACAATATCATTAAGATGGCAGTACTACTCAAAGTAATTACAAATTTGTAGCAATGCCTATCAAAATCCCAATAACCATTTTTGCACAAATGGAAATGCTGATCCAAAATTTGTGTGAAATTACAAGGGGGAAAACTTCAAAAATAAAACTAATCTAGAAAAATTCACACCTCCCAATTTCAAAACTTACTATAAAACGACTGTAATCAAAGCAGTGTGGCACTGGTGTAAAGTAGGCCATATAGGGGTGGGCATTTGGCACAGCAATCAAGATGCCACTTAGGACACCTGTATCTCATACCAAGGTGCCTGGGTTTGAATCAGCTCTGCCTCCTATTCCAGCTTCCTGATGATGTGCAGCCTAGGAGGTAGCAAGTGATGGTTCAAGTACTTGGGCCCCTCCAACCCACCAGGAGGACCTGGATTGACTTCTGGGTGCGTGGCCAGGTATCTGACCAAGTCCCAGATACCAGGCATTTGGGGAATAAACCAGTGGATGGGCAATTGCTTGCTCTCTTGCTCTCTCTCCCTTTCTAATAAATGAAAATAAAATTTAAAAATTAAGGGGCCAGGGGCTAGCGCCATGGCTCACTAGGTTAATCCTCTGCCTCTGGTGCCAGCATCCCATATGAGCGCCGGTTCGTCCTGGTTGCTCCTCTTCCAGTCCAGCTCTCTGCTGTGGCTCGAAGGGCAGTGGAGGATGGCCCAAGTGCTTGGGCTCCTGCATGCGCATGGGAGACTGGGAAGAAACACCTGGCTCCTGGCTTCGGATCAGTGCAGCATAGGCTGTAGTGGCCATTTAGGGAGTGAACCAAAGGAAGAAGACCTTTATCTCTGTCTCTCTCTCTCTCCCTCTCTCTCTTTCTCTCTCACTGTCTATAACTCTACCTGTCAAATAAATTAAAAAAAAAAAATTAAAGGGTCAGCACTGTGACATACTTGGTGAGGGCCGCTTCTGGTGTGCCAGCATCCTCTGTGGGTGTCAGTTCAAGTCCCAGCTACTTCACTTTCAATCCAATGCTGATGTGCCTGGGAGGGTGGCGGAGAATGGTCCACATCCTTGGGCTCCTGCATTCACGTGGGAGACCCAGCTGAAGCTCCTGGCTCCTGGCTTCAGTCTGGCCCAGCCCTGTCTGTTGAAGCCATTTGGGAAGTGAACCAGAGGATGGAAATCTCTTACTCTCTCTGCCTCTGCCTCTTCCTCTCTGTAATTCTGGCTTTCAAATAAATAAATAAATCTTTAAATTTTCTTTAAACAATAGACACACAGATCAATACAATAGAATTGAGAGTTCAGCAATAAACACTCACATTTACAGTTGATTTTTTTGTGATAGTACCAAGAACATTCAGTGGTAGAAATATACTCTTTAAACAAGTGGTGCTGAGCCAATTTGATATTTGTAAGCAAAAGAATGAAACTAGATCTCTCACAGAATACACAGAAATGAATTCAAAATGGAACAAATACTTACATGGATGAGCAGTAAAACTCTCAGAAGAAAACGTGGGTAAATCTTCATTTGCTTGGATTTGGCATTTAGATATGACACCAAAAGCAGTAAGAGAAAAAGTAATTGCACTTAATAAAAATGTAAAATGTTGTGCATCAAAGGACACTATCAAGAGAATGAAAAGACAACCCATGGAATGGGAGAAAATACCTGCAAATCAGACCTCTAATAAGGATACAGATATAGAACAGATGAGGCCAGCGCCGTGGCTCAACAGGCTAATCCTCTGCCTTGCGGCGCCGGCACACTGGGTTCTAGTCCCGGTCGGGACGCCGGATTCTGTCCCGGTTGCCCCTCTTCCAGGCCAGCTCTCTGCTGTGGCCCGGGAGTGCAATGGAGGATGGCCCAAGTGCTTGGGCCCTGCACCCCATGGGAGACCAGGAAAAGCACCTGGCACCTGGCTCCTGCCATCGGATGAGCGTGGTGCGCTGGCCGCAGCGCGCCGACCACGGCGGCCATTGGAGGGTGAACCAACGGCAAAGGAAGACCTTTCTCTCTGTCTCTCTCTCTCACTGTCCACTCTGCCTGTCAAAAAAAAAAAAAAAAAAAAAAAAAAAAAAAAAAAAAAGAACAGATGAAGAACTCTTACAATTCATCAAAGATCAAACAATTAAATGTGAGCAAATTGTTTTAAGATATTTCTCAAAAAGAGATATGTAAATAGTCAACTGCACCTAAAAAGATGTTCAAGGGGGCCCGGTGCCATGGCTCACTTGGTTAATCCTACACCTGTGGCACTGGAATCCCATATGGGTGCCAAGTTCTAGTCCCGGTTGCTCCTCTTCCAGTCCAGCTCTCTGCTGTGGCCCGGGAGGGCAGTGGAGGATGGCCCAAGTGCTTAGGCCCTGCACCTGCATGGGAGACCAGGAGGAAGCACCTGGCTCCTGGCTTCGGATCAGCGTAGCTCCAGCTGTAGTAGCCATTTTGGGAGTGAACCAACGGAAGGAAGACCTTTCTCTCTGTCTCTCGCTCTCACTGTCTAACTCTATCTGTCAAATAAATAAAAATTTAAAAAGATGTTCAATATTATCAGTAATTAAGGAAATGCAAATTAAATCACTACATATGTATATCCTACACATCTGTTATAATGGTTTTAAAGGCTATGCCAAGTGTTGCTGAAGATGTGTAATAACTGAAACATTTTACATTACCAGCGGCCATGTAAAATCATACAGCCACATTGGAAAACAGTCTGGCAGTTTCTTAAAATATAATATACTTGCTGTATGATCTGGCCATTCCAATCTCCAGTAGTTACCAACAAAGTGTCCATACATGTCCATATAGAGTTTTGTACAAAATGTTCACAGTAACTTTGTAATAGATGAAAACTGGGAAAAAAATCTCACTGTAATTCAGCAGGTAAATACATAAAGATATTATGATAAAACTAAAAATCAGCAATAAAAAGAAATGAGTACTGAAACATGAAACAACATAGGCAAATCTCAAAATAATTATATTGAATGAAAAAAGAAAAAATACAGTCCATATAGGGTGGAGATAAATTGGTGAGTAAGACAGACTTAATCACTGTACCCAAGAAGCTTATAAGCTGGTAGGAGATTGAGATGACTTATTAGGTATGTACAATTCAAAAGAACAAGTGCTGTGATGGGTATAAGCCCAGAAAGCATGTGAGTGGCAACAGCCTTTGGGGAGAATTCCTGGATCTATCCTAGTTCAATTATGAGTTGAAAGGTAAGGAGCAGTTGACCAGAGAAACCTCAGTAAAAGGTAAAAGCATGAGTGTTAACAGCATTCTTTCTCTCTCTTTTTTTCTTTTTAAGATTTATTTATTTATTTATTTGAAAGACAGTGACACAGAAGAAAACAGAAAGAAAGAGTTCTTCCATCTGCCAGTTTACTCCCCAAATGGCCACAATGGCAGCCAGGGCTGGGCTGGGCTGAAGCCAAGAGCTAGGAGCTTCTTTTGGGTCTCCTGCATGGGAAGCAGGGGCCCAATTACTTGAACCATCTGCTGCTGCTTTCCCAGGCACATTAGTAGGGAGCTGGGTCAGAAGTGGAGTAACTGGGACCCAAACCAGCGCCCATATGAATGCTGGCACTGAAGGCCATGGGGAAAGAGAAATAGCAGCATGAAACATTGAAGGAAGCAAAAGGTGTGTGTCCACAACAAAGAATAAGAGACACAGAGGAAAGTGTTTGATGTGGCCGTAGTGGCTAAGACACTGCTTGGGAAGCCCTCATACTCTATCAGAGTGCCAAGATTCAAGTCTCAACTCCACTTCCAATGTCAGCTTCCTCCTAAGCTGTTCCCTGAGAGACAGCGGATGATGGTTCCAGTGGTTGAGTGGCTACCCCTCAGTGGGAGACCCAGATGGAGTTCCCACCTCCTGGCTCCAGCCTGATCCAGCCCTGGCTGTTATAGGCATTTAGGGAGTGAACTGACAAGAAGATGACTACATCTCTCTGCCTTTTATAAAATTTAAATAAATAAATAAATTCTAAAATAAGTGTAAAGGATCTACTATGCTATGTTGAAATATATCCCAAGAGCCACAGGAAGCCATTAGAATTTGAAGAAAAGGGGTCACACCATATTTTGATTTATAGAAGGCCTTATATAATGACATAAATAATGGGATTTGAAAGAAATGAGACTGAAGTCAAGGAGATTTTTTTTTTTTTTTGACAGGCAGAGTGGGCAGTGAGAGAGAGAGACAGAGAGAAAGGTCTTCCTTTGCCGTTGGTTCACCCTCCAATGGCCACCACGGCCAGCGCACTGCGCTGATCCGATGGCAGGAGCCAGGTGCTTCTCCTGGTCTCCCATGGAGTGCAGGGTCCAAGCACTTGGGCCATCCTCCACTGCACTCCCTGGCCACAGCAGAGAGCTGGCCTGGAAGAGGAGCAACCGGGACAGAATCTGGTGCCCCAACCAGGACTAGAACCCGGTGTGCCGGTGCCACAAGGCAGAGGATTAGCCTAGTGAGCCACAGCGCCGGCCATCAAGGAGATTGTTTTGCAGACCGTCAAAATAATAATATTGACAGAACATGGTGGTCTGGACCAGTGTGATTTCAACTTCCTAGCATGGGCAACTGATTGAAAGGAATGGCCACTCACTGAGATAGAGAACAAAAGCGTGGCTGTGTTTTATGGAAATACACCTACTTCAGTTTGGGAAATGCTAATTTGGAGTTACCTGTAGAATATGCTAGTGGTGATATCCTTTGGAGTCAGAATGCCTGACTCTTCCTAGCTCTGTTACCCACTAATTGTATACTTTTGGGAAAGTTACTTTGTATTTCTAAGCATTGGTTTCTTCATGAGTAAAATGGGTGGATAACAAGTCCTTACCTTAAAAAGTTTTGTAGTGAAACAAAAGAAATGAAGATTATATTGATCATACCAGAAGGAAGAAAATACTTGCAAATAATAAAACAAAATTATCATTTGGGGCTGTCACTGTGGCGTGGTGGATTAAGCATCTACCTGCAGCGCCAGTGTCCCATATGGGTGCCAGTTCAAGTCCTGGCTGCTCCATTTCCAATCCAGCTCCCTGCTAATGGCTTGTGGGGAAAAAAAGGCAGTGGAATATGGCCTAAGTGTTTGGGTCCCTACATTCATGTGGGAGACCCAGATGAAGCTTCCGTTCCTGGCTTCAGCTCTGGCTTTTGTGGCCAGGAAAAGATGACAACCATAAAAGTTCTAAAGGCGGCCGGCACCGTGGCTCAGTAGGCTAATCCTCCGCCTGCGGCACCGGCACCCTGGGTTCTAGTCCCTCCCGGTCGGGACGCCAGTGGCTCTTCTTCTAGTCCAACTCTCTGCTATAGCCTGGGAAGGCAGTGGAGGATGGCCCAAGTCCTTGTGCCCTGCACCCACATGGGAGACCAGGAAGAAGCACCTGGCTCCTGGCTTCGGATCGTAGCAGCCATTTGGGGGGTGAACCAACGGAAAAAAGAACACCTTTCTCTCTGTCTCTCTCACTATCTACGCTGCCTGTCAAAAAAAGAAAAAAAAAGTTCTAAAGGCAGGGCCAGCACTGTGGCATAGCAGGTAAGGCCACTGCCTACAGTGCTGGTATCCCATATGGTCACTGGTTTGAGTCCCAGATGCTCAACTTCCAATCCAGCTCCCCACTAATGTGCCTGTGAAAGCAGCAGAAAATGGCCCAAGTGCTTGGGCTTCTGCACCCGGGTAGGAGACCTGAGAGCTCCTGACTCC
The DNA here is from genome assembly GCA_949820135.1 of Sylvilagus floridanus. Classification (NCBI taxonomy): domain Eukaryota; kingdom Metazoa; phylum Chordata; class Mammalia; order Lagomorpha; family Leporidae; genus Sylvilagus; species Sylvilagus floridanus. The sequence goes on along the minus strand of OX463226.1, from coordinate 71,946,828 downwards.
CGATCTGTCCAGCTCTGACCATTGCAGCCATCTGGGGAATGAACCAACAGATGGAAGACCTCTCTCTCTCTGCCTCTGTTCCACTATAAAGGACATAGGAACAAAGAAGTCATGGCCAGCGCACCACGCCGATCCGAAGCCAGGAGCCAGGTGCTTCTCCTGGTCTCCCATGGGTTGCAGGGCCCAAGCACTTGGGCCATGCTCCACTGTACTCCCGGGTCACAGCAGAGAGCTGGTCTGGAAGGGGGGCAACTGGGACAGAATCCGGCGCCCCAACCGGAACTAGAACCCGGTGTGCTGGCGCCGCAGGCGAAGGATTAGCCTGTTGAGCCACGGTGCTGGCAATGGCTATTCTTGAACAAATATGCATTCGTTCCTTTACCATAATCCATTCAGGCTGCTATAACAAATCGAGTGGGTGCTTTATAACCACAGATGTTTATTCCTGACAGGCTAAGCTGAGAAGGCCAAGATCAAAGCCCTAGTACATTCAGTGTTTGGTGAGGGCATAGAATGCTGTGCTCTGAAGGTCTGTCCCCCTGAAGTTCATATGTTGAAGCTTAACCCCAGCCTGGAAGTATCAAGAGGAGGGGCCTTGAGGAGATGATTAGGTCGGGAGGGCGCCACCCTCACGAATGGAATCCGTGCCCTTCTGAAAGAGGCTGGAGGGAGCCTGTTTGCCTCTTCTGCCACTTGATGACAAGTGAGAAGTCACCATCTGTGAGGAGGGAGGCCCTCACCAGACAACAGATCTCCAATGTCTCGATTTTGGACTTTCCAGCCTTCAAAATGGGGAGAAATTTATATTGTTTGTAATTACCCGGTCTAAGGTCTTTTGTTACAAACGGAATAAGACACAAAGTCTCACACTAACCAAGCCCTAGTTTGTTGAGGGAAGCAATGTACCCAACAACTACTCTTCCCAGTGTCCTGTGCAAGTGGGGACACAGTTTTGTATATAGGGAGATAAAAAAGTCATTGAATCAGACATCCAAGAGAGCTCCTTATCTTACTGTGTTTTCTGTTGCTACTAACACAATGCCACAGAGTAAGTTGTAAAGGAAAATAGGTTTATTTTGGCTCACAGATCTTTTTTTTTTTTTTTAAAGATTTATTTATTTGAAAGGCAGATTTACAGAGAGGCAGAGAGTGAGAGAGAGATCTTCCATCCAATGGTTCACTCCCTAAATGGCCACAACAGCCAGAGCTGCACTGATCCAAAGCCAGGAGCCAGGAGCTTCCTCCGGTTCTTCCCACATGGGTGCAGGGGCCCAAGGACTTGGGCCATCTTCTACTGCTTTCCCAGGCCATAGCAGAGAGCTGGATCAGAAGTGTACCAGGCAGACTCGAACCAGCACCCATATGGGATGCCAGCACTACAGGTGGTGGCTTTACCCGCTAGGCCACAGTGCCAGCTGCTTGGCTCAACAGTTCTTGATCCAAGGTCTAAGGGCCTCAGCTGGTAATGACCTTCTTGATAGCACAGTCCTGAGGCAGTGCAGAGTATCAGCTGCAGACCCGTTCTTGAGATAACCTATTAATCACATGAGTGGATTAATCCATTCATGAGGGCAGAATCGCTACCTAGTCCTACCTCTTAATATCTCAAGTAGGGATTAAATTTCAGCATGAGTTTCAGAGGGAACAAGCCATAGTAAACCACAGCCCTCCATAAAGAGGAGACAGTCTCCACCGGCACCTGTCCTTTGCTGCCTGCTTGAAATGCAGTTAGAATGACTGGGAGAATCATAGAAACAACCACAACAGCCACATCCTAGGCAGAAGAAAGCAGCAGCTGGCAACAATGATTGCATCCTTTGAAGTACTGCTCTAACCCTGGATTGCCTGCCTTCAGAATTTTTGCCACATGAAAGAAAAACAAATCCCTATCTTGATTAAGTCCCAGGTATAAGCTATATGCAATTTCTGTCTGACACAACACTCTCCCAAAATATTTGGCTATGATGTGGAAGACAGATAGACCAGTAACTACAGGAAGACATGTGATGAGGGATAGATTTATAAGATAGGAAACACTTAAATTTGTTTAATTGTTGATAAGAGCCAGAAGTGTTGAGGGATGGGGTGAAGAAAATGAAAAAGAAGAGAGAGGCAAAGAAGCAGACAGGGAATGTTGAAGGCACCAGGGAATGGGAATGACTGATGGACACATATTGGTTTTCTGTGGCTGTCAAGTACCAGAAACTGATCAGCCTCAAGTAACATTTATTACCTCTCAGTTTCTGTGTGTCAAAATTCCAGACAGTGTAGCTGGGTCCTCTGCTCAGGATCTCACAAGGCTACAATCAAGGGGTTGGCCATGGCTGTATTCTATTCGAAAGTCCAAGGTCTTCTTCCAAGTTCATGTGGCTCTTTGCAAGTCCATCTTCTTGAGCTGTAGAATTTTTGCCAGCCAGTGTCTTCATGGCCAGCAGACAAAAGAGTCTCTGACTTCTTCCATCTCTGATCCTGAGGTCAGAAAGGGCTCAGCTGATTAGATCAGGTTTTCCCAAGATAAGCTCCCTTTGATCAACTAAAAATCAAATGATTAGGGACTTTAATTATATTTGCAGAATCCCTTCACCTTTGCCACCTGTAGTCAAGGACAAAGGATTATTTGAGGAGGTATACATCCGGGGCAGGAACCACAGGGATGGGTGTTTTAGAATTCTGCCTCCACAACCTGTGGCCTTTGCAAACACAGGAAAGGACATTGCCTTGTGTCTTGAGTCTCATTCTCTCCTACCTTCAGTCACACAAGTGACTAAGTTTGGAGGTGTTCAACCAGAAGTAAATTATTCTCTTTTCCATTCTTTCCCCAACTTAAATTAGTTGCCGTGCTTAGGAACAGATTTTAGCACGTCCTTGCAGTGTTTCACAAGACTATTCCACACTTGTCTACTACGGTACATTGACTTATAAGCAAGCTATTGGGGAATTAGCATGACAGGGTGTTTTCAAAGATGCTGACATGGCCAAAAATATTTCTCTTCCCAACTACATATGATTGAACAATAAAGAGGAAATAGAGAAATTACAGTGAAGTTCTATTAAGATTTTTTAATCAGTTGCAATTAGAATCCATGTGATAGTTTCCCTCCTCCCCACCCAACCCCGTCTCTTTTCCTCCTTCCCTCATTCCTCCCTTGTACTTTCTCCCCTTCCTTCCTTTCTCCCTCTCAATCCCTTTCCTTTTTTTTTAAGATTCATTTATTACTTGAAAGAATTACAGAAAGGAAGAGGCAGAGGGACAGAGAGAGAAAGAGAGAGCACTTCTATCCACTGGGTCACTCCCCAAATGGCTGCGATGACCCAGGCAAGGCCAGACTAAAACCAGAGAGATCTGTCTACAGGTTCACTACCCAAATGGCTACTTAGGCTGGGGCTGAGCCAGGCTGGAGCCATAAGCCAGAACTCCATCCAGATCACCCAATTGGGTGGCAGGAACCCAAGTACTTGAATCATCATCTGCTGCCCTCCCAGGTGTGTTAGCAGGGAGCTGGATCAGAAGCAGAGCAGCAGGTGGTGCCAGCATCACAAATGGCAGCTTAATCTGCTGTGCCACAACACCAGCCCCTGCCTCAGGGCTTTCTGGGTATCCTAAGACAGGATTGGGAAAACAGAAAAATGCTAGCTTCTTTCCCTTTATTTTAGTATTCTCCAGACTAATGATATCCTCCAAGTAGGACCAAATATCTTTCTGTAAAAGGTCATAAATTTTTATTTTTGGAAAAGGGTTTATTCTTAGATATCTTATATTTGGACTGCTATTGTGAATGGTATACACATGAACTTTTACATTTCCTATAGTCATGAAAATTATCTTTTGAAACTTTTATCAGTGGAAAAAACATAGAGGAAAGCCTAATAGAAATGAGAAATTCTAAGTCATTGCTTCACAAACTGTCTGTATTAAAGGGACTGTTGTCAAGATTTTTAATATTTGCAATCCATTAAGTACTAGTAAGACTATAAAATACAATAAAAACTAGTTACTGACTTATATGAGTCCATATGGTGCTTTGCTTACTAACAGCAAGGAAGGTGGTTGTACTTGTGCTGTTTTGCCAGTACCTCAACCAAGATAGTCGGCCACAATTTTGGATAACTATTGCTAAGAAACCATCCAAAACTTAGTGACTTGAACAGTAACATATCATTATGTCTGAGTTTTGTAGATTGACTTAGGTAAGCAGTTCTTGTTGGAATCTCTTGTGTGGGTACAGTCAGATGACATCAGGAGCCAGAATCAGCTACAGGTTTGGACTGAACACCAAGAAAGTTTCATAATTCAGTTGGGTTGGCAGGAACATCTAGGGGCTGACCAGGTACTTCTCTTAATGAATGGCTTCATCATGTGGGTAGCTCAGGCATCCTCATAGCATGATGGCCTCAGAAATAGGACTTCTTACTTGGTAGGTGCCTTCCCAGAGTGCATGCTTCAAATGGCAGATAGAAATTGCAAGGCTTCTTATGACCTACTCAGAGAAATTCCAACTCCTTCTACTGGGGAATCAGGTCACAAGGCCAACCCAGATCCAGTGTAGAGGAGAATATAGAAGAGCATGCATACACAAGTGTTGAGGTTGATTTCTTCCTGAGAGGATTCGTTCTGAGAGGAGGAGTGTGGTGGGGGCAAGACGCTCGGAGTCACCACACAGACCCCAGGAGTCAGGTGAAAGCAGGCCTGAGGGGAGCAGCCCAAAGACTCGTTTATTTCAGTTGCTACAGCTGCTTATATAGCCAAGGCAGCCAATCCAGTCAAGGGGCAGTCTATGCCCTAACCAATCAAACCCTGTTGCCAGGCAGTTTCCAAAGCCATCCAATCACAGCCTGTTGCCAGTCAGGCTCTTGTTGCCAAGCAGTTTCTGAAACCATCCAATCACGGCCTGCTGTCAGTCAGGCTCTGTTGTCATGTGGTTTCCGAAGCCATCCAATCACAGCCTGTTGCCAGGCAGTTTCTGTTGTCAGTGGCCATCTTGGCATGACCTTCTCACCTCAGCGGCCATCTTGGCATGACCTTTTCACCTCCTCATTCCACCACACACAAGAGCTTCAGTGCTCTGGAAGGCCAACATAGAGACTAATTACCATGGCCTCTATGCAAGGAGACTCTGGACAAAGTAAGAAGCTATTGAAAGAGGGGCAGGCATCATGGTACAGCAAGCCAAACCTCTGCTTGGGATGCCAGGATCTCATATTGGAGTGTCAGTTCGAATCCCTAATGTTCTGCTTCTGATCCAGCTCCCTGCTAATGTGCCTGAGAGGCAGAAGATAATGATTCAAAATTCTGGGTCCCTGCCAACTTCATAGGAGATCCAGACGGAGTTCCTGGCTTCTGGCTCCTGGCTTTGGGCTGGCCCAACCCCATTGGAGGAATCTTATCTTCTCTGCCTCTGCCTTACTCTGTGTCACTCTGCCTTTCAAATAAATGAATAAATACATCTTTTTTTTTTTTTTAAGAAAGAAACTGTGGAGAGAAATCTGAGGAGGCTCATTAGAAGAAATAGAGCAAGAATAGATCTCATGAGGCCATTGCTGTGGCGAAGAAGTCCTGCCATACCATATGGGCTTCGGTTTGAGTCCCGGCTGCTCCACTTCCAATCCAGCTCTCTGCTATGGCCTGGGAAAGCAGTGGAGGATGGCCCAAGTCCTTGGGCTCCTGCCACCATGTGGAAGACCCAGAGGAAGCTCCTGGCTACTGGCTTCAGATTGGTGCAGTTCCAGCCACTGCAGCCAATTAGGGAGTGAACCAGAAGATGGAAGACTTTCTCTCTCTCTCTCTCTCTCTGTCTCTCTCTCTCTCTCTCTGCCTCTGCCTCTCTGTAACTCTGCCTTTCAAATAAATAAACAACTCTTTAAAAAAAAAAAAAAAGAGTAGGCTGGGGCAGTGGCATAGCAGGTTAAGCTACCTCCTGCAGCAGCAGCATCTTATATGGGGGTTGGTTTGAGTCCTGGCTGTTCCACTTCCAACTCAGCTCCCTTGCTAATGTGCCTGGAAAGATTGTGGAAGATACACTAAGGGCTTGTGCCCCTGCACCCTCATGGGAGATCCTGATGAAGCTCCTGGCTCTCAGTCCTGGCCTTTCTGGCCACCTGGGGAGTGAACCAGCAGATAGAAGATCTCTCTCTCTCTCTCTCTCTCTCTCTCTCTCTCTGACTCTGCCCCACTCCGTAACTCTGCCTTTCAAATAAACAAATAAATCTTTAAAAATAAGTGGATCTCTCAGAAACCATGCAGCAAACCCCCTTCTGTACAACAGTCTCCCATTGCCTCCCTTTCCCACGTGCAGCAATGCACTCATCCATTCACTCCATCAGATAGCATTTGGGCACCTTCCACAAAGAGAATAGTTTCAGTGAAATTTGAGGTCAACATTTCCAAACCTCAAAACTCTGAGGCCTGCTCTTCTTCTGGTCTGTTCTGGGAAACTGGGAAGAGGAGGCGGCACCTCAGCTGACAGCTTTGGGTGACTGGGTCAGCCTGTGTAGACCCCCAGCTTTTGATACCTGACATCTCTGTGCATGGAAATGGATTGTACTCGTGCATTCCAGAGAGAGTAGGAAAGTACTACTGAACATCCTGTTACGCTGGGCAAGGCCACAGCTGCATACCTCTTACATTGTATCTGGTTTTGCTCCTCTTAGAAATATTTTCTCAGCCTGCGCCACAGTTCAACAGGCTAATCCTCTGCCTGCGGCGCTGGCACACTGGGTTCTAATCCCGGTCGGGGTGCCAGATTCTGTCCCGGTTGCCCCTCTTCCAGGCCAGCTCTCTGCTGTGGCCGGGGAGTGCAGTGGAGGATGGCCCAAGTGCTTGGGCCCTGCCCCCCATGGGAGACCAGGGGAAGCACCTGGCTCCTGGCTTTGGATCAGCGCAGTACGCTAGCCGCAGCGCGCCGGCAGCGGCGGCCATTGGAGGGTGAACAACGGCAAAGGAAGATCTTTCTCTTTGTCTCTCTCTCTCACTGTGCACTCTGCCTGTCCAAAAAAAAAAAAAAAAAAAAAAAAAGAAAGAAATATTTTCTCCAAGATCCACGCGCTAAGGCATGTGACTTAATGCATTTCCTGTATAATCAAAAAATAATAATGTTAGATTATTAGCAAAGTGACAATGGTGGACCAACAGTAGAGAGTCATCAGTGTTCTTGGGGGTGCACCACCTTTCATAAGGGGTACGCATGAGAATTCCATGAGTGAACCACTATCATCTCAGATCTTGTTCCAGCCTCCAGGCAGCACATTGATATATTTCTCAGACATTTATGGGTTAAAGCAAAGATTCCTGGTGAGATTGGGCCTTTCACCCTAAAACAATGGTAACTAATATAGTACTTTTTACTTTTTTTTTTTTGCAAGCTACTATATTACATTTTACACAATGTAAAAAGTACAAAATATGATCCCAAATCTGAAAAGTACCAAAGGGCGTTCAGTGAGGAGCAGATTTCCCTCCTATCTTTCATATCCAGCGGCCTGTCCTCACTCCTTGGAGGCCACTACTAATTTCGCGTCTTTCTGTTAGTTCTATTTTTAACAAGTAGATTTTTGGTATTTTAATACACTTCAATTAAACATGGTATATGACACAAAATTTGTGAAGATGTTTTTCTTCTAAAAACTTGTCTTGATTACAACTTGGAATGTTTTGGCCTTTCTTACTTTAAGCTATATCTTTAATTAATTTAAAGGTAGAGAGACATAGACATTCACAGAGGCATAAAAAGATTGCTCATCTGCTGGTTCACTCCCCAAATACCTACAATACCCAGTGCTGGGCCAAGCTAAATCTGGGAGCTGGGCACTCAAACCCATGTCTCCCACGTGTGTGACAGGGTCTCAAGGACTTGAACCATCACCTGCTGCCTCCCATGGTGCGCATTAGCAGAAAGCTAGAATTGGAAGCAGAGCTAGGAGTTGAACCCAGGTATTCTGAAATGGGATGTGGCCATCTTAACTACTGCACTACACACTGGCCCCATAACCTATGTATCTTTTCCTGTGTTTCACATCTTTAAAAATTAGTTTTGTATTTTAAAAAATAACTTTTTTGGGGCCGGCGCTGTGGTGCAGAGGGTTAAAGCCCTAGCATGAAGTGCCAGCATTCCATATGGGTGCTGGTTCTAGTCCCAGCTGCTCTTCTTCCGATCCAGCTCTCTGTTATTGCTTGGAAAAGCAGTAGAAGATGGCCCAAGTCTTTGGGCCCCTGCAATCATGTGGAAGACCCAGAAGAAGCTCCTGGCTCCTGGCTTCAGATCGGTACAGCTCCGGCCATTGAGGCCATCTGGGGAGTGAACCAGCAGAAGGAAGACCTCTCTCTCTGTCTCTACCTTTCTCTGTAACTCTTTCAAATAAATAAAAAGAAATTTTTAAAAAATAACTTTTTTACCATTTAAAAAATAATAAATGACAGAGAAAAGTTTGTCAATGGGTACTAAGATACTGTTACACAGGAGAAATAAGGTCTGGTGTTCTATCATAGAATAGAGTGACTACACATAACAATAATGTATTGTGTGTTTCATTTTTTAAAAGATTTATTTATTTATTTGAAAGAGTTACACACAGAGAGAGAGAGAGAAACAAAGAGAGAGAGATAAAGGACTTCCATCAGCTGGTCCACTCCCCAATTGGCCGCAGTGACTGGAGCTGTGCCGATCTGAAGCCAGGAGCCAGGAGCCAGGAGCTTTCTCCAGGTCTCCCATGTAGGACAGGGGCCCAAGGACTTGGGCCATCTTCTACTGCTTTCCCATGCCATAGCAGAAACCTGGATTGGAAATGGAGCGGCTGGGACTCGAACCGGTGCCCATATGGAATGCCAGCACTGCAGGCGGCAGCCTTACCTGCTATGCCACAGCGCCGGCCCCTGTATTGTGTATTTCAAAACAAGCTAGAGGATAGAATATTGATTTCACTGAAGCAATATTTAAAGGTAGAGTTGGCCGGTGCTGTGGCTCAACAGGCTAATCCTCCGCCTTGTGGTGCCGGCACACCAGGTTCTAGTCCCGGTTGGGGTGCCAGATTCTGTCCCGGTTGCCCCTCTTCCAGGCCAGCCCTCTGCTGTGGCCCAGGAGTGCAGTGGAGGATGGCCCAAGTGCTTGGGCTCTGCACCCCATGGGAGACCAGGAGAAGCACCTGGCTCCTGCCATCGGATCAGCACGGTGCACTGGCCGCAACCTGCCGGCTGCGGCGGCCATTGGAGTGTGAACCAACGGCAAAGGAAGACCTTTCTCTCTGTCTCTCTGTCACTGTCCACTCTGCCTGTCAAAAAAATTAAAAAAAAAAAAAAAAAGAGTTGTCCTGATTTGAACATTACCCATGGGTTGAAACATCACATTATACCCCAGAAAGAGGTATTTTTTTAAAAGATTTATTTGTTTGAAAGGCAGAGTTACATATTGAGGAAGAGACAGAGAGAGTGCTTCCATCAGCTACTTCACTCCCCAAATGACTGCAACCTCCAGTGAGCCAAGCCGAAGCCACAAACAACAAGCTTTATCCATGTCTCTCATGTGGGTGCAGGGCCCCAGCCCTTGGGCCATCTGCTGCCTTCCCAGGCACATTAGCAGAGAGCTGGATCAGAAGTGAAGCAGCCAGGCTACAAACTAGCACTCATATGGGATGCCAGCGTCACAGGTGTTGGTTTTACCCACTACGTCATGATGGCCCCAATGTATTATTATTTTTTAAAAGATTTATTTATTTATTCAAGAGGCAGAGTTACAGACAGAGAGAGGTCTTCTATCTTCCCCCAAATGGCCACAGTGGCCAGAGCTGAACCGATCCAAAGCCGTGAGCCAGGAACTTCTTCCAGGTCTCCCACACAGGTACAGGGGCCCAAACACTTGGGCCATCTTCCACTGTTTTCCCAGGCCATTAGCAAGGAGCTGGATTGGAAGTGGAGCAGATGGGACTTGAACTGGCACCCATATGGGATGCCAGCACCACAGGTGGAGTTTTAACCTACTCTGCCACTGTGCTAGCCCCCCAATGTGTATTATTTTTATGTACCCTTTATAAAATTAAAAGGAAAAAATGTCACTGTGGCAATTTAAATGGATCCATAAGAGAAAAAAAAACCTCTTAATTTTAAGTGTTGGTTGAAAGAGCTGAAATCTTTAACATATTTGAAACACTGCTATAATAGATACATAGGCAAAGGATGAGCCATTAATATTTATTAACCGTTGAATGATTTTGTAGGAGCTTTTTATATTCTATTAGTTTTTTGTTGTTGCATAATAAGCTGCCACATACATAACACCTTCGAGCAACATGTTTATTTTATTAACACTTTCCCTGGGTCGGGGGTCTGGGCACAACTAAGCCAGGTCCTCTGCTCAGTGTGTACAGGACTAAAGTCAAGGTGTTGACCAGGCTGTTTTCCTCTTGAGACTTCACAGGGAAAGAATCTGCATCTAAGCTCATTTAGGTTCTCTGTAAAATCAAGTTTCCTTGATGTTCCTTGTAGGACTGGTTGTTGGCAACCCACAAATCCTGGAGCCTGCCATCCTTTCCAGCTATGTGACCCTCTTCGGGGGAGGGGGTTCACACGGCTTCTTGCTCCCTGGAGGCTGGCAGGACAGCCTCGCTCGCGTCTGCTAAGATGAAGCCTTACCTAACAGAGTGGTGACGTCTCGCCACCTTTGCTATACGTGGTTAGAAGTGAGACAGGAGTCCTGCCTGTACTCAAAGGGAAGGAAACCAGCTTGCAGAGGTCATCAGCATCACCTTAGAGTCTGTCTATCACACATTCTCTAAGCAATTCAGATTTCTCCTTGAAACACCCATGATAGAGCTAGGGGTAAAAAGTAGCAACAGGCTTCCTGAGCATTTTGTATCAAGCTGTAAAGGTTGGATGCACCACTTCAGCTCCATTACTTCAAGCACATGCTTGATCAGAATTTTTTTTTTTTTTTTGACAGGCAGAGTGGACAGTGAGAGAGAGAGACAGAGAGAAAGGTCTTCCTTTGCCGTTGGTTCACACTCCAATGGCTGCCGCAGCCAGCATGCTGCTGCCGGCGCACCGCGCTCATCCGATGGCAGGAGCCAGGTGCTTTTCCTGGTCTCCCATGGGGTGCAGGGCCCAAGCACTTGGGCCATCCTCCACTGCACTCCCGGGCCACAGCAGAGAGCTGGCCTGGAAGAGGGGCAATCAGGACAGAATCTGGCACCCTGACCAGGACTAGAACCCGGTGTGCCGGCGCCGCAATTCCTTAGCCTATTGAGCCAGAGCGCCAGCCCGATCAGAATTCTTGAAAGTAGGTGCAGGTGTTGTGATGCAGCAGGTTGAACAGCTGCTTGGGATGCTCACCTCCAGTATCAGGTGTCACTTTGAGTCCCAGCTACTCAGCTTCTGATCCAGATCCCTGCTAATGGGCCTGGAAGGCAGCAGATGATGGCTCAAGTACTTGGGCCCCTGCCACCCACATGGACAGCCTAGGCCATTGCAGGCATCTGGGGAGTGAACCAACAGAAGATTCTGTTTCTCCCTCTGTTTCTCTTTCAAATAAATATTTATTAAAAAAAAAAAAAAAAGAATGTTGTTTCTAGGGTCCAGCAGCACTGGCATCCCCTGTAGGCACCAGTTGGAGTCTCAGCTGCTCAACTTCCAATCCAGCTCCCTGGCAATACTCCTGAGAAAGTGGTGGAGGGTGGCCCAAGTGCTTGGGCCCCTGCACACATGTGGGAAACCTGAAAGAAGCTTCTGGCTCCTGGCTTTGGCCTGGTCTAGCCCCAGCTGCTACGGCCATTTAGGGAGTAAATCAGCAGATGGAAGATCTCTGTCTCTCCCTTTCTCTCTGTAACTCTGACTTTCAAATAAATAAATCTTAAAAAAAAAAAAAAAAGACAACGAAATGCTTCTCTGATCTTCCTTAGACCCTGGACTGTGGCTGCTAAGTTGCTGCATTTTATGTATTTGCAGTAGATATTTGCATTTTCATTGGCTGCCCAGCGCCTGAACACTTATTTGTGTGTGAGGAACCCTCACCATGTAAAACGGAGTTCATCTCCCCTATGTAAGCTGAAAATGCCAGCTACATGTCTGTTTCCCTACCTCCACAGCAGGGAGGGAGCTGAGATACCATGCCAACTGCAGTAGTCAGTTCCACTCTCACTACATCCAGGGGCGCTAAGAAGCAGGAATCACTGGGACATCTGTAGCAAGGGGACAGAGGTGGCAGCACCGCATTTCCAGAAGCAACAGTGTCAGAGGTTCAGAGCAGATCCTGCCCAGTGATGACGCTGTGGATGTCAACACCCACAGAGTGGCACCCAGAGCAGGAGGGAGTCTTGTCATCAGAGGACCAGCTCCACATGGCTCCTAATTTCTCAGCTTAGTACTCTGGCCCTCCCAGAGATTTCATCAGCTACCCAATGCCATTGGAATGCATTTCTTTTCTACTTATAGTAAGCTTGGATTTGTTTTTGTTGCTTATTACTAAGGACCCTGGGTTACTACTGCATCTGGTGCCTCCCTTACTCTCCACACCTAGTGTGATTAAATTGCTTACTCCTCTGTTGTCACTAGATGTACAGTCCTTGCCCTGTCTTGTTCATCATTGAGTCCTCAGTGTCTAGAAAGCACTCAAGAAGAAATTGAGTGAACGGATCAAACTGTGTGCTTTTATTTGCTCATCTGTAAATTGGGAGTAATAGCTCTTGTCTTAAGGAAGATTGTCAATGTTCTAACAGGAAAGAAAGTTGAACATCTTCCATCCCTTGTTTACAGACAAGGAACCAAGGCCCCCAGACAGATTTGCCTGAGTTGGTTTCGACTTCCAGGTCAGCACACTTTCTACACACTGTGAAGATTATGAAATGTTGTTAGGAACTCCGTGTTTGTGCCCTTCCTCTAAATTCATACTTTGAAGCCCTTCCCCCTAATGTGATGTGCAGCAAGAGGTAATAATGTTTAGATGAGACCACAGAGGTGGAGTGGTGCCCATGTAAGAGGACAGAGTTTCCTCTCTCCACCATGGGAAGATGCCGAAGGCAGCAGCCATCTACAGGGCAGGAAGAGAGCCCTCACTAGAACCCAGTTATGCTGGCTCCCTGATCTCAGACCTCCATCCTCCAGAACTGTCCAAAGGAAATGTGTTTAAGTCAACCAATTTAGGTATTTGTTAATGGAAGCCAAGCTAAGACAAACATTTTATTTCATGATGTTTTCGCGTTAAACTTAAGTAAAATTATGGGACATGGATTTAGCCTAGCAGTTAAGATACTGTTTTAAGATGCTTATGGTCCACATTAGAGTTCTTGAGTTTGACGCTTGGTTCCAGCACCTGGCTATAGTTTCCTATTTGTGCAGACCCTGGGAAGTAGCAGTGATGGCTCAAGTAATTGGGTTCCTGCCACTCACGTGGGAGAGCTGGATTGAATTTCTGGCTCTTGCCTTCAGCCTTGTCCAGCCCTAGCTATTGTGGTCATTTCAGGGAGTGAATTAGGAACAGGAGTGCTCTCTCTCATTCTCTGACTCTCAAATAAATCATTTTTGAAACATAGGATGCTGCTTCAAAATAAATAAATATATACATGGAAGCAAAAGAAAATATGCATGTATGATTGGTAGGCAGGGCCAAAGGCAGGTGCAGGCATTTTAAAGAATGTTGCATGTGGCCTGGCGCTGTGGTGTAGCAAGTAAAAGCTGCCGCCTACAGTGCCAGGATCCCATATGGGCGCCGGTTCATATCCCATCTGCTCCACTTCCAATCCAGCTCTCCGCTAGGACCTAGGAAAGCAGTGGAAGATGGCCCAAGTCCTTGGGCTCCTGTACCGGCGTGGGAGACCCAGAAGAAGCTCCTGGCTCCTGGTTTCGGATCGGTGCAGTTCCGGTCATTGCAGCCAATTCAAGAGTGAACACCTCTCTCCCTCTCTCTCTCTCTGCCTCTCCTTCTCTGTGTGTGTGTGTGTAACTCTGACTTTCAAATACATAAATAAATCTTAAAAAAAAAAAAAAAAAGAATGTTGCACGTAAGGTGTCAAGTATGGCAACCAGTACATGCATTTGTTTTTGTTGTGCCTGCTCAGGTGTGAGAGCCAGAGAAAGAGAATCTTAAAATCAGGGAAAAGGGGGGAATCTAGGCACACATTACTTCATTTAGCTCTCTCAGCAGCTCTATAGAGCAGAAATTATTATGCAACAGATTTTAAAAACAAAGAATAAAGGCTCAGTGAAGGTAATGTAATTATTTGGCGCAGTGGCAACCATCAAGCTGCAATGACCAAATGGAGCGCAGGTCCGTTGCTCATTTCTTGCCCATTCCCTCTCCCCATCGCAACATTACATCATTTACAGCCTGTAAATCTACATTACAATCATGTATGATCTGTAGACAGGCCCTTGCCTTCTTTTCTTTCGCTTAAGCCTTGCCACTCCTGATACCCCTGCCAGGGAGGAGTTCATAATAACAGATTGTGAAATATTCTAACGCCATCAGATTTCTCTGAAGTATCTCCTGACTTTGGCCATAAATAAACCTAGGCAGCCCGACTTCTTAAAGGCTTCTTTGCGGTACATCAGGTAATCGGTGTGAATTTCCGTCCCTCTGTAAGTTCACAACATTAATGAGCCACAAGTAGGCTTTTCACTGAATCTCACCTCCTATTGCCCTTTGCACTTACTTCCACGAACCGCTTCTCATGTTAGGCATACTTGGCCACCAGGAAGACCCACAGAGACACCTAAAGTCAAGAATTAATGTCATCACCGTTGACTGTTCCTAGAATATTTTTTTCTCTTTTGACAGTTTTCGGGGACAGCGCAAGCTCTGGGGTGAGGGTGGGGGAGGGGAGGATGTGGGATTCTCTACGTCGTGCATTCTCTTGACTTAAAGTGGGCACGAACTCCCGAAATCCTCGAATACAAGGCACCCTTCCCGGGCACCTAAACCGCTGGTCTACCAAGACACCCCCTCCTCCCCGGCCGACCGCTGGCAGTCAAGGTCACCGGGGCAGGTGCGGGCGCCTGGAGTGAAGCGGCCCCGCCTGGCCCGTTTCTTTTCCTCAGGCCGCTCACGCTCTCCCGCGACTCTCGGGGTCCACCCGAGCTGACTGCGACCCGAAGACCCTTGTCCGCCTGCCGAGCGGCGGAGCCGCGCCTCTGGAAGGTTCCTGAGAGGCTGGCGGTGGGGGCGGCTCCGGGGAGCCGGGGCGGAGCCGGCGGCGTCCGGCGGGCCGGGCTACGCCTCCCGGGGCCCCTCGGCCGCGCCCGTTGGCGGAAGCCGCGCTCCGCCCGGCAGTAGCCGCTCGAGTGGAGGGGCGGCTGCGGCGCGGCGCCCGCTCCCGCCCGCTGGCCGGCCGGGTCGCCTCCCGCCGCAGGACCGGTGCGCCGCGCTCGGGGGCCATGCAGCGCCTGGCCATGGACCTGCGGATGCTCTCCCGGGAGCTCTCCCTCTACCTGGAGCACCAAGTCCGCGTGGGGTTCTTCGGTTCCGGGGTGGGCTTGTCCCTGATCCTGGGCTTCAGCGTCGCTTATGCCTGCTACTACCTGAGCAGCATTGCCAAGGTGAGCCTGGGGGAGGCGCAGGGCCGCGGGCGGCGGCGACCGGCAGCCCCGAGGCCGAGCCGGCTGTTCCCGAGGGCTGGCCCTACCCCGGTGCCGTCCGGACGCTCTGTGAGCGCGCGGGGACAGCCCCCGGCCCCTGATCCTCGCACCGCAGCCGGCTGCCCGCGGCGCGGAGACGCTGCTTGGTCCCGGTTCGCGGGCGCTGCCGCGGCCGTGGCGCTTGGCCGGGCTGTAGCACTTCTGAGAACGATTCTTGTATCTCTGCTCTCTCGCATTTCCCTCGAGGGCGCTGATAAGCCGCGGCGAAGCCCGGTGTGCTTGTGAAGGATGTGCGAGGGCCTTCCAGAATGAGGGATCGCGCGCCCCGGGCCCCCGCCTTGTGCTGGCTTCTGGTTTACCATGGACAGAAACTTGGCTCTGTCGTGGGCCCTTCACCGACCCTGGCTTTCTCTCTTCAGAAACCCCAGTTGGTGACCGGGGGCGAGAGTTTCGGCCGCTTCCTGCAGGACCACTGTCCCGTGGTGACCGAAACGTATTACCCAACAGTCTGGTGCTGGGAGAGCCGAGGACAGACCCTGCTGAGACCTTTCATCACGTCCAAGCCCCCGGTGCAGTACAGGAAGTAAGTAAAGGTCCAAGTTCAGGCATTCGTTGACAACTACAGATTTTTTTCTTTTTTTGCAAACGCCCAGTGCTTGGTTAATAGAATCCCTGATTTAGTAAGTAAATAGGACAGAAAGAGTGAAAATGGAAAGTGTCCCCCACTCCACCCCCAGCTGCAGGAAATATCCAAGTATTGCCTTTCTTTTTTCACTTTTTTTTTTCCACCCTGGTATAGTGCTTCTTTCTAGGATGCAAACTGTGTTTAGTAGAGATTATGGTTTTCTAATTTGCCATGCATCTGTGCCTGAGCCCTTGGGGCTCTCTGATGATAAAAAACAATTCAGATGTAGATACCGGAGTGAGGGTGAAGAGGACACCCATTGGTTTGAGTTTTGTGTAGGTTTCATGTTGACAAGCTCATAGATGCCCTTGAGGTGTTTAAAGGTACCGTCCAGAATATATCAGGGTCCAGGAGATTGAAATGGGGCCTTTTATTAATTTCCCTGAGTCATCTAGTCTTTCTGGAGTTCCTTTATTTGCTTGAAACTTACACCATTTGAGAAAAGTCCTTAAGTTCATAGATACTGCAGTGAGAAGTACTGGAAATTACTTAAGAAGCAAATTTTCTAATGTACTCGGTGGAGAGACTGCATTATTGAGTCCAGAGAGCTGGAGCAGTGATCAAATCAGCTTTTCCCTGTTGAATTATTTCAGTGACCTCAATCAAATAGGGGTTAAATGCTGGGTATTTTAGAGTAATGAGGCAATGATTAAGATAAATATTCAAAGTCCTTTGAAGTTCATTTCTAGATCATGCCTTTTACTGGAGTTCTAGAAACAACTGTATGGTACTGATCTTAACATCCTGGTAATGAAAGAGATATAGATATGAGGGGTCTTCAAAAAGTTCATGGAAAATGTGTGTTACATAAAAACTATATATAGATTCCAAAAAAATTTTGCACTAAAATGCATGTGTCTTTTGATTCCATTTTCCATGCACTTTTGAAAGTACCCTTGAATGTGTGTATGCTAGTGAATGCTTAAAAACTGTTATTCTTAAATGACTAAATATTGTCATGTTTATAAAATTAAAACCCTGCACTTAAGACAGGACTTGGAACACGTAGTAACGTTTTGAATTATTCCTTTCAGCGAACTTATTAAAACTGCAGATGGAGGGCAGATTTCGCTGGACTGGTTTGATAACGAAAACAGTGCATGTTATGTGGATGTCAGCACCAGACCCACTATTTTACTGTTGCCTGGCCTCACCGGAACAAGCAAGGAGTCCTATATCCTTCACATGATCCATCTCAGTGAGGAGTTAGGATACAGGTACCAGTGCAAGATTTGTGTCCACTGTTCACTTAATTCATTCTACAAGAAGTACAAATATATTTACATGTTTGTTTCAGAAATACTTTTGATTTTGTGCGTGGATTGAGCAAGCCCCTAATTTACTAATTTTGTCTGCTTCCTCTTTAACCTTTTTTTTTATTCCAGAAAGATGCATAGTTGAATCATACACACACACACACACACACACCCCAAAAAATGGCACTTAGTGTCGTAGACACTTAGCAAACTTATGGTGAGATGAATGAATTTAGAATCTGTTGAGAACTGGCAAAGCTCCCCAGGTCAGAGAGGCAGTAGACCCCAGGGGAGGAAATGCCATGAGAGATGGCACTTATAAATTCCTGAGAGAGTACGTAGTGGCCCTCATGTCACACTCTGTATGGGTCCTGAATTCAGTAAATCTTATCATCCTGGCTCAAATCCCAAGTGTAAAAAAAAAAAAAAATTAAAAATTGGCTTGTAGGCTGTCCTCATTTTCCAAATGTGATCCGCGCTTCCGTCCACCTGAATTTGCAGGTGCATGTGGCTAATGTCCAGTTGATGCCACAGCATTTTTGAGTAACCATTATTCAACTCAATCACCAGACAGTATAATTTTTTTTAAAAAATGGCTTAGCAATTGCAAGTTTCAGATTCAGCTCTAGAATCTTAAAGCAAAATTGTTGTGAAAAGTATTCCTGTTTTATGTTCTGCTCTTCTTTGTTTTATTTTTATTTTTTAAGAGTCATTTATCCACTTGAAAGGCAATCACAGGCAAGAGTGAGCGCAAGAGAGAGATATCTTTCTCTTTTTGCTTGTTTTTTAAAATATTCATTTTATTTATGTGTAAGAGTTAGAGAGAGATGTAGAGACAGAGAGAGAAAGAGAGAGAGGTCTTCCATCCACTGGTTCATTCTCCAAATGGCTGCAACAGCTGGAGCTGAGCCGATCTGAAGCCAAGAGCCAGGAGTTTCTTCCAGGTCTTCCATGTGGGTGCAGAGGCTCAAGAACTTGGGCCATCCTCTGCTGCTTTCCCAGGTGCCCTAACAGGGAGCTGGATCAGAAGCAGAGAAGCCGGGACTCAAACTGGTGCCCGTATGGGATACTGGCACTACAGCTAGAGTTTTAACCCACTTTGCCACAGTGCTGGCCTTGTTCTGCTCTGTTTTAGCTGATAATAATTATTGTAATGGAACATGCTGTGATTTGTATTTAGACTTATCGTTTGTTAAACTTGTAACACTTTGAAAAAACTGATGTTGAGTTCATGATATGAAAATATTTTTATATAAAGGGGAAAGTGGGGGGAAGCATTTGGTACAGGAGTTAAGCTGCTGCTTGGGGTGCCTGCATTCCATATTGGAGTGCCTGGGTTTGAATCTTAACTCTGCTCTCCATTCCAGTTTCCTGCTAACACACACCCTTGGAGGCAGCAAGTGATGGCTCAAGTAGTTGAGCCCCTGTCACCCATGTGAGGTATCTGAGATTGAGTTCCTGGCTCCTGCCTTTGGCCTGGCCCCGTCCTGACTGTTGTGGGCATTTGATGAGAGGTTTCTCTTTGTCTCTCTGCCTTTCAAATAAAATAAATAAGTAAAATTTTAAAGGGGAAAATGCTGTAATAGCTAATCCAGTTTAAACAAGTTAACTCTGATATTTAGAGATAAAGCCTGTTTTGTCCATGAAGTAGCATTCTCTCAGAAACGATGATATAGTCTTCCAGAATTATGGCATTATGATGTTCTAGAAATTTGCTAAGCAATAGCAGGAATTTATTATTCCGTGTTGAGGCATTGTCTAGTTAGGTGTGGGGCTTGGTTCCAGTTGTTTTACTAAAACTTAGTGATGCTCAAAAAGCACAGAAGATCAAACCGTTTGTACATATTTAAATTGCTGATTCTAGATTTGTCCTGAGTTATCTCCCATGACTTAGAACTACTTCTACAAACAATGTAGTTAAAACTCAAGGACTGAGTCTCAGAAGCTCTGGAGTTGCCAGTACACATGGCTTTGATCCACTGCTTGTAAAAGTTGCCACATTTTATTCCCAAAGCTATCACAACACTATGCATCAAAGCAGTTGGGAGGTTTTAGCTTTCCTAGGGATTAAAATCGTCTACTAATTCAGAAATTCTGTGGATCATATTTTATACAAGGAAGGCTTTGTGCTGGGTACTATGAGGAGCTGCAGGGAGCTTTGAAAAAGTTGTCTGTACATCAAGAGTATATAAGAGGAGAAGGCTGCACGAATTCACTGTCAGCTGCTTGAAGACCCAACCCATTTGGATTTCGGGAGCTCTAACATTGAATCAGGCTGTCCTTGTAGGAAGCAGAATGGATGAATAAACCATTGTCAGTAAGCTTCTCAATGCCCTCTGGGTCTACCCACATTTTGAAAACTTTATTTATTTATTTGTTTGAAAAGCAGAGAGAGGCACAGGGATCTCCCATCTGCTGATCATTCTCCAAATTCCTGTAGCAGCCAGGGCTGGGCGAGGATGAAGCCAAGAGCCAGGAACTCATTCGAGGTGTTCTGTGGGACTGGCAGGTACCCAGTTACTTGAACCATCATCTGCTGTCTCCCAGGGTGCACATTAGCAGGAAGCTGGAATTCAGTATGAAGCTGGGACTTGAACTCAGGCGTGCCTGTATGGAATGCAGGCATCTAAGTGCTGGCTTACCCTCTACATCAGGTGCCCATTCCCTCGTTTATTTTTTAACTGCAAGGAGTCTCTGATTCTAGGCTAGAAGGGCTCTATCAGATAGCTTTTGCTGTAGAATAAACCACTCTAAAATTCAGTGGCTTAAAGCCACAACCATTCTGCTTACAGTTCTGTGGGCTGCAATTTGTCAAAGCTCAGTGGGCTAGTTTTTCTTCTCAGTGGGGTGGTTGTAGCTGGGATCATTTATGGTCACCTGCTAGGACAATTACATGCTCAGGGACCCTGAGTTGTGACTCATCTCATATCTGCACATACTCTCATCCACCATCAGGCTTACCTTGAGTGTGTTCATGTGATGGGAGAGGGTTTCAAGAGTATAAATAACAAAGATGCAAGGCCTCTGGAGGCCCAAACTCAGAACTGCCACAGCGTTGCGTCTGCCTTGTTCTACTGGTCAAAGCAAGTCACACAATCAACCCAGAAGTCAAAGAGCAGGGAAATATGAGTATAATCCACCTCTTGATAGGAAGAGCTGCAAAATATTTTTGCAGTAGGGGCAGGCATTTGGAACAGTAGTTAAGAGGCTGCTTGGGATGCCCACAACCCATATTGAAGCCTCAGCCCCACTTTTGATTCCAACTTCCTGATAATGTGCACCCTGCGAGGCAGCAGATGATGGCTCAAACACTTGCGTTCCTGCCACCCATGTGGGAGATGCAAGTTGTGTTCCAATCTCTCGGCTTCAGTCTGGCCCAGCCCCAGCTGTTGTGGATATTTGAGAAGTGGACCAACAGATGGAATATCTCTCTCTGTCTCTCTCTTTTTCTCTCTTGTTTAAATAAAAAGAAAATAAGTAATAAAAAAAATGTTAAATATGTATTTCTGTAGTCTACCACAGAGAGCCAGGTAGTTTCAAAGAACTTTGAGGTACAACCAGACTGCGTGCTCAGCCCTCTGCCTGTCTGCTGGGCCTCCCACCTGACCTGGTCAGGTGTAATCTCTCTACTCAACATGTAACCTCGCTCCCCCCCCCCCCAAGTCTCTCAGGCTCTGTCTGGAGAGGTGTCCATCTGACCTTACCTATGTCCCTTCCCTAATAAACCTCCCACTAAAAAAAAAAAAAAAAAAAAAAAAAAAAGAACTTTGAGGTAAAAACTAGATCTGGGGCCAGTGCTGTGGTGTGGGTGGCTAAGCCTCCACCTGCAGTGCTAGCATCCCATACGGGCGCCAGTTCGTGTCCTGGCTGCTCCTCTTTTTATACAGCTCTCTGCTATGGCCTGGGAAAGCAGCAGAAGATGGCCCAAGTCGTTGGGCCGCTGCACCTCCATGGGAGACCTGGAGGAAGCTCCTGCTTCCTGACTTCAGATCAGCACAGCTCCAGCTGTTGCAGCCATTTGGAGAGTGAACCAGTGGATGGGAGACCATTCTCTGTCTCTCCCTCTCTCTGTCTGTAACTCTGCCTCTCAAATAAATAAATAAACCTTAAAAAAAAAAAAAACCAAACTAGATTTGGGCTATCTGGGATACAATTAGTTAATCCACCACTTGCAAAGCCAGCATTCCATACCAGATTAGAGTGCTGGTTCATATCCCAACTATTCCACTTCAGATCCAGATCCCTGCTAATACACCTCAGAAGGCAGGAGAGGGTGGCCCCAGTGCTTGGTACCCTGCCACTCCTGTGGAGACCCAGATGGAGTTCCTTGCTCCTGGGTGTGTTCTAGTCTAGACCTGATGTTGCAGACATTTCAGGAGTAAACCAGCAGATGGAAGATCTCTCTTGCTCTATTTCTCCTTCTTTCTGTGCCACTCTGCCTTTCAAATAAACAAATCTTTTTTTAAAAAATCTGGAATTTTATGCAAGTCTGTGTTGAGTCCTTAGGTGGCAAAACAGTAGTGAGTCCTTGGTACTATAGCATGGGATCTAGCAAGTAATAGTCTGTGGAAGTCTGTAATATGGAGGGACATTTGCCTTGCCTCTAAAGTCAGGGCTCGACTCAGATGTTGGATCTGCCACTTACCAAGTGATGCTGGGCATTTAGCTTCTCTTCTCACTGTATTCTCACCTCCTTCAGAGGCCTTAGTTAGAATAGGAAACTTACTTAGTTTAGTGCCCTTCACAAAGTGGGTTTTCTAGAACATGTTGTGTCTTTCTTCCTTTATTTTCTATGCCCTTTGATTAGAATAGAAAATTGTTTATAATTTGTAAGAGCAAGTACAAGCACATCCAGCTCCTAAGAGATATAAACATCTACTTTCCACCCAGGGATGTATGGATGTTGCTATAGCATCTGTTATACAAGAGTGTTTCATAGACAGTAGGAACATCTGTGCAGTGCAGGAGTACACTTGACATCCAGCTCCAAGTACTATCTTCTGTAAAGTTGAATGTTTAGGGAGGGTTGTAAACTGTTGATGCTTTACCAGTGATATATATATATATATCTATATATATATATATATATATATATATTTAGATTTGTTTTTATTTATTTGAAAGGCAGAGTTACCGAGAGAGGTAGAGACAGACGGAGAGAGGTAGAGACAGAGGGAGAGAGGTCTTCCATCTGCTGGTTCACTCCTCAAGTGGCTGCAGGGGCTGGGGCTGGGCCAGGCCAAAGCCAGGAGCTTTTTCTGGGTCTCCCACATGGGTGCAGGGACCCAAGCACTTGGGCCATCCTCCACTGCTTTCCCAGGCACATTAGCAGGGTGCTAGATCAGAAATGGAGCAGCCAAGACTCCTACCAGCACCCATATGGGATGCCGGATTTGCACGCTGGGGCAGACCAGTACCAGGAGCCAATAACTCCCAAATATGTTTACCACATGGGTGGCAGGGACCCACACATTTGGGCCATCTTCCACTGCTTTGTTCAGGCCATTAGCAGACAGCTGGATCAGAAGTAGAGTGCCAGGACACCAGATATTCATGTGGGATCCCAGCATCACAGGCAGTGGCCTAACCTGCTGCATCACAGTGCCAACCACCCTGAGCTATGATTTAGATGTTAGAGAGAACCTAACTCCTAGCATGTGGACAAATGAAACATAAGGGCTTATTGTTGATGTTCAACAAATTGTCTGGGGCCAGCGCTGTGGCACAGTGGGTTAAAGCCCTGGCCTGCAGTGCTGGCATCCCTTATGGGCACCAGTTCCTGTCCTGGATGCTCACCTTCTAATCCAGCTCTCTGCTATGGCCTGGGAAAGAGTAGAAGATGGCCCAAGTCCTTGGGCCCCCGTACCCACATGGGAGACCCAAAAGAAGCTTCTGGTTCCTGACTTCAGATCAGCTCAGCTCTGGCTGTTGCAGTCATTTGGGGAGTGAACCAGAGGGTAGAAGACCTCTCTCTTTCTCTTGCTCTGAATCTCTCTGTAATTCTGTATTTCAAATAAATAAAATAAATCTTTAAACAAACAAAACAAATTATCTCCTGTATCTGAAAACTTAAACACCATTTTTCTATTAAGCATTTCTAATTAGAAATTAATGATTAAAAGGATGGAAACTAGGCCAAAGTCTTGTAAGATGATTGTGAGCAAAGACCTTATTAAGGAAGTCAAAGGTAGATAGAGTTGGGTGGAGACTGTGTGGGCCTGCCCCCACTGTCCCTCTTCATTGGCAGATTGCAGGAGGTACCTCCTTGGGTAGACCTGCCCTAGAGGAGAAAATTGTTGAGCCAGATAAATTCTTCCAGATTGTATGTGTCAGTCAAGTCCTGGAGGGTGAGCAGAGTAAGAAAGGTCAGGAATATGTTTAGGGAGAAGCCCTATTCCTGGAAAGCAGAGGACTGGAGAAAATAGTCTTCCCTCTGATACTTTACACCTTTGTGAATGGTAAACTGATTAGAAATCTTACTCGTTCATAATTTCTCTTTTGTAAAAGTCTCCATTCAATAGCATAGCCTACTAGGTATTATTTTATATGGATAAATAATATCCTGTTTTCTTACATCTTTTTCCCATTCTCTGAATTGATTTCTAGCACTACAACAAAAACAAGGAGAAAAACAGTTACTTTGACAACATCTGAATCATCTTTTATCTGGACCTTTATTGTTCATTTACCATGATATTCCACCCCCAACTAATATAAAAATGAGTGACCCATCCAGAATTGCATAACAATAAGTTCACTGAAATCTAGGTCAGTCATTAAGTATTTTGGGTCTGTCAAGTATAGTATCAGAAACTACATTCCCAAGGAGCATAGCACTTTAAGTGAAAAGAGGCTTCAGACACAGGGATATGCATTAGAAAGGACTGGGACTAACTACAAATGACAGAAAACTCGAAATAACAATGACTTAAACAAGATAGAGGTTTACTCCTCTCGTGTAAAAATCCAAGAAGGCCCACAGCTCCTCTGGTACTTTGTAGAGTCAGTAACTTAGGCTTCTTATACCATGTTGCATCACAGCCTGCAGATTCCTTAGCCCTAGCTATCTCCTCTGCGTTCCAGCACCCTACAAGGAAAATTCAAAGATGAGGGGAAGGTATGCCATCTTCTTTTGAGGGTGCATACCAGCCATTTGAACACACCGGTTTTGCTCATATCTTATCAGCCGGTTCTTCGATGCGAGGGAGATGGAAAAATTAAATCTTTATTTTGGGCAGTCATGTGCCAGCTAAAGTGTGTGTGTGGGGGGGGTGTTCTGTTACTGGGTAAGATGAAGAAGATGCTTAGTGAAAGATAACTAGCAGCCTATGCCACTAAGTGCCCAGAGAAGTGAAACTACATCAGCATTCAGTATCTGTAGATTCCATGTCTGTGGATTCAGTTAACCACAGAGTGAAAATATGAGGGGGAACATGGTATCTGTAATGAACATGTACAGACTTTATTTTGTCATGATTCCCTGAACAATACCCTATAACAATCATTTGCACAGCATTTACATTGTGTTAGATATTTTATATAACGCAGAGATGATTTAAGCTGTACAGCAGGGTAAGAGCTGGTTCTATGCCAGTGCTATGCTGTTGTATGTAACAGACTAGAAAGTTGGAGGTTTTTGATATCTGCTGGATCCTGGACCAGTTTCCTGTGGATATCAAAGGGTGAGGGTACCAGGATCTTGGGGGATCCAAGAGGGATGTTTCATTGAGGGAAGGAGTGGGTCAGCAATGTCAGATGCAATTGTAAGGGCACAGTGAATGAGGTCAGATAGAGCAAAATTTGACTTTGAGGAAGGAAGCCAGGCTCCTGGGGATTAAGATGGCCTCAGAACAGGAGAGCAGGGATGGCTCACATGTTTGAGAAGTTTGACAGAGAAGAGTTATTAGAAAATGGCAAAAGAACCAGTTGAGGGATTTTCAAAACTGCAGACCTTAAGAAATTTCTTACTCTCAGTATTTTTTTTATTTTTACTACTTAGAAAAAGCACTGATTTTTTTAATATGGCTTGGCAGGATAAAGTTTTTTTGTTTTATTTTATTTTCTATCTGAAAGAGACAGACAAACAGAGCTCCCACTCACTGGTTTATTCCGAAGATGCATGCAGTGGCTGGGGCTGGGCCAGGCTGAAGCTGGGATCTGGGGACTTCAATCTGGGTCTCCCATATGGGTGGCAAGAACCTAATCTGCCTTCAGAGATCCTCAATAGCAGGAATCTGGAATTAGGAACCAGAAGCAATTATCACACCCAGGCGTGTTGATATGGACGGGGCATCCCAAGCAGGGGCCTGCTAGTTCACTCCCCAAATGCCTACAACAGCCAGGGCTGGGCCAGGGCTGAACCTACATGGTTGCAGGGACCCAAGAACTTGAACTGTCATGTGCTGCCTCCCAGGATTCACATTAGCAATAAACTAGGTACGAAGTCCAGTCACCAGGATTTGAACCAGGTACTCCGATACGGGATGCAAGCAACCTCAAGTAGTGACTTAACTGCTGAACCAAATGCCTGTCCCCCCTGCCCCTTGTGAGGTCTTTTTTTATTTTTAAGATTTATTTATTTTATTTGAAAGGCATAGTTACAGAGAGGCAGAGAGAGAGGTCTTCCATCTGCTGGTTCATTCCCCAACTGGAGCTGTGCCAATCTGAGCCAGGAGCTTTCTCTGGGTCTCCTATGCAGTGCAAGGGCCTAAGGACTTGGGCCATCTTCCACTGCTTTCCCAGGCCAGAGCAGAAAGCTGGATCAGAAGTGGAACAGCCAGGACTCAAACCAGCGCCCATAAGGGATGCCGGCACCGCAGGCGGCGGCTTTACCTGCTACACCACAGCACCGGCCCACCAAGTGAGGTCTTAACCACTATACCAAATACCCACCCTAGGCTCAAGGTCTTTTCATCTTCACCATGAACCTGCTTACTGGTGGCAAGGATGCCACTGTCCATCGTTTTTATTTTTGAGAGCATCTCAAACCAGGAAACGATTTTAAGAGTGCTTAAAATTTGACTGCTTTTAAATATTCTTTTTTTTTTTTTTTCAAGTTTGGGCTTTGGGCCTGAGAATTTCTTTATTAGGTGAAGTAGCAGCAGTGGATACTGTAGCTTTAGCTGAAGGTTAGCTTTTCCAGCAGCATTACAGGTGCCTTAGGGGCTGGTCTGCAGATTCTTCCTGAAGGGTGGGGAGGCAGTGAAGCAAAAGGGTGAGCTCTGACCACCCCCATCTATCTACCTACCTATATATCCATTTATTTATTTACTTATATGACAGAGTTACTGTGGGGGTGGGGAGAATCTTCCACCTTCTGAGTCACTCCCTAGATGGCTGCAAAGGCCAGCACTGAGCCAAGCAGGAGCCAGGAGCTTCATCCTGGTCTCCCATGTGGGTGCAGGGGCCCAAACACTTGGGCCATCTTCTGCTGCTTTGCCCAGATCATTTGCAGAAAGCTGTATTGGAAGTAGAGCAGCTGGGACATGAATTGACACCCATATGGGATGCTGGCATCATAGGTGGTAGCTTTACCTACCACACCACAACACCAGCCTCCCAACCCCCATCTAAAAGCAGCATTTGAGATAAGAACATTTCAGTAATGGTTGAGTTTTTAAGATTTGGGCAGTGTGGCAGGTAACATATTCAAGAGACTATGTAAATTAAGTAATGCATATTGGAAATCACTATATGAAAGTTTGGGTTATTTGTGATATTCTAGAAAAAGTTATGGTGGACACCAGCAGATGGTCCCATTCTCTAGGGGACCAATTGTTAGATATTCCACTATAAAATGATAGCTCAATTAATAAATGTCCAAGGACAAAGCTCTTTTTATCAGACTTGGCACACTCTCATAATGTACTCTGTGTTCAGAGCACCCATTTTCTTTGGAAGAAATAGATTTGAATGTTACTAGCTTAGATAACGCAGGACAGCATAGTGAGGTAGTTAAATGGAGTCTTGGTTCAGATCTGCCTGGGTTCAGATCCCAGTACTGTCATGCACTACCTTTGTATCCACTGACAAATTACATCTCTCTGCACCTGTCTTCTCATCTGTAATAATACCTGTACCTCATAAGGCTGTGAGGATTGCATGTAAAGTAAAGTATGTAAAGAATGTTGACACGTAGCTGACCCTTAACGAATATTTAAAAACCTTTAGCTATAGAATCCTAAGGAGAAGAGCCTCACCCTTTTAGCCTGGTCAGATGGAAATGAGATATTTAGTTCCCAAGCCCTATTACCAGGAAGAAACCATCCTAAGAGGACCCAAAAATAGAAATAAGCCCGGCCAGCAGTGGTGATCCAGGAAGGGAAGGAAATGCCTTGCTGAGGTGGAGAGGCAGCTGGAGTCTACATCCTTCTGTGATAACGTGCCTCTGCCTGTGGGGCCAGCCAGTTACCAGCAGGGACTTGGGACACTAGAATAACAACTGCTGTCGGTTATGAGCACCCGGAATGTAGAACGCCGTAAAAAAATTATTTACTTGTTTGAAAGGCAGAGAGAGAGACGACCAGAGAGAGATCTTCCATCTGCTGGTTCATTCTCCAAATGCCCCCAGCAGCCAGGGCTGGGCCAGGCCAAACACAAAGCCTGGAACTCTGCCTAGGTCTCCCAAACACTTGAGCTGTTCTCCACTACTTTCCCAGGTGCATTAACAGGGAGCTGGGTCAGCAGTGGAGCAGCCGGGACACAAACCTTATGGGATACTGTGTCACAGGTGGCAACCACACTTGCCACACCATAACATGAGCCCCTGAAAAGAATTCTTGATGTTGTTGTGTAATAAGGATTTCAGTTTCTTCACATTAAGGATACCCTTGATTTTTCCCCTTGTGACCTCTTTTCGGAAATATTATATCTAAAACATAAACTGGGTTCATAAATATTAACTTGCTGCACTTGTTTTGAAACTCATAGGACCACTTAGAATTTAGTATCAGCTGGAGATAGTCAGTGTTGCTACTTTACTTTGCTACAATTAAATTTAGCTTGGGGGAGAGGAAGGATTGGAGGAGTACAACACAGTTGATAGGAGGAACAAGTTCCAGTGTTCTACACACAGGATTTACAATAACATATTTGTTTACAATAACTTATTCTATATTTTATAAAGAACTAGAAGGGAAGGATTCACAGGTGCCCCCCCAAAAGAAATGGCAGATGTTTAAGAAAGAAGATGGAAATGTTAATTACCTTGATTTGATCATTTTACATTGAATACAGTATTGAATTACCATATCGTATCCTATAAAGATGTACAATCATTATATGCCAATTAAAAAAATTTTTTTTTCAGATTTTAGTTATTTGAGAGGTAGAGTTACAGAGAGAGGGAGAGACAGAGAGAAAGGTCTTCCATCTGCTGGTTCACTCCCCAAATGGCCACAATGGCTGGAGCTGGGCCATTCTGAAAACTGGAGCCAAGAGCTTCTTCTTAGTTTCCCACATAGGTGCAGGGCCCGAACACCTGGATCATCTTCCACTGCTTTCCCAGGCCATAGCAGAGAGCTGGATCAGAAGAGGAGCAGCCAGGAAAGCTGAGGCTTAGCCCACTATGCCACAACACTGGCCCCTAATTTAAAAAATTTTAAACTTACTTTTATTGAGTACCTGCCTCATAATGGACCCTGAGGTGCTGTTATTGCTATTTCATTTAATATGTACCCAATTCCAACATTTATATTATCAGCTCCACTTTACCAACCAGAAAGGACAATTGCAGTGTTAGTAATTTGACCAAAATCAAACAGCTAGTGATGGGTGACAGGGTTAAGTTTCGATTGCACAACTTCACTACAGGTAGGTTTATGATTTCTTTAGGCTTTTTGAAATTTTTATAGTTCTTTTTTTTAAAAGATTTATTTATTTATTTGAAAATCAGTTACACAGAGAGAGGAGAGTTGGAGAGAGAGAGAGAGAAAGGGAGAGAGAAGGAGAGAGGTCTTCCATCCAATGATTCACTCCCCAGTTGGCCACAATGGCTGGAGCTGCGCCGATCCGAAGCCAGGAGCCAAGTGCTTCTTCCCGGTCTCCCATGTGGGTGCAGGGGCCCAAGGACTTGGACCATCTTCCACTGGTCTCCTAGACCATAGCAGATTGCTAAATCAGAAGTGGAGCAGCCAGGTCTCAAACCAGTGCCCATATGGGATGCTGGCGCTTCAAGCCAGGGCATTAACCCACTGCGCCACAGTGCCGGCCCCAAAATTTTGATAGTTCTTGAAGACCATTCTTTTCACCTTTTTCGCACCCTTGGATGTGTTGGGCTCTTAGCATGGAAGCAGCCAGCTCCTAAACTTCCATGATTGTTGCCTTCCTGGATGATGTACACCTGTACTGTTGTCAGGACTCAGTTGTGTCAGGGGAACTCAAGACTTGACAGGCAAACATGTCATGTTTCCTACTCAGGGAATAGCTTTTGTGGGGAAAGAGTTGAAACAAGGCAGCAAAGTTACTGAATTATGAATTGACTTTCACTGTTCTCTATTTCCATGTAGTAGTCACAGGCTGGGTTGGTAGCACAGTCAGTAATATATTCTTGTTCATTATTGTGTTTGATTTCTGAAACTTCACCTTCTAGAAAAAGGTACATGAATTATGTTCATTTGTTTTATTGTCTTATGACCTTAGTTGGATTGGGAATAGATATAATCATGTATATTCTGCTCAGTGACTGTTCCTCGCCACCGCCAGAGAATTAGGCAGGCTGCCCGCAGCTTGCCTTGACTGAGGAGGGGCAAGTGCACCACCCGCCACTCAGCCTTCCCCAAACCCGGGGGACAATCAGGTGCGGTGTGGAGCCCAGTTGAAGCAGGGTCTCGTTTATTTCGTGCATAACAGAACCTTTTATAGCACAAAACTGCAGTCATTGGGGCAGGGCTAAGGACCAACCAATCACTTAAAAGATCACTTTACAGGGGGATTTCTATAGGACTAGCCATATGTCTATACACTTGTTACTAGTTTTGTTACCTCCCCTGATGTTGCATAGCCAATTAGCTTTTGAGTTCCGCCCATCTTACTTCCTCTGGGCGCCATCTTCTTTGCCCCTCTCGCAGGGCCTGCTGGAGAGGAGGCCACAGGCATCATCATCGGCAGCCAGGTCCCTCTCCGTCTGGTTCCCAACAGTCCTCTTGCTGGGGGCATGGGGGCTGTGGCAGCCGCTTGAGCTGCTCCAGGATCCGCTCCCCCTCCTCGCGTGACAGCAGCTTGTTCATGGCTGGCCCTGGGCATCATGGTGGCAGCTGTGCACACACTCCAGCCCACAGTCCCGCTGCTCCAGTGCCTGCAGGCTGTAGATGAAATCCTCCTGCAGGCGTTGGAGCCGGTCCTGTGCCTCCTGGAGCTAGGCGCGCTCCATGTTGACCCCTCCTTGGCGCCGCCACTGCCGTGCACCCCATGAGGTCGCTGTCCACCATGGCGGTGGCCGGGGCCATGTGCGCACGCGCTGGGTCCCTCCCTGCACTGCCATCCCCGGGATACCCGCCGGCTTGCTCCGCGGGCCCTGGCTCAGGTTAGTTCGCGGGCTCGGCTCCGCACACACGGCTCCGTTCCACGCAGCTTGGGTGGGGGCACCCTGGGGCAGCTGCGCATGTGGAGCCCCCGGGCCTGGCCTGGCCACGCCATGGCCGGGCTCATGCCCCGCAATTCTGTAGTTGTTAAAATTAGTGTTACATAAATGTAGGATATTTAAATTAATGTGATTGTGGATGTTCTTTTTCTCCATTTGAGTCTGTGAACTTTTGCTTCTGTGTGTGGAAGCTCTGCTATGAGTCACATACATGTGTATGATTAGTAGTGCTCCCATGAATGATGTCCTTCTTATCTCTGGTCCTGACGTCTATCTTACCCGATGTTAGTGTGCTGCTCCAGCCTTTGCTTGGTTACTGTTTGCATGATTCATCTTGCTTCATGCTATACCTTCCCAAGTATGTCTATCTTTAATCTATATCTCTATCTTAAATAAATATATATGATGTATTTATATTATCTATATATATATGTGTTTCTTGAGGACATATAGGTTGATCTTGTTTTTATCTTCTCTGACAATCTCTGCCTTTTAGCTGGACTTTTTTTTTTTTTTTTTTTTGACAGGCAGAGTGGACAGTGAGAGAGAGAGACAGAGAGAAAGGTCTTCCTTTGCCATTGGTTCACCCTCCAATGGCCGCCGCGGCCGGTTCTTTTTTTTTTAAGATTTATTTATTTACTTGAAAGTCAGAGTTACACAGAGAGAGAAGGAGAGCCAGAGAGAGGGAGAGCGAGAGGGAGAGAGGTCTTCCATCTGTTTGGTTCACTCCGCAATTGTCCACAGCAGCCGAAGCTGTGCCAATCTGAAGCCAGAAGCCAGGAGCTTCTTCCAGGTCTCCCATGTGGGTGCAGGGGCCCAAGAACTTGGACCATCTTCTGCTCCTTTCCCAGGCCATGGCGGAGAGCTGGATCAGGAGTGGAGCAGCCAGTGCCCACATGGATGCCAGCACTGCAGGTGGCAGCTTTGCTCACTATGCCATAGTGCTGGCCCCTCTTTTGATATTCATCAGCAGATCACTGAGAGTCTTTTTTTCAACTTTTTGCCTCTTTACTACTTACATTGTAGCTGCAGTTTGCAAATTAAGCAACATTTTTTATTTCAGATATTATTGCATTGTATAATTTAAAAAAATTTTTTTTGTTGTTTATTAATTTATTTGAAAGGTAGGCAGGCAGGCAGATATCTTCCATCTACTGGTTCACTCCTGCAAAGGCCTATAATAGCCAGAGATGGGCTAGACCGAAGCCAGGAGCCTGGAATTCAATCTAGGTTTGCCATGTGGCTGGCAGGGACCCAAGTGCTTGAGCCAAGACCTGCTGCCTCCCAAGGTCTGCCTTAGCAAGAAGCTGGAATCAGAAGCAGAAGCAGCATCGAACCCAGGCTCTCTAATTAGGATACAGGCATGCCAAGCAGCTTTCTTTCTCTCTGGCAAAAGCCTACCTCTAATTTCCATTTTTAAATAAGTTATTTTCCTCTGATGAGATTTTCTGTTTTCTTATTTTTTTTTACAAGCTTTTTTCCTCCTTTATATCCATGGGTATAGTTATAATTGTTACTTTAAATCCTCACCTGTGCTGATTTTAACATTTGGAACATCTCAGTATCGGGTATTTTATCACTGATAAGATATGAGTCATGTTTTCCTGTTTTTTCATGGAGTAGTAATTTTGGATTGTGTTTTAGTTTTTGTTTTTTTGAAAGGCAGAGTTACAGAGAGAGAGAAAGAGACAGAGACAGAGAGGTTTTTCACCTGTTGGTTCACTCCCCAAATGGCCGCAATAGCTAGAGCTGGGCCAGACCAAAGCCAGGAGCCAGTAGCTTCTTCTGGGTCTCCCACTTGGGTGCAGGGACCCAAGCACTTGGGCCATCTTCCTCTGCTTTCCCAGGTACATTAGCATGGAACTAGGTCATAAGTGGAACAGCCAGGACTTGTACCAGTGCCCATATCGGATGCTGACATTGCAGAAAGTAGTTTTACCCAGTATGCCTCAATGCCAGCCCCTGGGTTGTGTTTTACACAGTTTGAATAATCAATTGAAAGACTTTAGATTCTGTTGTATTTTTTTCATACCTCATTATTATTGTAAATTTGTTTATTTCTTTTTATCAGGCAAATAACTTGCCTAAATTCAGACTTCAAACTCTGTCTCCTTTGTAATAAACATCAGTTCAAACCTCTGTCTAGTTTTTCAGTCTTAATTGGGCTGCATGGAAGCCGCCTTACCTGTGTACCAATAAGCAGTCAGCCAGAGATTTAGGCCTAATTGTTATACAGTATTTAGGGCTCTTCCTCTGTGTCTCCATGCAGAGATTCCACACTCATTCTCCAACTCCAAACTCCATACTCCATCTTCTGGTTTTTCAAGCCTGTGAGATTGGACACTTCTGCCTAACTTCTATTTATGATAGAGTAATACCAACTCCTGCCTCCCCTCAGGCAAAAATAAAAATAAATAAATAAAAGCTCCAAAAATATGAAACCAGGCCGGTGCCGTGGCTCAACAGGCTAATCCTCCGCCTTGCGGCGCTGGCACACTGGGTTCTAGTCCCGGTCGGGGCGCCGGATTCTGTCCCGGTTGCCCCTCTTCCAGGCCAGCCCTCTGCTGTGGCCCAGGAGTGCAGTGGAGGATGGCCCAAGTGCTTGGGCCCTGCACCCCATGGGAGACCAGGAAAAGCACCTAGCACCTGGCTCCTGCCATCGGATGAGCGTGGTGCGCCGGGCGTTCACGGCGGCCATTGGAGGGTGAACCAATGGCAAAAGGAAGACCTTTCTCTCTGTCTCTCTCTCTCACTGTCCACTCTGCCTGTCAAAAAAAAAAAAAAAAATAGGAAACCATCCAGTGCCATTTTCTACTTTATAATGACAACTTCATTCAGTTTTTGCCTGTTTCTTTTTGGTTGTTCTCTATTGCCTTTATATTTTATCAGGAGTTTAGTTATTTCTCTATGGACGACTTGGTCCAGTAGGATCTATCCTGGCATTGCTGGCAACAGAACATCCTTGTCATCTTTTCTTTTTTAAGATTTATTCATTTACTAATTTGAAAGACAGATTTACAGAGAGAGAGAAAGATCTTCCATCTGCTGGTTCACTCCCCAAATGGCCGCAAAGGCCAGGCTGGGCCAAGCCAAAGCCAGGAACCTGGAATTCCATCCAGGTCTCCCACATGTGTGGCAAGGGCCTAAGTACTTGGGTCATCTTTTTTGCTGCTTTCCCAGATGCATTAGCTGGGAGCTGGGTGGACACCTGAGACTCAAACCAGTGGATGCCAGCATCACAGATGCCCACCATGCCCCAACACAAGAACTCTCTTGCCATCTTTTCTTAACTTGGCACTCAAAGCCCTGTCCCTGTTTTGGTCAGACTCTGGTTTTCCATCCTTTTCTTTCTTTTTTTAATTTTATTTGTTTATTTGAAAGAATGAGAGAGAGAGAGAGAGAGAGAGAGAGAGAGAGAATGAGATTGAGATCTTCCATCACTGGTTCACTCCCCAAATGGCCAAAGCCAGGAGTCAGGATTCTCATTCAGGTCTCCCACACTCCCATATGAACACAGGGGCCCAAGCTCTTAGGCCATCTTCCTCTGCTTTCCCTGGTGCTTTAGCAGGGAGTTGGATCTGAAGTAGAACACTCAGGACTCGAACTGGTACTCATATGAGCTACCAGCACATCCATCCTATTTTCTCTCATTATGCTTTGTGTACCCGCCTTTCTGCTCCTTCCATCTCTGAGAGCATTTTGTATTCCTGTCTTATATTTTTGCTGCCTTCATCATGAATCCTTCACTTCTCTTTTGCCAGTGTAAAGATCTGTCTACTTTTTCCATGAAGGCTTTCCTAATTAATTTCGCCTATCCTGATTTCATAGGGCTTTATTGTCTGTACCACTTATTGGACATTGTACCCCATGCACTTGTCATCTCTCAACTGAAAATATCGTGTACATCTTTGCAATCTAACTACGTGATAATGTTAGAGGCCAAGAACCTTATGTTCTTACTTTGTTTCTCTAAAGTTTCTCTAAAGACTGAACTCAATCTTTAGTTCAGTAAATATCTTGCTTAATAAATTTTTAAATGAGTGACCATGTCATTCCAGTATTAATATTCATGTACACACTAAAGCGTATTATTATTATTATTATTATCGGATAAAAACTAAAGTATGACTAGTGATCCCTGAATATTCCTCTAATTCTACCCCTTGATGGTTATTATTTATATTCTTAGATTCAAAGACTTAGGAAATCCCAAAAATATTTAAGTTGTCTGATAAATTCCCCTTACCTTACAGATTTGGAAAGTAGTCCTAGTGATATATTCTATTTCCACGTGCTCCTCACTGGTTTGCTTGAGTGACGAAGCTGAGTCTGCCCGTGCTCAGGGAGAAGGAGAGAGAGGTCACAATATGTGCTCTGGCCAGCCCCTGGGCTCGAGCAAATTCGAGGCTCTCTGGTCCATCTCACAGTAACAGCACCTCTCATTCAAAGGGCATTTTCGCCCCCAGCAAACATTTGGCAACACCTGGACGCATTCTTGATTGTCATACCTGGGGCAGGTTCTCCTGGCATCCAAAGAAGTATTGTGTCTGCAGTGCCCACAGGGATAACGATTGAGAAACTGCTGCCATAAGCTCCCTGACTTTCCTTTAACCTTTATTAAAGGAGCCCCGCCTGCTTGCCCTGGTTAGCAAGTTCTGTCCTTAGAGGAAGCTCTTCACACCAGATTTATTCTTTATTTGCTATTTCTTTTCTTTATTTGTATTCCCCTAGTTCTGGGGGGAACATTAAGGGGCAGGTATTTGGTGCAGCAGTGAAGACACAGCTTGGGACAGCTGCATCCTGTGTTGGAGTGCCTGGACTGGAGTCCCAGCTCCACTCAGATTCCATCTTCCTGCTGCTGGGCACCCAGGAGGCAGCAGGTGATGCCTCAAGAATTTAGGTCCCTGCCACCTACATGGGAGACTTGAATTGAGTTCTGGGTTCCTAGTTTCTAGCCAGTTTGCAACTGGCTGTTGCAAGTATTTGAGGAGTGAACTAGTAGGTGAAAGATTGATTTCTCTCTCTCTCTCTCTCTCTCTCTCTCTCTCTCTCTCTCTCTCTCTTTCTCTTTCTCTCCAAACACACAGATCCCTCTGTCTTTCAAATGAAAATAAAAATCTTTAAAATGCGAAAGACAAAATTTAAATAAACTGTTTTTGCAGGTTAGTTCTTTAAGTCACGTGCTTGAACATTGTTTGGGATAAGCTGTAAAGGCTGTTTGACAAGAGCTGTCACAGAAATGAACAGAGGCTCACTCATGCCTTGGGAATAGTGGTTTCTAAACCAGCTCTTTTTGAATCGTGTGTCAAGTGTTCTCTGATGATTACTCGGGTAGAAAAGGGGTTAAATATGAGAAGTTAGTTGCTTATCACAGCTGATGGGGGAGGAGAAGGGGACAGAAAGACAGTCTTCATTCTTCCTGTCTTTCTGCCCCATGTCCAAGGCTAGAAGTCGACAGTGATGACTGCTGCTGATTGAACATTGCTGGGAACTGACATTTGGGAAGAGGTCAGCTCAATTTCTCCTCTAGCAAGAGATACCAGAGCCATGATCCACTTTCCAAAGGTGGATGTAAGAAAGTGCGGATATCCCAGTCTGCAGTTTGGAAGGAGGGCCCAGGTGTGCAGGCTGCTGTGTCATGAGTTTGTTGAGATCATCTTTTCCTTTCCCCTCACTAACCCTCTCAATGGCAGTCTCATGGGGACATCTTGGCTCCAGAAGCTATTTTAATTCTTATTTAATATTTTAGTTCTCTGGAACACTGGGAGCTTCAAGGTTCAAGGCCACAGTTGCCTTCAGCACCCGTCCCTATGGGACTTAAGTGATTATGCAAGTAATATGAGTGGTCAACCTGAATTTGATTCATATCTAGTCTATCTTGCCATTCTTTTTATGTTTTCAATTTTTTGCAATAACATACTTCTTTTTAAGATTTATTTTTATTTATTTGAAAGATAGAGTTACAGAGAGAGGTAGAGACACACAGATCTTTCATCGGCTGGTTCGCTTCCCAAATGGCCATAATGGCCGGAGCTGAGCCGATCCAAAGTCAGGAACCAGGAGCTTCTTCTGGGTCTCCCACATGGATGCAGGGACCCAAGGACTTGGGCCATCTACTGCTTTTCCAGGCCATAGCAGAGAGCTGGATTGGAAGAGTAACAGCTGGGACTAGAACCGGCACCCATATGGAATGTTGGTGCTTCAGGCTAGGGCTTTAACCCACTGTATCCCAGGGCCAGCCCCCTTGCCCTTCTTTTTTAGCAAGAAAATGTGAAATAGTAATGGCAAACTCTAACTTTTCTGCATGTACTTAGAGTATATTTAACATCTCTTATAGGTAAGTCAATAAAATATCATATTTCAAGCTTTTTCTCATTTTGGATTTCTGGGATCTTTTTAAAAAATACTGTTCTTCAGGGCTGGCACTGTGGTGCAGTGGGTTAATGCCCTGGCCTGCAGTGCCAGCATCCATATGGGCGCCAGTTCTAGTCTTGGCTGCCCCTGCTCTGGTCCAGCTCTCTGCTCTGGCCTGGGATAGCAATAGAACATGGCCCAACTCCTTGGGCCCCTGCACCTGCGTGGGAGACCCAAAGAAACTCCTGGCTCCTGGCTTCAGATGGGCGCAGCTCCAGCCATCATGGCCAATTGGGGAGTGAGCCATCAGATGGAAGATCTCTCTCTCTCTCTCTCTCTCTCTCTGCCTCTCTCTCTTTGTAACTCTGACTTTCAAATAAATAAATATTTTTTTAAAAAATACTTTTCTTCTTTCAGTTGGGCCAAATAGAATTCTCCATGTAGAAACATACCCTGAAGGGCAGGGCTTGGCACAGCATAGAGGTTAAGATGACCCTTGGGGTGCCTGCATTCCGTATCAGAGTGCCTAAGTTCAAGTCCCAGCTTTACACCCGATTCCATCTTTGTGTTAATATGTACTGAGAGGCATCAGATGATGGCTCAAGTTCTTGGGGGCTTGACACCTGTTTTAGGAGATCCAAGTTAAGTCCTAGGCTCCTGGCTTCAGCCTGGTCCAGTCCCAATTGTTGTGGAATTGGGGAGTAAATCAGCAGATGGGAAGATCTCTCTGTGTCTCTGTCTCCCTACCTTTCAAATAAAAAAAAACTACCCTGAATACCATGTTTAATAAACAGTGTGCCTTAAAATCAAACCTCAGGGTTTATATTGTCAAGGTGCAGTGGGTTAAAGCTATATCCCATTTTCAGAGTGCCTGATTCAAGTCCCAGCTACTCTGCTTCGAATCCAGTTCCCTGCTAATGCAAACAGGAGATAGTAGAGTATGACCCAAATACTTGAGTCCCTACCACCCACATGGGAAGACCCAGATGGAATTCCTGGCTCCTGGCTTCTACTTGGCCCCAGCCTTGTCTATTGCAGCCATTCAGGGACATTTAATGAACTAGCGATGGAAGATTCTCATTCTCTCTCTCTCTCTCTTTCTCTTCCTTTCCCCTCCCCTGCTCCATAACTGCCTTTTAAATAAATAAATCTTTATAAAAACAAAAATCTAAGGGCCAGCACTGTGATATAGTGAATAAAGCAACGGCCTACATTGCTGGCATCCCATATAGCTGCCGGAGTGAGTCCTGGCTGCTCTGCTTCCAATCCAGCTCCCTGCTAGTGCCCCTGGGAAAGCAGCAGAGGACAGCCCCTGCACCCATGTGAGAGACCCAAAAGAAGCTCCTGGTTCCTGACTCTTGCAGCCATAGCACCAGCCCTCAATAAATAAATCCTTTTAAAAAATCTAATTTCCCTAAGAGGAGAGTCAGAATTGAGTGTGCTTTGCAAAGTAGAATTCATTAGTGCCTAGAGCCTGTACAATGGTCAGGAACACCCAGAAATAAGAGAAATTGCATCTTAAATGGCCTTGATTGATTGGATAAGTAAACAGACAAAATGAGTTTTAATTTACTTGAGTATAGATTCATTAAATCAGCAGCTATGTAGATGCAAGTCAGGATTTTGTCTGAGGATTACAAAAAATGTACATCCAGGGTTATGTTTGACTGAAAGTTAATTGAGAGTTAAATATGTTTGAAAAGCAGAATGCCTTTTTGAAGATATCATGGCACTCTGATAGCTACTACTAATAGCTGACTTTATCTAGTGCTTACACTGAGCCAACAGTGCAATAAAGTAAGGCTTTACCAAGGTGATGCAAACCGGATCCTAGGAAACACAAGGTTCATCTTTCTTCCTGAAGTCAACTGACCTCCATTCAGTAAAATAGGGGGGTCCCATCCTACCAGCTCAGGTGCCTGGGTCCTTATAGCTCTACCTGTACCATTTCCACCTCATGTAAAATTCCAGTCTTTGTTTGCTGAACCTTGAGGGAACAAGAGCTATTTCTTAGGGCATAAGTAGATATTGATTAATGTTACAAATATAATGGATAGAAGACATCATTTTTTCTTTATTTAGAGTAAAATATTTGAATTTTACTTGATTTAAAATGTTTTACTAGCATTTATTGGAGGCCCACCTTCATGCAAAAGGAGTTGTAAGAATTCTTATTTGGTAGAAAAAATTAACAGTACCTAAATATGCAATTGTCTAATTTGAACTCACATGTTGAATTTAAAGGACTAGAATAGTATTTTAGTACATTTAGGTGGAATTGTCAAACAAATCTGTAGAACAGATTGTCCAAATCTTTTAATACTCTAAGCCAGCGTCAGTAAGATGACTCTAATAGTATATTATAAGCAATAATCATGTGTAGAAATAACAAAAATTACTTTCCTGGTTTTTAGATGTGTGGTTTTTAACAACAGAGGAGTGGCGGGAGAGAGTCTCTTGGTAAGTAAACTTGAATAACAACACTCAGTTTTTAAGAGTCATTTCCAGTTTTGTAATGAAAAGCACATTCTTTTATATTTAGAATAACTCTTTAATTGTTTAGGTAAGCAGTACCACTTCATTGTAGAGAAATACAGATAAACAGGAGGTAAAAGGTTACAAGACTCATGTTTGTGTAACCAGGAAAAGTCTTTTAGTCTGTGTTCATTCAGCTCATACATATGTAGCATGTATACTCTATTTTTTGTAAAATTAAAATTCTACTTTTTGACTTTGTACTTGCTGCATTTTTTTTTTTTTTTTTTTTTTTACAGGCAGAGTGGACAGTGAGAGAGAGAGACAGAGAGAAAGGTCTTCCTTTGCCGTTGGTTCACCCTCCAATGGCCGCCGCGGTCGGCGCGCTGCGGCCGGCGCACCGCGCTCATCCGATGGCAGGAGCCAGGAGCCAGGTGCTTTTCCTGGTCTCCCCATGGGGTGCAGGGCCCAAGCACCTGGGCCATCCTCCACTGCACTCCCGGGCCACAGCAGAGGGCTGGCCTGGAAGAGGGGCAACCGGGACAGAATCCGGTGCCCCGACCGGGACTAGAACCCGGTGTGCCGGCGCCGCAAGGCGGAGGATTAGCCTGTTGAGCCACGGCGCCGGCCAACTTGCTGCATTTTAACATCAGCAGATACTCATCTATAGCATTTTTCATGCAAAATATTATTTCTTTAAAGATTAACCAGTTTGAAACAAAATTACTAATATTAGTATACTTTCTTTCTCTTATATGACCTTATTTGCCAGCCAGACTTTACATAGAGGAAATGTTATTTAAGCCTTTTTTTTCATTTAAATATCATTTTCTTTTAAACTTCTAGTTTTTGATAGAAGGTTTTCAATGTCCTGGAAAATCATCACCATCCATTGTGCAAACCTGTGTTGGAATGAGAAGTACTAGACTCACTGAAACGTTGTTGTGGCTATTTAACTCCTAGTCCCTCACCTCTTGTGCAGGTCAAAGACACTTGTGCTGTAACTGAAAGAAAATGTTTTAAGTCCGTGACAGAGAGTGACATTAAGAGTGTAAATAATCAAGTCACCTGGAAGTAAAAATTTACAGTCGTGTCACAAATGTCAACACATTCTAAGAAGCTAGGAAGGAGCTGTTGCATTTTGCTTGACTTAGGGTCTAGAGGGATTCAGGATCAATGTGATTTCAAAAGCAGAAGCTATAAAGCATTCATGATCAAGTGTCTCCAGACAAATAGAATACCAAAGTTCCCATTTCCCCATGTGGTCTAGGCCTTCAGGAATCCCATAGACAGTGCTCTGAAGGGAAGGACTGGAATTTGCCACCGTGGCCCTGGCCAAGCAGGGCAGCCTGTGTGCGTGCATTCCCCTGGGTACTTCCAGCACACAAAGACATGAAGACATGATCCAAGGTTCTGGAGCAAGTACCGTGCTGCAGAGTCCATTAGATCCCATGAAGTGAGGGACAAAGATCTGTTCCTTCAGCAAAGCTGTAGTGTGTGCTGATTCAGTCAAGGGCTGATCAAGGGGATGGGGAAGAAGTATACACATTAATGAAATGCAGCCCTGATCCTTAGGAGGTCAAACTTGAGTCACAAGAATCAAACATGTACTCAGTACAAAGCTACCCCTACAAAAGCAGATTTAATAAGGCCACCAAGCACAAAGGGAAGGAACAGCTCACTTCCTGGAGGAGGCGGGAGAACTTCCTAATTGGGGTACCCTTTTGAGTTGGATATTGAGGTTTATGATATTGCACTTCCAGGAGCTCAGAACAAAGAACATGGAATAACAACTACTGATTTGTGGCTGGATAATGATGATGATAATTTTATCTAATATTTACTGAATCCTCAGACTCAGTCTTGGTTATGTCTTTTGGTATTTAATGTTCAGTAATAGAAACAGCCCAGTATCATTTACAACCACCAATAGCCCTATTTTCCAGATGATGAAAATGAGATGCAGAGGGTGAAGAACTTGCCCCAGACAAGAAATAGCAAAGCCAGATTTCAGGCCCAGATGAAGTGACTGTGCCCTTATGTTCTTGTCCATGAAGTTATTCTCCCTCTTACTATTCTGGAAGTATTGGGAATTCTTCTAGAAGAATGGGGCCAGATTTTGAAGAATCGTGTAGAATCCTAAGAAACCTAATACTGAACTATTGACATTTGGGCACAGGGAAATAACTTAATCATGCTCATTTTTAGAAGGGGATCCATGGTACCAGTGTGTAGAAAAGAAACAGAGGGAGAGAAGGCTGGGGCCTGGAGACTGGTCAGAGAGTCATTACTACAGACCTACCCAGAGTTGAGTCTGAAAGCAGATGTAGGGGGGATAAAGAAGCAAGAACAACAATGAGCAGCATTCACAGGGCAGAAACAATGGGATTAATCATACTGTGGGAAGTGAAGAGAAGGGCGCCGAGGGTAATGTGTAGCTTGGCTGGCTGATAAAAGGTGATGATATTTGCTGAAACAGAATGTTGAGGAGAATTTGGTGATTTATAAAAAAGAAAAGTATATGCAGCTCACAGTTTGATGGGCAAAGAAGTCCAGGAGCATGGTCCTGGCATCTGCTTGGCATCCGGTGAGGCCTTGCTGCATCCTGAAATCGTAGAGGACATCACATAGGGAGAAACCAGGTGTGACCTCGTCTAATCACGATCACCTCCTGAGGGCCCAGCCTCCAGATGCCGTGAGCTCCTGAGTTTGGATTAAGTTTCCAACACATGAAGTTTGGATGAGGGACACATTCAAGCCATAGCATGTGGTCCAGCCCTTTAGGAATCTAAAGGGTTTAGGGTGCCTTTTGATTATCCAGATGGAGATGCCTAGTAGCAGGTTGGATATACAGGACTGGCCGTCAGGAAATACAGGAGGGCTAGAGAGAGAGACTGGAATTATAGGTGAGCAGCCAAAAGTTGGAGCCCAAGAGTGGTTGAGGTAGTTTAAGGAGTTCATAGACAAAGAGAAGTCTATGAATGGAATCTTGGAAAACAACAAACATGAGGCGTCTTCAAAAACTTCACAGAAAAATGCATATTTTGAAATAGCTATGTGTGGATTTTAAAAAAAAATTGCACCAAAATGAACCTATGTATTTAATTCCATTTTTATGTGAATTGTATGAAGTACCATTGTGGGAAGGAGGAGAAGAAGAGAGGATGAGGAATACTTAAAAACACTTCATCCTTAGTGTGTAAAGTTAATTGGAAATATGCTTTGAAAGAATGCAGTAACCCAGTAACTTTCAGCCATAAATTCTAATTAGATTTTTAAACAACCTCTGAAGAAAGAAAAAAAAAAAAAACCTCAGAATACAGAGTATTCTTACAAAATGATAATATATAGATAAACTTTCAAAAAATTTTTAAAAAGAACTCACTGAGTTCCAAGAGAGAAGATAAACGTAGCTCAGTCTCGGGGGTCTTAGAGACAGTGTGTGGGTTAAATTCTGATGCACTTGTGTGGCCCAGGCATGTGTTGGCATCAGAATGGCCAATGCAAAGTGGGTGATTCAAACCACTGTCAAGCAGGCAGTGTGGCCGTGCATGGCACAGGGTACCTTAGCCTCAGCAAAGGCACCAAGTTCAAGTTCTGTTCTCACTGCTAACAAGCTAGATGATAAAGGACAAGTCAAATACCCTCTGTCTCTTTTTATTATCCAAAAAATTATAATAATGTGCACATGCCTCCTCACCACTGATATTTGAAGTTCATGTGGAATAATGAATATGAGACTATGGCAAAATAAAGTTTTTTATAATCTGAGGCATAATTGTTACTTTATTAACTCTCATCAGATTTTTAGGATACAAGAAGTATATATTTAATTATAATTAATTTTCTTTCCTAAATTTCTTTTTTAAAAGTTGTGCTAAAAAGATATAATTACATTTTGGTCATCCTCCATCTTAATTATTCCTTAAGGTGGATAACAAAAATGAGATGCCAATATTGATTACTAGAGCTAACTTTGACATTTAGATGTCTTGATAATCCTTCTTTCTGGCTAAGGGCTATGAACAGTTTTTTGAGAATAGAGGGACAATCTTTGTTTATACCTCAACTTGTTCTGGAAAGGATTTAATGTGGCTCAGACTCAGAGTAAGAAAGACCTTAGAGTAGGCATAAAAAAAAGAACAGAAGATGAGTCAGCAAAGATCACACAGGAAGGAACCGTCTCTAACTGAAATTAACCCAAAAGAATTTATAAAGGTGAAATGGAATTTAGGGTAAGCAGTTCTCCTAGGAGCAGAAGAAATGCAAAGTAAAGGCTTTGTTGAAGTATGTTAAAGATGTGCTTTATAAGGATTACTGTGGCTCCTGCAAAGCAAGATGGAATTTTCTCCACCATTTTGTCCCCATTTACTAAGTGTCCTGCATTAGTCCTTGGAGGACTGATGGGAAGCCAAAGGCCATTCTTCCCATGGTCTTCCCAGGAGACAGCCAGCCCTGTCCTCAGTTCTGATGCTGAACCTCAGATACTGCTTGCAGGGTTCAGGGATCCCTCAGAGTAAAAGGAACTTTTCCTTCAGCCCTGAAGATTGGTTTTCAAGGAAAAGAGTTCAGTAATCCAGATTACCTATAGGCCTCCTATACTATTGATTACCTTATAAACTTAGTTTAGGAATAATAATTTATAAAGAACTCAGCCAAAATTGAGTTTGTTGAAAACTACGTATGACCCC
The DNA here is from genome assembly GCA_949820135.1 of Sylvilagus floridanus. Classification (NCBI taxonomy): domain Eukaryota; kingdom Metazoa; phylum Chordata; class Mammalia; order Lagomorpha; family Leporidae; genus Sylvilagus; species Sylvilagus floridanus. Next base: position 71,902,238 of record OX463226.1, on the reverse strand, counting down.
TTTGCTTTTGTATGGGAAGTCCTACAGACTTCTGTATCCCTAGGTCCAATAAGAAAAGACTCCCAGTTACTTTGGAAAATAGACTGGCAGCTCCTCAGAAAGTTAAACATAGAATTACTGTGTGACCCAGTGCAACAGAAATGAAATGCATGTCCTCACAAAAACTTATACACATATAAATGTTTATAACAGCAGGATTCAGATTCATGATAGCCAAGAGATAGCAACAATTTGTGTGTCCATTAGCAGGTGAATAGATAAAGAAAATATGGTATGTCCACAGCACAGAACATTACTCTACACTAAAAAGGAATGAACTGTTGCATGCTACAACATGAACTTTGAAAACATTGTGCTGACAGCAGACTCATAGAATGACAATTGCTCTAAATAGCACTCTGACCTCAGAATCAGCCCTTAAGGCATTCTGGACTGGCTGAAAAGCCCATGAGAGCATTTCAGGCATGGAAAGCCAAGACACTGTGGTAAAAAATGTCCTACATGGAAGATCTCTGTAAGACCCCCAGTGGAAAGAAGTGGCCATCAAAGAAGGATGTACTTTTCTCTGAAAGGAGGAGAGAACTTCCACTTTGCTTATGGCCGAGTCTAAATACTGACAGAGATTGCGGATTCAAAAGGCTTCCATAACCTAAGCAGTTCATGTCAAGAGGCTCAGGTGATCGCTGATATCATACATAAGAGTGTCAATTGTTAAATTAACAGCAGGAGTCACTGTGCACTGACTTTCCATGTAGGACCTCTGTCCTCAATGAGTTGTATTATGAGAATTAACTTTAAAACTTTTTCTCAAACAGTTTTGTGTGTGTGTGTGTGTGTGTGCACAAATTTTTGAAATCTTTACTTAGTATAGAGTTGGTCTTCTGTGTATAAAGTTAATTAAAAATGAATCTTAAATGGGACAGGGAATGGGAGAGAGAGAAGGAGGTGGGTAGGAGTGGGGGTGGGAGGTCAGGTATTCCTAAAGTTGTACTTATGAAATTTATACTCATTAAATAAAAGATTTCTTTGGGAAAAAGATAAAACATTGTGCTGACTAAAAGAAGTCAGACACAACAGACCATGTTGTGATTTCATTTATATGAAATATTCAAAATAAACAAATCTATAGAGATGGAATATAGATTAGTGGTTGCCTAGGGCTTGGGATAGGGGATGACAGCCAATGGTAGGAGGTTTCTTTCTGGGGTTATACAACTCTGAATATATTAAAAACCATTGACTTGTACACTTTAAATAGGTGCATTATGTGATATGAATTATATCCCATCAATTTGTCAAAAAGAAAAGTTTTTTGTTAAAACTTGTTAAAAAGAAATGTCAGGGCAAACATTTGGCACAGCAGTTAAGATAGCGCTTTGGACATCTGGGTTTTAAGTCCTGACTCTGCTTCTGATCCAGCTTCCTACTATTGGCTACCCTGGGAGCAGCAGTAATGGCTCAAATACTTGGGCTCCTGACACACCATTTGAGAGACCCAGACTGAGTACCCAGCTCCTGGCTTCTGCCTGGCCCAATCCTTGCTGTTGCAGGCATTTGGAGAGTGAACCAGCAACTGGAGGATCTCCTTCTCTTTCTCTCTCTCTCTGCCTTTCAAGCAAATAAAAATAAATAAATTTTTTAAAAATTCAGGTATTTTGTTGTTCATATTGGTTCAGCAGGTATAAGAGAAGGCTGACCTGGTTGAGTGAAAGTTAGAAGTCACTTTAGTTTTTTATTTATATATTTTCATTTTTTAATGTGTTAGGCAGAGAGACTGAGAGGGAGACAGAGAGAGAGAGGTCTTTCATTTGCTGATTAATACCCCAAATGCCCATAACAGACAGGGATAGACCAGGCAGAAGCCAGAGTCCAGAACTCACTCTGGGTCTCCCTCCTGAATGGTAGAGACCCAAGTACTTGAGCCATCATCTGCTGGCTCCTAGGGCATGCATCAGCAGGAAGCAGGGTGGGAAGCAGAGCCAGAATTTGAACCCAGTCAAATGGGATGCAGGCAGCCCAAGCTGCATGTTAACCACTGCACAAAATGCCTGCCCCTGGATTGGCATTTTTACTGGCTCTGCTTTCAGAGGTCCTCAGATCCTAAAACTGTGATTTCATAGATGAGGACAGCTCTGGAGACATGGGGTGACCGACCAAGGATTCGTAGCCTTACAGTGCAGTATCTTGATCTTGATCTTGATCTTGATCTTTCAACCCTGGTGGTTAGTGAAGTCAGGCTGAGTGAGGACAGCTTTTATTGGGTTCTTCCCTCAACCCCAGCCACCTTGGGTGGTCAGTTTAGAGACATGTGCCCATGTTTCTTACCAGGCTTTCTCAGCTTAGCTTTTCTGTGACAGCGGATGTGGTAGGAGGACTAAAAGGAGCCCTTCCCTCTCATGCCCACTTTCCTGGAGGAGGCTTTTGGAAAGGATTAAAGGGCCTCCCTTAGGGCACACAGGGTAGCGCCAGCCGGGACAAAGTTCAGCTGTTAAACTTGTACCTTCACACCCTCCTCGCCCATATCCAGTACCTCCCTGTTGTGTCTGATCCAAGTCTGCTTTTCCCTAAGTGCTCCACGAATAACACCACCAACCCCCTTCACTTCCATCACAACTCAGAGAGGTGGGTTTCAGCCAGATGTGGGTGGAATGCAATTAATCTTTGAGAATCTTCTCCTGACATCAATGGTTCCAGTCCAGAAATATCAGTTGTGACAAGTGTGGATAAACAAAAGATTGCACATTTCTCTGCATGGTCATGGGTCACTTGATGATGATGAACCTTCAGAAAAAAAAATACATCATTAGGCAGTTCCGTCATTGTGTAAACATCATGGAGTGTACATAAACAAAGCTATATAATGCAGCCTACTGTACACCTAGGCTGTATGGTATAGCCCAGCACTCCTAGACAGCAAACTTGTTTGGTGTGTTACTGTACTGAGCAGTGTAGGCATGTGTACAATGGTAAGTATTTGTGTATCCTAAGCATATCTAAACTTAGAAAAGGGCTGGCACCGCGGCTCACTAGGCTAATCCTCCACCTGCGGTGCCTGTATCCCGGGTTCTAGTCCCGGTCAGGGCGCCGGATTCTGTCCCGGTTGCTCCTCTTCCAGTCCAGCTCTCTGCTGTGGCCTGGGAGTGCAGTGGAGAATGGCCCAGGTCCTTGCCCTGCACCTGCATGAGAGACCAGGAGGAAGCACCTGGCTCCTGGCTTCAGATCGGCGCAGCGCACCAACCACAACGTACCGGCCATAGTGGCTACTTAGGGGGTGAACCAACGGAAAAGGAAGACCTTTCTCTCTCTCTCTCTCTCTCTCTCTCTCTGTCTAACTCTGCCTGTCAAAAAATATATATTAAAAAAAAAACTTAGAAAAGGTTTAATAACTACTAGGCAATCAAAATTTTTGAGCTCTATTATACTCTTATGAGACTACTGTCATATATGTGATCTATCATTGACTGAAACATTGTTAGGTGATACATTACTGTATTTAAATTCTTTTCAAAATAAAAGATAAAGAATGTTTAACTAAGTAACAAGAGTTTTAGCAATAAGAATTGAATGTAGCTACCATTTATTGAATACTTAATATGTGCCAGCTGATTCTGTAAAGTATGAGATATGTTAAACCAGAATGCTTCAGACCAAAGGATCTCTGAAACAAAAGGTTTATTGAGCTGATACAGATGCTGACCAGATGAAGGACCAGATTCTGGGCCAGGTGCCCTGAACTGTCAGCAGGAAGGCTAGGCAGCAGTGGGAAAGATGTCCCCTAGAACTAGAGATGAGTGTATTTTTACAATGCAGAATTGGGGAAGGAAAACATGGCTGACACTGAACCTACATTGACTGTAGATAACTATTTTAAGTCAAGGTTCCAACATATATTCAGGAACCTGAGAGTCTATTTTTGGTTTTGCCAGAAACTGTTAGCTGATCTACTTCCTTGTCTTCCTCCTCCATCCTCTGGCCCTTGTGGTTAAATTGAGGAAATTGAGAAAGCTTTGCTTCTATCAGCGATCTGGGAGTACTTCCCCATACCTGAGATTTCCCTTCTCCCAGGTCTCACTAGAGAAGTGTTTCCTCTCTCATCGCTGCAGCCTCCACCTCTCTTGGCTCAGCTCTCATCCCATTCCTTTATTCCCTTGGAGCAGTGGTTCTCAACCCTGGCTGCACGTCAGCATCCTCTGGGAAGCTTCGGAAAATCCGAATGCTGTCCTCCTGAACGTTTGGGCCCTTTTGGGCTGGTGGAGTCTGGGGTCTGCAGGTGTTTTTATTTTGTTGTTGCTTTTGTTTGTAAGCGTTCTTCAGTGAGCCTCGTGTGCAGACAGGACTGAACCCTGTGTCGTGGGGAGCAGTCCCCAGCCTCCCTGACCCAGACAAGCCGCGTTTGGCCCCAAACACAGCTGCAGAGGGAGATCATGCGATTTGCCTCTAGGAGCTTGGACTGAAAATAACTCCTGTCTGCCTGGCTGACCTGCTCTAAGCCAGTGAACAAAACTGCCCCCTTCTCAGTGTGCCTTGTAGAGCAGGGCCGTGTGAGCACAGATGCAGCTGGCTGCAGCATTTGCAGGACGTGACACTCAGGCTACCTTGACCTCTGAGTTGGCTCAGGTATTTCCTGGGGCTCTTTGTTTTGTGATTAGTTAGTCTAAAAAAAAAATTAGCAAGGTCTTGGGTGAATTTAGACACTTGATCATTTTATTGTCTACCTATGACGAGGCAAAATGTTAGTTCTTTAAATTGCTGGCTTGATTTATGTGCCGATATTTTTTCTTTTATCTGACTCCTTATTTCATAAACATATTCCAAAAACCAGATCAGTTTTCTTGGGCAGTACACTGGGTGCTGGATTGGGATGAAAACAAACAAATCACATTGTAGAGATTGATTGAAGAGAATATATCTAGTCCTATTATAAAAAATTATTGATTTTTAGGGGGCCACATGCACACAAGCATCACAGAGCTTATTGAAATAGCATATTATCAAATATTTGAGTACACATGATTACTTCAGAGAAGAGTGTGAAATGAAATACTCTAAGCTCCTAATGACTATCAGATACTACAGCAAGGTAAATGTAAAACTGAAATAATAACATGTCTTTTTCAGTTTTTATTTTACTGGACAAAAAACTAAAGTCCCAGATGGCCTGGTTCAGTATTGGATGGGTGGTAATGCTGGCCCTGAGAGAGAAAAGGATTTGGAGTTATGGCTTCTACTGCAGATTAGCGAATTAATCTTCTCCCAGAATAGCTAGGGAGAGTCCAGCTACCTGATTAACTGGGTGAGTTTTAAAATTTGTTTCCACAGGCAGGCATTTGATGCAGCAGTTAAGACACCACTTAGGATACTCACATTCTGTCAGAGTGCCTGGGTTCGAGTCCCAGCTCCACTCCGATTCCAGATTTTTTTTCTGTGCCCTTGTGGGTGAGGAGGGAAGCAGCAAGTGATGGCTCAAGTAGTTGGGTCCCTGCCACCCATGTAGGAGACCCGGACTGAGCTCCTAGCTCCTGGCTTTAGCCTATCCAAGTCCTGGCTGGTTGTGTGGTTGTGGGCATTTGGGGAGTGCACCGGTGCAAGCCTTCCTAGTTAAAGGCAAGCTTGCCTAGTTAAAGCTGTGAGTGATACTGCCTTCTCCTTTTCCTTTAACTACATAACTGACAAACTGCCCTGTCCTGTAGCTCTGGGAGATCTCTGTCTTTCTGCCTCTGAAATAAAAAGAAAATAAGTGAATACATTTTTATAGAGAGATTACTTGAGCAGTGCAGTTGAGGAGGAAAGGCCTTGTTGCAGGGTTAGCTGGCGCCATGCCTTACCCACTTGGCTCTTACCACTCCCATACAGGTGGACCTCAGGGCTACCAGCTCCCTTCCCCAGCCACTGGACCTGCTGGGCCTGTGCTCAGGGCAGACCAGAGGTGCCTGGGGCGTGGACTTCCTCGAGGAGCAGCTGCCAACCAGTGGCTGCAGGGAATTGGTGGACAAATAACTTACCTCACTTGCCACAGCGTTGAGATCATTTTAAGCTGCATTCAGTACAGTCCCCAGGAGTGGCCCACGGAGTCCCTGGTGCCCACAGCCGTAAACTTTTTGGTAACATTTTCTTTCTTTTTCAACTTATTTATTTGAGAGTCAGAGAAAAGGAGACAGACCTCCCATCTGCTGACTTACTCCCAAAATGACTGCACAGGCTGCTTCCCAGGGCCTGCATTATCAGGAAGCTGGAATCAAGAGCTGTCTGGGATTTGAACCTCGGCCCTCCAGTACGGGATGCAAGCATCTTAAGCCATGTCTTGATCGCTTTGCGAAAGTCCTCTCCCACTGACACTTCTGATACCACCTCCGTGACGGGACGGATGCACTCACGTGCTTGCCTGTGGTCCCTTCCGAGAGAATCCAATTTAGCAGCCCTTCACCCGAATGGAGAAAAAATTTTCCTCTGTTTCCTGGAAGAGGTACTGAGGAGGAGGAAGCTACAGGACAAGGCAGGTTGTCAGTTATGTGGTTATGGGGGAAGGAGGCAGTGTCACCTACAGCTTAAACTAAGAAGGCCTGCCTCGATGCCATGTATAGAAACATGGGATGTTGGAGCATTGAGTTTTCCTGAAGAGAAAAAAAAAAGGTTTACTTTTGGGCATTTTGAGTTTGAAGGACTGATGGGGCATTACAGGGATGCTGCCTTCTGGAACACAGAGACTGGGACCAGGAGTTCGGTATGAAAGTAAGAGAGTGGGCACTTAGGAATGGTCATTGCATAGAGATGGTTGATGAAGGTATGGAGACGGATGAGATCTTCAAAAATTGGGTATTGACCAAAGAATGAGCAGGTGCAGGCCTAAGGCAGAGCATCTGGGAATGAATACCCACATTGGGAGCTGTGGGAAGGACAAGAACTCGGTAGGAAGTGGAAAGCCAGCAGCAGCAGAGCCAGGATAGTCATGGCAGCTGGGGGAGACCCGGCAAGAGGCAGGCCGTGTTGGAAGGCTCTAGATTTGCTGAGTGTCTGAGTTCTAGTAACTTCTGAGCCACACTAGTGGATCATTATGTATCAGGCAAGGCATAATTGGCTCCCAACATTTTAACATTGTGTCTGTTGCAGCATAGCACAGCTGGAGCTAAAGGGATCTTTTATTGTGAAAGGAAAATTTGATTACTAAGTTAAATCATACATTGCTTCATCTAAGGCAGTGCCAGAAAACCCTACTCCTTCATTGGAGTGTTATTCACTTCGATCTTAATGTAATGTGTTTGAAAAAAAAAATCAATTCTTATTTGTCTACTGTGTACTTCATGCAAACCCAGTGCTTTATAAGAATTACTTTACTTCTTATAGACATATAATCCAGGTTCAGCTACTTGTGATCCTTGACAAATTACTCAACCTTACTGAACTTCAGTTTCTTTTTGTGTAATTAAGGAACCAGGTAACATCTGTGGGCCTCCCTGGTAGTAGGATTCTGCAATCCTAAGAATTTCCCTTAGGCCATTTTTCTTATAACCTGTGTGTGTGTGTGTGTGTGTGTCCACACATACACAAATATACTTCACTTAAACCCTATATAATAGGAATACATGTCAGGGTCTATTCAAAATCATTCAGAAATTTTATTTATTTATTTATTTATTTGAAAGTCAGAGTTGCATGGAGAGAAGGAGAGGTAGAGAGAGAGAAAGGTTTTCCAGCCACTGGTTCACTCCTCAACTGGCCACAACAGTCAGAGCTGTGTTGATCTGAAGCCATGAGCCAGGAGTTTCTTCTGGGTCTCCCACGTGGGTGTAAGGGCCCAAGGGCTTAGGCCATCTTCTACTGTTTTCCCAGGCCATATCAGAGAGCTAGATCAGAAGTGGAGCAGCCGAGACTTGAACCAACACCCATATGGAATGCTGGCCCTGCAGGCAGTGGCTTTACCCACTACGCCACAACGCCAGCCCCCAGAAATTTTTTTAAAACAGTTTTATTGAGATATAATTTACATACAATAATATTCATTTTTTTACATTTAAAAAATTTACTTAAGGTATATACATTTCATGTATACAGATTCAGGAACATAGTGATACTTCCCATCCTAGCCTCCCTCCCGCCTCCACTCCCACCCTTTCTCCTCCTTCCTCTCCTATTCCTTCTCTGAATCTTTATAATGATATACTTTATACTCATAAAATTAACCCCACACTAAGTAATTAATTCAATAAATAATATGAAAAAAAAATACTGTTTCTCAACAGTAGGAGCCAGGGCTCTAAACAATCACTGAAGCTCAAAATGCCAATTTCACTCTTATACTGTATGTTTTGGTACTCTTAGTTACCACAGATCAGGGGAAACAGGTCTTTTTGGGACTGGCTTATTTCTTTAAATATAATGGTTTCTAGTTACATCCATTTTGTTGCAAAAGACAGGATTTGATTATTTTTTATGACTGAGTCGTATTCCATAGTGTATGTATACTATAATTTCTTGGCCCAGTCATCAGTTAGTTGATGGACATCTGAATTGATTCCATATCTTAGCTATTGTAAATTGAACTTCAATAAACATGGAGGTACAGATAAATCATTCAGAAATCTTAAAGCTGTGCAGTGTGACTTACATATAATAAAATCTGAATGAGTGTGTTTTGAAGCAATTGCTATGAATGACCATGACAGAAAATACTGTTCTTTTTAAGTATCTCAACTTAGTAGTTACTTACTAACTATTAAGATATTGTGGAAGTTGTTTAACCTCTTTAAATTCAGTTTCCTCATTTATAAAATCGATGTAGTAATAGGAACTTCCTCAGTGTTTTGTAGATAATGATTTACTTAATAAATGTTACTTATTCTAAATACTGTCAGGTTATCAATTGTCTTTGGGAGCATTTCATATTTGTAGATCTCAAAAAGAGGATACTAGGTAACAAGTAATACTAGGGATGAGTTTAATTGGACAAACCATTGAAAACTGTGATTTTCTCCAAATACTCGTGGGTGATCAATGAGCGATATATAAACTTCCTAGTGTGATCTTGATGTTTTGGAATATTAAAATAGGGTGGTGCAGATGACTAGTTTCTAGATTTATTAATGTCATCAGCTTCTTCCCCTTGTTACTAAGTTTTGGTTATTTTCTCACACAGAAACTTTATTGAGATGCATGCTCTCACATGCATTCTACCAAGGGCTGCAGCTCCCTGCTCCCAGAACTCAAATGGAACATCTGTGATGCTTTTCTGCTATAAACAGAGCCTTATTGATGAAGTGCACATGAAAACCGATTGTTCTAGTGCATCATGTATTGAGGCATCATCAGCTTTATGGAATTTAACATTTTAAGTGTCTGTTGCAGTGTGGCACCACTGGGGCTATGTGGATATGCTATCATAAAAGAAAATATTTCATTAATCAATCACACTGTAGATTGCCTTATTCATCTGGAGCCATGCAGCTGTAAACCATCCTTCCCTGGCAAATGGCACACAGAGTGGAGAAAACAGTTCCCCAGTTAGAAGTGAGCAAGTTAGAACTTCTGTAGCAGGACTGGAAAATCATTTTTTGCTTATTTGCTTTTGCTTTTTCTGCTGACTTGTTTCTCTCTCTCTCTCTCTCTCTCTCTCCCTCTCTCTCTTTTTTTTTTTTTTTGACAAGCAGAGTGGACAGTGAGAGAAAGAGACAGAGAGAAAGGTCTTCCTTTTGCCGTTGGTTCACCCTCCAATGGCCGCCGCGGCTGGCACATCGTGCCGATCCGAAGGCAGGAGCCAGGTGCTTCTCCTGGTCTCCATGGGGTGTAGGGCCCAAGCACTTGGGCCATCCTCCACTGCCTTCCCAGGCCACAGCAGAGAGCTGGACTGGAAGAGGGGCAACCGGGACAGAACCCGGCGCCCCGACCAGGACTAGAACGTGGTGTGCTGGCTCCGCAAGCGGAGGATTAGCCTATTGAGCCGCGGCTGACTTGTTTTTCAATAAAGGATTATTTTGGCTTTTCGTGGGCATTAAAATAAGTTTTTTTCCCTATAAAAAATAATTCTCCATGTTCTCTTCCCAAATCAGTTGTCCCTGTAACACTACAGACAGATTTGAGTATGGTTCTTATCTCTTTAGTGGGAGTATGTCCATCTTGGTCTCCTCCCATTGTTTACATGTTCAGAATCATTTCATTAGTGCCACCCCGAATCATGTTGGCTTTAGCAAATATGTGCATTGCAAGATATGAAAATGACAAATTATTGTTATTCTTAGTCCTTACATACTTTTGACTTCTTGCTCTTTTTTACATTTCTGCATATTACATATCAGTCTCACATTTTAATTTTTGTGCTTTATTTCTTACCACTTCAGACGCCACGGACTTACTGTTGTGCAAACACGGAAGACTTGGAGACGGTTATCCACCATGTGCACAGCCTGTACCCTTCTGCGCCTTTCCTGGCAGCAGGAGTTTCCATGGGAGGGTAAGGTTTTCCTTTTCTGAAATTTCAGACAGAAGTGACCTTACTGCTGTCTCTTTCAGAGTACTCTAAGTGAGCTACATAGATATTTTAAAGTAAGTAGTTGATTTTTATCCTATTTGATCACATGCGGATGAATGAATGAACGGAAGAATTAATTCAGGTGGATAGTCATATTTTCCTTGACTACCAGTCTCTGTGATGGGAAGGAGACAAGCAATTCTGCCGGGTTGTTGGGTTTTCTGATCCTAAAAGCTTGTCTCAGTGCCCCGAGGCCGACTTGCCTCCCTCTGTGGCGCCATTTTGACCTCTGATTCCCCGAGGCCCTCTTTGCCAGGAGACTGACCTTGTATGACATTCACCACAAAAATAATAATTGCTTACTGCTGTCTCCAACTGCAGTAGCCTTCAAAGTTGGGTTTCCCTAGGTAGTGTTTTGTTTTGCTGTGTTTTGTTTTGTTGCTGGGCAAGTGGACCTACTGTGGAATGTTCTCCTAGAAACTGAAATTCTGTTGTTAATCCCCTACTCCAGCTACTGTTTGATGTGTGTGAATATTATTATCCTTTGTTCTGTTTGTCATTACATTGGGGCTTATTTGGAACTTGTATTTACCGTGTTTATATTTAGGCTATGTCTACTAGTAATTGTTTATATATTTGTGTTCCAGTGATAGTGAACTTAAGGAAATACAAAATTCTTATCTGGCATTTTACTGTGCTTTAGATTCCTTGAACCATTGTTCAAACTACTTTTTAAAATCAGCATACACTTGAGATAGAAAATTATGCTTTTTCTTGATTTTATAATTGATTTATCTGTCATTTCAGTTTCAAAACATCTTAGGAGTATATACCATTAAAAAGAAAAAATTAGGTTTTAACCACAGCTTTTTAGATACTGATAAAACATAAAACTGAGAAGAGAAGAATACATGTCTTACATTAGCATGGAAGGTCTGACTTGACCTAGTAAAGGAAAAATTCGCAACCAAGGCAGAAAACCCAGGCAGATCTCTCATCTGTGCTTAGTGGACAGAATTTAGCTTCTATTTCCTTTGCTCCATAATATGTACCTTAAAGGGCAGGGAGGGAATTGAATTTTCCTCCTTAATCATATAAATTCTTGACTGATTTTTTTAAAGGCCAGGCCTTACATCAGCAAGCCCAGATTCTGTCTTCAGAAGTTGCTGGGAAATGCCAATTTGTGCAGCCTTAACGCCCTGGTGCCTGGAGGCAAAACTTGACCGTTAGCCTTCACAGCTGGTTGAATGTTAATGTCTTGTAAATTGCTTGAAGGAAGCACTCTTTCTAGTTGCCTAGCGCTGTGATCATTCCTGCAGACACTTGACAGCTTTCTTCCCAAGATGCAACACAAAAGCACAGCCTGTGGAAGATCCTTATGCCTAGAACCCCTTGGGCTGGGGGGAACCCCAGGCCCGTGATCCTGGGAGCCACCTTTGAACCTAGACTGACTCTAGACAGGGAGTCCATGTCATTCAAGACTCAGATTCCAGTCTCCCAGTGAGCTGCTAAATAAAGCCTAAAAGTATGCGGCATTGGGGTTGGAGGAGGGGCAGCATTGTGGCACAGAGGCACAATGGATTGAGCCTCATAGCCTGTGAAGCCAACATCCCATATGGGTGCTGGTTTGAATCCCAGCTGCTCCATTCTTGATCCAGCTCCTTGCTAATGTGAAAGCAGCAATGTGTGGCCCAAGTACTTGGGCTCCTGCATCCATGTGGAAGACCTGGATGAAGTTCCAGGCTCCTGGCTTCAGCCTGGCCCTGCCCTGGCCATTGCAGCCATTTGAGTGAAAGAACAGAAGGAAAATCTGCCCCTCTCTCTGTCACTCTGCCTTTCAAATAAATATTTTTTAAAAATGCAGAGGGACAGGTGTTTTGCACAGTGGTTAAGATACAAGTTAGGACATGCATGTGCTGTATCAGAGTGCCTGGGTTTGATGCCTGGCTCCGCTCCTGGCTGCAGCTAACTGCTAATGGAGGCCCTGGGAGGCAGCAGTGGTGGCTTAAGTGGTTGGGTTCCCACCACCCTAATGGGTGGATTAAGTTTCTCGCTCTGGCTTTGGCCCTAGCCCAGCCCTGGTGATTGTGAGCATTTGGGGAGTGAAGCAACAGTGGAACAATGGGAGCTCGCTCTCTCCTTCTCCATCTGACTCTCTTTTGTTCTCGAAATTAAATTCATTCATTCATTTAAAAAAGATGCCCATATCCCATACTGGAGTGCCTGGGTTCAGTATCTACTCCCAGCTCCCGACTCCAGGTTCCTGATAATGCAAATCCTGGGAAGCAGCAGTGATGGCTCAGGTCCCTGGGTTCCTGCCACCCACGTGGGAGATGTGGGTGGCATTCCTCACTCCCAGCCTCAGCCTCACTCAGGGAGCATTGCAGGAGTTTGCAGAGTGAACCAACAGATGGGAGCATTCTCTCTCTGCTTCTCAAGTAAATAAATATTAAAAGTAAATAAATTGGCCGGCGCCTCGGCTCAATAGGCTAATCCTCCGCCTTGTGGCACCAGCACACTGGGTTCTAGTCCCGGTCAGGGCGCCAGATTCTGTCCTGTTGCCCCTCTTCCAGAACAGCTCTCTGCTGTGGCCCAGGAGTGCAGTGGAGGATGGCCCAAGTGCTTGGCCCTGTACCCCATGGGAGACCAGGAGAAGCACCTGGCTCCTGCCATCGGATCAGCGCAGTGCGCCGGCCGCAGCGTGCCAGCCACGGTGGCCATTGGAGGGTGAACCAATGGCAAAGGAAAGGAAGACCTTTCTCTCTGTCTCTCTCTCTCTCTCACTGTCTACTCTGCCTGTCAGAAAAAAAAAAAAAAAGTAAATACAACCATAGAAAATTCCAAATATAATCAACCCTCCATATTCCTGAGTTCTGCAGCCATGGCTTTAACCAACTGAGGTTCAGAAATATTCCCACTGCTCTTAAGGTGTGGTAGGAAAGTTTAAAAAAATACCAAAATGTTTATAAATCTTTTTTTTGTACATAAAACATTTAACATTGGGAGCTGACATTGTGGTACAGTGAAATAAGCTGCCACTTATAATGCCAGCATCCCATACTGGTGTGCCAATTCAAGTCCCAGCTGCTCTGCTTCCAATCCAGCTTCTTCCTAATGTGCCTGGGAAAGGAGTGGAAGATGGCCCAAGTACGTTTGCCCCTGTCATCCATGTGGGAGACATGGATGGAGTTCCAGGCTCCTGGCTTCAACCTGGCACTGCCCTAGCTATTGCAGGCATTTGGAGAGTGAACCAGTGGATGGAAAATCAAGCTCACTCTCTCTTTCTTCTCTCCACGCACCCCCCCCCCCAACTCTCCATTTCAAATAAATAAATTTTTAAAATTATTTTACTTATTTTGAAAGGCAGAGTTACAGAGAAAGAGAGGGAGAGACAGAGAGAGAAGTCTTCCATCCACTGCTTCACTCTCCAAATGGCTGCAAGGCCAGGGCTGGGTCAGGCAGAAGCCAGGAACCAGGAGCTTCTTCCTGGTCTACAATGCAGGTACAGGAGCCCCAAGACCTGGGCCATCCTCTCCTGGTTTCCCAGGTGTATTAGCAGGGAGCTGGATTAAAAGTGGAACAACCAGGACTCGAACCAGTGCCCATATGGAATGCCAATGCTACAGGCTGTAACTTAACCCACTAGACCACAGCACCAGCCCCAAATAAATAAATCTTTTAAAATTTCATTAAGAAACAATTGACACGGACACTTTGTCACTAAAGAGGTACTTTGTCCTAAAAGTTGATTAGGATTAAATACTCCATTTGTACCCAGGCCCCATTGTGAAGGGTAAATTTCTGTTTTGAAAAGTGGAAATGGGGGTGAGTATTTAGCTTATTAGTTAAGACACCTGCACCCCATAGCAGAGTACTTGGATTCAATACCTATCTTTGGCTCCTGACCCCAACTTCTGCTACTGCAGACCCTGGGAGGCAATGATGACAGCTCAGGTAATTGAGCTCCTCTCCCCAACCCTGTGGGATCAAGTTCCCACTCCTGGTTTCAAATCAACCTAGTTTCAGCCTGGAGAACATTTGGAAATTGAACCAGCAGATGGGTGCTCTCCCTCTCCCCACCCCCTTTCCTCTTCCTCTTTCTCCCTCCCTCCCTCCTTCTGTCCCTCCCCCTTTCCCTCTACCCTTACTTCTCCCTCTTTCTTTCAAATAAATAAATTTAAAAGAAATTTTAATGGAAATATAAGTTTGTGTTCTATAACTTAAAGTAACAAAATATCCTTTCTATGTGCAAAAAGTGGAGAGGGAGGAGAAAATACCCAAGGAAAAATAACTGCATCATGCACAGAGGTTTTTTTTTTTTTTTGTCAGTTTTCCTTAAACAGTAAGTATAACAGCCATTCACATGGCATCTACATTGTATTAGATATTCTAAGGAATCTAGAGGTGATGCGGGGGTGGGAAACCTTTTCCTACCGAGGGCCCTTTGGACATTTATAACATTACTCATAGGCCATACAAAATTATTAGCTTAAAATTGTCCTGGAATAGATTATTGAATTTCAAGTCCTGCCTGCAGTTGCCTTGACAGGACCAGACCAAATGATTCCTGTGGGCCTTAAATGGCCTGTGGGCTGGACGTTCCCCACCTCTGAATTTTAAAGTATATGGAAGAAAGTGTATAGTTAGTTCTATACACCACAGATGTTGGCATCTGAGTGGCATCCTGGAACCAATCCCATATGGATCCTGAAGGAGGACTATAACTGTGCATGTATATAAAAGACAGGAATAGGCCAGCACCTCGGCTCACTAGGCTAATCCTCCGCCTGCGGCGCCAGTACGCAGGTTCTAGTCCCTGTTGGGGTGCCGGATTCTGTCCCAGTTGCTCTTCTTCCAGGCCAGCTCTCTGCTGTGGCCCAGGAAGGCAGTGGAGGATGGCCCAAGTTTTGGGCCCTGCACCCCATGGGAGACCAGGAGGAAGCACCTGGCTCTTGGCTTTGGATCGGCGCAGCGCGCCAATAGTAGCAGCCATTTGGGGGTGAACCAATGGAAGGAAGACCTTTCTCTCTGTCTCTCTCTCTCACTAACTCTGCCTGTCAAAAAAAAAAAAAAAAAAAAAGGAATAGTCCCCATGGACTCATCACGCAGCTTCAATAATTAACAACGCATGGATACACTTGTTCCATCAGTGTCACCCTCCTCCCCCATTCATTCCCAACTCTGGTTATTTTATTTATTCATTTGAGAGGTGAGTGCTCTTATTTGCTGGTTCCCTCTCCAACTGCTTACAATGGCTGAGACAAGGGCATTCCAAAGCCGGGAGCCGGGAACTCAGTCCAGGTATCCCACAGGACCTAACTATTTGAGCCATCACCACTGCCTCCCAGGGTCTGCAGTAGCAGGAAACTGGAGTCAGAAGCCAGAGGCCAGTGTTGAACCCAGGCTTTCTGATAAGGGCTGTGGGCATCTTAAACTCTAGGCTAAACAGCCCCCCCCATTCTAATTATTGTGAACTAAACCTCAGATGTTATTTATTGTTATTAGAGTTGGTATCTCCAAAAAGTAGAGTATCTTAAATAACAAGAAAAAGTAAAGACCTAATACTGTTATCTCACCTGAACATAATTAAGTCATTCCTAATTATCATCAAATAAAGTCAGTGTTCGTGTATTTCTCCATTAGCTATTTCTTTCTTTGATTTTACAGTATCTCTTAATTTATGGGTTCTTTCTTTTTTTATTTATTTATTTTTTGAAGATTTATTTATTTGAAAGACAGAGTTACAGAGAGGCAGTGGCAGAGACAGAGAGAGAGGACTTCCATCCATTGGTTCACTTCCCAGATGACCGCAATGGCCGGAGCTGCGCCAATCTGAAGCCAGGAGCCAGGAGCTTCCTCCGGGTCTCCCACGTGGGTGCAGGGGCCCACGGACTTGGACCATCTTCTACTACTTTCCCAGGACATAGCAGAGAGCTGGATCAGAAGTAGAGCAGCCAGGACTCAAACTGGTGCCCATATGGGATGCTGGCACTGCAGGCGCCAGCCCCATCCAAGGGTTCTTTCTACAGCTTCCTCCTTTTTTTTCCCCCCTCTTAGGATTTTTTTTTTTCTTTAGGTGATAAAATTGAATCTTTTTGAGCCTTTCTTGAGGGTAATATTATTTTGCTGCTGAATAACCAACAAGAACCATCTACACCTACATGGGTTTGTCTATCCCTGGATCTTGCTACTCCTGAGTGCCGCTTCCACCCCTTGCCGTCAGGTGCAAGCACGCCCAGGTGACTCATATGGCCACCCAGGACAATTATCTCAGAATCTCAGGGGTCTACCCCAGACATCAGTAGTGGTTTTACAGCCTCTCCAGGTAATTCCAACCCACAGCCACATTTGAAAACATTCTCAGGATGAATTTCTCTCATTATTTACTTCTCAGAAGGATCCATACAAGTATGCAAGGAATAATTGTGTGATTTGTCCCATTCAAAGTTGAGTTGATTACAGGTGAAATAAGCACATAGATGAACATCAGGAAAGAACAAAGATACTTGGGTGCTTTTCTAAGCTAAAGGACTTAAACATTGGTATATCTTTTCCCTCTCTATAGTTAATATGAGGCCCACCGCTAGAAGTGATCTGCCCTGGATTATGTAGCAAGTGAATCACCAAATTTCCTCTTTCTCCTTGTTTTAGAATGCTGCTTCTAAATTACCTGGGCAAAATTGGGACCAAAACCCCTTTGATGGCAGCTGCAACTTTCTCAGTTGGTTGGAATACTTTTGCTTGTTCAGAGTCATTGGAGAAACCACTCAACTGGCTGCTTTTTAATTACTATTTGACCACCTGTCTGCAGTCTTCAGTTAATAAGTGAGTCATCTGTGAAATCTTTTCCCTCCAAACTTTTTAGAATATGTGCCCCATCATAAAATATTTTAAAGCATAACACTGCCAATATGTGTGTATTTATTTATACATTATATTCAACTACTACTGTACTAAAATATTCTCTATACTGTAAATTGTAATGCATACAAAATTTAAAATGTAAAGTGCAAGCTAAAAATAGAGATAAAAATAAAAAATGTCATTTTCTTTCTGTACGCAGTGGGTTGTCTTGTATTACCCATGAGCTGTGTGTTCCCACTTTGAAAGTCACTGTTCTGAATCATTCTTCTAAATTATTCTTAAAGACTTAAAAACATTACTGTGTAATGTGTCAGGCAACATTTCAGGCTATTTCTCTGTTCTCTACTTGCTGCTAATTTTATCAGTACCAACTTCTTTCATAACTGTAACTATGAACAAATGTTTTCAGTGCAGAATAATATGAGCTCCTTAAGCACATGCCTACAAGCCCAGTGTGTCAGAGAGATGGGCGAATGCAGTTCACTTGGAAATTCTCAGTTCCCATAGTTCTTTCTTTTTTAAGATTTATCTTTTTTAAGGAGTTACAGAGAGAGGTAGAGAGACAGAAAGAGAGGTCTTCTATCTGCTGTTCACTCCCCAGATGGCCACAACACCTGGAGCTGAGCCAAGTTGAAGCCAGGAGATTCTTGAGGGTCTTCCACACAGGTGCAGGGGCCCAAGGACTTGGGCCATCCTCTGCTGCTGTCCAGAAGCATTAGCAGGGAGCTGGATAGGAAGTGGAGCAGCTGGGAATCCAACCATTGCCCATGTGGGATGCCAGCACTTCAGGCTGGGGCTTTAACCCACTGCACCACAGCACCAGCCCCTCCTATAAGTTCTTACATTATCACAGTCTGTGTATTAATTTTTCTAGAATTCTTTGTGCACCTTCTAACAGTAAAGTTCATCTCAGCAAAGAACATAGATATTTCCTTTTTTTTATGATTGTTACCATGCACTTTTAAGTGAATTGCTCAACTTAAATATAACTCTAAATAAAAATGCAGTTAATTTGTATATGAATTTTCTTTTTAAAGAGTTATTTAGTTGAAAGTATTATGGGGGTGGAGAGAGAAAAAGAGTGAGAGGTCTTCCATCAGCAGATGGCTCACTCCCCAGATGGCTGCAATGGCTGGGGCTGGGCCAGGCCAAAACCAGGAGCCAGGAGTTTCATCCAGGTCTCCCATGTGAGTGGCAGGGGCCCAAGCACTGGGGTCATCTGCTGCTGCTTTTCCCAGGCAATTAGTAGGGAGCTAGATTGAAAATGAAGCAACCGGGACAGAAACCAGTGCCCATATGGGATGCTTAAATCACAAGCGGCATTTTTTTTTTAAAGCTTTTATTTATTTATTTTAGAGTACAGATGGAGAGAGGGAGACAGAGAGAAAGGTTTTCCATCCTCTGGTCACGCCCCAGATGGTCACAACAGCCAGAGCTTAGCCAATCCGAAGCCAGGAGACATGAGCTTCTTCCACGTCTTCCATGTGGGTGCAGGGGCCCAAGAATTTGGGCCATCTTCTAATGCTTTCCCAGACCACAGCAGTGAGCTGGATCAGAAGTGTAGCAGCCAGGATATGGCACCCATATGGGATTCTGGCAATATAGGCAGAAGCTTAACCCACTAGGCCACAGCACTGGCCCTACACAAGCAGCATCTTAACCTGCTACGCCACAATGCTAGCCTCTGTATATGACTTTTATGCTGAAAATCGACATTGAACATTGGATTTAAACTTAACCTGTTTGTGAAAATACAGATATTGTTGATAAATACAGGCTGAGTATCCCTTATCTGAAATGCTTAGGACCAAAAGTGTTTTGGATTTCATATTTGGGATATTTTCATGTATGTAGTGAGATATGTTGAGGATGGGACCTAAATCTGAACACAGAATTCATTTATGTTTCATATATACCTTAAGTATGCAATCTGAACATAATTTTACACAACGATTGTTAATGATTTTGTGCATGTTGACTGCATCCCGTCATGTGAGATTGGTGTGGAATTTTCCATTTGTGCTGTCATGTCAGTGCTCACAAGTTTTCAGATTTTTGGATTAGGTATGTTCTACCTATATTGCTAAAAATATAACAAACCATCAGAACAGTAAGTATTCAAGTGGCTAATGAGGTAGGGGTCAAAGGCAAAAAACTAAAGAGGGATTTGAATTAAAATATCAGTTAGACAACAAGGATGACTGATATTTTAAAAGGAGGTAAAAGTACAAATTCTAATCTTTAATATAGCAATTAAAAATAATGTCTTCTGTGGCTGGCCTTGTAGTGTAGGGATAGTGGGTAAAGCTACTGCCTGCGACACCAGCATCCCGTATTGGCACAGGTTCATGTCCCGGCTGCTCCACTTCTCATCCCACACCCTGATATTGGCATGGGAAAAGCAGTGGAAGATGGCCCGAGTGCTAGGGCTACTGCCACCCACATGAGAGACCTGGAAGAAACTCCTGGCTCTTGGAAAATAAATATATTTTTAAATGTGTCTTCAGGTAATTTCTCTGTCTAAAGTAAGACCTCTTTGATCAAATTGGTTATTATTAGCAGCAGCGTGTAGGTACAGGTTATTATAAAATAACACTATTACAGAAGTGGATCATTCTATAAAAATGCCTTTAGAACAAACATCAGTGTACAACTCCTGCTGTCTTTGATGAAGCAAATATTTATTGAGTACCAACGTTATGCTCTGTTTTAGACAGTTTAGTTATTATTATGTATCTTTGGTCTGACTAAGGTAGGAATGACCTCGATTTTTATTTTTGAAATTCTTTTGTTCTAGGCACCGACACATGTTTGTCAAACAAATTGATATGGATCATGTCATGAAGGTAGGCAGAAACTCACTATGTTCTTTTTATTTCCTTTTTTGGATTCCAAGAAGAGATACAATTTGTTTTCGTTTTTCAGGCTAAGTCCATCAGAGAGTTTGATAAACGATTCACCTCAGTCATGTTCGGATACCGGACAATTGATGATTATTACACCGATGCTAGTCCCAACCTCAGACTGAAATCTGTAGGAATTCCAGTGTTGTGTCTGAATTCCGTAGATGATGTTTTCTCACCCAGTCATGGTAATGTTATTATTTTTGTATAAATGCTGGCATGAGTTAACTTTTGAAATAATGTTCTTTTTAAGAAAATGCAGTTATAAATAAGATGTCAGTTATATGATATTTTCCACTGTGGGAGAAAAAAACCAGATACTCATGACTTAGTATATAAATGTTTCAGAACACTGAAATGTTTTCAGAGCTTTATCTATTTCAGTGTATGAGCCTCAGAACAAGTTGTGCCTCTTAATATTTTGCTTGTTCTCAGTTTTATAACATTTCTTTCTTATCAAATATACTGTTTTTTGGACAATTTATGTTCCATTATTTCTGCCTCAAGAGAACATTGTCACTGCTTGCCTCTCTTCCCTAGGTTCTTTTTTATTTCTTTTTTAGATTTATATTTATTTATTTGAGAGGCTGAGCTACAGAGAGAGGGGGAGACAGAGAGAGAGAAAGATATCTTCCATCGCTGGTTCATTCCACAAATGGCCACAACGGCCAGAGCTGGGCCGATCCCACGTGGGTGCAGCAGCCCAAGCACTTGGGCCACCTTCCACTGCTTATCCAGGCCATTAGCAGGGAGCTGGATCAGAAATGGAGCAGCTGAGACACGAACTGGCACCCATATGGGATGCTGGTGCTGCAGGCGGAGGCTTAGCCTACTATGTCACTTGAGGTTCTTATACAGAGGAATTTGAAGTTTTTCTTCCCTTTGAACCTGAAAGACAACTTGACATTTTGATAAAAAACAATAGCATTAAAAAATAAAATTAAATTAAAAAATTTAAAATAGCCTTGAATATATCAGGAAGTGGTATATATTTGAAGATGGTTGTATTTGAAGGAAACAAATCTGTTTTTCTCCTGAATACTGTATAAAAAGACTTTTTTTTTTTTCCAAAATCAACTTTCCTGCTTTCTTAATTCAGTAAATATGAAATTCGGGCAGACATTTGACATAATGATTAAAACGTAGCTTATGGGGCTAGTGCTGTGGGTAGGTTAAGCCTCCACCTGTGGCACTGGCATCTCACATGGACACCAGTTCATGTCCCAGCTTCTCCTCTTCTGATCCTGCTTTCTTTATGGCCTGGGAAAGCAGTGGAGGATGACCCCAGGTGCTTAGGCCCCTGCACCTGCATGGGAGATCCAGAGATAGCTTCTGGCGTCTGGCTTCAGATTGGCCCAGCTCCGGCCATTACAGCCATCTGGGGAGTAAACCAGCAGATGGAAGACCTCTCTCTCTGTCCCTCTCTCTCTAGCTCTGCCTCTCGTTCCAATTTTAGTATATGTGCTGCCGAAGCGAGCACAGCTCTGCCTCTCAAATAAATAAATAAATCTTAAAGAAAAAAAATAGTAGCATGTGATGGCTGTATCGCATACTAGAGTACCTGGGTTCAAGTCCTGGCTCTGCTCTCAGTTCCAGCTTCCTGCTAAGGTGTGAGGTAAAGGTTCAAATAGCTGGGTTCCTGCCCCCTTGTAGGAGACCTATATTGAGTTTTTGACTCCTGGGCATTTGGGGAGTGAAGCAGCAGATAGAAGGTGTGTCTGTCTGTGTCTCTTTCTTTCTGCCTCTCAAATAAAATAAACAGATAATACAATTTTTAAATTTTTTGTAATTTTTTAAGGATTATCTTTTTCTTTTTAAAAATTTGTTTATTTATTTATTTGAAAGTCAGAGTTACACAGAGAGAGGAGAAGCAGAGAGAGAGAGAGAGCGCGCGCGAGAGAGAGGTCTTCCATCCAATGGTTCACTCCCCAATTGGCCACAACAGCTGGAACTGTGCAGATCTGAAGCCAGGAGCCAGGAGCCTCCTCTGGGTCTCCTACATGGGTGCAAGGGCCCAAGGACTTGGGCCATCCTCCACTGCTCTCCCAGGCCACAGCAGAGAGCTGGATCGGAAGTGGAGCAGCTGGGTTTTGAACCAGCGCCCATATGGGATGCCGGTGCTTCAGGCCAGGGCGTTAACTTGCTGCGCCACAGCACCGGCCCCAAATTTTTTGTAATTATGTAAAACTTTTTAGAAATGTGGAATTTAATAACAAAATATATGTGTATATGTTCATACATTGAAGCTATAAATAAGAGGATTTGAAGTAATCACACTAACTTTTTTTTTTCCCAAAGTTTTCCTTCTAAGGAGACAAGGATGTTTTCTTTTTTTTCTCTTTTTCAAGATTATTTATTTATCTGAAAGTCAGAGTTACAGAGAGGCAGAGGCAGAGAGAAAGAGATCTTCCATCTGCTGGTTCACTCCCCAAATGGTTGCAACAGCTGGCGCTGGGGCTGGGCCAGACCAAAGCCCAGGAGCCAGAAGCTTCTCCTGGTCTCCCCCATGGGTACAGGGGACCCAAGAACTTGGGCCATCTCCCTCTGCTTTCCAAGGCACATTAACAGAGAGCTGGATCAGAAGTGGAGCAGCCGGGGCTAGAACAGGCACCCACATGGGATGCCAGTGCCGCAGGCAGGGCTTTACCCACTATGCCACAGCACCCCTAGGCCACCAACTAGAGTTGACCTCTAATATTTTGCTAATGAAATTTTACAAAGTAATTTTAAAAACTTCTCCTTACTTTCCCCTTAAATATTTAAAAAAAACATTTCCTCAGGGACTTCATTTGAAAAACTTACTGTAAAAATGTTAGAAATTCCCTGAGGTATATATACTTTTAAATCACCCATCATTTCTCTAGGAAACCCATTTTATGGTGTGGTTGATGATTAACTACAGGTGATTTTTTTAAGTAGTGGGAACTTCTGGCGTTTGACTACAGATGAGAAGATGCGACTGTGAACCTCAGTGTCAGCTGTTCCCTGTTGATCATGCAGCATGTTTTCACTGGATTAAGTCTACTATTCCCCCATCCAGTTCTATGTCACCCACTCTTCTACCAACGGAAACTTCCCAGCACCTAACCTGACCCACTTGACGTTGAGACTCATTACTTCCTGTCCTTTCCCAAGCTCTTAAAATAGTCACGCCTCGCTGGGATAGTGGACAATTGTCTGCAGCCTGAGAACAGGCAGGCTGCCGCTTTCACATGACTCAAATGTCACACCGCCTTTTGTTCTTCTGCTGCGACTGTAACTCTCAGTGTTGGAAATCTCCGAGTGTATCCCGAGTGTGAAATCGGAGCTCTTAAATAACTCCATTAGAAGGGAGTCGGGCACTCTGTGTATGGCGAAAAAGCAAAGCAAAAAGCCATCCGTGTGTGTTCCCGCACCGCTACCACCACGTCCTCCTCCTCCTCACGTTCCCTGCCCCATCCCAAGACGGGAGCTCTGCAGCCTTAGGACAGGTGTGCATCCCGGGCCTCTGCTGGGTGAGAGTTCGGCCTACAGGCCCTTGCTCTGAGGTCTCTCAGCGTGTTCCTCGGACAGCATTGTAAGGGGTCCGATTTGGCGAGTTGTCAGAACAGGCGACTCGTGTCCCGCAGCGGCACCACCTTGGAAGGGGCCCAGCTCTCGGATAGTGAGTTAATGTCCTATCTCTCCTTGAAAGGCCGTGGGGTTAGGGAGATCTCACCTTTAGGTAGCTCATTTACCCCTAAAACTCATCCCAGGATGCGAAGATCTAATTATGCATCAACCACGTTATTTGAATGAGGGAGATAAGACTTGCAGTGTCTGAGATCAAAATACTTCTCATACCAGGTTATGACCCATTAAAGATCTTAAGTCTGATATTTTCACTGAACTGTAAACAAAGGAGAAACAATGAAGCAACTTTAATTCATGTCCTATAAAATATATACAAAAAGACTTTTGTAAGGGTATGAAAAGACAGTCCTTACTGTGAATTAATTATATCAAATAGAGCCAGTACATTTTCTAAGTAAAGTTTTTTCTCTTGACTATAAATTCCGAAAAGGAAAAATATAAGCACTCATGTTTCAGGCATGCTATCATTTGGGAGAAGTTTATTCCTTTAACTATCTAAAATGTTTTTACTATAAAAATCACATTTATGGGCCGGTGCTGTAGTGTAGCGGGTTAAGTCAAGGCTTGCAGTGCCAGAATCCCATATAAGTTCCGGTTCATGTCCTGGCTTCTCCACTTCCAATCTAGCTCCCTGCTAATGTACCTGGGAAAGAAGCAGAGGATGACCCAAGTCCTTAGGCCCCTATACCCACTGAGGAGACCCAGAGGAGGAGTACATAATGGATTTGTAACTCTCACGAAGGTGCTAATATTAGTTGGTTTCCCTGTAAAAACATGTAAGTGGGGAAGCTGTGGATACACACAGTATTTAACATGCCTTCAGTTATCTTACTTTAATTTCCCCAAACAAGACTTAGCTTATACTTCTGTGTTATGATTAAAGCTTAGATTAATTCTTCTAAAAATGAAGCCCCAGTACATGACCATAAACAGTTGTAACAGATAGCTAACTTCATAAATTTGTGCAGTTCTTTTTAATTTTTACTTTGCTTTTTGAGTGTCCACTTATTTTTTCATTTTATTTTTAAATTTTTTTTTATTTAAAAGGCAGAGAGCAAAATAGAGATTGAG
Organism: Sylvilagus floridanus; assembly: GCA_949820135.1. Lineage (NCBI taxonomy): Eukaryota > Metazoa > Chordata > Mammalia > Lagomorpha > Leporidae > Sylvilagus > Sylvilagus floridanus. Next base: position 71,877,329 of record OX463226.1, on the reverse strand, counting down.
AGAGGCAGAGACAGAGAGAATGAAAACTCTGGTGTGCTGATTTCATTCCCCAGATGCCTGCAACAGCCATGGTTGGCTTAGCCTGAAGCCTGAAGCCAGGGACTCCGTCTGGGTCTCTCAAGTGCGTAGCAGGGATCCATGTCCTTGTCATCACTTTCTGCCTACCAGGTTGTACATTATTAGGAAGCTGGATTGGAAGAAGAGTTGGAATTCAGCCTTAGGCTCTCTGATATGGATACAGGTGTCCCAAGCAGCATCTTAAATACACAAAATGCCCTCTCCTAATTTGTGTAATTTTATGTGTCAATTTAAAAAATCGGTTTCTTCTTTTAAAAATATGATGGTTGGAGCCTGTGTTGTAGCGCTGTTGCCTGCATTGCCAACATCCCTTGTCAGTGCCGGTTCAAGTCCCAACTGCTCCACTTCCAATCCAGCTCCCTGCTAATGTGCCTGGGAAAGCAGCAGAAGATGGCCCAAGTGCTTGGGCCCCTGCACTCATGTGGGAGACCCAGAAGTTGTTCCTGGCTCCTGGCTTTAGCCTGGCCCAGCCCTGGCTGTTGTGGCCATCTGGGGAATGAACTAGCAGATGGAAATCCAACCTCTGTCTCTGCCTTTGCCTCACCCTCTCTGTAACGCTTTCAAATAAATAAATAAATCTTAAAAAAAAAAAAAAAAAGATATGATGGTGGATATAAATAGATTCATCCCATTTAGCCATGCTGATTACTTATGAGTATATTCGTTTAATGATGTTTTTTATTTATATTGATTTTCATTTTCCTAACAAAAATGGTAACTGTGTTTTTTTTTCTCTCTCTCCTTCCTCTTACTGCCACCCCTTTTCTTCCTCAAGCTATTCCAATAGAAACTGCTAAGCAAAACCCTAATGTTGCTTTGGTCCTCACGTCTTATGGAGGCCATATTGGTTTTCTGGAAGGAATCTGGCCAAGGCAATCCACTTACATGGATCGAGTCTTCAAACAGTTTGTGCAGGCCATGGTGGAGCATGGACATGAGCTTTCTACCATGTAGTTCTTGGGGTGCATTTTGGCTGAAGAACCATTGTAAAGGTATCTCCAATTAGTGCACAAATTTTAACTACTGTAAATATAGAAAATAAGCCAGCATATGGGTGAAGAGGTCCAGAATGACAAGCAAAAACTACTTTTTAGGGAAACAAAACACCTTTGTAGCAAGAAATTAAATATAGAATTAGATTGTTACTTATGTAGATTTTATTTTTACTACGCCTTACCAAATATGACCTTAAATAAAGTAGTACATACACGAAATTGCACTTAACCAAAACTGTTGTGTAAGATTTTAATTCCTCAGGGTTTTAATTTAGGCTAGTATTTTTTTAGATTACTCATTTTAGGTGATTTAATGGTACTTTAATAACTGTTAAAGAGATTTTGGTTATATGGATGTAAATTATAAGTTGGCACATTCCTAAGGGTATTTATACTTGATGATAACATGAAAAGTGAAATAAAATACAATGGCTAAATCTTTTATGTATTCTAACTCTGAAGGGCAAGTGCGATGTTAGACTGACTTATATACATGCTCTTCTACTCTGATAACATTAAATTAGGGCTGATTTATGTTTTATAATGATTATAATTTACGAGCTTATTTTTAAAATAGTGTATGTGTACACATATGTATCATTATATTAAAATAAATTATATCATTTTAAATTGTTTGTGAGTTTTTGTCTACATAGAGAGTCTAGAAGATAATTCCTAAAGAGTAACTTATGATAATTCCATGAATGCAGTAGTAATAAAACTGTTTTGCTTTACTGTTTCCAGAATATGAGGTTCATATCATTTGTGCCAGTTAAGAATGCTTTTAGGGCAGGTGTTTGGCCTAGCAGTTAAGTTGCTGTTTGAAACACCTGTGTCCCATATCAGAGTACCTGAGTTTGACCTGGCTCCAATTCCTCACTCCAGCTTCCTGCTAACACAGACCCTGGAAGGCAGCCATGATAGCTGAAGTAATTGGATTCCTGCCACTAAAAGGAAGACCTGTATTACGCTCCCAGCTCCCAGCTTTGGCTATTGCAGGCATTCAGAGAATTGAGCAGCAGACGGGAGCTCTAAATGTCTGCCTCTCAAATAAATACTTGCAGCTACTGGAAACCCAACATTGCCTTAAAGAATAACGATATTTAATTATCCTAATGTCAAGGCATCCAAGAGTTCTCCTGGTAGGCAGGCCGAGGAATTTATCAGTGTCCTCAAAGGCCCAGGCTCAATTTCCACTCTATCCTTAGCCAGATAGGTAACTGTCTTAGATACCAGGATAGCTTCTTCTGGTCCAAACATCACATTTCTGCAGTATACTGCATGCAATATGAATGAGAATTTCCTGGATATATGAAAAGCTCCCACAAATCAAATATTACCAACAATCTAATAGAGAATGGACAATGTACAGAAATGGGTTAAGATGGCTCTTTAATCATATGAGATATTTGACCTCATTGATATAAAGATAAATGCAAATTGAACTACTTGATAATACTCACAACATTTGTTTTTTTTTAAAAAGATTTATTTATTTATTTGAAAGGCAGTTACAGAGAGGCAGAGCAGAGAGTGAAAAAGAGAGAGGTCTTCCATCTGCTGGTTCATGAACTCCCGGATGGTCACAATGGCCAGAGTAGCGCCGATCTGAAGGCAGGATCCAAGAACAAGGCAGGATCCAGGAACTTCTTCTGGGTCTCCCACGTGGGTGCAGGGGCTTGGACCATCCACTGCTTTCCCAGGCCCATACCAGAGAGCTGGATCAGAAGTGGAGCAGCTGGGGCTCAAACTGGTGTCCATATGGGATGCTGGCACTGCAGGCAGTGACTTTATCTCCTACACCACAGCACTGGCCCCACTCTTTCTTCAGTTAACAGTTTTGGTAAGGATGGGAAACAGGCACCACGTATGAGACTATAAAGTTGATCAGTGTCTATAGAAGACAGTATGTCAATATCTACCAAGCAATACAAAAATACCTGCTTCCTTTGACCTTGCAATTTCATTTCCAAGAATAAATCATAAAGATATGTTCCTACACATGTAAAATATGTGCAAGATAATAGTGTTGTGATACGAAAACATAGACGACAACTTAAATGCTGATCAATTTGGAACTGGTTAAATCAGTTGAGGTCTATTCATATAGTGAAATAGTCACCATTGCAAAATTATACATTGAGAATCTCTTATCCAAAATGCCTGAAACCAGAAGTGTTTCAGGTTTTGGAGTTCTTAGGACTTGGGGATATTGGCGTAGACCTTACCAGTTGAGCATCTCTAAACCAAAACTCCAGAATTTGACATGCTTTAGAATTCAGAGTTCAGATATTCTCATGAGGGATGTTAGGAAAGGATCCCTAAGGAATGTTAAGTAGAAGAGCAAGGAATAGTATATCTGTTTTTGTGTGTATTTTTTACACAAAATGTAGCAAAGTACCAAATATAAATATGAACAGAATTTCTGGGAAGATACAGAAGAACTGGCAAATATAGAGAACATTAGGCATTTTTATAAAGATTTATTTATTTATTTATTTAAAGGGTGATAGGGATGGAGAAGGAGGAATTCCATGTTTGGAAAACACTGGAGCTCTGAAAGTTCCTAGAAATGAGGGAAGTTGCTATTGTCTGTGGCAGTTGTCATGCTTAGCTTTTTTCACGGGCCTTCACCAGTAAACTATAAACACAGTGAGGACAGGAAACACTGCTGTCTTTCATCCCCTGGAACCAACAGTCCAGGCTTATGTTAGGCTCTTAATAAATATTTGTTGTTAATTAATAATACTTGATTCTTTGGCTCTGGTGCTAATGGAAAGGTAGACTTACATACGAATCAGGAGTGGCAAGAAGAGGCATTTTGCTTGCAGGCTGTCCCTGGATCAGAACATCTGGTAACGCCATCTGTTTCCCCTGCAGACTTCAGTCAAAATGGTAATTTTTAAATTCTCACACTTACTGTGAACCTAATATAGCACTGGGCACAAGGTAAGCACTCGTTTTTTTAGAACCTAATTTGGAGTCAACGATGACAATCTGCAAGGTCAGGTGATAAAGCATTCCTAGGAAATGTGCTATTTTAACTCTAGTTGTCACGTATAAGACAGTGTTTTGTCCCTAACTTTTGCTAAAACACATCAAGGTACCAAAAAGAAGCTGGTGTTTGTTCCTCCTCCTACAGTACAATGGTATCATGTGGATGGATACCTAATGCAGCAAAAGTTGCTGAGATGTTTGTTTGCTTTTATTGTCTTGCTTTTGTTTTATTGTCAAGGAAAGATGTTGATATCTATATAGTCGTGGCCCCGTGATAGCTAAACAACAATGCTTTCAGCTTTTGTCATAGGTATTATAAAGCTGTGAATTGCTCATTCGTGCTGTTTATCCCTATTCCCAATACTGAACCTTGGAAACATTTTTTTCTGGGTCTATGGCAGTCTAAATGTGGGAGTTACTTTGTTGCACTGAAAAGACAGTGAAAAGCCAGAACTTGGCAAGAATAATTTACTCCTCTGAATGTCTCTTAAAAATAAAGACAATGGCCGGCGCTGCGGCTCAACAGGTTAATCCTCCGCCTAGCGGCGCCGGCACCCAGGGTTCTAGCCCCGGTCAGGGCGCCAGATTCTGTCCCGGTTGCCCCTCTTCCAGGCCAGCGCTCTGCTGTGGCCCGGGAGTGCAGTGGAGGATGGCCCAAGTGCTTGGGCCCTGCACCCCATGGGAGACCAGGAGAAGCACCTGGCTCCTGCCATCAGATCAGCGTGGTGCGCAGCGGCCATTGGAGGGTGAACCAATGGCAAAAGGAAGACCTTTCTCTCTGTTTCTCTCTCTCTCTCTCTGTCCACTCTGCCTGTCAAAAAATAATAAAAAGAAAAAAATAAAGACAATGATGTGACTCCGGTATGGAAGACTTCTCTGTCGGTTAAGAGCATGCCTCCATAAGAGTTTACTGCTGGACACTGGAGAGTCTGTGCCTCCTGGAAGGGGCTGCCTTCCCCCCCGACTTGGATGCTAGTGCTGAAATCTTTCAGGCAGTGCAGTCGTCATATCTAGTCCACCTGCACTTCAGGTTTGTTGCTGATCACATTACCAAGGGTGGGTACCAGCAGGCAGCAACAGCCGAGGCTGGCCAGGCCGAAGCCAGGAGCCTTCTTCCTGGTCTCCCATGTGGGTGCAGGGGCCCAAACACTTGGGCCATCTTCTGCTGCTTTTCCCAGACCATAGCAGGGAACTGGGTCATAAGTGGAGCAGCTGGGACAGAACTGGCACCCAGATGGGATGCCGGTGTTGCAGGCAGTGGCTTTCCCTGCTATGCCACAATGCCAGCCCCCTCACCCCTATCCTGTGTCTGTAAATTTTAACTATCCCATTTATCTGCTCTACTTTACATATGGGAATACATAGAATTTTAGGTTTTTTTGCTCTATGTTTCCATGTTCAAAATGAAGCATTAAGAGTACTGAATTCCTGGGCTGTGAATATAGTGAATTTCTACTGCCATCTAGTATTCCAATATGACCTTCTAAACCTCTAGGTTTTCTTACCAAAAGTTAAAGAGACACTCTGAGAAATAATGTAGAATGAACTATTATGTACTTTTTCATGAAAAATATTCTGAAGTAATAGATGTTTACACTTTTAAAATGCCTAGGGTAGTACGGCTTCCAACACCATATCATGGCACTGGTTTGAGTCTCGTGCTTCCACCCAGCTTCCCATCCAGCTCCCTGCTAATGTGCTTGGGAATGAAGCAGGAGATAGCCCGAGTTCTTGAGTCCCTAACACCCATGTGGGAGACCCAGATGGAGTTCTGAGCTTCTAGGTGTGGCCTGGACTAAACTTAGCTGTTGCTGCCATTTGAAAGTTACCCAGCAGATGAAAGACACTCCTCTCTCTCTCACTCTTTCTCATTCTGCCTTTCAAATAAATAAATTTTTTTTTAAGATTTTTTTTTGAAAGAGTTACAGAGAGAGGTGTAGAGAGAGAGAGAGAATCTTCCATCTGCTGGTTCACTCCCCAGATGGATGCAACAGCTGGAGCTGCGCCAATCCAAAGCCAGGAGCTCCTCCAGGCCTGCCACGTGGGTGCAGGGGCCCAAGGACCTGGGCCATCCTCCACTGCTATCCCAGGCCATAGCAGAGAACTGGATCGGAAGAGGAGCAGCTGGGACTAGAACCGGTGCCCATATGGGATGCCAGTACTTCAGGCTAAGGGGTTAACCCACTGCGCCACAGCACCAGCCCCAATAAATCTTTTTAAAAGTTGTTACAGAAAGGTGTTTACTATTACAAATCAAATAAAAATCCAATGACATGTTATTACTAAAGGAGATTTCTCTATCAAAACCACCCTGGGTTCCGGCTAGGGAAGAAAGTAAATGTTGGTATGTATGGTGATGTTGACCTTGGCTCCTTGGCCACGCGGGTGCCTGCCAGGACTTGCCACTGCAGACTGAGTTTCCCTCTGAAATGACTGCATATTCTGAGGACAAGAGTGCTTTTAGCCTGTCCAGATATCTTGTTTCTGTTCAAATTTCGGTCCACTCATTGGCGGATCCTGCCTGCAGCAATTAGTGATGTCCCGATGATAATTTTCTATTTCCCACATTCCTTCTGTGTTTAAAGCTGTTATTCTGAAAGGAACAGTGGTCACTCCCTTCCCTGCTAATTTCTTTATTTATTCATTTATTGATATTTCAATGGACTCATGGATATTTTCCTTTGAGTTACAGTTCAGTACTGTTGTTATTTTGTTATTCAAGTCATTCCAACTTGGCAGTGTTTTCAGGATGGTTTCTATGCCTCTTTGATATGCTTTTTTTTTTTTAAGCACAAGATGACATAAGTTCATTTAGTATTTTTCCTACTCTGGCCCTGGACCAGATTCATTATGCAAGGAACTCTGGTTCCTTTCATTAAGAATGGCATTTATAAACCAACATCTGGGTAGTAGATGTGCCCACGGCAACCAGGGCTCCTCTGCTTGTAGCCCCTCTCAGCAGAGTCTGAAAAAATAAATTACAGGTGCAGGCATTTGGCCCAGCAGTTAAGATGTTCATGTGCCCAGTTGGGATGGGGCAGGTAAAGTGTCTAGTTTACCCAGTCATTTGACACAGCAGAGATACTGCATTTCCTGTGGCAAGAGTTGGTAAGAATGTGGAAATGTAAAATAGTGCAACCATATTGGAAAACAAAAATCCAAAAAATGGGTGAATTGGAGAATATGTGAACTTTATCTCACTTTACCTTCTGGGTTTGAATGGCATTTTTTTCCCTCCAAGAATATTGCTACATTTTAAAGCATGACAATTGTACATTAAAACCACTACAACTAAGACTGTGTGTCCAGGGGCCACTACTGTGGCCATTTGAGAAGCAAACCAGCAGATGAAAGACCTTCCACCTTCCTCCCTGTGTCTCTCTCTCTCTCTTCCTCTCAAATTAATAAATAAAATTAAAAAAAAAAAAAAAGACTGCATTTTCATCTGTGTGGTACTGAAAACTTAAACTCCAATTCAGTTTTTACCTGGGACCACCATTGGACTGCTAGTGAGGGCTAAACCACATCAGACGGGTTGTCCTTAGGAGAGATGAGAAACTGTCCAATACCTCAACTAAAGCAGGGTCCCAACCAGCTGTTGCTCTGGAAACAAAAGCTCCTTACTGACTCTTGTTCCAAATCACTATCCTAATCCCAGAATAATTGGCCCTTGTCATCTGCTTGTAGGGGAGGGGTGGGTTCCTGGAGGAGAGCCAGTGCAAGGCCTCTAAGGTCACTAAGACAGCCTCCATAGTGGCGGGCTGGCTCTCCCTGAGCCTTCCGCTCTGGGGCGCCTCTCAGTGGCTTAATGCTTCCCTGACGGGTGCAGAGAAATCCAGCCTCTCTACAATAAGAAAACATTTCTAGAAACCCAAATAAAACACAGAAAACCAAGTGACAAGAACTTCTAAGACTAAAGCTTCAGTTTTTGCTTGTGATTGATGGTCAGGTGAAAATGTCAGCTTTTTCCTCCCTAGTAGGAGCCTTCCCAATCAGGAATAAGATTTTGCAGTTTCAGTGAAGATACGGGTTCCAGCAGGATGTTCCCGAGTAAACGAGTCTCCCCTACAACCAGATGACAAGGGCCAGGTAGCCTCTATCTGCTATGCCAGCATTCCATATGGATGCTGGTTCGAGTCTCAGCTGTTCCACTTCCAATCCAGCTTCCTGCTAATGGGCCTGGGAAAGCAGCAGAAGATGGTCTAAGTGCTTGGGCTCCTGCACTCATGTGAGAGACCTGGAAGAAGCTCCTGGCTCCTGGCTTTGGCTTGACCCAGCCCAGGCCATTGTGGCCATCTGGGGAGTGAACCAGCAGATAGAAGATCTCTCTCTCTCTCCCCACTACTCTCTCTGCCTTTCAAATGAAAACAAAGTTTTTAAAAAAATCCAAATGTCAGCAAAATTTCCAAATATATTTCGTAAGTCTCAAAATCTAGAGGGAAAAGATATAACTTCTACGTATTTAGAATCAGCTGTCTGGAACTGTCAGCAGTAACTGGAACTATGCAGTATATTTTAACACTGATATAAATATGCATAATTCTCTATGCCAGGTCAACTAATCTAGTTACCAATTACAACAGGCTTATCATGAGGTATTCACCACAAAGCAACAGTTGGTCCTCCACACCCTCGGGTTTCCCATCCCTGGATTCAAGCAACTGCAGACTGGGAAAAAAAAAAAATTGGCAGGGTGGCAGGAACAGGCATTTGGCACAGGGGTTACGTTGCCCCTTGAGATACCTGCATCCTGAACCAGAGTCCCTGGGCTTGAGTGTCAGTTTGGATTCTGATCTACCTTCCTACTAATGTGCACCCTGGAAGGTAGCAGGTGATGACTGAAGGCTTGGGTCCTTGACACTCGTGTGGGAGACCTAGATTGAGTTCAAAACTCCTGGCTTCACCCTGGCCTTGCCTCAGCCATTGTAGGCATTTGGGAAGTGAATCAATGGATGGAAGAATGCTCTAGCTTTCTCTACCTTTCAAATAAATACAGTGATTAAAATTTTTTCTAAAGATTTATTTATTTATTGGAAAGGCAGAGTTACAGAGAGGCAGAAGTAGAGACAGAGAGGTCTTCCATCAGCTGGTTCACTCCCCAAATGGCTACAATGGCTGGAGCTTGGCCAATCTGAAGCCAGGAGCCAGGAGCTTCATCTGGGTCTCCCATGCAGGTGCAGGGGCCTTGCCAAGGACTTGGGCCATCTTCTATGGTTTTCCTGGCTATAGTAGAGAGCTGGATCACAAGTGGAGCAGCCAGAACTCGAACTGGTGCCTATACGAGATGCTGGCACCGCAGGCAGCAGCTTTACCTGCTACACTACAGCGTTGGCCTCTAAAAAATTTAAGATTTATTTATTTTGAAAGGAGAGAGAAAGATCTTCCATCTGCTGGTTCACTTCCCAGATGGTCACAATAGCTAGCACTGGGGCCAGGCTGAAGCCAGGAGCCATGAGCTTCATCCCGGTCTCCCACATGGGTGGAAGGGGCCCAAAACATTTTGGCCATCTTCTGCTGCTTTTCCCAAGCCATAAGCAGGGAACTGGATTGGAAATAGAGCAGCTGGAACATGAACTGGTGCCCATGTGGAATGCCAGCATCACAGGCGGTGGCTCCATCCGCTGCACCACAACACTGGAATCAGCTCAGTTTATGAGAATCCAGAGTCCCCTCAGAATTATCTTAATCCCTTCAGAGATCAGTGACTTCAGTGACTTAAGGACCTCCCACTAGGCCCCACCTCTGAAAGTTACACCGTTCCCTAGATTTCTACACCTAAGAGCATGTTTCCAACATATGAACCTTTAGGTGACACATTTAAACCACAGCATGGAAGATGTGCATAGGTTACATGCAGATACTAAGCCACTGAGCATCCAGATTTGGCTCCTAGAACCAATCCCCCGGGGATATTGAGGGATATTGGGGGACGACTGTACTACTGAGAGGTCTACATTTGATGTGTGCTTTATTAAGACTGTCAGTCACCTACAGAGCTACTGGACCTATTTGCCAAATGACCAGTTGACCTACGTGCTTCAGGAATGCAACTCCTGATATTTAACAAAATCAGCCATATTTAAACTCAACTTGCAAGTATTATATAACAGAATTTTGTCTTTCTGTCCTTCAACATACATATACATACAGAGCTTAGTATACCTACAAACTTAACTAAGGGAAAGGTATCACCTTCTGCCTCTCATTCTGAAGTAAGCAGGCAGAAGCAGCCAAGCTGGTAAAATTTGGGATGAAGAATTGAGAGAATGAGAGGGTTGGCGCTGTACAGTAGTGGGTCAAGCTGCCACCCGCGGCAGACATCCTATCTGGGCGCCTGTTCAAGTCCTGGCTGCTCCACTTCCCATTCAGCTCCCTGCTAATGCACCTGGGAAAGCAGTAGTGGAAAGCCCAAGTACTTGGGCCCCTGCACCCATATGGGAGACCTCGAAGAATCCTGCCTTTGGATTGGCACAGCTTGGGTTATTGTGGCCATCTGGGGAGTGAACCAGCAGATAGAAGATCTCGTCTCTGCTTCTCTTTCTCTGTAACTCTGCCTTTAAAATAAATAAATACATAAATCTTAAAAAAAAATGAGAATTCAGGTTGTTCCAGGACTATCACTCTTCGAAAAATCTGATCCAGGGGAGTCAAAAATTGAGAGGTGGCCCAAAAGTAAATGTTTTTGTTGGTTTCCATACCCATCCCTCTTTTAACTCCTGGGACCTGCCATCAACTAACCATCCCAACCTATTTTCAATTGTGCAGCTTAACAATGAACTGTTTATCATTCAACCAAAGACAAAGAAATGAGCTTTTCTTCTGGGTGAGGTTGGGAGATGGCTACAGTGTATGATACCAGAATATAATAGCTAACTCAAAATTTCAGGAATTTGTAGTTTTCAAATTGTCACATTATGAAAGTCAGCAAATGCTAAATACAAGGTACTTCAAAAAGTTTGTGGAAAATTGAACTAAAAAAATATTTTGGTGCAAAATTATTAAACTCCAGGCATAGATTATTCACAATGTGTATCTTTAACAAATGTTTGGAAGACTCTTCATATGCATGGACTTCAAAATTTTTTGAAGTCCAAAATGGACTTATCTTTTATTTTTAAAATTTTATTTCTGGCCGGCGCCGTGGCTCAACAGGCTAATCCTCCGCCTTGCGGCGCCGGCACATCGGGTTCTAGTCCCGGTCAGGGCACCGGATTCTGTCCCGGTTGCCCCTCTTCCAGGCCAGCCCTCTGCTGTGGCCCGGGAGTGCAGTGGAGGATGGCCCAGGTGCTTGGGCCCTGCACCCCATGGGGAGACCAGGAAAAGCACCTAGCACCTGGCTCCTGCCATCGGAGGAACGCGGTGCGCCGGCCGCAGCGCGCCATCCGCGGCGGCCATTGGAGGGTGAACCAACGGCAAAAGGAAGACCTTTCTCTCTGTCTCTCTCTCTCACTGTCCACTCTGCCTGTCAAAAAAAAAAAAAAAAAAATTTATTTCTCATTTTATTTGAAAGGCATACAGTTAGAGATCTTCCAACTGCTAGTTCACTCCCCAAATGCCTGCAAGAGCCAGAGCAGGGCCAGGCCAAAGCTCAAAGCCTGGAACTCCATCTAGGCCTCTCACATGGGTCACAGGGACCCAAGTACTTGAACCATCATCTGCTGCCTATCAGAATGCACATTAGTAGGAAACTAGAATGGAAACAGAAGAGCCAGGACCCAAAGCAGGCACTTCGATCTGGTATGTGGGTTTTCCAAGTTGAGTCTTAACTGCTGCACTAGATACATGCCCCTTTTATTTTAAATCAGTGTACTTTTTGAATTTTTGTTTAGTTTTTATTTTAAAGGCAGAGAGACAGGGATAGAGACAAATCTTCCATTTTCTGGCCCACTTCCCAAATGCCTGCAACAGCTGGGGCTGAGCCAGGCTGAACCCAGGAACTGAGAACTCGGTCCAGATCTCTTACGCGGGTGTCAGGGTCCTAGGCACACCAGTCATCACCTGCTGCCCTCCCAGGGGTCACATCAGCAGGAAATTGGAATTGGAAGCAGAGCTAGATCCTTTTTTTAAAAAAAAAAAAAAAAAAAAAAACAGGCAGAGTGGACAGTGAGAGAGAGACAGAGAGAAAGGTCTTCCTTTGCCATTGGTTCACCCTCCAATGGCTGCCACGGCCAGCACACTGCGCTGATCCGAAGGCAGGAGCCAGGTGCTTCTCCTGGTCTCCCATGGGGTGCAGGGCCCAAGCACTTGGGCTATCCTCCACTGCACTCCCGGGCCACAGCAGAGAGCTGGCCTGGAAGAGGAGCAGCCGCGACAGAATCCGGCGCCCAGACCGGGAGTAGAACCCCGTGTGCCAGTGCCACAAGGCAGAGGATTAGCCTATTGAGCCACGGCGCCGGCCGCAGAGATGGATCTTAAGCAGGCACCCCGACTCTGGATGTGGGCATCTCAATCTTTTTTTTTTTTTTTTTTTTTTAAGATTTATTTGAAAGGCAGAGTTACAGAGGCAATCTTCCATCTGCTGATTCACTCCCCAGATGGCCACAACTGCTAGAGCTGGGCCAATCTGAACCAGGAGCCAGGAGCTTCTTCAGGTGCAGGGGCCCAAGGACTTAGGCCATCTTCTACTGCCTTCCTAGGCCATCAGCAGAGAGCTGGATCGAAAGAGGAGCAGCTGGGACACAAACCAGCGCCATTTGGAATGCCAGCGCTGCAAGCTGATGTTTAACCTACTACACTACAGTGCCGGCCCCTTGAATCACTTTTAGAAGAGACTGTCTTTCTACTAATTTATAGGAATACTTTATGTATTTTGACACTAATCTGGTTTGGTTATAAGATTTTCCTAGACAGTGTATTTCTTTTAAAACGGGCATTACGGTGTACCCCAGGATTTGGCAAGTCCAACCTTCTGTCCAGTCTTTCAGCCATGACCATTTACCTGCTGTTTGTGGTTACTTCCAGTACAGCTGAATAGTTGGGAGAATGCCCATATGGCCAAAATATTTAATATCTATCTGGCTTTTCACAGGTCAAGTTTGGTGACTCCTGATATCTCCTGTAAGTAACTAACTATTCTAATTCTAGATCTGTATCATTAGTTCCCTTTTTAATTAAGAAATGTGACAGGAATCTTTGACTAAATGTCTTCCTTTGCAAACGGAATTGTGGGTCAAAGTACAGAAAAAGAAAACCTTAAGGTTTCTGAGATAGTTTGACAAACTGCTTTCCAGAATTCTTTGATTTACCTTCCCATGAGTCTACTCCAGAATAGTTTCCTGCCTTGCTAACAGTATGCACTATTTAAAAAAATACACATCGGATACAAAATCAAATTTGGCTGAAAATTGCAGGAGTATCAAGATAATTCCTTCTGAATTTAGTATTTTGCAAAATGTTTTGCTATTTCTAAATTTAGGTACCAGCAGCTATTTTTTTCTATAAAAATGAGTCCCCTACAGCCTCTTCATTCTTCGCAAGGAACACAGGAATCAGTCTCTCAATTAAGAACAGAGGGTTCTTGGCTACAGATTTGCATCTAAATTCCAGTTATGCTGCTTAAAAACAGAGATTTTAGGCAGTTACCATGCCTTTCCTGCGCACATGTTTTCCCTCTGAAAACAGAAAGCACTTTCTGCCACTCAAGGTTTTCTGAGAGTTAGAAGAAATAACACTGGAGACGTGTTGTGGCGCAGTGGGTTGCTGCACTGGCATCCTATATAGACACCTATTCATGTCCCAGCTGCTCCACTTCAGATCCAGCTCCCTGCTAATGTGCCTGAGAAAATAGCCCAATACTTGGGCCCCTGCATTTACATGAGACTTGGATGAAGCTCTTGGCTCTTGGCTTTGGTTGTTGCGGCCACCTGGGAAGTGAATCAGCAAATGGAAGATAGATCAATGTCTCTCCTTCTAACCCTGCCTTTCAAATAAATCTTTTTTTCCTTTAATATAAAGAACACAAAGGGCTTAGCTAGAACCTGGCACAGAGTAAGCATTCAGATATGTGCTAAAGCACAAGAGTAACTGTCACTTCTAAAATTAAATGCACTAATTTACAATCTATTAATAAAGATTTAAAAATTCATCAAGATAATTGCACTAAACCTGTAAATTTGAGTTCCGGCTGCTCCACCTCTGATCCAGCTCTATGCTATGGCCTGGGAAAGTAGCAGGAGATGGCCCAAGTGCTTGGGCCTCTGAACCCACATGGGCGACCTGGAAGAAGCTCTTGACTCCTGCCTTTGGATTGGCCCAGCCATCTGGAGAGTGAACCAGTCTCTCTCTCTCTCTCTCTCTCTCTCTCTCTCTGCCACTTTGTAACTCAGAATTTCAAATAAATAAATAAATCTTTAAAAGAAAAAATAAAACTTGTCTTAGGTACTGTTGGAGATTAAAAAAAATCTTTAAAGACACTGTGAACTCTGGGTTTCTATTATTTCACTTAGGTTTTATCTCTATAATAAAAAATTCCCTTTAAAAAACAAATCAAGGAGTGGGTATAAGGAGTGGGTATTTGGCCTAGCAGTTAAGGTTCTGGTTAGGATGCCCATGTCCATTACTTGAGTATCCGGATTTGATGCCCGGCACCGCTAGACTCCAGTTCTTGCTGATGCAGACCCTGAGAAATGGTGGTGGCTCAAGTATTGGGGTTCCTGCTACTCATGTGGAGACCCAGATTGGAACCTGGCTCCAAGACTCAACCCTGACAATGGATGGCAACACATTTAAAAGTAAGTTTATTAAAAAGATAATAAAAACCACAGGCAGGCATTTGACACAATGGTTAGGATGCTTTTGGGGATGTTGACATCCCACATTGGGGTGTCTGGTTCAAATCCCAGCTCCTCCACTTCTGATCACCTTTCCTGTTAATGCACAAGCTGAGAGGCAGCAGATGATGGCTAAAGTACTTGGGATCCTAACATTTGGGTGGAAGACAGATTTAGTTTTGGGCTCCGGCTTCAGTCTGCCCCAGCTGAAGCTGTTGTGGGAACTTGGAGAGTGAATCAGGGATGGAAGTTCCGCTGCTCTTTCAAATAAAATCAAACTAAATAGCGCCGGCGCCGCGGCTCAATAGGCTAATCCTCCGCCTTGCGGTGCCCGCACACCGGGTTCTAGTCCTGGTTGGGCGCCGGATTCTGTCCCGGTTGCCCCTCTTCCAGGCCAGCTCTTTGCTGTGGCCCAAGAGGGCAGTGGAGGATGGCCCAAGTGCTTGGGCCCTGCACCCCATGGGAGACCAGGAGAAGCACCTGGCTTCTGCCTTTGGATCAGCGCAGTATGCCGGCCATTGGAAGGTGAACCAATGGCAGAGGAAGACCTTTCTCTCTGTCTCTGTCTCACTGTCCACTCTGCCTGTTAAAAAAAAAAAAAAAAAAAAAACAACTAAATAAAGCAATCAGATTTCATACAGGTTGACCATCCCTTACTCAAAACTGTTGGGGCCAAAGTGTTTTGGAATACATGCAGACACCTTGTTTTGTGTCACTAATCTGAAAACCTGAAATGCACTAAGATCTGGAACTTTTTAGTGTAATATTGGTACTTATAAAGTTTCGGATTTTGGAGCATTATGAATTAGTGATACTCAGTCTGTATAAAGACTTGGGCTTTCAAGTGTATGTAAAGGCAGCAATATTAAACCCAAATGTTGGGGCCGGCGCCGTGGCACAGGTTAATCCTCCACCTGCCACACTGGCATCTCATAGGCACTGGTTCGAGTCCCAGCTGCTCCTCTTCCAATCCAGCCCTCTGCAATGGCCTGGGAAAGCAGTGGAAGATGGCCCAAGTCCTTGGGCCCCTGCACCCACGTGGGAGATCTGTGCAACTCCCGTAGCAGCCATTTGGGGAGTGAACCATCCAATGGAAGGCCTCTCTCACTCTCTCTGCTTCTCCTTCTTTGTGTAACTCTGTCAAATAAATGAATAAATCTTTTTAAAAAATTTAATGGAACTGAAAAATGGCTTTACTACAAAGTTCCAAACAGCACATGCTCTATACTGTCTTAACTTCATTTTTAAAAGTGTCTTAAGGCTGTTCTCTAATGGTTTTCTTCTAGATATGTACTTCTAGATATCTACTTTTCTCTTAAGAATAAAACAGGGCCGGGGCCGGCGCCATGGCTCACTCGGTTAATCCTCCGCCTGCAGCGCTGGCATCCCGTGTAGGTGATGGATTGTAGTCCTGGTTGCTCCACCTCCCATCCAGCTCTCTGCTATGGCCTGGGAAAGCAGCAGAGCATGACCAAGTCCTTGAGCCCCTGCACCCCCGAGGGAGACCAGGAAGAAGTTCCTGGCTCCTGGCTTCGGATTGGCGCAGCTCCTACCATTGTGACCAGTTGGGGAGGGATCAATGGAAGGAAGACCTTTCTGTCTCTTCCTCTCACTGCCCATAACTCTACCTCTCAAATAAATAAATAAAATCTTTTTAAAAACAAAACAAAACAATGTTTTCAGTAGGGGGAGAGCAAGAGACATGCTAAAAGTCTTGTCTGTTTCTAGTCACTGCCATGCCTTCTTTATAGCTACTACTGGTAATCATATCAAATAGCTTTTTCTTCAACTTAAGTCCTTTGACATAAAAATTAAATGATGACCTCTAGTGGAATAAACTCAGTCTAGTATCCATTATAGTTTTTTTTTTGTTTGTTTTGTTTTTTGATAGGCAGAATGGACAGTGAGAGAGAGAGACAGAGAGAAAGGTCTTCCTTTACCATTGGTTTACCCTCCAATGGCAGCTGCAGCCAGCACACCGCACTGATCCAAAGCCAGAATCCAGGTGCTTCTCCTGGTCTCCCATGCGGGTACAGGGCCCAAGCACTTGGGCCATCCTCCACTGCACTCCCAGGCCACAGCAGAGAGCTGGCCTGGAAGAGGAGCAACCGAGAGAATCCGGCGCCCCGACTGGGACTAGAACCCAGTGTGCTGGTGCCACAGGCGGAGGATTAGCCTATTAAGCCATAGTGCTGGCCTATTCTTGCATTTAAACTACTACTAGAGTGATTTCACACTGAAATCCTAAACACAATAAAATATTTTAAAACGGTTTATGACATTTGACTTATAGTCAAAATAAGCTGCCAATACATACTGCTTTTAAAGCTAACAAAGTTATCAGGACTGGTGCTGTGGCCCAAAGCATTAGGCCACAGCCTGCAATGCTGGGAGCCCATACTGAAGTGCTGGGTGGTCCTGGTTCCACCGCTTCCAACCCAGTGTCCTGCTAATGCATCCTGGAAAGGCAGCAGATAATAGCACAATTGCTTGGGCACCTACCACCCAAGTTGGAGAAGCAGAGTTCCCAGCTCCTGGCTTTGGCCTGACCCAGTCCTGGCTATTGTGGCCACTGGGGAGTGAATCAATGAATGGAGGTTCTCTCTGTGTCATTCTGCCTTTCAAATAAATTTTTTAAAAAAATAGACATAATTTGAAATAGTTTCATCAGAGTGCTCACAATTTGTAATTAAACATCAAATTTTACATCTTTGATAAAAACCATTGAATATTATTTTGTCTTTGCTTCCCTTTTAGTCTATAAGCTCTGTGAGTATAGGAGCCAACCATGTTTGTTAACACTTGTGCAGGTCTTCTCGGTTCAACCCCTTCAAACCTTCCAGCCTGCTGCATGCCAGAGCTCCTTTGGCTTCTGCTTAGGTACAACCAAGAGGAGCACCAACAAGACCAGAAGAAGGGAAAGAGTAAGATCCAGATATTTATTCCCTCAACATCTAAATTTACAAAAGATGCGGAGAAAAATTACATACTGGTTGTATTTTGTCCATGCCAGTTCAACATGAATATTCATATAAAGTTGTCTTAATTATGAATTTTATACATTCTTTTTTGAATCAAAAAATTTGTATTCAAACTGGCTGATATGTAATAAAATAGGTAATCACTATGAGTTAACTTTTATGACTTATGAACAAGAGAACAGACAGTCAATTGAGGAATAATCAAGAACTATTTAAAGATGAGAGTGAATACCTTTAAATATTTATGACAAGATTTATGGTAACTTTAAAAAAAATGCACACACACCATCTCCTTGCTATCACTTAATTGTATACAACCTTCCCCCAAGGCCTAACCTTTTAGATAACAGCTTTGCAGAAAATCTCCTTCCTGTTTACAAAATAAACAAAAATCCATAGGCATATTAAGCAGAAATATAGATTCAGGCTCCCCATTGGCCTCAGAGTAAGGTTTTTTTCCTTAACATATAAACAAATGGTAGTAAGCTTTACAAGGAATTATACACACCAAGAAGCATTTTTCTCTAAGCTTAACCAATTAAATCCTTAATAATAGGAAAAAAATCATCTTGCTGTCAAATAAAGATTTTTTTCCCTTCTGTTTTTAAGGACTCCTTGAAAAAGTGCTGGAAAGGGGAGCCACTTAGGTACCTCCACATCAACAGGTTTCAATATTGCTCATAACTGATAATCTACTGAATATTAGCTGCAGTTTCAACTCAGAGGCACATAAAACTATGTTCTATTCAGAACCTTCTAGAAAACTAAAGAAACAAAAACAAAAAACATTAACAATGACAACACAATCAATGACTCCTGATTCAAAGATGACAGCACCTTTTACCAGGTACCAAAGTCTCCAAAGAGTAAAACTCAGAAAAGCAGAATGAATGTTAGCCCCTATTCTATAATAACACGAGTTTCATTTCTTTTTTTGTTGACAGGCAGAGTTAGACAGAGAGAGAGACAGAGAGAAAGGTCTTCCTTCTGTTGGTTCACCCCCCAAATGGCTGCTACGGATGGCGCGCTGAGCCAATCCAAAGCCAGGAGCCAGGTGCTTCTTCCTGGTCTCCCATGCAGGTGCAGGGCCCAAGCAATTGGGCCATCCTCCACTGCACTCCCGGGCCACAGCAGAGAGCTAGACTGGAAGAGGAGCAACCAGGACAGAAATCGGCACCCTGACCGGGACTAGAACCCGGGGTGCTGGTGCCGCAGGCGGAGGATTAGCCAAGTGAGCCGCGGTGCCAGCCTAATGACTTGAGTTTCTACAATACCAAAAAGAATTTATGATTTCACCTATAGGTAGGTTCCACAGACAGGATTCAAGAGTAAAGCAACAAAATACATATTCAGAGTATGTGAAGTAAAAAGGTACGTGGTTGCTCTCTTTCTATATATATATATATATTCATAATAGAAAAACTGTACTTAAAAAATTAAAGTCTGATCATCTAAGAAGGGAACTATCTAAGAAATGCTTAGGTCTCACAGGGGCTATTTCATGAATATGAAACTACTAAAACCTCAATGTGATACAGTCAAAGAGAATTCTGCCCAACATTTATGTTTATTAAAAAGTAACATAAACAAACAAAGCCTGTACAAAAGAAATCCCGAATCACTCATCACTCTGAAGCAGTAATCTTGAGAGACATTATCGCCTGGGACCTCCTCTTCCTCTGCCACGGCCACGTCCTCTGCCTCTACCCCGGCCTCGGCCTCTTCCTGCAACTGAAAGCAAAGCAAAGGAAAGCAGGTTAAGTTACGGCATGTATGGCAGTATGCTGACCTGAGCGTCAGAACACCATTTACTCTCACACTCTCTTTAGAGATCTCCACTAGCAGCACACTCCTGGATGGAGTTCCGGGCTCCTGACTTCAGCCTGGCTCCGCCATGGCCATTGTGGCCATCTAGGCAGTGATGGTAAATGGAAGATCTCCCTCTCTGTAACTCTCCTTTTAAACAAATAAATCTTCTAAAAAACATTTTTTCTTTGTATCATTTCTCAAATTCATTACAAAATAAAATGCAAGTGATACAAACTTCATACAAGATGGAAGAGAAATTGCATCAAATCTCTCATTATGGATACCATGTGCTAGATTTTTGGTTACGAAGTAGAATCCAAGCAAATACATTGAAAATTGAGAACATTTAAACGTATTAAATCAAATAACAACCACAGAACCTTAGAAGACACTTGACACAATCATAATCTAGGATTTTAATCCATCCGATGACTATTCCTGTCATCCTAACCAGCTGAGTGAACACCTGTAAAATATGCAGACCCTTTCTCCTGTCTTGCACCTGCATTGCTGGCTACGAGATATCTATTTCCCAAGGTAGGCAAATATAATCTTTTCCTGGGAAAACCAGATCTACAAAAAGACTTCCAGTTCCTGAAATTCTGGGTCTCCTTAGGGAAGAGGGCAACTCACTAAACTCTAGAGGGATATCCATTAGATACAAAGCCCAGCCGCCTCCTCAAACTTCCCTTTTCAGGGTCCTCATCAAACAATGGACAGCTAAAGCTCTCAAGATACTTAAGCAAACATTCAATGTAAAAGAACAGAAAAACAAAAACCAAATAGAGAAAACAATACCAAGAACAAAATAAAAAAACAGAACTATAATATCCTATTAGTGAAAAAAAAAATCACATTCATAAAAACAAGAACAGGATTCTTCTAAAAATAATTAAGAGAACAAACAGCCTTGAAAATTAAGTATGTGTTAGACTGGAAAATAAGGTACAAAAAACAGAAAAAGGCAGAGAAAAAAAAATGAGAGGAAAAAAGAAATCGGTATCCGTAAGGTCCAACCATTAAAGAATCCCTCGAAGCCGGCGCCGTGGCTCAACAGGCTAATCCTCCACCTTGCGGCGCCAGCACACCGGGTTCTAGTCCCGGTCGGGGCGCCGGATTCTGTCCCGGTTGCCCCTCTTCCAGGCCAGCTCTCTGCTGTGGCCAGGGAGTGCAGTGGAGGATGGCCCAAGTGCTTGGGCCCTGCACCTCATGGGAGACCAGGAGAAGCACCTGGCTCCTGCCATTGGATCAGCGCGGTGCACCGGCTGCAGCGCGCCGTCCACGGCAGCCATTGGAGGGTGAACCAACGGCAAAGGAAGACCTTTCTCTCTGTCTCTGTCTCTCTCTCTCTCACTGTCCACTCTGCCTGTCAAAAAAAAAAAAAAAAATCCCTCAAAGAAAAGGGTAAGCAAAAAGGAAGATGGCCGGCGCCATGGCTCTCTTGGCTAATCCTCTGCATGCGGTGCCAGCACCCCGCGTTCTAGTCTAGGTCAGGGCGCTGGATTCTGTCCTGGTTGCTCCTCTTCCAGTCCAGCTCTCTACTGTGTCCCGGGAGTGCAGTGGAGCATGGCCCAAGTGCTTGGGTCCTACACCAACATGGGAGACCAGGAGAAGCACCTGGCTCCTGGCTTCGGATCAGCGCAGAGTGCCAGCCATAGTGGCCATTTGGAGGGTGAACCAACGAAAAGAGGAAGACCTTTGTCTCTCTCTCACTGTCTAAGTCTGCCTGTCAAATAAAAACAAAACAAAACTAAAAAACAAAACAAAAAAAGCTCTGGAGCTTTTTAAGGGGGAAAAAAAAGGGCAAGCAAAAGGGAAGAAATTACCAAAGTTAAACAGTAAGTTTCTTGGCTATAAAGAGCAAGAATATCCACATTGAAAGGGTCTGCCTGGCCGGCGCCGTGGCTCACTAGGCTAATCCTCCGCCTGCGGCGCCAGCACCTCGGGTTCTAGTCCCGGTTGGGGCGCTGATTTCTGTCCCAGTTGCTCCTCTTCCAGTCCAGCTCTCTGATGTGGCCCAGGAAGGCAGTGGAGGTTGGCCCAAGTGCTTGGGCCTTGCACCCGCATAGGAGACCAGGAGGAAGCACCTGGCTCCTGGCTTTGGATCGGCACAGTGCACTGGCTGCAGCGCGCCAGCCGCGGCGGCCATTTGGGGGGTGAACCAACGGAAGGAAGACCTTTCTCACTGTCTATCTCTCTCTCTCTCACTGTCTAACTCTGCCTGTCAAAAAAAAAAGAAAGAAAAAGAAAAGAAAGAAAAAAGAAAGGTCTGCCTAGTACCCAGAGCAAGAAAATGGAAGGGGAGAAAAGATCGGAGGTGATGGCAAGAGAACCCTACGCCAAACCTTTAAGGAATTTTGGAATATCAGGAATAGGGTCAATCTGCAAATCTTCTAAAGTGGCAAGAATGGGAACCAGGTCATGCACAAGAAAACAGGAAATAAAAAGAATATCAATCTTCTTAACAGTATATCAGGAGCTACAATAAACAGAGGCACACATGACAAGAAAATTCTAAAAAACAAAACCTCCTGTGTTGTTGCTAAATATTTGTATTCTGAATAGAGTATACGTACACCACTCACAAAAGCATATATAATCCCTCGAACTTACCAGCTTCCCTTTTCTTAGATTTCACCTTGGGTTCAACATCCACAAGTAGCGTATCCAGAGGTAAACTGTCCGGTAGAATAAAATAGCGAATGTTATTTCCTCGAATACTCAGTGTTTCCAGCTGTACAGGTTCTCTGTTCTTCAGGGTCATCTTCACAGCTTTAAGATGTGTATTCATGCTGACATCTACACCTGGGAGGGAAAAAGCAGGACAATTACTAGCGTGAAAAGAAAGGCAGCCAATTAATCTGTGAAACCATGGTAGTAAATACTATATTACAAATGAGAACCATTTGCTACAAAGGAAGTTTCCATAACACAAATTAGCACATATGCAATGGGTAAATGGAGGAGGAATGTCAGCCTAAGTCTGTATTCATTCCTTCCTAGAGGTTTTGCCAGTTATATTTGCAGAAGTGAATGTAGAAAGCCTGGTGGAAACCTGCCTGTTACACATGCTTTATGCCCACCAACCCAAGGATCCTCCCCCTATCTTAGGTTTGGCCAAGTATTTATGGCAAGATTCTTTAAAAAAAAAAAAAAGTGTTATATATTGTTCCCATAACTTCATTATATTGCATTCCACCATGTTGTCCTCACCTTTAAAAAAATGTAAAATTATTTGTTTGAAAGGCACAGCAACACAGAGACAGAGAGATCCTCCACCTACAGTTTGATTCCCCAAACACCCAAAACAGCAGGGCAGGGCCAGGCCAAAGCTGGGAACCTAGAATTTCTAGGTCTCCCATGCGGGCAGCAGGGACTCAAGTACTTGACGTATCATCTGCTGCCTCCCAGAATAAGCATCAGTAGGAAGCTAAACTGGACCAGGATTTGACAGTCCCAAGAGGTAGTTGAACCCACTGTGCCACAAAGTCTGCCCTGCTATTCTCACTTTTCTTTTTTTAAAGATTTATTTATTTTACTTGAAAGAGTTACACAGAGAGAGGAGAGGCAGAGAGAGAGACAGAGAGAGAGAGCGCGCACGAGAGAGAAATCTTCCATCCAATCGTTCACTCCCCAATTGGCCGCAACGGCCAGAGCTGCGCCAATCCGAAGCCAGGAGCCAGGAGCCTCCTCTGGGTCTCCCACGCGGGTGCAGGGGCACAAGGACTTGGGCCATCTTCTACTGCATCCCAAGTCACAGCAGAGAGCTGGACAGGAAGTGGAGCAGCCAGGTCTCAAACTGGCGCCCATATGGGATGCTAGCGCTTCAGGCCAGGCATTACCTGCTGCGCCACAGCGCCAGCCCCCTTACTTTTGTTTTAAAGTCCTATATGTACTGTAGTACTCTTTATTAGAAGGAATTTAGAGTGCGTTTTAACCTCCCTTTTAAAAACAACTATTATTTGAGAAGCAAAGAGAGAAAGAGCTCCCATCTGCTGATTTACTCCCCAAATGCCCACAATGGCTGGGGCTGAAGCTAAAGCCAAAGGCAGGAGTTGGGAACTCAGCTCAGGTCTTCCATGTGAGTGACAGGAACCCAATTACTTGAGCCAGCCTTGTGGCCTGCCAGGGTCTGCATTAGCTGGAAGCTGAAGTCAAGAGCCAGAGCTAGGGACTGAAATCAGGGAAGGCAGTGGAGGAAGACCCAAGTGCTCAGGTCCCCGCACCCATGTGGGAAATCTGGAAGAAGCTCCCGGCCCCTGGGTTTGGCCTGGCCCAGCCCTGGCAGTTGTGGCCATTTGGGGAATGAACCAGCAGAGGAGGATCTGTCTGTCTCTGTAACTTTCTTTCAAATAAATAAAGTAAATCTTTTTGAAAAATTACATATAAACTTAGAATTTAAATATTTCAGAGTGGGGCACAAATAAGATAGCTTTCTCTCAATTCTTTTGAAATTTTACAACTTCCTGGAATACCTACTATAAGCAAAGAACTGCAGTAGACATTAAGTATTAAATACACAATATTATTAAGACAATGAGTTAGACACATAATATAGCCCTGCTTCTTGCCTTCAAGAATAATAACCACAAAATTCTTTTTTTTTTGACAGGCAGAGTGGACAGTGAGAGAGACAGAGAGAAAGGTCTTCCTTTGCCGTTGGTTCACCCTCCAATGGCCGCCGCGGCCGGTGTGCTGCGGCTGGTGTACCGCGCTGGTCTGATGGCAGGAGCCAGGTGCTTCTCCTGGTCTCCCATGGGGTGCAGGGCCCAAGCACTTGGGCCATCCTCCACTGCACTCCCTGGCCACAGCAGAGAGCTGGCCTGGAAGAGGGGCAACCGGACAGAATCCGGCGCCCAGACCAGGACTAGAACCCGGTGTGCCGGCGCCGCAAGGCAGAGGATTAGCCTAGTGAGCCGCAGCGCCGGCCAGGAACCACAAAATTCTAATGAAAAAAAAAGCTTCAAATGCATTTTTGAACAATTAACATTCAAGGAAAAGAAATATACAAGCAAAAGCATAAAAGCAAGAAAATAGGATAAACGAGGTAATTTGGTTTGGTTGTAGAGCAAGTACGTAAAGTAAAAAGTCAATTAAATAATTCATACCAAAAAATAAGGATCTGTACTGTAATTAAAAGTAAAATGAATTCTGGTTTTCATGTTTAAGAGATGAAGAATAAATGTTATAAAGTCATCAATCTCCATACCTGTGATTGTTCCATGGACCTG
This sequence comes from Sylvilagus floridanus, assembly GCA_949820135.1. Lineage (NCBI taxonomy): Eukaryota > Metazoa > Chordata > Mammalia > Lagomorpha > Leporidae > Sylvilagus > Sylvilagus floridanus. Next base: position 71,852,469 of record OX463226.1, on the reverse strand, counting down.
TGTTCCATTCTTCAATTCAATGGTTACAGTTTCATGACTCAATTTCATCAAAAATCTATAAAAATAATTAGAATAAAATCAATGGTTTTTACTTTTAACATTCATTTATGAAGGAACCTAATAATACTAATAAATTATCATTTGGACATTCTTGATTCTCAAAAATCTCATAAAATTCTCATTATACAGATTAGCTTCAAACACAGATAAGATCCTAGACTCATTATAAACCATAAAAAAGAAATCAAGAATTGGGAAGTGAACAAGCGATGAAAGATTCTCTCATCATCTCTAACTCTGCCTTTCAAATAAATAAATAAGTCTTTAAAAAAAAAAAGCCTCAGGGTTATATTGTTAAATCTATCAATGCTTCTGGGGTATGTGCTTTGTTCAGGATGATGTTTTCTGGGCCAAAACTGCAGAAACGATGGTTTATGTTATTTTTAGAGCTTTAATGCACCTGAAATTTATTTCTTTTTCTATGCAGCACGAAGTAAATCTGACTTATTGTTTTCCACAACTGGATAGCCAGTTACCTTAATAAGATATAAATGCATATAGTTAAGACACTGCTTGGAATGTCCATATCCCTTACTGGAATGCCAGAGCTCAAATCCCAATTCTGCTACTAATTTCAGTTTCCTGCTAATGTGAACAATGGGAGGCAACAGATGATGGCTTCAGTACTTCAGTCACAGCTACCATCCATATGGGAGACTTGAACTGAGTTCCTGGCTTTGGCCTGGCCCAGTTGCAGGTGTTTCATGCATTTGGGGAGGAAACCAGTAGACAGAGATCTTTGCTATGTTTCTCTGACATTCAAATAACATGAAAATAAATAAGATTTTATGTTTAAAAATATATAATAATCGTGGCATAGCAGGTAAAGCTGCCACCTGCAGTACCGGCATCCCATATGGGCGCCAGTTCTAGTCCCAGCTCCTCCACTTCTGATCCAGCTCTCCGCTATGGCCTGAGAAAGCAGTAGAAGATGGCCCAAGTCTTTGGGCCCCTGCACCCGTGTGGGAGACCCAGAAGAAGCTCCTGGCTCCTGGCTTCGAATTGGCCCAGCTCTGGTCGTTGTGGCCATTTGGGGAGTGAACCAGTGGATGGAAGACTTCTCTCTCTCTGCCTCTCTTAACTCTGACTTTCAAATACATAATTAAAATCTTAAAAAATAAATCCTTGGGCCGGCACTGCAGCTCACTAGGCTAATCCTCTGCCTTGCGATGCCGGCACACCGGGTTCTAGTCCTGGTCTGGGCGCCGGATTCTGTCCGGTTGCCCCTCTTCCAGGCCAGCTCTCTGCTGTTGTCAGGGAGTGCAGTGGAGGATGGCCCAAGTGCTTGGGCCCTGCACCCCATGGGAGACCAGGAGAAGCACCTGGCTCCTGCCTTCAGACCAGTGCGGTGCACCAGCCACAGTGGCCATTGGAGGGTGAACCAACAGCAAAGGAAGACCTTTCTCTCTGTCTCTCTCACTGTCCACTCTGCTTGTCAAAATAAACAAACAAATAAATAAACAAATAAATAAATCTTATCATTCATATTATTTTGAAAAACATATATATATAAAATAATAGTCCATTGTTTCTCATTTCATTTAGAATCTTGTTCTCTTTGTTTTTATTATGATCTATTTTAGAGGAGAAAAAGTTGAAGGGCTCACAAATTGCTAAACTGTTGCCATTATTTCTCTATTCAGCCTTTCTAAACACACATCATTACAGACTTTCACAGTATCATCACCTTATCATCTGTAATAAACTGGAGGCATTTATGACACTTCAGTATCTATTTCCTAATGAGGACATTCTCCCACATAACCATAATTCCACAATTACATCCAAGGAAATAATAATCACAATATCATCTAACACGGTACAGATTCAAAATTTCTAGTTCATAATACTTTGTAGACCCTATCGTACATGGCAATAGATTAATCTTAATGGCTCATGTAGGAACACTTATTCTTCCCCACGAGACTTTTTGAGGGCAAGGATCATAACATCTCATGTCTAAGCCCAGATTTTAATGGGCACTGAATAATGTGGGCTGAATAATTCAATCAAAGAGAAGCAACCATAAAACATGAACTTTTTAAGTGGTATAGACAGCCATTACAAAGGAGGTAATAGGCTATATTAAGCCCCACCTTAGAAAGTTCATCTGTTGGGGCAGGTGTTATGCTGTAGCTGATTAAGCTGCAGCCTGTAACACAAGCATCCTATATGGGCGCCAGTTGGAGTCCAGCCTGCTCCACTTCCCATCCAGCTCCTCGCTAATGTGCCTGGAAAAAGTGGTGGAAAACAGCCCAAGTGCTTCGGCCCCTGCACCCACATAGGATATTGGAAGAAAGCTCCTGGCTCTGGCAGTGCCCAGTCCTGGCAGTTGCAGCCATGTGGGGAGTGAACCAGCAGATGAAATACATATCTACATCTCTCTCTATTACTCTGCATTTCAAATAAATCTTAAAAAACAAAAAAAACTTCATCTGTTCCCATGTAAAGATCCATGAGTTGAAATTTTTCATGTCTGATATCAGGAAAAAATGTTGCTTTCAAAGAATTGTTAATGCTTTCTTTCACCAGATTTAATCTAGTACTAAATTTAATTTTTAAAAGATTTACTTATTTCAAAGGCATAGGAACAGAGAGAGAGGGAAGAGATCATCTGGTGGTTCACTCCCCAAATGGCCACAACAGCTGGGGTTGTGCCAAGACAAAGTCAGCAACCAGGAACTTCTCCTGGGTCTCCCAGGTGATTTGGCAGGAACTCCAATACTTCAGTCATCACCAGCAGCTTTCCCAGGCACACTAGCAGGAAGCTGGGTCAGAAGTGGAATAGCCAGGACTGAAACAGGACTCCAATATGGGATATGGGTATCCCAAGCAACACCTTAACTCACTGTCCCACAATGTCTACCTATAAATTTAATTATTTATAACTATATTACCTTGCCGGCACCATGGCTCAATAGGCTAACCCTCACCTGCGGTGCCGGCACCCCAGGTTCTAGTCCCAGTAGGGGCACCGGATTCTGTCCCGGTTGCCCCTCTTCCAGGCCAGCTCTCTGTTATGGCCCGGGAGTGCAGTGGAGGATGGCCCAAGTGGGCCCTGCCCCCCATGGGGGACCAGGAAAAGCACCTGGCTCCTGACTTCAGATCAGCGCGATGCACCAGCCGCAGCACACCCACTGCGGCAGCCATTGGAGGGTGAACCAACGGCAAAGGAAGACCTTTCACTCTGTCTCTCTCACTGTCTACTCTGCCTGTCAAAAATAAAATAAAATAAAAAAATAACTGTATTACCTTAAGATTTTAATCTAACAATTTCCTTCCATGATCAGATTTTTATCTTTTATTGTAATTAGCTTACTCAGTAAAACTTTTACTATAAAAATTCTTCAAACTGTTTTTGGAAGTAGGCAGGATCAAGCTAAAACTAAAATACCTTTGAAATTAACAATCTTTGATATGGAAATAAAGGTAAAACAGACCTCTGAAAAAATTAAAATATATTTCAGCATGTACAAGGATGTTTCTTTGGTCTGTCCCTGTGCTTGGTAACGAGGATTAAAAATGAGTTACGCCTCAAGGAATTCCAAGTCTAATAGGAATGTCAGATAGGTAAAAGGTATTTTAAAGTGACTATAAATTGTAGAATGCCATGGATATATACAAAGGTGTACCAGGACCATAACACAGCACAGGGAAGAGGTAGTCAGATCTTAGTGGACTTCTATTAAGGAAAATTGAAAATACACAGCAAAATTAAATCAGAACAAAGACTTAGTAGTAAGAAACAGCACTTTCAGAGGAATTACAGGTACTACTGATGGAATATTTAAATTAAAGAAGAAGAAAAATCAGTGGGGCTTGCACTGTGGCACAGCAGATAAAGCTGCCCCTACAACGCCAGCAATCCCACATGGGCAGCGGGCTATGTCCTGGCTGCTCCATTTCAGATCTAAGTCCCTGCTGATGGCCTAGGAAAAGCAGAAGATGGACCAAGAATCTCCTTCTTTGCCCCGTCTCTCTGTAACATTGACTTTTAAATAAGTAAATAAATATATTTTTAAAAAATGCGTAATGAATTAAGCAGCTTCCTTCCAGAGACCACCACACTGTTAAAGAATTCCTTTAGGAGAGCTGCTGGAAAGTTTTCATTGATGAAGTAGCATCCTAGGGTGACAGTTCATATTTTTAAAAATTATTTGAGAGGAGGGAGGGAGGGAAGAAGGGACAGAGAACAAATACGTACTACCATCCATTGGTTCACATCCCAAATGCCCACACTGGGCCCTCACTCAATCCAGATCTCCCACATGGGTGGCAGGAACCCAAATTCCTTCCCCAGGGTCTGTATAGCAGGAAGCTGGCACCAGGTGTGGTGCCAGGTAGCAAACCCTTGGGCACCTTAACCATTAGGCCAACGTACTACTCCTATAATTCACATTTTAAAGAGAACTTAAGGCAGATATTCAAAAACATGGATTTTAAGCAAAAGCACAATTTCTAGGAAGACAAATTAGGTGGCTAGAGTAGTGTAAGATAAAGCTACAGTAATCAAGGAATACGAATAATAGATGAAACTGAATAGATAGCCCAGAAACAGACCTGTATTTACATATCTGATTTTCTACAAAGGTGTCAAACTGGTTATATGGGAAAATGTAAATTTTTCTTTTTTTTTTTTTTAATTTTTTTGACAGGCAGAGTGGATAGTGAGAGAGAGAGAGAGAGAGAGAGAGAGAAAGGTCTTCCTTTTGCCTTTGGTTCACACTCCAATGGCCGCTGTGGCCGGCTCACCGCGCTCATCCGATGGCAGGAGCCAGGTGCTTCTCCTGGTCTGCCATGGGGTGCAGGGCCCAAGCACTTGGGCCATCCTCCACTGCACTCCCTGACAACAGCAGAGAGCTGGCCTGGAAGAGGGGCAACCGGGACAGAATCCGGTGCCCCAACCAGGACTAGAACCCGGTGTGCCAGCACCGCAAAAGGAGGATTAGCCTAGTGAGCCAGGGCGCCGGTCTGGAAAAGGTAAATTTTTCAACAGGTGATGCTGAAATAACTGGAAATTCATATAATAAAACTGCACTTAGACTGGTAACTCACACCATTTACCAAAATACAAGAGATCATAATCCTAGACAAAAAAATTAGAACTATAAAGCTTTTTGAAAAAAGTAGAATATCTTCATGATTTGAGCAAAGATAGAAGTTCCTCTGAAATTACAAAGAAGATAAAGCTGATAAATTAAGACTTCCTCAAAACAAACTGCTCATTAAGCGGCTGCACAGCTCACTAGGCTAATCCTCTGCCAGTGGCACCGGCACCCCGGGTTCTAGTCCCGGTTGGGGCACCAGTTCTGTCCCGGTTGCTCCTCTTCCAGGCCAGCTCTCTGCTGTGGCCCAGGAAGGCAGTGGAGGATGGCCCAAGTGCTTGGGCCCTGCACCTGCATGGGCCACCAGGAGGAAGCACCTGGCTCCTGGCTTTGGATCGGCACAAACGCTGGCCGTAGTGGCCATTTGTGGGGTGAACCAATGGAAGGAAGACCTTTCTCTCTGTCTCTCTCTTACACTAACTCTGCCTGTCAAAAAAAAAAAAAAAAAAAAAACTACTGGAGGGGCGGGCCAGTTCTGTGGCATAGTGGGTAAAGCTGCCACCTGCAGAGCTGGAATCACATATGGACGCCAGTTCAAGTCCCAGCTGTTCCACTTCTTATCCAGCTCTCTGCTATGGCCTGGGAACAGTGGAAAATGGCACAGGTCCTTGGGCCCCTGCACCCACGTGGGAGACCTGGAAGAAGCTCCTGGCTTCGGATCAACACAGCTCCAGCAGTTGTGGCCAACTGGGGAGTGAACTAGTGGATGGAAGACCTCTCTTCTCTGCCTCTCCTCTATGTGGCTCTGACTTTCAAATAAATAAACTCTTTAAAAAAGATTAAAAAAAAAAAGACACTATTAGAGCCAGCGCTGAGGCACGTGGGTTTAGCTGCTGCCTACAATGCCGATATTTCATATGGATACCAGTTTGAGTCTCAGCTGCTTCACTGTTCCAGATTCAGCTCCCTGCTAATGAGCCTGAGAAAGCAGTAAATGGTGGCTCAAGTACTTGGGCCCCTGTCAACCACGTGCAAGACTCAGATGGAGTTCCTGGCTCCTGGCTTCAGCCTGGGCCAGCCACAGCGTCATACCACTTGGGGAGTGAACCAGCAGATGAAGATGAAAGAGCTCGCTCTCTCTGTAACTCCGTCTTTCAAATAAATAAATCTTTTTTAAAAAGACACTCACACTCACACACACTCACTCACTCTCTCTCTCTCTCACACACACACACACACAAAATTAACGAAATGAACTAGTAAACCACCAACTGGGATAAAATATATCTGACAGGGCACAGTGTTTTGGCATAGTAGGTTAAGCCTTTGACTGTGACACCAGCTTCCCATATGGACACCAGTTCAAGACCTGGCTGCTCCTCTTTGGACCTAGCTACCTGCTTAATGCGCCTGAGAAAGCAGTAAAAGATGGCCCAAGTGCTGGGGCCCCTGCCACCCACATGGGAGACCCAGAAGAGGCTCTGGGCTCCTGGCTTCAGCCTGACCCAGCCCTAGCTGTTGTGGTCAGTTGGGGAGTGAACCAGCAAATGAAGATCTCGCTCTCTTTCAAATAAATAAAAAATAAATCTTAAATATATACATACGTATATGACAAGAGACTGGTATCCAGGATATACAGAATTGTAACAACCCAGTAATAAAAAGAAACCATCAAAATAAACAACAAATTCGAACATAACATCACAACAGATGTGCAAATAGCTAATAAGCATTAGTCATTAGAAAAATACAAACTAAAACTTCAGGAAACACTACCTTATACCCACTAAAATCCATAAAATTAAGCAGATTGACAACAACAAATGCTGGTGAGGAAGTGGAGCAACTGGAAGTCTAACATATTGCTATTATTAGTTTAAAATGGTACAAGCACTTTGAAAAATGGTAAGGCATTTCTTACGAAGTTAAACATATCCTTACCCTATGTAGCATTCTGCAGGTCTACTCCTAAGTATTTACCCAAGAAAAATCAAAGCTATGTACACAGAGATTTGCATATGGATGTTCAAAACAGCTTTAAACAAAACACATCATTTTAAAACATACAATTGGACTACTATCCTACAATTAAATTTTTTTTTTTAATACTGGGGGTGGGTGGCACTCAGCAGATTAACCCTTTACTTGGGACAGCTTCCTATATGCCATAACAGAGTGCAGGTTGTTGTACCAGCTGCTCTGCTTCTGATCCAGCTCTCTAATGCACCTAGGAAAGCAACCCAAGATGCCAGAGTGTTTGGGGCCCCTGTCATCCACGTGTGAGACCCAGATAGATCCCTGGTCCTGGTTTCAGTTGGCCCAGCCTGGGCTGTTGTGGCACTTAGAAAGTGAATCAGCAGTTGGGAGGTACTTCTCTGTGTTGCTCTGTCTTGTTTTAAATAAACAAATCTTCAAAGAAACAAAAAGCAAAACTAAATGTTGATGAATCTCAGGAGCATGCTAAGAAATCTTAAGCAAACATAAAAAAAGACATATAGTACAATTCCAAAGAATAAATTCTACTGCAGGCAAAACTACAGTGGAAGAAACACGTTGCCTTGGTGGATATGGAACTAAAAGTTGAGTTGAGATAGCTTAAGGGAACCTCTTGAGGTTTTGGTATTTTACCATGGCAGGGGTTTGGGTTACACTAGTGTATAATTTTTCCACTGTCAGGAAATACACACTGAACTTCACTTTATAAGATTTACCTCACAAAGGGGCATAAAACAGCCTGAAACTCAGCAGTGGCAATGAGGGTGGTACTGTGGGCAGGACAGGTGGTTCTCTCTCCCTATCTGAGCCAGGGACCAAACGGATTCAAGTTCTATTTTGATGAATCCTCCACTACCAAAATCCTTTTATTTAAACTTAGTTATCGGCCAGCGCCGTGGCTCACCAGACTAATCCTCTGCCTTGCGGCACTGGTACACCAGGTTCTAGTCCTGGTCGGGGCACCGGATTCTGTCCCGGTTGCCCCTCTTCCAGGCCAGCTCTCTGCTGTGGCCTGGAGTGCAGTGGAGGATGGCCCAAGTGCTTGGGCCCTGCACCCCATGGGAGACCAGGAGGAAGCACCTGGCTCCTGCCTTCGGACCAGCGCGGTGCGCCGGTTGCAGTGCGGCCACTTGAGGGGTGAACCAACGGCAAAGGAAGACCTTTCTCTCTGTCTGTCTCTCTCTCACCGTCCACTCTGCCTGTCAAAATAAATAAATAAATAAAAATAATCTTAGTTATCAATTATTCATAAAACATGGTGTCCTTCAGTATCCAAACGCACACTATTTGAACTCAAACCCAAACAGAACTGGATAGACAGAAACCAAGTCAGTTAACGGGGCAAGCTTTACTGGTTTATCAGATGTCAGGAATCAGAAGAGAGGAAGTAAAGTTTGTCTTCCTGGTTTTGGCTAGGGCGACAGGATAAGGACGATAATGCCACCAATTGAGATACAGAAATAAATACAATGAGCATACAAACTAATTAGTCAAACCATTTTCTCGAGGCAAGACACAGGAAGAGGGTTTGAATCTACATAGTACCTAAGACACAGAACAGGATTCAGCACACTCGTTAAAAATTACGGGGAAATTCTGCTAGAACATGTGCTATTTTCAAATGAGACAAACTGAATCTTCAGTGATCCAAAAAAAAATTAAGATTAAAACGAGCAGGTATGGAGAAATATAAAAATACACTTTGAGTTCTGAGACTGTTATACAAAGTTATAATTCAAATAAGAATGAACATTCACATTAAATGTCTTCTCTACAAACTCCACCCACAAAGTATAACTGTATATATTATTTCAAACATACTAGATGTTAACCACTTACCGTCTTCAGCACTAAACAGAAAGTTCCAAGCAGGGATTTTTGCCTTTAAGAAAATTCTATTACCGGCACACAGTACCTGTAACAGGTGCCCCATAACTGGTCAGCACTGCCAGTCTCGACTTGGGAGGAAAGAAACTCGTCAAATACTTGCAACCGCGAGCTTAGTACCAGAAACCACCGCTGGGCTGCAGCCTCAGCCTCCATGGAAAGCACCACAATCTAACCTATCTGCAAGCAGTTTGGAACTAATTACAAACATCAACAACCAATCCTGTAGTAGGCTCAACTAAGCAACACAATCGCAGAAAGGAAACCGGAGTTGTTATCAGCTATGTGTAACCAGCCACAATCAGAAAGTATTGGCTTTTGCCTCATAGTGGGAGATTTTTCTGATCAAAAGTCTAAGGAGCATCGAGAGAGACCAAAAACTTTAAAATCACAACTTGCAAACTAGTTCCTCTCTGATCTAAAACACGCTGCAAGTAGGCTTCCTTATTTCCAGGATAAGCTCCGTCTTCAGACCCACGGGAGCTCCATGCGCACAATGAGAATGGGTAACTAACGCGAGACCAAGCCACCTTCAAGGCCCCCAAGGCAGCAGGTGACAAGACGCGGCTCGATCTTCAAGCCCGCCTCTTGGAAGACAGGCGAGGCTGAAGAACGATCGATCACGAACGACCCTGAGCCGCGGCCAAGATGGGGCGCGCGCGGCGGGCGCCGCAGGCCGTTAGCAGGCCGCGCGCACGCGGCTTTCCCGCCTCCGGCCTCGGGGACCGCTCAGCCTCCCGAGCCCGGCCCGAACCCTTGCGGCTCAGCCCCCACCTCGCGCGGCCACCTCCTCACCTCACGAGCTTCATCGTAGCGGCGCAATCGTCCTTTCTGCTCGATAACGCAGAGAACGCAACTACCGAGGACCGGCTAGGCGTATGAATGGCCGGAAACGCCTACTCCACGGGCCCCGGACGTAGCGAGCGCGCGGAGCACTGTGGACGTGCGGCGGAAACGCGGGGCCACCTTGCCTTCCGGCCAAGAGGAGCGCGACTGCGACCCCTCGCTGCCGGAGGTATGCATTGCAGAGGCTGAGGGCGTGACTGTCTAAGGAGAGGGCGATTTGAACAGTTAAATCCAATTAGCAGTCGCCCTCACGCTTCAGCACGGCGGGGCGCGTTGGCGAAGCACCAAATACGACTTCCTCCGTGAACAAAGAGCGGTTTTGAGAGAAACACAGGTTATTGCGAATTCTGGTCCAACACCAAGAACCTTATTTAGCATTACTGATGAATGTGAAGAAAATTACAGCATTATGTGTCCCAGACACAGTTGTCTGTTTTCCTCGTACTCAGCAACATTCAACAGACACTTCAGTTTTGAAACACCTTCTGCCTTTGTTTCCCGGGCCAAGCACTCTGGGTTTCTCCCTAACCCGCTAGCTGTTCTGTCTAGGCCTCTGCGTCTTTACACGTGTCGGGACGCTTCAGGGCTTACAGCTGTAGTCCTTTTTAGGAAAACTTTCTCCTTTAGCCTGGGCGATCTCCCTCCAAAACTATGGTTTTGATTTGTAAATCTAGATTGAACTTCATCCGTGATCACCAGAACTCTCGGATGTTGTAAGGCAATGTTCATCAAACTTTAATGTGCACAGGACAAACCCAAGGAATTTTTTTTAAAAAAATTTATTTATTTTGAAAATCAGAGTTATAGAGAAAGAGGGAGAGACAGAGATCTTCCAACCGTACGTTTTTCCCCAAGTGGCTGCAGCAGCCAAGGCAGTGCCAGGCTGAAGCCAGGAGCCCAGAGCTTCCTCCAGGTCTCTTACATGGGTTCAGAGGCCCAGGCACTTGGGCCATCTTCTGCTGCTTTCCCAGCTGCTTTAGCAGGGAGCTGGATCAGAAGTGGTGCAAGCCGGGACTTGAACTAGCACCCATGTGGGATTCTGGTGTTGTAGAGGCGGCTTTACCTGCTATGTAGCACCGCCAGCCCCACTGAGGAAATTTGAAGATGAAAATTCTGGTTCAGTTGTTGTGGGACCTGAAATTCTGCATTTCCAGAAGCCTTCAGGTGAAGATTTCCCTAGTCCATGGACCACAACTTGAGTAGCAAAGCTATGAGGCATATTTGTAAGCAGTCCTCACAACCTCTTCTACTCCCGTTTCTTCTCGAGATTTCTCAGTACTCCGGAGACGCTCGTGGTCCTCAGGAAGCTGACTCTACTCTTATGTCAATGATCAGGTTCCTTTACTTGTCCACATTAGGACTGATCCGACCAGTCCTTTGCATAAAACGTTCTTCCCTTTTGAATGTAATAGATTGGTCATAGTTCCTGGAGCTACTGGGAATGTCCATAGAACCAGAAAAACCAGCTTAAGCATTGAATTTTTTTAAAAAAGAAATGGGAGGCCAGTGCTGTGGCCACCACTTGAAGTGCCCGGCATCCCATATGGACCCTGGTTCAAGTCCCGGCTGCTCAACTTCCGATCCAGCTCTCTACTAATGTGCCTGGGAAAACAGTAGAAGATGGCCCAAGTCCTTGGGTCCCTGCACCCACATGGAGGACCCAGAAGAAGCTCCTGGCTCCTGGCTCCTGGCTCCTGGCTCCTGGCTTCGGATCAGCCCAGCTTCAGCCATTGCAGCCATTTGGAGAGTGAACCAGCGAATGGAAGACCTCTCTCTCTCTCTCTCTCTCAAATTATTAAATCTTAAGAAAAATAAATAAATAAAAGGAAGGAAGAAACCTTCAAGTTCCAGCTCCACTCAGTGTCCTTGGATGATTCAAGTGGTTTGGTTCCTTCCGTGAGCGTTGGAACCCTAGACTGAGTTCCTGCCTCTCAGCTCTGGGCTGGCCCAGCTTTGACTGTTAAGGGCATTTGTGAGTAGACCAGTAAATAGGAGACCTCTCTCTTTGGTTCTCTATCTCACTGTTGCTCTGTTGCTCTTGCTATCTTTCTTTTCTGCTCTCCCATTCATCTCCCTCTCTCTGCCTTTCAAATAAACAAAGTAGGTAAATTCTTAAAAACACTCAAACTCACAATAATACTAATGAGCCCCTAAATAAGAAATGATGCCAGGATGTGGTTATTTAAATTAAAATGTAAAATAATTAAAAATTCAGTGCCTCGGTTACAAGTATTCATTAGCCTTATGTAGCTATGGCTACCTTTTTGAATTGTGCAGATATCAATTATGTCCATCATCACATAAAGTCTGATTTATTAACAGACAGACATAGGGGTCCATTTGCTTGGGATTTTGCTGAATAGTCAGCCTCAAGCAAGTATTGCTCAGAGGAAAGTTTTATTTACTTATTTATTTGTGACAAGTAAAGGAAATATCAGGAAGGTATAGTTCCTCAAAGAAACTACCTCTTAGGGAGGCATTGTGGCATAACAGGTTAAGCTGTAGCCTGTGATGCTGGCATACCATATGGGTGCCTGTTTGAGTCCCAGCTGCTCCACTTCTAATGCAGTTCCCTGCTAATGTCCCTGGGAAAGCAGCAGAAGATAGCCCAAGTGCTGGGACCCCTACACCCATGTGGGAGACCAGAGGAAGCTCTGGACTCCTGGCTTCGGACTGGCCCAGCCCCAACTGTTGTGTCCATTTGGGTAATGAACCAGCAGATGGAAGATCTCTTTCTCTCTCTGTCTCTCCTTCTCTTTCTCTGTAACTCTGCCTTTCAAATAAATAAAATAAATGTTTATTAACAACAACAACAACAAAGACACTACCTCCCAGAGAAACAGCTGCCCAGAGCTTTCATATGGAAGGTTAGGTGTGCATCCAGGATGTAGAAAATGGGGAGAGGCGGCTCTTCTTGTTCAACGAATACACATCTTTATAAATTGTTGGCTCAAAAATCTGAGACTAGTTTCTTGTAGCTTCCCTTGTTAGTGGTGGTCTGGTCACTTCTGAGTACAACTTCAAGACTAGTTGCCCTGCAACATCCTCTGAGAAACAAATGGAGCAGGCAGACTGTTTCAGAGCCTCTGCGTGTGTTCTTGTGCTGCCCACCCCCAAACTCTGTTAGTTATTATCATGTTTGTTTCCTTCTTAGCATTTATTTGCTCATTGTAGGGCATGGGGCTGTAAAATGTCTGTAAGCAGAGAATGAAGCCTGTTCTGATCAATGCACAGCCCCAGCCTCTGGAATAGTGCTTTGCACGTTTCTTCCAAATAAATTATTTGTGAAGGGGCCGGCACTGTGGTATAGTGGGTAAAGCTGCCACCTGCAGTGCTGGTATCCCATATGGGCACCGGTTTGAGTTCCTGCTGCTCCACTTCTGATCCAGCTCTCTGCTATGGCCTGGGAAAGCAGTAGAAGATGGCCCAAGTCCTTGGGCCCCTGCACCCATGTGGGAGACCTGGAGGAAGCTCTGGCTCCTGGCTTTGGATCAGCGCAGCTCCGGCCATTGCAGCCACTTGGGGAGTGAAGCACCAGGATGGAAGACCTCTCTCACTGCCTCTCTGTAACTCTGCCTTTCAAATAAATAAAAAAAAATTTGTTTTTGACAGGCAGAGTGGACAGTGAGAGAGAGAGAGAGACAGAGAGAAAGGTCTTCCTTTGCCGTTGGTTCACCCTCCAATGGCTGCTGCTGACAGCACGCTGCGGCCGGCGCACCGCGTTCATCCGATGGCAGGAGCCAGGTGCTAGGTGCTTCTCCTGGTCTCCCATGAGGTGCAGGGCCCAAGCACTTGGGCCATCCTCCACTGCACTCCCGGGCCACAGCAGAGGGCTGGCCTGGAAGAGGGGCAACCGGGACAGAATCCGGTGCCCCGACCGGGACTAGAACCCGGTGTGCCGGCGCCACAAGGTGGAGGATTAGCCTGTTGAGCCACGGCGCCGGCCCAGCCAAAACTTTTTTTTAAAAAATGTTGCTTGTGTGTTAGCTAGATTTCAGTCATTTTCAAATGTTAAAAAAGATATATATTTTGTTTGCATTATCAAGCATTATTTTTCTTTTTTTAAAAGATTTTATTTATTTATTTGAGAAGTAGAGTTACAGACAGTGAGAGGGAGAAACAGAGAAAGGTCTTTCGTCCGTTGGTTCACTCCCCAAATGACCACAACTGCCGGAGCTGTGCCGATCCAAAGCCAGGAGCCAGGTGCTTCTTACCTGTCTCCCATGTGGGTGCAGGGGCCCAAGGACTTGGGGCATCTCTACTGCTTTCCCAGGCTGCCACAGCACAGAGCTGGATCGGAAGAGGAGCAGCCGGGACTAGAACTGGTACCCATATAGGATGCCAGTGCTACAGGCAGAGGATTAACCTACTACGCCATGACACCGGCCCCTAAGCATTATTTTTTCTAAGTATCATAAAGTCTGTCTTCTTATCTAGGAGCTCTCTGTGAAAAATATTGTTTTGCTATTCCCAGAATCCTTCTAAATTAAACTTTTTCTTTTTTTCAATTGTGAGCTATACTCCTCTACCAGGTCAGTGGTAGGTCTCTCATTAACCATTATTTGCAAAACCCAAACTCTTTTAATGTTTTAAAAGTTGCTTTAAAATTTTTTAAAAAGGATTTTTAGTTAATCTGAGGAGAGGGAGAGCAAAAGTGAGAGTGAGAGAGTGAGAGATCTTCTATCCATTGGTTCACTCAGTACGTGTTCACAGCAGCTGAGGCTGAGCCAGGCTGAAGCGAGGAGCCATGAACTCAATTAGGTCTCCCACACGGATGGCAGAGATCCAACACTGGACCCATCACCTGCTGCTTCCCACAATGCGCATTAACAGGAAACTGGAATCAGAAGCAGGGTTGAACTCAGGCTCCTTGATACGGGACGTGGGGGTCCCAAGCATCATCCTAACCACTGCAACAAATGCCTCCTCCCCCCAAAATCCAATTTCTTTACTCTTTTCTGGAGGATACTGAAAGCTAAGCCAAGGAAGAAATGTGTTCAGATGATCATGGTTATTTTTTAATGCACAAAGAAATGAAATGAACCCAACTTCTAGAAGGAAAAACAAATTTTGCCAAGCTTGGTATTACAGAATAATGAAGATTTAATTTATCTAAAAATTGAGACCTCTAGTATTAATCAGAAATGAAAAATATTCAAAATGATAAAGGATTATACTCAAGAAAATTTATTTTTCCCACAAACTATTTGTGTTCTTTCACAGCATGTTTAGGAAAGTGACTTTAGTTTTTTAAAAGAAAACCTAGAGTAAGTTTCAAATATGAATTATACATCAAATTACTTATGTACCAAAAATAAATGCATATGAAGTGACTTCAAAAAGTTCATGGAAAATGGACTTTAAAAAGATCAGTTTATTTTGGAGCCAGTGTTGTGGCACAGCTGGCTAAGCCACCACTTGCAATGCTGGCATCCTGTACTGGAGTATCGTACTGGCTGCTCCACTTCCCATCCAGACCCCTGCTAATGTGCCTGGAAGGCACAAGAAGAAGGCTCAAGGACTTTGGTACCTGCCACCCACCTGGGAGACTAGGATGGAGTTCCCGGCTCCTGGCTTCAGCCTGGCCCAACCTGGCTGTTGGGGCCATTTGGGGAGTAAATTAGTGGATGAAAGATCTTTTTCTGTCCCTCTCTGTTTTTTGCCTTCCAAATAAACAAATAAATCTTAAAATGATAGGTTTATTTTTGTGCAAAAACTTTGAAACTCATGCACAAAAAAGGTTTGCAAATGTTCATTGCTATTATATATTATGAAAAAACTATGCATGAATTTCAAAAATATTTTGCATCAAAATAAATTCACTGTCCATTTTATTGTTCCACGACCTTTTTGAAGCACTCTTTTATGACTTCTTACTGTGGTCGGACATTTGTAAGGACTCCTGTGCTCCTGATGGAGGCTAATACAATAGGGTGGGACAGGCCACTCAGGAGCAGAGACCTGTTTCATGGGACTGGAAGCTTGTACATCCCCATTGTGTGTATTTATGCCAGAAAGTGAGTTACTACAGATATACAGTGGTTAACCAACGAAAAGTAATCATAGATTTCTGATACTCTAAAGGTGAAAGCAAACTGGTGGGTCAGACCCACAGCAAATGATTAGCTTTAAGCAGGCTAGCAATTTACTCCTGACTTTTCCCCAATTGGAGCCATCTGGCATATTATCCATTGGACAGCTATGAGGTACTAGGGGTGGAGGTCGGGGCGGTGACCAGGTCTTTGCCAAGTTAACTGAACCCAGGGTAATGTGAAGAACGGCCTCACCCATCAACACTTTAGCCATAAAATCTCAAAGAATCTGCTCACGGCAATTTTGTGGAAAATGTTAGAAAAAAACCAGGCTTGACAGAGAGCACATTTAGGTTGGAAGTCGGCTTCAAGAAAGAAGCAGTGAGGGGAGAACCCATTCTTCGTCTCTCCTGCATGGCACAAGCACCAATTCATCCATCCCCACAATTCTGCAATCGTGGAAAGAATAGCACCTTAAGTGTATTCAAAAGCAGCGTGAGAACTAGTGACAAACCCTGGATTCAAAGAGCCGAAGCTCTATCTGAACATCGTCCCGGCTAACCCTAGTGGCACATTCCACCATTTCTTGCAGGCTGTTGCGCTCTCGCGCGCGAGGAGGGGGTGACGCCCTGCATTTTTTGGCGACTCTGGAGTTCAGTTTCGGGTACCCCAGCGCGCCTTCTTTACACGGGCCCATATCGAAGATGAAAAAGCATTTGGACAAGACACAGCAGATAAAAAGACTCGAAGCCGACAGGGCATTTTCCACCATTGCTGGGGGCCTGGTGGTTTTAATCCTGGAGATGACAGCAGGGAGGACCAGCGGCCGCCGCTAGGGGGCGCCGCCGCTTCTCCGCCGGGCGCCCACCCGCGGAGACGCGCACACGCGAGGCCTCCCACCGCGCCTGCGCTAAGGATGGCCGCTGGCTCGCCTTTCCCCGACGCCCCAGCCGTCCGAGCCAGGGTGAAAATTGCGTGACACGCACCGAGCGTGGCGGCCATCTTCGTCTTCTGGGCACGTCAGCTGAGCCGGTTAGGGCTGAAGAGGAGCGTTGCGCAAGCGCATCCAAGACGGTCACAGGTAACTCCCATCTGACGGGCGAGGCGTCGCCGTCGTCGCCGGAAGTTTGGTGTTTGCGCCGCGGGGAGGCGGCGGTCGCGGCAGAAGCAGCTGAGTGTCTCCGGGTACCCGGATGTGAGGCGATCTGCCGGCTGCAGTTGGATCCCGGGCCAGGCAAAGAAAGGTAGGCGAGCGTCTCTGACGGCCCCGCCGCTTGCGTCCGCACCTCGGGTTTGCCAGCTGCTGCGGAGAGCGGACGGCTTTCTCTTTCCTGTCCCACCCTCTGGGTCGCGCTGCCTCGCACGCCTCTGCCCAGTGCCGGGGTCCCCGCTCCTCGCGCCCCGGGGAGGGAGCTGGGAGGCTCGGAGACGCCGTCGCCTGAGCTAGGCGCGAACCTGCGCGCTCGCCGCCCGGCCGCGGCATCACCTGCCGCCGCCGCCTGGGCCGTCGGGGTGACTCCCGGGCCGTGTCCGCAGGCGCGCGGCGCCGTGGGGGCTTCCAGAGCCCCCGAGGTGGCGTGCCGCCCTCGCGACGCAGGTAGCCCCGGGCCTGGTCCCCGCCCCCGGCGTCCCCGCTCGCCCCGGGGCCGGCCGAGCCGGCAGTGGCGGGGCCGCGCTTCCTGCGGTGTGCTCGCCTGCCCCCGCCGCCGCCCGCAGACCCGGCCCGCGCCCGGAGGCCTCTGCAGCGCGCGCCGCGGGGCTGTGGCATCTCCCCGTTCTTACAGCCTGGGTGGCTCGGGGCCAAGGTCATGGAGTAATGGGGGTTGGCGATGGGGGTCTGGGCACAGGTGGGGCTGCCGTGGAGCAGAAATGGGTGCGTGGAGGGCCGAGCTGCAATTTTACAGCGCTTGGAGAGAGGTGCGAGCAGAAGGAAATTGAGTCCTCGATTTTTGTCACTTTTAATACGGTGATTTTACAAGGGGGGTTTATTTTGCACAGGCGGAGTGGGATGGCAAGTGCAAAATTTAGAGGACTCTGCCGTTCGTCCCTCCCACCCCCCTTCAAATGATGTGTTTGGAAAACCTGGCGCTACAGAATTTTCCAGGGGGTGGAGGTTTGGCGGGGGAGGAGGAGGAAGGAGTTACAGCGTGAAGATTGGAGAAGCCCCGTGTACCGTGTTTTCTGTAGTTTCAGCAGAAGTGATTGCAGCGTGCAGCATCTGAGTAGTAGTATAAAATGATCCATTTTGTTTTCTGCAAAGTGCTACATAGTGAAATAAGCTGCCCTCCCCCCACTTTTTTTTTTTTAAACTGGCTCAAGCAGGATTTTAGTTGAAAGCGTCCAGGTTGCAGTGAATTATAGCCGCTTTCAGCCTGTCTTGTGATCAGTTTCTCCTCTACAGGGCACCAACACCAGTAGAATTTTTTCAACTTGCAAAAACTTACAAATTCTCACCACCTACGTGGCAATGAGAAGTGCTTTAAAAGTGTTAATGTGGAAGCTGCAGATTCAGTCCTAGACCATGCGAGGAAAGGAGAAAACTAGGACTGTAATAGTCACTTCCCCCTTGACGCCAGAAAGCAGATCATGCCTCTTAAGTCAGCTGTGACTTTGGAAGCAAGGCCCTTTGAACGGAATTTGCCCTGGTTTAAGGGCTTTACTCACCTTAATCATTCCTAACTGAAGAAAATAGGCTCTCATTTCTCCTTGCTCAGTCAGTGTTAAAATCTGTGGTGAAGAAGATTTTTTTCCCTTTTTTTTCTTTTTCTTTTTTTTTTTTTTTTTAGCATCTGCCCTGGACAAAGCTTTGTGCTGGCATTTAAATAAATTATGCTTCACAGAAGAACTAAAAAAGGACCGTAATTAATGAATACCATTAACTCACTTTGCTGCATGGCCTTTTTTAGCTTGGTACTTCATTATAATGCAAAACCTATTGCTTTTATTCTGATAATGAGGGTGATCAGAGCTGCACAATTCCAAATAATGGATTGCTTTTGTAATTGTTAATTTTTTTTCATGAGTTTGTTATTAGCAGATTGATGTTCCACATAGAGTTGCCTCTACTGAAGGTGATATTAAGTTTAGATTGTAGTTGGAAGCAACTCCATGGGGCTGGTGTTGTGGTGTGATGGGTTAAGCCGCCGCCTGCAGTGTCAGCTTTCCAAATGGGCCCTGGTTTGTGTTCTGGCTGCTCAACTTCTGATCTAGCTCTCTGCTAATGCGCCTGGGAAAGCAGCAGAAAATGGCCCAAGGGGGCCCCGTATCCTCGTGAGCAACTCAGTGAAGTTCCTGATATCTGGCTTTGGCTTGGCTCCACCCTGGCTGTTTTGTCCATCTGGGGAGTAAACCAGCAGATGGAAAAATCTCTCTCTGTCTCTCCTTCTCTTTCTGCAAATCTGACTTTCAAATAAAGTAAATAAATCTTAAAAAGATTTTTTTCTTATTAAGAATTTTTTTTTGAGAGACAGGGAGTTCCCATATGCTGGTTACACTTCCCAAATGCCTGCAGCGTCAGAGCCTGAAGCAAAACTCAGATCTCCCATGTGAATGGCAGGGACCCAGTTATTTGAGCTGTCACCTGCTGCCTTCCAGGGTACACATTAGCAGGAAGCTGGCATCTGGAGTGGAACCTAGGCGCTTCAGTATGGGACGCCAGCATCCTAACCATTGTCCAACCAGTAGGCCAAAACACCCAGCCCTGTACTTAACATTTTTAGTGAGAAACTACTACCCCAAAACAACAGCAACAGTAGCAAAATAATAAGAAAAGGAATAGCAACTGTATTGCATTTTTCCAGATATCCTTTATGTCTGACCTTTATGTCTGACCTGGTAGAAAACATCTGGATTCTTGTCAGTTTCTATGTTCAATCTGTTGCTGTTCGCTGTTCTGGATGAAGTATATGAAGCAAACCCAGCTTCACACCAGTATATGGAGAGAAGTGCTTTTTAATACCTTTTTCAAAAATTGTGATATTCTTTGATCAATTTTTTGATTTTTTTAAAAAAGATTTATTTATTTGAAAGTCAGAATTACACAGAGAGAGGAGAGGCAGAGAGAGAGGTCTTCCATCCACTGGTTCACTTTCCAATTGGCCGCAGTGGCTGCAGCTGCACCCATCAGGAGCCAGGAGCTTCTTCCTGGTCTCCATGTGGCTGCTTTCCCAGGCCACAGCAGAGAGCTGGATCAGAAGTGGAGCAGCCGGATCTCAAACCGGCGCCCTTATGGGATGCTGGCGCTTTAGGCCAGGGCGTTAACCCGCTGCATCACAGTGCCAGCCCCTATTCTTTGATTCTATAACAAAACTAGAGAGTTAATTTTTTTCTTTTCTTTTTTTTTGACAGGCAGAGTGGACAGTGAGAGAGAGAGAGAGACAGAGAGAAAGGTCTTCCTTTGCCGCTGGTTCACCCTCCAATGGCTGCCGCGGACGGCACGCTGCAGCCGGCGCACCGCGCTCATCCGATGGCAGGAGCCAGGTGCTAGGTGCTTTTTCCTGGTCTCCCATGGGATGCAGGGCCCAAGCACCTGGGCCATCCTCCACTGCACTCCCAGGCCACAGCAGAGGGCTGGCCTGGAAGAGGGGCAACCGGGACAGAATCCGGCGCCCTGACCCGGACTAGAACCCGGTGTGCCGGCGCCGCAAGGCAGAGGATTAGCCTGTTGAGCCACGGCGCCGGCCGAGAGGTAATTTTTTAAAGGTTAGCTGCCTTGTGGAATCAAACCATAGTTTTTGTATTCTTTTATTAAAATCATTTGTTTTATACTTTTTTTAAAGATTTATTTATTTTGGGGCTGATGCTGTGGTATAGCAGGTGAAGCTGCTGCCTGTGGTGCTGGCATCCCATATGGGCACTGGTTCAAGTCCCAGCTGCTCCACTTCCAATATAGCTCCCTTCTGATGCACCTGGGAAGGCAGTGGAGGATGGCTGAAGTCCTTGGGCCCCTGTGCCCACGTGGGATACCTGGAGGAAGCTCCTTGCTCCTGGCTTTGGATCAGTCCAGCTCTGCTGGTTGCAGCTGTTTGAGGAGTGGACCAGTGGATGCTCTCTGCCTGTGCCTCTCTGTGACTCTGCCTTTCAAATAAATCTTAAAAAAATTTTTTTTTTATTTATTTGAAAGGCAGCATAATGATGGAGGGGAGAAGAGAAGTGGGGGAGAGAGAGAGAAAAAAAAAGCAAGCAAGCACACGCCAGCCAGCCTTTATTTATCAGTTCACTCTCCCAATGTTGCAACAGTCAGAGATGGGCCAGGCTGAAGCTAGGAGCCAGAATCTCCATCCTGGTCTTCCATTTTGATCTTACAAACACCTTGAAATAGTTAATGGGATCACAAGGGTCCCTGTACCATAGTTTGAGAACTACTGCTTTATGATTGATTAGCAAGTGTTTAGAGTTAATATAGTTATGAAAGTTGAAAAGGACACTATGGAAATGGAGAAGTCAAATGAAACCAGGAATAACTATTTTTTTTTTAAATTTTACTTTTCATTTTTTATTTGAAAAGCAGAAAGAAACAGATTTTCCACGGGTTTTACTCTCCAAATGCCTGCAGCAGTCAGGACTGGGCCAAGCCAAAGCCAGGAGCCCAGAACTCAATCCTGATCTCTGACAAGGGTGGCAAAGATGCAAGTGCTTGAGAGAAAGCTGGAACTGGAAGCAGAGCCGGGACTTGAACCCAGGCATTCTGATATGGAATGCAGGTGTTCTAATTTTAGTGTATGTGCTGCCTAAGTGAGCACGGGATGCAGGTATTCTAAGTGGCATCTTAATTGCTGTGCCAAATGCCTATCTCCGTTTTCTTTTTTATGCTTTCTTTTTTGGGCCCCTGCCACTCACTTGAGAGACCCAGATGGAGCTCCCAGCTTTGTTCTGGCCCAGGCCCGGCAATTGGGAAATGAATCAGTGGATGGAAGAGATCTCCCTCACTCCTCTCTCTCTGTAACTCTGCCTTTCAAGTAAATAGATCTTCAAAAAAATTAAATAAGTAAATGGAAAACATTTACATAAAACAGTATTATGCTATATTAACTCTTCAGAAAGTGGATTTATTGAAGTAAATACTAGCAGTTTTTAAGAAGGTGACTTGGAAATTTTGAGATTAACTTTTATTGATTAGTGTTTGAAAGTTTGTTGTGACCATAAGTTACTGGGTGAAATTTTTCTACCAAATCAAAAATATATGACTTTTCAGAAGACAAAGTGAGGCTTATTTGAAAAATATGATACATATTAAACTCTGTCATTTCAGATTCACTGTTTATGTAGCAGCTTTAACAATAATCCACCTTTTAAAAGATACAAATCAGTTTTTTTTGGTATTTTAGAGTTATGCATCCATCACCATTGTCCAATTTAGGATATTTTCATCAGTTCAAAAAGATACTCTTTTTTTTTTTTTTTTAAAGATGTATTTTAGTTATTTGATAAGCAGAATTACAGAGAGAGGTAGAGACAGAGAGAGAGGTCTTACATCCATTGGTTCATTCCTCAGATGGACACAACGGCCGGAGCTGTGCCAATCCGAAGCCAGGAGCCAGGAGCTTCTTCCAGGTCTCCCATGTGGGTGCAGGGGCCCAAGGACTTGGGCCATCTTCTACTGCTTTCCCAGGCCATAGCAGAGAGTTGGATTGGAAGAGGAGCAGCCGGGACTAGAACCAGTGCCCATATGGGATGCCGGTGCTTCAGGCCAGGTGCTTCAGGCCAGGGCGTTAACCTGCTGAGCCAGTCCTGCCCCTCTTTTTTTTTTTTTTTAACCATTTATTTGTTTATTTGAAAGAGTTACAGAGAGGGAGAGGCCGAGAGAGACAAGGGTCTTCCATCTGCTGGTTCATTCTCCAGATGGCCCCAATGGCCAGAGCTGGGCCAATCTGAAGCCAGGAGCATGGGGCCCAAGCACTTGGGCCATCTTCTACTGCTTTCCAGGCCATAGCAGAGAGCTGGATCGGAAGTGAAGCAGCCGGGACTCGAACTGGTGCCCATATGGGATGCTGGCACTGCAGGTAGCAGCTTTACCCACTACAGCACAGCGCTGTATTTATCCTGTATGTTTCACATAAATAGAATCATACAATATTTGGCCTTTTGTGACTGGCTTTTTTTCTCCATTTGTTTTATTTATTTGAAAGGCAGAGAGAAAGAGGGAGAGAGATTGATCTTCCATCTGCTTGTTCACTCTCCAGATGGCCACAACAGCCAGGGCTAGGCCAAGGCAAAGCCAGGAGCCTAGAATTCCCATTCAGGTCTTCCCCATGGGTGGCAGGGACCCAACCACTTGGGTCATCTTCTGCAACTTTTCCAGGGTCATTAGCAGGGAGCTGGATTGAAAGTGGAGCAGCTACGGGGCTGGCCTTAATGGCAAGGGGGACCCAGAAGAAGCTCCTGACTCCTGGCTTCGGATCAGCATAGCTTTGGCCGTTGTGACCATCTAGGGAGTGAACCAGCAGATGGGAAGACCTCTCTGATCCTCTGCTTCTGCCTCTCTGTAACTCTGCCTTTGAAATAAATAAATCTTAAAAAAAAAAAAAAAAAAAGTGGGGCAGCTAGGAATGGACCCAGCACTCATATGGGATGACAGTGTTGCAGGCCGCAGCTCAGCCTGCTGTTGTGCCACAATGCCAGCCTCCTGTGACTGCTTTCATTTGGTGTAAAGATTTTGTTTTAAAGGTTAAAATTTTTTTTGACGGTTTTATTTATTTGAAAGGTAGAGAAGAGAGAAAAAAAAATCTTAAATTTGCTGGTACCTGCTAGATGCACTTAGTATCCAGGGTTGAGCCAGGCTGAAGTTGGAAGCCTAGAACTCAATCCATACCTCCTGTGTGGGTAACAGGAACCCGAATATGTGAATCATCACTGTTGCCCCTGAGAGTGCAAATTAGCGGGAAGTTGGAATTTGCAGCAGAGCCAGAACTTGAACCTAGGAACTCTGATAGGGAATGTAGGGGTCCCTAGCAGTGGCTTCACCTCTGCATCAGACACCCAACCCAGCATAATGATTTTTTTTTTAAGATTTATTTTATTTATTTGAATGTCAGAGTTATACAGAGAACAGACCAGAGAGATAGAGATCTTCCATCCTCAAGTTTACTCCCCAGATAGCGGCAACCTTCATGGCTGAGCTGGGCCAAACCACAGCCAGGAACTTCTGGGTTTCTCATGTGTGTGCAGGGTCCCAAGCAGTTGGGCCATATTCCACTGTTTTCCCAGACTCATTATCAGGGAGCTAGATTGGAAGTGGAGCAGCTGGATCTCGAACCAGCACCCATATGGAATGCTGGGGTCACAGGCGGCAGCTTTACCCTCTATGCTGGCTCCCTGGCATAACAGTTTTAAGGTTCATCCATACTGTAGCATGTGTCAGTACATCATTCCTTTTTATGGGTAGATAACAATAGTTCATTCATCACATGAATATTCTGCATTTTATTCATCAGTTGATCTGCATTTGTGTTTGTCCATTTTTTGGCTGTTACCAATAAAGCATATATGAGCATTTGTGTATGAGTTACTGTGTAGACATATCTAGGTTTGGTTTTGAGTTGCCCTGTATGTTTTACATAAATGTGTAAATATAGGGGTTGGTGCTGTGGCAGTTAAGACATGTTTGGGGTACCACATCCTGTATTGAAGTGCCCAGACTTCAGGTCCCAGCCCTGCTCCTGATTTCAGTTTCCTGAAATGCACCCTCAGAGGTAGCAGGTGATGGCTCAAATACTTTGGTGGGAGACCTGGAAGAAATTCCTGGCTCCAAATCGGTGCAGCTCCGGCCATTGCGGCCGATTGGGGAGTGAACCAGCGGATGGAAGACCTCTCTCTCTCCCTCTCCTTCTCTGCCTCTCCTCTCTCTGTGTAACTTTTTCTAATAAATAAATCTTAGAAGAAAAAAAAAGCGTATGGAGTGAGAAGTGGAGGAGCAGAGGTAGAGACAGAGAGATCTTCCATCTGTGGGTTCACTCCCCAAATGGCCACAACAACTGGGCTGGGTCATGCTGAAACAAGGAGCTAGAAGCCTCCTCCAGGTCTCCCACGTGTGTGTAGGGGCCCAAGCACTTGGACCATCTTCCACTGCTTTCCCAGGTGCATTAGCAAGGGAGCATTAGCAAGGGTGCATTAGAAGTGGAGCAGCTGGGACTTGAACCGGTGCCCATCTGGGATGCTGGTGCCCAAGGCTGTGGCTTTAACTTGATGTGCCACAGTGTCATCCCTGATACTCTGCCTTTTAAATAATTAAATAAAGCATTCATAGAAAATGAAATTTAAAAGTTTATTTTGATACGAAAAATTTTAAATTCATGCATAATTCAAAAAAAGTCTTTTATTTATTTGGGAGAGACAGTTTCCATCTGCTGTTTAACTCTCCAAATGCCTTCAATGGCTGGGAGTGGGCCCGGCTAATGCCAAGAGCCAGAAACTGGATCTAGGTCTCCTAAGTGGCGGGAACCCAAAAGAGCCATCAGTTGCTGCTCCCAGGGTGTGCATTAGCCAGAAACTGGTCTTGGGAGAAGGGCCAAGATGTGATTCCAGGCACTCTGATGTAGTGTGGATGTCCCAACCAGTGGCTTAACTGGTAGGCTGAAATGCCTACCTGCATAGTTTTCATAGAACACATTTTCTGTAAACTTTCTCAAGACCCCTTATATATCTCCTTTTTAATTTATAACTATGTATATTCATTTTTGATGTGAAAGCTTTCAAACAATACAGAAATAAAGTAAACTATGAAGGTACTCCTTTATACCTTTTAATTATATATTTTACCTCTGTAGAGGTAACTATTGCTAGTGTTCTATAATGCATTCTCTCAGTGTACTTTGTGTGTTTTGAACATCTACATATTAAATACATAATATATTGGCCGGCGCCGTGGCTCAACAGGCTAATCCTCCGCCTTGCGGCGCTGGCACACCGGGTTCTAGTCCCGGTTGGGGCACCGGATTCTGTCCCGGTTGCCCCTCTTCCAGGCCAGCCCTCTGCTGTGGCCCAGGAGTACAGTGGAGGATGGCCCAGGTGCTTGGGCCCTGCACCCCATGGGGAGACCAGGAAAAGCACCTGGCTCCTGGCTCCTGCCATCGGACGAGCGCAGTGCGCCGGCCGCAGCGCGCCGGCCGCGGCGGCCATTGGAGGGTGAACCAACGGCAAAGGAAGACCTTTCTCTCTGTCTCTCTCTCTCACTGTCCACTCTGCCTGTAAAAAAAAAAAAAAAAAAAAAAATACATAATATATGTTTATGCAGTTTACATATCTGTTATTTCTAATGCCTATCAACATTTCTTGGCACTTTTTAAATATCTTTTTGGGGCATTTGAGCTGTTTTGGATGTTTTTGCTAGTATAAATACTGCGCTTGTCCTTGTTGCTTTGAACTTTTTTTTATTTTCTTGATTTGGGCAAACAGGTGGATAGTTGTATAATATGAGAGGTCTTCAAAAGTTTAACAGAGAAATTCATAGTAATCAGAAAGCATGCAGGAATTTTAACTTTATTTTGGTTAAAAAAGTTTTTCCATTTCCATGAACTTTTTAAAAAAAGAGATTGTTCCTTTGAAAGGCAGAATGACAGAGATCTTCCATCTTCTGGTACACTTCTCAAATAATCACAGTAGCTGGGATTGGGCCAGGTTGAAGGCAAGAGCCAGGAACTCCATCCAGTCTCCCATGTGGGTGGCAGAGGCCCAAGTACTTGGGCCATCATCTGCTGCCCCCCAAAAACATTAGTAAGAAGCTGGATCAGAAGTGCAGAATATCTGAGACTTGAACCAGGCACTGGCACTTGGGTAGGATTTACAGGCATACCACCAGCAGAGCCAAAACAGCTGCTACAATAACACTATATTTGTATGCTTATTTTTTAATAGCTTGTTTTACTTTAGCTATAGAATTTTTTTTAATTAAATCCCATACAGGAAGTAATTAGAAGCATTCATTCATTATAAGTGTCATCAATCAACTTAAAAAGGTGATTTCCGTGTCACTAAGGTAAGTGGTTTATACTTTATAATTTAATGTCTTCCAAGGTGATTAGTCAGTGTATCAGATGTATTTTATATTTTCAGGGAAATGTAACATTTTTATTTATTTGAAAGGCAGAGTTGACAGGGAGAGACAGAAAGATAGCTTCTGTCTGCTGGTTTACTCCCTAAATGACCAGAACAGTCATGACTGAGCCATGCTGAAGGCAGGAGCCAGGAATTTCATCCAGGTCTCCCACATGGGAAGCAGGGATTCAAGCACTTGAGCCATCTGTTTCTTCCAAGGCACATTAGCAGGGAGCTGGATCAGAAGTGGAGTAGTGGTAGGGGCTGATGCTGTGGTGTAGGAGGCTGAGCCTCTGCCTGTGGTGCTGGCATCCCATATGGGCTCCGGTTCTATTCCCGGCTGCTTCTCTTCTGATCCAGCTCTCTGCTTTGGCCTGGGAAAGCAGTGGAAGATGGCCCAAGTGCTTGGGCCCCTGCCCCCACATGGGAGACCTGGAAGAAGCTCCTGGTGCTGGCTTCAGTTTGACCCAGCTCTGGCTGTTGCGGCCATTTGGGGAGTGGACCAGTGCATGGAAGACTCTTCTATCTCTCCCTCTCAAATAAATAAAATCTAAAAAAATGTAGTAGTAGAACTCGAACCTGTCCCTATTATAGCTGCACCATAACACCTACCCCCGTATTTTTTAATTTTTTGACGAAATTATATGTCTATATAACAAAAGATTTAAATGGGTATAGCGTGAAAAAGTAAGCTTTTCTCATGGTCCTGCGACTTGTCCCATAGTAGTTTTCCCCACAAATCACCATTATTGGTCCTTTCTTCTCCTTCCAGACTCATTGTGTACATAAGCCAGCATATGGTTCTATCCTTCCTCCAGCTCCCTTTTCTGTGTTTTTTTTTTTTTTTTAAGGTTTATTTATTTGAGGGGCTGGCGCTGTGGTTCAATGGGTTAATGCCCTGGCCTGAAGCACCGGCATGCCATATGGGCGTCGGTTTGAGTCTTGGCTGCTCCACTTCCGATCCAGTTCTCTTGCTGTGGCCTGGGAAAGCAGTAGAAGGTGGCCCAAGTCCTTGGGCCCCTGCACCCCCCATGTGGGAGACCCAGATGAAGCTCCTGGCTCCTGGCTTCGGATTGGCACAACTCCGGCTGTTGTGGCCAATTGGGGAGTGAACCATCGGATGGAAGACACCTCTCTCTCTCTCTCTCTCTCTCTCTCTCTCTCTTCTTCTCCTTCTCCTTCTCCTTCTCCTTCTGCCTCTCCTCTCTGTAACTGTGACTTTCAAATAAAAAACCTTTAAAAAAAAAGATTTATTTATTTTAACAAGTTAGAGGGAGAAAAAGAAAGATCTTCATCCACTGGTTCACTTCCTAGATGGTTGCAATGGCCAGGACTTGGCCAGGTTGAAGCCAGAAGCCAGGAACTTCATCTGGATCTCCCACTTGGTTGTCTTCTGCTGCTTTCCTCAGGTCGTCAGCAGGGAACTGGATCAGAAGTGGAGCAGCCAGGACACAAACAGGCACCCACATAGGATGCCAGAGTCACAGGTTGTGACTTTACCAGCTATGCCACAACACAGGCCCCCACCCTTTTCTTTCTTTCTTTTTTTGACAGGCAGAGTTAGTTAGTTAGTTAGTTTTTCTGTTGGTTCACCCCCCAAATGGCTGTCACTGTTGGCATGCTGCGCCGATCTGAAGCCAGGAGCCAGGTGCTTCCTCCTGGTCTCCCTTGCGGGTGTAGGGCCCAAGCACTTGGGCCATCCTCCACTGCACTCCCGGGCCACAGCAGAGAGCTTGACTGGAAGAGGGGCAACCAGGACTAGAACCTGGGGTGCCGGCGCCGCAGGCGGAGGATTAGCCAAGTGAGCCATGGCGCCAGCGCACCCTTTCCTTTTGACACAGAGAGGAGCATGCTGTGCACTCTGTTCTGTTACATGCCTTGCTTTTATGGTTTAGTGATTCTGGGCCATAGGTCCATTTTATATATACACACAAACATATATTATACATACACACTCGCACACATGTAGCTTTATTTTATTTTGTATGGGAGAATGTTCTCCATGGCATGCTTGGAACATCTAAGCCTGTGTGTCAGGGCTGCTTGCCAGTCCTCTTGAGATGAGGCTTCCTTCTTCACATCAGTGCAGTTCACTTCCCCTTTGTCTCCACCCCAGCTTTCGAGGCGGCTGGCTTCCTGAGCCATTACTGCTGATTTTTGATGGCAGGGACACTGCTGTAGAAGTGTTCTAGATGCTGTCCCACATCGTGTTGGGGATATGTATAAGGTGCTTACACCTGATTTGCAGGAGATAGTGCCACCTTTCACTTGTTTTCTCTCTGTAAGTACTAATAAATAGCACGCTCTACTATCAAAAGTGTCCCAGTTTCAGAACACATTCCATGGTCACCTTGGCATGTAGGACTTGAGGAGGCCTCACACAGGCCCCTATCTGGATGCCTCCTTGAGATATGATTTATGTACAATAAATCATCCTCTCTTAAACTTACAGTATGGTGGGTTTTGAAAGGTTTAGACACTCATGGAATCACTACCACATCAAGATAAAAAAATTTCTGTCATGCCCAAAATTCATCTGCCCTTTCATTCTTTTTTTTTTTTTTTTTTTTAATAGAGTTATTTTATTTGAAAGTCACAGTTACACAGAGAGAGAAGGAGTGACAGAGAGACGGGGAGGGAGTGTCTTCATCCACTGGTTCACTCCCCAATTGGCCACAATGGCCGGAACTGTGCTGATCTGAAGCCAGGAGCTTCTTCCAGGTCTCACACACAGGTATAGGGGCCCAAGGACTTGGGCCATCTTCTACTGCTTTCCTAGGCCATAGCAGAGAGCTGGATCGGAAATGGAGCAGCCAGAACTCAAACCGGTGTCCATATGGGGTGCCGGCACTGCAGGCAGCGGCTTTACTCGCTATGCCACAACACCGGCCCCTCCCCTTCCATTCTTGACTTCAAGGAATGACTGATACTTGTTCTGTTATTGTAGGTATAGTTTTATACTAAATGTCGAATTCAAATGGTGTCAGTATTACAACTTGGCCTTTTTAGCAAAAACATTTGGCTTTTGGGGCCAGTGCTGTATCACAATGGGTTAATCTTCCACCTGTGGTGCTGGCACCCCTTATGGGGCGCTGGTTCTAGTCCTGGCTACTTCTCTTCCTATCCAGCTCTTTGCTATGGCCTGGGAAAGCGGTGGATGGCCCAAATGTTTGGGCCCTTGCAACTGAATGGGAGACCTAGAGGAAGCTTCTGGCTCCTGGCTTCAGATCCGCCCAGTTTGGGCTGTTGTGGGCATTTGGTGAGTGAACCAGTGGATGGAAGGCCTCTCTCTCTCTCTCTCCCTCTCACTGTCTGTAACTCTAGCTGTTAAATAAAATCTTTGTGCAAATCCAAACCTTTTTTATAGTTCATATTTCTGCATAAATTTTTTAAAATCAGCCTTCTGAATAAAAAGCCTGGGGAGGGGCTGGCACTGTGGCATAGCCTGTGGGGCCGGCATCACACGTGGGCACTGGGTCAAGTCCTGGCTGCTCCACTTACAATCCAGCTCCCTACTCGTGTGCCTTGGGAAGGCAGTGGAAGATGACTCAAGATGGATCCTGAAGAATCTCGTAGTTCCTAGATTCGGATCACCCCAGCTCCAGCCATTGCCGGTATTTGGGGAATGAATACCAGATGGAAGATAGTGCTCGCTCGCTCTTTCTTTCTCTGTATCTTTGCCTTTCAAATAAATAAGTAAATAAATCTTAAAAAAAAAAAAAAAAGCTTGGAGAAATTTTCCTTGGAATTAAATCTCATCCTGCTTTGACATGATTGCCTGCTCGTCTGTTGTATGATTGAATGTATCCTCAGTTTTATAGACAGTATTGTAGTCCTGGTTGTTTGTTGAGGGGTATTCAGTCTTTTCTGATAGAGTATCACAGTGAATTTTGTGGTTTCATGTACCGTGAAGCATTTCTACAGGCAGTATAAAGTCCTGCATATGGAATTATTTGACATTTAACATTTATGATTTTGATAGATATTTCCAAATTGTTCTAAGTAGACATTGTATCACCTGCAATAATATGAGAGTACCTGACATAAAGTTTGCCAAGACTACTGTTAAACTTGTTAATCTGTGGCCAGTCTGATTGGTACTTTTTTGATCTAACTTATGTTATTTTGTTAACACACTGGCCAATTATGTTTTTTTCGTGTTTTTTGTATTTTGTGACAAGCCTTGAAAGGCCTTTCCCACTCTGAAAATAAATACTAAAATTCTTCCATATTTTAACCTTTTTTATTTTTATGGTCAAATTTTTTATGGACAGTTTTACTCACAAATCAGATCAGTTACCTAGATAATTATCCAGTTGTCCTAATCCCAATTGTTGAGTAATTTTCATTAAATTGAGATTAATGAAATTAATACCACTTTTATATGTACTAAATTCCCACGTATGTAAGGGCCTATTTTTGGAACCTGTGTCTGTGGAGTCTGTCAGTTGCTGGGTTGAAACTAAATTATACTGCCTTTTCAGTCTTCTTTTTTTTAACATTTATTTGAAAAGAAGAATTGCAAGATGCAGAGGCAGAGAGAGACGGAGGTCTTCCATCTGCTGGTTCATTTCCCATATGGCCTCAATGGCCAGAGCTGGGCCAGTCCAAAGCCAGGAGCTTCTTCTGGCTCTCCCATGCAGATGCTGGGGCCTAAAGACTTGGGCCATCCTCTGCTTTCCCAGGCCATTGCAGAGAGCTAGATCGGAAATAGAGCAGCCGGGACTGGAACTGGCACCCATATGGGATGCTGGCGCTGCAGGTGGTGGTTTTACCCACTATGCCACAGTGCCAGCTCCCCATTTCAGTCTTATCTTACCTTCACCTTCCGATACTTTTGTTGACTTTTTTTTTTTTTTTGCTCTAATATTTTTAATTTTCAGGAGGTTTTTTTGGGGGGTTAGGGGGCTGTAAATGTTCTTGTTTACGAGAGGACTTTAAAAAGTTCATGGAAAATGGAATTAAAGGATGCTAATTTTGGTGTAGAAAATTTTGTAATCTATGAATAGTTTTTCATAATCCATCTTTTCCTTGAGTTTTTGAACAGCTATCTGTGCGTGGATTTTGAAATTTTTCTGCATCACAGTAAAGTTTTTTTTACAGATTGTTTTTTATTTGAAAGAGTTATAAAGATAGCATGAGACAGACAGATCTTCCAATCATGAGTTCACTCCTCAAATGGCCACAATGTCCAGGGCTAGGCCACACTGAAGCAAGGAGCTTCATTCAGGCCTCCCACATGGATGGCAGGGGCCCAAGCACTTGGGCCATCTTCTACTTCTTTCCCAGGAAAATTAACAGGGAGCAGGATTGGAAGTGGAGCATCTGGGACTTAAATCAGTGGTCATACGGGATGTAGGCATTGCAGGCAGGGGCTTAAGCCATAACAGCCAGCCCCAGGATAAAGTTTTATATATTTATGAGAGTTTTTATTTAATGAATACAAATTTCATAGGTACCACTTTAGGAATATAGTGATTCTTCCCCCCATACCCACCCTCCTACCCCCACTTCCGTTCCACCTCTTACTCTTTCTCCCATCCCATTCTTCATTAAGATTCATTTTTAATTAACTTTATATACAGAAGACAACTCTATACTAAGTAAAGATTTCCACAATTTGCACCCCCCCACACACAAAGTATAAAGTACTGTTTGAAAACAAATTTTACAGTTAATTCTCATAGAACAACTCATTAAGGACAGGGGTCCTACATGGGGAGCAGGTACGATTTAACAATTGACATTCTTTCTTACTACGTCAGTCATGATAACTCAGGTGATCGTGACCCCAGCAGCTGGAGCTGGGCCAATCTGAAGTCAAGAGCCACAAGCTCTCCCATACAGGTGCAGGGGCCCAAGGACTTGGGCCATCCTCCACTGCCTTCCCAGGCCATAGCAGAGAGCTGGATCAGAAATGGAGCAGCGGAGACTTGAACCAGTGCCTGTGGGATGCTGGCAGTGCAGATGGCGGCTTTACCTGCTATGCCTCAGTGCAGGCCCTGCTTCACTTATGATCCAGCTCCCTGCTAATGTCCTTGGGAAAGCTGAAGGTGAACCAAGTACTTACACCTTTGCACCCATGTGGGAGACTCAGATGAAGCTCCTGGCTTTGATCTGGTCCAGTCCCAGGCACTGTGGTCATTTGGGGAGTGGACCAATGGATGGAAGATGTGTTTGTCTATATATCTATCTATTTGCTATTTTACCCTCTTACTCTTTAACTTTCAAATAAATAAATCTTAAAAAAAAAAAATAAGATTGGAAATTGTATGTGAGTGGGGTGGTAGATTCCTGACTGTAGGGTATATGTGACTGTATTTTTGTGTCCTCCTTGCTGTAGACCTTACCTGTATTTATAGATTTATTTTTTTTTTTTCCTAGGGCTTGTCAAATTCAGTAGAAAATGGTCTTTCAGTTTCTTTCCTGGAACACTTAGGCTTGGCTGTTAACTTCTATGAGTTTTTGAGTAGTAAAAGCTGTGGTTATGGGTAAAGTGGAATAGTTTTCAGCAAGTATGTGGATGCTCTTTTTTATTCCTTCTGTTGAGTCCCTGAAGATCTTTCGTTTCATACCTTATAGAGGTTTGTATCTTCAGTCATCCAGGATGATTCAGGGATGGTCTTCTGGGTGCTAGTAATTGGAGTGGCAGTTTGGCAATCTCTCTGATTTTTTTGAGTCCAGTTTTCATTCCCATTCTCCCATGGAGTCTGGTACTTCCAGTTTCTAAGTCTTGGGGATTCTGGTGTAAATAGAGCTACTTCTCAGCCTTCTGTATTTTTAATTTAGGATTTAGGTTTTCTTGAGTCCTGCTAGGTCAGCTATTGGTCCTTCTTTAACTTTTTTATTGTCTGTTCTCTTGTTCCTTATTGCTTGTGTTTTGGGTTTTGTCTTAATCCCTCTTTTTCTTTCCTTTTTTTTTTTTTTTTTTAAGATTGATTGATTTATTTGAAAGGCAGAAATACATAGAAGGAAAGAGAGAGAGAGATCTTCTATCTGCTGGTTCTCTCCCCAAATGGCTGCAATGGCTGGAGCTGGGCCGGGCTGAAGCCAGGAGCTTCTTCTGGGTTTGCCACATGGGTGCAGGGGCTCAAGGACTTGGGCTGTTTTTCTGCTACTTTCCCAGGCACATTATCAGGGAGCTGCATCAGAAGTGTAACAGCTGGGACTTAAACCAGCACCATATGGGATGCCGGCGCTGCAGGTGGAGGCTTAACCTTCTATGCCACAGTGTCGGCCCCTACTTTTTCTTTTTTTGACAGGGTTTGCATAGTAACAGAGAAAAATGTGGTGTTTAAGTTGGCCATCTTTTACTGTTTATCAGGTTTTTTTAGGTATAGATGTGCACTGTTTCTATCTCTAAATAGGACTTTACCAGTTAAGCGAATTTTATGCTCATGTTATGAGTGGTGGTTTTTTTTTTTGACAGGCAGAGTGGACAGTGAGAGAGAGAGACAGAGAGAAAGGTCTTCCTTTTGCCGTTGGTTCACCCTCCAATGGCCGCCGCGGTCGGCGCGTTGCAGCCGGCGCACCATGCTGATCCGATGGCAGGAGCCAGGTGCTTCTCCTGGTCTCCCATGGGGTGCAGGGCCCAAGCACTTGGGCCATCCTCCACTGCCTTCCCGGACCACAGCAGAGCTGGCCTGGAAGAGGGGCAATCGGGACAGAATCTGGCGCTTTGACCAGGACTAGAACCCGGTGTGCCAGCACTGCAAGGTGGAGGATTAGCCTATTGAACAGTGGTGCTGGCCATGAATGGTGTTTTGTATTTTCACAATTTTTCTTATTTTTTTTTATTTTTTTTATTTTTTTTATTTTTGACAGGCAGAGTGGACAGTGAGAGAGAGAGACAGACAGACAGAAAGGTCTTTCTTTTGCCGTTGGTTCACCCTCCAATGGCCGCCGCGGACGGCGCGCTGCGCTCCTCCGATGGCAGGAGCCAGGAGCCAGGTGCTTTTCCTGGTCTCCCCATGGGGTGCAGGGCCCAAGCACCTGGGCCATCCTCCACTGCACTCCCGGGCCACAGCAGAGGGCTGGCCTGGAAGAGTGGCAACCGGGACAGAATCCGGTGCCCCGACCGGGACTAGAACCCGGTGTGCCGGCGCCGCAAGGCGGAGGATTAGCCTGTTGAGCCACGGCGCCGGCCCTTCACAATTTTTCTACAACATAAGATGGATGCCTGCTATTTCATTCGGTGCGTGTATGATGGTTTACTTCAAGTTACAAATATTAAAATGCTATGTGAGCTCTGAGAAATAATGACTAATGGTAGGATGGGGTATAATTATTCATGTTGTATTTGATGAGAAGTGAATAATGTGATTATATCCTTAGTCCTTTTAAGCATTTAAAAACTCTTTCTTTTAGGTGCTGTGTAATGTGTTAAAAGCAGATTATAAGGAATGATTTTGTCAAGTTTTCATGAGTTATGGTGGCTGAAATATCAGTTGTATCTTGTGGGAAAAGAAGTGTAAGTAAGAAATAAACTGATTTTCACCTTTTCTATCCTTCTATAATATGAATTATTGGTTATTTTTAGGAATGTACTTAGAATGCTTTTTCTGTTAGTTTTAATATATACAGAATAAATAGCTCAAAAGGAAAAGTTACATTTTATTCAAATGAATTCTATAAAGTACTAGCATTGCCATCTTTCATTAATTGTACAGGATTTAATTTTGTTTTTTATTTTTTCAGAAATGGCAACACAAAAGACAATCTGTATTAATAGATTGTTTT
Organism: Sylvilagus floridanus; assembly: GCA_949820135.1. Lineage (NCBI taxonomy): Eukaryota > Metazoa > Chordata > Mammalia > Lagomorpha > Leporidae > Sylvilagus > Sylvilagus floridanus. The sequence continues at coordinate 71,816,834 of OX463226.1, read as the reverse complement.
ATTAAGCGAAGGAAGTTACATAAAAACTGCGCAGCAATAGACTCAACAAACAAGGAAAGACACGTGTTAGCCATAAGACATGTTTCAAGTGAATCGAAGTCCAGTAACTGTAGACTTCAGAAGAAAAAAGTGTTCAAAAATTTTATCAAAACGAGTCAGTGATAAATAACTCCTCCAGTAATAGGGCTAGGCCTAAACCAAAATTCATTTAAAAATTACAGAACAGAATGCATATGAATTAAATTTTTCATGAAAAACTTCTAAAAATATCAAATTAGAATTAAATTTTCCTTAAATTTCTATCACATTGTCTAAAGCAAATATTTTTCAGCTTTTATGCCAGCTTTTCTCATGTTCTGGGAATGACAGAAACCTTACTTGAAGCAGAGTAGTATTTTTCTTGAAATGTGTATCAGCTTCAGTTAAAGTTGATTTTTTAAGACCCGTTCCTCAGTAACAATACCAGCTTGTTGAGCACGAAAATCCTCTCAAAAACTATTCAGTAAAGGAAGACATTACTCAGGAAGATGTCCATTCAGGAGAAATCAAAAGAAAGTTCCTCTAAAGTTATTAAAAAAAGTGAAGATAAGAATTTAGAAATAGTAAGTCAAGATTCTCAAAAGGATCTAGCAAAAAAATCAGGTTCGAAGGAAACTTTAAAATCGCAGGTTAAGTCTTGCAGTGAAAATAAAATAAATCAGCCTGAATTGGGAACACGCATGAGTACAAGATCAGCAAAAGCAGCATCCAGTGACATAAAAACTACCAAATCCAATAATAAAAATGTCATGACTGTGAAGGGACATTCACAACAAGAATCTTCTGAAAAGAGTAAATTATCTCAGAGAAAATTAGTGCGTGAAACCCCTAAAGCAAGTGAGCAGCTTAACAGGAGATCACAAAGACTACAACAGTTATCAGAGGTTTCAACAAGGACTTTGCGCAGTAGAGAAATTCAGGGTCAAGTTCAAGCCATTAAACAGAGTGTGCTACTAACAAGAAAAGAGCACAGTAATAGTACTCAAAGTAAACCTAGTAAAGTCAAAACAAGTCAAAAACATGTGAAAAGAAAAGTATTGGAAAGAAAGTCTGACTCTAAAGAGGATGGAAATTCAGTGATTAATGAAGTAATAAATTCCCCCAAAGGAAAAAAACGCAGAGTAGAGCAGCAGATCACTTGTACTTATAGCTCTCAGTGCATCCAAGGATCTGAAAAGTGTCTTCAGAAGATGACTAGAAATGAAGAAACAAAATGTGTGCCTGTAACTTCTTCTGAGATAAAAAGATCAAAAGTGGCTACTTCAGAGATCTCTAAAAAGAATGAGATGAAGTCAGTTCATACACAAGTGAATACTAATGCAAAATCCCAAAAAAGTCCACAGCCATCAGTGCCTGAACAAAGTGTAGATAATGAATTGGAGCAAGCAGGAAAGGGCAAACGAGGTAGCATTCTCCAGCTTTGTGAAGAAATTGCTGGAGAAATTGAGTCAGATACTGTAGAGGTCAAAAAAGAATCTTCACAAGTGGAAAATGTAAAGGAGATGCCTACAGAAATAAAATTGGAAGAGACCAATGTTGAACGACAAATACTTCATCAGAAAGAAACCAATCAGGATGTGCCATGTAATCGTTTCTTTCCCAGTAGAAAAACAAAGCCTGTGAAATGTATACTAAATGGAATAAGTAGCTCAACTAAGAAGAACTCTAACTGGACTAAAATTAAACTCTCAAAATTCAACTCTGTGCAACAGAATAAGTCAGACACTCAAGTATCCCCTAAATTGGGCTTATTACGAGCCAGTTTTTCACCACCATCTTTAGAAATCCATCATTCAGTGACTCACAGTACATTTTTAGGGACAAAAACACATGATAAAAATATAGCTGGCCAGCAGAACAAAATGGAAGAAATTAATTCTGAAGAAGTTAAAGTAAATGACATTACAGTTGAAATTAAGGCTGTAAAAAGGGCTCCCAAAAACTGTCATTTGGATAATCAGATAAAATCTTCAGACCCACCATTGGAGAATCAGATGAAACGTTGTTTTGAATCCACACCAAATAAGGTAATCCGTTTTTTTTCTTTCTTTCTTTTTTTAATATATAACTATATTTTATAAATATAATTTTAGGAATATAGTGATTCTTCCCACCATACCCTCTCTCCCACCTACACTTGCATCCCTCTTCCTCCTCCCCTCTCCTATTCCCATTCTTATTTTTTACTAAGCTCTATTTTCAATTAACTTTATACATGTATGATTAGAGTAAGTAAAGAGTTCCACAAACTGTATGAAAAAAAATAAAACTGTTCCTCAACAGTGGAGACGAGGGCTGTTCAAAGTCATTGCATCTTGAAGTGTTAACTTCACTTGTATAGGTTACCTTTTCGGTGCTCTGTTAGTTATCACAGATCAGGGAAAATATATGGTATTTATCCTTTTGGATAAATACTTATTTCACTAAGTATGATGATGTCCAGTTCCATCCATTTTGTTGCAAATGACAAGATTTCATGTTTTTTGTTTTTTCCTCTGCATGGTGTACATACCCCATAATTTCTTTATCCAGTCTTCAGTTGATGGGCTTTTGGCATTCTGTATCTTAGCTATCGTGAATTGAGTTGCATTACACATGGAGGTACAGATAACTCTTTGATATGCTGATTTCATCTCCCTTGGGTAGATTCCCAGGAGTGGGATGGCTGGGTCATATGGTAGGTTATATTAAGATTTCTGAGGTATCTCCATACTCTCTTCCACAGTGGCTGCACCACTTTACATTCCAACCAGAAGTAGATTAGGTAACTTTTTCCCCACATCCTTGCCAGCATTTGTTGATTTCTGTATGAAAGCCATTCTGATGGGGATGAGGTGAAACCTCATTGTGGTTTTGATTTGTATTTCCCTGATGGCTAGTGATCTTGAGCATTTTTTCATGTGTCTGTTGGCCATTTGGATTTCCTCTTCTGCAAAGTGCCTGTGTAAGTCCTTTGCCCATTTCTTCACTGGATGTTTTGTTGTGGACTTTCTTGATCTCTTTATATATTCTGGTTATTAATCCTTTATCAGTTATATAATTTGCAGATACTTTCTCCCATTCTGTTGGTTGCCTTTTTACTTTGCTGAGTGTTTCTTTTGCAGTGCTGAAGCTTCTCAATTTGATGTAATCCCATTTGTCAATTTTGGCTTTGATTGCCTGTGCTTCTGGGGTCTTTTCCAAGAACTCTTTGCCCATGCCAGTGTCTTGCATGGTTTCGCAATGTTCTCTAATAATTTGATGGAATTGAGTTATAGATTTCGGTCTTTAAACCATTTTGAGTGGATTTTTGTGTAAGGTGCAAAATAGGAGTCTTGCCTTTTGCTTCTGCATGTGGAAATCCAGTTTTTACAGCAGCAATTGTTGAAGAGACTGTCCTTGCTCCAGGGATTGGTTTTAGCTCCTTTGTCAAAGATAAGTTGGTTGTAGATGTGTGGTTTGATTTCTGGCATTTCTGTTCTGTTCCATTGATCTGACCATCTGTTTTTGTGCCAGTACTAGGCTGTTTTGATTATAACTGCCCTGTAGTAAGTCTTGAAATCTGGTATTGTGATGCCTCTAGCATCACAATAAGTGTATAAGATTGGTTTAGCTATTCAGGGTCTCTTGTGTTTCCATATAAATTTGAGCATCATTATTTCTGTATCTGAGAAGGATGTCTTTGGTATTTTGATTGGTATTGCATTGAATCTGTAAATTGCTTTCAGAAGTATGGACATATTGATGATATTGATTCTTCCAGTCCATGAATGTGGAAGATTTTCCTTTTTTGTGTGTCTGTTTTCTTCTATTTCTTTCTTTAATGTTTTGTAATCCTTATTGTAGAGATCTTTGACATCCTTAATTAAATTTATTCTAAGGTATTTGATTTTTTTTTTGTAGCTATTTTGAATGGGATTGATCTTAGAAATTCTTTGTCTGGCCGGCGCCGTGGCTCAACAGGCTAATCCTCCGCCTTGCGGCGCCGGCACACCGGGTTCTAGTCCGGGTCAGGGCGCCGGATTCTGTCCCGGTTGCCCCTCTTCCAGGCCAGCTCTCTGCTGTGGCCCGGGAGTGCAGTGGAGGATGGCCCAGGTGCTTGGGCCCTGCACCCCATGGGGAGACCAGGAAAAGCACCTGGCTCCTGGCTCCTGCCATCGGACAAGCGCGGTGCGCCGACCGCGGCAGCCATTGGAGGGTGAACCAACGGCAAAAGGAAGACCTTTCTGTCTGTCTCTCTCTCTCTCACTGTTCACTCTGCCTGTCAAAAAAAAAAAAAAAAAAAGAAATTCTTTGTCAGCTGTGGCATTGTCTGTATACAAAGGCTACTGATTTTTAATAATCCGTTTTCATTATGCACAGTAGAGGTGCTTGAGTATTTTTAATAAGAAAAAGTGTTCATAACATATTTTAGCTTAAGGATTAATGAAAGATTGAAGAGTTAGTAATTAAGATATCCTGTTAAATTGTAAGTTTTTATTAATCCAGTCTTGCAGTGATGGGTGATTCCTTTGGACAGCTCACCCTTACATGGATACTTATTGTTTCCACATTTTCATCCTTCATTTTTATTAATTTTTAAAAATTTGTTTGAAAGACAGAGTGGTGGAAACAGGGAGAGAGACCTGGTGGTGGGGGAGGAGGAGAGGAGAAAGAGGGGAAGGGGGAATGGAGGGAGGGAGGGAGGGGGAGAAAGATGGAGTGATGAGAGGCATCTTCCATCCTCTGATTCACTCCCCAGGTGGCTGAAACAGCCAGGACTTGCAGGTCAGCCAGGAACCAGAGCTCCATCTGAGACTAACATGTCAGTGGCAGGGAGCATCATTGGGTGCTTTCCCAGTCACACTAGCAGGAAGTTGGATTGGAAGCAGTGTAGCTGTAACTTTGAACCAGCATTCCAGTGTAGAAGTTAGGCATCCCAAGCAGTGATTTTAGCTGCTATGCCATGATGCTCACCCTGCATTTTTATTTTATGTAGAGGATAAGCCTTGGAACTACAGCTTCTCTTTTAAATTTAACATAATGATATGTTTCCTTTTTCTACTGATAGCCACAGAAAATGTATTTCCTAGTGGCCAAAGTCTAGAACTTACATTTGGGCCCCATTCTGACTAAGATGTGTAAATTAATTTGGCATGTGACAGTGTTTTATCCACTTGATAATATTTTCAAGTTAAATTCATTAAAAGATTTATTTATTTATTTGAAATACATACTTAGAGGAAAGAGAGACAGAGATTTTCTATCTGCTGGTTCACTCTTTAATGGCCACATTGGCTTGCTGGGCCAGCCTGGAGCCAGGAGCTTCAGCTGGGTCTCCTGGGTGGTGGCAGGGCTCCAAACTCTTGGGCCATCTTCCCATGCTTTCCCAGGTGCATTAGCAAGGAACTGGATGGAAAGTGGAGCAGCCAGTACTTGAACTGGTACGCATACGAGATGTTGACATTGTAGCTTAACTCACTGTGCAGCAATGCCAGCCCCAAAGTTAAATATCCTTAAAGGGATGCCTTTTTGATTTGATCTGTATGGCCGTTTTGATACTTGGCAGGTAAAATTTCTGAGAGATATAAATAATTTGGTCTTAAATCACAAAATACAATTGTAGAGGCCAAGCATTTTTACATTAGACAAAATAAATTAATAACCAGAAAGTTATCTATAAGAAACTTATGAATATCTAAGAAAATAGTTTCTTTTTTTTTATTTTTTTATTTTTGACAGGCAGAGTGGACAGTGAGAGAGACAGAGAGAAAGGTCTTCCTTTGCCGTTGGTTCACCCTCCAATGGCCGCCGCGGTCGGCGCGCTGCAGCTGGCACACCGCGCTCATCTGATGGCAGGAGCCAGGAGCCAGGTGCCAGGTGCTTTTCCTGGTCTCCCATGGGGTGCAGGGCCCAAGCACCTGGGCCATCCTCCACTGCACTCCCAGGCCACAGCAGAGAGCTGGCCTGGAAGAGGGGCAACCGGGACAGAATCCGGCGCCCCGACCGGGACTAGAACCCGGTGTGCCGGCGCCGCAAGGCGGAGGATTAGCCTGTTGAGCCACGGTGCGGGCCGAGAAAACAGTTTCAAATTTTATGAAAATGGCTGAGCCTTTTTCTTTCTAAAGTGAATTATATATAGAACACCAGTATATAAAGCCAGTAAGAAATTTTATATGTGTAGAACCCCGCAGCTCTGTAATACAAATTTTTAAAACTCATTAATTTATATTAATTACTGAATTTTAAATAGAATACTGAGAGTAGAATATGATTTAGGTCGCACCTAGGGTGGTGCAAGCAAGTTTAGAATCTAGGTGTTCTGATTGTTCAGCATTCTTTTCTACATAAACGTACTCTGAACATTAGGTAATTATTTGAACAGAAAAGTCATGAATACAGAAAGAAGTCAAGTCACCCTAAATTTTGAGAGTGATTTTGAGTTTTCTTTGGAGACATTGGTCGAGGAGCAAATTTGAGTGAGTTTGGAGTCTGGGCTATATGTCAGAAACCATGAAAATAGAGCAGTGTCTATTCTTCTGGGCTAAAAATCATAGTGAACTTAAAGTGAAAAAATATTGTAGTACTCTTAGATTTTATTTTCTATACGAATGGGAATGAAGTCATCAATTACAAGGTGGTTATTCAGAAAGATTTTACCAAATAGAGGTTATAATTAGAAACACTAAAATAGCGAGTAGTAGTATGCGAGTAAGTTGTGACTTCTTGTAGAGATGAAGTGCTTTTCTAGTCAGAACTGTGTCTTCAGGTATAGCTAGACAGTGGATCTTTCAGCTCCTTGCTCCGTAAATGCCTATCAAAGCTAAGAAGGCAGTTTATGAAGAATAAATTGAAAGCTAAGAAATCTAATCATTTCTTTCGATAAAACTGTACTAGAATAGAGATGTTTACTTAGATCACATTATTTTCACCTTATGTAACATTGCATGTACTGAAAAGTACTTGGGATTTACATAGTCCCTTTTTTTTTTTTTTTAAGATTTATTTATTTGAAAAAGAGAGAGATACCTTCTGTCTACTGGTTCACACTCCAGATGGTCACAACAGCTAGGGTTTGGCTAGGCCAAAGCCAGGAGCTTCTTCTGGGTCTCCCACCTGAGTGGCAGAGGCCCAAGTAGTTGGGCCATCTTTTGCTGCTTTCCCAGGCCATTCGCAGGGAGCTGGATCTGAAGTAGAGCAGCTAGGACAAGAACTGGCACCAGAATGGGATGCTGGTGTTACAGGCAGTGGCTTTCCCTGCTATGCCACGATGCCCGGCTCCAGTCATTCTGTTTCAGAACATATTGTAAGAAACAGATGAAATTTAACTTCTGTGTTAAAGCTTTAATGTTTTGGATTTCTTAAGTATTTCAGACATTGAGAATATAGCTGAGATTAACATTACCTTATGTAGCTAGATTTAACAAAAATTAACATTTTCTTGAATTACTTCAGGTTCTTTAAGAAACCAGGAGCCAGTATTGTGTGGCATAACAGGTTAAACCTCCACTTGTGATGCCAGCATCCCATATGGGCACCAGTTCGAGTCCCGGCTGTTGCACTCCCAATCCAGCTCCCTGCTAATGCACCTGGAAAAGCAACAGAAGATGGTCCAAGGCCTTAGGCCCCACACCCACGTGGGAGACCCTGATGAAGTTACTGGCTCCTAGCTAAGCCCTGGTTCTGCCCTTATTGTGGCCATTTGGGGAGTTAACCAAAGGATGGAAGATCTCTCTCTCTTTTTCCCCTCCCTCCCCCTTTCTCTTTCTCTTTCTCTCTCCCTCTCCCCCCAATCCGGAGCCAGGAGCCTGCTCTGGGTCTCCCACGTGGGTTCAGAGGCCCAAGCGCTTGGGCCATCTTTTGCTGCTTTCCCAACCCAGAGCAGAGAGCTGGATAGGAAGTGGAGCAACCAGAACTCGAACCAGCACCCACATGGGATGCTGGCAGTGCAGGTGGAGGCTTTATCCATACGCCACAGCTTTACCTGCTGTGCTACAGTCCTTGCCCAGGGAAGATCTTTCTTTCTCTCTCTCCCTCTTTCTCTAACTCTGGCTTTCATATGAATGAAAATAAATATTAAATAAGAAATAAGAAAAGTACATTATTTGAAGGTCAGAGAGAGAAAACCAGAGCGTGACCTTTCATTTCACTGGTTTATTTTCCAAATGCCTGAAATAGTCAGGGCGAGGCAAGGCCAAAGCCAGGAGCCCAAACTTCAGTCCAGACCTTCTAGGTGGGTGGCAGGTACCCAGTTACTTGAGCCATCACCTGCTGCCTTCTAGAATGTACATTTGTAGGAAGCTGGAATCTGAAGTGGAGCCGGGATTCCATCCCAGGCACTCTGATTCTGGGGTGAAGATGTCTGAAGTGGCATCAAATGCTTATACCCACGTTTATGATTTCATGGATTTGTGTCTATTCCTTAAGAGGTACTTAGCAATTAGCATTGTTTATATTTGAAATTTTTACGTTACTGTTAACCTTTTTATATGTCTAAAAATGTTTAATGTTTGTTTATTTGGGAGAAAGAGAGTGAGAGATCTTCCATTTGGTTCATTCCCCAAATGCCTTCAACAGGCAGGGCTGGACCACACTGAAGCCAGGATCCTGGAACTCCCATGTGGGTGAGGGACTCAAGTACTTGAGCATTTGTCATTTTCCCAAGATGCACATTAGCAGGAAGCTGGATTGGAAGCAGATTAGCTGAGACTCAAATGAGGCACTCTGATGTGAGAGGCTGGGATCCTAAGCCATGTCCAACCTGCCCCCAGAGAGCCTACTACTGAAGTTTTTTTTTGCAACTTGATTTTGTGCAGTCAGTGTACTTGGTACTTACTGATACATAGGTATCTTAATAGATGTACAAAAATACATTACAAATTTATGTTTTTCTCTTTTAAATGACTTTTACTTTTGCCAGTTTTTTTCACTAGTATCAAAAATGTACTCACTGGGGCTGACACTTGGTGCAGCAGGTTAAAGCCCTGGTCTGAACCCCAGCATCCCATATGGGCGCTGGTTCATATCCTGGCTACTCCTGTTCTGATCCAGCTTTCTGTTATGGCCTGGAAAAGCAGTTGAAGATGGCCCAAGTCCTTGGGCCCCTGTACCCACATGGGAGACCTGGAAGAAGCTCCTGGCTCCTGGCTTCAGATCGGTGCAACTCCAGCCATTGTGGCCATCTGGGGAGTGAACCTTTGGATGGAAGACCTCTCTCTCTGTTTCTACCTCTCTCTCTCTAACTCTTTCAAATAAATAAAATAAATCTTAAAAAAATGTACTCACTGTCACAGTGATTAGGAAATATGGTTGTGATGGGATCAGTTCAGTGCATATTTGCATTCCTCCTGTGTCCAAGGCAAAGTTTTAGGGTTACCAATCATGATTTCCTCCTTTAAAAAATACAGGTTTGGGACAGGCACTGTGATTAAGCAACCATTTGAAATGCAGACACCCCATATCAGAGTGCTGGTTTGATCCCTGGTTGCTCTGCTTCCCATCTAGCTCCCTGCTATGTGCCTGGGAAGGCAGCAGAAGATGGCCCAAGTAATTGGGCCTGCCATCCATATGATGCTGACATCCAGTATGGTCATCAGCTCAAGTCCTGGCTGCTCCAGTTATGATCCAGCTCCCTACTAATGTGCTTGGGAAGGCAGTAGAAAATGGCCCAAGTGAGAGCCACTGATAGAGTTCGTGGCTTCTGGCTTTCACCTGGCCCAGCCCTGGCTGTTACAGCCATCTGTGGAGTGAACTAATGGATGGAAGCTCTCTTTCTGTCTCTCCCTCCCTCTCTGTAACTCTGCCGTTCAAGTAAATAAATTTTTAAAAAAAGAACTACAATGTGAGCTGCATATATAATTTTTAGTTGTCTGGTAGCCATATTAATGAAGCAAAAATAGACAAAGTTTAATATATTTAATCTGTCACAAAATAACTAATTTCAACATACATTGTTCTTTGTGTGTGTACGTGATTTATGCTTACCACACACCTCAGATCATGCTGAGCACATTTCATGTGCTCAGTATTCAGATGTGATGGTGATTGCTATGTTGGACAGTACAATCTAGTCCAGGTGTGGGGAACGTGCAGCCTGCTGACTGTATAGGGCTGATGAAATCATTTGATTTGGCCTTGCCAAGGCAACTGTGGGCAGGACTCAAAATTTAGTAAATCTGTAACAGGCTAATATTTAAGTTGATAATTTTGTATGGCCTATGAATGATATTATAAATATCCAAATAGCTCTTGGCACTAAAAAGTTTTCCCACTCCTGTGCAGATAAAACTGAGAAAAGGTAGAGCCATGCAGCTATGGAATATATCTGTGAGAAGTGTGAGGGGAGTTTCTAAATTTAGTGTGAAGGGAAATAATGAGAGGTGATGCTGAGGAGGCAGCTTATGACAAGGTGTTGGAGAGGCTTTGAAAGTGAATTACTCCAAATATAAAGTATTTTTCTTAGTATGCCAGAATTTAATGAAAGTATATAAGGGTAAGACTCAAAGGTTGATATATAAATATTGAATTGTATGTGTTCAGAATTTCAGCTTATGTTTGGAATCCAAATTAGAAAACAATCTAGTGGAAAATACCACTGCCGTTTCAACTCTGCTCAGTCAAGCAAGAATTGATACAGGAGAGAGTAAGTTTCCAGGTAATGCTTTGAAAATATTATTTGGATTTCAGTGTTGGTTTTGTTTTTTTTTTTTGGTCACTATTACAGAAAGCTATATTATATACCTGTTAGACCTGTTTACTTAACCATTGCTATGCATTTCAGATGTGTGGTTGTAATGATTATCATTCAGCACTGCTTCTGTTGATTGGTTTGTTTGAAGACCTAAGTACTGCCTTTTTTTTTTTTTAAGAAATTATTTATTTATTTGAAAGAGAGAGGAGTAGATAGATCTTCCATCTACTGATTCATTTCCCATATGGCTGCAAAGGCCAGCCCTGGGCCTGGCCCAAGCCAGGAGCTTTTTCCACGTATCTCACATGGGTGTCTGGGGCCCAAACATGGCCATCTTCCTCTGGTTTCCCAGGCCGTTAGCAGGGATCTGAATTGGAGGTGGAGCAGCTGGGACTTGAACCAACACTCATATGGGATACTGGCATTGCAGGTGACAGCTTTACTCAATGCTACAAAGCTGGCCCACTTAAGTACTATCTTTGAGCTTGCTACCAGAAGTTCGTTCGTTCGTTCCTTCTTCCTTCCTTTCTTTTTTTTTTTTTTTTTTTTTTTTTTTTGCATCTTTTATTTGGGACTTACTTTCTGGAGAAATGTTCCTTAATGAATTACTTAAGTTAGTAGTGGTAGCAGCTTATCTCAAATACTTTACTATTTGTCCTTTATCATTTTGAGTTCTTACCACTCAACTTTTTCATCTTACAGAGTCTATCTCTGAATTAATTGTCCACTTACAGCATTACAAAAACTTTAAAACAGTGCTGTTGTGGCATAGTGGGTTAAGCCTCTGCCTGTGATGCCAGCGTACCATAGGGACACCAGTTTGAGACTGGCTGCTCTGCTTCTGATCCATCTCCCTGCTAATGCGCCTGAGAAAGCAGCAGAGGACGGCGCAGGTGCTTGGGCCCTGTGCCCATGTGGGAGACCCAGATGAGACTCCTGGCTTCTGACCAGCCCAGCTAAGGCTATTGTGGCCATTTAGGAATCAACCAGCAGACAGAAGATCTCTATGTCTCTTCAAGCTCTGCATTTCAAATAAACTAGTAAATTTAAACAACAACAACAACAACTTTATAACATTGTGGACTTTGTCACTTATATTAGATGAAGCACCAGAGGATATAGAAATCTCTAGTTTGTATGTTTCTCTGGGTTAAAGAAAGTTATACTTGGAGCAAAATACTGAAGTCAGATAATTGCTTCCATTATCTGCCACTTTTTCATTAGTAGGAGAAGTTGAAGAATGGATTTATTATTGAGCTGATTAAAATTCCCAGAGACATAATTTTTTGGGAGGTTTTATTTATTTGAAAGGCAGAGTCACAGAGAAAGAGGGAGATAAGAGAGAAAGAGAGGTCTTCCATCTGCAGGCTTACTCCCCAAAATGGCCCAAACGGCCAGAGATGGGCCAGTCTGAAGTCAGGAGCCAGGAGCTCCTTCTGGGTCTCCCACATGGGTGGAAGTGGCCCAAGGACTTGGGACGTCCTTCTCTGCCTTCCCAGGCACATTAGCAGAGAGCTGAATCGGAAGTGGAGCAGCTAAGAACTGGAACTAGCACCCATATGGGATGCCAGCATCTCAGGTGGCAGCTTTACCCACTAAACTACAATGCTGGCCCCGAGATTGTAATTTTTTTAACAAGGAAAGTTTCACTTATTTCCATTTAGATATTTTATAACTTTGAAGGCATCGAAACAGTTTTCATTATTTAATGCTAATAATTGTTGGTGAAATTAGAAGTAACCTGTTAACTGTAACGAGATCTTTTTGCAACCCCATAACCTAAGTATGAGATGGCCTTTCTGCTTCTTTAAAGAATAATTTCTAGGGTGCTTGTTCTAGTTCAATCAAATGGTTTTTTTTTTTTTTTTTTTTGTGACAGGCAGAGTGGACAGTGAGAGAGAGAGACAGAGAGAAAGGTCTTCCTTTGCCGTTGGTTCACCCTCCAATGGCCGCCGTGGTCGGCGCGCCCGGCGCACCGCGCTCATCCAATGGCAGGAGCCAGGTGCTAGGTGCTTTTTCCTGGTCTCCCATGGGGTGCAGGGCCCAAGCACTTGGGCCATCCTCCACTGCACTCCTGGGCCACAGCAGAGGGCTGGCCTGGAAGAGGGGCAACCGGGACAGAATCCGGCGCCCCAACCGGGACTAGAACCCGGTGTGCCGGCGCCGCAAGGCGGAGGATTAGCCTGTTGAGCCACGGCGCCGGCCTCAAATGGTCTTTATTAAAGAATTTAATGCATTGGAATTTTTTCTTTTGGTATAATGATTTTGTCCATTAGCTATAGAACTAATCCCAAAGCTTAACATTGAAACCCATCTTCTTGATTAAATTACAGGTTCAGCTCCCAAACAGCACAATATACTCGATAACCAAACATCTAAGAACAAAGATAACAGGTAAGATACTAGTTTAATGGAGGTGTTTATTTGGGAGCTAAAAGACTTCAGAGTTTTGAGTTTGGGGAATTTTCCCCTAAAAAGGGAAAGCTAGTAATCCTCAGTTTACTCAACTGTTCACCTTTCATTACACTTTTTTCTGTGCCTATACATACTCTTTAATAATTTTTGTTTTTTATTTAAGTGCTGGAGGAATCTTTGCTACTTTCCTACCTTGTTCTTTTAAATTCTACATTAAATTTCATTTTGTGATTGTTCTTGCTATATTCTCCATTTTATAGGTATTTTGGTTGTTTCTAGTTGTTTGTCACAAAAACCATGTTGCAGTGAACATGTATATCTTTGCCCACTTCTGTGACTGTATTTCTAGGATTGATGCATAGCTAAGATAGGCTGCATTGCTTCATTTCTCTCCAAAGTGGTTGTTCCTTTTTGTACTCCCACTAGAAGTGTTTGAGAATGCCTCTGCCCACATTGCTGTAAATACTGTGTATTATTAACATGTAAGAGTATTATTTCAAGTAGATAATGATTTTTTAATTCTCTTTAATGTCAGGATTCAGTAACTGTCATTTATTTTTGCCTTTTGAATTATTAACAAACTAATAGACTGGAATGACTTTGCTGGCTAGCACTGTAGAACATAGAATATACTTAGACTGCAATAGATGATGCAAGTTTTATTTATTGAAAATTGGTAGTTTACCCCTTGATTTTTGTTATTTTTAATTGATATATAATAGTTTTACATATTTCTGGTGATCTCTTAACATGCATATATAATATATAATGAGCAAATCAAGATAATTGGCATATTTTCCGTGTTAAATATGTAACCTTTCTTTATATTGGGAATATTCAGAATTCTCCCTATTAGTTATTTTGAAGCATAGTTGTTGTGAATCATATGAATGTATTTAAAATTTCTTTGCACCAAAATTACATTTCCCATGAACTTTTTGAAGTACCCCTGTAGTTACCCAATTGTGCTATAGAACACTACAGGTTATTCCTCTTCTCCATCTGCACCATTGTATGTTTTTCTTTTTCTTTCTTTCTTTCTTTCTTTCTTTCTTTCTTTCTTTCTTTCTTTCTTTCTTTCTTTCTTTCTTTTTCTTTTTCTTTTTTTTTTTTTTTTTTGGTTAAAGATTTATTTTATTTATTTGAAAGGTAGAGTTAAAGAGTGAAGGAGAGACAGGTCTTTGATTTGCTGGTTCACTCCCCAAATGGCCATAACAGCCAGGACTGGACTAGGCTGAAGCTAGGAGCCAGGAGCTTCTTCCTGGTCTTCCATGTGGGTGCAGGGGCTCAAGTACTTGGGCCGTCCTCCACTGCCTTCCCAGGTGCATTTGCAGAGAGGTGGATTGGAAGTGGAGCAGCTGGAACTGAAACTGGCACCCATGTGGGATGCTGGCACTGTGGGCAGTGGCTTAACCTGCTACACCACAATGCTGGCCCCTATCTGCACCTTTGTGCCCATTTACCATGATCTCTCCATCCCTCCTCTTCCTTACCTTTTCTGGTAACTGATATTTTACTCTATTTCTATGAGATCAACTTTTTTTTTTTTTTTTACAGGCAGAGTGGACAGTGAGAGAGAGAGACAGAGAGAAAGGTCTTCCTTTGCCGTTGGTTCACCCTCCAATGGCCGCCGCGGTCGGCGTGCTGCGGCCGGCGCACCGCGCTCGTCCGATGGCAGGAGCCAGGAGCCAGGTGCTTTTCCTGGTCTCCCCATGGGGTGCAGGGCCCAAGCACCTGGGCCATCCTCCACTGCACTCCTGGGCCACAGCAGAGGGCTGGCCTGGAAGAGGGGCAACCGGGACAGAATCTGGTGCCCCGACCGGGACTAGAACCCGGTGTGCCGGCGCCGCAAGGCGGAGGATTAGCCTGTTGAGCCACGGCGCCGGCCGAGATCAACTTTTTTAACTTCAACATATGAGATCATGCAGTGTTGTCTTCTGTACCTAACTTGTTTTACTTAAAATAATATCCTCCAGGCTCATCCATATTGCACATGATATGATTTCTTATTTTATGACTGAGTAGTATTCCATTGTGTTAGATTCATCAGATTTTTTGTTCTATTCCATTGTTGGACATTTTTGTTGATTTTACATCTTGGTTATTGTTCCCCTTGATATTTAAAATATTTTTAATGTTTTAAAAATCTACTTGAGAGGCCGGCGCCGTGGTTCAACAGGCTAATCCTCCGCCTTGCGGCGCCGGCACAGCGGGTTCTAGTCCTGGTCGGGGCGCCGGATTCTGTCCCGGTTGCCCCTCTTCCAGGCCAGCCCTCTGCTGTGGCCCGGGAGTGCAGTGGAGGATGGCCCAGGTGCTTGAGCCCTGCACCCCATGGGAGACCAGGAAAAAGCACCTAGCACCTGGCTCCTGCCATCGATTGAGCGCGGTGCGCCGGCTGCAGCGCGCCGTCCGCGGCAGCCATTGGAGGGTGAACCAGCAGCAAAGGAAGACCTTTCTCTCTGTCTCTCTCTCTCACTGTCCACTCTGCCTGTCAAAAAAAAAAAATCTACTTGAGAGACAGACAGTTCCCTTTGCTTGTTCATTCCCCAACAGTGGCCTTCAATAGCCAGGCTTGTACTGGGACGAGGAGCCATGAATTTAAGCCAGGTCTCTCACATGAGCGGCAGGAATCCAGTTGAGCTATCATGGCTACTTTCCAGGGTCTGCATTGGTGGGAAGTGGGTCTCAGGAGTTGGACCTGGGAATTGAACTCAGGCAGTCTGGTGTGGGCTAAAATGCCTACTATGCTGCTGCTGCTGCTGCTGCTTTTTTTTTTTTTTTTTTTTTTTTGAGAGGCAGAGTGACAGAGAGAAAGGCCTTCCTTTTTGCCGTTGATTCACCCTCCAATGGCCGCTGTGGCCTGCACGCTGCGGCCAGCGAACAGCGCTGATCCAAAGGCGGGAGCCAGGTGCTTCTCCTGGTCTCCCATGGGGTGCAGGGCCCAAGTACTTGGGCCATCCTCCACTGCACTCCCGGGCCACAGCAGAGAGCTGGCCTGGAAGAGGGGCTATCGGGACAGAATCTGGTGCCCCGACTGGGACTAGAACCCGGTGTGCCGGCGCCACAGGCAGAGGATTAGCCTAGTGAGCTGCAGCGCCAGCCCCTACTATGCTTCTTAATTTTTAGAAGGTTATTATTTTTTTCCTTGAAGTTGAAATGTGTCAGTGTTCTATAGGAAATAAATTAGTTTTTCCCTCCAGTTATTTGAACTAATATGAATCTGTAACTGTTTTTTTTCCAAGGGAGACACCACCCAATCATTTTTGGCCTAAATGTAATTCACATTTGGAGATAACAATTCCAAAGGACTTGAAACTAAAAGAAGCAGAGAAAGCTGATGAAAAACAATTGATTATCGTAAGTATACAACATGATTTTTTTTTTCTTAAGGATTCATTTATTTATTTGATAAAGTTACAGACATACAGAGGCAGAGACAGAGAGAAAGATCTCCTATCCACTGGTTCACTCCCCAAATGGCTGCAATGGCTGGAGCTGGTTTGATCCAAAGCCAGGGGCTTCTTCTAGGTCTCCCATGTGGGTGTAGGGGCCCAAGCACTTGGGCCATCTTCCCAGGCCATAAACAGAGAGCTGGATTGGAAGAGCAGCAGCCGTGGTATGACTTGGCGCCCATATGGGATGCCAGCTCCACAAGCAGAGGCTTAAGCAACTACGCCACAGTGCTGGTCCCTGCCTGAGTTTTGAATCCTGTCTCCACTTCCAATTCCAGTTTCCTGCTGATGGTTGTCTTGTGAAGCAGCAGATGATTACTCAAGTAGTTGGGTCATTGCTACCCACATGGAAGACTGGAGACCTAGATTGACTTCCAAGCCCCTGGCTTTGTCCTGGCTAGCTCTATTTGGGCATTTGGGGAGTGAGCCAGCAAATTGGAGGTCTCTTTTGTCTCTTTTTTTAATGGAAATAAAAGTAAATAAATTTTTTAAAATTTGAATTTGTGAGAATAGTATACACACACACATATTTTAAAGATTTATTTTATTTAGTTGAAAGAGTTACAGAGAGAGGTAGAGATAGAGAGGTCTTTCATCTGCTGGTTCACTCCCCAGATGGCCGCAATGGCTGGAGCTGAAGCGAGGAGCCTCCTCTGGGTTTCCCACATGGGTGCAGGGTCCCAAGGACTTGAGCCATCTTCTGCTGTTTCCCAGGCCATAGCAGAGTTGGATCGGAAGAGGAGAAGCCAGGACTTGAAACAGTGCCCATATGGGATTGCTGGCACTTCAGACCAGGGCTTTAACCTGCTGCACCACAGCGCCAGCCCCCAGAATAGTATATAAAAAGGAAAGGATAAAAAATAATGGGGGCATTGAATATATTTCTAGACAGCATATTCAGTAGAAGTTTATGGAACTGGACAGTGTATTCTAATAATATTAGAGTAATTTTGCAAGAATTGTATAGGCATAGTGAGAGGAAACTTTGATCATATTTAGTAATGTTTCTGTTGTGTGATAGGGAATCAGGATTAAACAGTCTAGAACTGTATTGTGCAGTATGGTAGTTGTGTGTGGCTATTGAACACTTGAAATGTGGCTTATCAGAATTCAGCTATGCTATAAGTATAAAAACTACATGCTGAATTTCAAAGACATGTGCAAAAAAAGAACATAAAGCAGCTCTAATTTTTTAATATTGAATTCATTTGAAATTACAAGATTTGAGATATATTTTCTTAATTGTGAAACTGAATTTTACCTGTCTCTATTGGCATTACTTAATGTGACTAATAGAAAATTTTAAATTTTATTTGAGGATCACCTTTGCATTGGATAGTGCTGGTAAAGTGTTGATCATGTGATCATGAAGATGTTAATAATGATGGTACCAGATAATACTTTTTTTTAAAAGATTTATTTATTTATTTGGAAGTTAGAATTAGAGAGAGGAGAGGCAGAAAGAGAGAGGTCTTCCATCCTCAGGTTTACTCCCTAGTTGACTGTAATGGCCTCAGCTGTGCCGATCTGAAGCCAGGAACCAGGATTTCTTCCGGGTCTCCCACATGGGTGCAGGGACCCAAGGACTTGGGCCATTTTCCACTGTTTTCCCAGGCCATAGCAGAGAGCTGGATCGGAGTAGAGCAGCCAGGACTCGAATTGACGCCCATATGGGATGCCAGCACTGCAGGTGGTGGCTTTACTGGCTGCACCACAACGCCGGGCCCCAGCTAATACTTTTGAATGCATTGTTATATGAATTCCGTTCATACTAACTATGTTAAGCCTTGCAGGAAAATTACAAAGACAGTTAGGCTGAACAGTGAACTTTTCTTTTTTTTTTTTTTTGGTTAAGATTTATTTATTTATTTATTGTAAAGATTTTATTTATTTGAGAGGTAAAGTTACAGACAGTGAGAGGAAGAGACAGACAGAAAGGTCTTCCTTCCCTTGGTTCACTCCCCAAATAACCACAAAGGCCGGAGCTGCGCTGATCTCAAGCCAGGAGCCAGGAGCTTCTTCTGGATCTCCTATGTGGATACAGGGGCCCAAGCTGTTGAGCCATTTTCTACTGCTTTCCTAGGCCATAGCAGAGAGGTGAATCGGAAGTGGAGCAGCTGGGACTTGAACTGGTGCCATATGGGGTGCTGGTACCACAGGCGGCTACTTTATCTGCTGTACCACACAACATTTCATTGTAGTGAAAATTACTTGCTCAAAGACATATTTGTTCATCCATGCTCATCATTCAGAACAGGCAAAAGGTTCAAAGAGCCAAATGTTCTTTGATCTGTGTACACAGATCCTTGAATAGCACAGATTTGAACTGCATAAGGCCACTTACATAGCATTTTTTTTTTTTTTGAGTTTTGGAACAATTTGAAAAAACTCACAGACCATCTTTGTAGCCAAGAAATTCTAAAAACTTAAAAGGTTAGATGTGTCATGAATGCTTAAAATATATGTATAAAATCTGTTTATCACTTAAAACCACAAAATGTAATCAAATCTGTTATGTTTAAAATGATCAAAATAGTAAAGGGCTTATAGCTTTTAAGGTTTTTTTTTTTTTTTTAAAGATTTCATTTATTTATTTATTTGAGAAGTAGGGTTACAGAGAGAGAGGGAGAGATAGAGAGAAAGGTCTTCTACTTGCTAGTTCACTTCCCAGATGATGCAGTGGCCAGAGCTGAGCTGATCTGAAGCCAGGAGCCAGGAGCTTCCTCCAGATCTCCCATATGGGTGCAGGGGCCCAAAGACTTGGGCCATGTTCTGCTGCTTTCCCAGGCCATAGCAGAGAGCTGGATTGGAAGTGGAACAGCTGGGTCTTGAACCATAAGGCATGTCAGCACTGCTTTACCTAGTACACCACAGCTCCGGCCCCACAAAAACTTTTATTTATTTATTTATTTATTTATTTTATTTGACAAGTAGAGTTATAGACAGAGAGATAGAGAAAAAGGTCTTGCTTCTGTTGGTTCACTCCCCAAATGGCCGCTACAGCCGGCGCTATGCTGATCCAAAGCCAGGAGCCAGGTGCTTCTTCCCGGTCTCCTATGCAGGTGCAGGGGCCCCAGCACTTGGTCCATCCTCCACTGCCCTCCTGGGCCACAGCAGAGATCTGGACTGGAAGAGGGGCAGCTGGGACTCAAACTGGCACCCCCCAAAAACTTTTTTAAAAAGTCAAATATCTAGAAGAAAACCATTAGAGAACAGTCTTAAGACACTTTAAAAATGAAGTTAAGACAATATAGAGTATGTGCTGTTTGGAACTTTGTAGTAAAGCCATTTTTCAGTTCCATTAAATTTTTTTTAAAAAGATTTATTTATTTGACAGAATTACATAGAGAAGGAGAGGCAGAGAGAGTGAGAGAGGCCTTCCATCGGATGGTTCACTCCCCAAATGGCTGCTATGGGAGCTACACAGATTTCCCACGCGGGTGCAGGGGCCCAAGGACTTGAGCCATCTTCTACTGCTTTCCTAGGCCATAGCAGAGAGCTGGATTGGAAGTGGAACAGCTGGGACTTGAACTGGTGCCCATATGGGATGCTGGCACTGCTGGCGATGGTTTTACCTGCTACACCACAGCGCTGGTCCCTCCATTAAATTTTTATATGCAAAAAATTGTTCTGTGGAATGAGAGAGCAGATTACTAAAATGAAAATATTTCTTAGTAAAAGGACAGATTTCAAATATTAGCATCTTAATTTTTGGAATGAACACTGAATATTTTAGATTTTAGTAGTTCGTTCTATATGTTCACATTGTAGCCTTAAGACGTATGTTGTGGAAACTCTTCTGGGAGGAAAATACTTTTTTTTTTAATTTTTTTTTTTTATAAATAGGATGCAGGGCAGAAAAGATTTGGAGCAGTTTCCTGTAATATTTGTGGAATGCTTTACACAGCTTCAAATCCAGAAGATGAAACACAACATCTGCTTTTCCACAACCAGTTTATAAGTGCTGTAAAATATGTGGTAAGTGGAATTTGAATTCTAGAATACAAATATCAATTATTAGGTCAGGATTACAATGAGATGAATTGGCAAATTAAAATCAATGAAAAATTTGTTTTTTTTAGGAAATAATGCTATTTATAGACTATGCATGGTAAATAAACATTGGATTGTTTTCAAGCAAAGCCAAACATAAATACCAGATAATTTATTCTGACTGGTTTATGTTGTGGGATTTCAAATTTAAATTATATTCTTCTAAAGTAGTTATGTTACCCCTTCTAAGGAGTCATGCTATTCAACTTCAGTATTAATTTTTAAACATTTTCTTTGATTTTAATAAATTACACTTTTACCAATTAACATTCAAATAACTTTGCACAACTATATATTTTGGAAATGATGGTGATATATATTATATCAAACAGATGGTTTGAGAATTTCCTTTATCTTCTCTTTTCTGTCATGGGAGTTTTTCTTTATAATTAATAAAGAAAAATTCTAGAAAGTTGTAGTATACTAAAAAAATTCACGAAGTAAATACATTTTTATACAGTTTATACTTTTTTAATGTACATTCATTTAAGGCATAATGGGTTGTTTAATATTTGTTGAAAATAGTAAAATTTTAGTAATTTTGAACCATTTCAGGTATCTTGTGAAAATAGTAATTCAGTGTAATTGTCTGGAATTAAATCTAGTTCAGTCATACATGTTACCTTCAGTACTGTACACTCACAATAATAAGACCTCCAGGATATCTGAACTGAGATCACCAATTTGTTTCATGTAGGCCTTTATATAGATATCAGATACTAGATTTTTAAAAGTCTGTATTGGCCTCAATTAAATTCATATACTTAGCTTTGATTCATATACTTAGCTTTTGGTTCCCTAGTGTGGTTATCCTTTATATTTTATTTCATCTACCTTTTCCACACACTCCCTCCTGCCACTTCACTAAGGAAAATATAATATGTGTGGACATAGGATATCTAAGTTAGATATTGACTTATGATTTAAATTTTGTACTTTTGCAGTTTGGCTATATTACTTTCCCTTCTATTTCGAAAAGAAAAATAGTTCTCTTAGGAAAACAAATTTTGGACTACTTCTAAGGCAAAAATATTTCAGTTTATTTTACAGACATGAACCTGGGATGAGTTAGTTAAGTCATTTCTATTCAGTTTACATTATTTAATTCTGGGTATTATGTAGGTTTCTAAAATTATAAAAACATTATATTTAAAATGCTTATTTTATCTTACAGAAAAATCTTAGTTTTTGAAAGGAACAGTAAAGAAATCAATCAGTAAATAGGTACTCAGTTCTTCCAAATTACCAAAGGAAGTTTCTTTATGGAACAGAGTGTAGCCATCATCTTCTAAATAAATTCTAACTCTGTTTCAAAGCTACTGAGCAGTGTAACATCTAAGAGAACATCGATTCCTATCTCAGCTGACCCCTCCTCTACCCCCTTTGATGGGACAGAGCTATGGTTTATTTGATTTATTTTTGAAAACTCAAGAGAAGGAATTGAGTTTAGCAGTTGACCATTGTTTCCTAACATCCAGGTCAGTGTTCTTTTGCAGTATTCAAATGTAGATATACATATTCTGAGAGACTCTAAGACATTGTAGCATTCTTTTTTAGCTTATGGAAAGATACTTACTTTAGAGTATGATAAGATCATAGCTCTTGGTTTTGGTTGTGACGTTAAAACATTTATATTGTGCTTTGCATAAATATTAAACATTCATAAATGCTTGACAAAATATTTTATTTAATAATGATTTTATCTGTTAAGTTTGTTTCTTATTGAGAAGTACATAGAAAAGTCACTTGTTGCTCTGACTTTAATTCATGTTAAATGGCCAGTGTTCAGGAGCTAGAAATAGTTTTGTTCTACTTAAGATATTTTAAAATAATTAAACAATTTTATCTTTTAAATTTTATAACTCTTGAGAAAATAAATATCTTTTTCTTGGGGTAAATAGTTTCCCTATAATAGGTAATCACCTTTTGGCAATTAGAAATGGCTAAAATTCTATTTTCAAAAGGTTAAAAGCATATTTAAATTATGTAGTCAATATAAATCAGTGCTCACAGAGCATATTTTTGATTGAAATCTTTAATTTTCGGCCAGCGCCGTGGCTCAACAGGCTAATCCTCCGCCTTGCGGCGCCGGCACACCGGGTTCTAGTCCCGGTCGGGGCACCGGATTCTGTCCCCGTTGCCCCTCTTCCAGGCCAGCCCTCTGCTGTGGCCCAGGAGTGCAGTGGAGGATGGCCCAGGTGCTTGGGCCCTGCACCCCATGGGGAGACCAGGAAAAGCACCTGGCTCCTGGCTCCTGCCATCAGATGAGCGCGGTGCGCCGGCCGCAGCGCGCCGACCGCGGCGGCCATTGGAGGGTGAACCAACGGCAAAGGAAGACCTTTCTCTCTGTCTCTCTCTCTCACTGTCCACTCTGCCTGTAAAAAAAAAAAAAAAAGAAATCTTTAATTTTCCTTATCTTCTATATCATCTTTGTTTTGGGGTAAGGGAGAGTAGATACTTATTGTTGTTCCATTTAAACACTTTTTAGTTTTCATTTAGTTTCACTTTTACTTGAGGAGGTGGGGAGACAGATATATTTTCCATCTTCTGATTCACTACCCAGATGCCTGCAAAACCAGGGCTAGGCCAGGTTGAAGCTAGAAGCCTGGAACCCAGTCCCTGTGTCCTGTGAGGGTGGCAGGGCCCCATATTTGAGGATGCACAGAGCAGGGAACTGGATCAGAAGCTGAGGAGCTGGGACTTGAATCAGGTAGGAGATGCTGGCATTCCAGACAGCAGCTTTTTTTTTTTTTTGACCTGAAAATTTAGACAGACAGAGAAAGGTCTTCCTTTTTCGTTGGTTCATCCCCCAATGGCCGCTGTGGCCGGCGTACTGCGCTGATCCAAAGCCCGGAGCCAGGTGCTTCTCTTAGTCTCCCATGTGGGTGCAGGGCCCAAGGACTTGGGCCATCCTCCACTGTACTCCTGGGCCACAGCAGAGAGCTAGACTGGAAGAGGAGCAACTGGGACAGAATCTGGCACCCCAACTGGCACTAGAACCTGGTGCCGCACCACAGGTGGAGGATTAGCCAAGTGAGCTGCGGCGACGGCCCAGGCAGCATCTTAACCACTATGCCAAATACCTGTCCCTGGCAATTTTTTATCTTGATTTTATTCCATCTGCTTCGTTGATAATATTTGAGGAAGTAAATTTTATCTAACTTATTATAAACTATTTGGGAAAGAACCTGTTAATGCTTCAGGGGAAGCCTGGACTCTGGTTTAGATCTAGAAGTATTTCAGTTTTGTTCGTGAACTAAGGTATAGTTTTTTGGGTGTTTTTTTTTCTTTTTTCTCTTAAAGATTTGTTATTTGAAAAGAGTGACAAAGAGAAAGATATCTGCTGGTTCACTCCCCAAATAGCTGTAACAGCCAGAGCTAGGCCAGGCCAAAACCAGGAGCCAGAGCGCCCTCTGAGTCTCCTATGAGGGTTGCAAAGACTCAAGCATTTGTGCTGTTGTCAGCTGCTTTGCAGGCACATTAGCAGAAAGCTGGATGAGAAGCAGAGTAGCCAGCTATTAAACTTGGCATTCCAATATGGAGTGCAGGCATCCCAAGCGGCAGCTTAACCTATTGCCCCACAATTCCACCATTAAGATACTATTTCTTATAGGTGTAGAGAGAATTCAGGAAAAGTTCTCCTGTGATGCATTGAGCCATATTGACAGATGATGAACTCATCTGTGTTTGAGCTTTTAGTAGTTCAGGTGTGAAATAATGTTTTGAGTTCTTTTCTTTTTTATTATTATTATTTGAAAGAGTTAAGAGAGGGAGAGAGATCTTCCATCTGCTGGATTCACTTCCCAGGTGGTCTCAAGAGCCAGCATAGGGCTGGCCCAAAGCCGGGAGCCAGGAGCTTCATCCAGGTTGCCCGCCTGAGTGGTAGGAGTCCAGACATTTGGGCCATCTGCTGCTGCTTTCTCAGACTATTAGCAGAGAGCTGGATCAGAAATAGATCAGCTGGGATTCAAACTGGTGCCCATATGGGATACTGGTATTGCAGGTGGCTGCTTTGCGGGCTGTGTCACAATGCTGGCCCCAATGTTTGGATTCTTTGCAGAGAAATTCACAAGTTAATCTTTTCCCCCATTCTTTGTTATCTTCTTTGAATTAACTCAAATCTGAATGACTGCTGTGTAGAAGAAACTACCCTCGGGACTGTGAATTAATGTCCTTGCCTCTAAATTTAGAATAAAGTCTGAAAGACATCAAAAGTTAGCAATAAAAGATTGAACTATTAAAGCAGTGCCTTGAGGCTGTCATTGTACAGTAGATTAAGCTACTGCTTTTGTCACCCATATACTAAATCAGAGTGCTGGTCCAAATCCTGGCTCCTCCACTTTCAATCCAACTCCTTACTAATGCACCCAGGAAACAGAAGATGGTGGCTGTAGTACTTGAGTTCCTGCCACCATGTGAGAGACCTGGATGGGTTTCTTGACTCCTGGCTTAACCTGGCCTATTCCCTGATGTTGAGGCCATTTCAAGAGTGAATTAATAGATGGAGGGTCTCTTTCTGGGTCCCCCCTCTCCCCTTCTCTGCCTCGCTCCCACCTTCTCTTACTTTGCTTTCAGATAAATAAATTTTTGTAAAAAAAAAAAAAACCAGTGCATTAATATTACATATTTGACTATATAAATGAAAAATTAACTTTGTCATTTGTAAGTGACTTATTTAGTAGACCATTGGTCAAAAGAGAGTTTTGTTTTCATACATGGGGAACAGTTTAAAATTTGAGTGTCAAAAATAGACAAAAGGGGGCTGGTGTTCTAGCATAGTGGGTAAAGCCACCACCCTTGATGCTGACATCCCACGCAGGTGCCAGTTTGTGTCCAGCTCCCTGCTATTGGCTGGGGAAAGCAGTGGAAGATGGCTCAAGAACTTGGGCCCCTGCTCTATACCCATTTGGGAAACCTGCATGAAGCTACTAGCTTTGACTTGGCCCAGCCCTGCCATTGCAGCCATTTGAGGAGTGAACCAGTAGATGGAGTCTCCCTCCCTCTGCTCCCTCTTTCCCTTCTTCTCTCCTTCCCTCCCTCCCTCCCTCCCTCTCCACCTCTCTCCCCCCATCCCTCCCTCCCTCCCTTTCTCCCTCTCTCTGTAGCTCTTTCAAAATAACTTAAAAAAATTAAAAGTAGACAAAAGGGGACAGTGTGTTGCCTAGCAGTTAAGATACTGTTTGGGATACCTATGACTCACAGTGGAGTACCTTGGTTTGATACACAGCTCTGGCTTCTGATTCCACATTCTGGGAAACAGCAGCTGATGGCTCAAGTGCTTGAGTGCTTGGGAGTTCAGTCGATTGTGGAGCCAGTACTTGAACATAGGGACTGTGATGTGATATGTCATTGTACCCTAAGTGACATCTTAACCACTATGCCTAATGCTAACCCTGGACAAATTTTTTTTTTTTTTTTGACAGGCAGAGTGGACAGTGAGAGAGAGAGAGAGAAAGGTCTTCCTTTGCCGTTGGTTCACCCTCTAATGGCTGCCGCGGACGGCGCACTGCAGCCGGCGCACCGCGCTGATCCGATGGCAGGAGCCAAGTGCTAGGTGCTTATCCTGGTCTCCCATGGGGTGCAGGGCCCAAGCACTTGGGCCATCCTCCACTGCACTCCTGGGCCACAGCAGAGGGCTGGCCTGGAAGAGGGGCAGCCGGGACAGAATCTGGCGCCCCGACCGGGACTAGAACCCGGTGTGCCAGCGCCGCAAGGCGGAGAATTAGCCTGTTGAGCCACAGCGCCGGCCTGCACAAAATTTTTAATTGAGGAAAAATGTGATTTAATGATTCTATTTTTTTAAATGATTCTATTTTTTAAAGATTTATTTATTTGAAAGATAGTGACAGGAAGATAGAATCAAAATTTTTTAAAAAGATTATTTATTTGAGAGTTAGTTACAGACAAAGAGAAGGAGAAACAGAGAGGTCTTCCATCCACTGGTTCACTCCTCAAATGGCTACGACAGCCAGAGCTGGGCTGATCCAGAGCCAGGAGCTTCCTCAAGGTCTCCCACACTGGTGCAGGAGTTCTAGCACTTGGGCCACCTTCCACTGCTTTCCCAAGCCATAGCAGAGTGCTGGATGAGAAGAGGAGCAGCTGGGAGTTGAACTAGCTCCCATATGGGATGCCAGCACTTCAGGTGGCAGCTTTACCCACTGTGCCACAGTGCCGGCCCCAAGTATGAGAATCTTCTATTTGTTAGTTCACTCCCTAAAAGGCTGCAGCAGCCAGGTCTGGACCTGGCTAAAACCAGGAGATAGGAACTCCATCCAAATCTCCCACATTGGGCCCAGACACTTGAGCCATCTTTTGTTGTCATCCCAGGTACATCATTAGGAAGTTGGCTCACAAGTAGGGCAGCCAGGACTTAAACTGGCACTTTTTTTTTTTTTTTTAATTTCATTTATTTATTTGAAAGGCAGAGTTACAGAAGGAGAGAGAGAATGACCTTCCATCTGCTGGTTCACTCTCCAGATTGCCTCAACAGCCAGGCCTGGGCCAAGCTGAAGCCAGGAGCGCCTTCCTGGTCTTCTACAAGGGTGGCACAGGCCCAAGCACTTGGGCCATCTTCTGCTGCTTTCCCAGACTCATTAGCAGGGAGCTTGAAAGTGGAGCAGCTGGGTCACAAAGTGGCACCCAGATGGGATGCTGACATCGTAGACAATGCTGGTTCCTCAGACCAGCACTGACATGTGATGTTGGTGTTGCAAGCAGCAGCTTAGCCTGCTGTTCAATGTTGGACCCACAGTCCAGTAACTTTTGCCTCACCTTTAATTTCTTCTACATGCAAATTTACTTCTATGTAAGTTATCTGTATTCCTTTTGAAGATGATTAGGAAAAAAGAGAAGGGGGTGTTAGAGAAAAGAAAAGTGAATAGTAAAGCAAGAAGAGGTTTGGAAGTCTTGCGAGTGGGAAAGGAATCTAAAGCAATAAGTAGCCTTAGCTCTTAAAATTATTTTGCCATCCCTTGTAAAATAGTGAGCAGGCATATTTGTAGTAGGAACTCAAAGCCAGGTCAGAGAATGTGAGAAATAATCTTTAAAAACAGGTAGGAATTTGAGTAAAGATCACCAACTTTTCTATATTTTAAGCTTCTAGGTTTCTGTTTCTCTGTTCTCTGAGTTCTTATCTTTGTTTTACTGTATCTTGTAGACTTGGAGCATTTTGTATATAAATATGGGGTTGGAGTAGTACTTCTCGTAAGTTTTGCTTTGAAATGAAGGGCCACATGATAGAGGAAAAATGCAATCAATATGAATGTTATAACAGATTTTTCTATCTTTAAAAAGAGTTCAAAAACTTTAGTGGTAATAAAGATCTCTCCAACTAGTTCTTTCTCTCCTTTTCCCTGTATCGGAAATGGTACCACCATCTACTCATTTCTTTAAGTTGAAAACTTTAGGATAATCTTTGAATTTTCTTCTTGCTGCATTCCTTGTGCTGTGTTAGTAAACCTCACCTTCAAAATAGATTCCAGGCCCTCCCGCTTTTGTCCTTCCCACCACGAAACCAAGCTGCTGCTATTTCTGCCTTGGGTCACCTGTGCAGTGGTCCCACAGTTTTGTTTCCCTACCTTTTATTCACCAGAATTTTCACAATGATTTTTAAATTTTTTTTTTATTTCTTCATTTGAGAGACTGAGAGAGCGAGACATCTGCTGGTTCACTTCCCAAACATGGGACTTAATCTAGATTTCCCGACTATTTGAGTCATCACCTGTGCCTCCCAGGGTATGCATCAGCAGGAATCTGAAGTTGGAGACAAAATACCCACCTTTCCCCCAAAAAGGGATCTTTCAAAAACTTCAGATTATATCATTTTTCTAGTTAAAATTCTCTGGTGAATTCTCATCATTTGCAGAATATGATCCAGGCTGCTTACTAATGATAGAGGCCTCATTTCTCCAGCTTCACTAATTTCATCTGCTAATATCCATCCCCCCCCCCCCCACTTGATGTACTCCACTCAGCTCTTCTTTCTGTTCCTAAAACACTCCGAGCACATTTTATTCTTAGTTTATTTGTATTTTTTTTTTGAAAAACTTTTTTTCTGGAGTTTCTTTCTTTTACATCCTCTCACATTGGGTCTTTTGATTAAGTCTTAATAGTGTTATGTCACCCTCTTAGAAGTGCCTTTCTTTTTTTTTTTTTTTTTTTACAGGCAGAGTGGACAGAGAGAGGGAGAGACAGAGAAAGGTCTTCCTTTTGCCGTTGGTTCACCCTCCAATGGCCGCCGCGGATGGCGCGCTGCGGCTGGCGCACCGCGCTCGACCGATGGCAGGAGCCAGGAGCCAGGTGCTTTTCCTGGTCTCCCCATGGGGTGCAGGGCCCAAACACCTGGGCCATCCTCCACTGCACTCCCGGGCCACAGCAGAGGGCTGGCCTGGAAGAGGGGCAACCGGGACAGAATCCGGTGCCCCGACCGGGACTAGAACCCGGTGTGCCAGCGCCGCAAGGCGGAGGATTAGCCTGTTGAGCCACGGCGCCGGCCAGAAGTGCCTTTCATGATCAACTAGTACAAGATGATTCCCTCACTCCATCTGTATTCATTTTATTTTCTTTATATCATTTTTCATTCTTTGGAAGTTTGTTTTATTTATCTCCTACTAGAGTCTACTGGAGTAGCATGTCGAAATAGAGTTTTTAATAGTCTGTTTAACATGCTACAGTGTGCTTGCCAGTGAACCGTCAGGATTGAATTAACAAACATACTTTGAGGGAAGGCACTTGGCACAGTAGTTAAGGTACTGCTTTAGATGCTTTTGTCTAATATCAAAGTGCCTGGATTTAGGCTCCTGGCTTCGGCCTGGCCCAGCCCTGGTCCTTACAATCATTTGGGGAGTGAACCTGCAGATGGAAGATCTCTCTCTCTCTCTAACTCTCTAACTCTCTCTCTAACTAACTCTGCCTTTCAAACCTGCAGATGGAAGATCTCCTCTCTCTCCTCCCCCCCCCCCCCGTAACTCTGCCTTTCAAATAAATAAATCTTATAAAAAAGTGCCCGAGGCCGGCGCCGTGGCTCAACAGGCTAATCCTCCACCTTGCGGCGCCGGCACACCGGGTTCTAGTCCCGGTCGGGGCGCCGGATTCTGTCCCGGTTGCCCCTTTTCCAGGCCAGCCCTCTGCTGTGGCCTGGGAGTGCAGTGGAGGATGGCCCAAGTGCTTGGGCCCTGCACCCCATGGGAGACCAGGAAATAGCACCTGGCTCCTGCCATCGGATCAGCGCGGTGCGCCGGCTGCAGCGCGCCGTCCACGGCAGCCATTGGAGGGTGAACCAACAGCAAAGGAAGACCTTTCTCTCTGTCTCTCCCTCTCACTGTCCACTCTGCCTGTCAAAAAAAAAAAAAGTGCCCGAATTTGAATCCAAACTGTGCAGCTCTCCTTCTGATTCCAGTTTCCTACTAATGTGTAACTTGTGAGGCAGCAGATGGTAGCTTGGATTGGGCTGGGGCCTGAGCCAGGAACACAATATGGGTTTCTTTCCTTAAGTGTGTGGCAGGAATTGAATTATTTGAGTCATCACAGCTACCTCCTAGGGTCTGAATTACCAGGAAACATGTCAGGAGCTGGAGCCTAGAATACAGCTAAGGCAAGTTTCTGCTAATTCAAACATCTGGGTCATCTCTGGGCTGGTTTCTGGTGATTTACTTCCTCTTGATCTTGGGCTGTAACTTTCTTTTTCTGATCATTGTCTCTTTAAGTTTGATTTTATTTTTTTCCTAGACTTTATTTTTTTTACAGTTATTTTGGATTCAGGGCAAAGTTAGCAGAGTACAGAGTTCCCATGTGGTTCCTGAATCCATGCACATCTGGTCTTCCCCCACCGCAGTGGTAATTTGTTAAAATTGGTAAGCCTACATTGACACATCATTATCACCCAGATTCCATGGTTTATATTAGGATTCACTCTTGGAGTTGTATACTTTGTAGGTTTTGGTAATTGTGAAATGACGTGTATTCACCATTATAGTGTCATATGAAAGAGTTTCACTGCCATAAAAATCCTCTGTGCTCTGCCTGTCTGTCCCTCTCTACTTTCAGCCTCTGACAACTACTAATCTTTTTCCCCTTTCCTTAGTTTCAACTTTTCCAGAATGTCATATTGAATCATGAAGTATGTTACTTTTTCAGGTTGGCTTCTTTTACTTAGTAATGTGCATGTAAGGCCCTCTTGTGTCCTTTCGTGGCTTGAAAGCTCATTTCTTTTTAGTGCTGTATAATTTCTACTGTCAGAATGAACTGTGGTTTATCTATTCTCTGACCAAAGGACATCTTAGTTTTTGCCAGGTTTTGAGAATTATGACTAAAGCTTCTTTTTAAGCATTCGTGTATAACTTTTTCGTGTGAACATAAGTTTTCAACTCTTGGGAAAATACCAAGGAGCATGGTTGCTAGATTATGTTAAGAGTGTGTTTATAATTTTCTAAGTAATTGCCAGATCATTTTTCTGAGTTATATCATTTTGCATTTGCACCAGCAGTTAGAGTTCTCTTCCTCCACATCCTTGCCAGCCTTTTGTGTTACTAGTGTTCCAGATTTTAGACATTCTATTAGATATACAATAGTATCTTTTTTTTCATTTTCTTAATGACATATGATGTGGAGCATCTTTTCATTTGCTTGTTTGCCTCTGTCTATGGTGAGGCATCTCTTCAGTTCTTTAGCCCCCAAACTCCCACCCCTACCCTTTGTGAGAGAGAGTTCCTATCTATTGGTTCAATCCCCAAAAGCCTGTAATATCTGGAGTGTCAAACATGGGAACTGGGATCTCATTCCATGTCTCCTACATTGGTGGCAGAGAACCAAGTACTTGAGTCATCGTCTGCGGCCTTCCAGGATCAGTATTAGTAGGAAGTTGGAATTGGGAGCTGAGCTGAACCCAGAACTCAAACTCAGGCACTCTGATGTGAGATGTGGGTGTGTTAATTGCCCTCTTTGCACATTTTAAAATCAGGTTATTAATTTTCTTAGTTATTTTTTATTTTTTTAAAGATTTATTTTTATTCATTTTAAAGACAATTACAGAGTGAGGTAGAGACACACAGAGAGAGAGATCTTTCATCCACTGGTTCACTCCCCAGATGGCCGCAATAGCCAGAGATGTGCCAGTCCAAACCCAGGAGCTTCTTCCAGGTCTCCCACGTGGGTACAGGATCCCAAGGACTTGGGCCATCTTCTACTGCTTTCTCAGGCCTTAGCAGAGCTAGATCGGAAGAGGAGCAGCCAGGACTAGAACTGGCGCCCAAGGGGGATGCCTGCGCTTTAGGCGAGGCCTTTAACTTGCTGAGCCACAGCGCTAGCCCCTTTCTTCCTGAGTTTTAAGAATTCATAATATTCGGGTTCTTGATATTTAGGGTTTTTAAAATTCTTTTTTTGACAGGCAGATTTAGACAGAGAGAGACAGAGAGAAAGGTCTTCCTTCCATTAGTTCACCCCCTAAATGGCTGCTACAGTTGATGCGCTGCGCCAATCCGAAGCCAAGAGCCAGGTGCTTCCTCCTGGTCTCCCATGTGGGTGCAGGATCCAAGTACTTGGGTCATCCTCCACTGCCTTCCCGGGCCACAGCAGAGAGCTGGACTGGAAGAAGAGCAACTGGGACAGAATCTGGCGCCCCAACCAGGACTAGAACCCAGGATGCCAACGCCACAGGCGGAGGATTAGCCTAGTGAGCCATGGCGCCGGCCATATTTAGGGTTTTTTTAAAAGATTTATTTTATGTTCTTGAAAGGTAGAGTTACAGGGAGAGAGAAGGAGAGACAGAGATCTTCCATCTGCTAGTTGGCCCTGCCAGGCTAAAGCCAGGTGCCAAGAGTTCCCTCTGTGGCTCCCACACAGGTGGCAGGAGACTAGAGACCTTGGCCATCTTCTGCTGTCCTCCCAGGCTTACCAGCAGGGAGCTAAATCTGAAGTGGCTGGAGTCTACAACCCACTGTGCTACGGTTCCAGCTCCCCTGCTGAGATTTTGCCTGGGATTGTATTTAGTCTATGCATTGTCAGGAAGAACATAACTCTTGACAATATTGAAGCTTTTTTAAATAAGATTTTATTTATTTATTTGAAAAGCAGAGTTAAAGGCAGAAGCAGAGATAGAGAGAGGTCTTCCATCTGCTGGTTTACTCCCTAAAAGGCCACAACAGCCGGAGCTGCACCAGTCCTAAGCCAGGAGCCAGGAGCTTCCTTTAGTTCTCCCATGTAGGTGCAGGGGCCCAAGGACTTGGGCCATCTTCTACTGCTTTCCCTGGCCATACCAGAGAGCTGTATCAGAAGAGGAGCAGCCAGGTCTCAAACTGATGTTCATATGGGATACCAGCCCTGCAGGTGGCAGTTTTACCTGCTTTTTATTTGATTTTATAAGTTTTTATTGTGCATCGTGCATGAAAGAGCTGTATAGGCTGAATGAAATAGCTAATATCCCCTCCCTTGCCCTAAGAGCCTTCCCTTTTTTTCTGCAATTAAGATTGTGCTGGGGAGCTGCCTGAGGCGTTAACATCCCGTGTGGGCTACAGTTTGTGTCCTGGCTGCTGCTCTTGCGATCCAGCTCTGCTATGGCCTGGGAAAGCAGTAGAAGATGGCCCAAGTGCTTAGGCCCCTGCACCCACGAGAACCGGAGGAAGCGCATGGCTTTGGCCTGACCCAGCCCTTGTTGTTGAGGCCATTTGGGAGTGATCCAGCAGACAGTAGACCTTTCTCTCTGTCTCTCTTTCTCTTTGTATTTAACTCTGTCTCTCAAATAAATAAATAAAATTTGAAACTTCTAGTTTAATTCTTTTAAAATTTTGTTTGTTTTTTTTAATTAACAGAAACTCACTTTCTCACAGTTATGGAGGCTAGAATTCTAAGGTCAGGGTGCTTTTATCATTGGGTTCTGGTGAGGGACCTTTTCCTGGCTTCTAAACAGCTGCCTTTTTACTATGTCCTCACATGGCAGGTAGAGAATGATCTTTTTTTTCCTTCAGTAATGGCACTAATCCTGTAGTAGACCCCACTTTTGTGACCTCCCAAAGGTTGCATCTTCAAATACAGTGTGCCCTCTGTATCCATGGGTTCTGCATCTGTTATTTCACCAGTCTGGCTTCCTTAGGTCTCACAGAGATAGTTGAGTGCTTGAATAGCTGTTCACACAATTCAATGTGGAAAGACAGTAAATGGAGGACTTTTTAGTTTCCATCCTGCTTACCTTATCTGCTTTTATATTTTTTGAGGTTGGCATCAGGTACCGTATTCTAACAGAGACTGGGAATAAAACCCCATAGGGCATAAAACCCCATAGCCCAACTTAGCAGATATCTCATAGGAGAGAATTGATGGAGAATTATCAGTGTTTAGAGCTTTTCTAGATTTCAGTCTGTCATGTCAACTTGCTTAATGGCCATTAAAATTTCGTTTGATTTCTTCTTATCCTAGCAAGAGTCTTCTCCTTATTCTCTACCTTTTGCAGAGTTGCTCCAATCATGAGCAATACTGATAAGCTCAATAGATTGGTTTACAAAGTCTAAAGTGATATTTTTTTAAAGATTTATTTATTTGAAAGTCAGAGTTAATACAGAGAGAGGAGAGGCAGAGAGAGAGAGAGAGAGAGAGAGAGAGAGAGAGAGGTCTTCATCTGCTGGTTCACTCCCCAGTTGACCGAAACGACTGGAACTGTGCTGATCCGAAGCCAGGAGCTTCTTCCAGGTCTCCCGTGCAGTTCCTTCTTGGGAACGAACTCAATAATTTAGAGAAGTATCTATTTTTCAAAAGCTACTATCCATTCCTCAAATATCTTGGCACATGTATGTATGTATGCACTTGTATATGTATATATGAACACAATAAACAAGAGGAATCTTCAAAAGTTCGTAGAAAAAAAATCCATGCATAGATTTCAAAATTTTTTTAAAGATTTATCTTATTTACTTTAGAGGCAGAGTTACAGACAGATAGAGGGAGAGACAGAGAGAAAGGTCTCCCATCCATTGGTTCACTCCCCAGATGGCTACAATGACCAGGGCTGGGCCAGTCTGAAGCCAGGAGCTTCTTACGGTCTCCCATGTGGGGGCAATGGCCCAAGCACTTAGGCCATCCTCCACTGTTTTCCCAGGTGCATTAGCAGGGAGCTGGATTGAAGGTGGAGAAGCCGGGACTCAAACCAGAGCCCATAAGGGATACTTTAACCTGCTTTAACCTGCTGTGCCATATTGCCGGCCCCTCAAAATTCTGTGATAGGCAAAACTGGCAGTGTTAAAATATTGTTGGAGCTGGTGCTATGGCACAGTGGGTAAAGCTGCCGCCTGCAGCGCCAGCATCCCATATGGGCACCGGTTTGAGACCCGGCTGCACCACTTCCATTTCAGCTCTCTGCTATGGCCTGGGAAAGCAGTAGAAGATGGCCCAAGTCCTTGGTCCCCTGCACCCACATGGGAGACCAGAAAGAAGCTCCTTGCTTCAGATCAATACAGCTCCAGCTGTTGTGGCCATTTCGGGAGTGAACCAACAGACAGAAGACCCTTCACTCTGTTTTTCCCTCTCACTGTCTGTAACTCTGCCTCTCAAATAAATTAATAAAATCTTAAAAAAAAAAAGAGAGAGAGAAAGCATTACTGAAAATTTTCTTATTATATATTATTACCAGGCTGGCACCGCAGCTCAATAGGCTAATCCTCCACCTGCAGCGCCGACACACTGGGTTCTAGTCCCGGTCGGGGCGCCAGATTCTGTCCTGGTTGCTCCTCTTCCAGTCCAGCTCTCTGCTGTGGCCTGGGAGTGCAGTGGAGGATGGCCCAAGTGCTTGGACCCTGCACCCGCGTGGGAGACCAGGAGAAGCACCTGGTTCCTGGCTTCGGATCAGTGCGGTGTGCTGGCCGCAGCAGCCATTGCAGGGTGAACCAATGGAAAAAGGAAGACCTTCCTCTCTCTCTCTCTCACTGTCCACTCTGCCTGTCAAATATATATTATTACCTTCAAGAAAAATCATGTAAACATTTATTGACTTGAAAGGCAGAATGACAGTCAGAGGTCTTTCATCTGCTAGCTCACTCCCCAAATGACCATTAACAGCCAGGGCTGGGTTAGGCCAAAGCTAGAAACCCAGAACTCCCTTTGGTTTTCTTACATGAGTACTTGGGCCATCATCCCTTGTATTCACAGGAGTATTAGTAGGAAGCTGGATTGGAAGTGGAGGAGCCAGTATGGGATGCGGGCATCTTCAGTGGCAGCTTAACCTGCAGTACCATGACACCTGACCCACAAAAAATGAACACTTAACAACTTTTCATTCAGCATGTTCTTTTAAGGGCATTTGTTTTGTTTTTGTTTTTGTTTTTTTGACAGAGTTAGAGAGAGACAGAGACAGAGAGAAAGGTTTTCCTTTTCCGTTGGTTCACCCCCAGAATGGCTGCTACGGCTGGAGCTGCGCTGATCCGAAGCCAGGAGCCAGGTGCTTTCTCCTGGTCTCCCATGCAGGTGCAGGGCCCAAGCACTTGGGCCATCCTCCACTGCCTTCCCAGGGCCACAGCAGAGACTGGAAGAGGAGCAACCAGGACAGAACCAGCGCCCCAACTAGAACTAGAACCCTGGTGCTGGTGCCGCAGGCAGAGGATTAGCCAAGTGAGCCGCGGCGCCGGCAAGAGCATTTGTTCTTTATTCTGAAAAAAATTTTTTTCACATTTCTTTCTAAATCACTTTTTAAAGATTTATTTATGTATTTGAAAGAGTTACAAGAAGGGAAGAGACAGAGATTTTTCTGTCCATTGATTCATTCCTCAAATGGCCATAATGGGAGTGGCTGGGCCAGGCTGAAGCTAGGAGCCAGGAGTTTATTCTGGGCCTCCCATGTGGATGGCAGGGTCCATATACTTGGGCTGTTTTCCCCTACTTTTCGCAGGCCATTAGCAAGGAGCTGGATGGGAAGTGAAGTCAGGATACAAACTGGCACCCGTATGGGTTGTAAAATCACAAGCAGGTTTTACCCTCTAAGCCACAACACCAGACCTTCAAAATCTTTTTAACGGTTTAAGTATATAAAGGATGGCCTTC
This sequence comes from Sylvilagus floridanus, assembly GCA_949820135.1. NCBI lineage: Eukaryota > Metazoa > Chordata > Mammalia > Lagomorpha > Leporidae > Sylvilagus > Sylvilagus floridanus. The sequence continues at coordinate 71,780,210 of OX463226.1, read as the reverse complement.
ATGTTTTCAATTCCTCAACTCCGGTCTTTTTTATAAAGTTTATCAAAGCAGTATTATATGTACCTAGAAATGAACATTTTCAAATGTCTGCTCCTACTTTTTTTTTTAAAGCATAAAATGCTTTAGAGAATATAATACGTCTTTTAAAAGTTAAATAGTTATTTAATATCAAGTATTCTGTCAGGATTCAGTTTCCCCGATATCTCATAATTTTTTTGTGCTGTTTGAATTAAGATATATACAGTACATCAGTTAGCTTCTCTTAAGTGTTTCCTTTTTTTAAAAAAAAGATTATTTATTTGAAAGGCAGAGGCAGAGTGGGGAAGAAAGAGGTCTTCCATCTGTTGGTTTACTCCCCAGATGGCTATAATGGCCGGAGCTGTGCTGATCTGAAGCCAGGAGCTACTTTGGGGTCTCTCAAGTGGGTGCAGGGGCCCAAGGACTTGGACCATCTTCCGCTGCTTTCCCAGGCTATAGCAGAGAGCTGGATTGGAAGTGGAGCAGCCAGGACTCGAACTGGCATCCACATGGAATACTGGTACTGCAGGCGGCAGCTTCACCTGATACGTCACAGTGCCACCACCCCCCCCGCCCCCTTTTTAAGGTTTATTTATTTGAAAGGCAGATTCGGGAACAGTTCTGTGTCAGAGGGTAAAACCACACAGCCTGTGGTGCAGGTGTCCCATATAGGCACCAGTTCCAGCTGTTCCACTCCTGATCCAGCTCCCTGCTAATGCGCCTGGGAAAGCAGCAGAAAATGGCCCAAGTGCTTGGGCCCTTGCACCCACATGGGAGACTCAGAAGAAGCTCCTGGCTTCGGTGTGGCCTAGCTCTGGCTATTGTGGCCATTTGGGGAGTGAATCAGCAGATGGCAGACCTCTCTTTCTGCCTCTGTCTCTTCCTTTCTGTCACTCTACCTTTCAAATAAATAAAGAAATCTTTAAAAAAAAAAAAAAGGAGGGAGGTGGGGAGACAGAGAGCTTTCCTTCTTTTTGTTTTTTAGAGTTTTATTTATTTATTTGAAAAGAGTTACACAGAGAGAAGGAGAGGCAGAGAGAGAGGTCTTCCATCCATTGGTTCACTCCCTAATTGGCTGCACTCGCTGGAGCTGCACCAATCCCATGCCAGGAGCTTCTTCCTGGTCTCCCACGAAGATTCAGGGGCCCAGGGACTTGGGCCATCTTCTACTGCTTTTCCAGGCTGTAGCAGAGAGCTGGATTGGTAAAGGAGCAGCTGGGATTCGAACCGGCTCCCACATGGGATGCTGGCACTGTTGGCGATGGCTTTACCCGCTACACCATAGTGCCGGCCCTGAGAGATGTTCTTTCATCTAATGGTTCATTCCACAAATGGCTGCAGCAGCCAGGTCTGGAGCCAGGCTAAAGCCAAGAGCTAGGAACTCCATCGTGGTCTCCCACATGGGTGGTAGAGGCCATCATATTCTGCCTTCCCAGGAGCATTAGCAGTAGGAGCAGCTGGGACCAGTGCTTGAACACAGTGCTGGCCTCATAAGTCTCTTTTTACTCTAAATGTTCTCTCTCCATCTCTTTTTCCCTTGCAGTATTTGTGAGTGATGTTTGTTTGGTTTTTAAAGATTTATGTATTCGAAAGGGAGAGTTAAAAAGAAGGAAGGAAAGATAGAGGGAGAGAGAGAGCTTCCATCCACTGGTTCCATCCCCAAATGGCCACAATGGCCAGGTCTGGGCCAGGCTGAAGTCAGGAGCTTCATCCAGGTCTCCCAAGAGGGTGCAGGGTTCTAAGCACTTGGGCCATGTTTCACTGCTTTCCCAGGGACATTAGCAAGGAGCTGGATCGGTAGTAGAGAGTAGAAACAGGGTCCATGGGGGATGCTGGTGCTGCAGGCGGCTCCTATTGGTGATGTTTGTAAGCTAGTTGTTGGTTTTATTTCTTAAGCTGTTCATTCAAAAGTGTATTGTCACTTAATCTCCCCCCCCCTTTTTTAAGATTCATTTATTTATTTTAAAAACAGTTATAGAGAGGCAGAAGCAGAGAGAGAGAGAGAGAGAGAGAGAGAGAGAGAGAATATGTCTTTGATCCACTGATTTATTCCCCAAGTGGCCGCAATAGCCAGAGATGGGCCAATCTGAAGCCCAGAGCCAGGAGCTTCTTCCAGGTTTCCCATGTGTGCACAGGGGCCCAAGCACTTGATCTCCTGCTGCTTTCCCAGGCCATAGCAGAGAGCTGGATTGGAAGTGGAGCAGCTGGGACTTGAACTAGCACCCATTTGAGATGCTGGCACTGCAGGCGGTGGCTTTATCTGCTGTGCCATAGCACCGGCCCCTCAACCTTTTTTCAAAGTGATTAGTATAAACTTTTTTGAAGAGATATAATTTATATATAGCTAAATGCACAAATCTTAAGTGATTGATGAATTTTCACAATTTATATACATCAGTGTGTCCATCACCCATTGTATTTTGTTTTCAGTTTTGAAACAATTTTTAATGGAATAGAAGGAGAAATTTTCTGATCTGAAGATCCTAAAGCTTAGAATAACTACAGTAGTAAGAAGAAAAGAATTATTGCTATTAGAAATTCAAGTTATTACTATTAAGTTTGTGCATTTCAAGCAGCCAGATGGGTGAATTAAGGAAATTTGGATTTTGCAGGCCGGCATTGTGGCATAGCAAGTAAAGCCTTTGCCTGTGGCTCCTGCATCCCTTATGGGCTCTGGTTTGAATCCCAATTTCTCCACTTCAAATACAGCTCTCTGCTAATGTGCTTGGGAAAGAAGCATGAGATGGCCTAAGTACTTGGGCCCATGTACCCACATGGGAGACCTGGAAAAAGACCCTGGCTTCCCATCCAGTTCAGCTCTGGCAGTTTCTGGTGACTGCTGCCATTTGGGGAGTAAGCTAGTGGGTGGAAGATCAGTCTCTGTCTTTCCCTCTTTCTGTAACTCTGCCTTTCAAACAAATAAATAAATCTTAGGGGAAAAAAAAAGGAAATTTGGGTTTTAGAAATACTCCTTGTTAAACAGAGGGATATGTGTGACTTGTTAAGAGCTAAAGGTGAGAAGTGTAAGTGCACTGTGGCTATGTGGTTGCCTTTACATTGCATACATTAGACACTTAGTCTAAATGTTCCCCCTCCATATCTTTTTCCCTTGCGGTATTTGTGAGTGATGTTTGTTTTGTTTTTAAAGATGTATGTACCAATCAATACCTTCCACCTCTGCCTCAATTTCAAGCAGCTGACAAATATCATCTCTAAAATCAATGGTGACGTGATTTTTGAGACCAGTAAAGTGTTAACTGCGTCTGAGGCATATAAATATCTTGAGTATGTTATTTGGTTCTTTAATCTTTGTTTTGTCCATGAATCGAATGTGTTGTTGTATTTAGCTTTAAGGGTATTTTATTGATTGGCTGGGTTTTCTTAAGGTAGTGCATTGATCATAGTTTGATACTGGAGGAGGGGAAAATGGACGTTACATGGCATTGCTGATATCTGGGTAGCTCTGTGTGAGCAGTCCTTTTAATTATAGCCCATTGGTAACAGCCATTCTGCCGATCACATAGATGAGAAAACAGAGGTCAGGGGTTGGCGCTGTGGCATAGTGGGTTAAGTCGCCACCTGCAATACTGTCATCCCATGTGGGTATCAATTCCTGTCCTGGCTGCTCTGCTTCCCAACTAGCACTCTGCTAATGCACCTCTGGGAAAGCATCAGAAGATGGCCCAAGTGTATTGGCTCTTGCACCCATGTGGGAGCTCCTGAAGAAGTTTCTAGCTTCTGTCTTTGGCCTGGCCCAGCCCCGGCTATTGCTGCCGATTGGCAGATGGAAAATCTCTCTCTCCCTCCTTCCCCCTATCTCTATGACTCTGCCTTTCAAATAAATAAATCTTCAAACAAACAAAAACAGGCCGGCGCCGTGGCTCAACAGGCTAATCCTCTGCCTTGCGGCGCCGGCACTAGTCACCGGTTCTAGTCCCGGTCAGGGTGCCAGATTCTGTCCCAGTTGCCCCTCTTCCAGGCCAGCTCTCTGCTGTGGCCAGGGAGTGCAGTGGAGGATGGCCCAAATGCTTGGGCCCTGCACCCCGTGGGAGACCAGGAGAAGCACCTGGCTCCTGCCATCGGACCAGCGCGGTGTGCTAGCCCACACCGCAGCGTGCCGGCCGTGGCGGCCATTGGAGGGTGAACCAACGGCAAAAGGAAGACCTTTCTCTCTCTCTCTCTCTCTCTCTCACTGTCCACTCTGCCTGTCAAACAAACAAATAAACAAAAACAACAAAAAGCAAGCAAACAAAAAAACCAGAGTTCCAGTGTTTTGCTCAAGGCCATGCATCTGATACCTACCGAGAATAAGAATATAAGCCCTGAACTTCTACTCTAAAACTATTAAAATTCTTTTTTTTCCCACTAAAACATGCCACTTTCATGAATATTAGAAATCTAAGCAATAGTAATTCTGCCTTTTGCAATTCCTGCTTCACAGATGTAAAGACCTTTGATTTCATACCTGAAGAAATAATAGTATTTAAAACATAACATTGTATCAGATCCAATTAGGATAAAATTTTCGGCATGAGCATGCAAATCTAAAGTTGTTTCAAGAGAAAGTTTTGTGTTGCAAAGTCAGTAAAGGAAAATAATTTGTCTAAGGTCTGTTGTGCAATATGAGGTCAGGATTAAGTTTTTATTAAAGGCAATTAATAGGAAAATAGTTTTTAATTCAATCCAGGACATACGGCTTTCTTGTAACTTGTAGTTACATAAATTTCTATTTCTAGTTCTTCATTGAATTATAATTTGATTTTTTAAGTGTAAAACTTCCATTTTCATTTTATTGAAAATAGGTTCATTTAAAAATTCTAAAAGTATCTTAATGTAAACTTTTTTATAGAGCTATCTTTTATGTCTTTTAAAAATTGTGTGCCTATATTCAGATCTGTTTATGGTTCAGATTCAGTTTATTATTAAGAAAAGGACTTTGGCTTCTGTTTCAGCTCCTTTCTTTATAGTTCTTGAGACTATTTTGCCATCAGAATTAGTTTTTATCACTGAATTTTACTTTTCCTTTGGATGTTCCATTTTATAAAAAGCATTTTGGATTTTTAAAGTTTTATTTTAAATACTTTAATCTAATTGTTACATTTACCAAGTTTCTTACCAGGATTTTCTCCCTAAATAAGATCCTGCTTCCCTCCAAAATACCCATTCTAGAGTGTTTGAGAAAACCAGCCTCCTTTCAGGCTTGTTATAGTGGTTTTTTTTTTTTTTAATGTAGTTATCTTTTTCTGAGTTTCATTGAGCTTTTATGTTCTCAGCAGAAATCTATCAGAAGAAAGATGATGACTTTATCTAATAGAAGTACAAAATGCTTCTCAGAATACTTTTTTTTAATGTAAAGTTGGTTGGGTAAGACAAATGGAGCAACTAGTTCAACTCATTCCTTCTGTACTTATTTTGAACTTCAAAGTTCCTAGTTTTAAACTCTGGTTCAGTCCCATCTTGCTAGATTTAAGTGGCTTTTGTTTTGTTTTGTTTTTTTTCATGCAGGTTCTGCTCATTAATCACCACGAGTGTGGATCTGAAGAAGAGTTTATTACCTCTCTTTTTTTGAGTATGTTTAACTTCAGATACACACAACGTAGCCTCTCCTTCCCTATTAGATTCTTAGAAGGTAGTTATATTTTTTATAGTCTCCTTCTTGTGGCTTTGATAGTTGTGATCAATAAAAATAAAAACTGTTCCTTTCATACTGGGCTACTGCATGCAAATCAGTTCATGTAAAACCTCCTGGAGGTCTTTGGCATGCCAGACATAGAATTATGAGTGTGTGTTTGTGGAGGTAACCATGTTCCAAAGAACTTTAAGAGTTTAATTTTTATATCAGGAATCTGAGATAGGCTCTGGCAATCACTGACTTTAAGGGGCTTGCTTTTGATGTGTGATTTTCAAAATTAATTTAAGATGGGAAGTAACAAATTAGAAATATTTTTGTGGCATTATATACATTTATATATATATCTGAGTAGTGGAGAGAAATTAGCTTGCTTTGTACCTTTTGTATGCTAACAAAATAGCTGATTTATCATGCCTTATTAATGAGTATATATTATTTTTCCATGTTTGCCATTTTTTAGACAAATTGACATACTTTTCCCCTTGTACATGGGTATGATGAATAAAATATACATATAATTTATCCCTTTTTACATCTAGGGCTGGAAAAAAGAAAGGATTCTGGCTGAGTACCCTGATGGCAGGATAATAATGGTTCTTCCTGAAGACCCAAAGTATGCCTTGAAAAAGGTAAATTCCCAGTGAAACTTTATATAAAAGTATTCCATTTTACAGCTAATTATAAGAAGAAAACACATAGCTAGCAAAGCACATTTCAACACCAATCCTGAAAACAGGAAATTAGCATTTAAAGAATACAGCCCAATTGAAAAATTACGTTGAATTTTGTAGTGTATTCAGAATTTGTGAAATGAATTTTGATGAATTGGTTATGACCCAGTATTATCACTAATTTGATGAAATTGTTCAGTTAATGAATGATGTCACATATGTGATTTCAAGAATCAGAATGACAATTAAAGTTGAATTGTAGGGTTGGTGCAGTTGGTTAGCCACTGCTTGTGATGCCAGCATCCCATGTTGGAATGCTGGTTTGATTCCCAGCTGCTCTGTTTTTGATCCAGCTTCCTGCTAATGCTCCTGAGAAGGCTGCAGAAGATGACCCAAGTCCTTGGGCCCCTGTCACCCATGGTGGAAGACAAGGATGGAATTCCTGGTTCCTGGCTTTAGACTGGCCCAGACCTGAATGTGGTGGCCATTTAGGGAGTGAACCAGTGACTGGAAGAAAGATCTTGCTCTCTTTTCTCTGTTTCCATCTCTTCCTCTCTTTGTTGCTCTGCCTTTCAAATACTTTTTTGATTTATAATAATTTAGAAAATTAAAATTAGTAAGTTTCATTCTAAGAGTGAATTTCTGAATAAAAGTTTATTACAGGGACTGGCCTGCAGTGCCTGCATCCCCATATGGGTGTTGGTTTAGGATCCAGCTTCCTGCTACTGCACCTAGAAAAGCAGTGGAAGATGGCCCAAGTACTTGGGCCCCTTGCATTCACGTGGGGTACCTGGAGGAAACTCCTGGTCCCCGGGTTTGGCCCAGCCCACTTCTGGCTGTTACAGCCATTTAGGGAGAAGACCAGTGAGTGGGAGATTTCACTGTGTGTGTGTGTGTGTGTGTGTGTGTGTGTGTGTGTGTTTGTGTATGTGTATGTCTCTAACTCTGTCTTCCAAATAAATAAACTTATTACAGAAGGGGATTTAGCATTAAGTCATCATAAAACAGAAATTAAACGTGACGTAATCATGTAATATTTTAGAGAAGGAAAAAAGTATATCCTGATTTATCAATGTAATGTAGAAAAGGTAAAGAAAATTCCTTTACCTGCTGTCAGCCAGGTGTTAGTCCAGTTTAGAGTTCCATATCATAAGGATTCAGAGAATTTGATGTGGTGAGAAATGAACCAGAGAGATAACAAAGCTTGCAACCATTTTGTCACATAGAGTATCTTCAAAGTCAGGAACATTGAGTAAATTTATTTTTAAGGAATATGTCAACTACATTTTTAAGTAATATCCTTGGTATGTTTCCCTTCATTCTCTGGATCATTTTATCAGAGGTTCCTTTTTTTAATTTAAGCTTTATATTTTACTTATTTGAAAGGCAGAGTTACAGACAGAGGAGGAGAGACAGAGGTAGAGAGTACAAAGTGTGCAATCATCCATCCCTTCCCAAGTGACTGAAACAGGCAGGGCTGGGCCAGGCCAAAACCAGGAGCCTAGAGCTTCTTCCAGGTCTCCTTCATGGCTGCAAGAGGCCAAGTACTTGGGCCATCTTGTGCTGTTTTCCCAGGTGCATTTGCAGGGAGCTGGATCAGAAGCGGAGCAGCCGTGAACTGGTGCCCATATAGGATGCCAGCATTGCAAGTGGAGGCTTAATCTACTACACCACAATGCAAGCCCAAAGAAATTCTTCTTGTATAAGCACCGGGTCCAGTTGTTACCTATGAAACTCGAATAATTATATTAACTATGTCCAAAATGTCTAGAAGCATAATGAAATATTTATTATACTTTTTTTCTTTTTTAGATTAATAGTTGACCTCTTTACATTTAGGTATACTTCACCTTAATAGGCTGATGGGAGACTTTTTGTACATATTATTTGAAAATGTAGCTGAACATTACATTTAACATAGACATTTTTCCTTTGTTTCCTGACTTTACGCCCCGTGTATGCCTGGACAATCCCAGATACCCAAACAAATCTTCATATTGCCAGTGCCTGATAGTATAGACTGTGGCATTTAGAATGCCACATAAACACACCCAAACTTTCTTGTATTTGAAACATTTATCATTGCATACAAATACTTGTTGAACCAATGACTGACTAAATGAGAAATTATAGAATTTTTGGAATTTTAGTTATTCAGAAATACACAGTGGGACTTTGCTATATTACCGTATGTGCAGCCATGCTTTTACTTATTTAATTAATTGAAATTTGGAGTTATAGAGAGGTAGAGATCTGGACAGGGTGGGATAGGGACCTTCCATCCACTGGATGGCCACAAGGGCCAGGGCTAGGTTAGGCTGAAGTCTTTCCATCCGGTCTTCCACTTACGTGATACAGGCCCAAATACACGGGCCATCTTTGCTGCTTTTCCCAGGCCATTAGCAGGGAGCTGGATCAGAAGTGGAGCAGCCAGGACTCAAACTGGCACCCATAAAAGATGCTAGTGCTGCTAGCAGTGGCTTTACCTGCTTCACTAAGAATCTTTAGTAAATGCAGATATCCTCGTTTTAGTTTCTTAAGGCAAAATCTTTATAAGCTGCAGTTTAGTTTATTGCTAGTTAGTAACCCATAATAGGTTAAAAATTGTGAGCAAGTTGTGTTTAGGAACTAAATCAGGAGTTGTAAGATGTTATTAAGGATTAAGGGAATTTGAATCTTCAGTGAATAAAGGATGTGTTGCGTGACGTTGTGCATGTCAGAGGTATGAGTACTTAACATTCTTAGGGGTTATTTGCATTTTAAGCTTAGTAGCTCAATCTTTATTGGACTGAATATTTGTAGGATTCTTCAACTGGAGAAGGAATTAATGTTTGAGTGCCTGCAAACGTTTGAACTTAACCATGTTTGAAGCCATATATGGAAGAAGCCATATGAGTATTAACATTTAGAGTTCAAATCTCTGCTTCTTGATTTCTGGATGCTAATATTTGACATGGAAAATTGTCTTAACTGCTGTTTTATTTCTTTCACATGTAAATTGAGGAACCATAAACCTTCAAGATATGTTGGATTTAAATGAGATAATATTCATCAAGTGCCTTGTAGAATGTCTGGCCCACGTAACAGTGATAGGAAGTCAACATGAGTTTCTTTCCTTTATGTGCACTTCGTTGTAGCGATAAGGATGCTAATTTAGATTTAGGAAGATGGCTGTGGCATTGTGGGGCTACAGGTGAAGCCACTGTTAGAGATGCTGGCATCCCATAGTGGAGTGCTGGTTTGAGTTCCAGTAGCTCTGCTTCCCATCCAGCTCCGTGCTGTTGGGCCCAAGAAAGCAGCAGGGGGTGGCCCAAGTATTTGGAGCCCTGCCACCCATGTTGGGAGGCACAGATGGAGTTTTAGGCTACTGGGTTTGTCCTGGCCCAGCTCCAGAATTTGGGTAGTAAACTAGCAGTTGGAATCTCTGTCACTCTGCTTTTCAAATGAATATACCTTTTTTTTTTTTTTAATGTCTTTCCTCTGTGTTACTCTACCTTTCATAGATGTAAATAAATTAATTAAAAAAAAAAAAGCTGTTGATCCCTACAGTCATCCAAAATAACTGTTTAGAGAATGTCCTTGCTTAGAATAATGTACTCAACTTACTGAATGGAAGTAGTATTGTTATGTTTGTACAGTGCTTTCACTGTTTTAAAAGTTACTGTTCTTTATTTGGCAGGTTGACGAGATTCGAGAGATGGTTGATAATGATTTAGGTTTCCAGCAGGCACCGTTAATGTGCTATTCCAGAACTAAAACACTTCTCTTCATTTCAAATGACAAAAAAGTAGTTGGCTGCCTAATTGCAGAACATATTCAGTGGGTAAGTGATTTTAGTAGTGGAGTGTTTTTAACTAATCCATAATTGCACATGTTCATATGGTAGCATGCAGTGTTTCTGTACATGTAGACACTGTGTAAATCAGGATAATCATGGCTAGCCCCTCAAGCTTTACTGTTTGTGCTGAGAACATTGAAAATCCATTCTTGCAGCTTTTTGAATTAGGATACTATTATCTAATCACTACTATGGAATAGAAAGTAGTTTGATATTTGAGTTTACTGTGTAACCTTGAGTAACACAATCTAGATAAATTTGTCCACATTTTACGTAAGGAAGGTGTGAATATAAGAATTTCCATGTGTGATGTCTTCACTATGGTAGAGTTGGGTCTTGTGTGGCAGTTAGGCTCTCAAGTCAGTCAGATAAGAACCTAACAGAATGGCAGGTACAGCTAAAATTTAGCTAGGAAGTTCCCATGTTGGTTACTAGAAATAGGTTTCTTAATCCCCCTAGCATTGGAATAATTCAAAAGTAGCCAAACTAAAGCAGGCAAAATATGGCACCTTTTTGTAAATAAAATTGTGGGCCAGGCATTGTGGTGCAGCAGGTTAAGTCATTGCCAAACATACCTTTTTTTTTTTTTTTTTAAGATTTATTTTATTTATTTGAAAGAGTTAGAGATCAAGATCTTCCATCCACTGGTTCTCTCCCCAAATGGCCACAAATGGCCAGAGCTGAGCTGATCTGAAGCCAGGAGCCAGGAGCTTCTGGGTCTCCCAGGTGGGTGCAGGGGCCCAAGGACATGGGCCATCCTCCGCTTCTTTCCCAGGCATACCAGCAGGGAGCTGGATTGGAAGTGGAGCAACTGAGATTCAAATTGGTGCCCATATGGGATGCTGGCACTGCAGGCTGGGGTTAACTTGCTGCACCATGGAGCCGGCCCCAATATATTTTTTTTTTTTTAAAGTTGTTGTGACACAGCCACACCCATTTGCTTATATATTTGTATGTAGCTGCTTTCACTACACAGGCAGAGTTGAACAGTTAAGACACAGACTAACACTATTAGGCTCTTATAGAAAGTTTGGTCACCCCTGGGATAGATTACCACTTCTTTGGTTGAGCTCTAAATGCATAGCTTGTGTTTAGAAGCCAAGCTGTATAAAGAATAAGCAGTAAAATCGCAGGAAGGGATTTGTTCACATATAAATGTTGATATAGTAACAGACCAATTTAAGAAAACAGAAGCTTCTAGATTCTCCAGTTATGCCTAGTTAGAGATATACCTGAATTCTTTCAGCTGCATTCTTTTAAAAAATTATTTATTTGAAAGGCAGAGTTACAGAGAGAAGGAAAGACACAGAAAGAGAAATCATCCATCTGGTGGTTTATTCCCCAAATGGACAGAATGGCCAGGGCTAGGCCAGGCTGAAAGCAGGAACCAGGAGCTTCATCTGGCATCTAAGCATTTGGGCCATCTTTTGCTCACTTTAATGAGGAGCTGGATTGGAAGTAGAGCCATCAGGACATGAACTGGCGCACACATGGGATGCTGGCATCACAGACAAGACTTAAGCCACTACGTGCCAACACTGGCCCCTCAACTGCATCCTTGCTCACGAATTCAGTGTAGATTGTATGTAACACTGTTAGGTGATATCTTTTAGCAAATAACTGCGTGCAGAGTGGCATTTGGCACAGTGGTTAAGACTACACTTGAGATGCCAGCAGCACATACTGGAGTGCCTGGGTTTGAGTTCTGGCTCTGTTGTTGTTCTTCATATTAATGTACACCCTGGGAGGCAACAGGTCATGGCTCAAGTAGTTGGGTGCCAGTGCTTCAGGCCAGGGCTTTAACCCACTGCACCACAGTGCAAGCCCAAAAACTTCCTAATAAAGTAACAAGTCAAAACAAGTCTGAATTTATTTCAATATGTTGAGCTATGTGTATTAAAAATAAAGCCTGAAATTAGGTAGCTCTGAAAAATCTTGCTATGATAAAATTGAAATAATTAGCAAATAAGGTAGTTGTAGGATGTGAATTTGGTGTAAATAGCTAACTCATAAAAGCTTGCCATACTGAGATTGAGTTAATTTTACACAGTACAAACTTGTGTTTAATTTCTGTTCCATCTACTTCAAAAAATTACTTGTGGAAGTGTTTAGGCTTGAAGATAGTCATGTAATGTTTGGGGTTTTGGTAACTTTTTTTTTAAGATTTATTTATTTATTTGAAAGTCAGAGTTTGAGAGGGAGGAGAGAAGGTGAGTGAGAGAGCTTCCATGTGATGGTTTACTCCCCAAATGGCTGCAACAGCCTGGACTGAGCCAGGCCAAATCCAGGAGCCTGGAACTCCCATCTGGGTCTCCCATATGGTGACAGGGGCTCAAGCAATTGAGCTCTTTGGCTGGTTTCCCAGAGGTATTAGCAGAGAGCTGGATCGGAAGTAGAGCAGCTGAGACTTGAACCAGTGCTCATGTGGGATGCTGGTGGTGAATTAACCCTCTGTGCCATCATGTCAGCCCTTTTTGTTAACTCTTAATTGTGTTGTCTCACTTTTTTTGTTTTTTTGTTTTTTTTTTTTTTTTTGACAGGTAGAGTTATAGACAGAGACAGAGAGGAAGGTCTTTCTTCCGTTGGTTCACTCCCCTGATGACCACTGCGGCGCTATGCCGATCCGAAGCCAGGAGCTGGGTACTTCCTCCTGGTCTCCCATGTGGGTGCAGGGACCCAAGCACTTGGGCCACCCTCCACTGCACTCTTGGGCCACAGCAGAGAGCTGGACTGGAAGAGGAGCAACCGGGACCAGACCGTGGGGTGCCGGCGCCGCAGGTGGAGGATTAGCCTAGTGAGCCATGGCGCCGGCCCGTCTAACTGCTTTTAAGTTTTGTGCTTTGTCCCATGAGAAGACTGGTCTTGATTTTTGACAACTAGCTTGGCAAGGAGATGTGTGTTTTTGAAAGCTTTTTTTTTTTAGAAATTGGAATGCAGGCCGGCGCCGTGGCTCAACAGGCTAATCCTCCGCCTTGCGGCGCCGGCACACCGGGTTCTAGTCCCGGTCGGGGCACCGGATTCTGTCCCGGTTGCCCCTCTTCCAGGCCAGCCCTCTGCTGTGGCCCGGGAGTGCAGTGGAGGATGGCCCAGGTGCTTGGGCCCTGCACCCCATGGGGAGACCAGGAAAAGCTCCTGGCTCCTGCCATCGGACGAGCGCGGTGCGCCGGCCGCAGCGCGCCGACCGCGGCGGCCATTGGAGGGTGAACCAACGGCAACGGAAGACCTTTCTCTCTGTCTCTCTCTCTCACTGTCCACTCTGCCTGTAAAAAAAAAAAAAAAAAAAAAAAAAGAAAGAAATTGGAATGCAGAGAAAGGATTTCTCTGCCATCCCTGTTCTTAGTTCTTGCATAACTGTGAATCCAAGAACCCCAGTTTCACAGAACACTGACATTACTACTGAGTTCTTAACTGTGTGCTTTTGCTGATCCTTAGAATGCAGGAGGTGGAGAGTACTTCCAACTCCTGTTGTGGGCCACTCATACTGGCAAGATTCTCTTTGAATGTATTACTATATGCAGTCTTTCAGAAGGAGAGATGATGTCCCCAGCTTGTTAGTGAGGAACCCAAAGTGTAGGAAATCAGGTGACTTTCTCTCATGGTTATATAACCAGTAAGTGAATAAAAACAAAATGTAGATTAAGGTTTGTCTGTTTTCTGAAAATCAGAGTGAATGTGTAAGAGTCCCCATAGTTTGCTACAATGTCAGACAAATGTAGTGTCCTCAACAAGATTAGTGCCAACTAATATTCTCACTTGAACACTTGCAATTTTGACACCTCTAGGGCTACAGAGTTATAGAAGAGAAACTTCCAGTTATCCGGTCAGAAGAAGAAAAAGTGAGATTTGAAAGGCAGAAAGCCTGGTGCTGCTCAACGTTGCCAGAGCCTGCAATCTGTGGGATCAGTAGAATATGGGTATTCAGCATGATGCGGCGGAAGAAAATTGCTTCTCGCATGATTGAATGCCTAAGGTAATTTGAATGTAATTCTTCAAATCATTTTTGGTAGTTGAGGATTTTAGCGGAGTTTTAAAGGTCAGTATTTAAATAATGAAGTCATTTCAAGCTGTGTTTGAAACTGGAGAATGAAAGCAAAGAAATGTGAAACATTTCCTGGGAGGTTAACTTACAGAGCAATTTGTCTTAATCTATGAATAATATTGGTAAACTGAGTCTCGCATTTTTCTTTTATCAGTTGGTTATTAAAAGTAAAGAGGGGAAACTCAAATTGTATATTTTGTTTTTTCTTCTATAAAGCACCATTGATAAAGGTTTAATGGAGGAGGTAAAAATCATTCAAAAGAGTTTTAGGTCTATCTGTTGGTTTTTGTTTATTCACAGAATCTTGATCTCTGAGTATGGCTTTCAGAATAATTAAGAATAAATTATAAGTGAGATCCTAAGGTTCTACGAATCTCAGGGCCTTATTTGGTCTATTCTCTTCATTAATGCATAGCTTCTTCCGGGTCTCCCACGTGGGTACAGGAGCCCAAGCAGTTGGGCCATCTTCTGCTTTCCCAGGCCATAGCAGAGAGTTGGATTGGAAGTGGAGCAGCTGGGACTCGAACCAGTGCCCATATGGGTTGTCAGCACTGCAGGTGGTAGCTTTACCCACTATGCCACAGCACTGGCCCCCTAAAATTTTTTTTAAATAACAGCTTTATTGAGATAGTTATATACCATAAAATTCATGTTTAAATTTTCAGTTGAGTAAGTTTCAGCGTATTCAGAAGGCTATGCAAATCATCCCCACTATCCAATTTCAGAACATTTCTGTCACCTTCCTCCCAAAAAATTCCATTAGCAATGACTCCATTTGTATACTCTGAACATTTTTTAGAAACAGAATCCTACAACTTGTGACCTTCTGTACTGGTTTCTTTCAGTAGCATAATAATTTCAAGGATCATTCATATTATAGAATGTATTATGTGTACTTCATTCTTTTGTTTTTAATTGCCAAATAATATAACATGTAATTATACCACATTTTATTAGTTCATTAGTTGAATGTTTGGTTGTTTCCACTTGTTGGCTATTATGATATGCTGTGAACATTCATATTCAAATTTTTGTGTGAATGTGTTTGTTTTTCCCTTGGGTATACACTTAGAGTAGTAGAATCACTGGTCCTTATTGTAGGTGTATGTTTACTATTTTGAGAAACTGCCAAGTTGTTTTCCATAGTGGTTGCACCATTTTACATTCCCAGCAGCAATGTTTGAAGGTTTTAATTTCTCCACATCATTCCCAACCTTGTTAATGTCTGTTTTTTTAATGAGCCATCCAGGTGGGTATGAAATGTTCGTTCATTTAGTTATGATTTTCATTTCTCTGGTGGCTAATGATGGTAAATATTTATTTTTTCATGTGCTTATTGGCCCTGTATATACCTTTAAAGAAAACCTATTCAAATCATAGGTCCATTTTTAAATTGGCTAGCTATAATAGCTTTTTATGTGTTCTGATACAATTCCCTTGTCATGTGTATGATTTGCAAATCTTTTCTATTTTCATGGTTATCTTTTCATCTTCTTGAAAATATCTTTGGAAACATACATTTTTTTCACTTTGATAAAATCCAAGTGATACATATTTTTCTTTCGTCACTTCTCTTTTGGATAATACATTTAAGAAGCCATTGCCTGATGGCCACAGACTCAAGCCTTTGTTTTCTTCTAAGAACTTATAGTTCCAGTTCTTAGATTTCAGTCTTTGGTGCATTTTGAGTTCATTTTGGAATACATTGTGAGGTAGATCACATGTAGACAGCAGTCTGTTTTCCATGTGCTCATCCAGTTGTCTCAGCACCATTTGTTCTTTCCCATTTTTGAGTACTGTTGACATGCTTATCAAAAATCACTTGAGGCCGGCACCACAGCTCAATAGGCTAATCCTCTGCCTACGGTGCCAGCACACTGGGCTGGGCCATCCTTCTCTGCTCTCCCAGGCCATAGCAGAGAGCTGGCCTGGAAGAGGGGCAACTTGGACAGAATCCGGTGCCCCGACCGGGCCTAGAACCTGGTATGCTAGCGCCGCAGGTGGAGGATTAGCCTATTAAGCTGTGGCACCAGCCAGTTTTATATGTAGACTCTTAGTTGTATTCCGCTAGTCTGTGTAGTGCTACATAATTGTAAGTACTATAGCTATGGGTAGCATGTTTTGAAATGGAAAATTGTGAATTGTGACTTTTCCAATTTTGTTTCCTCTTTTTAGAAGATTGTTTTTGACTATTCATCCCATGTATTTCCACATTAATTTGAGGATTAGCTTGTCAATTTCTGCAAGGAGGCCAGTTGTAGATCAATTTAGGGTTATGCCATTTTAACAGTATTAAGTTTCCTAAGCCATAAACTTGGGATGTATTTCTATTAGAGCTTTAATTTCAACATTTTCCCCCCAAAAAGGTTTATTTATTTGCAGGGGGGAGAAAGAGGATAGACAAATCTTCCTTAGGCTGGTTCATGCCCTAAATGGTTTCAACAGCTGGTGCTAGGCCAGGGCAGGCCAAAGCCAGAAGCCTGAAGCTTCATCCAGGTTTCTCAAATGGGTAGCAGGGGCCTAACTAGTTAGGCCATCTTCTGCTGCTTTCCCAGGCACATAAGCAGGGAGCTGGATCAGAAGTGGAGCAGTTGGGACTCCCAACGGGTACTCCAAATGTGGGATACCAGTCAGCTTGTACCACAGTGCTAGCCTCTCAACAATGTTTTATAATTTCTAGTTTACAAGTCTTATACTTTTGTTAAATTTATTCCTGAATGGTTTATTTTATTTTATTTTTTATGTTACTATAAGTGGAGTTTTTTCTTTTATATTCAGATTGTTGCAGATATATAGAAATACCAAGTCCCTCCCATATGGGTGACAGGGACATTGCCAGTTGAGCCATCACCTGCTGTCGATTAGCAGGGAGCTGGAATTGGGAGCAGAGCCAGGACTTGATCTCAGGCATTTCAGCGTGGGATGCAGGTTTCCCAAGTCGCATCTTAACCATTAGGCCAAAGGTCCTATCCCTTTTTGCTTCATCTAATTGTCCTGAATAGAACCTCCAGTCCTGTATTGAATAGAAGAGGCAAGAGCAGCCTTGTGTTGTTCCTGATCTTCAAGGAACAGTTTTCGATCTTTACCACTGATGTTCTTTGACATCCTTGGTTAGGTTGAGGAAGTTCTTTGTCCTTGAGTATTTTTATCATGAAAAAATGTTGGGTAAATGCTTTATATTGTTGCTTTTATAAAAAAAAATTTTTTACCTTTATTGATAATATTTTAGATGAAGTTATTTTTCTAATTTTAATGATTTAATAATATTCTAACTTTCTATCCCCCCCCCTTTTTTTTAAATAGGAGTAACTTTATATATGGCTCGTATCTGAGTAAAGAAGAAATTGCTTTCTCAGATCCCACTCCTGATGGAAAACTGTTTGCGACCCAGTACTGTGGCACTGGCCAGTTTCTGGTATATAATTTTATTAATGGACAGAATGCCACCTAAAATAAGTTCTTGCCTGCAGTACTAGAAGAAGTCGAAGAGAATGGATTGGTTGCTGACTTTAACCAGGAACTAGGGCCATTTTTATTACAATGAACTCAGGACTGGCAACAACCATGTGGTTGTTCCATTTTCATAAAATTGGAAAAATGCAGTAATAGCTTATTGTTTTGTTTTTTAAAGAAGATATTTTATTATCTTTTACAGAAGTTTATGATGGATGTATTTTATCTATAGTTATTTAGACATGTTTACATGCAGCAGATAATGTTCATAGTGGACTGAAAACTAATGCAAGGACTTTGGTCTCAGTGATAAGTATATCTTGAAGTTCTTAATATGGAAATATACCAGTGTAGCTTGGTACTGTATTTTTTTATATTGATCTGCTGATACCAGTTATAAGTTTAAAGATTGTATTTTTGGAGTGGAAACCGATGTTTTCAAGTCATTATTCAAGGAGGGTACAATATTATGTATTGGAATTTGAAAGTGATTTGTAGAAGTCCTGAAATTTACTTTTAAGAGACTCTTTCAGAAAGGAAAAGCTCTAAATAAGCAGGAAGAATTTACAATACAGAGCTTTTCCTCTCTTGATGTCAGGAAGAAGCGGAAGGTGGTAGAGTTGAGGCTCCCTCTCCTAGAGACCTGGGACTGACGAGGATTATGAAGGGGACCCTCTGAGTTTTTTATTTGTTCATTCTAGTTTCTTTTTTTTTTTTTTTTTTTAACATGGCAACTTGGCACATTTAGCCTAACAAATTTCAAAGAGGTTTATAAAAACCAGTGGACTAATTACAAGTAAATATGGATGACTCGGTATCTGCTTTGTTATTCCTCAGAAACACTGCACTGAGTATATGCCCTCATTACTGGACTTCATTTTCATACTTGTCTATCCTTCATAGTGCCCTCTACTTTTAAAGGGTTTATATGTTGAAAAACTGCTGTGGCCTTTTATGAACTGTATATAATGTAGAATAAAATAATAAAATACTTGACAGCTTTTTCTAAGTGAAAAATGTATTCAGATAATGGTGTATTGTCATTTGCGCTTCCTCAAGGACTTTCTTCAGTTACTACCTTGAAATATGATTGAAACAGACTTAAAAGCAGTTTTCCCCCACTTGCCAAAAGATCATTTTATAAGCAGCAAATTGGTTGAACGTTATCTCTAAAAGGGAAAATCTTTTGGTTATTTTAGTAACTTGGTACTTCTCTGATCTCAAAGAAATAAAGGGCTATAGCCCAATAATAAAGTCCTACTATAGTTCAGCTTATTTTTATTGGCTAAAATGATCATATCCACATTGAAAACTAGCTAAAATGTAGGGCTTTGTTAATAGATGTGTATTCTATTCCTTACAGATTTGTGCTGTTATTATTTATAGAGTAGTAGAAGACTCAGTACTCCTTTTATGAGAATGGTAAAGCACTGTAAATATTTCCTTCTGGCTCATCATGATGGTCTGGCTTTTGACATTTCCATTTTCCTTTGGGCTTGAGACTCTTCCAGCTCTCCCATGAGTTGCCTGGATTTTTGTTAAACAGAATGAGGTTTTAGGGTATAGTAGACTTGGACCCTTTTTCTGCCACTTACCATTTGGATATTTATAACATCAGTCGTGGGCCATACAAAGTTAACAACTTTAAAAAATTAGTCTGCTATAGATTTATTGAATTTCCAGTCCCACCTGCAGTTTAGGGGCAGACCAAATGATTTCATGGGCCTTATGTGGTTCACAGATTGGACATGCCCTACCCCAGGTAGACATGGTAACTTCCTAATCTGGTTTCCATGTAAGCCAAGGTGCATTACTTTGACTAAACCTGGTGGTTTCAAGGAGAGATAGGAGTGTCCTTAGAAATGATACATTGAAATGTTAACTATTATGGGAATATAGTTTACTTTCATGTTTATATTGAAGACACAGCCCCCTCAAATTTTTAAAATTTAGGTATTTCTCTAAGAAGAGTTTAATTAGTAATGCTTGAACAATTGAGTATTTGCTGTCTTTCAGATATTGTCTTTAGTGCTGCATTCTTTTACTTAGTTACGACGACCCTGTGAAGTAGGTTTTACAAGTGAGTACGAGGAACATAGAAAGTAATTAAGAAACTTGCTGTAGCGGTTTGTGTGTGAAGTGTTGACATGCTGGGCTACAGCTGTGATATGAAGATGATGACACACACTCAGTGGGAACATAAGACTGAAGAACTGATGGGGTTTATAACCTAATGATCGGATCATGGGGGAGAATCTAGGGTGAGTGAGAATTTTGGTTTGAGAGATTGAGTAGATGAATGGACTGAGGTGGGAACACAGGAGAACTGGGAGGATTCCGTGGTGAAAGAGGGACTGAGGTTTGGTGGTGATGGAATCTCATGGTGGAGGTACCCAGCTAGTGCACACTGGACCTGTGAGGCTAGAGCTTGACAGAAGTTTGGACTGAGCAAGTAAGAGTGAGGTTTCGTAGAGATCACACAGGGTTTGGAAAGTGAGAGGGTTACGAGACAACTGAGGAATGCCGTCAGTTAAGGGTTTCAGAAGAAGAGTACCTGAGGATGCGAGAGCAGAGAGGAGAGTGGTAGAAACCACGGGAGGAGTTTTAATAATCGGACCGCAGCCGGCACTGCCACACTGTAACTGAAGACTGGAGAGAATCCACGTGGCGGAGAGAGCAGCGTCTGCGGCAGCAGTGGGCGCGGTGAGTACACCCTGATGGCCTGGGGAACTCGGGGTGGTGTGGTGATTGCCGATGACACAGCGCTGCCTATGCACCGTCATTTTCTTCGTGGGATCTCAGTTGCTGACCTTTTTTCTTCAGTGTCTACTATGTAGACATTAATAGGAACCATAAGATTTTTATGGGCTGTCACCTCACCTGCATGGGCACACAGTGGTTTTAGTTTATCAGGAATTACGGAAAGATCTTACCAGTGTATAAGGCCGAAGCGTGAAGGTGGTGTGTGGAAAACAGCCCTGAGGCAGCGCGCGCTCAGCTCTCTCGAGGCTGCCGCCTTCTGCCGCCTTCTGCCGCCTTCCGCCCCCTTCCGCCCCCTTCCTCCCCCTTCCTGAGAGCACAGCCGTGTTCCTCTCAGCCGTGGTGGCTGCTGCTTTCCCAGGGGGCGACTGCAGACCTACATGTCTTTCTCAGGAGTCTTCTGGCAGAGGGAGGGTGATTCGTGTCCACAGCAAGCGGCCAACCTCACACCCTCTTAAAACTCAAACTCATTGAACTGTTTATGGGATGAAATGGTCAGAAAACAACCCAGTGGCCTTGCGTTTGCTTTCGTATTCCTTCTTTTGCCATAGTCACTGAAGTAGATGGAGTCGAAGGCTTGGGACTTGGCAGTTCAGAGAACAGTGAGTAGCCCTAGAAGCCTATCATCCAGAGTGATGGTTTTTTCGGTGAGGTTAGGGTTTCGGTATCCTAACGGTAGTCTAGTCACACGGAAGGCTCGGGGCCAGTTTCCATGTCTAAGGAGAAGACTGAGGGATGTTGGTTCCTGGGGTGTGTAGGGCCCAGGTGGTTATCATGAAGGGGCAGCACTCAGTCTCACAGGTGCTGGTGTTTGAGGGCACTGGAACACTGGCATCATCCACACACTGCCCTCCTGAGTGTGCCCAGGGGCTTTGATCCTACAGAAGTGTTTTAGTGAGTTTTCTCTCAAATTCTACTTTTTAAAAATTTACTCATCTTTAAAGTCTTATTTATTTGAAGGACAGAATTAGAGATCTTCAATCTGCTGGGCCACTCTCCAAGTGGCTGCAGTAGCCAGGACCCAGCCAGGCTGAAGCCAGGAGCCCAGAACTCCATCCGGGTCTTAGGCCATCATCTGCTGCTTTCTCAGTTGCTTTAGCAGGGAATTGAACCATTAGCAAGAGTGAAGCAGCTGGGATTTGAATCAGCACTCTTACGGGATGCTGGTGTCTCAGGCCATGGCTTAACCCGCTGTGCCACAGCGCCTGCCCTGTTTACTGCTCTTTACACAGTAGAGCTGAAAGGCATTTTTCTGGGATAACAAGTTATTTCTTAACAGCTGGTAAAATCAGGTGACGTTGAACGCCTCGTTTCATACTTGTAGCAGTCCAGTTATGTTGACAGGACTGAGAAGGACTGAGGAGTAGGGTTGCCATCTATTAAAGATTTGGGGCTGGCGCTGCAGCTCACTAGGCTAATCCTCCGCTTGCGGCGCCGGCACACCGGGTTCTAGTCCTGGTCAGGGCGCCAGATTCTGTCCCGGTTGCCCCTCTTCCAAGCCAGCTCTCTGCTATGGCCAGGGAGTGCAATGGAGGATGGCCCAAGTGCTTGGGCCCTGCAACCCATGGGAGACCAGGAGAAGCACCTGGCTCCTGCTTCAGATCAGCGTGGTGCGCCGGCCGCAGTGGCCAATGGAGGGTGAACCAATGGCAAAAAAGGAAGACCTTTCTCTCTCTCTCTCTCACTATCCACTCTGCCTGTAAAAAAAAAAATATATATACATATATATATATTTGAGGTATACCACGAATATTTCTAACATCTCTTTGTATGGAAGTCTGCCAGTGGGTCTGTAGGTTATATGTATAAGGTATAGACTGATGTGTAACCAATGTTTATTTAGCACTTCTTGGACTGTTCTGCTAGAAGAGCAGAATCTTAAGAATCACCCGACCTTTGATGTGGGGACTTCAGCCTTTCTTGGACATTGCCAAAATCAGTGAGCTCCTTTCCACTTTTAGCTTACCAGAACATTAGTTCAAACAAGCTTTTTGTGAGGTGGGAGGGGTAGGAGAAACTTTAATACATTCACCAAATTACATGAAAGGACAAGAACATACTATGGACACAACTTAAGACAATTTAGAATCAAACAAATTGTGAGGTAGACTAGTGAAATTCACCAAATTTTGGTTAAGAAAAGTTTACAGTAATAACACAGGTGCCCCCTTTCCTAAAAATCACAAAAAGCAATTGCATAAATTACAGCCAAAAAAAAACTGCCTCCAACAATTCAAATTTTTAGTTTACATTCAGCATTCACCTGTATGAACTGATACGCGCCAAGGTTCAGCAGGACTACAGTCAAGTTAATGTGTAGGCCTAGTGGATCCACTCACCCAACATTAAGCATTCTAAGGGATGGAAAGCTTAAAACAAAACACACCAAGATACATATTAACAAGTCATGGTGCCCTGTATTTGTGCAAGTTGATCCTTGAAGAAGGACCCAACATTCTCTACAGAACTATACTTTAGCTCTAAAGAATTATACTGATAAGGTGATTTTTAAAAATCCAGACTTCACTAAGATATGCTTCGAAGAGAATAAGCAAGTCAATTCAGTTTCTGCTTCACTGAGGTGATGGTCCTTTGGCTTTATTCTGGCATCTCTTCCACAAAGTTAAATGGAGTACTTGAATTAAAAAGAACTACGTTAAAAAGAAAAGTTCTTTAGACTATGAAGTCATAAAAAGCCAGAAGAAACCCTGAGAGGCCATCTGCCCCGGGTACAGCTGTTTTAGAATTAGTTCAAGTATTTTATTTGCCCTATAAAGTAAATATTACTGGAATATTGCACAAACAGTGGGTTTCTTGATACCGTCTGCATTAGGCCCTTTCAGTAAAACAGGATCAAGTGAAATACATTCATATCTAAACCAAGATGCTTCAAAACGTACCTCTTCACCAAAAGATTCTAAAATTAAGGAGTATTTATAAGGCAGGTCCTCTAAAGGACAGTTACAAATGGGGTTAAAAGAAATTGTTCGCTTCAGAATGCACTGAAAGCATCCTAGGTAGATCTCCAGAATCATTCTTGCCCCAGCACACTCCGTCTCCATTAACTGTCAGCGCTTTGTTAGCACAGGACCATGAAGCTGCTCAGGTAACACTTGGTTTTACATAAATGCAGGCTCAGTGGACACCTTTCATTCGTGTAGGTGACAAGATCAATGCCAGTAAAAATGGTTCTTTTAAGTGGAAGATAAAGTGATACTGATGGGCTGAGAAAATCAAGAGATTGTGTAATGATGAGAACGGGCGTCATTAAAGTGTATACTGCCAGTAGACTTAGTTCTAGAACAGTCTCTCTAAAAAATCTTTTTGGTTACGATATTTGGTGTGACATCTGTAGAAACAAATATTTGGAGACATCTGCTGGTTTCTGTGAGTCAAAAAGCCTTCATGGAATCTTCCTGACTCCCTTACAAGAGTCACGGGTGGGGTTAAGTAAAACAGTTCTCTCTATGGCTCTATTTCCCTTTACAGCAGTTTCTGTGTTGTCAGTGTAAGGCCGCTGATACTCAGAGTGTCCTTTAAAGGAAACTTTGCTTGAGTCTCTGAAAGGAAATGAACTAGTTCTATTCCACGACAGAACCTTAGCCTGCCTTGAGCTTTGCTGGTACCAACTGCTTAATTCCAACCAAAGCAGCGTGGGTGCAGGGTAACTGTTAAAAGCTTCTGAACTGGCTCAAACTAAAGCAACTAAATGTTCCTTTCTGACATTCAGAGTGGCAAAAACCTATTTAATATGGTCACAAGTCTGGCCTAAGGTTACACTGCTCCATGTTCTCATAGACATGGTGTGCTTAAAGACTAGCAACATTTTAAAGGATGGGGAAAAGCAAAGAACTTAAGCCAGGAGAAGCCACATAAATGCACGCACACAATGCCTGCTCTGCATTTACCAATTTGCTTGTTCAGTTTAAATAGTAAACTTTAAACTCCTGTGGAAATTTGCCAAAAGTTTCAATACGTATAAGATTATAAATCTTAAACTAACACTGCACAGAGAAAGACAAAGCTACTTTTTTTCTTTTAAATACAAATATCTCTACATTCTATCATTCAGACCCCTGAGTAATACTGTACCGAAGCACAGATCTGAAGAGAAACCGAGGGTTCAGGCCTCGAATGTTAATCTTCAATGAATTCCACACCAACAGTGTGAGTCTCTTGTCACATTCAAGCTAGCTCGTGCGCAGAGTCCGTTTCCCGTAACACAGTGTAGTAGAAAAAAAAAAAATGCCAGCTCCACGTTTGTTCTCCAAAGCGAATCCTCGGGATCCCACGGGCAGACCACTTTTTAAGGAACTGAATAACTGCCTAGGGTGGAGTTAACCCAAGTATAAGGTCCTGTAAGTAGAACTGCAGAAGAGTGACGTCCCCAAAGACCTGGGGCGGCTTTGGGGAGTTCTTTGGAGATTAGACACGTATGTTGCACTTCGCTCCACAGTGATTGTACTTTAAAGAAAAAAAAAAAATGCCCAGTGTTTCTGTCCCTCCCCACCTAGGCATCCCATTGCTGTTTTCGGTCTCTCCAAAAGCTCATACGTGGCGTCCAGTAAGAAAGAAGAGAGGTTTGTCGTCACTGCTGTTCGCAGTCTGAAACTCGTCCCTCAGGCGAAACTGCCACTCGTCCTCCAGCTCTAAGCGGACAATTGTCTGACGTAAGGAGCTTCTATCCTGGCAGATGACACACAGCGTAGCACCTTGGGGGGGGGGGGGCAGAAATGCATCTCAGGCTCAGGGGCTGAATTTCTAACGAGCTTTACCACTTCTAATTGCGTTTCTGCACTAATGTTAACATCTGAGGACCAACATACAGGTAAGGAACTCAACTGTTCAGTTTGATTTATGTTGAATAAGTGGTTTCAGAAATGCAAAGGCTTAGAAGGATGTAAAGTGGGAAGTCTCCCCAAAACAGGGTCCCCTGCCCCTGTGGTAACCAATGTTAAAACCAGTGCACATTAAAACATGTACATGTTTCTAGGTTTCTTGGTGTTTGCTCTGGGATGCAGTTTATCTCGACACTGCTGGACTGGAGAATTCCTTGTGTGGGTACCAGAGTGCCTGTCCTGTACCTTTTAGGATGCATCGTGGCCTCCCTGGCTTCTGCCCGCCTTCCGTCAGTAGCCCCAGCACAGAATCAGCCATGCAGCCCTGTGTTCTCACGCTGCATGTGATAGTCTTGACCTC
This sequence comes from Sylvilagus floridanus, assembly GCA_949820135.1. NCBI lineage: Eukaryota > Metazoa > Chordata > Mammalia > Lagomorpha > Leporidae > Sylvilagus > Sylvilagus floridanus. Next base: position 71,754,600 of record OX463226.1, on the reverse strand, counting down.
ACTTTTTCCCACTTACCTCAAAGGTCACCCTGTGAGGATGATTTCGGGAGCTTAATAATGCAGTTTGTTACCAGGCAAATTAGCTCTTTCTCTGGCACATGCCTACTAAAGCAACATCAGGTTCTGTACCAGAATAAATAAGAGTTTCTATCTGGGGATGCAATTAGACACACTGCTATTGATTTCTGACCCAGGCAGCACATTTGAATTATTACAGAGTGTGTACTAGCCATGTATACATGTACTAGTAGACTCATTACCCTGATACAAAGCTAGATTATAGTGCAGAACCCTATTTAATATGGTCACAAATCTGGCTGTTCAGCTGGACTTAAGATAGCAGTAGCCTTGGTTTAAAATTGAGGTATTCAAATTATCAGCAAAACTCAATGTTAAAATGCTTTCCAAAAAGCTGTCTTTTACCCCTCTATTTTGTGTAGTGGGAACTGGTAGCATTCACAAGATTCTAAATATGACTTACCTTTTAGAAACTTAAATTTCTTAAGAAGATCAGCACCTACAAAAGAGTCACAGAGGTACAAGAGGAGTCCACTGAAAAACACCCCTTCACAGTTGACGTTGCTGGAGTGGGGTCTGGAGCTGACGTAGCACACGGCCACCTGCAATCAGCAAGCAGAATCGCGTGAGCACGGCGGAAGCCAGCGGGACACCTGCACCCTCGCTGGATGAGGCAGGACCCCCCTCCTCACTTCAGGCTGAGGTCAGGGAGCTGAATGCATCTTAGTGTAAGTGGGCTGGTTACCTGAGGTTTGTACCCCTTATTTCGTGTGCCCAGTTTTAGTTTTTTTTTTCTTTCTTTTTTTAATTTGATTTACTATTTGAACATCACAGTGAGAGAGACTGAGAGCGAGAGCGAGCGAGCGAGCTGCCATCCACTGGTTTATGCCCCAAATGGTCGCAAGGCTGGGGCTGAGCCAGGCTGAAGTCGAGAACTGGACCTTTACCCAGGTCTCCAATGTGGTGGCAGAGGCCTAAGCACTTGGGCCATCTGCTGCTGCCTTCCCAGGCCATTAGCAGAAAAGCAGAGCAGTCAGGAAGCAGAGCAGTCAGGACTCGAACCAGCACCCATATAGGATGCAGGTATCACAGGCAGCGCTTACCCCACTTGAGCTTATTTCTAGAGCCCCTTTGGCTGTTTCTAAAGCTTATTTCTCACTGATAAAGAACTGTGGTTAGATGAGTTGATACTAAGAAGCAACAACAAAAAACCCTTCCATCTAAGAGTCAATAAATAAATAAAAAATCGATTTTCCACAAAGGCATATTTAAGAAAGATGATAGGTTTATATTAAAGAATTATATTTGTGATATGCTTTTCAATTGTATCAATGTCAAACAGTACTTGAATTAAAGCTTTTAGCTTTGTATGGCTTCCAATACAGAAGATAACTTTACAGAAATTACAGGGACGTGAATAAGATTGTGGGGAGGGAGAATGATGGGGGAGCAGGAGTTCGGGCTAGTGGTTAAGATGCCAATTAAAAAAAATTATGTTTTTGCAAAAATTAAAGAAGGAGGGGGTTTGAGAGAGGGGTGGGGAGAGAGGGAAGTATGATTATCTTAGAACTGTACCTATGAAATATCTGCTCTCTTTATATTAATAAACATTTTTTTAAAAAAATGCTGATTAAGATTCTTGTGTTCTAGATCAGAGCACGTGGGTGTGAGTCTCAGCTCTGGCTCCTGACTGATTTCTTGCTACTGCAGCCCCTGGGAGGCAGCAGTAATGGCTCAAGTCATTGAGTTTCTGACACTCGGGGTAGAGAGCTCGAGGTCCAGGCTGCCGGGTTTACTTGGCCCAGCCCCAGCTATTGCTGGTATTTAGGGCGTGCAAACCAGCAAATGAGAGCATATTCTCTCTGTGCCTCTCACATAAGGTTTTTTTTTGTTTGTTTGTTTGTTTTTTGACAGGCAGAGTGGACAGTGAGAAAGAGAGAGAGAAAGGTCTTCCTTTGCCGTTGGTTCACCCTCCAATGGCCGTTGCGGCTGGCGCACCACGCTGATCCGAAGCCAGGAGCCAGGTGCTTCTCCTGGTCTCCCATATGAGTGCAGGGCCCAAGCACTTGGGCCATCCTCCACTGCCCTCCCGGGCCACAGCAGAGAGCTGGCCTGGAAGAGGAGCAGCCGGGACTAGAACCCGGTGTGCTGGCGCTGCAAGGGGAGGATTAGCCTATGGAGCCGCGTTGCCAGCTCAAATAAGTTTTAAAAAGGGGGGAGAGGGAGATGGCCACATGTGTGGACCAGTCTGTTTGAGTTCTCCCATCTGGTAGCCATAGGAAACTGCAGTTTCCTTCAGTTTTCTGAAAAAGTATCTGTTTCGTAGGGCTATTTTGTGGATTAAATAATTAACATAAACCACTTTGTATTCAGTAAATGCTGTTAGCAGTAATAGTGAGATATTGTTTAATGCTTGGAGCCCTGGACTGTAGAGTAGGGGAAATGGAGGCCTGGGTTAGGTGCATAATCTACGTGGGTAACATAGAAGGGATGGCATCTGCTTGGCTTTAAGGTTCCGTGTACCTCCCAAATTCCACAGTTCATGGACCAACCCACAGTGTACACTGCTGAAACATCATAGAAAGGACAATGTAAAATGTTTACACTGTATTCAATTTGGAAACTTAACAGTTAGATTTCCGTGTTAAGAGTATATGTTCATCAATATAGACAAAGAAAAAACCCTAGAAGGAAGTGTACTACACCCAGGTGGTATGTTCCTGTTACAGGTGATTTTATATGGAGTCATCAGAAAATTCATGGAAAATGTGCATTATGAAAACACTGTGCATGATTTTAAAACTTTTTATACTAAAACTCATTTTTATTCCAGTTTCCATGAGCTTTTTGAAGTGCCTTCATTATACCTCTTCCTTATTGTTAAAATCTCAATGCAAGGATATATTGCATGAATGAATGAAGCAGAATACTGCTTTTAAAAAGAATACTAAGGGAAAGCTTAGTGGAGGAAGCCTGGAGGTACAAGTGGCAACTAAAGAAAAAAACTAGGGCTGGTGCTGCGGCTCACTAGGCTAATCCTCTGCCTGTGGCACCGGCACCCTGGGTTCTAGTCCCCGTTGGGGCACCGGTTCTGTCCCGGTTGCCCTTCTAGTCCAGCTCTCTGCTGTGGCCCAGGAGGGCAGTGGAGGATGGCCCAAGTGCTTGGGCCCTGCACCGCATGGGAGACCAAGAGGAAGCTCCTGGCTCCTGGCTTCGGATCGGCGCAGCACGCCGGCCATAGCAGCTATTTAGGGTTTGAGGGGTAAACCAACAGAAGGAAGATCTTTCCCTCTGTCTCACTGTCTAACTCTGCCTGTCAAAAAAGATCTCTAGTGGGGCGCGTTTATTTGCTCAGTAACCGTTGAGTTCCTCAGCTGTCCACAGCCGTGGTCTTTGACAGGCAGTCTGGAAAACTCCTGCATGGTCTGGTGCGTGGTAAGACAAGTGGGAACAAGCAACTGCTTTTCTGCCCGGGTCGTTAGGGTCGGCCTCTCAGGAGCTGACCGCTGAGCTAAGCCGGGAATGCCCGTGGGCTCCTTGTGTAGAGGTGACGCAGGTCTGGGCAGGGGCACGTGCCGTCACAGCTTGTGTAGCCCTCGGGTAAGTGTGTCCCAGGCTCCTTTTGGACACCATTTAAATGACAAAGCAACAGAGCCCAAAGTGGCTGGTCTAGGAGTGGCTGGACGGGGAAAGGTCAGTACTGGCCGTACGCCCACGGCCACCCCCCGCACCACCAGCACCTCACCTCCTGCCCGATGTTAAGGTAGCAGTCGATGGCCAGCACGGGACTCTTGAAGTTCCGGATGGCTTTGGGGAAGAGTTTATAGGACGCGTGCTGAAGGAACTTCTCCAGGAGAAACTGCGCAGGGGCTGCCAGCAGCGTGTGTTCACTGTCGGGAGCACAGACGTACTGAAGGGGCAAGATGGGTGCTAGGCTCTCCGACACCTAGAATGAGCCAAGACGATCATTGGAAACGCGTCCGTCATTGAACGAAAGGCCCAAGAAAACACTGCACTGAATCATAGCCGTCCCCTCTCCTGCACAGGGTATGTGTTCCAAGACTCCACGTGGCTCCCTGAACCCTGGGTAGTACTAATCCCAATGTATATTGATTTGTTTAATTTACAAATTAGGCACAAGAAGAGATTAACGGCTAATTATGAAATAGAAATAATAAGAGCAAGGTATTGTCCTAAGAGTTGCGTGACTGTGGTCTGTAATCAGTGTCATGACGAATACTCATGTTTTTGGACACAGGTGACAATGTGGAAAGTGAAGTGGTGGCTAGCAACAGCAGCGCAGGGACAGGTTCGTTTCAAGTATCTGTCGTTTTGGGGTCCAGGTTTTTTACCCCCTTCTCTGGGGATACTATAATAAGGATTTAGCAAAAGTAACACAGGGCCAGGAGAGTGGAAAGTAGGCTTTTAAAAGTTTTACTGTATTTAACAAATAATAGTGTAAGGTCCTACAGGAAGTTGCTTATGATACTGCTGGTGTGAGGGGGTTAAATCCCATCTCCTCTCGGGGCTGACATAGGTTAGGTTTCCACCTACGGTGCCAGCATCTGATATGGACGCCAGTTCAAGTCCTGGCTGCTCCACTTCTGATCTAGCTCCCTACTAATGCCCTGGGAAAGCAGTAGAAGATGGCCCAAGTCCTTGGGCCCCTGTACCCAGAAGCAGCTCCTGGCTCCTGGCTTAGTTTCGGCCCAGCTCCGGCCTTTGCGGCCATCTGGAGAGTGAATTAGTAGATAGAAGACCTCTCTGTCTGTCCTTCTGTAACTCTGCCGCTCAAATCAATCAATCAATCTAAAAAAAATCTGTCTCATCTGAAACAAAAAAGCAAAGAGACTCTGAGCTCCAGGCAAATGATAAGTTCATAGTCTATTCAGAAAGGCGAGGGATGTGAAATTCTCTACACAGGTTTTATTCTGTGTTACTAGCCGTTTAAAAATGTCTGCTAACGGGGCCCATGCTGCAACATAGCAGGTTAAGCTGCTGTCTACAGTGCCTGCATCCCGCAGGGGCGCCGATTTGCTCCTGGAAGAAGCTTCTGGCTCCAAACTGGCCCAGCCCCAGCTGTTGTGACAATTTGGGGAATGAACCAGCTGATGGAAGACCTCTCCCTTTTCCTCTCCCTCTCCCTTTCTGCCTTTCAAATAAATTAATCTTAAAAAATTTAAAAATAAAAAGTCTGCTAAAATAACCAAACCTTTCATGTATTATACAAAGAATATAAAAATGGAACGTTTACCATGTTGAAACTAAAGCTTTGATGGAAGTGTTGACGCTTAAATATGAAACGTAATCTCACTGAATTAGCAACTTACTGTTCGGCTCTGGCCAGGTCCTCAGGAACAGAAATGAAACTTGCAGTCTGACGTTAAGAACTCCCCTGTGTTAATCCGCTTTCACATCACGTGGGAAGTGCCTGATGCCAGTGTCTAATAACCGAAGCATGTTTACACAGTCACTGCTTATTTTCAAAAGTGGGCTCAAGCTTGCAAAACTTACCATGATCTTTGGTTTAATGATGAAGTCCCGTTGCCCGCCAACCTGGACGTGCTTCTTCATGAGACTGAAGTTATTAAAGCGGCAGATGAGCAGGCCACTACTGTTGGTTCTCAGGTTGAAGTCAACGTCTTCACAGAAGTACCTACATGTAACCACAGGGATGGGTTTTTTCTTCTGTGTCACATCTCAGCCATGACCGCGTGCAGAGAACTGTGCAGCAGGAGGTGGCCTAGAGCAGCCACGCCTGCTAGGAACTGGCCTGCCCAGCCCTGACCTGTCGGGACCCTCAGTTGTTAAAGGAAGGAGGACCTGAGGTCTCAAGATACATACAGGGTTTTGTGTTTAAAGAAAAAAATATTTTTAAATAAATTCTAGCCATGAACATGATGAAGCATTGGCCAGATGTAAAGGAGAAGTGAAAGTAGCAGTTATTCTAATTGCCACAAATTCTAGGGGCGACCTAAAGACTACCTGGTCCTGGGAGGTTTTTCAGGAACAAGCACACCCAGGAAGCGAGCCGGGGGCCAGCCTGCCCATCTCCACTTGCTGCCTTTTTCCTGCACGATCCAGATCTCTCAGCCTAACATCGGGGGGAAGGGGTGGCCTGCCGAGCTCTAAGAGGAGGTCAGTGAGAGTTTAGTCGTTTGTGGGGCCACACACTGATCCGTGACAGCTTGACTGCGTTCTCTGAAAGCCAAATGTGCTTTCTAAGCATCTCACACTGTAGCCCCGTTCACTAGGGGCCTAGGGCCAATGGAAGGGCGGTGAAGGGGCACAACGTGGGGCTTGCGATTCCCTCTCCCCTTTCTCCATGGAGGGGTTTCTCAGCTTCTCAACAACACATAAGAATACTACAGAGTAGTCAAACTACTACAGAGGCTGGAGCGGGGCAAAGGCGACGAGGAGCCATCAGGGCTCCCCGCGTGCACAAGGCCTGCCCTACCTGTTGAAGTCGTACTGCACGTTCTGCGTCAGGTCTATGTTGAGAAGGATGAAATCATGCACGTGGCACCTAGAGAAGGGGGCCTTCAGGCTCTGTGACGTCAGCTTGCTGCTCCACTTCTGTATGCCCAGGATCGCGTAGTGGACAATCTTTGGTGTGGCTTCAATGTGCTGCAAGACACTCTTTAAGGACACGTTCTTACTGGAAATTCCTGCTTCCATGGGCTGGCTAGGAAATACAAAGTTCGTCGATATAAGAAGTCGCTAGAGACTGCGGAAGAAAGAACCATCTATGAAGGGCCAACCCTGCTGTATACTAGCTACGCTGCAGAAGATACGAGATGCTTTTCTTTGAGTTAGCCTGGAATGAAAAAGAACGTCAAGTGCAGTGTTCCTGCACTATCACTGTTAACTTAAGCCTCGCCTTTATGGGGTGGGGCTTATCCTAGTTAGAGAAAGAAAGGAGTTCATATTTCAAATGAATATTGAAGAGGTAGTGGAGGTTAGAAACATGGAAGTGTATTTCCCGGTTCTGTATAAGAATAGTTGAAAGCATCACTCGTTTCAAATCAAAATATGTGAGCTGGCAGGGACCTAAAGATCACCCGGCACGGTGTTTCGGTGGGTCTGTTGAATTTGGGGGACTTTCTGGTGTAGGATGCTTCAATGTTTAGCGTTCCCTGCTACTCAGGAACCCCCAGCCCACCCTGCATCAGTAGTGACAGCCTAGGAAGGCAGTACAATAGGAGAACACTGGTCTGAGTTCAGCTATAATCTCACAAGTGGTAGAACTGAGACAGACATACAAGGGCGTTCCGTGTCCACCCAGGTAGCTGAGAAGCAAAACTGGGGCTAAAAACCAGGTCTCCTAAGTCAGATGCTAGCCGTCTTTTAAATAAATCATAGTGCCACAACAGACTTACAGCTGGCCAATACTACGAGGCAGAAATGGTCCAGGGATTTAAAGGCACACTGAATAGCTAAGTTTAAAAAAAAAAAAAAAAACACCCTAAATCCTACAAAACTCCTGGCTAATCATGTTGCTCTGCGAAGTTGTCCTATCTCCATGGGCACCTGCAGCCACACTGGGAAGTGTCACTACCTGGTCTGCTCCTGAACACTGTGAATGTTCCACAGGACGCACGAGTCATCCATCACCACGATGAAGGGCCAGACGCACTGGCGCTTCACGCCCAGCTCCTCCAGGCGGTTCCTCTCCAGCTCCAGGTTGTGGTAGGACAGCTCCTTAATGAGGAACCTCGCGGCACCTGGAAGGCAGCAAGACAAGCTACACACCCCTCCCTCGGGCTGCGGGAGCCTCACCCACAGCTGCAGGCTCCGGGCCCTGCCCGTTCCCATGGCAACCATGCGGGTGGGGCCCAACCAAACATTCCCAACAGTGGTTCTCAAACCAGTGGGAACTGAGGCACCGGAAGTCGGTCTGAGATGTGGATTCCCAGGGCCCATCAGCAGAGTCACTTCAGCAGGTCGGTGAAAGGCCAGAAACCAGAGCGGTCCTCACAACGCAGCTGATGCATGAATGCCTCGCCCGTGAGGACTGCGAGAACTCAGTTTCCCCATGGGACAAAGGTACTGTGTACATCAAGTGCCACTCACATGTCCTGCACTAGGGAGGGCCAGGCTGTGACGAAGGGGGAGTCACTCCTGATGTGCCCTGTGCAGAGACCTTCAGGAAGTAGGTGTCTCTGAAATGCATTCTCGAAACCGGCACCCTTGGCCAGAAGCCAAACGGTATGGTAGCATGAGTGAGAGAGTAGACTGCAGCCATGCTGGCTGTATGTGGGCCTGAGGCCACTGTTTTCTAGCTGTGTGGCCGGCACAAGCTAACTGCACCGTGCCTTGGCTTCACCTGGAAGGAGGCAATGGTGATGTGTGTCTCTCAGGGTGGCTGTGTGGTACTTGGGATTGAGCCTAGCACCCAAAAGGACTCAAAGTTAGCGATTATTATATGATGATCATTAGGAATTAGCCAAGTTTTATGAATGTGCCACCCTAAGCCAGCATCCCATATGGGTGCCGGTTTGTGTGTCCTGGCTGTTCCACGTCGGTCCAGCTCCCTGCTAACCGCTCTGGCCTGGTGGTCAGGCCCCTGCTACACTTCTGGGAGACCTGGAAGAAGCTCCTGGCTCCTGCCTTCAGCCTAGCCCAGTGCTGGCAGTTGCAACCATCTGGGGAGTGAACCAACAGATGGAAGATCTCTGTCTCCTTGTAACTCTTTCAAATAAATAAATCTTTTTTTAAAAATAAAATAAAATGAAAAGATAATAAAACGAAGCAGGGGGCAGGCGTGGTACAGTGGGTTAAGCTGCTGCTTGGGATACCTTCCTCCCATATCGGGGGGCTGGTTTGGGTCCCAGCTACTTTGCTTCTGATTCAACTTCTTGCTACTGCATCTTGGGAGGCAGCAGGCGATAGCTCAAGTACTTAAGTCCCTGCCTCCCACGTGGAAGACCCAGGTGGAGCTCCTGGCTCCTGGCTTCAGCCTGGTTCCCCCAGCTGTTGTGGGGGATTGGGAGTGAAACAGCAGATGAAAGATTGATCAATCTGTCTCTGCCTTTCAAATAAGTAAATCTTTTTGTAAAAAATGAAGCAAACAAAGCTATTAAGTCTATGGGAGATACTCAAAATGAATAGCTCAAAGGTGATACTGGGATTTAGGAAAATCTACCTTCCAAGCACAGGAACATGTTGGCACTCTCAACACAGTAAGGGCCATGTATGAAAAGTCCTCAGCTAATATGATTGTGGTGGTAAAACTGAAAGGTTTCCCTCTAAGGTCAGGAACCATTTAAGGAATTCCACCTCTACTATTTCTATTTAACATAGCATCCGAAGTCCACACTAGAGCAACTAGGAAAGAAAAAATGTATTCAGGTTGGAAAGGAAAAGTAAAATTATCCCTGTTTCCAGACAACATGGGCAGAAAACTCAAAAAATTCCACAAAGTTAGGATAAATGATTTCAGCAAAGCTGCAGATCCAAATCACCAAAAACCAACTGCATTTCTACACACCAACAATGTGCAATGTAAAGTAGTTTCATTTAGGATAGCATAAAAATACTATAAATAAGAAAAAACCACCAACAAGGCAAAAGAATTACACACAGTGGAAATTACAAAACATTGCTAACAGAAATTAAACACCAGTAAGTGGACAGACATCTTGTGTTCTAAGAATACTGTATTGTTACCTGTCAGTACTACCCAAGGTGATCAATATATTTAATCCCTGTCAAAATCTCTGACATTTTGGGGCCGGCACCACGGCTCAATAGGCTAATCCTCTGCCTGCGGCACCGGCACATTGGGTTCTAGTCCTGGCCGGGGCGCCGGATTCTGTCCCGGGTGCCCCTCTTCCCGGCCAGCTCTCTGCTGTGGCCAGGGAGTGCAATGGAGGATGGGCCAAGTACTTGGGCCCTGCACCCCATGGGAGACCAGAAGAAGCACCTGGCTCCTGCCTTTGGATCAGCGCAGTGCGCCGGCCACAGCGGCCATTGGAGGGTGAACCAACGGCAAAGGAAGACCTTTCTGTCTCTCTCACTATCCACTCTGTCTGTAAACAAACAAACAAACAAAAGCAACTCTGACATTGTAGAGAACCTCAGGTGACTAAATAGTCAAAACAATCTTGAAAAAGAATGAGGGGCGGGCATTGTAGTACAGCCACGTGGGACGCCTGCACCCCACATTGTAGTACAGCCACGTGGGGCACCTGCACCTCACACTGGAGTCCAGGCCGCTGCATGCTTCTGCCTGAGCTGCTGGCGAATGTACTAAGTAGTTGAGTTCCCTCCACCCACGCAGGAGACCCACATGGAATTCCTGCTTCTGGCTTCAGCATTTTCTAACCCTGGCTGTTGTAGGAGTGAGCTAGTATATGGAAGATCAGTCTTTGCTTCTGCCCCTCTGTCAGTTTGCCTTTTAAATAAGTTTAAGTCTTTTTTTAAAGTTATTTTTTTAAGTAATACTTTTGATTTCAAAACTTAAAGCAGAGTCCATCTTTGTTGTGCAGTGGATTGAGCTACCACCTGCAATGCCAGTATCCCATGTGAACACCCATTTGAGTCCTGGCTGCTTCACTTCCATGCAGCTCCCTGTTAATCTGCCTGGGAAAGCAGTGGAAGATGACCCAAGTACTTGGGCCTGGGCCCCTGCCACCCATGTTGGAGGCTCAGATGGAGTTCCAGGCTTCTGGTTTCTGGGTCTTTGTACCCATTTGGAGAGTAAACCAATGGATGGAAGATCAATTGATCTTTCTCTTTTTCCCTCTCCCTAACTCTGCCTTTTAAACAAAATAAAATAAACCTTAAAAAAAAACTTACACAAAGGTTTTTATAATCAAAGAAGTAGAATGGTAGCATAAAGATAGTCATGTAGAGGCCAGAAGTAAACCCTCACGTACAACTAACAAATGATCTTGAAAAAGACGCCAGTGCCATTCAGTGGGGGAAGGATAGTCTCTTGAACAAACGATGTTGAGAAAACATTCAGAAGAATCAAGTTGGACCCTTGCCTTATGTCATGTGTAAGAAGTAAATCGAAATGAACCAAAGGCCTAAAAGTAAAGCTAGAGCTAGAAGCTATCTAAGAAGACAACTTAGAGGAAGACTTCATGACACTGAATTTGGCAACCATCTCCTGTGTGATATACCAAAAACAGACAACAAAAGGAAAAACAAAGTGAACTTCATCAAAAAAAAAACAAACAAACAAAAAAAAAAAACTTGTACATCAAAGGACTTTCAAAAGTGAAAAGGCAATCCATGGAATGGGAGAACATAGTTACAAATAATATATCTGATGGACTTAATATCGAGAATATTTTAAGAACTGCTATAATTGAGCAACAATAAAATGACCCAAATGAAAAATGGGCAAAAGATTATGAAGATACTTCTCTGAAGAAGATACATCGATGGCCAATAAACACAAAAAGATGCTCAACATTACTCATTATAGGTCACAATGTAAGACCACCGCATGGGCGGGGATGTAGAGAAATTGGAACCCCTGTGCACAACTGTTGGGAATGTAAGACAGTACAGCCACTTTTGAAAAAAAAGTATGGTGCAGTTATTTTCAAAAGAATTACTATATAGTATAGGAATTCTACTTGGGTATATACTAATAACTGAAGAGTATTGTATAACTGTGTTCACAGAAGCAGTAGTCACAACAGCCCAAAGATGGCAGCAGCCAAAGTGTCCATTGGCAGAATGGGTACACAGATGTGGTGTATACAGCCTAAAGAGGAAATTCAGACACATGCTTAACCTTAAGGACTTTAGGATAAATGAATTAAGCTAGTCACAGGGAAAATACCGATTTAGGACTCCACTAATCTGAGGTACTTAAGAGAAAGCAGAATGGCGGTTGCCAGGGGCTGGGAGGGAGAGATGAGGAGGTGTTGGTGGGTACAGTTTTGCTTTTGAAAGAAGAAAACAGCTCTGGAGGTCTCTTTCACAGCACTAAGTAAGGCACTTAACTCTACTGAACTATACAGAAATAGTTAAGATGGTACATTTTATGCTTTAAAAAAATATCTATATATTTGAAAGGCAGAGGCAGAGAGAGAGAGAGAGAAATTTTCCATCCACTGGTTCACCCCCAGATGGCCACATCAGTCAGAGCTGGGCCAATCTGAGGCCTGCAGCCAGGAGCTTCTTCCAGGACTCCCACGTAAGTGCAGAGGCCCAAGGACTTGGGTCATCTTCTGCTGCTTTCCCAGGCCATTAACAGGGAGCTGGATTTGAAGTGGATCAGCTAGTACTCAAACCAGTGCCAATATGGGATGCTGCATTGCAGACAGTGGCTTTACCCACTACAACATAGTGCCAGCTCCTAATTTTGTGTTTTTAATTAAATTTATTTCAGTTGCTTCCCAAATCATTGCAAAAATTAGCAAAACTGGCACTAAAGAAATTTTGATCTGATCTGGGTTAAGACTTTTTCTTCCAATGGTTAGTCAGACACAAAGAAGTAATTTGAAGATCATGTTCACATAGAATAAAAGACTGCAGTTAGTTTGGGAATAAATGGTTCTGGGGAGGATAAAGAACCAGAAGTAGACAACAGCCTTGATTCACGTGACATAAGTTACAAACATGGAAACAAAAATTGCATTCAAAACAATAAAGCAGTTTCTGACAATATTTTAATTCCATATTTAGGTTATTAAAGTTTAAGGACTAAAAAGGGATAGAAAGGAGAAAAGAGGGGCCAGCGCTGTGACATAGCAGGTAAAGCCACTGCCTGCAGTGCTGGCATCCCATATGGGCACTGGTTTGAGTCCTAGCTGCTCCACTTCCGATCCAGCTCCCTGCTAATGTGCCTGGGAAAGCAACAGAAGATGGCTCAGGTGACTTGTCTCCTGCACCCACATGGGAGACCTGGAGCTTCATGTTGTGGCCATTTGGAGAGTGAACCAGCAGATGGAAGATCTGTCTCTCGCTCTTTCTCTAGAACTCTACCTTCAAATAAACAAGTAAATATTAAAAGAAGGGGAGGTGTCGTGTTTTGATACAGCAGGTAAAGACATCGCTTGCAGCACCAGCATCCCATGCGGGCACCAGTTCAAGTTTTGGCTGCTCCACTTCTAATTCAGCTCCCTGCTAATGTGCCTGGGAAAGCAGCAGAAGATGGCCCAAGTGCTTGGGTCCCTGTACCCATGTGGGAGACCTGGATGAAGCCCCTGGCTTCCACCTGGCCCAGCCCTGGCCATTGTGGCCATGTGGGGAGTGAACCAGCAGATGGAAGATCGATCGATCGATCGATCTCTCTCTCTCTCTGTCCCTCTTTCTATCTCTCTGTAACTATGCCTTTCAAGTAAAAAAATATTTTTTTTTAAAAAAAGGAGTAAGAAATGAAGAAACCTAGAGAAGAGGTAAAGATGGACAGGCACAAGGTGAAACAGAAGCTATGTGGAAAGGGAGGAGAGCAGGAGATGGAGGGGATCCTGGAGAGGAGGAGCTTGTAGGATGCAGGACATTACTGGGGCAGGCAGTTGGCCTAGGGGTTAGGGTGCCGGTGTTCCACATTGGAGGGCTGGGTCTGATCACTAGCTCTGGCTTCCGACTCCAGCTTCCTGATGCTACAGAGTAAGTTCCCAGCTCCTGGCTCTGGCTCTGGCTCTGGCTCTGGCTGCTCCTGACCTGGCCATTGGGGGCTTGGGGAAGTGAACCAATGGATGGCAGCTTTCTCTGCCTCTCAAAAAATATATATAAATCTTCTGATCTACTGTGCATTTCAGCTCCAGGTTGGATGTTATTTCTTCCCTTTTAAGTGGGAATTAGCAGCTCTTGATCCTCAGTCCTTTTGAGACTTGGCACTGGGTTGGCCACTGAAGATAGTGGGAAAACCCATTGAGGACTAGAGTGAGTGCAAGAAGTCCCCAGAGAGGGCAGCTCTAAGCCACGGGCAGTGGTTAGTGGCCTCCTGGCTAAGGCAAATGAGGGAGTTCTAGACACCTGCAGCACCTCCCCCTCAGCTCTGACAGCCACTCAACCACCACGTGCCCTCTTTGAGAAAACAGCCGACTGCTCTTAAACCCCACAGGGAAGAACAGGACAGAGACTCTTCCAGGCACTTCTACTGCCTCACAGGCAGTCAGGATGCTTCCAGCTCCCCTGTGGGATGGCAACTCAGAACCTGCCATGTGCTCTTTGGAGGAGAATCAGTGCAGTCCATTCCGGGGCAAGGAGAACCACCAACTTCCCTGTGTCTCTGCCAGCTCTCGTCACTTCTGTTCCTGCCCCAGGGTGCTCAGTCTAAAAAAAACCCTTTGGTTAGGAGGGCAGGACACTTTCCAGAGGCAGAACAATCTGCGAATGCCATGCCAGGGGCAGGGAGCTCAGTTTCTCTTCTCAGCCCTTGTGCCCAGCCCAGGGGGCCCCTTACCCACGCCTGCATTATTGAACATGCCGGGAAGCACCAGCATGATGTGGTTGGGCCAGTACTTGCGGTACAGCGGCATCTCATATTCTTTGACCACCAGCAGGTGAAGGTGGCTGATGCCCTCCATGGCGTGGAAAAGGTTTAGGAGTCCGTGCTCATGGCGACCACTGGAAGGCGTGAAAATAGGGCTCTTGACCGCATTCAGATTCTGCTGGAAGGGGAACAAACAAGAGATCAAAAAGGGAAAGCAAACTTCTTAGATGTGAGCAGCCCAGAGAGCCCGATCTAGTGCCGGCTTGGTAACCCTCGTGTCCAGACACCCTCACCCACCTTATCTGAAACCAGGGGCAGCCGCATGCTCTCCAGATGTTTGCCCTGCTTGCTGAAGACAAAATGGCTCTCTTTGGATTTGGGAATGATGAAATAGAGCTGAACCTCTTCTCCCAGCATAGAGGAAGAGAACGTGAACGCATGGAGGGTGGAGTCCGACATCTACATTTGCAAAGAAGAAACGGGAGGAAGGGAACGTAAGCTCAGTGTCAGGCCGCTCCTCCAGGCTGTTACCAAGACAGGACTCAGGCCACCAGACCAGCTGCTGTGAGCGCCATCACGTTAAGGGTTAGGAAGGCAGACACCTCACTACTGAGCAGGCGCATCAGAGCTGAGTATCTTCCCCTACAAAGTCTCTCCGTGGGTGAGGGGCGTGGGGCTTGGAATGGTCTCTGCATTCGTCATCCTCAAAGCCTTACTGTGCCGTCTTAGGCAGAGGTCAGCCATACCTGTTGGATGTCCTGTTTTGCACACATTACCTATTACCACACATTGTCTCTATGTGGGCCAGGTCAAATGAATAATCAACTGTCTAAATAAAATATTAGGACTGACATCATTAAAACATCCCCGTGGCTCTATGTTTCCTGGCTACAGCGGGAGCTGAAGAGGTTTGAACAGTCACTTGGCCCAGAACTCTGGGTTCGGGGAAGAGACCATTTGACTCACTGAAGCCAAATTTAAATCTAACCTATTTCTAAAGTTGTTGGGAATTAACACATGCTCAGGAACCCGTCTCCACGAGCAATTACATAACAGCTCTTCACATGCTGTAGATACGGGCAGCATTTGGCCCAACATAACTCAATATAACTCAACATAACCCAATATAACTCTTGTTATATCAAGAGTTCTAGTTTACCCCACCACAAAAATGTGGGGATATGCTACTTAGCGCTAGGATCATGCAGAAACTGAAGGTTTTTAATAAAGTTGTCTAAAAACCTGTGATTTACAACCAGAGGACTATGGGTCTTCTGTGTTCGGGGAAGTACTGTGAGGTGATTTCAGAGTATCCCACCAAACACGTCCAAGAACATCAAGAAAAGAAGTTTGGATTAGAAGGGCAGAGTTACTCAGTCCAGTTTTTCAGTGTGTCGCTTCCAGCACCCATTTGTATTCCAGGATGACGTGAGGGCCAAGGTCAGGACCTGGGTCCCGGGAGCAGAAGCAGGTTCGGGGGACTTCTCGGTGTGCAGAGCCGAGGGAAAGCATCGTGGAACACAGCCCTCAGAGAGGCTCTGGGACTACCACCGTTTGCTGCCTCTCCTATCTTGTGTGCCAACGATGCCCTGGCCCCAAGCAGCCAGGTACGACAGGGCGCTGACTTCATGTTCTATGTCCCTGCCACTCAGTTCTCACTGCCCAGAACAAACGTCAGCCGCATGGTCACGACCATCCCTAGCTGCAGTGAGAAGGTGACTAGGTCGGTGTAAATCAGCACACTCATGAGAACCGCAGCTCCAAGGGCCCGCCCTGTGCATGTCAGATGATCACGCCATTTCAGACAGCAACCCAAATGGAGGGGGACCCCATTTAGCAAATACACTACAGTGCTTACTTTTTCAGATAAACAGCTACTTTCCGACCTAAACCTGACACACGTAACCCTTACAGTGAAGTAACTCGGTGCTGAAAACAAGCGGCTTCTCTCCCTGCAACCCCAAGAAGCTGTGTTTCATTGAACCATCGCTCCTCAGTGGCTCCCCCTAAGTCAGCGATCCTTTACCCATTGCCTGAAACTAGCGCTTTTGTTTTTCATCTCACGTGCACACCCCACCTACAGACATCTCAAATCCCTGCTGGGTAACCAGGTCTGCACCTGCGAGGCGGCGGCGAAGTCCATGTACTGGTGGCACTGCTCACAGTGATGAAAGGTGTTGTAGGCTGCGTACTTGGTCAGCATCATGGACACAGTCTCTCGTTTCCTGGGCTCCTCAACCTTGGCTTCTTTGATTACTTCTGCATATAAAAGGGCAAAAATCCATCCATGATTAATAGGAAAAGCCCCATGCCTGGGAAGTAAAGTTCCCCCACTCCCTCTTTTCCAAGGATTATATAATTTATGCCCAAAGAAGGGAAGTATGAAAATTAAAAGATGATATCCACATGTGGGAGTGAAAACCAGGAGGATTTAGGCTCCTCTGTGCCATGGCTCCCCCACCCTGCCTCCCGTCCACCCTTGAGAGGTGCGAGCTGGGCTCAGCTTGTGCTGACCTCGTTTGACCCCCGCCAGCTTCTCGGTGTACACCAGGCTCATCAAGCTGTACTTGGGATCGTGCACACTGACGTCAAAGGACATCTTACTGAAGCTCTCGAGGTCGGGCCAGGGCTCTCCCTCCGCCTGGCTGGCTCCACTGCTCTCACTGTGATCTAGGACAAGAGGAAAGTGCACAGAGTGGGCAGGTCGTCCTCCCTCCCTCGCTCTCCCTGGGAGAAAGGCTTCGGGGAGCAAAGCCCCTGCTGGGTGGAGAAAGGCATTTCTGAAAAGTGAGCTCCCCACTCCCAGGGCAGGAGGGGCCGGAGCTGCTCCTTCAGACCGCTCTGGGAGGCGTTGACCCGGATCAGACCCCCACCCACCCCACATTTCCTTTAAAGCTTGTTTAACTGTGGATGATCTAAATCCTTAAGGAGTTTTTAGCTGTAGGAGTTTCAAATAATGGACACCAAAGAGATTCTGGGATGCACTGAGCAAGATTCCTGGTGCCTGCTGCACAGTGGAGTCACCTGGGAGGCTTATAACCCCCACACCCAGGTCACAGCCCAGAGCAGTTAATTCAGAACCTCGCTGCCTACCCAGGTGTCAGCTGTGTTGCTAAGAGCTCCTCAAGGTGTTCCAGTAAGCAGTCAGGGTTGCCAGCCAGTAGTCACGGTCCTGCCCCTCACTGCTTCACACTTTTCGGCAGTGGCCCGTCAGTGTGCCAGGTTTCTGAGCATTAGAAACGGCATTCAAGGGGTCTTCAGCAAGTTCATGGAAAATGCACATCATGAAAAAGCTAGGCATGGATTTCAAGATTTGCAACAATTCCATTTACTCCACAGTTTGAAGTCCTCTCATATTTAAAGTGCCAAGACAGCGGCAGGCGGGGGTGGGGTGGGGTGGGGGGGATCCAATAAATGGTGTTTATGATAAAACTTGATCAAAAAGTAACAAGACAACTTTCGATGGGAGAAAGGAGGAAATACATTTTAAAGAGCTTGAAGGCTAGACATGCAGCTATCATCTTTTAAACACAAACAGAACTGTCTGCATCACTGAGCTGAGGCTTGCATTTATTTAATGTTTCAGGCGTAGGCTGGTGTTTCTGAAAGGTGTCGCTGCACCTGCCAGAGCACTGTGTGAACCTGCTCTAAGATGGGGGAGGAGGAGCAAGCCAAGCCAACAGCTTCTGTGCATTGGGCTGCCAGAGATTCACATCTCAGCCACACAGAGGAAGATCCAAGGTCACCGTAGCATGAGCTGAAGATAAAATAAAAAGCTTCGCTCTCCTGTGGTGCCAAGGAGCCTGGCAGGAAAGCTGGCAGGAATGACAGGGCCAGGTTAGCCCTGGCTTTGCCTCTCTGGTCTGAGCCCCCTTCCAGGGTGGTTGGGGATGTTTTGTGGCCAGCCTGGCAGGGCTCTGGGGATCTGGTAGCAGTCCAGCCGGGGGCGCAAGCAGGCCTGGGTGGGAATGTGTGTGTGCACGCATGTGTCTACAATCATGGACATGAACTGGCTGAGGAACAGAAATGGGGCTGAAGCCACAGTAAAGCAATTAAATAAAGTCAGTTTTCCTCATTCTTGCTCTGCTCTGGTCCTTTCGGCTGGTCCCAGAATAGGTCCAACTACATTTAGAAAGACAGGTGAGGTGGGATCTTCAGGAGAGACACCGGCGAGGGCTTCCCCTCTCCTGGACTCATCCTGGAGGGGCCTGAGAACCTGCACCCCAGCCGCTCCACTGTCTCCCCACAGCCCCCCTCCAGCACAGTCACATGGTTCCGAGAGGTGGAGCCACAGCTGAGGCCACTCAGAGCAGAAGTGTCTCCCGGGGGAGGGAAGAGGGGAAAAGGCTGAGCGAGCAGGAAAGGACGCTCGCTTGTGCTGCAGCCCGTCATCCCACCCCTCTCCCCCTGCCCAGGGTCAGAAGGGGCTTTGTCTGTGGGGCCTGTTCAGTTGCACAGCTCTTCACAGTCGTCCCATGTGGTTACCACGGGACACAGGCTTTGGCTCACGGGCAAGGTGTTGGTATCCAGAGTGCAAACACGCCGTCAGGCAGCTGAACAATACAGGTCTAATTTTACAGGGGTTTAACCATGGAGGCAACTAATCTACCTCCCAGGCCTTTATAAAAGGCCTGGCATCTTGCTGCGCATCGTGGGGCGAGGGAGGCCAAGGGGACACTCCCCTGCCCCTGACCTCAGGGAGCTAAAAGCGGCCACCTGGGACTCCCGCCGGGCACACACTCCTCAGCCTACACTGACTGCGGCTTGGGTACTGTCGGGTCCAGAAGGCAAAGCAGACGCCCAGGACACCTGCTCCTGCTCCCTCTCGGGCACCCCGGGGCCAGGACTCACCACGGTTGATCTCCTCCTCATCGTACACATCCACCTCCAGGAGTCGGATGAGCATGCGGAAGAGGATCCTAAGGAACTGTAAATAGGAGCCAGTCTTTCCCACCTGATGGAAATACATTTCATCGGGGACAGGTGGAGGAGGGGAAGAGAGGGGAGGAAAAGAGAAAAGATGTTTCACACCTGGGCTCGGACTCTGCCTCTGTGAGGCACCCACCCCGCCCCAAGAGACCCGTTGGCTTCTCTCCTTCTAGGGCAGCCTGGCCTGGCCCTACCTGGGGGGGCCCGGTCAGCAGCAGCCGGCGGGGATGGAAGGTGCGGGCGCCCGAGGCCGGGTCGGGCTGGTTGCTGTAGTCGGCATGGTGCTGCCGGGCTGAGGTCCACTGCCTGTAGTAGAGCGACTGCTCCTCGCTGCTCATATCCTTGTGCAGGAGCGGCCGCAGGGAGCTCACCCAGGTCACGTCGGCGTGCGGCAGCAGGGATGAGGAAGCCGGCAGCTTCCCGCCCTTCTGGGAGCCCAGCAGGCTGTAGGCTGCTTTGGATAAGATCACGATTGGGGGCAGGGCTGCGTGCAGGCCCCTGTAGCCTCTGGCGGGCTGTCCTGGCCAGGAGAGGGTCCTGGGTCCCGAGGAGGAGGAGGACGAAGGCTTAGAGGTGGTGCTGCTCGCCATCGGGGGGCCCAGGGAGTCACACTCCTGCTTCAGACTCTCCCCGGCTCCAGCTGTGCTGCCGGAGACCCCTTCGTCCAGCCCCACGCTGGTGGCTGGGCTCTGGAAGCTGGGGGTCAGCGGCTGCTTCTGGGACTTGTCGGCCGTGCTGGAAGAGCTGACCCCATTCTCCATGATGGAACCTGAAAGAGGACCGACAGAACTCACCCCCTGCCTGCCCATTACTGATGCCAGGGTGCCTCTGGGAAGCAGACAAAGGCCAGAAAACCAGCTGGATCCTGGCTGGGCTGGGCTTCCCTTTGCCTCACGCTCTTTGCCGCCCCATCCTACTTCCCTGGCCCTTGTTAGAGGCTTTAGCCAAGGGGAGACACCAGGTGGAAACTGGTTCCTTCTTCCCTGGCCTCCTCCTGCAGGCTCACCCCGGTAGCTGCTTTTCTATACCGCGGGCTGCAGCTCGGGTCCCACAGGCTTCTCTGGGTCCCTTCACTTCTTCAGGCCCTGGCCCTGGGCCTCTGGGGTGAATTAGACCCCAGTTTACCTGGCCTTCTAGATCTTGTCCTCATCTTTGTAAAGGGTCCCTAGCCAACCCGACTCCTTCCACACGTTCAAGTTCTGCTCCAGCAGCAACAGCTGCTGCCTTCTGAGGGCTGCAAGCCTTCCATGCTGGCTGTGGATGAGCTCCCAAGGCTGTAGCCACTTACGTGGACTCCCCAACCAGGGCAAGGCTGTCTTCACACAAAGGCGTCGACGACGCCAACCAATTGAGCTGTTGCTCTTGCCCTGGGTTTCCCTGCACAGTTCGCTGATTATGTTCAAACATGCCCTCTTTCCCACCAGATCAGCCACTGTTGGGTTTGAGGACAAATCAAAAGCCCATCACATTCAGGCTGAAGGCCCTCTCTGAGCTCAGACCCAGGCATGTGGGTTAGCTCCCAAGCTTGGGAGATCCTAAATGAATAGCCACAGATGGGGTTATTCAAACCATATTACTCCACTTGTTTGTCTGACTCGTGTGCCTGTCTTGTAGGAGAATTTGCCTTTCCATGATGGCCCTGAGCGCTCTTGGCAGCAAGGTTTCTCGTCACCCTGGGCTGGGGTCCATTTGCTCAGTGCTGTGAGCACGGCTTGTGGGGATGGAAACTACCTCGCAAAAGGCAGACCACTACCTTTGAGTTCATCAGAGCAAGGCCAAGAACTGATGAGCCTTGGGGAGCAGCTCTACAATACAAGGCAAGGAGGGAGTGTGGCCCACGGACCACCAGAAGGAAAACCACCCAGGCCCTCCTCCTCTCTCCCTCCCAGCCACTGGTATCCCAAAGCTCCTAGGTATATCAAGCTCCCTGCATGCTCGTTACCCGGGACAATCCTCTGAACCAGTGCACTTTATTTTAAACTGCTCTCAGGGAGGAAACCCAGGGGGCCTGCAGTGGGGCGCCTGAGGGAGGTAGACGAAATCCTGGGCCGAGGGTAAGTGGCCGCATGCCCAGGGCAGACGGTTCTCAGACTCCTCCAGGTCGAGGTGACTACAGATAGACAGGCAACCCAACAGATAACCAGCTGCCGCTTCATTTCCCACACGAAGCCTCCAACAGCTGCTGACACAAGGAACAGGAAGACGGGTGCTTCTTTTGAACACAAAATTGTGTGTGTGTGTGTGTGTGTGTGCAGAGTGACAGCATGATCTCAGTGGCAGTTCACAACAAGCAAAGAGGGAAGGAGGGACACGTGGCTCACTGCTAATAGTGGGGGGGGGGCAGCTTTTCATGTTTAATCTCTTCTCTGTACTTTGCTATATTCTCCCAGTTTTCTGCATTAAGCTTTATTATTTTCATAATCAGAAAAAAATGGAAATAGTGTTGCATTTGCTTTACTACAGCTTAGTAGAAGAAAACCTATGCCAGGCCCAGCCATGAAATGCACAGTAATGCTTTAAGAGGCGGCCAGTGGGCTGCATGGAGGATGCTCCAGTGGCCCCAGAGTACCCTTCTGTGTGTACTGAAGTACTTAGGAAATGCCGCCATTCAAGCAAACATTATATGCCACGAGCCAAGCCACTTAGCTCCAACTTATAGCTTCAGGATCTGGAAAAATAGAACTTTTGTGCACATATGAGGGGAGCGGGTCTTCAACAAATTCATGGAAAATGTGTGTTATGGAAAAACTATTCTATGCATGGATTTCAAAAGTGTGTTGCACTCACTTATCTTTTAATTCTATTTTCCCCTGAACGTTGACGTCCCCTCATGTGAGATGCATAATAACCATGAGAAGACTGAAGGTAGAAGAGAAGGGCAATGGTACCGGCTGGGGTGGACAGAGTGTATGTCTTCTACTTAGGCTATTACCAAGCTCTTGAATGTCTACTCAGAAGCACTCAGGTTTTCCATGCAGCTGAGGTCTGGAAAGGGTGCTGAAGGTTTTATGGGGGATCGGTGGGTGCCCCCGCCTTCCATACTCCTAGTACCTGCAGCCCAGCCCCTGGAGGACACAAGTACCAACCTGAGGTTCCAGTGACAGCACTGCTGTTGCTCTGGGGCCGCTCCAGGTCGATGAGCAGCTCGTCGGCATCGTTCTCGCTGACAGCGGCTCGCTCATGCTCCTTCCCACTGAGGTCCAAGGCAGCCGTGGGCCCCCGGATCACTTCCTTTGGGACATAGCAGCATGCCAGACCCACCTCTTGCTCCAAGGCCGTGCGAGTTAAATAGCTTGAATCAATTAAGCGGAGATCACAGTACTTCAAAGACCTGCGCAGAAGTAACCACGCTGTTGGTGAGTCCCTGTGGCTGGGCAGGCAGTGGTGTTGTTTGTTTGTTTTGTTTTATGATTTATTTATTTTTTAAAGATCTATTTATTTATTTGAAAGCCAGAGAGGCAGAGGAAGAGAGAGAGAGAGAGGTCTTCCATCTGCTGGTTCACTCCCCAGATGGTGGACACAGCCGGTGCTCGGCCAATCCGAAGTCAGGAGCCAGGAGATTCTTCCAGGTCTCCCATGCAGGTGCAGGGGCATCAGGACTTGGGCCATCTTCCACTGCTTTCCCAGGCCACAGCAGAGCTGGTTTGAAAGTGGAGCTGCCAGGTCTCACACTGGCGCCCATATGGGGTGAACCAACGGCAAAAGGAAGACCTGTCTCTCTCTCTCTCACTATCCACTCTGCTTGTCATAAAATAATACAGAGAAATCCTGCTCTTCCTCTCTGCCTTGTTCGCTGACTTCCTTGCTTTGATGCACAAACAGTTCACACATAACCATCTCCCATTCCCCAAACTGCTGCATGTTTTCTGGAAGGCTGAAAGAGTGAATAAGGAGAGGCTGTATTTCTTGTATCCTCTTCTCATGACCAAACAAGTGAAGTGATGGTGCATCAGCCGTTTTAATCATCGGTTCAGCTAGGTGACAATGAAAACTGGAGTTGATCACTCAAGTTGTACCTGGGGAAGGTTTCTCCGAGGGGATCTTTTCCAGTTAATATCACGATACAAGGCAGACCTTCTAAGTCTTGGTAAGTCCGAGGAATCCACTCTTCTGATTCATTTCCTCTCCAAGTCTGCAGAAAGAGACCCAGATGATAAAGTTAAAGCTACTTAGTTAACTTTTAAAAGTCTCTAGGTTCATATTGAGACACAGTGTGTGCATCCACATACTTACATTAAGTTTCTGTGCATCTGTGTGTTTGTACAAGTACATTTTAACTGCCACTAAGAAGCAATTAAAGCTCTTCTATAAAATATGATCTTTGGTTTTATCTTAATAAAGTAGGAGATCTTGTTATGTATCTCTGTGTTAGCAACACAGACTAAAGAAACACAATGTGAATATCCCACCAGTGAAGCAAATGTTATAGAAATCCTGGCTTCTCTACAAGACTCAAGGCACTGACATGCATTTTTTCATAGTGGACAAACTCTTGGGATTAGTTGATGAAAGACCATTTGCATTGTGAATAACTCAAAAAAGAATCTCAGAACTCCATCACAAAGAGGTATTTTTCACTAATAATGAAATTAGCCACCCCGATGGTATTTTTCCTTGTCTTTTGCTTTATTGATTTTATTGTTAAAATCAGTTAACTTGAGATAGAGAGGCAGAGAACTCCCACCCACCAGAGCACCCCCAAAACACCCATAGCCAAAGCCAGAAGCCACAGTTATCACTGCCTCCCAGGGTCTGTAGCAGCAAGAAGCTGAAATCAGGGGCTGGACCTGGGCACTGAACCTAGGCACGCCCACATGGGACCACTGGCACCGTAACTGCTAGGCCAAACACCTGTCCCTTACTGACTTTAAAAATCACTGCCAATTATTGGCATTGGGGTTTGAGAGAGTCTTTTGCAAAAGGGGCTAAAAATATAACCAGAAAAAAAAATATAAGTAGACCTGGAATAAGAAAAATACCTCTTCCTTATCTGGAAAAATAATGCAATTTGTGCACGTTTTCAACAACAAAAGTCTATTAAGCATCTTTCTCACACATATAAACACATATATGCACATATATATATCTTTAATAAATGGAAACATCAATCCTGAAAACATAAATATATCAATGAGGAGATAAATCCTACCAACTTGCAAGATGTTAAAAGATAAAAGGTTGTGGGGGCTGGCACCATAGTTTAGCGGGTAAAGCCGCTGCCTGCAGTGCCAGCATCCCATGTGGGCACCGATTTGAGACTCAGATGCTCCACTTCTGATCTGGCTCTCTGCTATGGCCTGGAAAAGCAGCAGAGGATGGCCAAGTCCTTGGGCTCCTGCACCTGCATGGGAGACCCAGAAGAAACTCCTGGCTCCTGCTTTCAGATGGGCCCAGCTCCAGCCATTGTGGCCATTTGGGGAGTGAACCATCAGATGGAAGATCTCCCTCTCTGCCTCTGCCTCTGCCTTTCAAATAAATAAATAAATCTTTTTTTAAAAAAAGATAAAAGATTGTGACAGGTTTTTAAATTTTAGAACAGAAAAAAAAGCAGATAAAGTGGTTCTACTACTTTTTAAGTACGTAGCATCTAACTATGTACTATATCAGCTTCCTAGCAGGAGTTATAAGAAATGAACTGATAATCTGATAATGCTCTCGGGAATGAGGACTAAAAAGTGAGGTGTTAAGTAAAGAACATTAAGTTTATTTAAAATTAGATGGGTGGATCAGGCATTTGGCCTAAGAGGCGAATATGCTGCGTTAGGTGCCTGCACTCCATGTTGGAGAGTGCCTGGGTTCCAGTCTGGGCTCTGCTCCTGATTCCAGCTTCCCACTACTGCATTCCTTGGGAAGCAGCAGGTGATAAATCAACTAGTTGGGTCCTTGCCACGAACATGGAGACCTGGATTGAGTTCCTGGTTCCTGGGTTTGGCCCAGTACAGGCCTGACCACTGTGGGTATTTGGGGAGTGAATCAGCAAATAGGAGTTCTCTCTTTCAGTCTTTCTCCATCTCTCAAAAAATAATAAAAATTTCAAAAATAGATGGGTACTTACTTTGCTTTGCACAAAATGGGATAAAAGAAATCTACCAGGTAAGAGATAATATAATAGGGCAATGATTTGTTCGTGTCTAGGTATGGCTAAATGAAGAAAAAGCAGTCTTTAGAAATAAATATACCGAGAGATGGTGCTGTGGTGTTGCGGGTAAAGCCACTACCTGCAGTGCCAGCATCCCACATTGGTGCTGGTTCAAGACCTGGCTGCTCCACTTCTAATTCAGCTCTCTGCTATGGCCTGGAAAAGCAGCAGAATGCTTGGACCCCTGCACCTGCATGGGAGACCCAGAAGAAACTCCTGGCTCCTGGCTTTCAGATGGGCCCAGCTCCAGCCATTGTGGCCATCTGGGGAGTGAACCAGCAGATGGAAGACCTCTCTCTCTGCCTCTCCTTCTCTGTAACTCTACCTCTCAAGTAAATAAAAAAAAAAAAAAAAAACACTTAAAAAATATACTCACAATTGCTAAAACTAAATTTCTATAATTTGTAAAACAGGAAGAAAGATAACCAATTTAATTCTTTTACTTGTTTCCCAATCTTTTGTTATGTCTGTTCAGACCAAGGTGAAATCAGTGGTTCAACATAACTGTTTACAAGTTTGAGACTTAGAAAATCAGTCTCTCAATCTGGTATAGTAGAAAGGCATAGAGACCTTTCTCTCTGTCTATCCCCACTTTCTGTCTGTAACTCTACCTCTCAAATAAATAAAATCATTTTTAAAAAGAGACATCTTGGCCAGCGCCACGGCTCAATAGGCTAATCCTCTGCCTTGTGGCGCCTGCACACTGGGTTCTAGTCCCGGTCGGGGCGCCGGATTCTGTCCCGGTTGCCCCTCTTCCAGGCCAGCTCTCTGCTGTGGCCCGGGAGTGCAGTGGAGGATGGCCCAAGTGTTTGGGCCCTGCACCCCATGGGAGACCAGGAGAAGCACCTAGCTCCTGGCTTCAGATCAGCACAGTGCACCGGCCGCAGTGGCCATTGGAGGATGAACCAACAGCAGAGGAAGACCTTTCTCTCTGTCTCTCTCTTTCACTGTCCACTCTGCCTGTGCAAAAAAAAAAAAAAAAGAAAAAAAGAAAAAAAGAAAAAAGAGAGACATCTTTTTGAATACTAGATTGTCTACAGAAATGATACTTTCGGTATCATTTCATGTTAAAGGGAGCTGAAGCACTACCTGATTTAAAGCAAACATTCTTTTTTTTTTTTTTTTTTTTTTTGGACAGGCAGAGTGGACAGTGAGAGAGAGAGAGAGACAGAGAGAAAGGTCTTCCTTTGCCGTTGGTTCACCCTCCAATGGCTGCCGCGGTCGGCGCGCTGCGGCCGGCGCACCGCGCTCATCCAATGGCAGGAGCCAGGTGCTAGGTGCTTCTCCTGGTCTCCCATGGGGTGCAGGGCCCAAGCACTTGGGCCATCCTCCACTGCACTCCCGGGCCACAGCAGAGGGCTGGCCTGGAAGAGGGGCAACCGGGACAGAATCCGGCGCCCCGACCGGGACTAGAACCCGGTGTGCTGGCGCCGCAAGGCGGAGGATTAGCCTGTTGAGCCACGGCGCCGGCCTAAAGCAAACATTCTGAAACAGGAATATTTTACAGGGGGCTTCCATATGGGCCTCACGATATCCCTGACACTGAGAATTTCCCTAAATGTGTTTTATCTCCTGGAAGCCATCCATTGGTCATGCTTCTGCTAATAATGTTTAGGCTATAAAGTGGGATTACAAATATTTTACTCCAAGAAGGTAATTATTTTCAAAAGACTAAATAAATCTCACTTTTATTCTTGACTAATCAGCTAGCCACACCCATTACTTTCAGATGCTTTTCCAGAACACTGCTACTTTTGATGAATGAAGGGTGCAGTTCTTCCATGTATCAAAAACAGCCTCAGGATGACCATACTGCAGGGGTGCTTAAAACCACACAAAGACTGGACAAACACTGAGTTCCAGGATACCATGGGACTCCAGACCAAGAAAATCTAATGAAAACTTCACATGCTGACAGATTCATTTAGATTTAAACCTTTTACCATTCCAAAGTACTTGTCAATTATACTTTAACTACAATATCTAATGGGATAATTAGCAGTAAGTACAAAAATCTGATCATATAGTGGGAGAAGCAGCATTTGATTTCATCTAAGACTAGAGATAAAAGGCACACCCATGCCATCCTGAAAATGGTAAAAGAGATTAGTAACTTAGAAATAAGCAGGTGAATCAGAATCTGCCCGCCAACAGGCAGTCTTGCTTAGAAGTGAACATCCTAAAATGATCTCACACAGAGGGTATAGAAAGGATGCACTGATGTAGTTCAGTGGTTTTAAGAACATGGGACTCTTGGGGGCCGGCACTGTGGCGTAGTGGGTAAAGCCACTGCCTGTGGTGCCAGCATCCCATATGGATGCCAGTTCGAGATCCGGCTGCTCCACTTCCAATCCGGCTCTCTGCTATGGCCTGGGAAAGCAGTAGAAGATGGCCTAAGTCCTTGACCCCCTGCATCCATGTGGGAGACCCAGAAGAGGTTCCTGGGTCCTGGCATCGGATCGGCGCAGCTCCGACCGTTATGGCCATCTGGGGAGTGAACCAGCGGATGGAAGACCTCTCTCTCTGTCTCTACCTCTCTCTCTCTCTGCCTCTTCTCTCTGTGTGACTATAACTTTCAAGAATACGGGACTCTTGTGGATTGGTGCCTCATTCAAACTGAGAAGATATTACTGTTCTGAGTGTAACCACTTGAGACCCTGCAGTGCATACCCCGCTGTCGGAACACTGGTCCTCAACCCTGGCTACACAGACCAATCTGCTCTCAAAGCCCTGTAGGTGATTCTGATGCACTAGCAGCTAGGGGAAGAACCTCAGGCCTCCGGCATTATGGCACAGTGGGTTAAGCCACCGTCTGTGGTGTTGGCATCCCAGATGGGAGCCTGAGTCCTGGCTGTTCCACTTCCGATACAGCTCCCTGCTAATGTGCCTGGGAAAGCAGCAGAAGATGGCTCAAGTGCTTGGGTCCCTGCACCCATGTGGGAGACTTGGAAGTACTCCTGGCTCCTGGCTTCAGCCTGGCCCAGTTCCAGCTGTTGCAGCCATTTGGGGAATGAACCAGAGGATGGAATCTCTCCCTGTTTCTCCTCTCTCTGTGTAACTCTCACTTTCAAATAAATAAATAAATAAATAAATCTTAAAAAAAAAAAAAGAACCTCAGGCCTAGACTGTGCTTTTCAAACGGTGAACCACAGGAGCCAGTTATTTAGGAATTGCTGATTTATACACTTAATGACTGACCCTTCTGAACAAATGACCTAGGACTGCACAAGCAGCTGTGCTTAATCAGCGTCCATGAGGCCCCAGACAAGATCCTGCAGCCTCCCGACATTTAGATAGACCTCCGGGGCAACAAGTGTGCGAGATTTCACAGAGCCCAGTGGACTGTTAGCCTTCACCAACAGCATTTTCAAACTGTGTCAAGTCCTATGTCTCTCAGAGCTTGGTACTGTGAGGAATCTTGTTACTCTGAGGAATTTTGCTGTAATGTGATCCCACAGTGGGAGGGGGTGTCTTCAAAAGTTTGTGGAAAATGCACATCATGAAAAAAACTATGGATGAATTTCAAATATTTTATGCACCAAAATAAACTTATCTTTTAATTCCACTTTCCACAAACTGTTTGGATTACCCTCGTATATCTATCAATGAAATAAGAATGTTATAGCTTTTACTAAATGGGTGTTTCTATTTTTGGATAATTATATTTGTTTCCATAGTTTACCAAGCTAATACAAGACATTTTGTTTGCCTTTTGGATTATTTAATTTAGGTTAGCTAAGAGAATATGGTGAAAATGTTCTCACTTGGGAAATGATTTATGAGCACTAAATACTTACCCCCTAACTGAGAGATCACACAGGCTGAAGCTCTCATTTGACAGAGGGGAAGCTGCAGTCCAGCGTGAATATGCAAATTCCCTAAGACTACATGCTTTGTTTTTTTAAAACTTGGGCTGAACTACATTTTTTTACACCCAATTTAGCTTAGGATTTAGTGTGCAGGGGGACAGAAACCATGTTGGTCTAAGGAGACACACAATACTTAGCTCAGTTGCATACCCGATTGTATGCGGGTTTTGATTAAGTGCTTTCTAATGGCTAAGACATATTGGATTATAAAATTTCCCAGAAATCCGAGCCAGCCATAAGGTAGGGAGTTGGGTTAGTTGATTTGGGATTCTATTTCCCCAGCCCATTCCTGAAAGGAGGGGTAGGATACAGGCAGCTAGATCCTGGCCGTGCAGAGGGAGCTCTGAGGGGCTTGGTCATGCAGTAAATTCCTCTGGAGGACACCTGGCTAGGTCTCAGTCCAGCCAAAGCCTTGGGGCTGAGGGTCAAAGCGAGTACAAAGAAACATGTTGTTGAGGAATCCACATGCAAGAGGGCTAGGAATAGTTCTGTGTGCCCACGGAAGATGCAAACAGAATACTTTACCAACTCTAACCATGAGCTGACAGATGGGCTAGATGGGCAGAAAAGAATCAGTGAGTTGAGGATACATAAAAGGGCACCCCACAGAGGTCTGAGAGAACAACTTACCTTTTCTTCTGAGAAAACAGGTGGCCGTGGGCTAGATGCATCTTGAACAAGGTCAAAAAATATGGGGTCAAATTGGTCATCTCATTTTTTGCACCTGCAGTTGGAGAGCATGGAAGACCAACTGCACGCATGTGCTAACAAGGGGGGCTGGACAGAATCTGTATAAATTGGTTCCAATTAAGAAAGCGAATATGTCCCTTAGCTTAGCCTTAACACTTGCAGGGAGGTCAGATTCACACAAGTGCCAAAATCCATTCAAGTTGGGCATCTAAGCCACCTAGGATTCCCGGAACACAGAAACAAAAGGTATTTTGAAGGAAGAAACATCTGTCCATTGCTAACCTTTAATCGTGTCACAAAGTGAGTTGCAACACTGAGTTCAGAGGCCGGGTTCCCAAGGATGATCTCGAAACGGTACTGCAGACCCAGCTTGTCGCGCACCTCCTGCAGCCGCTCCTTGGCTAACATTGCCAGCTGCACTGAGGGCACCCTGATAATGAGCATGTGTCCCCGCCCACTTTTGTTTTTGCCTGGGGAGCTGATGAGGTCGTCCATGATGCTGAGTGTTTCTGGTGTGCTGTGGTCTCGGAGTGACGCCATGGTGGTTAGAGCCATCAGAGCTTCGGAGTATTGCTGGATGAGAAGGTAGCAGCGGACAACCATGCTGTGCAGCCTGGGGTACCTTGAACAGAACACAAGGAACCGGCACTCAGGCAGCAGAACCGGCTTGGAGCAGTGCTGCTTGCGCAGTAAAATGCAGATGGAGCATGGTGGGGAAGGGGTTAATTGGTCAGTGTTGGGGCCTTGGTCTTGGGACCCTGCATCTCTAGGAGATGTGAGCATCCAAAGCATATGAATCATAACCTGTGTGTGGGGGGGAATACAGTAAATGAAGAAGATTTAGGGAAAGTTGCAACCTGAGCTTCTCAAAGTGGGGGTCTAAGGGCAACCAGCAGCCACACCTGGAGCTCCCCCTACCCAGACTTGCTGAATCAGATCTGCAGCTCTCCACGAATCCCAGCTGATGGCATGCACATCACATTCTGTGATGCACTGGTCTGGTTAGGTTGATTGTTGACAGAGTCCTAATGGGGAAGTCTTAGATCCTGACCTTTTGCTGGTGGCATAGCGTTAGAAGGGCAGCATTATTAGCTTTTTTCTCTGATACTTAAGATCACACAGTGTAGGAAACTGATACGTTAATATCTGTGGAGTATCAGACATAAAAAGGGCAATCATTATTACTCATTTGAGGTGATCCCTGTTGCCTTCCTGTAAGCCCTACCTTGGTGCTGGAAAAACGGAGAGCTGACTGGAGAAATGGCACCCCCTAGTGGTGTGGCCCCTTATCACTTGAGATCCAGCTCAGTCAAGGGTGCCTGCAAATCTGAACCCGGGAGCAACACCCCTTGGCATCATTCTCCCCTTGCCTGGACTACGGCTGAGAGGATCATTTTGTTCAAACTGCCCATTTCTACAATTACAGAAAACGTAGAAAATAAATTTCTCAGGTAGGCGCTGCTCCTCAGAAAGCCAGGCCTGATGACAAAATGAGTCCACATGAGCCCAGGAAACTCCTGCAGCATGAAGAGGTGCTGGCTAGTCAAGACAGCAGGCACTGGAAGGGCAGGGCACTGTCCCAAGCTTGGCCAAGGCTCTCATGGGATCTGACAAAATGAGGCTGGATCTGTGCACTTTCTCTCTGGTTGCCAGCTGGTAGCACAGGCAGCTGTCTAGCAGCTGGGGACTTTCACTATTGTTACACTCGACCATTCTGTTTCCAATACAAGTGGTTCAACAGTCCTGCACAGAGAAACCCAGGGCCAAATTAGGGTCAGCGAATGAATAATGTGGTTCTGAAGTATTGCAGAGCTGGAAAGAACCACAGATGCCCAGTATTCTAATCATTCTGCCTAGTCATAGGAGAAAGAGTAATGGAGTGGAGAGAAATTGAGCTACTTGTCCCAGATCACACAAAGCTGGGTCTGGACTGTATGCGGGCGTTTAACAACATCTTCACACATGCAAGGATTTAGTGGGTTAGGGAAAAGTAAAGAAATCCTCAGTTGAATCTGTTCTGGGCCAATCCCTTCTGGTGTTCAATAAATCACAGCTATTGTTTGCCTGGGGTGACTGATGGGAGAAAGAGTAGATGATGATCAACATTTAATGTTTCTTTCTGGGCCATGCAGAAAACCAATGTTAGAATACACAGAAGCTATGATTTACAGGCATTGAGATTTCACACTTTGACAGAATCATGTGTATAAAAGTGAACAGATTACAAAAGTATTAGAACTTGGTGGAACCATCCTTTAAAATATAAGTTATGAAACTCAGAATTACCGGGAGGAGAGAGAAGTTCCCAGCTGGTAGATGGAATGAGTGGGTGCGGGGGAGACTCGTGGACTCATGGGATGATTTTGTACTAGGAAAGGATTAATGCCACAGTGTCAGTTAAGACTTCTCAAACCCAACAGCTGTGAAAATATCAAAGCCTGCTCTGAGCTTGCTCCCATTCCTGACGCAGCACTGTTACTTACTGGATAGGACACAGCCACCTGTCTTCATTTTCATTAAAGCAGAAGTATAGGGAAGGCTGTTAAGCAGATGGCTGGCAATCAAGTGCAGCCAGTTTTAAGAACTAGAGATACTAACATTTAAGAGTCTGCCCCCATAAAATGGAGTCCAGTTGCCTTATTCATCAGAATACTGTGGCCAGGAGCAGGAAGGTGGGCCTCTACTAGGTTAGGCAAATCTAATGCTTTTATCTAACTGTGTGTCTAAGAGTCAAGGTCAGAGAAGGAAAAGCTTATTCAGAGTTTGACCTGGGACTCAGCAATAGAAAGACAGATTTAGGGATCCTTAATCCCCGGATGGCTTGGAGGAGCCCTAAGAACTGAATGCATTTAAATGACCTGGTTGTTCCTTAATTTTCTCAAACTATTCCAGATTTCTCATGGGTCATCTGAGCGCTCCTGTCATCTGTCGGGGAGGAGGGGGGAGTGAGAAAGTCTGAAGTGCAGGACCAGAGCTCATTAGCTGCTCTAAGCAAACCCCCCCTCTGCCTTTTTAATCTGTGGGGGGTGGCAGTGAAGCTTGACTGGGAGATGATTCAGGGTGTGAAAAGTGGCGCTGTGTCCCAATCCGGGTGACAGCTTTCCTCTCGGGGGATCATAGAAGACCACAGGAGCAGGCCATCTTAGGAAAGGCTATTTTTATTTGGCCTTTGCACAGCGTTTGCAGGCAGACTCCCTGTGACACTCGCACAAAAGGCGTTCAGCTATTTTAGATTTGCAAGTACAGCTAAAGAAAAGAGTGGGAATGCTGACTTACCGCTCCAAGAGTGTGTTCACCATTTTCTCAAAAGTCTCATCACATCTCAGCAGCGGGCTTGTGATGCCCCACTGCAGAGACTTGCTGTACTCATTCAGGCCGAAGTACAGCTTCTCCTCACAGCCTACCTCCTCCTGATTTAAAACAAAGCAAAAGCCCAATGAGAACAAGATACAGTGTGCTAGCTTTTGGGGAAGGGGGAGCCCTGGAAGAGGTTATTTTCTGGAAGAAACAGAACCAAAACTTAGGTGTTTTGCAACCTGATACCAGCCTTGTAACCATCTCTGAGGCACTACCTGAAATTTCTTTTCAGATGAACTTAGTAAGTAATTACTGGAATGTTGATACACTTCTCTCAGAGAGTAACAGCACAGATATTTTGTTTACTTTTTCTTTGTTCAGATTCTCAAGGTCAGAGAGCTACAACTCCCATTCTTTCTCTGCTGGAAGCAGCTCTCTATGCTGATAAAAGCTATCCACTGGACTCTCCAGAAATTCCTGTTACAGAAAACTCAACTTTTCTGACATCACTTAATGATGGTAACTCATGAAAGCTTATCCTCTTACAAACAAGATTTATCCTAAAAAATGGACTATGCACCTTTCTGCCTTTTGACACAGAATCCACCTATTTCACCCACCTTCCCCCTCCGTCCCATCTGGATGACTCAGGCGTCACTATGGAAGTGGGTGACTATTTTGGGAGATGACACAGGATGCCCTCCCAGGATCTTGTATGTGTGACAAGTTGCTTGTCCTTAAACTATGAAGCCCCAGAATATTCAATAACCCTTTTGAGTTCATGGATCTGTTTTTTTATTTATAGTTTTATTGCCTCTCGTCTACATTAATTTTTTACAGTCCTGTATTTTTGCTGCCTGCACGATGCCTGCATTTTTAGTTTCACTTTTATTTTTTGTTTATTAGGTATGGACATTTTTCTTTAAACAGTCTCCAACTCATTTTATAGAAAGGAAATAAGGCAGCTTTAAAAAAAGTATAAGATAAAAATAAATGAGGCAATCAGAGGGAGGAAAAGGGTAAGAAAAATAATATTGGAGTGGGATTAAGATGGTACTCCCAAATCATGTAGGAAATTTCTGCACATTTTGTTAGAAGTGGGCTAGAAATCTGGTTCTGAGGTTTTTAATAACCCATACATAGGGAGATGCAATTGTGTGGTTTTTAAAGGCTATAAGGTAAAAATAAAAACATTGTTTAATTAGCAGCTTTGAATTTTTTGAGGCCAGTTAGTTTGTTAGAAAAGGATCTTGAGAGTAAACAGACTTTATATGCGGACTAAAATATGAGAGGGCAGTTTAAAAAATATGTGGAAAATGGAATTAAAAAAGTTTATTTTGGCACAAAAGTTTTTTTAAAATCCATGCAATATTTTTTCTTATTACACATTTTCCATTTAATTTTTGGAAGACCTCTTGTATGTATGGATTTTAATTTTTTTGTGTGTACTAGAAAAAATTTTCTTTCTGTTCCATTTTCCATGAGCTTTTTGAAATATCCATATATATGTATATATATATATATATACACTCATATATATACATATACACACATATATATGTATATATATGCATATATATATATATATATATTTGAAAGGCAGAAGCACAGAATGAGAGAGAGAGAGAGACAGTGATATAGAGAAGTCTTCCATGCACTGGTTCACTCTCCAAATGGGCACAATGGCCAGAGATGGGCCAATCCGAAGCCAGGGATCAGGAGCTTCCTCCAGGTCTTGTATGAGACTGCAGGGGCCCAAGGACTTGGGCCATCTTCTACTGCTTTCCCAGGCCACAGCAGAGAGCTGGATTGGAAGTGGAGCAGCCAGGACTCAAACTGGTGCCCATATGGCTGGCCCCCCTTGTATGCCCTTCTACATTCTGTAGACTTGGAGCATTGACTGAATGATATCTAGTTAGAAAATTTAAAGGCCTTGCTTATTTCTTTCTGGGTTTTGCTGTTATGGAAAGTCATGGCTAGTAAGTAATTTCAACACAAGAAAAACAAAGGTAGTTCATCTACATTCCCCTCTGTGTCCAGACTGCAGGCACACAGTCATCTGCGAGAGCTCTACTTTGTGTGTGCTTGGTCTTCACATTGCCTCCTCCTCCATGACCCCTGTTCCTCTGGGAAGACATCAGCTCCTACCCTGAGCCTGCTCCTTTTCCTGATGCAGCACTCTAAACTGCTGGATAAGATGCACCCACCTGCCCTCATTTTTATTTCTCATTCTTAGCAAAGTAATAGGGCAGATTGCTGAATAGATGGAGCGAGTAAGGGTTTTGAGAACTAGAGATACTAAAATTAGAATTTGAAATGCATAGCTCCCCAATCTGCTAGGTTTGTATTAAACGGTAATTGTTGTAATATTACAAAAGTTGCACTAGAAGTAAATGGGGCCATCCTTTAAAGCAGGAATTAAGAAACTCTAAATCATTTCACTGTAAAGATATATTCCAAGTACCATAAGCCATATGACAGACTGAATCACTATTTCTTAGGGGGAAATGTCTCTTCTCATTAACAAAACAAAACAAAACAACTCCCCCTCCAAAGTCCTGCCCGCTCATGGGCCTCAACCTGCAGCTCTCCCTGACCTTTCATGACCATCTCTGCCTGCAGCCAAGCTCTGTTCCCTCAACACTGCTCCTGGAAGGTCACCAAGGACTCCTGAGGCCAAATCCAGCGGCCTTGACTTGTCAGCCCTTGGCCTCCCTGCCCCCTCGGCAACCTTCCATTCGCTTCTTCCTTGATTTTATTCATACCAGCTGCTTCAGCTATCATTGCTTTTGAAAACCTATTCCAAGTCTACATACGAAAGCTCCAATCCACATTTGGACCAGTGGGCTGGCCTCAGCCTTCACTCAAAGTCAGTCTCATCTGCCCTCCACCTATCGGTCCTCCTCCTGATTTCTTTCCAACTAAAATCTTCACCTCCAAAACCCTTCCGACTCTTCTCTCTTCCCACATTAAGACAATTCTAGAAAATTTACCATGCTCTCCACTTATTCACTGCAAAGACCAGTATTCTGACTCACAGATTTGTTCACTCTCACCTGAATTAGCACAAAAGCAGCGACTGACCTACTTCTAATCATGTGCGTTAGCCTCAGCAGTTAATGAACACAATGCAGCCTAACACTGAACACATGTATACCTGATGACCCAGCAGAAGCACAAATGTGCTAGAATGTTACAGCAACACCATCTGAAGTAAATGGAAGAGGTTAGGTAAGTTACTTCTGGTGGAGTCACACAATGTAAAACACTCATGAATGCTTTCATGGCTCATGAACAATATAGACAAATGTCAACAACAATGGTCAGCAAAGAAACTAGACACGAAGGGATGCATACTACATGATTGCATTAACATACAGGATTCATAACTGGGCAAAACAAATACGATCTAGAAGGCCACAGCAGTATTGCCCCGTTTAGTGGGAGTGCCTGGAAGGGACACAGAACTTCTGCACTAGTGGTGTTTCTTGATACAGGTGCTGGTCCTGTGGGTGTGTTCTGTTTGTGAAAAGCCGTCAAGCTAGACAAAAGAGGGACAGGCATTGGCTTAGCAGTTGAGATGCCTTGTTCCATAATGGAGCGCTGGCTTCAGAACTGCCTCTGGCTCCCTGCAAATGTGTACCCTGGGAGGCAGTGATGGTGGCTCTTGGAGGGGAATCTCTGCCACCCATGTGGAAAGACTGGATTGAGTTCCTTGCTTCTGGCTTGAGCCTGGCCCAGATCCAGTGGTGGTGGGTATCTGGAGATTGAACTAGTGGATGGGAGCTCTCTCTTTGTCT
Source organism: Sylvilagus floridanus (assembly GCA_949820135.1). Classification (NCBI taxonomy): domain Eukaryota; kingdom Metazoa; phylum Chordata; class Mammalia; order Lagomorpha; family Leporidae; genus Sylvilagus; species Sylvilagus floridanus. Next base: position 71,717,454 of record OX463226.1, on the reverse strand, counting down.
CTCAAATAAATAAACAGAAGCTATTTCTGAACAACTGTAAAAAAAAATAAGATAAATACATTTTAATAAAGGCAGAATAGTAACTATAAAGTTTGTCAGTTTGGCACCCAAAGCCTCCATGTGTATATTTCCAGCATTCTTTTGCACCCTACAAACTGCTCCTGCCACCCCCACCCCCCGCCATGTTGTCTGCTGCCAGGAGTGCCTGCCCCTGTTTCTCTCTGCCCAGTCTTTATTCTTTCAAGGGCATCCTCAATGCCCTCTTCTCCATGAAGCTTTTCCTGGTCTCAAATGGATGTGACTTGTCCCTCATTCAACCCTCGGAGCAGTTTGATTTTTTGAAATTGTCTTTTTCCACTTTGGATAATAGTGGCTTAGATATATACATTTCCTTCTCTTCTAACTATCAGTACTTTGTGTATTCTTTGAAAGACCCAACACAAGTCCACCAGTGCTTGGCCATGTTTTGTTGAATGGTTTTGCTTTTTTTGTATTATTCCTGCTGTAGGACCCTCACTTCAGAATAATTAAAGAGGGCAAATTGCAGAATACACAGTAGACTCATAGAATGGTGGATGTCCTAAACAGCACTCTGGCCTCAGAATCAGCCCTTAAGGCATTCGGATCTGGCTGAAAAGCCCATGAGAGTATTTCAGGCATGGAAAGCCAAGACACTCTGGCAGGAAAACAAAACAAAACAAAACAAAACAAAACACCACCACCTAAATGAAAGATCTCTGTGAGTGAGATCCCAGTGGAAAGAACAGGTCATCAAAGAAGGAGGTACCTTTCTCTGAAGGGAGGAGAGAACTTCCACTTTGACTATGACCTTGTCTAAATATGATCAGAGTCGGTGAACTCAAAAGGCTTCCATAGCCTTGGCAACTCATGACAAGAGCCTGGGGTGATTACTGACGCCATAAACAAGAGTATCAACTTGTTAAGTCAACAACAGGAGTCACTGTGCACTTACTCCTCATGTAGGATCTCTGTCCTTAATGTGCTGTACATTGTGATTTAATGCTATAACTAGTACTCAAACAGTATTTTTCACTTTGTGTTTCTGTGTGGGTGCAAACTGTTGAAATCTTTACTTAATATATACTAAATTGATTTTCAGTATATAAAGATAATTGAAAATGAATCTTGATGTGAATGGAAGGGGAGAGGGAGCGGGAAAGGGGTAGGTTGTGGGTGGGAGGGAAGTTATGGGGGGGAAAAAGCCATTGTAATCCATAAGCTGTACTTTGGAAATTTATATTCATTAAATAAAAGTTAAAAAAAAGAGGGCAAATTGTGGGCCAGTATTGTGGCATAGTGGGCTGGGCCTCTGCCTGCTGCGCCAGCATCCCATATTGGTACCGTTTTGTGTCCCAACTGCTCCTTTTCTGACCCAGCTCTCTACTTATGGCCTGGGAAAGCAATGGAAGATGGCCCAAGTACTTGGGTTCCTGAACCCATGTGGGAGAAGTGGAAGAAGATCCTGGCTCCCAGCTTCTGGCTCCTGGTTTCAGATTGGCCCAGCTCCAACTGTTGTAGCCATTTGGGGAGTGAACCAGTGGATGGAAGACCTCTCTCTCTCTGTCTATCCCTCTCTCTCTCTGTAACACTACCTCTCAAATAAATAAAATAAAATCTTTAAAAAAAGAGAGAGAGAGGGAGAATTGTGAGGAGCTTCCCCCACTAAGGATAAAGTTGCTGTAAACTAGATTCAGTGTTTCTTCCTTTTCTCTATGTGCACCTCAGTTTCACAGAGATTTTTAAGCCCTTAATTACAGAAGAATATTCTAACTCCCTGCCCCTAGGTTATTTTGAATGCGTCCCCAGGACCATATCTTTAATCCATAAGGATATAACTAGATATCCCAAAGATAAGAGCCTTTTTAAAAATGCAGCAATACAATCATTAAACCAAAAAGTGAACCATAATCATAGGAATGATTTTTAGAACAGATTGTTTTAAGCCTTTTTCTCTGACTTTTCTCTCTGACTTTATGTCAGGAGAAGGTAACAGGCAGAAGCCACTAATCCTTCTATCTATCCCTGGGCGATTCCTTCTCGAAAAGACAGCACAAACAATATAGATTAGGAGAGTTTTCTCTTCCATCCTCAATGTATTGAAACAAAATGTAACAGAACCACCTGTTGAACTAAAAACATAATTTCCTCTTCTATTCATTCTACTGGCAAAGGATTGTCACATTGCTGTCATCTCACCCCTGACTTGACCACCTGGTGGACTCATGGAGCTGGCAGAGATACCAGAAGCTCAAGGTAAGCTCGCTGTGATAGTGAACACTGAGCTAGCTCTCCTCTGGGAGGGAGTGTTGAAGGCAACATGATTTAAGAACCTGAGTTTGCTGTTGGCACAGAATAAACCAGTGGCTGAAGATCAGAGCTCAACCTGAGGGAAGACTTACTTAACTATTTCACAACAGAATGAAATGTACCATGTTGACAAATAAATGCGATTCTCATATAAAAGATTTCTGGTGTGTGTGTGTGTGTGTGTGTGTGTGTGTGTGTTTAAGATTTATTCATTCATTTGAAAGGCAGTGTAGTGGGGTCAGTGCTATGGCACAGCAAGTTAAGCTACCATCTTCAGGGCCAGCATCCCATATTGGCGCCGGTTTGAGTCCCAGCTGCTCCACTTCTGATCCAGCTCCTTGCTAATATGCCTGGGGAAGCAGCAGAAGATTGCCCATGTACCCCTGCATGTGGAAAAAGCTCCTGGCTTCAGCCTAGCCCAGCCCTGACTGTTGTGGCAATTTGGGGAATGAACCAGCAGATGAAGATCTCTCTCTCTCTCTCTCTCTCTCTCTCTCTCTGTCTCTCCCTCTCTGTCTCTCTGTCACCCTTCCTTTCAAATAAATGAATACATCTTTTAACAAATAAATAAAAATGAAAGGCAGTGTGGCAGTGAGAGACAGAGACAGAGAGAGAGAGAAGTGTCACAACAGCAAGTCTGGGCCAGGCTGAAGCCAAGAGCCATGATTTCCATCCTGGTTTCCCAATGGGTGGCAACAGCCCAAGTACTTGGGTCATCTGCTGTCTTCCCAATGCATTAGCAGGATGCTACATGGGAAGCACAACAGCCAGAACTTGAACCAGCACTTGCACATGGTACACCGGCATTACAAAAGGCAGTTTAACCTGCTGCAACACAATGCCAACCTCTCTGGTGTTTTCTAAACATATATATATATATATTTTTTTTTTGACAGGCAGAGTTAGACAGTGAGAGAGAGACAGAGAGAAAAGTCTTCCTTCTGTTGGTTCACTCCCCAAATGGCCGCTACAGCTGGTGTGCTGCTGCCAGCCCACCGCGCAGATCTGAGCCAGGAGCCAGGAGCCAGGTGCTTCCTCCTGGTCTCCCATGCGGGTGTAGGGCCCAAGCACTTGGGCCATCCTCCACTGCACTCCCGGGCTACAGCAGAGAGCTGGCCTGGAAGAGGGGCAACTGGGACAGAATCGGTGCCCTGACCGGGACTAGAACCTGGTGTGCCGGTGCCGCAGGCAGATTAGCCTAATGAGCCGTGGCACCGGCCCATATTTGGTTTTAAGTACCCAGTGTGTTCAATATTTTAAAGCAAAGGATCCACTATGTAATGACTAATATTTATTATTTTTATGAAACTATTTTTTTTTTGACAGGCAGAGTGGACAGTGAGAGAGAGAGACAGAGAGAAAGGTCTTCCTTTGCCGTTGGTTCACCCTCCAATGGCTGCCGCGGATGGCGCGCTGCACACCGCGCTCATCCGATGGCAGGAGCCAGGTGCTAGGTGCTTCTCCTGGTCTCCCATGGGGTGCAGGGCCCAAGCACTTGGGCCATCCTCCACTGCACTCCTGGGCCACAGCAGAGGGCTGGCCTGGAAGAGGGGCAACCGGGACAGAATCTGGCGCCCCGACTGGGACTAGAACCCAGTGTGCCGGCGCCGCAAGGCGGAGGATTAGCCTGTTGAGCCACGGCGCTGGCCATGAAACTAATTTTTTAAAAAATAGCATATTTAGCATATAGTTTATAGGTCATGGAAAATATCTTTCAAGAGTTAGAAATTTAAGTTAAAAAAAAAAAGACCTACATATATACAGTTTTGAGATTGTTATTCTCAATCTATTCAATGCTACTACTGAGTTTCTAAATGCAACTGTTTTAATCAGAAGACTATGAGAACTGACTAAATGGAAAAATACAGTTGCTATGTGAGTAAGAGAGTAATGAAGAGTGATACAGAAAAGCTAGATTAAAACATGACAAAGAGGCTAAGAAGACAATACAACTTCCAGGTCTCAGAATGAAATTAATCATTTAAGGACACAATAATTCAGGATATTGATGATGGTTCAGATAATTTCACATTTTTAATAGAATATCTAGGATGGTTAATTTTGTACCTGTATCAAAAAGTACCACTTGATCAAATTTATGTAGAACACTACTCACTAGTTTTTAGTCATGTAATAGTTGTGATCACATGGAACCTTTACAAGAGGAAGTATCACATTAGTGAGATTTTTGCTCTTGCGCTATGTTTTACAGAGCCATGGCTGTATTTTGTGGCAAGTATCTGTCCCCTGGGGAAGTGAGAACATGACCACATATCACAGACTCACCACAGTGTCCAGCTGTATCCAGTGAACCTCGTTGCTAGAGCTGATTCGGGACTGTTGGGTCTGTAGTGTGTATGGGAAGGAGCTGACTTGGAGCACCAGGAGGTTGAAAGCTTCCAGGACTTCTCTGCAGTTTATTACTCTATCAGCCAATCCGTGACTGGGCTCACCGTGGGACAGAGAGCCTGAAATGACACTGGAAACATTGAAAGTCACATTAATACCTCCTCATTTCACCAGTTATGCAGACGCCAACATGGAGATAATGTTCTAGTTCTTATTTTTCTAGCTCTTTTGAACTCAGAGCAGGAGTAGAAACATGCAAAATTTGATTTGGAAGAGGAAAAATTGACATTCGTTCCTATCCCTTTTCAGACACTTTTCAGTGATATATGTTTTTTCTCTTCAGTTTGTGCCTGATCTGCTTTACAGTGTAAGCTCAGTTATTTTGGTCAAGGGCAGCAACAATTAAGGCTGAGATCACTTTATTTTGAAAACTCATCTGAACAAAGCATGAGGCTTATACCCCTAAAATGATTGTGTCCTCAGAGTGGCCCCAAGCAGCAGGGTCTCCCCACTCTGCTAAAACCATGCTGCTTCCTCTCTGGGGCTGGTGAACTGTGAGGAGAACGGAGGAGGAACTCTTACGACCCCACTTCCCATGACCGAGACCTTCATCTCTCAATGCTTTTCAGTTCTGATCAACTTGCGTGTACCAGGTTGTCTGGCAGCTTCAAAACCACATTTTTTTTTAATCAAAGAAGTAATCTCAACTTGGGGAATTAAATTCAGAGAGATCCAATGTTTATTCTCAGAAACATTACCCCAAATTTTCTGTAAGTTCATTTATTTTTATTTACTTGAAAGGCAGAGTAGGGGCCGGCACTATGGCATAGTGGGTAACGCTGCCTCCTGCAGTGTAGACATCCCATACGGGTGCCGGTTCAAGTTCTGGCTGTTCCACTTCTTATCCAGCTCCCTGCTAGTGTGCCTGGGAAAGCAGAAGATGATGGCCCAAGTCCTTGGGCCCCTGCACCCACATAGGAGACCTGGGGAAAGTTCCTGGCCATCTGGGGAGTGAATCTTTCTTTCTATAACTGCCTTTCAAATAAATAAATCTTAAAAAAAAAAAAAAAGGCAAAGTAACAGAGGAAGGGAGGGAGGGAGGAAGAAGGAAAGAACAGATCTTCCAAATGCCAGCAATAACCAGGGCTAGGCCATGCTGAAGCCAGGAACTCCATCTGGCCTGCTCTTGTAGGTGGCAGGGACTCAACCACTTGAGCCATCAACTGCTGCCTCCCAGGATCACATCAGCAGGAAGCTGGAGCAGAAGTGGAGGAGCCAGGACTCAAACAAGGAACTCTGGTATGTGACATGGGCTTCCCAAGTGGCACCTTAACCTGCTATACCATGATACCTGGCCAGAATTACCCCAGACTTTCAAAGACGAGGCATAAGGGCACTCCAAAAAGTTCATGGAAGAATAGGATTAAACATGATTACTTTTGTATGAAAACTCCTAAAATCCATGCATATTTTTTCATAATATGCATTTTCCATATATGAAAGTATCCTCAAATAAAGTCAGTGAGTCATTGCTGCTCACTGAGCACTAGTAATAACTGAATAGACGTGGCCAAGATTTCCTTTTCTTCCCTCTTTCTTCCTGCTCTCCTTCCCTTCTTCTAATCTAACAAGCTTTGCAAAACTCTTTTATGAATATACCTAATTGTCGACTATCAAACACTCAAAGCTCTTCTCAATAAGAGCTTTTGTAATTCTGACATTTCTACCAGAGGCCAAAAAATTTCCAACTTCAGTGTCTTCTGGAGAAAAGAAAATCTATAAATGCTTGAGGATGCCTGAAATTTCCCACTCCTTATGCGGTGAAGACCGACGCTGATGTGTAGCGGCATCTGTGCAACCCCCCACCGCTGCCCTGCCATCCTCCACTTTTAAACTATCTGCCTTTTTAGTCCATGGGAACAAAGATGCCCCACACCAGATAATGACTATAATTTGATCTGGGAGCAAATGTAGCTCCATCATTCCAGACATACTGTTCTTTCATTAATAAGTCCATCCAAGAAATACGATATTCTCTTGTTTAAACTGGGAATCCAGGGAAGGTTTCAGATCTGTGCTCAGATCATTAAACTGGCACCTCTGCTGCCTTCAAAGGGAGAGCGAAGAGAGACGAGACTGTGAGCCTGAAGGAGAGATGAAGGAAGCAGGGGAGAACCGGGAGGAGGTGGCAGAGGGAGGCTGTCTCCTTGGGTGCTCCTTCACCTCCACCTCCATTGCTGCCTTTTCTCCAGAGCACTGTGGAGCTCAGCTTCTAAGTTCACCCCCAGTACAGGCAAAACAGTGAGAAGGAAACAAGGGAAGAGTAGCAAGTGGCCAGTAAGCAGACAGCGAACATTCGTGTCCCTGGGCTTTCAAACTGCCACCTTTACACTATGTCACTATGCAACATTTACTGCTAGAGAAGAAAGACTGTATTTGCTCACTCTGAAGCAATCACCTCGTTAGTTCCACATGGGAGTTGTCATGGACCAGCACAAACAGGGTGTAGGGGTTCTGTTTCACCTTCCTCATAAAGACTTCAAACTTGCTTTGGATCTCACTGTCGAGACGCACAACGTATTTCTCTGCTCTCTGATGAGCTGTCCCATTGTCCTCCAGGCCCAAGTCTACAAGGACACCTGCCAAGAAGAAAGAGTTGATTGTTAAGCACACAGGCACACACAGCCCAGATAAACATGTTCAGTATAATGGATACTGGGTTTTAATCATATATAGAGACTTATACAGGTTTTTCTTTTTCAGCACAAATTTAAAGCAGAAATGCCAGATTCCCTTTTCTAGAGAGCACCCCACTCCACCTCCTACACCTAATGCAAATAACAAGGAATTAAAAAAATGTTTATTTATTTTAAAGGCAGAGTTACAGAGAGAGGGAGACACACTGAGATCTTCCAGCAGATGATTCACTTCCCAGATGGCTGCAATGGCCGAGGCTATGCCAGTCTGATGCTGGTAGCCAGGAGATTTATCCAGGTATCCCACATGGGTGCAGGGGTCTAAGCACTTGGGCCATCCTCTACTGCTTTCCCAGGGATATTAGCAGAGAGCTAGATAGGAAGTGGAGCAGCTGGACTCAAACTGGCAGCCATATGGGATGCTGGCGTCCCAGGTGGCAGATTAACCCCCTTTGCCCCAATGCTGGCCCAGCAAGGGATGTTCTGATATATGAAGTAAAGGCAGTAGAATGTACAATTAAATTCTATTTATGCATAAGGATCTGCTGGGAATAGCTACTACATGTCACCTGGGGAGCAAAATTGGGGGTTATAGCTCTTGATGAAATTAATATAATTGCATAATCCTTTTTACCTTCAGTTTAGCAACAAAATATGTATGAGAAAGGAAAATACAATGTAAGTTCTAAAGATAGCATTTTTAATTTAAAAATTTATTTGAAATGTAGAGTCACAGATAGAGATAGAGAAGAATAAAGAGATGTTCCATTTATTGGTTCACGCCACAAAAGTCAGGCCAGGCTGAAACCAAGATCCAAAAACAGTCTGTGCCTCCCACATGGGAGGCAGGAACCCACATACTTGCACCAGCACCCACTGCCTCCCAGGGTATGCACTGGGAAGACGCAGGAGCCAGGAGCAGAGCTGGGACTCAAACCCAGGGACTCGGATATGAGATGTGAGCTTCTGAAGCAGTGCCTTTTTTCTTTTCTTTTTTAATTTTAAAGATTTATTTATTTACTCGAGAGGCAGAGCTGTAGAGAGAGAAAGGAGGAGACGGAGAGGAACGTCTTCCATCTGCTGGTTCACTCCATAATGGCCGGAGCTGGGCCAATCCAAAGCCAGGAGCCAGGAGCTTCTTCCAGGTCTCCCACGTGGGTGCAGGGGCCCAAGCACCTGGACCATCTTTTGCTGCTTTCCCAGGCCATAAACTGGGAGCAAACTGGCACCCATATGCAATGCCAGTGCTGCAGGTGGAGGCTTAGCCTCCCGCAACACAGCAGTGGCACCTGAAGCAATGTCTTAACTGCTGTGCCAAACACCTGCCCCAATTAAAAGGTTTTTGAGGTAGTCTTTTATTCAATTTTATACAGTAACAGGTTTTCACATTATCTAGAATGTTAAAGCCCTCGGTGAATGTCAGATTTATGTACCAAATTTATAAATGAATTGAATTACCCATGATTACCATATTTTCAAAATGTTAGAAATTGAAACTGACTACTATATCATTATATCTGCCTATAATTAAGTTATTTCTACATATAGACATCTAAAATAGCTCTAGGCAGATGAAATTGTCAGAATAATTAACTAAAACACCAAATCCTTCTTTAAACTAAAAATCATTTTATGAATTATGCTGACTTAATTTATCTAGCTGACCTTCTAATATAAAACCAGCTCAGTTAACAACTACATGCAATTAGCTATGCTAGATCCTGTATACTATGTCTCTAAATGGTGTAAAAGGAAAAATGTTTTCCACACTAAAAAGTGACGATAACAAAAAGATGTTCGGGTGGGTATTGTGGTGCAGATTAAGCTGCTGCTTGGGACACTGCATCCCATAGCAGAGTGCAGGTTTGAGTCCCAGTTTCTCCATTTCTGATTCAGCATTCTGCTCCTAATACATCTTTGGAGGCGGCAGTTAATGGCTCAAGTGCTTGGATCCCTGCCACTCATGTAGGAGATTCAGATGGAGTTCCAGGTTCCTGGCTTCAGCTTGGTCAAACCCTAGCTGTTGTGGACATTTGAGGAATGAACAAGCAGATGGAAGATTCTCTCTCTCTCTCTCTCTCTCTCTCTCTCTCTCTCTCTCTCTGCCTTTCAAGTAGAACAAAATAAACATTTAAAAACAAAAGATAGACTGTGAGTTTTTAAAATTTATTTGACAGGTAGAGTGAGAGAGTGAGAGAGAGAGAGAGAGAGAGAGAGAGAGAGAGAGAAAGGTCTTCCTTCTGTTGGTTCACTCCCCAAATGGCCACTACGGCCAGAGCTGCACTGATCCAAAGCCAGAGCCAGGTGCTTCTTCTCAGTCTCCCATGTGGGTGCAGGGGCCCAAGTGACTTGGGCCTTCCACCACTGCCCTCCCGGGTCACAGCAGAGAGCTGGACTGGAAGAGGAGCGCCGGGATTAGAACCCGGCACCCATATAGGATGCTGACGACCCAGGCAGAGGATTAACCAAGTGAGCCATGGTGCCAGCCCCAGTGATTTAGTTTTTAAACATTTTTCATTAGGAGTCTTTACTTAGAGATTATCTTCAACTTCCACCCAAAATTTAGTAGAAAAATTGTGTTGTATTTCCAAAATCAGAGCAGTAACAGTTGGGAATTGGTCCTTAGGAAACGAACAGTGTGAGTTAAGGTATCTCAACATGAAAAGATCAGAACTAATTCACAAAGAGGAAAAAATGTACAGAATGTACCTTATTTCAGAACAGATGAAATAAAGATCAACTGTAAGCCTTCGATAGGCCAATGTCATTCATGTCCTCCTTGGGAAAACAAAGTTCCAGTTGTCCCAAGGTTGCTCTCTTAGATGCAACACGGTGTGTCAGCCACCGCTGTGTGCCGGCTGGCCCTGCTAGTGGCACTGGATAGAGAGGTGCAGTCAGACCTCCCTGATGGTGGGTTTCTACATGGGTGTTGTTAGGAGTCACCCTTTTACTCTAGACTTGCTTTCATTTTTGTGTTTTGCTTTTTTCCTGGTTATGAAAATGAAAGACACTCATCTTGGAAACCGAATGGAAAGGATAGAGATTTTTTAAAGAAAAAATTTATCCATAATTCCTTAATTCAGAATGAGGCTCTGCTAACATTTGTGTTTCCTTTCTTGTTTTTCCTATGCATATTGTGCTATTTGGCTCCTATTTTACAAATGTATATTGTGATTTTTCTCACATATTACTGTAAATTAAGAAGCCAAACCATTACTTTTTATTAATATTGCATCTGTGTAGAAAACACATAAAACGCCAATGGATAAGTAAATTAAACTAGTAAGAATCTAGTTATGTTGGGGCCAGTGCCGTGGTGTAGTGGGTAAAGCTGCCACCTGCAGGGCTGGTGTCTCATATGGGTGCTGGTTCAAGTCCTGGCTGCTCCTCTTCCAATCCAGCTCTCTGCTATGGCCTGGGAAAGCAGTGGAAGATGGCCCAAGTCCTTGGGCCCCTGCACTCACATGGGAGACCCTTCTAGAAGAAGCTCCTGGGTCCTAGCTTTGGATTGGCCCAGCTACGGCCTTTGTGGCCATTTGGGGAGTGAACCAACATGAGGAAGACCTCTCTCTCTGCCTCTGCCTTTCTCTAACTCTTTCAAATAAATAAATCTTTTAAAAAATAATCTAGTTAAGGTTAATGGATTACAAATCAATATATAAAACATAGTTGCATTCCTGTAAACCATCAGCAAACAGATGTGAAGTGCACTTTAAAAACATTTATGATAGCATCAAAATATTAAATATTTAGGAATAAATATTATAAGAAGTATAAGAGATCTTTTTAGAGAAAAAGATGAAACTATTCATAGGATCTGTATAGCACTGCATCATAAAATAAAAGCAAAATTAAATTTTCCTCAAAGTTAGCCAGAGAGTCTAATAAATATTTTAATGTTGCTTAACTTGAAAATTTATTTTATAAATGTATATGGCAGAGAAACAAAGAAACAAAGAACAAAGAAGACTGAAGATGATCCTGAAGTCAGGAAGGCAGGAGAGAGCTGCACACCAGAGAGTAAGAATTAGAGCTGGGGTAAGGAGACAGAATGCTCTGGGCACAGGAGAGGAAACCCAGAGACAGCCCCCTCACATGTGGAAACCTGATTATAAGTCCTAAAGCTTGCCTTGCAGATCAGTGGCAAAAAAGAGGAGCTCTTCAATAAATAGTGCTAGAACTGTTATCCATATGAAAAAATAGATATTGTATCTCACTTGATCTGCTTTACAAAAAGCAATTTCCAATGGATTAAATTTATTGTAAAAAAACTCACAGGGAATTTCCTGAAGCACAAAAGGGCAAAAGACAAATTACACTTAAGAACATGTATTCATCAAAGATACTCTAAATAAAGAGATAAGCCTCCCGAGTTTGTAAAAAGTCTTAACAAAGGATTGTCATCCGGAATCAATCCTATAGATCCAAGAGAAAAATAGACCAAAAAAAATTTTTAAAGAAATTTCATGGAAGAAGAAACCAAATAGACAATAAAACTATGAAAAGATGTTCAATTTCATTAATAAGAAAAATACAAATTAAAATCAATAATCTGTCTCTTCGCCTTTCAAATAATGAGACATACAATGAAACAGAACCATCCCAAACTGATAAGCATTTCAAAACAAGACAATTGTTAGAAAGAAGTAGATGGGAAAAAATACCCATGTATCTCTTTATTTCTGTAAAAGAAATACAGGAAAAGTAAACCTGAAACAAAAAAAGCCTGGGTGCCCACAGGAGTGTGGAAGGGAGAGAGGATACAGAGCAGGCCTGCGGAAGGAGATAGCTCTGACTCTCAGAAGCCCAGCAGTAGACAAGCAAACAGACGAAATCAACCAAGAATGGGGGGAGGCAGGGTGCAAAACAGAGCTCAGACTGTAGCAAAGGAAACCTTAGCATAGCCACACGGAAGGGGGTCAGGATGAAGAGTAAACCTAACTGAAGCAAGTTAATGTTTTCATCCTTGCTATGAGGCTGAAGACAAAAAAAAAAAAATACACAAGAACTTTAGTAAATCTGTTAGCAATTGTACAACTACTAGATAAAAACTAAAGAAGTAAATATATTATAGATAATAAGAATCAAGTTTCTTCCTGTCCAAAAAAGAAGTTAAAAATAAAGCAAGGGGAAAGACTACAATGAGCCTTGAAGGGGGTAAGACTGGAATTGAAGATATCAGTATAAACTCATATTTTTATTTTTTTAAAGATTTATTTGTTTATTTGAAAGTCAGAGTTACACAGAGGGAGGAGACGCAGAGAGAGAGGGGTCTTCCATCTGCTGGTTCACTCCCCAATTGGCCGCAACAATCGGAGCTGCGCTGAACAGAAGCCAGGAGCTTTTTCTAGGTCTCCCACGTGGGTGCAGGTGCAGGGGCCCAAGGACTTGGGCCACCTTCTACTGCTTTGCCCGGCCATAGCAGAGGTCTAGATTAGAAGTGGAGCAGTCAGGTCTCGAACCAACGCCCGTATGGGATGCCGACACTGCAGGTAGCAGCCTAACCCGCTACGCCACAGTGCTGGCCCCCATGAATTCATATTTTTAAAGAGAGATAGAAATAAAGAGGTATATGTGTGCACACATGCAATAATGCACATACATACATTTCCTAGCTCTGTCTGCTAGGAGCAATGACACCCCAGTAGCAATGAGCACACGTAACACTCAGAGTTTGGTTTCTAAATTATTCGGTAGAGAGAATCAGGGTTTCTTGGAAAAGAGGGGTTAACGGCAAAGTTCAGAGTGGGAAATAAAAAACCCTAGGGGCTGGCCTTGTGGCATAGCAGGTTAAGCTACCACCTGCCATGCTGGCGTCCAATATGGGAGATGGTTTGAGTCCTGGCTGCTCCACTTCCAATTCAGCTCCCTGCTAATGAGCCTGGGAAAGCAGCAGAGAATGACCCAAGTCCTTGGGCCCCTGAACCCATGTGGGCAACCCTGATGAAGCTCCTGGATCCTGGTGTTGGCCTGGCACAGTCCTGGCCATTGTGGCAATTTGAGAAGTGAACCAGCAGATGGAAGATCTCTCTCTCTCTCTCTCTCTCTCTCTCTCTCTTCCTCCTCTTGCTCTCTCTGAAACTCTGCCTTTCAAATAAATAAATACACAATTAAAAATGAATAAATAAAAATAACACCAGAACGCCTGTGTTTCCTGAAAATGAAGACGTATATTAAAAAAAAACAAAACAAAGGATGGTGGTGTTAATTGCTTGGAGTAGACGCCAGTGACCAAAAAAATGGAAAATTTGAGCAACAAAATAAATGATAGCAGTGGAAATAACCTGTAGAATGAAATACACATGAACAATAACAATATAAATGAAGGAAGAGGAATAGCTTTTTCTTACAGATTTCAAGTAACAAGCTCCTATTAGTAAAATAGGGAAAATGATAAAAATGCAAAATTACCATTATGCAAATATAACAGTAAATTGCAGGCAAGACTCACTGATGGATGTTAAAATTAGTGGTTGAAAATGAGAGGATAAACATTATATTAGCATTGTCTTGAACTATTTCCACAAAAATATTTTTCAATTACAAAGAAAAGAATTGTAGCTTTACAAAAGAGAAGCCTGCAGACACAGCTTAACCATGATTAAAGCTTACGGTACCAAAGATAAAGCACAGCAACATCCCGTGCTTCCCAACATTGTGCACCTAGGATATGATGCCACATCTGTGTTTTTTTGGCCCAAAACACACATCCCCAACCTGATCACGAGGAAACGTCAGACATTCCTAAATTGAGAAGCGTTACACTATACAGTTGGCAAGTATTCACTTAAGGCCATGAGAAACAAGGTACAGCTGAAGAAATGTTGCACCTTGGAGCAGGTGAAAGACACAGCTGAATGCAATGTGTGATCCTGGACTGGAAACTGGAACAAGAAAATGACATTAAGGGAAAGACTAGTGGGATCATCCATTAGTTAACAGTATTATTTCAGCACTGATTTTTCTGCTTTGATAGTTATACCATGGTGATGCTAGCTGTTAACTTGAAGAGAAGCTCGGTGAAGGACATAGTAAACTCTACTATCTTAACAGCTTTATTGAGATAAATATGTATTCACATGTAATTTGCACACCTATATGTATAATTTTATGACTTTTATCGTATTAACAGTTCCACACCCCACTACAATCAATGTTAGAACCCTTTCATCACCTGTGAATGAAATCCCATATCCTTTAATAATAATCCCATATCCCTCAATCCGCATCCCTTGATAATCACTTTGTGTCTCTACAGCTTAACTAATTCTAGACATTTCATATAAGTGGAACCACAAAATATGCAGTCTTGTGATTGGCTTCATTCAGTTGGAATATTGTTTTCAAGTTTTGTTCATGCTATAGCAGGCACCAATACTCCATTGCTCTTCATTGCTAATATTCTTTAGAATGGGTACACCACATTTTACTTACACACTCATCAGTTAGTGGACACTTAGGTTGTTTTCACTTTGGGAGCTATTATGAATAATACTGTTATGAGCATTTGTGTTCAGGTTTTGTGTGGTCATATGAGTATGTTTATACTTCCCTCTCATTTCATGCTGTTGGGTCACATGTTAACTCTGAACCAGTCTGTTTTCTAACGTGGCTGTATGATTTCACATTTGTTCCAGCAGTGTATGGGGTTCCAGCTTCTCCACATATTCAAACATTGCTTTTCTCTTTTTTTTACAGCCACTGTAGTGGTGCACAGTAGTATTTCATTGTGATTTTGATTTTCATTTCTCCAATGGCTAATGACGTTAGGTATTTTTTCTCATGTGCTTATTGCCAATTCATACCCTTTCTCTGGATAAATGCCTATTCAAATCCTTCACCTGTATCTTAATTACACTATTTGTCTATTTATTATTGAGTTGTGATAGGTCTTTATATATTATAAACATAGTCCTTTATCAGATATATGATTTTCAAATAGTTTCTCCTATTCTGTGGGCTGTCTTTTCACTTTCTTGATGGTATCTTTCAATGCACAAATGTTTTTAATTTTGATGATGCTCAGTTTATTTATTAAAGTTTATACTTTCAGTGTCCCATCTAAGAAATCATTAATTAATGATTAATTCAAAGTCACAAAGATTTACAACTGTTTTCTTCAAGTACTTTTATAGTTTTAGCTCTCATATTTAATTCTTCGATCCATTCTGTTTTTCGTATGCAAGGTAGAGAAGCCAACCTCACGGTATTGCATGTGGATATCCAGTTATCCTAGCACTATTCATTGAAAAGACTTTTCTTTCTCAATTAAATTATCTTGGCAGCCTTGTTGAGATTCAGTGAACTGGGGCTGGCATTGTGGTGCAGTGGGTTAAGCCACAGCCTGTGATGCCAGCATCTCATATGAATGCCAGTTTGAGTCCCAGCTGTTTCACCTCCAATCCAGCTCCCTGCTAATGCAGCTGGGAAAGTAGCAGAAGGTGGTCCAACTACTTGCGCCCCTGCCGCCTACATGGGATACCTGGATGGACCCAGGCTCCTGGTCTTCAGCCTGGGCCACCTGTTGCTGCCATTTGGGGAGTGAACCAGCAGATGGAAGACCTGTCTCTGTCTCTCCCTCATTCTTTGTAACTCTGCCTTTCAAATAAATAAAACAAATCTTTTAAATATAAAAAAATTCAATTAACTGTAAATAGGAGAGTTTACTTTTAGATTCCCAATTCTACTCATTGAGGAGTAAAGCAATGGAAGGAAGACCTTTCTCTCTGTCTCTCTCTCACTGTCTATAACTCTATCTGTCAAATTAATACAAAATTTTTTTTTAAAAATTAATGTATTCAAATCCATGAACATGGATATCTTTTCAATTACTTAGGTCTTCTTTAATGTCTTAATGTCTTTTTTTTGAAAGGCGGTATTAGCAAAGAGAGAGGAAGTGAGATCTTCCAACAGCTGATTTATTCCCTGCATAGGTCAGGCTGAAACCAGGAGCTTCATCTGGGTCTCTCACGTGGATTCAGGGTGCCAAGCACTTTCTCCATCTTCTGCTGCTTTCCCAGGTGCATTAGCAGGGAGCTGGATTGGAAGAGGAGCAGCCAGGATTCGAATGGACATTCATATGGGTGCCATGTTGCAGGCAGCAGCTTAACCTGCTGTGCCACAATACTGGCCCCTTCTTTAGTTTTTTCCAACAGTGTTTTATAATTTTATTATAAGCTTTACACATTTTTGTCAAATTATTGTTTTATTCTTTTAATGCTATTATAAATGTAGTTGTTCATTTCATTTTTGGATTCCTTGTGCTATTTTTGTGACTTTTCTTTTTGTCTAAAATTATTTGAAGGCAAAAAAATTTTAAAGAAACATGCCCCTATCAACTATTTTCAACTGAAGCACATGCATTGTGGGTGAAATTTAAATATGACTTTGTATAAAAATGTCCCCTTATTTGGTAAAGTTGGAAATGTACACAACCTATACATCAACAGAGAAATTTTTACATGTACCAACCAGCACAGTTTGAAAGAGTAAAAAACTAGAAACATCCACATATCCAACAGTAGAAACGACTTGTTTAAAAATGTGTGATAGGTATATTCCATATGGCGAATACTGAAATACAGTGAAACGAAATGAAGTACAGCTTCACACACCAGGACTGATTCCCAGCACAGAATGCTGAGCACAAAGAGTGAATCACAGAATACATAACGCATGGTACTTACCAAAAAGTATCAAGTATAAGAAATTAAACGATATGCTATTTAGGAGTTAAGGCATTATGGTAAAATTACAAATACCAGCAAGCCATGATAAACCCCACATTCAGGATATGGCTATCTTTGAAGAAGAAGCAACATTAACATCAGAGTGTTCCTTATTTTGGTGGTAATGGAGGTCATTTGGTTGTGATTTTTTTTAGTATCTTTTATAAATGTTGTGGGTTTTTTTTGATAATTAATGTTTCTTAAGCACCCATATTTTAGAAACAAAAAAATGACAACTATACTAAGTTTCATCTGATGGACATATCAATGAACAGCAACTATTTCCCATTTACTTTATTATTATTATTTGACAGAGTTAGTGAGAGAGAGAGAGAGAGAGAGAGAGAGAGAGAGGTCTTCCTTCCATTGGTTTACTCCTCAAATGGCCGCTATGGCTGGAGCTGCGCTGATCCGAAGCCAAGAGCCAGGTGCTTCCTCCTGGTCTCCCATGCAGGTACAGGTGCCCAAGCACTTGGGTCATCCTCCACTGCCTTCCTGGGCCATAGCAGAGAGCTGGACTGGAAGAGGAGCAACCGGGACTAGAACCCGGTGCCCATATAGGATGCCAGCACCGCAGGCGGAGGATTAGCCAAGTGAACCATGGCGCTGGCTCCCCCATTTACTTTCTATTTTGAATACAACAGAAATTGAGCTAGTGCAATATTTGTGTATACTCTTTAATCAGAATAACCAATTGCTAAAATTCTGCTATGCTTGCCCTTTCTTATTATTATGCTTTAATTTATTGCTAAATAATTTGAAACAAGTAACCTGTATCGTAATATCTCATCCCTGAATTCTTCAACGTGTGTGGCAGAAGAGAAAGGCATCCTTCTCCATAACCACAATGGCACTGTTATATCTGACAAAATGACTGACACCATGATAATGGTCTCTTACATACAGCCTGTACTCTTTTGAGTTTCACTAATTGTCTTTGCTTTGTGTTTTTTATTTTTTACTTTTCGGTTGAATATCCAATCAAGAAATAAGCAGGGGTTTGGGAGCTGAGGAGACTGGATGTTGGCCAAAAGAGAAAATTTCAGTTAGAAAATTTCAGTGCAATAGTGTGGCAGGTAAATCTGCAACCTGCAGTGGTGGCATCCCCTATGGACGCTAGGGAGTCCTGGCTGCTCCACTTCAGATCTAGTTCCCTGCTAACATGCCTGGGAAAGTAGTGGAAGATGACCCAAGTACTTGGGCCCCTACACCCATGTGGGAGACCCGGAAGAAGCTCCAGGCTCCTGGCTTCAGATCAGCTTAGCTCCAGCCATTGTGGCCATTTGGAGAGTGAACTAGCAGATAGAAGATATCTCTCTCTGTCTGTAACTCTATATTACAAAATAAATAAATAAATAAATCTTAAAAAAAAAAAGAAAGTTTCACCTTTTTCCAATTCTACAATAAAAAATTAGTGTCAGCAGGGCCCACCTGGGCTACCAATAATGCTACCAAAAGATTAAGGGCTATGTCTACCTAAATATTAACTCTTACTTTAAAAATGTTAAATTTGTTTATATTTATTTTATTTGAAAGGCATCCACAGATTAGTTCCCCCAAACACCCAGGACTGGACCAGGCCAAAGCCAGGAGCCTAAAATTTAATCTAGGTCTTCCACATGGAGAACAGGAATGCAGATATTTGGGCCAGCATCTAATGCCCCTCATGAAGTGCATTGGAGAAACCTGGATAGGAAGCAGAGTTGCTGGGACTTGACCCAGGCATGCTGATACGGACTATGGCGTCCCAAGTGCAGATCTGACCACTGTGTCACACACTTGCCCCAAAATGCAAGACGTTTGTATCCGATGTTTTGAGGGGGTTTTTTTCTTTGGGTGGGGAGGGGAGAAATAGGGAGCATCATCATTTGGCAAGAAAGGATGAGGGGGTGAGTGGTTAGCCTAGCTGTTATGACATACCCCGTATCAGAGAACCTGGGTTTGATCCCCAACTGTGACTCCTGATTCCAGTTCTTGCTAATGTAGAACCTGGTTTCCTGTCACCCGCATGGGAGATCTAAATTGAGTTCCAGGCTCCCAGCTTCATCCTGGCCAAGCCCTGGCCAGTGTGAGCATTTGTTCAGTCAGTGGATGGGGGCTCTTTCTGCCTATCTGTCTCTCAAATAAGTCAGAATTTGAGGAAAAGCAATAAGAACAACGTGTGAGGTTTGAATGAGTAGAATGGGGTGTGCCACAGCCAGTGTGCAGAGAATGGGAAAGAGATCTCATTCAGGAACTATGGTAGCCAGCATCTTCAGTATGCAGCAAAGGGGTCTGTGGTCTGAAACTATGAACGCTGGAATTGATGGGCCCAGGGTCCACTAGAGTCCAGGATGCGACTAGAGGCAGAAGAGTGGGGGCTGGGGTGGTTGAGGATGAGGAACTTCTGATCCCAGAGTGGATACTGACTAGGTCATCCAGCTGGAAATGATGGATACTTTCAATTCTATCTGCACAAACACATCTCTGGTGTTTCTTCCACCCCAGGATGGAGGACTTTTCTAGGGATCCTGTTTCCTGGTGCCTTGGTCACTGCCCAATACGTTTTTTTTTTTTTTTTTTCTGTAGGTGGCCGATAAGGGGGTGTGAGCTTGATGAGACAAAGCAAGAATATGAAGAAAATGAGAACACCTTCCTCTCTTTTTACTTCTCCTCCTCATTGCTACCACTTGCTTAAAACTTCCTCATGTCCATATCTCTACAGATCTTTTATAAGAACACATGTGTTGAAATGCCAAACTTGTCTTATTCCCCTGAGCATGATTAAGAACTTTGCCTGGAGGCTGCCAGACCTAATCCCATCTGCTGGGAGTTCCCATCTATACCACATTAAAAACAGGAAGATAAAAAGTACCACCACTAATACTCCCTGTGTTCTTCCTTCCCACCTTAACCAAAAGGTCATTTGCCTTTGGACTGTATCAGAGACAGTGAGAGTACCCTGGTGTTCTAATTTACAGAATATGAATTAGAATGATCTTACAACTTCAGATTTTTTCTAAACGACACTAAAACAATAGCATTTCCTGCCATCTAAAAATGCTCCTTCTGTACTGATGGCTCTAGAAGTCACAAGTCCATGGTGAGTGAACTTAAAGGTGTCACCCATTTCCTTTTTAATATTCAAGTTTTTTCCATAATGTTTTCTTTTCCTTTTTCCCCCTCCCTCCCTTCCTTCCTTTCTTAATTAGAATGTTAGTTCCTGTATTAAATGCTCCAGTTAATGCTGGGTCTGCAACAATGTGACAGTTTCTATTTTCATCCTGTTACTTTCAGGCACACACCGGCTGCCAAGGACATGCCCTTTCTGTGTGCCTGGCAGCTTATCCCTGCCTGGTGCTTTTCCTGGCAGCCTGGCTGCTGAAATGCTTTCTTTAAGGAGGCGAATGGGACCCAGAAAGCAGAGACCCTCCCCACCCCAACCCCACCCCCAGCCCTCCATCAGTGGAGCACCTGCTGGTGCCAGGCCAGGAGAGGCGCTGAATGGGGGCACTCGGCATATTAGGAAAAAACAGTCCTTGTCTGTCCTCCGGGACCTCAGGCAAACCAATCTCCTCCACGCACATGGTAAAACATGAGGAAACTGTCAGATAAATTCTCAAGAATCTTTTAGCTTTTAATAGGCTTGTTAAGAGGGTTTTTTTTGGGGGGGGAATTAAAGATTTATTTATTTATTTGAAAGGCAGAGTTACAGAGGGATGAAGGAGAGAGAGAGAGAAAGAGAGACAGAGAGAGAGAGAGAGAGAGAGAGAGAGAGAGAGAGGTCTTCCATCCCCAAATGGCTGCAACGGCCAGAGCTTGGCCTGATGGGAAGCCAGGAGCTTCTTCTGGGTCTCCTACATGGGTGCAGGGGCCCAAGCACTTGGACCATCTTCCACTGCTTTCCTAGGCACATTGGCAGGGAGCTGTATCGGAAGTGGAACAGTCGGGATTCAAACTGGCGCCCATATGGGATGCTGGCACTGCAGAAAGCAGCTTTATCCACTACTCCACAGCACTGGTCCCTGTTAAGGGGTTTTTTAATGGGTGATCTCCTGCTAAGTATTTACTCTGCCCTGGACAATTCCTCTTCTTTGTTTCATACATGCATAGAAGCTGTTTTCTTCTATCAATTGGTGTGTGTTCCAAGAAAATGAAAATATTTAAATATCAAAGCAAATAAGTTTTGGCATAATTATGATGTAGAATAGTACACGATCATTAATCATCATGCTTTTCATGACATGGAAAAATGTGTATGCAATAATGTCAAGTGAAAAACCAACACAGGCAAGAAGAGAGCAGTAATACCAGGTATTAAATCATTTGTTAGAACCAGAATTTTAACAGTGGTTATCCTTGAATGGCGGGATTATAAATATTTAAGTTTTTCTTCGTTTCTTGCAGTTCTCAAAATAAAGACTAATCATGCTTTTTCTGAAGTAAAATGGTTACTTTTTAATATAAACATGATTTTTAAAGCAAAAATTTCAATATGTATGCAAAGCCAAATGTAATTTTTTTTTTTTAAGTTTATTTCTATGTATTTGAGAGAAAGAGAGAGAGACCACACACATCCAAATTTCCATCTGCTGATTCACTCCCTAAATGCCTGGAACAGCTGGGGCTAGGCCAGGCTGAAGCTGGGTACCAGAAACTCCATCTGGGTCTCCAACACGAATGGTGGGGACCCAAGTACTTGAGCCATCATTTGCTGCCTCCCGCAGTGCACACTATCAGGAAGCTGGATTGGAAGTGGAGGCAGAACTCAACCCCAGGCACTCCAATATGGGATGTGGATATTCCAAGCAGAGCCTTAACCCACTCTGCCACAATGCCCACCCAAGCTGTTGCAATTTTCTAAATTCCTCATAGCTTCTTGTAATCCCAAGCAAATTTTATTTTTTAAAAGGGCATTATTTACCACACTTATAACATTTTTATTTTATTTCTTTTTAGCATTTTTCTGGGGCAAGAATTTCCTCTATACTTTTAAAGTTCTTAGGATAACTCTAACTTTGTATTTTTTTTTCAGTGAGGCTTCTAATTGTTGACATGCAGGATGGTGCTCTGGTTTTGAGGTTGAAAATACGCTGCTAATATGGTAAATGTCCAAAAATCCACCTATGAAAATGTGGTCTATCTGAGCTAGAAGTCGGTCAGGTGGTACAGAATCCATCATTGCATGAAAATGTCTTTTCATAAATGAATGACAGATTCCAGTCCATGGATTACATCGTGGACTTAACTGTGGTTGGCAAACATGCACATCCTTTCATCCTTGACCTTGGAGGGAAATAGGTCAGAGTACTTTGAGAGTAAACTTACAGGTAAATTCAAAATAACATTTAAAGTGCTTAAGTGCTTATGATTGATTTCTCTGTCTCTCTCTCTTTTACTTCTTCCTTTCCTCTCTCCCTTCCTTCTTTTCTTTCGATTTCTGCTTTTTATTAGTGAAGAGAATTTCACTTGTCCTGTAAGCTAGATTAAGACAAAGGATGAGCCAGAGGGAATCTAGGGCTACCTGTAGGTTGGGTCCTCTCACCTGATTGTCGAACTCGTTGAAGAGTTTGCTGCACCAGAACCTCCGATCTCGGGACGATGATGATGAAGTCCACTTTGCTGAAGTGACCGAGGTCCAGGCTCTGGCTGCCACTGTCCGCAATAGCACACACCTGGGATAAAAGTTTTCTGGCAACTGTAAGCTGTGGTTGATAAATTTGGAAGGTTTCATTATCTAAATCTAAAATAAAAAAGTCATAAAAATACAATTAATTTCTCTCCCTGATGGCTGCTATCAGTCCATTTGGGGGCATGTGACACATATGCTAAAGTGATACTCTATCACCACACCAAGAATCCTCATTTTCTCTTTTTACTTTCTACTGAGTTTTAATAGATTGGCCAATTTCCCCTGAAAAATGCTGCTGAGATGTGCTCAGTAGTGGGTGCTGCAGTTTAACAAATGTGTCATTTAAAAATTGATTGCTTATATCACAAATGCCCCATACGACACCCCTTTGCTGAACAGCAGCGGTGGAGGTTGACCACACCCTCGTGCAGGTTTTAAGGAACAGCAGCACAGGTCAGTCTTGAGCCCAGACCTGTCCGGGGAAGAGGTGATGCTGACGTTGTAGCTGTCATTGTGCTGAGTCTGAGTTCTTCCGGATTACACCATGGTAAACCCTTCCTCTTCCGCAAGTCAGTGGTAGCTGCTTCTGAGATGGTCTCCTGAGCTCTACATCATGTTGTCACAGAGACGTGTCCCTCACCTTTCATCCTACTTGACTGGACTTTGCCAGTGCTTGTGACCTGACAGGTCTAGGTAGTTGTGGTCTAATCCAGTGCTGACGCCTGGACCGTCTGGAGAGGCCTGACTCACAACATAGCTAGCTGGCCACCAGTAGATGATGCATTACAAAAACACTGCCGGATACTCTACGCAGGTCAGTAGCCTTTACTGCAAATATAATCAAGCAATCAATCTCTTATATATGTGTGTGCACGTATACACACACCATGAAAGAAACAAGCTTGTCAGTGCAACACCTGAGCAGGCAATGGCCATATCCTAGTTTAAAGGGCAGCTTTTTAGCAGGAACACATGTGGCAGTTTGAAACAGATTTCCAAGGGCTTAAATAACCTCTGCTAATTAATGTTTTCTAAAATCAAATTGCAATGCAGCCAAGGTAAAGACATGCCCTACCGACTGAAAAAACTCACTGGAAAAGCCCAAAGCTGCAGTTTTCAACAGTAACCAACATAGGTTTTTGATCTACAAAGATCACCAAAGAAAATAAGTCTGTCTTCTGCTCTAGTTAAGCTTTATATTATTTCACAAGTTGAATGGCTGAGGACTAACAATTTCTATTTGTGAGTCTGTAGAATCTAACTTAGCAAGTTTTGAAGTTTGAGGCAACCCAAAAACATCTTTCAACAACATTTTCCAAATGGAGCCAAGACTATGTACTTGGGAATCTCTAAGAAAAAAAAAGTATTCTGAGAATTTTTAAAGTTCTAAATTTGTTAGTAATTCAAAACCGTGAACATAACACATTTCAGATCATCTGGATAGTCACTGAATTACCAAATACTCTCCAGAAGTCAAAATACGTTATAGCCTGTGTTTGCATTTGTTTTCATGACAGAGCTGATGCCAAACCATGCTACTATTACCCGGAAATCCTAATACATAAATGCTGCATTCCTATCAAGTACAGCCAAATGGTCAGCAGCAGCAGCTTATGTGGGTCTGTTTCCCATCAAGACTCTCTCCTGTCCTTCTTCCCTCCTCTCCCATGCTGTGTCTGTCAATCAGTGAGCTGGGAAGGAATCTGAATCCAAAGGAATCCAACTCAATGACCGAGCTCCTCATCCCCAGCCCTCAGTTCCCCTTTGGGCCCCTGACTTGCAGGGGAGATGATGTGTCAGTGCTGTTGCTCCATCTGCCCGGAAGGCCTTACTCTCCCTGAGACTGTGCGTGTTTTACAAGTCAGAGAACGAGTGAAGGAAAGGTAGCCAGGGACCCTTCCACAGCCTGCGGCCTGAACTCTTTCAGGCAGTCCTCTGGAACCTGCAAGCAGCCCCAGCAACTCTGGGCACCACTGGGGGAGTGGAGGAAAATGGACCGAGAACACTGGATTTTTTTTTTTTGACAGGCAGAGTTAGACAGAGAGAGAGAGAGACAGACAGAAAGTCTTCCTTTTTCCATTGGTCCCCCCCCTCCAAGTGGCCGCTATGGCTGGTGCATAGCGGCTGGGGTGTTTCGGCCAGCGTGCTGAGCCAATCCAAAGCCTCGAGCCAGGTGCTTCTCCTGGTCTCCCATGCAGGTGCAGGGCCCAAGCACTCGGACCATCCTCCACTGCCTTCCCGGGCCATAGCAAAGAGCTGGCCTGGAAGAGGAGCAACCGGGACTAGAACCCAGGGTGCCGGCGCTGCAGGTGGAGGATTAGCCTAGTGAGCCGCAGTGCTGGCACGAACCCTGGAGTTTTTGAGGGGAAAAAAAATAGGCCATTACTTTTCACTTAGACTTAATCTTAAGAACCATTTTTTTTTTTTTAACCAAGAACCAGACCTTTGATCTGGGTGATGTGGTAAGGCATTTTAAAAAATTCAGATAAAATCTATCATGTGGACAATGAGGAAAAGCCCACCGAAGAGTCCTCAGAACCCTCAGAACCCTCAGAGTGACTTTGCTTCTACAATGGCTGTCCTAACAACGGATCTCCCCCTCCTTGTCTGGGGCGACATTACCCAGGTTTTGTGTGGGGATCATAGCAGCAGCCTCTCGAGGGGACACACATTCATGAAGGTCTCCATTGAAGGGGGTAACCACACTGTCTCCTCTTCTTTGCTGCATTTTTTCCAGCAGCATGTCCAGGTCATCACCTATTCCAAAATAGAGATAGGAAAGTTACAAGGAATGACATGTAATTGCTTTCATTAGTCTCTGAGTTTTGTGGTCGGCTGGGTTCTCATTAAATTTGTGGGTCAGCCAGCAGTTCATGCCAGAGTTTATACTTGGTCATTGTTGTGGCAGCGTTGATGGCAAGAGCTACCCACATTGGTATTTTTTTAAAGATTTATTTATTTATTTGAAAGGCAGAGTTGCAGATAGGCAGAGGCAGAAAGAGAGAGAGAGAGAGAGAGAGAGAGAGAGAGAGAGAGAGAGAGAGAGAGAGAGATCTTCCATTTGCTGGTTGACTCCCAAGATGGCCACAATGGCCGGAGCTTCACTGATCTGAAGCCAGGAGCCAGGAGCTTCTTCCTGGTCTCCTACACAGCTGCAGGGGCCCAAGGACTTTGGCCATCTTCCACTGCTTTCCCAGGCCATAGCAGAGAGCTGGATTGGAAGTGGAGCAGCCGGGACTTGAACTGGTACCCATATGGGATGCTGGCACTGCAGGCAGCAGCTTTACTCGCTACGCTACAGTGCCAGCTCCCTTACATTGGTATTGTTTTCAAGTAACATGCATTCACACACTGTATCTCTTTTGACCTCCATAATAGTCAAAAGCAGGTAGAATGGAATTATTCTATCTGCACATGACGTTATCAGAAAACTGAGACCCAGGGGACAGAGATTCACCCGAGGTCACTCAGCAAGGCGGCAGAGCCGAGGCTTCGCTTCTAGCACCGAGGTGCCTTTCTCTGGAACCCCTGCTGCTTCCTGTGGTGTTAGTAACAAAATACTCAGGATGAACCACTCCAAACGAAAGATCAGCTTTCAGGCTCACACTCCACACTCGCATCCTTGACAGGCTAAGATTTAAACTCAGTCACGCAGCTAGGGACTGGCACGGCTGCTGAGTTTTACAACCACTCACCTAATGACGTGGTTTTGAAATGTGAGGCCAGGAAACTGACCTTTCCTGTGATGAGCTCATAACTAATTTCTTTCAAAAACTCACTTGTGGTGAGCATGCTCTCTGCCAGAGCCCGGGACTGATGCTGACCTGTAGCACAGAGGGGAGAAGAGAGGACTCGTCAGGAGAACAGATGTTCACGGGAATTTTATTTACAATGCAACAGCTGGAGACAAAGTGCGTAACCATAGGGTCTTGGTTAAGAAACCCATGCTACATCAAAAGAGGCAGCCTTTGACATGTCAATTTGAAGAACACAGACAGAAACAGATAATGTTTATGATCAAGGGGAAAAGCATACTTTGTGTTTGTAGCTTAAAACATACATATGTGTGGGTTTACAAACTAAGGAAAGAGCATGGAAAACCTGATAAAATTGTGTTTTCATGGTTACAATGAGTAGTTGCCTTTGAAATATAAATTTAGGTGGTTGTTTTTACAAATGAAAATGAACAAAATTAAAGTATCATGGTGTCTGATGAATTTCTGTGAAAATATGCATAGTACAGAAAGACAACCAGACAGGTCTTGCCAAACTGAGGAGGCTTAGTGCTGTTGGCTTCACAGAGGGGAGAAGCAGCATTGAGCCCACCCGGATACCCAGCTTAGCGCCTGATTGAGAATCAGCACAGATTAAAAACAACAACAACAAAAAACCCCACATTTTACACCAACTTTCCGAGGCTTTTCTTTGGAGTCAATGTCATGACATTAAACAGACACCTCAGGGAGGAGGGACTACCAGAGCTAACTTTGTGGCAAATCTCAACTGGCTTAGGCCACCTGTGGCACTGGCTTTACCACATGCTAGGCTGGTAACATCTCCAGAGCCTTTTAAGGGCAGGAGTAATATGAGACAAAGCTATCTGTTACTAGGATGAGCTTTGAAATAATGCTCCCAGAGCCAGCTGACGGGGACACCAGCCAAACCAAAAGCTATAAGACTCTGATCTGAGGGGGAAAAGAAGAATTAAAATTAGGAGGAAGGATCCAAACTGGAACAAATAACTACCAGTTGATTATGTGGATACCTAAAACAGCCAATTAATATCTTTCAGATGGACAAGTGATTGAATGAATGGATTAAACAGTTACTCACCTAACACCACAACACAAAATTCATTTCCTCTGATTTTTGATGCACAAATTGCCACTACATAATCTGGTAGCCTTTGGTAGTGTCTCATTTCGCTGAGAGTCCTCAGTGTCTCTGAAATGCCCTCCGCCAAGGAGTTCTGGGTCACGATCACATGAACCAAGTCCTGAGAAACGCTGGCAATCAATCTAGCAAGCCAGGGGAGCTGTCCCGGTGACACAGGTACGCACTGAGCACCGAGCTGCAGGGCTCGCTCTCTCAGAGTAAATTCCTGCATAGCTTTCAGCATAATTTGCTCAAATTCTTCCCTCAGAGGTATCTGATCAGGACCTATAGTGAAAAGAGTTACAGCTAGAATTTTAAAAATCACAGGGAGAGGCACATACCCACACCATTCTCTTGGGGCTGGGGAACAGTCGCTAAATCATGTGGTCTCCCTTGCCAGGGCAGCAGCAAGTGGGATTCACAAGTCAATAAATCTATAGCAGGCCGATTTTTAAGTTCATCATTATTTTGCAACCCCTTCTCCACCCCCCCCACCCCACCCACCCCGTAGCCTACCATCCTCCCACTGGCAAATAAGCTTTGTTTGAGTGGCCCCAAGGACCGATCACTTATTAATCATTCCCCATTGTGAAGTCACATTCTCTCTTCTCTCTCTGCTTCAACTTTTAAACAAATATTTATTTTTATTTAGTTGAAAGGCAGAGTGATAGAGTGGGAGAGACAGAGAGACAGGGATAGGGTGGAGGGAGAAATATCTTTGGGGCTGGGTAAAGCCACTGCCTGCAGTGCCAGCATCCCATATGGACGCCGGTTCAAGTCCCAGCTGCTCCACTTCCAATCCAGCTCTCTGCTATGGCCTGGGAAAGCAGCAGAAGATGGCCCAAGTTCTTGGGCCCCTGCATCCATGTGGGAGACCCAGAAGAAGCTCCTGGCTCCTGGCTTTGGATCAGCGCAGCTCTGGCTATTGCAGCCAGTTGGGGAGTGAACCAGCGGATGGAAGACCTCTCTCTCTCTGCTTCTTCTTCTCTCCCTGTGTAACTCTGACTTTCAAATAAATAAATAAATCTTAAAAAAAAAAAAAGAAATATCTTCCATTTGCTGATTCACTCCCCAAATGGCTGCAACTGCCAGGGTTGAACCAGGTCAAAACCAGAAGCCAGGAACTCCATGTGGTGTTCCACATGGGTGGCAAGGGCCCTAGCACTTGGGTCATCTCCCACTGTTTTCCAGGCACATTAGCAAGGAGCTGGATCGGGAATGGAGCAGCTAGAACTTGAACCTGTGCCCAGATGAGATGCTTTTCCTGCTACACCACAATGCCAGCTCTTTCTACTTCAAAAAATTTTTTTAAACAGGCTTCTCTTGTCCTCTATTCCATTTCTGATCTCTTTAAAGGAAGATGTACTAAGTGATCATCACTTCCACTATGTGTCTTGGGAGATTGCAGGGGGCATAGTGCTTGTATTAATCAAGGTAATAATGACGTGATTCATGCCTAACAAAACAAGAAGCCAACCTAGTATTAATGAATTTAAGGTTTCATTTCTCATTTTATTCATAATGCATTGCCTCTGTATCTGATTTCATGAATAACACCCACAGGGAAATTATCTTTCAGTCCTAATTTACATTTCAGCAGCCTCATACCTTCCCCAGTTAGAGAACACTTCTATAATCTAGTTATTTTCCATATTCTGGATTGATAGATATGACATTTGGTCCTCACCCCCAGCTATGGTTAGAGCTAAGTTTTTACTGGAATTGGGGGATTTTGCTTCTTATTCTCTGTAGAAATGAAACCAGTCTTCAGAACAAAATAAGCAAGTCAATGTAAGACATCCAAATAGCACAAATAAACTGAGGTTTCTGCATTTAGCTTAAATGGAAACCAGTGGGAATCAATACATTCACTCCCTGTAGTCAGTCATTCCTTTTGTTGTGGGAACCCCAGCTTTGAAATCCTGGCATCTAAACAGACACGGACCCCATGACCCAGGAGAAGCAATAGACTCAGAACCAGGGCTAAAAGCCCCTTAGGACACGGGACTGGACTTCTGGACAAGGAGGCAGCACCTGGAGAGAATCAGAAATCTTCCCTTCCTCTAACGGCTTTTAGTGGCCTCCCTGACCCCGCCTACCTTTTCTGGAAAAGGAAGAAGATTAGTGGCTTAGTAATGTTTTTAAGATAAACAAAATTAAGTAAAATGTGATACATTTAACAAGTAAGCCATTTTAATTGAAGAAAACAGTTTTTCCAGGGTTGGCTAGAGACCAGGGAGAGGTAGGAGAGTGGACTCCTCATTAACAGATTTTTCTAATCCTCATATTAGAAAGGTAAGAAAATTAAAATACTTATATTTATGCTTCTCATGTCTTTCCTGATTACTTGCTAGGGGGAGGTAGATGTCTTTTTCTTTATCATCACTTCTAATCTTCATTCAGCTTTATCAAATTAGCATCATGGTAGTGGGCACTTCACTCAAAGTGGATAGATCTGGAATGACCACGTCAAATGAACACCAAGTGGTCATGGATTTAAATCTTTCTTCCACCAGAACACACGGCAGCTCAAGAGCAGGTGGCCCTGACTCTCTCCAACTCCCTAATGTCTCTCACCAACAATCTAAAGGCTCAGAGACAGAGTTAACAGTTGTATTCATAAGACCCACTCCAAACCAGGATTAAGTATCATGTTGTATTAGGAAGCATCATTAATTCCAAATATAAAGGCATTCTAGGAAAATAAAATTATCTAACAAGTTCACAGAATCTCTGTTGCCTGAAGGCTCACTTTTACGGAGTTTTGACTGAATCACTATTAGGAATCGAGAAGTGGGGAGATGCATTAAAGTTTAAATGAGGTTTGGCTCTTTGAGTAAAATGCCTTGCTTCCAATCACTGATCATCACTTCTTCATCCTTAGTCATTACAGCTAAATTGCAGGAGCCTTTTCTCCACTTTTTGCAAGCTTGATAATAGTATTTTTTCCATTTAAGTGCTTGTCTCCAGTAACTCAGTTTAGCCCAGACATTAGTTCTGATAGTTTTTCAGATAGAGCTACCCTAATAGGAAAAGGCATGGTTCCTGCAGACTCAGGGCCCTCCAAGAATCTCTGGATTTTCTGATTTCATTATCGACTTCAAAAGATTTTCAGATTGTGAAATAACAGAAAAATGTGTTTAAAGAGACTGGTGGAGAGGCCTGTTCCTTTGGAAGAATCTTGCTTTTCTTCTCTGTTTCAAGTAACTCAGCCTCCAACATAGTAGAACTGTCCTTTAAAAGTCCGTATTTATTTGTTAATTGTCTACAATATATGGCCTACATGAAAATACTCTTTCTGCCTTCTCAAAACCTCCAGAGGCATACATTTTCTCTGAGGACTCTTGAACGGTTTATTGTTGAGGGGTAGAGAAGTCCCAATGTACAAAGTTTAGGTGGAAAAGAAAAGAAAAAACTCTTCTTGCTTTTTGAGATTTTCCTGTTTTGTTTTTTAAGATAAGAACTTTTAGTAATTCAAAGGAAGATATTGTATTTTGACGATTTGATTCATTTGTTTAACTTGGACTTTGATTTTTAAAAATTGTCAAGATCGAAAAAACTAGTATAGTCACGGCCTGGTTTGTTGTGATTGTACTGCTCTATGAAGCCTTGTTTTACTGACTCTGTGTTTATCTAGAAGCTGGTTTTAGCTCTTGGAACACAATCCAACATCAGTGTGAAGCCACTAAAATTATGATATCAAATGAGTTGTAGACCAAAGTGATTTTTGTAATTTTATTACCCATCAATAAGAACGACTGGCAAGTTCAAGATCATGCAAACCACCATCTCAGGTGGTTTTCATGGTAAATCTGAGAACTTCAAAGTTTCAAAAGCTGATGTCAAGGCAGAGCTCACATCAAGGCAGCCTCTCGGGGAACTGAAAGTACTAGCCAAGGTTGCTCATCGATGCTCTGAAAGATGACGCTTTTGATTGCTTTTAACACTGTTTAGCTTGGTGTTTTCATATTTAACACCAGAAATATTTTCTAATGTTAAAAAACTTCATGAGAATACATACCAAAAATTTCAGGTGTAATTTTGCATCTCTAACATTTTTCTAAGTAAACTATTCAATGGCTTGAAGTCCTGGAGTGAGTGTATAATTAGGTTGCATAGTAGATGGCCTACTGCAGTTTGCAAAATAAAGGACATTTCTATGTAAATGCTGCCAAACCACTACAGTATTGTCAGGGCACTTGCATATACCCACCGAGGGGCTCAGGAGGGTATTTCAAATAAAGGAAGTGAAGGGTTCATGACCTATGTGTCCCTCTTACCCTAAAGCCAAGGGAGCCCTCCAGGGAGGTCCACAGTTACTACCTCAGTGAAGGAAAGCATGAAGGGACCACATCAAAGGGTACATAGGAGAAGGGAAAAAATGGAAGTAGGAGCAGTAGATAAACAAGATGAAAAGGCTCCAGCTCCTGATTCCATCTTCCTGGTAATACAGATTATGGGAGGCAGCAGTGATGACTCAAGCAATTGGATTCCTGCCACCCATGTGGGTGACCCATTTTGAGTTCCTGGTTCCAGCTGCAGCTTCGGCCCTAACCCCCACCTGGCTTCAACCTAGCTCCAATCCAGCCCTACCACTGCAGGCATTTAGGGAGTGGAACAGTGGATGGGAGTGCTGTCTATCTTTTTGCTTAATAATAATAATCATAATCATAAAGGCTAAGTGAAAAACTGGAAAATAACTGTCTCAGAAAACGCCTATGACTTGCACTCCAAATGACAGCAGAGCTGTCAGAATGGTAGTCTGGCCAGATCACCCAAAGAGGGGGGTGCCAGCGGTATAATCTAAAAGCAGTACTTTGGAGACCTTAGAAACATCATGAAACTGGACACTAGGTGGAGCACTTCATCTTTTTTAGGACCCAGAAAAGCAAGAAAGGAAAGGGGGAAAGTCAAAGAGAATGGGATAAAGGAAAATAAAAAGTTAGATGTGAAAGGAGGAAAATAGGAGATGGGTAGATGAATGTGAGAAATAAGGAAAAAAACATATTACAAAAAGAATAAAAACAGTCACCAGCAAATGATTATCAAAAATAACTTACCCAACCGCACAAGATACTGTATTGTCAGAAGAATCATATTTTCCACACTCAGGAGTTGGCTGCCTGTCAGCCCTAATTGTTCCAAATCTTTGTTTTCCAACTGTGGAATCTTGTAACAATTCACCAGCAGAGGACTCACAACAATGTCACCAACATTTCCATAGAAATAGGGTAAAGTGCCATAGCCTGCCCAGTAGAAGCACAAGTATACAGCTTAATATTTCATTTAGAGGTACAACAAGGTAAACTTGCTCAACTAGGATCAAAACTGTTCAATAAAATTCCACGTCCTCTTAGATAGCTGCTAAGCAAATCACTCAAATATGAGAAGTCTTCAAAAAAGTTCAAGGAAAATGCATATTATGAAAAAACCATGCATGGATTTAAAAAATTTTTTGCACCAAAATAAACTTATCTTTTAGCTCCATTTCCCACGATCTTTTTGAAGTACCCTTATATCTCCATCTTAGTGAATTCATTTGGATGCTTCAAATTCCATCCTTATATTAAATCAGATGAACATGAAGCAAAATATTGCAATGGTTTTATCTGTTCCCCACAGAAGGGACAGGTTAACATTCTGTCTCTGCCAGGGAAGACCGATGAGTTTATAAAACATCTCGGTATCCTTTGTAAAACTGCAATGATAAAACATTTTCTGGCCGGCGCCATGGCTCAACAGGCTAATCCTCCGCCTTGCGGCGCCGGCACACCGGGTTCTAGTCCCGGTCGGGGCACCGGATTCTGTCCTGGTTGCCCCTCTTCCAGGCCAGCCCTCTGCTGTGGCCCGGGAGTGCAGTGGAGGATGGCCCAGGTGCTTGGGCCCTGCACCCCATGGGGAGACCAGGAAAAGCACCTGGCTCCTGGCTCCTGCCATTGGACGAGCGCGGTGCGCCGGCCACAGCACGCCATCCGCGGCGGCCATTGGAGGGTGAACGAACGGCAAAGGAAGACCTTTCTCTCTGTCTCTCTCTCTCACTGTCCACTCTGCCTGTAAAAAAAAAAAAATTTTCTGATGAAGTTCCTCCTGATCAGCTTTCTCTTCATTTGAGAGATCAGAAAGCAAACTACAGTAACATGTTTTACTTCCTGAAGTTAGCTTAAAAAAACACACACATATACTAATTTCATTGATCAATGGCCATATTCTATCCTGCCAGTTGTACGTGCACGGAGGGTCCTATTCCTTTTGCTATCTTAGGTATTTTTGTCAGATTTTCCTACTGAATGTCAGTAAATATCTTAGAAGAAGATAGGGTAAAAATAGCTTGAAAACATAATATGTTTTGGTGTGTGACACAGAGGACAGTCCCTCTGTGAGACTTTCTAAGAGGTAGATACCACAAGACCAAAGGGCCTCCTGTTCCATGTATCTCTTCAAGGCTTATTTGAAGTATGCCAACGTTTGATAAGAACTTCCTGAAACATGGAATTCAAGCAAGAGAGATTCCTCCAGTACCTACAGATCCAGGATTGGTGGATATGGCAGCTTGATAAAGGGTAGGACTTCAAGCAAAACCATCCAAGTCTGTGGGCTCAGTCCAGCCACAAGATGCAAGATAACACCTCCTGTAAACACACCTTAAAGACCTATGGAGCTTAAACACCCTATCTATTTCATCCTGAAGGTATAGCAGGCAGTCTCCTACTGGCCTATGCTTGCCCCTAAACAAGAAGACCCTTGATGTGGGTATGAAAAGGCTCCTAACTTTTAAAATTTCTGTCTATTGATAGCCTAGAAGGACTCAAGCTCCTTAAAGATGCTAATTCACAGGTGTTTCCCTATGGTTCAGACCTACACCTGGAGGCCTCTTGGTTCTCCTGAGTGAGGTCTGTTAGCCAGCTTAGCTTGTTAATGGTCTTCTGTGCTTTAGCTCTCTTTGGCTGGAATGTCCCCTCCCCCGCTGCCCACTCTTACAGACCTCCAGGACATCACGTCTGCACAGACTCCTGCAGGCAGAGGTGAGCCCTCTCTCCTTTGAGCTCCAGTAGCTCTTGGCTGTGAACCTCTGCCAGCTCTTATCAGAGTGTGTTGTAATGGCTATTTACTAACTCCAATGGTTAATGGGAGGTTAGACTCCCTCACTAAGCAGCACTCCTTGAGGGCAAGACTTGGCCTTATTCTCAACTTCTAATTACAAGTTTACTATATACCAGGGGTCTTCCAAAGGTTCGCGGAAAAATGTGTATTGTAAAAAAACTATGAAAGCATTTCGAAAGAAATTTTTTTACTCCAAAATAAATATCTAATTTTATTCCCCACAAACTTTTTGAAAGTACCCTTGTACTTTGACCAATAAAAGTTGAAAGAATCAGTGGCGGGATAGATGAATATATTCATGAATACATAATACATGAATAAACATACAAACAGTAAAATGGAGAAATATTCCTAGATTCAAAAAAACAGACAACTTGAAATTCCTTTTGCCTTACCTATAAGAATAACTGGTCTAACTCCTGAGTTACTCAGCAGGTTTTCAGGAACAATTACAGTTTCCCCTGCAGGAATGGGTCGAGGTTGTAAAATTCCAGTTAATGGGGTCTGTGGAACTGGGTTAGATAAAAAGGGCTCTGGAAAACAGAAGTTGTTCAACAAGAAGCATTAATCATGGAAGAAAAATGAAATACAACAGAATGCAATGCAATTTTAACACTTTTAATAAATAAGTCTTTGAAGTCTAAAAGCTCGTTTTTTAATTAGAGTATTTCATGTGTATAATACAAAATCAGAAGTGAGAAAAACTAAAGGAGGAAAAAGTCAATATGATATGATAGGATCATATCCTCTGGAGATAACTATTATTTAGCATTTTGGTGGCTTTCCTTCTAGTTGTTTTTTTTTTTTTTTCTTCCACATGCAATCTTTTGGATTTTGCTTTTGTATTTTATCTTTTTCTCCCAGATTATCAAAGACGTTTCTGCTCATTACATAAATTTTGAAATGCATGGTAAAGTGTGAAGGACACTGATCAACACTACCAAGGGGCAACCACAGAGTACTGGCATGATTCTTTGTGTACCTAAGTTCTCTATGTAGAGAACAGTAATGTAAACATTTAAAGGATCTTATAAAACTAATATTTACAATAATCTGTGTTTAGTACAGTGAGGTAGGCAAACATTTGAACATTTAAATGTGTGAGTACCAAATGGCCAGAGTCTGGGTATTATAAAGGAGAACAAGTTGTTTTTTCAGATTTCCATCTAAAGACTGAAGCATGAAGACCAGAAATAACAAGCCTTAGTCACATAAAGAACTAGAACACAGGAAGGGAAATCTAACGTCACCACTGGCAAAGCAAGTCCATTTTTTGTTCTATGATGGCGTGTTGGTAGCATTATGCTCTCTATATCAATAGCTTATTAATGTTTTGGGCTAAAACTAAGGTAAAGGTTGAATTAAGATCAATTGTAATGGTATATGTTCTTGTAGGAAAGGCAGATGTGATGGGGACAAAATAGTAGCTACTACCAATAATTTGATAATCCACTAGACCCAATGATTAGTTAAGGAAGTTTATCTTCAGAGGTTCAGAGAAAGAATAGAAGGGATATCTGCCAATTAAGAAAAAAAAACTTTAAAAAACCTGTCTTCTATTAAAATCTTACCAGTTCTTGAAAGAGGGCGAACTGTAGGAACAGGTACAACTAAACCAGGTTGGGGGACGGGTGATCCAGGATACCACCCTCGGTGCCGTTTCTTTGGTGGCCCGGAAATGAACATGGGAGCTGAAAGCAAAAAGAAAGATGGCTTTGTCCTCAGCATTTTGTAAAACATAAGGAATGCCAAAGTGGCACAGGACCATAGATAATTACATTCAGAAAAATCAAAGTCCTCCTTCCAGAGTTAAAGATAAATTTAGAAAAAGCCAAGCTAACTTAGCACCTAATATCACACCAACATCTATGTGCTGGTTTACAATTTTACCCGGATTCTTTGATTCTATCAATGACTCTGAAGTTGTGGAATGAGCATTATTGTTATACCCATTTTGTAACTGGAGTAAGGAAGGCTCAGATTTGCCCATGGTCACACAATAGAGAGGAACTTTAAATCCTGTAGTTTTGTCAGCAAAGTCTATGTTTTTTTTCCAAGACACTTCCGCATACATTTGTTTCAACATTACTCACCAGTTACACTCATCCATGTAGAATCATAAAGATAATCACTACTGTTCTCAGCAACCATAAACTTTCAAAATATTATATGACAAGCTAAGGAAAAACCTAGAGGATGTTGTCAGATAATCACTGTTCCAAAATTTGCAACATGCTTTGCCATTATTAAGTGCATTACTTAAAGACTCTAAGATGGGTACCGTACCTTGGTCTCCTGATGCCTGACTAGGCCTTGGCGACAAAGAATAATTCCCTGGGCGGGGGAGCGTGGAGCTCGGGGCACTGCTCTTCCCTCCGTGGCTACTGTTTCCATTAGCAGCATCTGTAGCACAAGAGAAGAGGAGCCACTCACAACAGAGCTGGACAGGACATCTCACAATCGTCAGACTCTAGGGTTCAAAGAAATCTTACTGATAGGACTCAGCCCGGTTGTGTAAAACCAGCTAAGGTCATCAAAGTCGTATCTTCATTGAAATTAAATGTCATCCATAATTTCAGGAAATTATAGGGTCCCAAGAGATCTTTTAGGATAATTTTCAAAGAAGTAGTTGGAGATGGTGGTTGGAAGGAAGGAAAAAAAATTCTTATACACCATGGAAATTTTCAAATATATACAGGAGAGAGAAATATAAATAAACTTTTTTTTTTTTTAGAAAAAGATTTATTTACTTATTTGAAAGGCAGAGTTACAGAGAGGCAAATGGCTGCAATGGTCAGAGCTGGGCGGATCTGAAGCCAGGAGCCAGGACCTTCTTACTGGTCTCCCATGTGGGTGCAGGTGCCCAAGGACTTGGGCCATCTTCTACTGCTTTACCAGGCCATGGCAGAGAGCTGGGTCAGAAGTAGAGCAGCCAGGTCTCAAACCAGCACCCACATGGGATGCAGGCATTGTAGGTGGTGGCTTTACCAGCTATGCCACAGCGCTGGCCCCTAATAAATTTCTAAATACTCATCACCCAGCTTCAATATTTATCAACGCATACCCCATCTTGTTTCATTTAAACCCCAAACCTCCTTCCCCACCCCATATACACATATACGCATTCTGGATTATTTTGAAGCAAACCGATTTATCAAATCATCTCACTATTAAATATTTCTGTATGTATTTTCAATAGAAAATGACTTGGGGCCAGCATTGTGGCATAATGAGTTAAGCTGTCAACTGCAACACAGGCATCCCTATATGCTGCCAGTTGGGAGTCCTGGCTGCTGTACTTCCAGTCTAGCTCTCCACTAATGGCTTGGTAAAAGCAGCTGAAGATGGCCAAGTCCTTGGGCCCCTGCACTCACATGGGAGACCTGGAAGAAGCCCCTGGCTCCTGGCTTCAGACTGATTCAGCTCCAACCACTGTGGCCATTTGGGGAGTGAACCAGTTGATGGAATCTCTCTCTCTCTCTCTTTCTCTCTCTCTCTGTCTCTCTAACACTGCATTTCAAATAAATAATATAAATCTTTTTTAAAAGGTGACTCTTTAAAAAATACAATTAAACATTATACTTAAAATGAACAGTGGGGCAGGCGTTGTGGCGCAGTGGGACTATGACTATGACTATGTCATTCCTTTGCTCCTTAAGTTATAGAAAAAAAAAATCATCCATCTTAGCCTGGCTTTTAATGATTATTCCCCTGCCCACAGCTAGCTCACCTCCTGCCACTCATGAAATTTTAACATTTTGCAGTTCTAAAAAAGTCCAGAGTGGTAAGTTTTTACACACATCATGCTGTGCACTCCCCCTTACTTTTCCCTTCTTTTCCTTTTCACCTTCGTTCTTGATGTTCCCTGAATTTGAAATGCCCTTTCTCCAATCCTACATACAACATGTGTCTCCTCATCATCAAAGACCAGGTTCCTCCAGGAACTCACTCTTGATTATTCCCAATCATGCAGGCTGCAGTATCTTGAAAATATCTTAATATAGGCTCTTTCCCCACCCTCCAGGTTAGACTACAGGGACATCAGTGGTCAGGATTCAGTCTTAATTTATCTTTGTATCCTCCGTTCCTAATCACAGCAGGTGCCCAAGAAATGTTTGTTGAACTGAATCAAATTGCTTTGTTTCTTTTGTGTGCCAAATATAATCCCCTGATTCTTGCAGTTGGAACATAGAGAACACAAACTTTGTACAGTAATACATTACTGTAGATGGCCCCACTGGCAGGTGGAAGCAGCTTCTGTTTTATTCTATCAATTTGTCAAATTGTACACAAGTCTTTTATACACTAGGTATTTATCAAAGAAATATAAGTGAGGAAAACATCACCTGCAGGAAATGTCTTCCCTATAACCTGCAAAGATAAAGCCAGTGGTTTCACAACATTCTTATTCCGGGTCAGGTCCTGAGCTCCACTTAAATTGATTGCAGAATTAGCTGGACTGAGAATTGGCGAATCTTTAAAATGAAAGAGGTTGTTTAAATTAGCAACCGTTTATATATGCAGGAAGGAAGTTAATTCAACAAGTGTGAGTTGAGAAAAAGTAGGCTGTAAAATTTCAGTTTTTTCCTTGAACTATTCTGAAAGTCAATTTCTCTGTATTTACTTTTTGTTATTTTTAAATTTATTTCATAAACACTGGAAGGTACTATGTGCTTTGTGTTATTCTAAGCACGTAATATGAATTCACACAATTCCTATAACACTGTGAGGTAGCATTACTACCTTAAGTAGCAGTAGTCACTTAGTGAAGTCAGATGCCCTGTCACCAAGGATACCATCATGCTCCACAGAAAACTGTTTCCACGGTTTCCCTCAAAACCATATATATATTTTTTAATTTAAAAAAGAGTTTACTTACTTCAGAGTCAGAATTACAGACAGAGAGAAGGAGAGACAGAGAAAAAGGTTTTCCATCCACTGGTTCACTCCCCAGATGGCCACAATGGCCGGAGCTGGGCCAATCCGAAGCCAGGAGCCAAGAGCTTCTTCCTTGTCTCCCAAGCGGGTGTGGGGGCCCAAGCACTGAGACCATCTTCCACTGCTTTCCTAGGTGTATTAGTAATGAGCTGGATTGGAAGAGGAATAGCAAGGGCACGAACCAGCGCCCATATAGGATGCTGGCCCCACAAGTGGAGGCTTAGCCTACAATGCTACAGTGCCGGCCCCAAACATATTTTGGCATATTTATCTCTAGAATGAGTCTGTCATTTAAAAAGTATCATACCAACTAACTCATTGTAATTTAGGAGAAAGAACTTTTCTCTAAAACAAAGTTGCTTTAATTTTGGAATAATCTAGAATCATTTTACTGTATTACCAGTACATCCACAGGATCACTCCTATGTATTTGGATTCAGATAATAATTGAAATTGCAAAAATCACATGCTATTTCAGAGGGTGGCTGTGGGAGAGATGAAAACTCAAGCTAATTGGAGTTTTCTGAAACGAGTAGTCTCCCAGTCCCTACCTCTGCTCTGGCAGAATAGCTAGATCAGTTAACACAGGAAAGTATCACAGGGACTGTTACACTTGAAGCACTCTAAAGAACAGGATACTGATGATACTACACTAGAAACTTCTTTTTTTTTTTTTTTTTACAGGCAGAGTGGACAGTGAGAGAGAGAGACAGAAAGGTCTTCCTTTTGCCGTTGGTTCACCCTCCAATGGCCGCCGCGGATGGCGCGCTGCGGCCGGCGCACCAGCTCGTCCGATGGCAGGAGCCAGGAGCCAGGTGCTTTTCCTGGTCTCCCCATGGGGTGCAGGGCCCAAGCACCTGGGCCATCCTCCACTGCACTCCCGGGCCACAGCAGAGGGCTGGCCTGGAAGAGGGGCAACCGGGACAGAATCTGGTGCCCCGACCGGGACTAGAACCCGGTGTGCCGGCGCCGCAAGGCGGAGGATTAGCCTGTTGAGCCACGGCGCCGGCCTAGAAACTTCTTTTTTTAAAAAAACTATTATTCTGGGGAAGGTACTGTGGCATAGCAGGTTAAGCAACCGCCTGCAATGCTGGCATCCCATATGGGCACCAGTTAGAGTCCCAGCTGCTCTACTTCTCATCCAGCTCCCTGCTAATGCACCTAGGAAAGAAGTGGAAGATGGTCCAGATACTTGGGCCCCTGCACCCACGTGGGAGACCTAGAAGAAGCTCCTGGCTCCTGGCTTTGGCCAGGCCATTGCCCCCATTGGAGAGTGAACCAGCAGATGAACATCTTTCTCTCTGTGTCTCCCTCTCTCTGTGTAACTCTGCCTTTCAATTAAATAAATAAATAAATAGATCCTCAAAAAACAAAAAACTATTACTCATACCACAACATGATTCCTAATTCTTTAATCTGTGCTTCCCCTAAGAAATCAAAAGAATTAAATAGTTCCCTGCTGACGGGAATGTTACAGTTCTTCTTACCACCAGGGAGTGATGACAAGGGCTGTGGGAAGAACAGAGGCTAGCAATCACCAGTACAACATCACGAGCTTGTAGGAAACTGAAGGCAGCTGTTTTTTCACATCTTAACAAGAGAGCCTTACAGGAGAGGTATCCCAAATAAGTTTGTTGTGCCATAAAAAGTGTTGGTCATTATGTTTCAGGCCACAATCATATTGTCTGGAACAAGATTAGTAGCTAATTACACTGGTTTATCCCTATAATTTTTTCATATCTCTGATAGTCCAGATAAACACATAGGTAAAATCTGGTAATAAATTATGAAGAGTGGTAATTCACCTTGTTTTTTCTTCCTTCCTTCCATTCATTCATTCTTTTTGGGGGCCAATGCTATGGTGTGGTGGCTTAACCTGCTACGCTACTGCACTGGCCTCTCTCTTTTTTTTAAAGATTTATTTATTATTTTAAAGTTAGAGTTACACACAGAGAGGAGAGGCAGAGAGAGAGAGAGAGGTCTTCCATCTGCTGGTTCACTCCCCAGATGGCCACAACAGCCGGAGCTGTGGTGATCCGAAGCTAGGAGCCAGGAGCTTCTTCCAGGTTTCCTACATGGGTGCAAGGGTCCAAGGACCATCTTCTACTGCTTTGCCAGGCCACAGCAAAAACCTAGATCAGAAGTGGAGCAGCCGGGACTCAAACGGGCACCCATATGGGATGCCGGCCCTGCAGGCAGCAGCTTTACCCGCTACGACACAGTGCTGCCCCCCACCCCTATTTTTTTAAAGGTTTATTTATTTATTTGAAAGTCAGAATTATGGGGAGGGGTGGGGAGAAGGGGAGAGAGACAGAGAGAGAGAGAGAGAGAGAGAGAGAGAGAGAGAGATTTTCCATCCACTGATTTACTCCCCAGATGGCCACAATGGCCAGGGCTGGACCAGGCCAAACCCAGGAGCCTCATCTCCATGTCCCACATCGGTGCAGGGGCCCATAGACTTGGGCCATCTTCCACTGCTTTCCCCAGGGCATCAATAGGGAACTGGATCAGAAGTGGAGCAGCCAGGATACAAATCACATGGGTTGGCGGCATCACAGGTGGCAGCTTTACCTGCTGCACCACAATGCAGGCCTCACCTTATTTATTCAAATGAATAAAAGCACAGACCAATATTTTTAAATTATGAAAGAAATAAGTCTTCATGTATATAAACAATCTATTGTTAACATGCATAGGAATAAGCTTAATCAGTAAGTATGCAACTATATGAAAAAATTTATATTTCTGAACACAATGTCTAAGGCTTGTCTTAAAACACTGAAGAGGCAGTAAGATTAAATAATAATTGCCCTGTGCTGATAATTAGTGGAGCCTATTTTATCTCTTAGAAGTTTTCATATTAGGCATACTTAACATTTTTTAAGTGCTTCTGAAGTTCATAAAAATAGACCTGAGTAAACATGAACACATAACCATGTTTCCAAACAGGAATATTCAATGTAAAAAATATGCCAATCAGGGCAGATATATGTGGCTTAGTGGTAGAGACACTGGTTGGGATGCCCATAGGAGAATGACTAAATTCCTGGAATTCACTTCCTGCTAATACATACCCTGTAACGCAGTGGTAATGGCTCAAGTAGTTGGGTCCCTACCACCCAGAGGAGACCTGGACTGTGTTCCTGATTCCTTGCTGTGGCCTGGCCCAACTCTAGCTGATGCAGGCATTTGGGGAGTAAACCAAGGGACAGGCAACCCTTCGATCTATGTCTGTTTGTTTGTCTCTATCTCACTATCTCTGAAATGAACAAATTTTTAAAATTTATATATACCAAATAATATTACTGAATTAGTATTAGAATTATATAATATTTTAACTAGGCAAACTTATGTTACATTGATATGAAAAAGCATACAATAAATAGCTGCAAGCATCCTTAAAATAAAAAAAAATTAGAAGCTACATGATATAATATGATATGTTATAAAATTTCAGTGAATAATATACTGGGGTCTGGGTGCATTAGTAGACAAACAGGAGAATGGAACAAAAAAAGATTGTAAGAAATAGATGCAGGGATAGGTTTTTGGCCTGGAAGTTAAGATGCTCATATCCCATTTGGAAGACCTGGGTTAGATATCCAGCTTTGAGTCCTGAGGCCAGCTTCCTGCTAATTCAGATCCTGGGAAGAAGCAGTCATGGCTCAAGTGATTGGGTTTCTGCCACCCACACTAGAGACCTAGGTTGAGTACCTGGCTCCTTGCTTCAGCCCCTGGCCTGGACTAGAACCACTGAGGGCAACTGGGGAATGAACCAGTAGATAGGAGCATACTCTTGTGCACGTGTGCTCTCTCTCTCTCTCGCTCTCTCGCTCTCTCTCTCTCGTGCCTCTCTGCCATAGATTAACCATCTCATTGATTGTTTAAAAAAATAAACAGATGCAAATATACACGAGAATTTAGTATAATATGAAGATGGCACCTCAAATTAGGAATGTAGATGAACCATTCTAGAAATTGTGTTGAGGGGGGCCAGTGCTATGGCACAGCAGGTTAAAGCCCTGGTCTTCAGTGTCAGCATCCCATATGGATTTCCATGTAGGTGCTTGTTTGAGACCCAGCTGCTCCATTTCCGATTCAGCTCTCTGCTATGGCCTGAGAAAGCAGTGGAAGATGGCCCAAGTGCTTGGGCCCTTGCACCCACGTGGGAGACCTGGAAGAAGCTCCTGGCTCCTGGCTTTGGATTAGTGCAGCTCCGGCCATTGGGGCCATTTGAGGAGTGAACTAGCGGATGGAGGACCTCTTGTTCTCTCTTTCTCCCTCTCTTTCTCTCTCTCTCTCTCTCTGCCTCTCTGTAACTTTGCCTTTCAAATAAATAAATCTAAGAAAACAGTTGACCTTAAGGCAAAAATTAGAGAAAAACATTTTATAAAGATAAGAAGGTCAATCTACCAGGAAAACATAATTATAAATATATACATCTAACAATAGAATTTCAGATATATGAAGCAAAAATTGATAGAACTTACGGGAGAAATATCCGTTTAAAAATAATAGTTGAAGACTCCAATACTCAATTTTCAATAATGGAAAGAACAACATGAAAAATATCAACAACAAAACAGATGAATTTAACAACAATATAAACCAACTAGACCTAGTTGATATCAGTAGAAGTAGGACATTCCCTCAAGAAAAGAAGAATATCTGTTGTTTAAAAGGACACAGGAAACATCGTCCAGGATAAGCCACATGTTAGCCCATAAAACAAGCCTCAGTGAACCTCAAAGAACTGAAATCAAACAAATAAATTCTCTGACCTCAACAGAATGAAATGAACAATCAGTAACAGAGGAAAACCGAGAAATTCACAGACACATGGAAATTAACTAACATACTCCTAAATAACCAATGGGTCAAATAAGTCACAAAGGAAATTAGATATGGGTTGTCACTAAAGAAGTCCTATAAGTTTATGGTTGTAACTGCATATATCAAAAAGAATGATTCAAATCAGTAGCCTTAAGAAACTAAAGAACAGCAAACTAAACCTAAAGCAAACAGCAAGAAGAAAATAACAAAGTCTAGAGCAGAAATGAATGACGTAGGGACTGGAGAAATAGTAGTGAAAATCAACCAAATGTTTATTGAATGAAACAACAAAATTGACAAACTTTTAGCTATATAAAGAAAAAAATGAAATATAGTAAATGCTATGAACAAGTCATGCCACTGTTCTGAGCTGAATTTTGTCTCCCCAACTTTTCTGTGCTGAAGCCTTAACTCTATACCTTAGAACCTGACTGTATTTGGAGATTTGGTCTTTGAAAAAGTACCCAAGGTTAAATGAGGTCATAGAGTGGGCCCTAATCCACCA
Source organism: Sylvilagus floridanus (assembly GCA_949820135.1). Classification (NCBI taxonomy): domain Eukaryota; kingdom Metazoa; phylum Chordata; class Mammalia; order Lagomorpha; family Leporidae; genus Sylvilagus; species Sylvilagus floridanus. Next base: position 71,672,490 of record OX463226.1, on the reverse strand, counting down.
CAACTTCTGTCCTACAAAGAAAGGAGAGATGTCAGGGAGGTGCATGTGCATGTCAGCCATGGGAAAACACAAGAATACAAGTCATGGGGAGACATCCTTGCCCTGAAAACACAAAGACTGTGAGAAAATAAGTTTCTGTTGTTCAAGCCACTCATGCTTAGTACTTGGCTAAGGCAGCCCCGTAAACTAATAGTCATCAGATTAGACAACTCCAACTAAACAATTAGAATGGAAACGGATGCATTTCCAGAACAGAAATAAGCCAGATTAACTCAAGAAAAGACAGAAAGTCTGAATAGGCCTATCACAAGTAAAGATTGAGTCTGTCAAAAAACAATAAGACAGGGGCTGGCATTGTGGCGTAGCCTGTGATACTGGCATCCCACATAGGTGTTGGTTTTAAGTCCTGGCTGCTCCACTTCCAATCCAGTTCCCTGCTAATGGTCTAGGAAAAGCAGCAGGAGGTGACCCAAGTGTTTGGGCCCCTGTCACCATATGGGAGACCCAGATGAAGCTCCTGACTCCTGGCTTCGGCCTGCCCCAGCCCTGGCTGTTGTGGGGAATGAACCAGCAGATGGAAGATCTCCTTGTGTGTGTCTTTCTCTTTCTGTAACTCTGATTTTAAAATAAATAAGTAAATCTTAAAAAAAAAAGTAAGACAAAAAAAAAATCTCACAACTCTCTATAAAAAAAAGTCCAGGCTCAGAATGTTACACTAGTGAAGTCTACCAGTCTACCAATATTTAAGGAAGTGATACCACTCCTTCACAAACTCTTCCCAAAAAGAGACAGGAGGGAATATTTCCCAATTCATCTTCTAAGGCCAATATCAAAATCTAAATCTTAACCTGCTGGGCCTCAATACAAAGTATTTATTCAGTTTTAGATAACATATATTGATTTCAAATGTTAATTCCATTCCAATGAAACTGCTTCTGGAAAATTATCAATGATATAATTCCCAAATGCAAGAGACATTTTTCAGTACTTATTATACTGAATCTCACCACTACATTTACATATTTAGTCCACAGTTTTTATTTTAGCACTTACCATGTGTCATGAACCTTGCTAGGATAAAATGGGTAAAATGGCAAACATGGTAAGTACTGTGTTTATATAATTCTTCTTCTGTCTACTAAAGTACTGGTGTTCTCCATACCTTTTATTTATCTTGACAATGTGATTCCATGGTTCCATTTTTAATTTCTGAAAATTTATTAGATTTATATTATCTTACTTTATTTAACTAACATTTAAATTATAGGACATATAAATCATAGAAAGGAAAGAAGTACAGAGAAGCAGTAGATAAGGTCAGAGTGAACTTTCCAAAATACAAATACTATTTTATGTTATACCGTAATCTTTACCACCTTGCACATGCTTCTGTTCTTGACTTTACTGTGTATGGTGGTATTTGTATAGCTAGCATTTAACACTAGGGGGTTTGATTATTTAGGAGCAGGCCTGAATGTCCAAAATGTGGTCCCCTGTGATCTTTCTCTGAGAGGACTTTGAGCCACAGGATTGTGAGGCTACTGTGCAGGACCTAGTGCTTAGGTAGTAAGCTGTACTCAGCATCTGTACCTCTCCAAAGTCACTTTCTCTCTGTCAATAATTTCATATCCACATAAAGGGGAAACTTTAATCATGAGAAGATTCACCAGCTTGAAAAATTCCTTGAGCAAGTCACAGCTCTGCTGTCTATGCTATAGTAGGTTATAACTTCTTGTTTCTTCCACCAGGTCATGAGCTCCTGAGGGCATTCTCAGCTGTCTGGACAATGTCTGTCACAGTGTGGCTTAAGAAGTAAAATGGCAAAAGGCCAAATTAATCTTCTTATCCACTTTATACAAGAGTGCAGTAACTCTGTTTAGCCCCAAATCACAGCAGTTCAATAACTCTGTTAGCCTCAAATCAAGGAGGGGAGGGGAAGCTTCTATATAAAGGGAGTCAATTAACTAGCAAGAAGAAAGAGTGAGTCTTAATCTTAGCCACTTACTAGCTCTTTTCTTTGCCAAATATGCGGGTACTCTGAAAAGTTCATGGAATATGGAATCAAAAGATAAGTTTACTTTGGTGCAAAAGGTTTTGAAACCCATAGTTTTTTCATAATACGCATTTTTCATGAACTTTTTGAAAAACTCTAATATGCAAGGATTTAAAAATTTTTGCACCCGGCCCGCACCGCGGCTCACTAGGCTGATCCTCTGCCTGTGGTGCCGGCACCCTGGGTTCTAGTCCCGGTTGGGGCGCTGGATTCTGTCCTGGTTGCCCCTCTTCCAGTCCAGCTCTCTGCTGTGGCCCCGGGAATGCAGTGGAGGTTGGCCCAAGCACTTGGGCCCTGCACCCGCATGGGAGACCAGGAGGAGGCACCTGGCTCCTGGCTTCGGATCGGCGTGGCATGCAGGCCGCAGCGTGCTGGCCATAACGGCCATTTGAGGGGTGAATCAACGGAAGGAAGACCTTTCTCTATGTCTCTTTCTCTCACTGTCTAACTCTGCCTATAAAAAAAAATTAAAAATTTTTGCACCCAAATAAACTTAATTTTCAATTGCTTTTCCATGAACTTTTGAAGTACACTCATAATAACTCTCCTTGGAATCTGTTTCATGATATGTAAAATGTTACTAAATAGAGGAACCAAGACTATACCTAGAATACAGTAGGCATTCAATACATATTCGATTTGTTTAATCTTGATAAAGTTTTCCAGATAATGAAGAATTTAAGTTTTTAAGAGCCCTCTTTTTGCCCTTGACACCTAAGTAAGATATAGACTCTAGGAGTGGGCATTTAGCCTAGCAGCCAAGATGCCAGTTTAAGAAGTTCACATCTCATTTTGGAGGCCTCAGTTCAGGTTCCAACTCTGTTCCTGATCCCAGCTTCCTACTAATGCACACCTTGGGAGGTAGCAGGTTATGGCTCAAGTACTTTTGTGCCAGCCATCCATGTAGGAGACCTGTATTAAGTTCCTAGCGCCTGGCTTCAGCATGGACCAGTCCTAGACACTCAGGGAGTGAACCAGCAGATGAGAGCTGTCTATCTCTCTCATCAAAAAAAAAAAAAAAAAAAAAGAGTAGTTATAATAATTTGCTTATTTCCTGCGTAAAATACACTGGACTTATTTTCTTTTTTAATAGAAAGCTTTTATTTAATAAATATAAATTTTCTAAGTACAACTTTTGGATTATAGCGGTTCTTCCCTCCATATCCGCCCTTCTACCTGCAAACCAACCCATCTCCTACTTCTTCTCCCATCCCATTCTTCATTAAGATTCATTTTTAATTATCATTATATACAGAAGATCAATTCTATACTAAGTAAAGATTTCAACAGTTTGCACCCACACAGACACACACAGTATAAATTACTGTTTGAAGACTAGTTTTACTATTAATTCTTATAGTACAACACATTAAGGACAGAGGTCTTACATGGGGAGCAAGTGCACAGTGACTTCTGTTGTTGATTCAAGAATTTACACTCTTATTTATGATGTCAGTAATCACCTGAGGCTCTTGTCATGAGCTGCCAAGGCTATGGAAGCCTCTTGAGTTCACAAACTCTGACATTATTTAGACAAGGCCATAATCAAAGTGGAAGTTCTCTCTTCCCTTCAGAGAAAGGTACCTCCTTCTTTGATGGTCCCTTCTTTCTACTGAGATCTCACTCACAGAGATCTTTCATGTAGGTCATTTGTTGCCACAATGTCTTGGCTTTCCATGCCTGAAATGCCCTCCTGGGGTTTTAGCCAGATCCGAATGTCTTAAGGGCTGATTCTGAGGCCAGAGTGCTGTTTAGGGCATTTGTTATTCTATGAGTCTGCTGTGTATCCTGCTTCCCATTTTTTTTTTTTTTTTTTTGTGACAGGCAGAGTGGACAGTGAGAGAGAGAGACAGAGAGAAAGGTCTTCCTTTGCCGTTGGTTCACCCTCTAATGGCTGCCGCGGATGGCGCGCTGCGGCCGGCGCACCATGCTCATCCGATGGCAGGAGCCAGGTGCTAGGTGCTTTTCCCTGGTCTTCCCTGGGTGCAGGGCCCAAGCACTTGGGCCATCCTCCACTGCACTCCTGGGCCACAGCAGAGGGCTGGCCTGGAAGAGGGGCAACCGGGACAGAATCCGGAGCCCCGACCGGGACTAGAACCCAGTGTGCCGGCGCCGCAAGGCGGAGGATTAGCCTGTTGAGCCACGGCGCCGGCCGCATGGCAAGTTTTTAGCTTTACCCTTAGGGGTAAGCACTGGACTTATTTTCACAAAGAACAGTTAGAGTAATTCCTCATAATATAGACACTATAATTTTATTATTACATTCAGGCTGCACCAATTATTCATGTTAGCTATATTTTCTTTTGATTCAATTTAACTAGTATTTAAAATAAGTACATGAGGTCCTTCATTGTGGAGTAGTGGGCTACATCAACACTTGAGATGCTGGCATCCCATATCAGAGCACTGATTTGAGTCATAGCTGCTCTGCTTCTGATCTAGCTTCCTGCTAGTGTGCCCAGGAAGGCAGCAGAAGACTGCCAAAGAACTTAGGCCCCTGCCACCCATGTGGGAGACCTGGAGCTCCTGCCTTTAGCCTGGCCCAGATCTGGCTATTGGGCCATTTGGGAAGCCAACCAGCAGATGGAAGATCTCTGTCTCTCCTTGTCTGTTGCTCTGCCTTTCAAATAGATAATAAATAAGACTTTTAAATTTTTTTATTTTTGTTTGTTTAAGATTTATTTATTTATTTGAAAGGAAGAGTTAAGACGGGGGGGGGGAGGAGACAGAGGGAGAGATCTTCCATTTGCTGGTTCACTCCCAAAATTGGTGCAATGGCTGGAGGCGGGCCAGGCAGAAGCCAGGAGCCTGGAGCCTCTAAGAGGTCTCCCTTGTTGGGGGCAATGGGCCATCTTCTATCACCTTCCCAGGAGTATTAGCAGGGAGCCAGATCAGAACTGACTCCCATATGGGATACTGGCACTGCAGGTAGTGACTTAACCTGCTGTGCCACAGTGCTAGGCCCATAAATAAGTCTTTAATAAAAACAAGGACATATCGCTCCTTTAAAATTAATATTAAATCATACTGTCCTAACCAATTCTTATGCTGCTGTTTTTTAAAACTAGCCTTATTGAAGTATAATTGACAACAAACTTCACATACTTAAGTACATACTTTGTAAGTTCTGATGTATGTTTATGCCCATGAAACCATACCACATTCAAAACAGTGAATTTTTAAATTTATTTATTATCCTCAAGTTTCCTTATGATTCTGTGGTTCTTCCCTTGTGCTGTCACTGCAGATGACTGTTTCCTAGAGCTTCATATAGAATGATTTAAACAGTGTTACTTTTTTTTAGGTTACTTTTTTTTCACTAGTCAGATTTATCTTGACAACCATCACATAATTAGGAATATAATAGCTCATTATTGTCTACTGGTGACTAGCATTACATTGCATGGATATATAACCATTTAGTTATCCATTTAGATTGTTTGATTGTTAGATTGGACATTTAGATTGTTTCTGTTTGGTGCTATTACAAAGAAAATTGCTATGAATATTATATATAAGTATTTGTATGGACATATATTCCTTTTCTCTTGGGTAAATACCAAAGAGTGAGAGGGATGGGCCATATGGCAGGTGTATATTTAACTTGTTAAGAAGCTGTCAATCCCCTGTCCCAAAGTGATTTTACTATTCTGTGTTGTCAGCAATGTATTAGGGTTTCACTTTAACTCTATTCTCACCAAATAGATAATATGGTGTAGTGAGTCTTTTAATTTTATTCATTCTAGTGTGTGTGCAATGGTATTATTTAAGTTTGAATTTTCCTAATGATTAATGGCACAGTACATCTTTTCATGTTGCTTAATCACTATCTTTATATCTTGTCCCATTTAAAAGCTTGGGTTGCTTTCTTATTTTTTGACCTTTAAAGGTCTTTATTCTGGACACAATTCCTTTGTATGCTTTGGAAAGATTTTCTCTCAGGCTGTGGTTTCTCATTTCGCTCTCATAACAGTATCTTCTAAGGAGAAGTTTTTAAGTTAATGAAATCTAATTTATTGATTTGTTCTTTTATGGATTGTGCTTTTGGTAATACTACTAAGAAATCTTGCCTAACCCAGGTCACAAATATTTTTTCATGTTTTATTCTAGACGTTTTATAGTTTTAGGTTTTACATTTTTATCTATCGCCCATTTAATTTCTGTATGTCGTGTGAGATAAGGATCAGTTTCATGCTTTTACATGTGGATATCCAATTATTCCAGCATCATTTGTTGAAAAGGTTATCCTTTCTTTACTACATTGTCTTTGTGCCTTTGTTAAAAACGCAGCAGTAAACTCATGTCTGGGTTTATTTCTAGACTTTCTATTTGTTCCATTGAACAGAATATTATGCGTCTTTATGCCAGTACAATGCTGTTTTGGTTATTGTAGCTTTATAATAATTCTTGAAAACAATGTTAGCTTTACAACTTTCCTCCTACCTATAATAGGGGCCGGCACTGTGGCGCATGGGTTAAAGCCCCAGTCTGCAGCACTATCTCATATGGGCATGGTTTTGAGTCCAGGCTGCTCTTCTTCTGATCCAGCTATCTGCTATGACCTGAGAAAGCAGCAGAAGATGGCCCAACTCCTTGGGCGCCTGCACTTTCCATATGAATTTTAAAATCAGTGTGCCAATTTCCAGGGGGGCAGGCATTTGTCCCGGTGGTTAAGGTTCCAGTTAGCATGATTGCAATCCACATTAGAGTGCGTGCCTGGGTTCAACTTCTGGCTCCTGTTTCTGATTCCAGCTTTCTAATAATACAATCCCTAGGAGTCAACAGCAATGGTTCAAGTAGTTGGGATCCTGCCACGCATAAGCATGATCTGGATTGAGTTCCCAGCTCCTTCCTGTTGCCCCTCTGCTATTGTGGGCATTTGGAAAATAAAATAGCAAATGGAGTTCTCTATGTCTCTGTCTCTCTCTGCCTCTCAAATAAATTTTAAAGATATTTAAAAATTTTTACCTATAATAGGGGCCGGCACTGTGGCACAGTGGGTTAAAGCCCCAATCTGTAGCACTGGCATCTCATATGGGCACGGTTTTTAGTCCAGGCTTCTCTTCTGACCCAGCTATCTGCTATGACCTGAGAAAGCAGCAGAAGATGGCCCAACTCCTTGGGCCTGTGCACTATGTGGGAGACCCGGAAGAAGCTCCTGGGTCCTAGCTTTGGATCAGCCCAGCTCCGGTCTTTGCAGCCATTTGGAGAGTGAACCAGCAGATGGAAAATCTCTCTCTCTTTGCCTCTGCCTCTTTCTAAATTTTTAAAATAAATAAATCTTCTAAAAAAGATTCTAGTTAATGGATTACAAATCAATATACAAAAATATAGTTGTATTTCTGTAAACTGTTAGCAAACAGATGTGAAATGCACTTTAAAAACATTTATGATAGCACCAAAATATTAAGTATCTAGGAATTTTGTGAATGGGATCTCTGATCAACTTCCATTATTACCATAGTGTTTTACTTTTTTCTAGTTTATTTTTATTGATAGACAAAAGCTTGGGGCCGGTGCTGTGGCATAGCAGGTAAAGCTGCCGTTTGCAGTGCCGGAATCCTATATGGGCACTGGTTCAAGTCCTGGCTGCCCTACTTCTGATCCAACTCTCTGCTCTGGCCCTGAGAAAGCAGTAGAAGATGTTCCAGGTCCTTGGGCCCCTGAATCCTCGTGGGAGACCCGGAGGTATCTCCTGGCTCCTGGCTTTGAATCAGCTAAGCTCTATCCAATGTGGTCATTTGGTGAGTGAACCAATGAAATGGAAGACCTCTCTCTCTCCAGTTCTACCTCTCTCTGTAACTCTGTCTTTCAAATAAATAAAATAAATATTTTAAAAAATTTCTACCAATAATAAAAATTCTGGGATTTAGACTGGGATTGTGTTGAATCTCAAAGTCAATTTGGAGCGAGGTGACATTCAAGTTAGTTGAGTCTTCCAATCCAAAACAAGAGGAATCTCTACAATGCATGTAGGTCTTCTTACCTTTTCTCAGCAATCTTTTTCAGTTTTCAGGGTAGAATACTTTCACACCTTTTGCCAGATTTATTTCTAATATTTCATATTTTATACTATTATAAATGCTATCATTGTTTTTCATGGTTTTTTTTTTTAAATTTTTTATTTTTTGACAGGCAGAGTGGACAGTGAGAGAGAGAGAGAGACAGAGAGAAAGGTCTTCCTTTGCTGTTGGTTCACCTTCCAATGGCCGCTGCGGCCGGCGCACTGCGCTGATCTGAAGCCAGGAGCCAGGTGCTTCTCCTGGTCTGCCATGGGGCGCAGAGCCCAAGCTTCATGTTTTGATTCCCAAGTTTATTGATGGTATATAGAAATGCAATTGATATTTGTATATTGTTCTCTATAGAATCAGTTTCTGATTTCTATGATTTTTCTTTTCATTTTCTGTTTTCTAGTTTAATGTTTGCCACTTGATCTTTCTTCAGTTTGCTTCTGTTTGGGTTTGATCAGCTTTTCTTTTTCCCAGTTTCTTAAGGTAGAAGCTGGGTTCACTGAATCAAGACTTTTTTTTTTCCTAATATAGGATTTCGTGCTATAACTATCACTGTAAATACTGCTTTAGTGGTAACCACAAATTCTGATATGTTGTTTTTTCACTTTGACGCAATTGAAAATATTGTTAATTTCCTGACTTCTCTCTTGGTCCACAGGTTATTCAAAAGTGTGTTATTTATTCTCCCAATATCTGGGGATTTTATCCTCAGAGATCTTTCTGTTATAGATTTCTAACTTTTACTTTATTTTTAAAAAGATTTATTTATTTGAGAGGCAGAGTTAGAGAGAGAGAAAGGGAGAAGTCTTCTATCTGCTGGTTCACTCTCCCAATGGCCTCAACAGCTGGAACTGGGAAGATCCAAAGCCAGAATCCAGGAGTTTCTTCACGGTCTCTCACATGGGTGCAGAGGTCCAAGCACTTGGGCCATCTCCTGCTGCTTTCCCAGACCATACACAGGGGAGCTAGATTGGAAGTGCAGCAGCCAAGACTCAAAATGGCACCCATATGGGATGCCAGTGCTGCAGGAGGCTTAACCTATTATGCCACAGTGCTGCCACCAATTTCTAACTTAAATTCTTGTTACACAAAGAACATAACTTGTGATTTGAATTCACTAAAATTAAGAATTGTTTTATGGCCCATAAGTGTGAGGTTGTGCTTATTTTTTCTCATCTGCATATAACATGTGTTTTCTCTCTGACTTGGTAAAATTCCTATGAACTTGAAGAAAATTTGTATTCCATTATGGGGTACAGTGATCTATGAGAAGTCTTCAAGAAGTTTGTAGGGGGGCCAGTGCCGTGACACAGCGGGTTAACCCCCTGGCCTTAAGCGCTGGCATCCCATATGGGTGCCAGTTCGAGACCCAGCTGCTCCACTTCCTGTCCAGCTCTCTGCTATGGCCTGGGATAGCAGTGGAAGATGGCCCAAGTCCTTGGGCCCCTGCACCCATGTGGGAGACTAGGAAGAAGCTCCTGGCTCCTGACTTTGGATCAGCACAGCTCTGGCAGTTGTGGTCATCTGGGGAGTGACCCATCGGATGGAAGACCTCTTTCTCTCTATGCTTCTCCTCTCTCTATGTAACTCTTACTTTCAAATAAATAAATAAATAAATCTTTAAAAAAAAGTGTGTAGGAAATGTCTTTTACGAAAGATGATGCACGGATTTAAAAATTTTTGCATCGAAATAAAGTTATCTGTAGGGAGGGAGGGATAGAGAAAGGTTGATTGATTGATAGGTATTAGGTTATGCTAGATAGAAGTAAGAAACTCCAGGGTTCTTCTGCACAATAGGGAAGCTATAGGTAATGTTAATGTACTGTATATTTCTCTACTAAAAAAAAAATCCGAATTGAATGCTTTCACTATAAATAAACATTAAATGCTTAAAAGGATAAATTCACCAATTACATATTACAAAATGTCTACATACAACAAAACATTACATAGTACCCTGTAAATATGTACAATTTTTATTTAAAAACTTATCTTTTTAATTCCATTTTTCCACAAACTTTTTGAAGTCTCCTTATACAAATGTCAATTAGGTCAAATTGGCTGACAAAGTTGCTCAAATATTCTATATCCTTACTGATTTTCAGTCTACCTGCTTTAGCAAATACTAGGCAAGGGGTATGGAAATACATGGCTAACATTGTGAGTTTATGTATTTCTCTAAATAATTCTATCAGTGTTAGCTTTGTGTATTTCGAAGCTCTTTAATTAGATGCATACATGTCTAGGACTATTGTGTCTCTTTGATTACTTGACCCCTTTATCATTTTGAAGTTACCTCTTTAACCTCTGCATATAATATCCTTTGCTGCGAAGTCTGTTTTGCCAGATTTTAATATAGCCACTCAAGCTTTCTTCTGACTAGTGTTAGCTCTGTAGTTTTTTTTTTTTTTAATTTTATATGGCAGATGTCCTAAATAGCACTCTGGCCTCAGAATCAGCCCTTAAGGCATTCGGATCTGGCTCAAGAGCCCATGAGAGTATTTTAGGCATGGAAAGCCAAGACACTCTGGCAAAAAACAAAAAAACAAAAAAACCTAAATGAAAGATCTCTGTGAGTGAGATCCCAGTGGAAAGAATTGGGCCATCAAAGAAGGAGGTACCTTTCTCTGAAGGGAGGAGAGAACTTCCACTTTGACTATGACCCTGTCGAAATAAGATCGAAGTTGGTGAACCCAAAAGGCTTCCATAGCCTCAGCAACTCATGACTAGAGCCTAGGGAGATTACTGACACCATAAACAAGAGTGTCAAATTGTTAAGTCAATAACAGGAGTCACTGTGTATTTACTTCTCATGTGGGATCTGTCCTTAATGTGTTGTCCAATGTGAAGTAATGCTATAACTAGTACTAAAACAGTATTTTTACACTTTGTGTTTCTGTGTGGGTGCAAACTGATGAAATCTTTACTTAATATATACTGAATCAATCTTCTGTATATAAAGATAATTGAAAATGAATCTTGATGTGAATGGAATGGGAGAGGGAGTGGGAGATGGGAGGGGTGTGAGTGGGAGGGAAATTATGGGGGGGGGCAATGTAATCCATAAATTGTACTTTGGAAATTTATATTTACTAAAGAAAAAAATAATTTTATAATTATTTGTGTCTTTATATTTTAGTTGTATTTCATGTAGGCAGCATAGAATTGGTTCTTTTTCCCCCAAGCTGACAATCTCTGCCTTTTTATTGGGTGTTTAGATGATTTACATTGAATTTGATTTTTGATGTGATTAGGTATGAGCCTACTGTCTTGCTATTTGCTTTATACTTGTCCTATCTATATTTTGTCTTTTTTTTCCTCTTTCATGCTTCTTTTGAATTAACCAATTTTTTATGATTCATTTTGTCTCCATTATGTTTATTAACTAAAATTGCCATTTATTTTAGTAACTGCTTTAGAGTTTTTAACATATATCTTAACACAGCAAAGCTCCAGTGATGCTGCAAAACTTCATGAACAGTACAGTAGTCCACCTTTGTCCATGATTTTGCTTTCCATGGTTTCAGTTACTCATAATCTAAAAATATTAAATGGAAATTTCAGAAGTGAACAATTCCTTTAAGCCACATTTTAAGTGGACTGCTGTTCTGAGTGGCATGATGAAATTTTACACCATTCTACTTCATCTCCTCCAGGACATCCATCATCCTCTTGTCCAGCATAACCCTGTTGAATATGCTCCCCTCCTGTTTAATTACTTAGTAGCTGTCTTGGTTATTATGTCAATCATCTTAGTATCACAATGTTTGTCTCAGTACTATCTGAGTTCAATATTATCTGCAGTTTCAACTATTCACCTTGGGTCTTGGAATGTATCCCCCTTGGATCCAGGGAAATTGTTATCAAAGAACTTTACGATGGAATACTTATGTATCTTCCCTCCTGGCCTTTATGTTTCTGCATGTACTTTAGTTTTGTACAGATAAACCTCACAATATATTGTTGTCATATTAGTATAAGTCCATTGTCTTTTTTTAAAAAAAGATTTATTTATTTGAAAGTCAGAGTTACATAGAAAGAGGGAGAAAGAGAAAGAGATCAAGAAAGAGAGAAAGAGAGAGAGAGAGAAAGAGAGAGAGAGAGAGAGAGAAAATCTTCCATCTGCTAATCACTCCTCAAATGGTTGGAATGGCTGAGGTTATGCCAGGCTGAAGCCAGGAGCCTGTAGCTTCTTCCAGGTCTCCCACATGGGTGCAGGAACCCAAGCACTTGGGCCATCTTCTGCTGTTTTTCCAGGCACATTAGCAGGGAGGTAGATCAAAAGTGGAGCAGCTGGGTTTTGAACCAGTATCCATATGGGATGCCAGCTTTGCAGGCAGTGGCTTTAGTCGCTATGCCACAACCTCAGCCCCAAGTCAATTGTCTTTTAAATAGACTTAAGTAAGAGGAACAACTGTATGCAGATACTGTTTTCTGTGGTTTTCAAATACTTCATACAGATTCAGATTTTCATCTGTATAATTATCCATCTACCTGAATGACTTCCTTAACAATTCTTGTACAGTGGCTCTGCTGGTGGTAAATTGTTTCATCTTTTGTCTAAAAAGTCTTCATTTATTTATTTGAAAGGCAGAGAGAGATTTTCCATCTGCTGGTTCATTCCTTAAATGCCTGCAACAGGATTGGGCCAGGCTGAAGCCAGGAACCCAGAACTTAATTTGGGGTCCTACATAAGTGCAAGGACCTAACTACTTGAGCCATCACCTTCAGCCTCCTAAGGTGCACATTAGCAGCAACTGGAATCAGGAGTACAGCTGGGACTCAAATCCAGACACTGATACAGGATGCAGGGGCCCCAAACGGTGTCTTACCCACTATACTTGTCCCTAAACATGTCTAATTCACCTTTACTTTTCAAACATTTTTGCTGAGCAGAGAATTCTAGACAGATATATATATATATTTTTTGCTTTCAGCAAAGGTCTTGCTCCACTCTTATTTATAGTTTTCCATGACAAATTCAATGTCATGCTTATCTTTGTTTCTCTCTAGAGAACATCGTCTCCTCTCTCCCCAGCTGCTTTTAGTAAATGAAAAAAACAAAAAAAAGACTACCAGTAGCCAGTAGCCTCCTTTGTGCTATCCTCCTCTCATGCTTCTTCTGCCCAAGGGAAATCACTGTGCCATATATTTATATGCATCCCTAAAATAACTTGGTTTTGCCTTTTTGGAATGGAGTAGAAGTGAAATAATATTATGGAAACTTTTATGAAGGCTTTTTAAGGGCCAATATCATATCTGTAAGATTCATCTAGAGTGCAGGTTATAGGTATTTGTTCAAAATCATTGCCAAATGGTAGTTCAGGGGCCAGTGCTGTGGCGCAGTGAGTTAAAGCCCTGGCCTGAAGCACCGGAATCCCATATGGGCACCAGTTTGAGTCCTGACTGCTCTTGTTCCTATCCAGCTCTCTGCTATGACCTGGGATAGCAGTGGAAGTTGGCCCAACTCCTTGTGCCCCTGAACCCACGTGGGAGACCTGGAAGAAGTTCCTGGCTCCTGGCTTTGGATCGGCACAGTTCCGGCTGTTTTGGCCATCTGGGGAGTGAACCACTGGATGGAAGACCTCTATCTCTTTGTCTCTACCTCTTTCTGTAACTCTGTCTTTCAAATAAATAAAATAAATATTTGAAAAAAATGGTAGTTAATTATGCCACATTTCATTCATTACATCATAATTTCCTTATTCATCGTATTTTGGTGAACATGTTTCCAGTTTGAGGTAATTGTGAATAACACTGCTAAAAATGGTTTTGTATATAAGGAATTTTTAAAAAGCTCATGGAAAATGCAAATTATGGAAAAACTATGCATGGATTTCAAAACTTTTTGCATCTAAGTAAACCTACCTTTTAATTCCTTTTTTTCCATGAACGAGAGCCTGCTCCCAGCAAGCACTAATCTACTTCCTATCTCTATAAATTTGCCTTGTCCACACATTTCACATAAGTGAAATCATAACAATCTGTGGTCTCTTTTGTTTTATTTCTTTTAGTAAGCATAATATTTTTAGAATGATCATGACACAAGTATATACCCATAATTTCCTTGTTGTTGATCAATGGTATTCCATTGTACGGATCTACCACATTTTTTGTCTAACCTTTCCACAAGTGGACTAACATTTAGGTTGTTTTCAGTTTTTGACTAAAATCAAAAATGCTGCTGTGAACATCTGTATGCAAATTTTCGTAAGGGTGTGTTTTCATTTCTCTTGAGTAACTACCAGGGAGTTTAATTTCTGGGTGGTATGTGAGTTTTATGTTTAATGTTTAGAGAAACTGCCAAACTGTATTCTAGAGTGGCTACCACATTTCACCAGCACTTTCCTATTCACAATATACAAAGCTTCTAATTCCCCCACATCCACACACAGCTGTTATTGTCTGTTTTTTAAATTCTAGAATTAGTGGATGTAAAGTGGTATTTCCCTAATGACTAATGATGTCAGCATCTTTCCACATGCTTATTAGATATTTATACATATTCTCTGATGAAACGTCCATTCCAAATCCTTTGCTTATTTTTTGATTGCTTGTTGTATTATTAAATTGTGAGAAGTTTCTTTTTTTTTTTTTTTGGTGAGTTCTGTATAGTGATGCTTTATCAGATACAAATTTTACAAATATTTTCCCAGTCTGTCATTTCATTTTCTTGATAGCATTTTTTGATGTGTAAAAGTTTTGAATTTTGATGAAGTCTATTCTCAAGTTTTCCAGAAAAAAATAGCTATTTTGGCAAGTGCAATTCACTGATGAGAAGATGGTCTGTTCAATAAAAGGTGCTGAGGCTACTGCATATCCATATGCGAAAAGATGAACTCAGACTCTCACCTCACACCACACAGAAAAATTAATTCAAAATCATACACATACTTAACTGCAGGTATTACAACAATAAGGCCTTTTTTTTTTTTTGACAGGCAGAGTGGACAGTGAGAGAGAAAGACAGAGAGAAAGGTCTTCCTTTGCTGTTGGTTCACCCTCCAATGGCCGCTGTGGCCAGCTCACTGCGCTGATTCGATGGCAGGAGCAGGTGCTTCTCCTGGTCTCCCATGGGGTGCAGGACCCAAGCACTTGGGCCATCCTCCACTGCACTCCTGGGCCACAGCAGAGAGCTGGCCTGGAAGAGGGGCAACCGGGACAGAATCCGGCGCCCCGACTGGGACTAGAACCTGGTGTGCCGGCACCGCAAGGCAGAGGATTAGCCTGTTGAGCCACAGCCCCGGCCAACAATAAGGCCTTTTTAATAGGTGTTGGGCACTGTTTTTCTGATAAGAGTCATTGGATAGTTATTGCACTATTTGTGGACCATACAGAACCATCAGCTTAAAAACCAGCATGCTATAGAATCACTGAATTTTGAGTCTTGCCTGGGGTGGCCTTGGCAGGGCCAGACCAAATGATTTTGCAGGGCTTATAAGGCGCAGGGTCAGATGTCCCCCAATTCTGCTTTAGAAGAAAGTACAGAAATTTCCAAGATTTTGTGTTAAGCCAAGATTTTTTTTTCACCTTTTTTTTGTATTCTCCTGATTAAACACACTATGTTTATATGGGGGGGGAGGTTAGGGGGTAGGGGTGGGCACAGTGGGGACATCTGTATAACATAGGTGGTAAAGGTACAGCTTTCTTTAGTAAAAGTGGTTTTCCATTGGGATTGTTGACTAAAATCTGATGAATTATCATGATATAAACATGTTATGAGAAAATATTCAAGGCACAAGGGGCAAGTCAGATAAAACAGAACACCCAGAGCTTGCTTGGCAAGTGGAACTCAAGATAAAGCTGTGTGAATAGTAAATTAATCCCTTCTTCAAATACTAGGCAACATATGGACCCACAGCTCGGGCTCAAAAACGATTACAGGTAGCCAGTGACTGCAGATTAGGGTTAAGGAGAAAGGAATCTCTACTGAATGGTGACTGTCAATAGGAGGTGCTCTATATTCCAATGTTTATAATCATAGCCTAATGCCAACATGAAATTCTTATAGCCTATGATGGTCAATAAGCACCAGGAGAAAGAAAATTATTGTTGAGGAATCTATACACACAGTTTACTAACAAAATAGTTTTAGATGCAAAGTCTCATTTACAAAGCCACTTTCTTCCATTGATTTCTCTGGATTATAGCTAAAACTGTAAATAACTAATTTCCATACACACTCAACAAGGGGCACAAAGGAGTATTGGCCCAATAGTTGGCCACTTGTGTTCACTTTGATGTGGCCCATACTCTTCAGCTTCCTCCCTCATCTCTGTCTCATTGTCACACTGGGGGACTCCTTGCTAAGGCTTGAATCTTGATCTCCTCTTTCAGAGCAAAATTTGTTTTCAAAACATTTTCCCTGATACAACCATAATTGTATTACTGCTCATTAAAATTGAACTGTTTTTCATTTTCAGGTACAACTGGTTCTACAAGGGGTTTTCAAAAAGTCTGTAAAAATGTTTACTATGAAAAAAGCTAAACATGCATTCAAAATCTTGCACCAAAATATATTTCTTTTTTAATTTCATTTTCCATGAACTTTTTGAGGTATCTTTGTGTGTGTGCATGTATCTATCTCTCCCTCTTGGAAGAAATGTTTTATAATTCTCTAATATCTTATATGAGCAATTTTTAAGTCACTGTGGTCATCAGTCAAGAACTGGAACCCTGCCTTACAGCATCATATAAGTAAGGTTCTTAGAATACAAGATACTTGATAAGTTTTTGTTGTAATAAAGTAAATATAAAATATTAACATTATTTTTAAAAGTATACCTCATAGTCCTAAGACATAATGGCAGAAAATGTATCTCGGAATCAATTAAATCACTAAAAACATATTCCAGAAGAGAATGTTACATAATGAAGGCCAACTTTTCAATGCTGAGAGCCAAATACCAACTCTTATCTTTCTTGAATACACAGTGACGTGATGTTCTCTCATTTATTCTAAACAGAAGTGGTCTCTCCTCATAGCTCACAGTCTCTAATTCTCTTAGACAGTTTAAAGGCTGGACTTTTATATCCAGGAAGAAGTGAACTTAGCTGAGTGTAGGCACACATCAAGAAATGCCTCAAGGCGCCAGTGCCGTGGCATAGTGGGTAAAGGCACCACTTGCAGTGCCGGCACCCCATATGGGCGTTAGTTCAAGTCCTGGCTACTCCACTTCTGATCCAGCTCTCTGCTATGGCCTAGGAAAGCAGTAGAAAATGGCCCAAGTCCGTGGGCCCCTGCACCTAGGTGGGAAGACCCAGAGGAAACTCCTGGCTCCTGGCTTTGGATCAGTGCAGCTCTGTCTTTTGCAGCCTATTGGGGAGTGCACCACCGGATGGAAGACCTCTCATTCTCTCTGCCTCTCCTCTCTCTGTATAACTCTGACTTTCAAGTACATAAAATAAATCTTAAAAAAAAAAGAAATGCCTCAAATAAAGATAGGTTTATTGTCATTGCTATTGTTCCTAACATATTCTAATAACCATTTCATCCTGGAACAAAAAGTGGACACAATTTACCAGCTCATGAGAATTTCACATAAATCTGAAAGAGGTATCCTAAGTAGTGAATGAAGACAGCTTCCTTTTTTCATTTGTGGTTGAATAGACACTGGCAAAACTAATTATGCTATGAAGTGTACATATCAGACCAGTAAAAAACAGGTGAACTGAAAAACAAAGTCATAAATGCTTTTAAAATACTTTCCTCCTTACCTAAGATATAACACAGGCTGGTTCTGTGGAATTTTCTCAAAAACCATCTGCAGTGATCTTTCTGGTTACAGCCCTCCAGCCCTGCAGCCACCTGGGACCATTAAGTCCCACCTGGAGTCTCATCCTGACCTCAGGCCCTGGGCTGGGACCTACACTTGAGGAATTTTTAGAAGCCTTAGACTAGTAGATGACTGCTCAGTATCAAATTGGCTATTCTGCTGATCCAGCCTTGATATAACAATCAAATTATGGGAACTAAGATTTTATTTGGTTATTTGTAATCAAGTCCCTGTCTTGTACCACTAAAAAGCAGATCCTGATTTCATCCCTTATAATCCACAATCCTACCTTAGAATCTCTGTATCCTAGTTGGTGCGCCACTCCCTATTTATTGTCTTCAGAAAATTCATGGAAAATGGGTAGCACATAGAAACAATACATAGGTTTCTCTCTCTCTCTCTCTCTTTTTTTTTTTGCAACAAAATAAACTTATGCTTCAATTCCATTTTTCAACAACTTTTTGAAGTACCCTTGTGTTCTGTGAACTTCAGTTAGAGCCCTACCCTGGGATTTCAGACTTCATGAGTAAACCCCAAACACTAGACACTTGATAACTAGGATGCCTGGATTTCCACTTACTGCCTACCGTCTGATTCGTCTACACCAGGTCCAATACTTGAACTAAATTTCCTACCTGTTGTCAGCTCCTTTCTCTATCCTATGCTTAACATTGGTGAGACTGTTGAAACTTGGGTCTTGGTCATCCACAGACTGACCCATCTCAATACTGAGTACTAATTCCAATACTCAAGTAATACCTTTATGTAAAAATAATTCTATATACACCAGCCAACAGTAAGCTTAAAAACGCTTCACTAAATAGATATCTGTTGCTTCAAATACCCAAAGAATATACTCTATACCTGTCTGAGTGAATCCTGATTTGTATCCATTGGTTGTTCCATTTTCTGGGGTCACAGTTGATGACACTGAAGAGTTTGGTTTAATGGAGTGGCAAGCAGCAGAGGATTGTCGGCTTCTACATTCTAGAAAGGAGTAAAAAATCACATTATATAAAGAAACTGACATTCTGTTAAAAGGAGACACAAATCACAAAATCTGTAAAGCTAATTGCTGCTCCTGAAGTGGTAGCCATTTTCTTCATCAAGCTCCCTTACCTCTAATCCTAACTCCAACAGAACACTCCAGCCAGGGAGCATTTCCTTGGGCCAGATGCAATGTTTAGAAGGCAAAGCACAATCAGATCTTTGTTCACCATGGTTCCCGAGGGGAAAATACTCATAACCTCTGTAATCATGCTAGTTTTATGAGAAAGAGGGAGGCTGAAGGATCAATAATTTATAAAAACCCAAAAGCTTTCCAAACATGAGTTAACCTCCTGTTAGGATTGATTTACGTACAGATAGTAACCCAGAGTCTAGGCTGCCTTCAACATTTTCTACTCAGCCTTAATTTATGTCCAAACAGAGAGGAAAAGAAAAATGTGTAAACAGAAGAGAAAAATTAGAAAGGCTCAAATTTTCAATATATTGAGTTCCTACTAAGGAAACAGACAACACTCAAGGTGATTATAGATCATACAATGCCAAGCTTCAGATGAAGTAGGCTGATACTCATGAGTCTCTGGCATGATATTTTCTTAGTACCTGTGCTGATTCAGGGAGATAGGGGCTGGAGGGCTGTAACTGAAAAGCAGTACATGAAAAAGGATATAAATGGTTATATATATTGAAGTTAATTAAAAGGGTCCCTTAGAGAGTTTCTAACTTTATTAGATACATGCAGGGGGTGGAGGTAGTTTTCTCAACCTTCTATGCTGTGACCTTCTGTGAGGAGTTATTGCATGTTGGCCTAGGAGCAAATATCCACATTATTTATAGGTAATATGCATATAGGTGTGCATATTGATATCATGCTTTTATATATGTATACAAACAATTTCAATTCCAATTTCCATCCCAAAACAGCAACTACTATAAATATGAGGTCTTTCTAACAAATGTTATTCTGTACTAGAAAGATGAATTGTCATTGAACACTAAATTAAAAGATGAAAATATCTTATGTAACTAACATGAAAGCTTAAAAAGAGAGAGGCGATATCTCTCCTTGTTTTTACTCTATTACCAGGGCTTATGACATTAAAAATGATCTTTCTGGAGAAGAGTTTTTTAGACTTTATTAGCATAAAGAGTTATCTATAATTCATCATGCTTAGTATTCAGTAGTTGCAAGCTTTAAGTTTTGATGATACCTGGCTTGGAACATGTAGGTATTTTCTAAGAAATGATATAACGCCACTTCCACTGAAACCAGGAGTAATTGTAGTGAGTGACTCATAGACAAATCTGCAGTTGTAATTTGGTTTTGCTATGTTATTTTTTTCATGGTCAGGTAAAAACTGTATATAGGTAGCAAACAGAAACATTAAAGACATTACTATGTGGAGGCAAAAAATGTCAGCATCTAAGAAATGGCTCGATAAAATAAGGATTAGAATACTGCATTGGAATAACGAATGCAAAAATCTGCAATTCCTATCTAACACACCAAGACATGAAATTTCAACTAGACTCATTTCTACAAATAAGTCCTTCCTAATTTAAAAGAAACAAAGTTCTGCCTATTTACTTGCACATTTTCCCAGATACTAGGAAGAAAGTATTACTTTTTCTAAGTATGCTTAGGTCTAATGAAAACAGAAAAATCCAGGTGCTTGACAACTACTAACTTAAATAAAAATTGTAAAATAGCATCTGGTCCTGTGTTGTGGCTCAGTGAGTTAAGCTGCTGCTGGTGATGCTAGCATCCCATGTTTGTGTCGGTTCAAGTCCCTGCTGCTCCAGTTACAATCTAGCTCGCTGCTAATGCGCCTGGGAAAGCAATGAGGCTGGCCCTGGTGCTTGGGCCCTTGACACCCACGTTAGAGACCTGGATAGAGTTCTAGGCTCCTGTCTTTGGCCTGACCCTTTCCTGGCGGTTGTGGTCATTTGGGGTCAGCAGATATAAGATATCTCTCCCTCTCTCTGTGTCTCCCATCTGTATAACTCTGCCTTTCAAACAAATAACTCTTAAATAAATAAATAAACAAAAATTTAAAAAGCATCTGACCAAGGTACTAAGGCTTTGAGGTCCTTTGTAAATGATAGAAGAGCTAGAAACGGTCCATTTTTTTTCTCTGAGAGCTGCACTGTTTTCCGAGAGACATGTGTATTTTCCTAAACATTCGTAGTGTCTGTGTGTTTGGCATAGCAGTCAAGTCTGCACTTGGAATGCCTGCGTCCTATATCAGAATGCCTGTTTTGAGTCCTGGCTGCCTGAGGTACAGTTTCCTGCTAATGTACATCCTGGGAGGCAGCAAATAATGCTCAGGTACTGGAGTCCCTGCCACCCACATGGGAGACCTGGATGGAGTTCCTCCCAGGCCCCTGGCTTCAGCCTAGACCAGCCCTGCGTGTTGTGGACATTTGGGGGACTGAACCAGCAGGTGGACGGTCTTTCTGTCTCTTTTTCTCTGTTTTTCAAACAAAAATAAAATAAATATTTTTTTTAAAAAAAGAAAAGAGTGAGCCAAATAACCTACCAGAAGGCTTTGAATTTTTGCATAGCCTTCTGGATTTGAGATATTTACCTATTTCACATCTGAACCCTGAACCCTGGATGGGTCACTGGTCACCAGCATAAAATCTCCACTCCCTCCCTTCACCCTCCTGGAGGTTGACTACCTTTCCAGCAGATAAGAGGTCCTTTTGACAGTACACCCTGGGAGCTTCTGACTAGGTAGTACTTTAAGTGCTTCTGCTTCTTTGGCTGGGTGGTGAGCTTCAAGTTAATGTGGTTGGAAAATTCTGTGAAATACCGAAATCCTCTTTCTCCACAGCCTATACAGTTTCCAGAAAACCCTGAAATGAGGAACCAATGTTACTAGTGGCCTTTAAAGTAGATAGAACACTTTTATGTACAAAAGAGCATAGAAATAGTCACATGCTTCAACTCTATAACATCCCAATTTCAAATAAATGATTCAAACGGAAAAAAGAAACCAGGATTTTTTTTTTAGCAAAGGTAATTTATAAGAATGAGAAAGACTTGGGGGCTGGCATTGTGGCATAGCAGATTAAGCCACCACATGTGATGC
Source organism: Sylvilagus floridanus (assembly GCA_949820135.1). Taxonomy (NCBI): domain Eukaryota; kingdom Metazoa; phylum Chordata; class Mammalia; order Lagomorpha; family Leporidae; genus Sylvilagus; species Sylvilagus floridanus. The sequence continues at coordinate 71,650,550 of OX463226.1, read as the reverse complement.
CGGCATCCCATACGAGTGCTGATTTGAGTCCTGGTTGCTCCATTTTCAATCCAGCTCCCTGCAGAAGTGCCTGGGAAAGCAACAGAAGATGGTCCATGTGGCTTGAGCCCTTACCCAAGAAGACCTGGAAGAACTCCTAGCTCCTAGCTTTGACCTGGCTCAGCCCCGGTTGTTGTGGCCATCTGGGGAGTGAACCAAAGGATGGAAGAGCTCTCTGTCCCTCTCTCTCTCTCTGTCTCTCCCTCTCTCTGTGTAACTCTGGACTTTCAAATAAATAAATTTTTTTAAAGAAAGTTGGAAAAAAAATTTAAACACAGTTCTAACAGGATGATGGTTTAGGAAATAGAAAGTTTCACATGACAGAATTCACACAGTGCACACAATAAGAATACAAAAAGTTTGGTCCTGGAGATGTCCATTATCTACCCAGCCCTCCCCCCCCAACCACTGCCAAATATTCCTTCTTCCAGGACCTGCTGGTCCTAGCCCTGGCTCTCCACCCCATCTACCACACATACACACCTCCATGGCTACGGCTGACTAGACTGTGGACCAATAGCTCACTCAATCTGGGACAGTGAGAATCTCTCTCTTGATATTTTGAAATAACTACAAAAAGTCAGTCAGATGGTGACACCCTGGATTTGTAAGGTTCTGTAAAACTGTTACCCGAGTTGAGGCTATGTCAACATACGGAAGCAAGGGCATTCGAGAGAAAAAGCCAAGGACCTTGAAGAGGAGCTGGTTTGCTGAGAGGAGAGCAGAGCACGAACAGAGATGCGGAAATTCAGGGTGCTGCCAACTTCCAGGGTCTAGATCTGCCTGTACTTCCCAACCTGAGTTCCATGGGATCCCCATGTCCTCTGTATTAGACCTTTATTTATTCAAACTAGCTCATTCCTTCAGAGTAGTATCTAAACACTTCCTCACTCTGATAAACGTCAAGTGACCTGATCAAAGCAGGCAATGAGGAAGGAAGAAAAAACGAAAGCTGGGAGGTTAAGAAGCCATTCTTCGGTTTATCAAAAGTCAGCTTTTCAGTCCATCTGAAAACACAGAGGAAAACGCAGACAGTAAGAGAGTAAGTCCCTCTAGCTGTGTCTGATGAGGACAAAACACATGGATAGCCATCTAGGTGAACAGGGCAAGAGTTGTAAATAAGAAAGGACATTCCGTACAGTATAAAGACAAACAGCCAATTGAAAACAAATCTACTGAGGAAGTAACACACTTTTTTCCACTCCCTAAATCAACCTATTATATAATTAACTAGATATACAAGGAAAAAAGAGAAAGAATCCATGGGTTAAAGACAGAATCTATTGCCTAATCTCAGAATACTGACAAACAATTCAATGTATTTATAAATGGGCAGTCCAATTAATTATTATTCACTCATCAATTAATTATTGAGAACTTTTTTTTTTTTTTTGACAGGCAGAGTGGACAGTGAGAGAGAGAGACAGAGAGAAAGGTCTTCCTTTCCCGTTGATTCACCCTCCAATGGCTGTCTCGGACGGCGGGCTGCGGCCGGCGCACCGCGTTCATCCGATGGCAGGAGCCAGGTGCTAGGTGCTTTTTCCTGGTCTCCCATGGGGTGCAGGGCCCAAACACTTGGGCCATCCTCCACTGCACTCCCGGACCACAGCAGAGGGCTGGCCTGGAAGAGGGGCAACCGGGACAGAATCCGGCGCCCCGACCGGGACTAGAACCCGGTGTGCCGGCGCCGCAAGGCGGAGGATTAGCCTGTTGAGCCACAGCGCCGGCCAATTATTGAGAACTTATCAGTATATGCCAAATATTTTCCTGAACACTGGAGAAATCATGGAGAAACAAGAGATAGCCATAACATCCGGTCTATTATACAGAATTAATATTTTATTGCTATCACTTTATGGAAATATAAACATTAGTATAATTTTATAAATGACAAATATATTCAGAAGTAGACTGTATTTGAGAGCATTTGACCATCAGTCTGACACTTTGAAGCTGTAAGCCCAAATTACTGTCACCATCTGCCTACTTACTTCACCACATTCCTAAAACCAGTAAAACTGTGAGCTATCCAGCCTTCTGTCCATCCATCCAGCACATACTTACACTCTACTATGCTTTAGGTACTGGGTTTTTTAGCTCTGTAGAGAGCAAACATTGGCCATCACGGCGACTCAATAGGCTAATCCTCCACCTGCAGTGCCGGCAGCTATTCTGCTACCATTTAAAGGGCATTAAAGTACCTGTTAAGTGTTGAGCCCTGGGCTGCACAGGTGCCTTATAAATATCATCTCATTTGACCTTTACAACCCTGCAAGGCGGGCACAATGACCTCTATCTAGATGAGAAAGCTGAGACTTCAAGTTCTTAAATTGCTTTCCCAATCATTTAAGTACCAAGTGGCAGGGTAGGTGTCGTGGTGCAGCGGGTTAAGCTACCATTAGGGATGCCGACATCCCATATTGGAGTGTCAGTTCGAGAACTGGCTACACTGCTTATGATCCAGTTCTCTGCTAATGCAACCCGGGAAGCAGCAATGATGACTCAAGTACTTGAGTTCTTGCCAGCATGTGGAAGACTGAGATGGAGTTCTGGGACGCTGGCTTTGGCTTGGCCCAGCCCCCGCTGTTGTGACCATTTGGAGAATGAAACAGCAGATGGAAGATCTCTCTTTGTCATTCTACCTTTCAAAGAAATAAATAGGTAAATCCCCCCCCCCTTTTTTTTAAAAGTACTAAGAAGCAAATCTGGGTTTTAGACCCAGTTCTAATTCCAAAGCCCATGTTTTTGATCTCATGTTCCTCACTACCCAGGGCTATGAAATCTGTAATTCTGGTGTGTTTTCTATGTTTTTTTTTCTATTATGTATTCCATGAGAATTCCTTTAGTCATAAAAGATCATTAAGCAAAGGGCATTATGAGAGATTTTTCAATGTTTGGAGTCATATCAACTACTTTACTAGATGAGAACATGATGCTTTGGAAATGTTAAAAAGTTTTCCAAAATTGTTGTAAAAGGGCTAGCTCCATGGTGTAGTAGGGTAAGCCTCTTCCTACAGTGCTGGCATCCCAAAAGGGCCCTGATTCAAGTCCCAGCTGCTCCACTTCTGATCCAGCTCTCTGCTATGGTCTGGAAAAGCAGTGGAAGATGGCCCAAGTCCTCAGGCCCCTGCACCCACATGGAAGACCCAGAAGAAGCTCCTGGCTCCTGGCTTTTGATCAGCACAGCTCTGGCCTTTGCAGCCATTTGGGGAGTGAACCAGAGGATGGAAGATCTCTCTCTCTTCCTTTCTCTCTCTGTAACTCTGCTTCTCAAATAAATAAATAAATAAATCTTTAAAAAAATGTGTTCTATCATAGTCTACCAGCTGTAAGCTTTCTGAGAGGAAAGATATAAACAAGAGTGATTTGCTGAATGAGTGAATGGATGAACAAATGAACAGCTGGACCTTCTTTGCTAATGGAGTGCAAAATATAAGCTTTACCATTATGCTTCCAGATTCAACATGTGCTCAATTTCATGAAAGAAATATGAAGAGAAACATATTCTCTTTTTTGAGAGCCTTATTTAAAAAAAATATTTATTTATTTGAAAGTTAGAGTTACACAGAGAGAGGAGAGGCAGAGAGAGAGAGAGAAAGAGAAAGAGAGAGAGAGAGAGAGAGAGGTGTCTTCTATCTGCTGGTTCACCCCCCAGTTGGCCAAAACAGCTGGAGCTGCATCAATCCAAAGCCAGGAGCCAAGAGCTTCTTATGAATCTCCCATGTGGATGTGGAGGCCCAAGGAGTTGGACCATCCTCTACTACTTTCCCAGGCCATAGCAGAGAGCTGGGTTGGAAGTGGAGCAGTTGGGACTTGAACCGGTTCCCACATGGGATGCATGGTAAAGGCTGCAGCTTTACCCACTATGCCCTTTTGAGAGTCTTTTAGCACCTCTTTTCCTATGCACCAAGCCAAGGCTTAGAACTTTAAAAACTATCATAAAGCAAGTGAAGGGTAAGCAACTTCCTTCCTTTCATTTATTTATTTATCTATTTATTTGAAAGGCAGAGTTACAGAAAGGGAGGAAGAGACAGAAAGAGAGAGATGTCTTCCATCTGTTGGTTTTACTTCAAATGGCCTCTCCTGCTAGGGCTAATCCAGGAGCCTGGAACTCCACCCAAGTCACCCATGTGGGTAAAAGAGGCCCAAGGACTTGGGTCATCTTCTGCTGGCTTCCCAGTGTTAACAGGGAGTTGGATCAGAAGTGGAGCAGCATGGACTTGAACCAGTTCCCAAATGGGATTTGAACCCAGTACCCATATGGGTGGAGGCTTAGCCCATTGTACCACAACACTTGCCCCTCTTTTCTTTTTTCTTTCCCCTCCCTCCCACCCTCCCTTCCTTCCTTTGCCCCTCTTTTTTTTAATTTAATAAATATAATTTTTTAATTTAATAAATGTAAATTTCCAAAGTACAGTTTATGGATTACAATGGCTTTCCTCCCCCATAACTTCCCTTTCACCCGCAACCCTCCCATCTCCTGCTCCCTCTCCCATTCCATTCACATCAAGATTCATTTTCAATTATCTGTATATACAGAAGATCAATTTAGTATATATTAAGTAAAGATTTCAACAGTTTGCACCCACACAGAAGCACAAAGTGTAAAATACTATTTGAGTACTAGTTATAGCACTAATTCACAATGTACAATACATTAAGGACAGAGATTCTACATGAAGAGTAAGTGTGCAGTGACTCCTGTTATTGACTTAACAAATTGACACTCTTGTTTATGGTGTCAGTAATCACCCTCGGCTCTTGTCATGAGTTTCCAAGGCTATGGAAGCCTTTTGAGTTTGCCAACTCCAATCTTATTTAGACAAGTCCATAGTCAAAGTGGAAGTTCTCTCCTCCCTTCAGAGAAAGGTACCTCCTCCTTTGATGGCCTCTTTTTTTTTTTTTTTTTTTTGCCAGAGTGTCTTGGCTTTCCATGCCTGAAATACTCTCATGGGCCATGGACTCTTCAGCCAGATCCGAATGCCTTAAGGGCTGATTCTGAGGCCAGAGTGCTGTTTAGGGCATCTGCCATTCTATGAGTCTGCTGTGTATCCCACTTCCCATGTTGGATCGTTTTCTCCCTTTTTGATTCTATCAGTTAGTATTAGCAGACACTGGTCTTGTTTGTGTGATCCCTTTGACTTTTCGTCCTATCATTATGATCAACTGTGAATTGAAATTGATCACTTGGACTAGTGAGATGGCATTGGTACATGCCACCATGATGGGACTGTATTGGGATCCCCTGGTACGTTTCTAACCCTACCATTTTCCCCTCTTTTTTTTTTTTTTTTAAACAGGCAGAGTGGATAGTGATAGAGAGAGAAAGACAGAGAGAAAGGTCTTCCTTTGCCGTTGGTTCACCCTCCAGTGGCCACCTGGCTGGCTTGCTAAGACCGGCGCACCACGCTGATCCGATGGCAGGAGCCAGGTGCTTCTCCTGGTCTCCCATGTGGGTGCAGGGCCCAAGCACTTGGGCCATCCTCCACTGCACTCCCGGGCCACAGCAGAGAGCTGGCCTGGAAGAGGGGCAACCGGGACAGAATCTGGCGCCCCGACCGGGACTAGAACCTGGTGTGCTGGCGCCTCAAGGTGGAGGATTAGCCTAGTGAGCCATGGTGCCGGCCACCCCTCTTTCTTTTTTCCTCTCCTTCTCTCTCCTTCTCTCCCTTCCTCCCTCCCTCTCTCCCTTCCTTCCCTCTCTCACTCTCAGATTTCCAGGCCTTGCTACAGAATCCATGGAAGCAGCATTTTGACAGACTCCAGACCTTTGACTTTTAAAATTTTTAAGCATTTATTTATTTTACTTTATTTAAAAAGCAGAAAGTGAGAGAAACAGTGAGACAGACAAAGAAACACCTTCCATCTGCTGGTTCACTGCCCAGATGGCTGCAACCATCATGGCTGAACCAGGCAAAATTGAGTCCAGAACTCAATTCAAATCTCCCACGTGGGTGGAAGGGACTCAATACTTCAGCCACCACCCACTGCCTTTCAGGTACACGTTAGTGGGAAGATAGATCAGAATCATTCTGATTGAAGTGGCCCAGACTTGAATCTGGGACTCCAATATGGTATGTAGGCATCTCAAGTGGTAATTTAAGCCACTGTGCCAAATGTCCACTCCCTTTAAAATAGTTTTAATTATTTGAAAGAGAAGGAGGGAGGGGAAAGGAGGAGGAAGAGGGAAGAGAGGAAGGAAGAGGGGGTGGGGGAAGAGAGAGAGAGACAGAGATAGAGACAGAGAGACAGAGAGATTGCCCATCTACTATGCCACTCCTCAATCACATAAAACAACTGGGCCAGATCAAAGTCAGGAGCCAAGAACTCAATCCTTGTTTTCCATGTGGTGCCAGGGATCCAACTACTTGAACCATCATCTGCTGCCTCCCAGGTGTATTAGCAGGGAGCTGGAATTTATTTAAACATAAAATGAGAATTTCAACAATCAAGTATAGACTGGAATATTGGATGTCATGAAAAAATGACAAATAACTTACAAAATGGATAATCCATAGATGACTAATTGACAGTTGACTTAACATCAACTCCAGATCAATGACTATTGAGAGTGAATTCTACTTCACTTTATAAAAGATTAGTTTTTGACACATTGCAGGTTGTCCATTAATATCTGGTAAAAAATGTCTCTTAATTGAGACAACTGCTTGGGGATGAATAAAAATGAAAACTAATTTCATACTTGAACTGAACTATAGAATTCACAACTAATTCTGGGTATCTACTTAAAAATCCTGGGGTAATTTTAAATAAATGTGTATTTTAACTCCCTCCTCTTGGAAGGAATTTTACAGGTCTGATAGACTTACCTAAAAGTGCATTTTTCCCATGATCATCTGGTAGAAATCGCTTGTCTACGGCACAAACGAGGATGTGTTCAGGAAGATTGGGCGACTTGGCCCCCACAAGGAGGAATCCTGCTGGGATGTCGATTTGTTCCATACACAGGGATACCAAACGCAAATCCTTTCCTGCTTGACAAAAACCTAAAAAGTGGTAGAAAGAACATGGTGAAATGTTTAAGGAAGTCATTTCTCCTTAATCATCCATTGGGAGAGTAGCTTTATCTGCAGAAATCTCTATTAAGGACCAAAAAGTAAAGTCCATATGCTCCAACCAAAAGACAAATTGATCCTGTGTGCCCTCTGAGTACAGCTGGAAACACAATGAAAAGAAATAATTCCACTTGGTTCAGCCAAATTGATGGCTTTATATTTTATGATCCACAAGTGAGACATTGATAAATAGACAACAAACCTTGAAAAGTACAGATAATTTTTATATGCACTTAGAGTAATTTTCTTTTTCTTTTTCTTTTTCTTTTTCTTTTTCTTTTTTTTTTGACAGGCAGAGTGGACAGAGAGAGAGAGAGAGAGAAAGGTCTTCCTTTTACCATTGGTTCATCCTCCAATGGCCGCCATGGCCAGCTTACTGTGGCCGGCGTACCGTGCTGATCCGATGACAGGAGCCAGGTGCTTCTCCTGGTCTCCCATGTGGGTGCAGGGCCCAAGCACTTGGGCCATCTTCCACTGCACTCCCTGGCCACAGCAGAGAGCTGGCCTGGAAGAGGAGCAACTGGGACAGAATCTGGTGCCCCGACAGGGACTAGAACCTGGTGTGCTGGCGCCGCAACGGCCCAAGCAGGATTAGCCTATTGAGCCGCAGCGCCGGCCTAGTAATTTTTATTTTCAATGCAGATTTACTTGTCTAAATGTGGATAGTAATAGAAGAGAGATAGTCTCTGTTTACAGAAGCTCAGAGGTTAGTGACTCATAAACAAACAGGCCAGAATTCGAACTCAGATAATTTTCACTGGACACAAAATGCCCTAAGAAAACCATACATGAACACTTTGTATACCATAATGGAGTATACTAACTCATCAGTTCTTCATTTATTAAACAAAGTTTTACATAAAATATGCTTCTTAGGTCTGGGGACAAAGAAATGAATAAAATACATCTTTCTCCAAGAAGCCACATTGCAGTCATCTATTGCATAAGGAAACAACAAAGACAGTATTTTAGAGGACAGCTAGGGTTCTGCTGCACATCTTCTGGAGAATGAGCCCTTCTATACTGCACTCCTCTGATCCCCCTGGAGAACTGTGATATTCCAGACTGACCTGGAGCTGGTGCCAGATTCAAGCTGGACCACTTTAGCATTCCGCCTTTCTGATCGGAGGCAGGCACCTGACATAAACCTGGGCGAGCACAGCCTTTCCCCTAGGAATTCTGGATACAGCCAGGGACAGCATAGTCTGTTCTGTGCAGCCTGCTCTCTTCTTGACCTGTGAGAGAAGTCTCTAGGCATAGATAGGAGGCCGAGGGAGATTACTCTCTTAGTATCTGGATTCCAAGAGCCCAGCTGTGTCTGCTTTTTCATGATTTGGTCACTCAACCTTTTCCTTTGGAATTACTCCAGTAATTTCTTTTTTTTTTTTTTTTTTTGACAGGCAGAGTGGACAGTGAGAGAGAGAGAGACAGAGAGAAAGGTCTTCCTTTCCCGTTGGTTCACCCTCCAATGGCTGCCTCGGACGGTGTGCTGCTGCCGGCGCACCGCGCTCATCCGATGGCAGGAGCCAGGTGCTAGGTGCTTTTTCCTGGTCTCCCATGGGGTGCAGGGCCCAAGCACTTGGGCCATCCTCCACTGCACTCCCGGGCCACAGCAGAGAGCTGGCCTGGAAGAGGGGCAACCGGGACAGAGTCCGGTGCCCCGACCGGGACTAGAACCCGATGTGCCGGCGCCGCAAGGCGGAGGATTAGCCTGTTGAGCCACGGCGCCGGCCTACTCCAGTAATTTCTTACTTTATCTAAACTTGTTTCAGTTTGTTTCCCTCACTTTGATTCAAGACAGACTAAACAAAGTACAGTAAATACTATTTCAGGGAGCCATAGAAGGATGGAGGAGGGAGGCCTCCACACACAAATCTGGGGAGGGTACCATCATCACCCAATACAAAGCAGGGAAGAACCACCTTACATTCTGCTAGTATCAATTCATGCTATTGTTTTAGCCCAATGTCAACAAATAGTTGGGTGTCATCAGTTAGTCTACAAGAAAGAAAACGGTACACTCCATCAAAACCTTGTACAAAGCTGTGGTGCACATGAATCTACCATATGCTTTGGACCATCAAATCCCTGAAGCAGGCATCATGGAATTAGTAAATGTCAACAAAAGAAAGAACACAATGATAAGGGCAGTGGATCCTCTTTCAAGCTTATAGATCCTCTTTCAACATTTATAAAAATCAATTTAACTTTTAGAATACATGATTTAAGAAAATTAATATAAAAAAGTTACTATAAATTATTTAATGATTTTAAGTGAATCTTTTTATTAGTCACAATATTATCTATATTTACCTGAAACAGTTATTTACATATGTGTCATATAATTTATTCAGCTTATAACTCATGAATTAAGAAAATTACTATCAAAAAGCTACTGTGAATTCTTAAACAATTTTAAGTGAAACTTTTTATTATTTACATTATCTGTATTTATTTGAAACATGGCCATTTACATATGTAAGTCATATAATTTATTTAGCTTATAGACATTTTTTGGAGCTTATGTATACATGGAAACTTTTGAAAAATTGTTTTACTACTTCCCATTAAGAAACAGAGCTCACAGTTTTGAAGTTGAGAATTGATGGTGATGGGAGCTAAAATTTAGGAGTACTTACATAAGTATGGTGCTAAACATTATACAGATTATCTTGTTTAATTTGCTCAACAATTCCAGGTAGGTACGAGTTGAGTATTGCTTATATGCATTACATGGAACAGGAAGTATTTGGATTTCAGAATTCTGGAATATGTGCATATATGTAATACCTTGTGGATAGAACTCAAATAAAAATATGAAATTCATTTATGTGTCATTACACCTTAAACACAATATTTTTAGTGCATCGGCATTCTGTCTGAAAGTCATCACATGAGGTCAGGTGTGGAATTTTCTACTTGTGACATCACATAAGCATTCAAAATGTTTTTGGATTTCCAGATGAGGGATAGTCAATCTGTTCTACCATCTCTTTTTCATAGATGGAGAAAGTGAGTCTCAGGTTAGAGAAATTGTCCAAGGTTACAAAATGAGTCCAGTAATGTTCAGTGATATAAGACATGGGAGTTTTGTCATACAAGAACAGACAAAACGCCTCCTATTCAAATTGGCAAAAGAAAAGCACAGTTACGATCTGGCACTAAAACTATGAGGAGTGAACACAGATTTTTTTAAATCAAATTCTAAAAGACTAAGTCTAGGAAAAATTAAAAAGTACTGAAAGGAGCACTAATATTTTTAATCTAGGAATTTCCTAATTTGCATATAGGCAGTAAACCTAAACACGCGTTTCTCCTAAGAAGTAGCACCTGTACAAAGCCTGACTTGCTCTAAAAGGCAGAATGTGGAGAATGCTGTCCTAAAAGGCATAAATTCAGTAGGAGAAGCTCATGACTGCCCATTGATGGAAAATGGGATACTTGGGGAGCTGCCTCTGTCACTAAGAGTAATGCAGTATATCTGCAATTAGAAAATAGACCAACGGAAACAAGTCTGAACTAACTTGTGACTTATTACAAGCTTTTTTTTTTTTTTTTTTTTGACAGGCAGAGTGGACAGTGAGAGAGAGAGAGACAGAGAGAAAGGTCTTCCTTTGCCGTTGGTTCATCCTCCAATGGCCATGGCCAGCGCGTTGCAGCCAGCGCACCTCGCTGATCCAATAGCAGGAACCAGGTGCTTCTCCTGGTCTCCCATGTGGGTGCAGGACCCAAGCACTTGGGCCATCCTCCACTGCACTCCCTGGCCACAGCAGAGAGCTGGCCTGGAAGAGGGGCAACTGGGACAGAACCTGGCTCCCCGACCGGGACTAGAACCCGGTGTGCTGGCGCCGCAACGGCCCAAGCAGCGCCGATTTGAAGTCAGAAGCCAGGTGCTTCTTCTGGATCCCCCACATGGGTGCAGGGGCCTAAGGACTTGGGTCATCTTCTACTGCTTTCCCAGGCCACAGCAGTGAAATGGGTTGGAAGAGGAGCAGCTGGGACTAGAACTGGCACTCATATGGATGCCGGCGCAGCAGGCTGAGCCACGGCACCAGCCCATCTATTATTCTACTTTTAAAATAGAATGTTCTGAGGGCCTTTCAGCCAATTCATGTAGGGTTAATGGAAACCACTCAGACTTCATGTCATTGTGTGTTTTTGACTATTACACAAATTCTAGGTTTTTAAAAATAATTTTCTGGGAGCTGTCGCTGTGGTGCAGTAGGGTTATTCTCTGCCTTCAGTGCTGGCATCCCATATTGGTGCTTGTTCGAGTTCCAGGTGCTCCTCTTCTGATCCAGCTCCCTGCTATGGCCTGGGAAAGCAGTGGAGGATGGCCCAAATCCTTGGGCCCCTGCACCTGCATGGGAGACTTTGAAAAAGCTTCTGGCTCCTGGTTTCAGATCAGCTCAGCTCCAACTGCTGCAGCTATCTGAGGAGTGAACCAGCAGATGGAAGACCCTTTTCTCTCTCTCCCTCTCACTGTCTGTAACTCTACCTCTCAAATAAATAAAAAAGATCTTCAAAAAAATTTTTTCTGTCATATGTATTGACATACTGCCTAATTTATATATATATAAATGGGCTGTTGATTAAAGATGGGAAGCTCAAGGGTGGGTGTTTGGCACAGCAGTTAAGATGCCATTTGGGGTGCCCACACTCCATATTGGAATTGTGTTTGAGTCTCAGCTCCACTCTCAATTGCAGGTTCCTGCTAATGTGTACATGGGAGGCAGCAGGTGATGGCTCAAGCCGCTCACAGGGGAGACCTGGAATGCAGTTCCTGCTCCTGGTGTTGGCATGGCCCTGTCCTGGCTGAGGAGTCACCAGGGCATAGTAGAGCTCTCTGTCTCTCTGGATGGAAGATCTTTATGTGCCACTCTTTCTTGTCCTTTCAAATACAATAAAAATAACTATTTTTTTAAGTTTTTTTTTTTAAACAGGAAGCTCACAGAACATTGGCTTGTGTTAATGAACACAAAAAGTAATATACAAATGCATCTAAATACGCTTCTTGCTAAATATGAAAGTTAAATTCATTCCCACCTTACTTATCAAATTATGAGATGTAACATGCATCAATGTTTCTAGGACAGCAAAATACAATTTTAAAAAGGTAAACACTTAGTGACTGTGATCCAATTTGACTTTCTATATGTGAGAGGTAAAACATTATCTCTTTCATTGTAGAGAATTTCCCATAAATAGCAGCTTAAAATGTTTTTACCATATTGAGGAAAGATACAAAAATTACAAAAATTAATTTGCACATCCTTTTAATCCCATAGAATTTCCAAAATTTGGGAATTAAAAGTAGATTTTGACCTTTTAAAAAATCTGGTAAATAATATTTTATTTTTATTATATATCAAATTATATATTATAATATATTTAAATAAATATATTTTGCTCCCCTCCTTACTGCCAGAAGTATATTTTTAAATATTTCATCAAAACATCCTTTTTCTTACATATCCAATTTAAAATAAATTGAATAGCAATTGTTGAATGATTAAATGTAGACAGTTTTTCTCTTATGGCATGAATATCATAGAGCACGTGAAGATGTTGATCTAAGATGCTTCCTGCTTAAAATCAAATCTTTACCATGTGCCATGTAATGACAGAATTCATTTTTTAAATCCCTGAGGAGTTCAAAAGATAATACATCACTGTAATAGATTTCTGAGTCAAAGATTGAGGAACACTACATCTATTTAAACCTCCTTCAAAGGTTAAAATAATGGCATGACGTCAGTCAAGTGGGTGGCAGCCAGAAGGAGTGGGTGGGAGCAGAACCCTGGTCTTTTAACTCCAACTGAGATGCTCCTTCAACCTCATTAACACCTGTCTGACCGGTAAGCAACGCCTCGCCTGCCCTCAGGCTGAGTAGGACCCCCTCCCGTAACACTTGCCTACTTTTCTCAGGTCCTAGCATTTCCCTGTGCCTTTTCCAGACTGCATTGTGTAGGGCTCAGGACATAATAGCCTCTGCCAGCCACGGGCCATATTTGCAGCCATCCAGCTTCCGCTTGCTGAATCCTTAAAATTCAAGTTTTTGCAAGCCACAAAGTAACCCACAGTTAGTGTGACGTTCCTGATGAGCTTTCTCAAGCAATGTACTGAAGCAAAAGTGAGATTAAGGGGAAAAGTACAATTGTGATTATGAGTTACAGAGTCAAGAAGGCAGCGTGTAGAATGCCAAAAGCGGCAAGGATTCCCTAGGGAAGGAAGTTTATTTTAGAACAATTTCTGTGGAAAAATGAAAACTATACAGTCCACTCAAATGAAGAAGCACGTGCAGTTTCTAGGATTACAGCCTTTGAGGCTTTTCCCATTTGTAAAATGAGGACCCCTAGAGGTCAGAAGTCATAATTATCAAATAATGATTGGATCCTATGAGAAGCATGTTTTCAGTTTCTTTCTCTTAAAATTATCTCAAGGAGTGCCTGTGGCAATGAAAGAGAACATGTTCTATTTCACGCTAAAATGGAGATTTGTTAATGGGGCACAAGGACCAGTTGAAGGAGGTGCTAATTTTCAAAGCTGGAATAATTTGAGCAACAAAACAAATTGATTAGTATTGAATTATAACCTAAAACATAATATCCATGAGCCCATAATGATATAAGTGAACGGCTGAATAAATTATTAAATGGGGGAGATGAGACAAATTCCCATTCAGTCAAACTTTAAGTAACTTACAAGAGATACTCTGCATTCAAGGATGGGTGGTATAACTTCCCTCTCCTTATGCATAGGTTAGGCATTTCTTCCACTAGACAGGAAGTATAGAAAGGCGTGGGGTGGGGGAAGAGTCAGGGTGACCAAGATCAACAGTCACAGCCTTAATAAGTCATGCTGTTCCCTTGACACACTGTAATGAAAATGGCTCTTTTCCTCTATGATCTTCCCCCCAAAAAAACTCAGCAGCAAAACACCAGTCAAATTCCAATAGAGAGCCTCCTATAATACGGAATGCATAGCTGATACTGTCCAAACTGTCAGGATTATAAAAAATGAGCAAAGTTTGAGAATCTGTCACAACTAAGAGGTGCCTAAGGAAATATAAAAATTAAATCTAATGTAGTGTTCTGGATGAGATCTTGAAACAGAAAAAGGACATTAAGGGGTGGGCATTTGGTGCAGCAGTTAAGATGCCACTTAGAATGCTTGTGTCCCACAGCAGAGGGCCTGGGTTCAAGTTTTGACTCTGCTCCCAATTCCAGTTTCCTGTTAATGCACATCTAAGGGGTAACAGGTAATGGCTCATGGAGTTGGGTCCCTACTACCCACAAGGGACACCCAGATTCAGTTTGGGGCTCTTGACTTCAATCTTGCCCAGACGTGGCTATTGAGGGCATTTGAAGACTGAATCAGCAGATGAGAGATCTCTTTCTGTCTCTCTTTGCCTTTCAAAGTAAATAAATAACTTAAGAAAAACAATATCAAGTAAAAATCAGGGAACCCCTGGGACCAGCACTGTGCTGTAGCAGGTAAAACCACTGCCCTGCAGTGCCAGCATCTCATATCGGCACTGGTTCAGGTCCCACCCAGCTGCTCCACTTCTGATCCAGCTTTCTGCTGTGGCCTGGGAAAGCAGTGGAAGATGGCCCAAGTCCTTGGGCCCCTGCACCTGCATGGGAGACTCAGAGAAAGCTCCTAGCTCCTGGCTTCGGATTGGCCCAGTTCCGGTCATTGTGGCCATTTAGGGAGTGAACCAGTGGATGGAAGACCCCTCCCCCCACCTCTGCCTCTCTGTAAATATGCCTTTCAAATAATAAATAAATAAATCTTTAAAAAATTAAGGAACCCAAATATATTTAATTTATTAAATTAAATTAATTAAAAATAAATTTATATTGGTTCAATAATTGTAACAAATGTACTATAGTAAGTTGTTAGTAATAGGGAACATTGCACAGGGATAAACTATAGGGACCGGTGCTGTGGCATAGTAAGTTAAGCCTCTGCTGTGGTGCCAGCATCCCATAGGGGCACTGGTTCAACTCCCCTCTGCTCCACTTCCAATCCAGCTCCCTATTATTGCACCTGGGAAAGCACTGGAAGAAGCCAGGAACTCGGAGCTTCTTCCGGGTCTCCCAGGTGCCATCTTCCACTGCATATGGGATGGTGACACTGAAGGTGGAGGCTTAACCTTCCATACCACAGTGCCAGCCCCCACACAGGCAATTTAAGGAGGGGGGGGTCAGTGTTGTAGCTCAGTGAGTTAAGCCACATCTGCAATGCTGGCATCCCATATGAGTGCCGGTTCAAGAGCCGGTTACTCAGATCCAGCTCCCTGCTAATGTGCCTGAGAAAGCAGCAGAAGATGGCCCAAGTCCTTGGGCCCCTGTCACCCACATGGGAGACCAGATGGAGTTCTAGGCTGCTGGCATTGGCCTAGCCCATCCCTGGACATTGCAGCCATTTGGGAGTGAACCAGTGAATGGAAGATCTCTCTCTCTCTAACTCTGCCTTTCAAATAAATAAGTAAATCTTAAAAAAAAAAAAAAAACTAAACTAAACTAAGTGAAAAGAAAGTTTGCTACTCACCTTACTCACTTGCAGGCTAATTCTGAATTACATCTAAAATAATTCTGAAACTCTAATTTCAGGCTACTGGAAGATCTGGCTAAGTGTACCCTAAGGAAGGATCTAAGCTTGTTTACTGTACACAAGGAAAGAAAGATACGAGCATACAAATAGTTAAATAGTTTATTTGACAAACTTGCCTCACCAAATGGTTTCATTTTCTGAGAGTAATTCTGAAATGTAGCTCTAAAATCCAGAATCTTTCAGAGCAAATTATTTTAAATTTTTTTAAAGGAGTAATAGTAGAGAGATCTTTATAAACTTGATCTGCATTTCCTTGGGAAAAGAGCCAGCGTTTCCACTTCACAGGAATGGATTTGCATTCTCCAATTATCTCCAACTTGAAGGTTACAGAGTAAACTCAAAGGGGGAGGGGAAGTTTACTGAAACAGCTGTAAACACAAACTAAAGTAATCAAAGCAGTGTTTGGAGGCCTAAAATTTGGCCGCCCTTCACCCCTTAAAACAATCAACGGCCTCACAGCAGGGTAGGACCCTACACTATTCCAATAATTTACATAAGAAATTAGCAACCAAAATTTACATCTGAATGGTAACCCCCAGCAGCCCATCAGGTGTTAAGTATCTGCTTATCTAAATTGCCTCTAAAAATAGCTTTACCTTCCTTTAAGCCTTAGGTAAATAGAGAGTTTCCCATGAAGGGAAGGTGGTATGCCGAAACAAGTCCATGCCCCGTTCACTAACATTTTTACAGGAAAAATTTCAGGGCTATTCTCCCGTTCCGTAAGAAGACTCATAACGAGTCAAACTGAAAGAGCCATATGCAAACTATAAATCATCAAATTATAAACTGCTTTTTAAAAA
Organism: Sylvilagus floridanus; assembly: GCA_949820135.1. Classification (NCBI taxonomy): domain Eukaryota; kingdom Metazoa; phylum Chordata; class Mammalia; order Lagomorpha; family Leporidae; genus Sylvilagus; species Sylvilagus floridanus. The sequence goes on along the minus strand of OX463226.1, from coordinate 71,634,016 downwards.
AAATATCGCCTCCCCCAAGAGAACTAAAGTGGGAAACAAATAAGCAGTATTAACTATGAGAACCTAAAGTAGCTGATGTACGAATGTAATAAGGGGTTTTGGGTTGTCTTGGAATTTGAATTCCATGCTTGGGTGGGATAGTTTCTGTTCTCAGAAAAACTGCACTTCCTTTATTTATTTTTGAAATAACTGTTATTCTTCCTGTATGCTTCCCATGTTCTCATGTTTTAAGCTTTAAGCAATACTTGCTCTTCTCTACGTCACTGGGTTGATATTTTGCTGGGTGCTAAATAATCTGTATCGGGTTATAAATAATACCAATGCCAGATACCCCAAAAGGCAATTTAAAAAACAAAATAAAACAAAAACAAAAAACACCTAGAGTACAGGACAGGCAAGAGGACTTCCTCCCCATTTTTTAATATAAAATTTTATGGTTAAAAATTATCCTCTAAAACATTCACCCTGGTTCTATTTAATTCTCACACATAACATTTTCAACCATAATGTAATGATACTTAAGCACTACTTCAACCTCTAATTTGTTACGTGATATATACGTTGACTGCTCAATTAAATAAAGGTATGAAAATGCAGTTAAACCAGGAATGTCAGTGTGTCCTTTGGCGTCCCAGCACCTGTACTTCTAATGTAACTTCCAGTTACATCGTCCTGTGAGGTAGAGGATGATGGCTGAAGTGTTTGGGCCCCTGAAACCCATGTGGGGAACACTGATAGAATCCCTGTTCCTAATTTTAGCCTGACCCAACTTAGCTGCTGTGGGCATTTGGGAAGTGAACCAGTGGATGGAAGATCTCTTTCTCTTTCTCTTTTTTTAAATAAGCATTACAAATACATATAAATCAAGTAAGTAGAAAGATAATGTTAGTCACCTGCTGCACCTTGATAGGTTTCAAGACCTGCCTTACATCAATAAGGAAGAAATCCATATAAATCTAGGCAAAAGAAACCAATCATGTGTGGAATGATGTGCTAGAGGCAGGTCCAGCACTAAGAGTGATCATGCTAACTGCTAGAGACCTCTTGTAGTAAATCAGGCACAGATAAACTAGAATTACAGAGGTGTCCAAACTCCTTAGGGAATTTTGACTCCTGTGCTGTTTATCTCATTCTCAAAGGCAGGGGAGGGAGAGATAAAACTCCCAAAAAATATAAACTATTTATCTTCTTGCTTTGCATGTGTGAATCTGTAGTTAATTCTAGATTATATGGACTTCAAACTTTGGATGGAGGCTGTCTGTCCTTAAATTTCTTCCTTCTTCCCCTTGTCTCCTCACCCCCCAAGATTTCCATGCACTGACCACCCCAAGTCCCTATCACACCAGGTATCAAAATTATGCTGGGGTAGGGGTTTAGCCTGCCAGTTGGGATGTCCATGTCCCCCATATCAGAGTACCTGATTTTGGTGCCTGGGTCTAGCTCCTGACTCCAGCTTCCAATTAATCCAGAACCTGAAAAGCAGTGGTGATGGGTCAGGTGGCTGGCTCCCTACCCACATAGGGTACTGACCTAGATGGAATCTAGGTTCCTGGATCCTGCTTTGTCCAGCAGCCCCAGCCATTGTGAGCATTTGGGGAGTAAACCACAGGATTCTATCTCCCTGACACTCACATAAATAAATAAATAAAATTTAAAAATACATTTAAAAATTATACTCCAGCTAACCTGGGTAAAGTGGAATCCTTGTACTAACTAGGTTGAGATGGCCAGAAAATTCCACTGTATAATATCAGATGGAAGAAATAAAAGTATAATTTGTGGTATTACCAATACAATGAAATACCCCAAAATGCTTCATACTAGGATTTTCTTTTTTCTTTTCTTCTTCTTCTTTTTTTTTTTTAAGATTTTATTTATTTATTTGAAAGGTAGAGTTACAGATAGTGGGAGGAAGAATCAGAGAGAAAGATCTTCCTTCTGTTGGTTCACTCCCCAGATGGCCGCAATGGCTGGAGCTGTGCTGATCCAAAGCCAGGAGCCAGGAGTTTCCTCCAGGTCTCCCATGCAGGTGCAGGGGCCCGAGCCCTTGGACCATCTTCTACCACTTTCCTAGGCCACAGCAGACAGCTGTATCAGAAGAGGAGCAGCCGGGACTAGAACCAGCGCCCATGCCGGAGCCACAGGCAGAGGATTAATCTACTTCACCAAAGCGCCGACCCCTAGGGTTTTCTTATTAAAAATATAGTTAAATAAAGCCTTGGTGGGACAGAAGGATGACAAATGATATTATATAAATATTTACATTTTGTCCTCTATAAATTTTTACATTTATATTGTTTCTAAAATATTTAAGTTTTGCCTCTATCCTGAATGAGCATTCAAAATAATGGTATATATAGAACATCTTATATCTCTGTTAGTGTTTGGAGGGTAGAATAGAAAGGAGCAGGAAAAGAGAACACTAAAAAGTTGCTAAGAAAGTCATTCTTGGGGGAAGTACATGGAGTTCTAGAAAAGCCTTGACCTGCGTCTGGACTTGGCTTTGCCACAGATTATCTCAGAGAAGTCATTGAACTGTGAACCTCATTCTCTTCATCTATAAAATATTTGTCTTTCTTGTACACACCTGCTGTGAAGTCAGTCATAGGAGACAATGGGAGTGAGAACATAATCACTCCTCATTCCTGTCCATAATTACCAGCCATGGAAGGATTGGAAATTCAACAGACAATGTAAGAGGGAAAAAAATCAAAGAAAAAACAAAACCGAAACCCACCGTCTGTAGTGCAAGATCCTTCCGGGGCAGGCTTTTGTGAGTAGGGAATGGGTGGGCTGTTTGAATCTGACATTTCTTCATCATCTTCGTCATCTTCCATCTCATTGACTGCTAGACTGTTAGAGAAATCCAGGCTTCCATTTTGGGTGTAGCGGTGTACCAAATCTTTATCCAGATCCTCCACTTTGGGTTTCACATCTAGGTAGGCACATAAATCAGGAGAAATTCCATCAAAAGGTGCTTATTGGAAATATAATAAAAAAAGTCATAGTTCTAAAAGACAAATATGAGGAAACAGAGACTAGCATTATTTTAAACATTATTTAGCCAGTTATTCTCAGAGGTCCCACACTTTGGAATCCTCAGGTCTTTTAGAATGGGTCTAGAAATACATGTGACTGAGAAACTTACCTGCAGAGGAGAAAGGATGCTGGTCAGGGTCCAAGTATAGCTGGGAAAAAATTGGCTGTGGTACCACACTACTACATCTGAGGGAGGCTTCTATGGAGTTGTGCAGAGCTTCCTCAAATCGAGCAGATTTCAGTTGCCCAGCATATGAATTCCCCATGGTCTACATCAGTCCATCCCAAAGCAAAAGGGGAACAAAGGAGAAAATCAGTATAATTAGAGGTTGTATGTCTGCAAAGTACATGAACAGCTAATATAAAGTATATGCATGTGTCTTGTTGCATTATAAACTATATGAAATACACATATTTCTTATTAAGATTACTTATATAAATTAACATATCACTTGTTCACTTGTGCTTTTTTATTTATTTATTTTTTTGATAGTCCAAACCCATGTCAAAAAGCTCTGTTGGACCAGTGCTGGTGCAGGTGGGTTAAGCCATCGTCTGCAGTACTAGGATGCCACATGGCTGACGGTTCAAGTCCTGGCTGCTCTGCTTCCAAGCCAGCTCCCTGCTAATGTGCGTGGTAAAGCAGTGGAGGACAGCCAAAGTGCTTGGACCTATGTACCCATGTGGTTGACCACAATGAAATTCCTGACTCCTGACTTGCCCTAGCCCAACCCCAGCCATCTGGGGAATGAATCAGGGAATGGAAGACCTCTCTCTCTGTCAATCACGAAGCACAACCTGATTAACAAGGGTACTATGCCTCCTCCTTAAAAATGGTAGGTGGGGCTGGTGCTGTGGCATAATGGGTAAAGCTGCGGCCTGCAGTGCCAGAATCACGTATGGCCACTGGTTGGGGTCTTGGCTGCTCCACTTCCGATCCAGCTCTCTGCTGCGGCCTGGGAAAGCAGTGGAAGATGGCCCAAGTCTTTGGTCCCCTGTACCCTCGTGGGAGACTCAGGAAGCTCCTGGCTTCTGGCTCCAGATCAACACAGCTCCAGCTGTTATGGCCACCTGGGGAGTGAGCCAGTGGATGGAAGACCCCCCCCCCCCTCTCTGCCTCTCTGTAACTCTGCCTTTCAAAAAAATAAATCTTAAAGAAAAAATGGCAGGCTACTGACACTCCCTCTCAGTTGTATTTGTGATTTCAGAGTAAATATCTAAGTACTGCTCTGTCTAGTAAACTCTATTACTCTAGAGGAAAAAACAAAGACAAAAAGACTCTCCTAGTTGGGTATGTGTGTATGAAAACTTTATGAATATATTTAACATACTTTTGAAAGTAAAAGTTTAGCCTTTCAAACTCAAATAATTCACTTATTAAATACCACATATTATTAGTATTTATTTGAAAACTACTGTTTCTCTTTTGAAGCACTGACCTTTACTTTTTGCCAGTAATATTTGTACTATATAGCACTTGCTAGTTACAAAAATTTCCATGTATAGCAATAATGTACAGTTTTTTCAGTGCTAACTACTTGTTAGATCAATGATTCTCAAAGCATGGCGTAAGGGCTGCAAGATCCTTTCAGAAATCCATGAGTTCAAAGCTATTTTCAAACCATTACTAAGATATTATTTATTTTTCAGTTACTCTGTGCCTAGAATTTTTCAGAATCTGCAAAATGTGTAGGCTATTCAACACACTAACTTTGGAAAAATACCTTTTTAAAAAAGATTTATTTATTTGAAAGGCAGAGTTACAAAGAGGCAGAAACAGAGTGAGAGAGAAAGTGAGAGAGAGAGAAAGTCTTCAATCTGCTGGTTCACTTCCAGATGGCCGCAATGGCCAAAGCTGGGCCAATATGAAGCCAAGAGGCAGGATCTTCCTCCAGGTCTCCTACATGAGTTCAGAGGCTAATTAGTTGGGGCATCTTCTGCTGCTTTCCCAGGTGCATCAGCAGAGAGCTGGATCAGAAGTGGAGCAGCCGGGACTAGAACCAGTGCCCATATGGGACACCAGCGCTTCAGGCAGTGGCTTTACTCACTACACCACAGCGCTGGCCCTAGAAAATACATTATTTATTTTATTATATAGTGTCTTATTATTGTTAGTTTTAATTAATATTTTTTAAACTTCTTAGTTTCAATTTCTAATAAATATAATCTGCACAAACAAAACTCAATGGTGGGGGTTTCTTCCATAATTTTTAAGGATGTAAAGGGATTCTGAGATTAAAAGTTTGAAAACTACTGGACTAGGCAGTGTACTTCATAAAAGTTATCTAATGCTCAGTATTCTGAAGTAGGTATGATTTCTTTCCACTTCAAAGATTAGGAAACAAAAGCAGGGACTGTAGTACAGCAGGTAAAGCCACCACTTGGGATGCCGATATCCCAATATCAGAATGCAAGTTCAAGTCCCAGCTACTAGTCTTCTGATTCAGTTCTCTGCTAATGTGCCTAGGAAGCAGCAGGTGACGGCTCAAGTACTTGAGTTCCTGCCACCCATTTAGAGGCCTGAATGGATTTCCTGGCTTCTGGCCTCAGCCTGGCCCAACCCCAGCTAATGCAGTCATTTAGGGAGTGAACCAGCAGATGGAAGGTCTCTCTCTCTCTGCTTTTCAAATAAATAAATATTTTTTTTCAAAGAAACACAAACAAACCAAAGGTTGTAGAAACAACATGTGAGAATCACAAATACTCAGCTTGCCAACTGTCAGCAATCGTTAGTTATGGAACCCAATTGCAGTCTTCATCATAAGAACATCGTAAGAAACTCCATCCCAATGAGGCTGGGCTTTAACCCACACTCTCAACAGAGAAAGCAAAGTCCCCTCTCCCCGTGCGCCATCCTGTTTCATGGTTTCTAACATCACTCATCTAGTAAGGGATGGAGTCGGTACTCAACACTTACCCACTGGTGAATAGTCCTGTACTCCTACTGTACAAGCTCCACTTGGGTAAATCTCATTTCAAGATAGGCAATTTTCATAGACTTCAGTCTCACTTTTCCCATCAAGGAGAGGGACAGGTATTAAATTTCAACTGGGAAAGCCAACTCTGATAGACTCTGGAAAGGAAGTCCCTGGAGCACTTGTTGAGAAGGGTCCTGAGTGGGTTCTTAGGGAAAGGGAGCCATGATCCAGTGAGCCAACTCATTAGCAGAGAAGGCGACAGATGGCACATCACAACCATGCTCTCAAGTCCCCCGGAGTGACATACAGGGGCTCCACAGGAGATTTTAGTGCCACTGAACTGCCTTTATACAGCAAAAAGGCATCTCATATGATTCCTGGAAGCCTCGAGTAGTCTACAATGATTTCAATCACTGTGGCTGGGTTTGTCACAGCTTTACTAGAGGTTCATAAGATTTGGAGGAAATCAGAATCCTATTCCTATTTTACCAACCTTTCTTGTAATAGGCAACAAAAAACTAAATGTCATGGATTTAAAGTACTAGATTCCTTTCTTTTAAAAAATATATACCTGAAATACGCAATATTTAATTAAGAGCTGTAAATGGAAGAAAATCAACCTTTTGTCAAGATGAAAATTCCTTGAAATACCATGTTTTAGCCAAGCTCTTAAGACTCTTCACCAGTACAATTATAAACATTTACATTTTCTAAAGATCAAAGACAAGTGATTTTACAGTAGCTCCAAATGTTATTAAAACAGAGTGGGAACTGGAAAAGAAAAATGCTGTGCCACTAGTTTATATCTCGAACTCAAAGTCTAACAGCTGGGGACAGTGTTGTGGCGTAGCAGGTAAAGCAGCTACATGAGATGCTGACGTCCCATACAGGCACCTGTTCATGTCCTAGGTCCTCCACTTCCAAACCAGCCCCCTGCTAATGGCCTGGGAAAAGCAGAAGAAGATGGCCCAAGTGTTTTGGTCCCTGCCACCCATGTGGGTGACCTGGAAGAAGCTCTTAGCTCTTGGCTTCAGTCTGGCTTAGTAGTAGCCATTGTGGCCATCTAGCCAATGGAAGATCTGTCTCTCCCTCTCTTCTGTAACTCTTACTTTCAACTAAATAGATACATCTTAAAAAACAAAACAAAACAAAACAAAACCAAAACCAGCCATTTCTTCTTTGTTAAGGAAGAGAGCTACCAGGAACTAACACAGAGTTATCAGTGAACAAGAGAACTTCAAAGATGGACTTTACTCTTTTTCCAGAGCACCAAATGCCTGGAAATCCTGCCTCTTCTTAACCTACCACCACCCTAACAGATCATCTTTCTCTTATCATTGAAAGTCTTTTTTTATTCTTTTTTTTTTTGACAGGCAGAGTTAGACAGTGAGAGAGAGAGACAGAGAGAAAGGTCTTCCTTCCGTTGGTTCACCCCAAAAATGGCTGCTATGGCCAGCACACTGCGCCAGTCTGAAGCCAGGAGCCAGGTGCTTCACTCCTGGTCTCCCATGTGGGTGCAGGGCCATCCTCCACTGCACTCCCGGGCCACAGCAGAGCTGGACTGGAAGAGGAGCAACCGGGACTAGAACCTGGTGCCCATACGGGATGCTGGCGCCGCAGGTGGAGGATTAACCAAGTGAGCTACGGTGCCAGCCCCAATTGAAAGTCTTAAAAAGCTACATTCTACAAGATGTCTTTTTGGTTGGATAAAGAAGTCTCAGTGACACATGGAGAATCACATAATCTCAATCTCTTCTTCTGATAGTTTAAGGAGTAATAAGACAGATACAAAGGCACAGGGTAAGTAAATATTGCACTGAATAAAAATATTAAATCAACATAAAGTGGGAATAGAGATTTATCATCTTAGGAGATATATATAATCCTACAAAAGCAGTAGAAATACTCAGCTGAAGACAAGAAGTACTCATTCCCTGTTTAGACTTGGTAGAGTAAAAGGTAGCACTTGGCTCTATTCCAAATAAAAACAACTGGACAATTAAAAAAAACAATAACGATAATGTAAAGGATTATAGGATTGACCGCAGACTCCTTTAGTGCTGACTACGGAGTTCTGTCCTTGACAGTTCAGCGCAAGGTGGAGTTTAAAGTCTTCTTAGGGTAATATATTCTAAATATCACATGCCAAAATATTTAGGGTCATTGAAATTATTGGCATTATCCTGTTAGACTACCAGCCTTGTTTTCCTTTGAATTTCAAAGAACCCCAAAGATCAGAAATAGTTCAACTTCTGACTAAAAGTGTAAATAAATTTGACTTCAGGAAGAAATGGAAAAATGGTTTTCATAGAATTATAAATCAAATGCAATGAGAAAGCATACTCGTGATTTCCATCATAAACTTAGATATTTTAAGAATTTGACATCAAGTTTATGAAACTGTATTATGTTTATTTTTCATATTTTTATTATAAAATTATGAAAGGACAAACAGCATTAAATGTTTTATGATAGCACTACAGACTTTGGAAATACCAATAGACACTTTAAAGCTGTTGAAGAAGTGGGACAGTAAAGAATATGATTTGTTTCTGTACCACTAATTAACTGCTTGCAATGCAGATAGGATCAGTTACAAACCTCCATGACATTGTGTTTGGGACTTTTCTTCTTTAGCCTATTTCCTTTTTCCACAGAAAGAAAGATGGAGGAAGGGATTTAAGGTACAACAGGCAGTTCTGTCTCTACTGATTTTAGGAAGGGGGACTGGACGAATGAAGAAAAGAGTAGCTTGAGAAATATGGGTAGGTGCCTGCTAATGCTTCCATAACCTCTCAGTTGTGGGGCGAGTGTTCAGCCGAGTGGTTAGGATACTGGTTAAGATGCCTGTGTCTATGAGCTGCTGTTTTGGTGCAGTGGATTAAGCATCAAGTCCCTGGGCTGCTCCACTCCTGATCCAGCTCTCTGCTAATGCACCTGGGAAAGCAGCAGAAGATGGTCCACCTGCTTGGGCCCCTGCCACTCAACATAGGAGACCTGAATAAAGCTCCTGGCTCCTGGCTCCTGGCTCCTGGCTCCTGGCTTTGGCTTGGCACAGCCTCAGCAGTTGAGCCTTTGGGGAGTGAGCTAGTGGATGGAGGATCTCTATGTGCCTTTCCCTGTCTCTCTAAACTCTGCCTTTCAAGTAAAATAAATAAACCTTAAAAAAAAATACAAAAGATGCCCGTGTTCCACAATGGAGTGACTCTAGCTTCTCACTAATGTGTGCTCTGGGAAGTAGCAGTGATGGCGCAAGTAATGGGATCCTACACCCAAGCAGGAGACCTGGATTGAATTCCGGGCTCCAGGTTTCAGTCCCAGCCAGTCTTGGCCATTGTGGATATTTGGGGAGTGATTCAACAGATGGAAGCCTTTTTCTCTCCCTCTTTCTCTCAAAAAATTTTTCTCCTTTGCTCTTGAAAATAGAAAGGTGAAGCGCTGAATTATAAAGAACTAACAAATCAGGTCAAAAGTTATAGGAATTCACATGAAGTGCTCCTAAGGACCAAAGATTAGAGAAACTGAACATGAAGGAGAATAAATGCAATTGACTGATTCATATTTAAACAGAAAAACTTACAAGGTAAGTTTGCTATTGAAGGAGAAAAACCATGAGCTCCTCTTAACAGAAAATCAAAACAAAGCACTCAACTGAACATTACTAGGAGGAAAAGGAAAGAAGCCAGTATTTCCCCTGCTTCTCTCGTACTTAAAATTAGCCAAGTAATTTGGTTATCGAGAGGGATTTTATTTTTCTCATGAAGAATTTCATAATAAATGTGCAAAGAATTAGAAGTATAAAATTACCACTTTGAAAACCCTAATGAGGGGCTGGCGCCATGGTGCAGTAGATTAATCCTCCGCCTGTGGCACCAGCAACCCATATGGGCGCTGGTTCTAGTCCAAGCTGCCCCTCTTCCAATCCAGCTCTCTGCTGTGGCCTGGGAAAGAGGCAGAAGATGGCCAAAGTGATTGGGCCTCTGCACCCGCCTGGGAGACCAGAAAGAAGCACCTGGTTTCTGGCTTAGGATTGGCACAGCTCCAACCATGGCGGCCATCTAGGGAGTGAACCAACAGAGGGAAGACCTCTCTCTCTGCCTCTCCCTCTCACAGTCTGTAACTCTACCTCTCAAATAAATAAATAAAATCTTAAAAAAAAGAAACCCCTAATGAAAAACTCATTCTGGCAATGATAAGTGAAGCCGTTAGATGAAAAGTTGGTGGGGAACATTATAACAGAGAGATCAGGGGTTACCTGCTGAGTCCACTGACTGAGCTTAGCACCACTGAATGTGAGGCAGTGAGATGGTGTGGTTCTCCCAGACCATATGAAACACCCACCACCTAGCAAGCTAGTCAAACGTCTAGAACAATGTCCGCTCGTGGGATCAGGGAACATGTTAAATGAAAGCACAAGGAACCATAAATTCAGAATGAGGGGCAGACCTATAGGGCAACTACCCTAATTGACCTATGTTCTGCAGCAAGCCAAGGTCATTCACTTCACAAATGGTGGAACTAGACCTTAAATTTAGACTCAAAAGTCCAGTTTTTCTCACTAAAATATGCTGTTTAAAACAGAAACAAGGTGAGACTGAAGGTGATATGTCCCAATTGTGTAATGTGTGTGTAGTTATCTTTGATTTGAGATTATTATTTTTAAGGCACAGTTTATTGATTGTATACCAGTCGTACTAAAAAAAAACTTGGTATAACTCCCCAGTTTGTTACCTTTTTCTTTATATATTTTTGCCATTCACTTTCTACCCTTTCAACAATCATCCACACCGTCAGCCAGTATTTATAGAAATCCTATCATAGTGATTAAGTAGTTTGACTCTGCAATCAGATGATTTTAACTCAAATTCTGTCCCTACTGCTTCCTGTATGATACTGAGTGAGCTACTTTCATCAGTAAAATGGAGATAACATTACCAATCTCATAGGTTTTCGTGAGATTAAATGAGATTGGATCCAGGGGCCAGTGCTGTGGCATAGTGAGTAAAGTTGCCGCCTGCAGTGCCTGCATCCCATTTGGGTGCCAGTTCGAGTCCTGGCTGCTCCACTTCTGATCCAGCTCTCTGCTATGGCCTAGGAAAGCAGTAGAAGATGGCCCAAGTCCTTGGGCCCCTGCACCCACATGGGAGACCTGGAAGAAGCACCTGGCTCCTGGCTTCAGATTGGCACAGCTCCAGGTGTTGTGGACAACTGGGGAGTGAACCAGTGGGTGGAAGATCTCTCTGTCTCTCCTTCTCTCTGTGTGTAACTCTGACTTTCAAATAAATACATAAATAATGTTTTTTTAAAAAATGAGATTGTATCCATATACAATTTTTAGAAATGCACCTTTCACAGAATAAGCATACACAAAATGTTAGTATCAATGGCAGTCTTTTGTTTTTGTTTTAGCATTGTGCTACACTGAGGATAATAACAAAAATAAAATGTACTTCTTCCCTTGTATGTGTTGTATACTACAATAGATTCTGGGACATTGTTCTAGGAACAAATGACCACCAATGTAAAAATTCCAAAAGCTATTTGACCCTGTATTAATTCATTTCTTAAAAAAGTTAACAATCACGCATATAAATAATAGGATGAACTTTGCACCAAAAGCAATGATTGGCAACAGAATTTTCTGAAATGATGGAAATGTTCTATATTTGTACAGTCCAATATGAAAGCTGCTAGCCTTGTGACACAGTCAGGCACTTAACATGGCTAGCTGACGGAGGAACACATTTTAAATTTTATTTTTAATTAAATAGCTACATGAATCTAGTGTTATTATTCTGGACAGTGCAACTCTAGAGTATACATAATGATAGGGAAATAGAAGATTTCTTAAATTCTAAGAGGTCTGACTCTGTCCCTAAGTGATATGACCTTGAACAAGTTACTGACCCTTTCAAGTTCAGTGGCTTCATTTATAAGATGAGTACATAGATAGACCATTGCTGTCCCCTACAACAATATTCCTTGTCTCTATATAAGAAAATTACTTGTTATATTACCTCTTCCATGTTCTTTCTCTACTAAAAATATTTACTGATGAGAGTGATAATGTGTGGCTTCTAGACAAATAAACAAAACAGCTTCTTGCAAGATCTTGTAGGGTTTATACTCCAGAATTTAAAACAAACATATATGCAAAGGCTTTTCTCATCTCTGCTTCTTTTTTTTCTTCTTTCTTTCTTTCTTTTCTTGTATTTCATTTATTCTTTTAAATTGACTTTGGTTCCTTTGAACGATAGCTAGTTTGGTCTAGTATTTGCCTAACTCCCTCATTAGATTGTGAGTTTGGGGAGGCAAATATTTTGTTTAGAACTGGAATTGAGTAAAAAAAAAAAAAAGAATAGATTGAGCTTGTGTGTGGCTTACCCAATTATACATTAAACAGGACTCTCTCCCCAAGGACATTCCAAAAATCCACAAAGCTAACCATGCATTTGAAACATCATTTTATTTTTCTAATTCATCCTCCTTGCTGAAAATCTTTAGGAAATGTAAATAGATTAAAAGACAAAAATTTTAACCTCTTTAAAACCATTCTGTACATTTAAATTTGGATGACTCTATTTTGATAGTTTGTAAAGCCAAAAAATATTTTAGATATTTTTATTTCATAAAAACCTAGCCCTAGTAATTTAATGCTAAAATTGACCACTTTTAGCAATATACCTGCAGAAAAGCAACATATTAATCTGCTATAGAAATAATTACTGTAATATGCCACCTAATTTCATAATAATTATTAAAAGTTATCATAACTACAAAATATAGTGCTACTTTTCCTTTGTAACAAAGAGTTATATATTACTACTAGAAATCTTTACTTTCTTCCCTAAAATGCCAGAAATTCTTCCGTAAAATAAACACATCTTGTCAAGACTCTTTGGAACTAGTGTAATTACCACAGGCAATCCCTGTGTAAGATCAAAGAAGCAAAACAATAATAGGCAACGTGTGACCTCGACCATGTCACCAGAGACCAATTTTTCAACAGGGAGAAGAGTCAATAATCCAGAACAGAAAACATTAAATAACAAGAAATGCTTCCAAAGTGTGGCTCACCACATCCATCAAGGCTGCCACACTCAGTTCACAGCCTCTGTGGTTTCAGAGAACAAACTTCTGGGGATTTATCACAACAATCATTGAAATCTACATAAAACACCAGAGGCAAAAACCAATTTTCCAAACAGAACAGAATTTCAAAAGAAACTATCATAATAATCTTCCAAATTTCATCTGATACATTAAACAGTGGGAAGGCCATAGATAACTAATTTTATTTGTATACACTCATCTAATTTATTTACTTCTCTCCATTTAATTTTCCTAAGAAGTCATTTGAAAATGGGCTATGAACGTCTACCAGATAACATAATTCATAACAACATATTAAAGGTTCTTCAGGGTTGTTTTTTTTTTGGGGGGGGGGAGGAGTTTGTTTATGGTAACTATGGGTGACTAAATCCAGAAACAGAGTTTCCTTTGTAACACATTTATATGACTAAACACCTTACGGGTTCAAAGAGAGGTAAAGAAATCCCCACTCACAATCATGACAGTAAAATGGATATATACCTAAATTGACTTTTTAAAAAAACATTGCAAGTCAAATTATACGTTGGAATCATCAAATTTTGTTTGTTTTTCTTAGATACTCCTACCAAATGGCCAGCTCCTTTCAAAATCAGATGGGAATTTGGGGCTGAACAAATGTATCTGAACACATTCTGAAGTTATTTAGAGAGTAGCGAAAGACAGACTTAGCTTAAATGAACAAGCACTGTATATCCAAAGGAACTGTGAGCATTCTGGTCCTACACAAACTTGTTAACGCCTGCTCCCTTCATCTTTCCACTGTGTCATCTGCCCCTGTCTTTCCATCTTCTTATCTTATTAACATTGCTAATTGTATTTGTCAGTTTTGCCACAATTTCAATGCTACTTAAACAGCTGTGGGTTTTCTCTAGGCAATTATCAGTCAGTTCACTTAGGTTTCTAAATTAGTTGTTGAAAGGTGCTTTAACCTAGAGAAGATAGAGTACTTTGCATGCTAAGCCTTATATTTATGTATATGTTCCTTTAACATAAGTAAATTATTAAAAATGACTTTTAAATCGCACACAATTAATAAATGCATTAAGTATAATTGTGATACTTAACATACATTAGAAGGAAAATGCCTAACAAAGTGTATTATACACTCCCCCTCATTTAATTTTTTCCTTCTTATCAGAGTATTATAATACATGTTTTCTTTCTAGATAAAGAGGGGTGCTCAAAAAGTTTATGGAAATGTGTATTCTGAAAAAATTCTGCATGGATTTAAAAAAATTTTGCACTGAAATAAAATTTTCTTTTAATGCCATTTCCCATGAATTTTTCAAAGTGCCCTTATATATGTATAGGTACATATATATAATTACAAATTGAAATATCAAAATCCTGCTAAATTCCTCTAACAGTCCCCTTTCACTACCTATCTGCCAAGTGACGGACACCTTTCACAAGTATCCACAATCACCTAACTTCAGTGTCTCTTGAGGTCACAGGCTGTGGAAAGAAGCACCAGGCAGGTCCCTCCTCCATTTCTCTTCAAAGAGAAATTCCTTATTATATTGCTTTTCTTATTCACTATTCTTGACTCTGACATTGGTTTCCTTCTTACTCCTACAAGTGGTACAAGAAATGCATTCAGGAAGAAACACCAGGTCTAAGATTATTCATCAACTGATACCCCTATCAACTATCAACTCGGAAACAAAAGAAACATTGCAAGTCATGTTCTGTTTGTTACCTTGCTAAGTTAAAATAAGCTCAAAGATGACTTTTTAGTGTTAGTAAGTCGAAGTATTTTAAAAGATTTACTAATAATATCCTGCCTGTGGGCCCAAAGCTTATAGAATTTTAAAATTCTTGTCAGTTCAGTGCTTACCCTTCCCTCTCTCTACCCTCTTCCACTGGAGCTCTCGTTAAAGATAAAGGTGATATTTCAACAGTGCAGAATTCTTCAATGAGAAAAAAAATTAAAATGATAAATATTTTGGAAATCAAAATACACTTCAAACCCCAACTGTTCTTTCAGGCCTGTACTCTTACAGTAGTGATCAACGTTTGGTGAGGATTCTCCCTCCACGAGACAAAAGCAAGCGTTCCTTAGATAAATCAGGAGTTTTTACCATGAGACTCATAAAACCTTTTCACAACACAGATTTTCAAGGGAATCCTTTAAGGTTTTAGGAGGCTGCTCCTTTTACTAAGTAACAAAATACACCCCATGGTGTCCCACTGACCCCACTCAGCTGTCCTTTGACCTCTTCAATTGTTGAAGCCTAACTCCACTCCAAGGCCCACAGAATTTGCCTCCCATATCAAAAAGGCTAATGTTGCTTCCTCCTAGCACCTGGTGAAACAAAATGCAACAGTTCTCTCTCTTTCTTCTGCCTCCTCTGCTCCCTCTCTGACCATTTTCCAGATGTTCCAGGCCCAAATGTTAAGCCAATACTGGGCTTCAGTATCTGCGTGGTCACCATGAAGGAACAAACAAGGACCAGGCTGAAGTGGCAATGACCCTCTTGTTCTTTTTGGCCTCAAAAGGATACAGCAGGTCATAAAAGAGGAAAAGATCTTTGGCCTCCCTTGGAAATGCCAGGCTATTTAAGCACATTGTAACTTCCAAAAGGGGAGAGACAGTCTTGGGTTATGCCCCCTCTCTGATAGACAAGAGTTACTGAAAACGGTAGCCCTAAATCCTCAATTCTAAGCAAACTTGTTTTCTTCCACATAGGAGAAAGAAAAAGAAAAAAAGGTGCTATCACTTTTTACATTTTCTAAAACAAATGCCAAAAATAGAAAAAGTTTTTATAACTTTTTTTTATAACACCATCTTAAGATGGTGTTATATGACAACTTTTGAACAGATGTCACTAGAGTTGGTTCAGGTTTTTCTGCAGAAGCTGATAATTTAGAAGTCTTTCCCATTAGATAGTTTGAAAAGTAAAAATCACAATCAACAAAGAGGAAGAAAAACTGAATTCTTATTTTCTTAATTTTAGGTACATAGAAAATACAGAGGCTACCATAGGGGGAAAAACTTACTGCTGAGTAGGTTTGTTGAGGGGGGGATAGAAAAGATGAGGGAGAAGAGGAAGGGGTAGGAGAATTCATAGAAAATATCTGCTTAATCAGTTTAAGGATGAACTACAGTAGCTTTATTTACATTGTAAATATAACTTCTTCAAACAAATTTGATCTTGAAAAATTTTAGAAGGGGGCATATAGAAGTGTACAATACCTTGGTTTATTTATTAACATTTTTGAATCATGCTCATGGTTAAGTTGGGCAGTCAACACTTCAGGAAGCCTGCTGCCTAGATTTTAATTGTTTAAAGATTTTCTGTACCTGCGAAAAAACAAGAAATAAAAAATAAAAAACATAAGTTAATTCTCAGGTACATCATATTCTGAAATATAATAATTAAATATTTATAATTCTACAAAATCATAATTAGAAATAAATGACCAAAGTCTTACTACACAATTCCATATACATCATAACTGAAAAATTTATTGGTATTCTTCCTTCTTAAATACTCCAAAAATAATCAATCCTAATTATATATACCCCCAAAATATCTTATGCTGTTCTTAAGATATACCCCTACCAAATGTAAGCAGAATAAATCTGTCAAGCCTACATTTTTGACAGGTGTTACCATAATGTTAAAACCCCACAAACTATTTTTATTTTTAGGAATTGAGTTAGTGAAAGGTAATTTACCTAATGAGTTTAAGAGTTTTATAATTCATGATACTTACCAAAATCTATCTACTCAGAGAAATATAAAAATGTAAAACATAATATTAATTTAAACTATTTTCTACTTTTTGAAATTAATGCTTTAATAATTTCCAAGAAAAAGTCTGCAAAAAAAAGAGTTTCTTATTCATTTGAATAGTGTCTTCCTAGAAGATATTAAACTAAATAATAATAATTGCATATAATTATAGTATCCATATTATTCTCTAATCTATATAGGTTATGGTTAACAGAAACCTTTACATGGAATAATGGGAAATAAAAACTGTCAAGGATTTTTATGCAAAATTTGGAAGTGTTCCTAGTTTTTTGTTACTGGGTCTAAATAGAAAACAAAAGAGGATTTTCTTAACAATGTAGTGGTTTTGGTCTGAATATTTAAGGCACTAAAATATTTGAAGTAATATTAACATGTTTTCTTTAAAAATTGTTTTCATTTTACTTTCTTTTTTACCAACTTGGTTGAAAGAGAAAAAAATTTAGATTTTAGAATAAAAATATCTACCTTACCTCTCACAGTCAGAAGAATGTCTTCAAGGCAAAAGAATCATTAAAAATGCAACAGCCAGATTTTCAAACTCACATATTACCCCTTGCCCCCATACACACAAATAGACATCTTTTTCTAAGTCAGGAGTCTAGCTACCTACATCCAAACCCAGGATTACCCCATATGGTCAACAAGGTCAAACTGCATTACTGCCAATGAAACTATATGACTCCACAAGGACCTTAATGATTTTGAAAAAGGGCAGTAATCCAATTCCAATAGCTTCAGAGTCTAAAATTGCTAATTTTTGGCCACGTGCTGCACACTTCACCTGCTAGTAATGACATTTTTGTATTTTCTTCTAATTACACTCAAAGCTAAGACCTTTGGCCCTGGGCCACAGACCTCTATTCAGGCTGCACACATTCTCTTAAACGACCTGATCCTTTGTTGTCACTCTTACTCTTTCATCCATTATTTACACCCATAGAGAAGGAAGATACTCTACCATTTGTATAGTTTAAAGCTTCTAATCATCTTAATTTCTTTGCCTTTCAACCTGTGGGTCTTTCTCATTGACGAATGCCAAAAAGTTTGACAAAATCATTTTTTTCCAATCACATGCCCCCCCCCCCCCCACTCAATTCTCCTTTCTTGGTCCTTAGCCAACCTCCTTCCTGTTCCTTGTGTTACACTGTAGGTACTTTGTATCAGCCAAGATCAGAAAATTGTGACCTATGACAACAAAATGAACACAAATCTAAATATAATAACAAATGTCCAACTTGTTCTGACAGACCAGTAACAAGTATTTTCCTTTTTTTTGATCAAAGAGTCCCTTAAATGAAGTTGGAAGTTACTTAAAATAACTTAAAATCTACCCCCAGCCACCCTAAAGCATGAGCAAAGAATTTTCAGGATTCACTTGCAAAAAAGCCAAAAAGTATTCAGTAAATATTAGAGATGTTACTGACACAACCAAAACTTTTCTAATACTGTAAAAATCTATAATTGCCCAGCTGATTGTAGAAAAGAAAAATTAGAGAAAATAAAATAGAAAAATATAAAAGTTAGATTTTAAATTTAATCTTTAAAACACTAATTTTCTAAGCAGCAAAATGCTAATCTGAAACATTCTACATCATCAGCCTTATTTCCTGAAACTTTTCTCAGATATAATTCTGCTAACATCTAAACACATTTTGCAAATCCAAAGCACAGAGTTGTTTACCATGATGCAAATGTCTCCCTCAGATCAGGATAGCCACCAAAGGAGTCTGATTTCCAGGACGTTTATAAAATGACATCTGATCCATCTTTGTTCTTGCTTCCTCTATTGCTCAGCTTACTCTTGATTTCTAACAGTGTTTCCTCATTGTCTGTCCCCTCAGCAGACCCTGCAACCCCTTGTCTTTTCTTATTTTCACCATTTGCTTCAACCAGCAGTTCACTGGAGACCCATCCATCTTGTAATGCCTAAAGTGACAGATGCTCTCAGGAACGACCACACTGCTGAGTGAACAAAAGATAACATCACCTCCAGGAACTCCAGAGAGAAATACAACTGCAACCTTAAGACAGGGGCTGACTTGACAGACATTGGACCATAAACCTCTTCTAAGTGAAAAAGAAAACAATTGCCACACACACACAAAAAATCTGACACAATCAAAGGCAGAAAAGAGTGATTATTTGTGGATTGCCTTTTCACTCTGTAACTCACTTTCCCCCTCCCCGTGCTTTTATATTGGGGCAATTCACTCGCCAAGAGGCAAGAGAGGTTCTTGGGAAAAAAGCCTTTCTCAAGTTATTTTCTCTTATTCAACAATATTCAAAGTGAAATTCATTCACATGTGTGTTTCAGGAAATGTAAGGCTACCGTGCAACAATCACAAGCCTGACCTTTCTTGTTTGCATAAAGCAATATCTCGACTCAGAAATGCTGACTTGGTTCTACTGCTGTGAAAGGCGCATGCATGCTTTGCAAATTAAAAACACATTAGAAATTAAAAAGCAACGTGACACAATGTCAACAGTATGTGTAGCTCATAAAAAAAAGCTCACCATTCATTCATCAGACAACCTCCAACTTGGGTTAAAGAGACAGTTAACAAGAGGATTCTGGGAAGGGCTGCAGATCTCCTATCTAACAAAGGAAAGGCCTTATTAACATCTCCCAGCAACAAACTAATGACAGGGAAGTTCTGCCTGATGTCATCCAGGATTTTGGGCTTTTGTTGTTGTTGCTAAAGCATCTTATTTAAAATCATCATACAGTAATAAGAAATAAACATACTCTCCCTTTAAGATAAATACAGTAAAAAAAAAATTTTAAGCATATATAAAAACAAAAACCAACCTAGAGGTCAATTAAGAACATGGTGTGATCAATGTCAATTATGGAGATTAACAACCCATTTTCATAGTAGGCATCAAGCAATACAGAGAAAAACCTCTTGCAGCAATATAAATTGTCATTCTCTAAAAGGGCAAAAGGTGGAAATGTTTACGCAACATCCAAAGAGCCAGAACACTCAAGAAAAGTTCCATCAACAATATTTCCAAGAAAAATGTAAGCAATTAAAATAGCATTTCATTGGTAAAAACATTAATTAAACCATTTTACACACAAAGCCTTTAAATCATGCTATAATCATTTTTCTTTAGATTCTATAATGACTTTTCTCATTCCCATTTTCTAAAAACATACATTTGAAAACATTTTTATATCTTGCATTATAATTATTTGGGCAGAAGAGGTTAAAATTTTTTTTCAATTTGATACATTAACATAGTCCTATTTAAACATTTTTATGTCTTCCTTATTTCCTCAAACATTTCAGTGTAACTCTATAAAAACATACTGTAATATTCACAGTCTAGCACTTTGTGTTTAGTCTTTTTAAGGCTAACAAAAATTCATGCAAAACAATTAAATGAATATGTATAGTTATATATCACAATGAGAAATGATTAAATAATTATAAAATGCTTATTTTTAAAACAAAAGACTTATTCTAATATGGATGTCATCTGTAACTAGAAGACTTTGTTTAAAACACGTTAGTCTAGGCAATATTGCAAAAAGTACTGATCCCAAAGTATCACGTCCTTCAACACTCTCAAACTTTGGTATCTGTACTCAAAGAGAGATGTGACCTTGAAATGACAGCTCCACTTCAGAAAGCTCAAAAAAAGACCCAATTAAATTATCTACTTTTTAAACTCAATGGGATCAATATGCATGCAGGAAAAGTACACCCTTGTGGAAAGTTCTTATTGCCTGATTGATCAAAAACAAAACAAAACTTCTCTTTTTTAAGGGCCCCTTCCAGATCACAGTCAGTGCCAGAAATCCACACAGGGAAAAAATCCATCAAAATGAAACCCTAAAAGGGTTTACCCTTCACCATCCTATTTGCACTTCAAAACCCTGTTAGTCCTTCAGTTAAACCCCAGGGCTGAACCATTTCAATAAGAAGAGAGGTGACCAGTGGTGATTTATCTCCCATTTGGCTTCTGGACAGAGCTGTAATGTCTAGGAAGCTTCCCTTCCCTGATTCAAACCCTCCCCCAAGTCTCCACTTTCATTTGTGCAGCCTTGGATCTGCAGTACCTTTCAAATAACTCACAGGCCCCTTCCAATCAGATGCAAGAACAATCTGTAACTCAAGATTTGGGTACATTTTCTTGGCAATGATTTCACAAACAGGAATGCTGCTGAGTAATCAGAGCATTGCAAATACCAGGTTAAAGTGCAGGTTCCCTTTGCAGCAAGGTAGAAAGAATCTTCCTCAACTGTGGAGTCTCCTCATATATGTTCACTGTAGTCAGAACGAACGTCTTTCCCATTTACACTTTGATATCCTTTGTTTTGGGCCACATTAGCCAACTCTGCAGTTTGGTGTTCATCTAAGTTTAAATCCTTGCACTGTAAAACATTTTAACAAATCCAAAAACGTGGAAATTTCACAGGTCACAGACTCCTGGGTCAAAAAGACCTAAAAACAGATACCAGACCACTGTGACTTGACTGATCTTTTTTCCACCCCTGCTAGCAAATATGTACTATTTGCCATCAAACATAATTTTTCTCTCATAAAATAAACACTAATGTTAACAACAGTTATCTAAATTGAAAAATGGGTCCCAAAAGTCACCAAAAGTATAACACAGTGAAGTTATTCCTCAAAAATGTTGGATTTTTTGCCACAAGGCATGACTTTTCTATTTCATATTTAAGTTCACTTGCTTCTTTGATTAGAAAGAGAAAACAAAGTATATACATTCTTTTCCCTACCTTCTCATATTTCTGTTTTATTTAAATGAGAGGATTTTGTTTTTCTAATTACTTGATAAATTCCATCTGAATCCCACATTAAAAATTTGCACCAAATGATTACACTGTAGTGATTGCAATTTTTCAGTTTGAAAATTTCCATGCTATCTCACTTCCTTCATAACTTTAGAGGATCCATATGCAAAGATAAATGTATTTCATTTACACCTGATAAAAGTTAATAAAAATTTAAAATAGGAAAGTAAATACATGAGTGAAGTTAAAAACACAGAAATACAGATTTTTTGTCAAATGAAAGGAAAAAACTATGTTTTGGGAGACATTTATCAATGAAAGTTACATTTCTTCCATTAAAAATTCACCACAAACATATCTACTAATACTTTATTAGTAGTTATTTTTTGTTTTCACAATTTCTAGAAACAAACCACCCTACTTAGAAATGATTTTATTGCATGCTACCAGATTAATGAATCTCAGATTTAAACAAGGGTACTTGAAAAAGTTCATGGAAAATATTACTAAAAGATAAGATTATTTTAGTGCAAAAACATTTGAAATCCACGTATATGAGCCTTCAAAAAGTTCATAGACAATGCATATTATGAAAAAACTATGCAAGGGATTTCAAATGACAAAAATATTCAAGCTGTATGTATAATCCAAGAAAGATACTCAACTAAAGCCTAAGGGAATTAAGTTTTGTGTCACTGAAGCAGAACCTTGGCATTAATAACAATTTTCAGGAAAACAAATTTCTTAAGCTACTAAATAACATAAAAAGAATAAAAGCTTTCCTTAGGGATCAACAGGAGTCATTGATCCACCACAGAGGAAATATTCAATCTTCATTAAATATTTATCCAGTGCAATAGATGGTTAGGTGCTATTTAGACCTCAAAGAAGAAACAGTTCCTGTCTGGTAGGAATCCTGTCCTGGGAGAATGGAATGGAGGAGATGAGAGGCAGTGCCTCAAGTCTTGACACTATACTTCAAAATGAGAATGCTAAAAACTAGAAATGTGCTATAAACTGTACATTACTACCTTGAAATCTAATACCAAAAGAAAGTGATACTTAAGGGAGTATTAGTTTTAACAAAGTTTGACTGGGTATGCAAATTGATTTCCTATCAATGTAACACAAAAAATTCGTATGTTCAAGATGAAAAGCTCCCAACTGAGCCACCTGGGAATCAGGGCCGAGTCACCTAACTTCAAATGGTGGGAAGTGGTAAAAGATTTCTAGATTGAAAAGCACTATGATGATCTCTCTTTGCAGATGACATGCTCTTATATGTTGGAAACCCTAAGACTCCAGCAACTATTAGAACAAAGGAATTCAGTAAAGCTGATATGAAGAATATACAATCAACATACAAAAATCCATAGCAGTTCTGTACTCTAAAAATAAGCTAAAATGAAGAAAACAATTCCATTTACAATAGCTACAAAAGAAAATAAGACACTTAGGAAGCAATTTAACCAAGGTGGTGAAAGATCGGTATATTGGAAACTATAAAATATTGATGAAAGAAACTGAGGATACAAATAAATAAAAGATATGCTGTGTTCACAGATTGGAAGAATTAATATTGCTAAAATACCCATACCACTCAAGGTAACCCAGAGATTCAGTGTAATTTCTAATAAAATTCCAATGGCATTTTCCACAGAAACAGAGTAAACAATCTTAAAATTTGCAAACACAAAAGACCCTAATAAGCAAAGCAATCTTGAGGGGGAAAGAAAAAGCTGGAGGCATTACACTACCCGATTTCCCAAACCTGCAATAATCAGAACATCATGGTGCTGGCATAAAAGGACACACTGATATAAAAATAAATCAGTGAAACAGAATAAATAGCTCATAAATGAATCCATGCGTTTATGATCAATTGATTTCTTCCAAGATGCCAATAACACATAATGGGGAAAAGGCAGCCTCTTCAATAAATTGTGTTGGAAAAACTGAATATCCACATGCAGAAAGATAAAATTAGACCATTATCTCAACCATATAGAAAAACCAAAATGGGTTAAAGATGTAAATGTAAGATCTGGGACTGTAACTAGAAAAAAATGTAGGAGAAAAGCTCCATGACATTAGTCTAAGCAATGGTTTTTGGGGCTGTAACTCTTAAACAACAGGCAATAAAAGTAAGAATAGACAATGAGAATATATTATATTAAAAAGCAAAGAAAAGGAAACAAACATAGTGAAGAGACAACCCACAGAATGGAAAAAAGAATTTGCAAATCACGGATTTAAAAGGGGTTAAAATTCAAAATACATAAGGAACTCCAAGAAAAGAAAACCAGATTAAAAAATGAACAAAAGACTTGAACAGGCATTTCTCAAAAGAAGACATTCTAGTGGGCAACAGATATATATGAAAAAATGCTCAACATCACTAATTATCAGGGAAATGCAAACATAAACCACAATGAGATACCACCTTATACCTGTTACAATGGCTATTATGAAGAAGATGAAATATAATTGTTGGAGAGGATGCAGAGGAAAGAGAAGTTCTGCGCACTGTTGGTGGAAATGTAAACTAGTACAGCCATTACAGAAATAAGTAAGGAGGCTTATCAAAAAATTAAAAAGTAGATCTATCATATGATCGAACAATCCTCCTACTGGGCATACAGTAATTCCTCTTATCTATAGTTGTGCTTTGCACAGTTTCAGTTAACCTTTGGTCAATCACATTCTAAAAATATTAAATTGAAAATTCTGGAAATAATAATTTTTAAATTACTTTTATTAGAGTATATTATGATTGTTCTATTTTATTATTTGTGTTCATCTTGTACCTAATTTATAAATTAAATTTTATTGTTGGTATGTATATATAGGAAAAACCATGTTTAAATCATGTATTTAACCATGTATAAAATCCATACATTTAATTAATACATTTAATTTAAAATAAATGTAAAAACCATGCATAAACCATGTATAGGAAAAACCTAAGTATAAATCATATTTTGAATTTTCATTTTCTCCCTGGCTAGCAATGTACATGTCAAATCATGCTGGGCAGAACTAGTGAGATGCAGCCACTATCACCATGTTATTGTGAGGATAAACTACTGACACTCTACAGTGTACTATGTAGTGAAGCTACAGTGTTTAGTAATTTAGGGATATTAAATGCTTTTTCAACTTAACGGTGGGTTTATGTGGATAAAATCCCATGGAAGCCGGTGCCGTGGCTCAACAGGCTAATCCTCCGCCTTGCGGCGCCGGCACACTGGGTTCTAGTCCCGATCGGGGTGCCGGATTCTGTCCCAGTTGCCCCTCTTCCAGGCCAGCTCTCTGCTATGGCCCGGGAGTGCAGTGGAGGATGGTCCAAGTGCTTGGGCCCTGCACCCCATGGGAGACCAGGAGAAGCACCTGGCTCCTGCCATCGGATGAGCGTGGTGTGCCGGCCGCAGTGCGCCAGCCGCGGAGGCCATTGGAGGGTGAACCAATGGCAAAGGAAGACCTTTCTGTCTGTCTGTCTCTCTCTCTCACTGTCCACTCTGCCTGTCAAAAAAAAAATTTTTAAAAAAAAATCCCATGGAAAGTCAAGAGCATCTGAACAAGATTCAGTTCTATTATTGATGGTTTCAGGCATCTATCCATTGGGGGTCTTAGAACATATCCCATGTTGACAAAAGGGACTACTGTATGTCCCAAGGAAATGAAATCAGTGTCTCCATGTTCACAGTGGCATTATTTACCATAACCAAGATATGGAACCATTCTATATTTCCATCAACCATTGAATGGATAAAGAAAATGAGGCATATATACACAATGAAATTACTATTTAGCATTTAAAAAGAAATAAATAGTATCATTTTAGGTACCACTGATGAACTTGTGAGGACATTCTAATAAATGAAACAAGCCTGGAACAGAAAAAAAATATTGCATGATCTCCCTTACATGTGGAATCTGAAAGAGTCAAACTCATACAAGCTGAAAGTAGAACAGTGTTTTCCAGGGTTTGGGCTGAGGAGGGTCATGGCCTGGGGAGAAGTTGGTCAAAGGATACAAAATTTCAGTTAGGAGGAATAAGTTCAAAGGATTGATTGTATAACATAACGGCTGTATTTAATTACAATGTATTGTATACTTGAAAATTGCTAAGTATGGAGATTTTAAGGGTTCTCACTATTAAAAAAATTAAGTGAGGTAACAGATATGTCAATTATCTTGAATTTGCCAATTCACAATGTACACATATTTCAAAACATCATGTTACCACACACACATATATATATAATACTTATATAGCTTTTATATATGTATATATCTTTAAAGATTTATTAATTTATTTATTTGAAAGTCAGAGTTACACAGAGAGAGAAGGAGAGGCAGAGAGAGAGAGGTGAGAGAGAGGTGTTCCATCTGCTAGTTCACTCCCCAGTTGGCCGCAACAGCCAGAGCTGTGCCGATCTGAAGCCAGGAGCCAAGAGCTTCTTTCGGGTCTCCCACATGGGTGCAGGGGCCCAAGGACTTGGGCCATTCTCTGCTGCTTTCCCAGGCCACAGCAGAGAGCTGGATCGGAAGCAGAGCAGCCATGACTTGAACTGGCGCCAATCTGGGATGCTGGCACTGCAGGTGGTGGCAGCTTTATCTGCTATGCCACAGAGCTGGCCCCAAGCTTTTATTTATCAATAAAAATAGAAAAAAAAAAAAGAAAACACTATGGAAATAATGGGAGTTGATAAGAGATCCCATTCACAAAATCAACCAGGAAAATAATCCCTGGGAATCATCTTAATGATGGACATGTGATAATAACTTTTTAAGCTATTCATTTATTTATTTGAGAGGCAGAGAGAGAGCATGAGCAAGAGTGAGAGAAAGAGAGAGGGAGAGATGAGGCAGAAGGAGAAAAAAGAGACTGCTCCCAGGTTCTGGGAGACAAGTGCCAAAGCCAGGACCTGGGAACTCAATCCAGGCCTCCCCTGTGGGTCTCAGAGACCCAACTTTTTGATCCATCACTGCTGTCTCCCAGGGAGTGTACTAGCAGGAAGCTGGAGTTAGGAGCAGAGCTGCGACTTGAACCTAGGCACTTTGATATGGGATGCAGGCATCCCAACCAACAGCTTAACTAGTAACCCAAATGCCCACTCCATAAAATTTGTTAAAACTAAACCTTATTAGATGACTTAAGAGCAAATTTGTATGCACAGAGAAATAGACTAGGTTTCTTAAAAGGAAAGCTACATTGCTTTATATATACATATACATATTAAAATAATAAGCTTAATATGATTCTAAATAAAATATCAAAATTTTGTGGAACTTTATAAGCATCGATAATGGGAATTATCAAAGAAAATACAGGGAAAACATTTTCACAAAAGTTTATAAGGGGAGGTGAGTTGGAACTGTATCAAATCATGTTATAAGATTGAGTTTTGGTGTTGTTAAATTTCTGATAACTTCCTTTCTACTGCATTTTATTTTTCTGCTTTTCTGGTTTTCTTCTATCCATACACTGAGTCTCAATTTCCTTCGCACTCCCATAATATAAGACCCAGCAATTAAGCGTTGGAGTTCAACAAGCTTAGGCTGTGATAGCCATCTTCCATGGCAGTTCCTTGAGGATTCTCACCTCCTGTGTAATCCCCTCCCACATTCAAACAGGGCTGACTTATGCAATCAATACAATATTGAACAGGAGCCAGTGTGCAATTTCCAAGGTCAAAGAGGATACTTGCTCTCTCGGATCATTTGTTTTGAGGGAAGGCAGTCAGCTGCTCTGTGGAGAGGCCCTCCTGGTTTTGAACTGAGATCTCCTCCCACGAACCAACACCACCTTGCCCACTTGTTCCCTTGCTTCCTCTCTGGCAGCTTCCAAACACTTCTCTGCACCACAGTACAAATATAATTGTGGCAACTCTTTAAACACCTTCAAGGTTTTACACTGACTTCAGGATCAAAATCAATATCCTTGTACGCCATTTCTGCTTTGCCTTGCATTTTCCTTTACCTAAATGCTGTGCTCCAGCAACAATGATAAACCATAAACACATACCTCCTCTGCCTGTAATGGCACCCACCTCCTCCTTCGCTTTTGCTTACTTAGACCCCTTTATCTACTTAGACCTCAATCCAGTCATGGTTTCCTGACAGAAGCCATCCCTGATCCTGTCAGTCCTACGTTCTCTTTTTATTACAATTAAAGTATTTTTGAGTTACATAATAATCTGTATGGTTAATTAATGTTTGTTTTTCCTTTTAAGAGTCTAAACTCCATGGAAGCAGGAACTATGTTTTTTATTTCTGC
The DNA here is from genome assembly GCA_949820135.1 of Sylvilagus floridanus. NCBI lineage: Eukaryota > Metazoa > Chordata > Mammalia > Lagomorpha > Leporidae > Sylvilagus > Sylvilagus floridanus. Next base: position 71,606,137 of record OX463226.1, on the reverse strand, counting down.
CTATTATTGAAATCACTGCACCTACTATGGTAATCTCTAGCATAGTAAGCAAACAAAATTACTTTTAAAATAATTTATTTTTTTCAATGACTTATTTATTATTTGAAAGTCAGTTACACAAAGGGAAGGAGAGGGAGAGAGAGAGAGAGAGAGAGAGATCAATCGATCGATCGATCTTCCATCCACCTGTTCACTCCCCAACTGACCGCAACGGCCAGAGCTGTGCCGATCTGAAGCCAGGAGCTTCTTCCAGGTCCCCACATGGGTGCGGGGGCCCAAGGAGTTGGGCCATCTTCTCTGCTATCCCAGGCCATAGCAGAAAGCTGGATCAGAAGAGGAGCAGCTGGGACTAGAACCAGCACCCATAGGGGATGTCAGTGCTTCAGGCTAGGGCTTTAACCCGCTGTGCCACAGTGCCGGTCCCTACCATTTATCTTGCTTACACCATCTCGTTTAACCTTCACAAATCCGTAAAATGGTGGCATACTAACAATATAAAAATTATATTTTGGGGGCAAGTGTTGTGACAGCTGTTCTTGGGCCATCCATATGCTATATCAAAGAACTGGTTCCAGTCCTGGCTATTCCACATACCTGATCCAGCTTCCTGATAATGCACTTGAGAGGCAGTCATGATGGCTCAAGTACTTGGGTTCCTGCCATGTTCTTGGGAGACCTGGATAGAGTTCGTGGCTCCCAGCTTTGGCCTGGGCTTGGTCCTGGCTGTTGTGGGCAGGTGGGGAATGAACTAGCAGATGGATCTCTCTTTCTTGCCTTTCTCCCATGTCCCCCCTTCTCTTTTCATCCCTCCTTTCTTCCCTTTCTCCCTGTTACTCTGCCTTTCAAATAGATAATCTTTTTTAAAAAGTATATTTTTGACATGAAATACATTCATAATAAAGAAAATAGAAAAATATGTTATAAAACCAATAGTACTCAATTTCTATGAGGAAAAATATATAAATAACCTGATAACATAGAGAAATAAAGCAAACAATGTGGCATAAATCATTTATAGTGAGTAAAGTGATTATAGGATATAATCTTTTTCCTTTATGTTTATCTTGTTTCCAATTTTGTGCATTGATTTCTTACTTAAAACTTTAAGCATATTGTAAACTCAATTAAGCCCTACATCCTTTATTATCATCATCAACATTAACCTGACTTTAAACACTGACTTCATCACTTGACAAATAATACCTGTTCATATCAGATTAAACACAATTATTTATTGGGGGCAGCATTGTGGTGTATCAGGTAAAGTTGCCATCTGTGACACCTGCATCCCATATGGGCACCGGTTTGAGTCCTAGATGCTCCACTTCCCATCCAGCTCCCTGCTAATGTGCCTGGGAAGTCAGTGGAAGATGGCTCAAGTGCTTGGGTCCCTGCCACCCATGTGGGAGACCTGGAAGAAACTTCTGGTTCCTGGCTTTGGATTGGCCCAGATCCTTGTGTTGCAGTCATTTGGGGAGTAAATCAACGGATGGAAGATCTCTCTCTCCCTCTCTCTGTGTCTCTCCCACTCTCGTTCTGTAAGTCTGCCTTTCAAATAAACAATCTTTTAAAAATTATTTATTTATTATTGATATCTTGAAAGGCAAAACCAGAGAGAGAGATTTTCCATCCTCCGGTTCCTTCCCAAAATGCCTGCAACACCCTGGGCTTGGCCAAGCCAAAAGCAGGAGCTCAGAGCTCACTTTGGGTATCCCACATGGTGGCAGGGATGGACACAGGCATCTGCTGCCTGTCAGAGTGCACATTATGAAGAAGCTCTGTCAGAACAGAGCCAGGAACCAAAGCCAGGTACTCTGATAGGGGATGCAGGCGACCCAAGCAGTGCCTCAACTACTAGGCCTAACATCAAGTTTATTGTAGGTAAACGTCACAGTCACAAATACAGTTTATGAACATAACACAGTAAAGATTGTAACCAAATACAACTTGTTTTTAACACCCCTTCATATTTCATCTTTACTTCATAAACCAGTACATTTATTTATTTATAATACCTCTTTATATGGAGGTTTACAAAAATTCTCCATGATGATACAGGGAGAAGTTCTATCCCAATAGTCCTTAGGATGAAACACAAATTTCACAACTTGCTGCTTGAAATTTTTAATTAGTTATCTCTCTGTGCCTATTCAAACTTACAGCTCACCACACCTCGATATGCAGTATCTGTTCCTATCAATTTGATCTATTGCTCTCATCCACAAATAACAAGTCCATATCTTCCTCCATGTCTTTCTTAAAGTTGTTCTCATGCGTTCATTCAACTTTTCTGCCAATTTCAATACTTCTCTTAATTTGGTCACATTTATCATTCCCCTTGCAAACCCCACATCACCTAGCATGGTTCTGAGGCACACAGCCATCATTTTAAGTGAAAAAAAAATCATTAAACTATTTTCAAGATAAAACCTACCTAAATTGGTCAGTATGGAAATTGTGCTTCTGTGGGTGTTTATAATGGAATATTTCCATTAAAAAAAAATTTAAGGTCCGGCAGTTGTGGCCTAGAGGGTTTGCTACTGCCTGCAACAGCAGCATCCCAAATGAGTGCCGGTTTGAGTCCTAGCTGCTCCACCTCCAATCCAGCTCTCTGCTAATGTGCCTCGGAAAGCAGTGGAAGATGGCCAAGTGTTTGGGCCCCTGCATCCACTTGGGAGACCTGGATGAAGCTCCTGGCTCCTGCTTGCTGGCCACTGTGGCCATTTGGGGAGTGAGTGAACCACCAGATAGAAGATCCCTCTCTCTTTCCTTTCAAATCTTTTTTAAAAATCTATAAAAATATTTAAAATTCTTTTTAGCATTTTTAAATAGATAATATATTTATCAGTGTCTGAACTACTAGACTTTTAGTTAAGTCTAGAAGCAGAAAAGGCAGTATAAAGTATCCCTTTCAACTCTCATCTCTCAGTCTCCCTTCATAGGAAAACTACTTTTATTAACTAATTTTTAAAAAATATAATTTATACTTTTTAGACACATCTATAAGTAAAGACAAAACAAGTACACTCACTCTTATGTGCCTTACTTTTTTTTAGAGTTAAGATACACTTTGAAGGGCAGCCATTTGGTGGACTGATGAAGACACCACCTTGGGATGCCCACATCCTATATTGCAAGTGCCTGGGTTTGAGTCCTGACTCTGCTCCTGTGTCCAGCTTTCTGCTAAAGCACACTCTGGGAAGGTAGCAGATAAGGGCTCAACTTCCTAATCACATGGGAAACCCAGACTGAGGTCTTGGCTTCTGGCTGTTGCTAGCATTTGCTAAGTGAACCAGTAGATGCGAGATCCTGCCCCTGCCCCTGCCCCCGCCCCCTCCCCCATCTCTCAAATAACTTTTTAAAAAATATTTATTTATTTGAAAGGCAGAGTTATAGAGAGGCAGAAGCAGAAACAGAGGGAGAGAGACAGAGAGAGATTTTCCATCTACTGGTTCACTCCCCAAATGGCTGCAATGGCTAGACTTGGGCTGATTCTTAGCCTGGAGCAAAGAGCTTTTTCCAGGTCTCCTATGCAGGTGCAGGGGCCCAAACACTTGGGCATCTTCTACTATTTTCCCAGGCCATAGTAGAGAGCTAGATTGGAAGTAGAGCAGCTGGATCTCAAATTGGTGCCTTTACCTGCTATGCCACAGTGCTGGCCCCTCAAATAAATTTTAAAAATAAGAAAAAAGAAAAAGTACCTTAGTCTGTCTAAAAAAAAAATATATATATATATATATATATATATATACACACATATATGAGATCTCTATATTAACATGTGAAGATCTTCCTTCTTTTTTGTGGCTTCAGAAAATTCTCTGACATGTATGAAATATAACTATTTTAAAGCAGTCCCTTAATGATGGACAGTTACATATGGTAATAATCAAACCTATATTAATACATACTCATTTCACACTTGTTTGATAAATTCCTAGAAGTGAAATTGCTGAGTCAAGAATATATGCAGTTTTAATTTTGCTAAACATTGTCAGACTGCCCTTCATAAGGGTTAAACCTATTTATATTCCCATTTACAATTTATGTCTTCCCATACCTCTATCAAAGTAGAACATCATCTACTTTTGGATCTTTACTAATCTGGCAGATGAACAAGATATCTCAATGTGGTTTTATATTTTTAAAAAGTTTATTTATTTAGGGCCAGCGCCATGGCTCAACAGGCTAATGCTCCGCCTTGCGGCGCCGGCACACTGGGTTCTAGTCCCAGTTGGGGCGCCGGATTCTGTCCCGGTTGCCCCTCTTCCAGGCCAGCTCTCTGCTGTGGCCCAGGAGTGCAGTGGAGGATGGTCCAAGTGCTTGGGCCCTGCACCCCATGGGAGACCAGGAAAAGCACCTGGCACCTGGCTCTTGCCATCAGATGAGTGCGGTGCACCGGCTGCAGCGCGCCGGCCGCGGCGGCCATTGGAGAGTGAACCAATGGCAAAAGGAAGACCTTTCTCTCTGACTCTCTCTCTCACTGTCCACTCTGCCTGTCAAAAAAAAAAAAAAAGTTTATTTATTTAAAGGTTAGAGTTATAGAGAGATGGGGGAGATAGAAAGAGATCTTCCATTCACTGATTCACTCCCCCAAATGATCGTAATGGGTAGGGCTGGAGAAGGCTGAAGCCAGGAGCCTGTAACTCCATTCAGGCCTTCCATGTGGATGGCAGAGGCCCACACACTTGGGTCATATACCACTGCTTTCCCAGGTGCATTAGAAGTAGAGCAGCTGGGACCTGAACCAGTGCTCATATGGGATGGTGCAATCATAGGCAGTGGCTCAGGCTACTGCACCACAATGCCAGCCCCTCAATGTACTTCAATCTGCTTTTTTATGAACTAACTTGAATATCTTTTCTTTTTGTTTTTCTTTTTAAAAATATTTATTTATTTATGAGAGGTAAAGTACAGACAGAGAGAGGGACAGACGGACAGAAAAGGTCTTCTGTCCACTGGTTCACTCCTCAAATGGCCACAATGGCCAGAGCTGGGCCAGTCTGAAGCCAGGAGCTTCTTTCAGGTCTCCCACATGGGTTCAGGGGCTAAAGAACTTGGGTCATCTTCCACTACTTTCCTAGGTCATTAGCAGGGAACTAGATCAGAAGTGGAACAGCCAGGATTCTGGGATGCCAGTGTCTTGGGCAGAGGCTTAACCACTATGCCACAGCACCAGCCCCTGAATACCTTTTCAACTACTTGAAAGCCCTTGAACTTTCTTCTCTGAAATGTATGGTCTTTATCCATTTTCCTGGCTATTGATTTTTATTCTTGATTTATAGGAACTCTTTATATATTTAAGAATTTTGTCTTTTGGGTATAACATGAATCCCAATATTTATCCCAGCTTGCTGTTTTTAATTTGGAGTGCTTATGGTGTTTATTTTTCTATGCAGTTTGTAAAAAAGACTTATTTATTTTTATTTGAGAGGTAGAGACAGAGAGAGGGAGAGAGAGAGAGAGAGAGAGAAAGGTCCTCCATGTGCTGGTTCACTCCCCAAACAGCCACAATGGCAAGAGCTGGGCTGATCTGAACCCAGGAGCTAAGAGCTTCTTCCAGGTCTCCCATGCGGGTGCAGGGGCCCAAGCACCTGGGCCATCCTCTACCACTTTCCCAGGCCAAAGCAGAGAGCAGGATCAGAAGAGGAGCAGCTGGGACCTGAACTGGCACCCATGTGGGATGCTAGTGCTGCAGGTGGCAGTCTGATCTGGAACACTACAGCCTGGCCTCTCTGTGCAGTTTTTAATTTTATATAATTGAATTCACCAATCTTTAAAAGGTTAAGTTGTATATAAACATAAGACTCACTTTATCTAAGTAATCTTCATAAGCAAGTGTTATACTTGCCAGAGACTCTAAGATAACAAGGAATAGAAGAGAAGGAAAAAGAGGTAAGAAGAAAAGGAAAATCCATCTGAATAAACCTAATCCCCCAATATGGTACTTTTCCATTTCAAAAAACAAACTTTTTCAGCTGATTATTTTTGAGGGAAACAAAATAAACCCTACCCATTCTCTTTTGCTATTACAAAAGGGCAGAAACTCAAATGCCATACACTGCCCTTACTATCTCCAAATAGCAGAGGAGGAAAACAGTCAAGGTGAGACTGAAATAGCAAGCAGGAGTCTGGAATGTAGTTTTGATTTAGTGGTTTCTAATCCTACAAGGAAGAAGAAACATCTTTTGATTCATTCTTTTTCTAATTCTGTACTTTTACATAAATTAGTAGAAGAGCCAAGTACATCTGATAGTCAGCAGAAGACTTCAGGCAAAGGTGTCAATAATGAGATTTTCCCTGTTTTTAATTTTTTTTTTATTTGAGAGGGGGAGAGAGAGAGAGAGAGAAAAGAAAGAAAGTACTTGCATCTCCACTGGTTCACTCCCCTAATGTCCACAATGGCTAGGGCTGGATCTGGCTGAATCTGGAGGTGGGAATTAGTCAAGTTTCCTTGTGTGTGTGTGGCAGGAACCCAACCACTTAAGCTGCCATTGCTGTCTTCCATGTGCACATTAGCAGGATGGCAGAATTGAAAGTGGAGCTGGGACTTGAACCCAGGCACTCCAATATGGCATGCTGACTTCCCAACTGGCATCTTCATCACATGGCCAAATGCCTGCCCTGAAATGTGCCCCACGTCAGCAAGGGGTTTTTATGGGTTCTCTCCCTAATACCCCAAATTCCCATAACCAACCCTTTTTCCACTTTCCAAAATGTTCTACCTTTGTTCAGTCCATTCCTAAAAAACATGTCATCCCATCAGTTATTTTTTATTATCTTAGCTGGTGACTCCCATATCTATATCATTGGAGGATGTGTATGCAGTTTTTCCTGTGTTGCTGCTCCCAAATCAGAAAAATCTAGAGAACATTTCCTTTGTCTTCTGCTATCCCTGAACCTCAGTATGTCAACTCAACATGTCCAGAATTAGCATTTAAAACCCCTCTTCCATCATTAGAGCAAAAGCTATTCCAATTCTCTGATTTTATGATTTATTAACTTATTCACCTAGAAAGTACCATGAGTTGTAACAGGGCTGATGATGAAGGTGGTCCCTAATCTCAAAGAGATCCTAGTCTAGAGTAAAGGTACAATGTTCACCAGAAACAGGAACAAAGTATTATAAAAGCTGAGAGAATGCAACACTTGTCTGAAGTAATGTAGACAATGTCAGAGAAGAGGTGACATTTTAAAGGACAGAGTAGAAATTCAGCAAACAGAATTAGGAGGACCTCACAGGTCAACAAAACAGACTATCAAAAGCATGGTGTATTTTGTAGATATTGAAGGTTAACTGTTGGGTGCACTTCACTGATGGTGGGATTGAGTGGCAAGACAAGAAATTAAAAAAGTAGGATGGGGTCCGTCTTTCAAAGACCTTCTAAGCCAAAATAGGAGTTTGAATTTAAACCATGAATAGGAGAAAGCCAGTGGAAATTTTCAGAAAACAAATGAACAAAATTAGATTTTTAAAAAATAGAAGATAACTTTGAGATGGTATGAAAGTTGGATTAGACATCACCTAAAAAGTTCCTGCAAAATTCTGGGAAGAGGTAGTGGGGCTTGCATATAACAAGGGTGGAGAGAGCAGAGAAGAGGAGCCCTTTTGCGAGGCAGTTAGAAATTCAGGACTTTGGGCTGGTGCTGTGGTGCAGTGCATGCTAAGCCTCTTCCTGAGGTGCCAGCATCCCACATGGGCACAGGTTCTACTCCTGGCTGCTCTTCTTGCAATCCAGCTCTCTGCTATGGCCTGGGAAACAGTGGAGGATGGCTCAAGTTCTTGGTTCCCTGCACCCACATGGGAGACCCGGAAGAAGCCCCTGGCTCCTGGCTTCAGATCAGCTCAGTTCCAGCCATTATGGCCACTTGGGGAGTGAACCAGTGGATGGAAGACCTTTCTGTTTGTCTCTCCCTCTCTCTGTCTGCAACACTACCTCTCAAATAAATAAATAAAATCTTAAAAAAAAAATTCAGGACTTCAGAGGCAAGTATTTGGCCTAGAGGTAAAGATGCTAGTTGGGCTCTCCAACATGCCTGTATCCCATGTCAGAGAGCTTGGGTTCGATCTGCAGCTCCAGCTCCTGATTCCAGCTTCCTACCAATGCAGATCCTGGGAGGCAACAGTGATGGGGTTCCTGGCACCCACATGGGAGACCTGGATTAATTTGATGGCCTCAGACCTTGGCCTAGCCAGTCCTGGTCATTGTAGGCAGTTTGGGAATGACCAGTAAATGGGAGCTAATCATGCAATCAATCAATTCCTCTTGCAAATAAAAAACATACATAAAGAGATTCAGGATTTGAGCTCAGGATGTGGGGGTCAAACAAACAGTCCCTAGAGACAGACAGCAGCCATCCAGACAGTTGAGATTACCTAGCAATTATTTAGGTAGATAAAGTATGTGGAATAACAGAAATTTAAGGAAAGAACTAAGAGAAACCTTGTCACTTGAGAATCAAGCAAAGGAAGAGGAAAACCCAGTCAAACAGGTAGGGAGGGAGTAGTAAGAGAAGTAGAAGGGGGACCAGGGGCAGAAGGTGTTGTGAAAACTGAGGTTTTAGAGAGTTTTGAGAACTGGAAGGTGGCAGACAGCTTGGATAGGTAAGAGAAGTCAATAGGATCAATAATGAGACACACCGTGTCCTGTAATTACTCTTTCAAGAAGCATGGTGAACTAGGGCAGAAATAGCTTGTTAATTATAAGAAAGATAAAATGGCAAGAAGGAATAATTAGGAGGAATTCTTACAGGATGAGGTTCTTCTCTCAAATAAAAGGGAGAGGTGATGATACAGAAAAGAGATGATTAAAGAATATCATCTAAGACGGGGTAGAGAAGACACAGGAAGAAGACCCCGCAGATGGCAGAACCACCGGGCAGGAGTCATGTCTGTGATGACAGCAGAAGTGCCTTACTGGTGTTGCACTAATACATGCTAAATTTACATGGGAGTGAAGAAACTTCCTATTTGCTGGTTAGTGTCTCCTGTCATGTGCAGACAAATATAGCTGATACAGGGGAGAAATATTTTGGAATAATCAGAATAAGCAAGAACTTCTCAAAAGCATGAAGACATGAAATAGCACAGTATGTCTAGAACAGGATACTAAGAGCAATCTGGCATTTTTAAACTCCCAAGTGTGAGAGAGGAAGTGGTAGGAAGGAAAGATGGACATGCTGTTCCAGGTCTGGGGGAGCAGAGACCAGATCCTTCAGCTAAAAGCAGCTAGGTAAGGGCATTAAGTAAGGGAATGATGTATTCCTATTTTGAATAGATTCTTCTAGTGTGGTCTGGAAGGGTCTCATGAGGAGGTAACACAGGATACAGGGGGAATGTTTAGAAACTTCTACCATACTCCTGATGTGAGATCATGATATGGTACAATTATGGTAGGGTTGGAGAGGATGGGATGGACCTGAGAAATATTTAAGAATTAAATTAGTAGTAACTAGTGACTGATGTCATAGGGAAGTGATTCAGAAGAAGCCTAGGTCTATACCTTGGGTTGCTTTACTCCATCCTTACAGTTACCCAGACCTGGCTATTATAGCATTTGGGAAGTGAAACAGCATGTGGAAAAATCTCTTTCTCTTCTTCTGTCACTTGACCTTTCAAGTAGATGAAAATAAATAAACATTTAAAAAGAAAACATTTTAAAAAATACTATTGGGGCCAGGGCTGTGGTGTGGCAGATTAAGGCCCCGCTCTGCAGTGCTGACATCCCATGTGAGCACTGGTTCGAGCCCTGGCTGCTCCTCTTCCAATCTGGCTCTCTGCTATGGCCTGGGAGAGCAGTACAAGATGGCTCAAATTCTTGGGCCCCTGAACCCGTGTGGGAGACCTGGAAGAAGCCCATGACTCCCAGCTTCGGATTGGCGCAGCTCTGGCCATTGTGGCCATTTGGGGAGTGAACCAGCAGATGGAGGACCTCTCTCTCTCTCTCACTGCCACTGCCTCTCTTTAACTCTGCCTTTAAAATAAATAAATAAATCTTTAAAAAAACCATACTATTACTGGAGCTGGTCTTGCATACTGGGTTAAGCCACTGCCTGCCATGCTGGCATCCCATATGGGCACCAGTTTATGCTGCTCTACTTTTGATCCAGCTTCTTGCTAATAGCCTGAGAAAATCAGTAAAAAAAAAAGGTCCAAGTACTTGGAGCCCTGCTATCCACATGGGAGAGCAGAAGAAGCTACTGGCTTCGGCTTGGCCCAGCCTTGGCTATTGCAGTCATCTGGGGATGGAAAATCTCTCTCTCTCTCCCCCTCTCTCTGTCAAATAAACAAATAAATCATTTTTTAAGTTTAATGATTTGCTCAAGGTTACACAGTTAACTGGTAAGTGGCAGTGCCAGGAATTAAACCCAGATTTGTCTTCAAAGCTATGACTTTCATCACTTGACTCTATTATTCTCAAGCAATTGCATATAATATGTTAAATTCTACAAAAAAGGAGTATAGTGGTTTGGATTATTACAGCTTCCTAACAGAACATGCTTCCCACATTTGCTATGTTTCAATTAGAGTAGTTTTTTTAAAATGCAAACTGGGATAGATGAGGCATCTTCTCTGATTAAGGGTACTTTGAGGAAGAAGGTGAGGTTTTGGATGGGAGGTGATACATTCGGTTCTTAAGACATACTGACTTTGAGATAGCTGGGAAACATCCAAATAATGACATCCAGTAGTAATTTGATGGGAGAGTCTGACGTTCAAGGGAGAGGCCAGAGTTGAAGATAAAGCACTTGACAAACACTTGCCAGAATTTTATCATTTCACTAATTCCTTCCTTTTCTCCCAGTGGGATTTAAGACCTTGCCTGTAAGTTCCCAGAGCACCTTGGATTTACATTTGACCTATTATTAAGCACTTGACCTATAAAGTTCCATTTAAGTTGATCTTCCCCTGGGACTTTGTAATCCTCATAGTTTGTTTCTATTGTTTTTATTCCCAGCAACTCACACAGTACTATTTGTATACTTATTTTATCTCCAGGTTAGACTGTCTACTCCCAGAAGAAAGGAACTGTGGCTTTGCTCCCTTTGCAGGAACATCACCTCAGTATAATGTCTCACTAAGTACCTCCTTCTTAAACATTTGTGGAACTGGATTGACTTTAATCTGGCAGCTGCAGTGCAGAAACTAATGAACTGCCTAATACCATTAAGCAATGTTTAGTACATTTTCAGGCTTAGAATTAACAGTTCTTCCTCTCAGTCTTTTGCTGTATTTTTCGTTAAGAGGTAGGTAGGGCATCTCCACCCTGGTATGTCCCCATTTTGGCTTTAGAGTTAGGTCTCTACTGGCAGCTCTATAAAGTCTGTGACCGTGAACAAGCTACTAAGCATTGCTAAACTTTCTGGGTTCTCATTAGTAAAATTTAAGGGACTGATTGCTGATGTTTTTCTGATTCTAAAGTCCAAAGATTCCATGACCCCTGGAAGATCTTAATACCACAACTTCGAACCACTGGCTTATAAAGCTTAATTAAAACATGAGCTACATGTTTTCTCCTGGAAGTGGGCAAATCCATCTTTCTATAACACTGGATAATGATCTACAAAGCATACCACTTCTAAAAGAAGAGAAAAAAAAACCTAACACTTTATGTTTTGTTACTGCTTTGCTGGTTAAAACATTTTAGCAGATGTAAGTAAGCTTATTTTTCAAAGATAAGTCACCCAAAAATCCAACCTTCACTCACTTTAATAGTACAAAGAGAAGAGAATGGGAAGAATATGAAACATTATCTTAGATCTTGTATGTACCTTCCTAAAACATTCCTTTTTGTCCCTTCAGATGAGAAACCACCAGAGTGTCAGTGACTTAGTCAAGATTCTAGAAGTACTAAATGTCAAAGCTAGTACCAGAATCCAGGGTAAACAACCAAACTGGTCAAAAATCTCCTGCAAGACAAAAACAGATGAAGGTGAAATGCCAATTGGTTGAGTTTAAACAGAGACTTCACTTTGTTCTTTCCAGGTTCAATAATAAACAATTCTAGTGATTAGCACACAGAGCTAGCAGATGAAAACATTCTGACTCTTAAACAGAAATACTTGTATTTTTGCACCACAGTGAGTAAACCTATTGGAAAAATTAAAGTAAATGGAAAACAAGGAGAATTAGCAAATCCAGGACACAGTTTTCCTCTACTCCTGGAATACAGAAGAAAAAAGTCCAAAACAAAGTCCCTGTGGCTCCCTTCATTAGCAGCCAGGGTGGTGAGTCCCATTGTAAATCCCACTTATAAAGGCTCATGGCTACCTGCAGAGCCTAGGAGTACAAATCACATTAGTGAAGACACCAGATGACCAAAGGAAGCAGCAAGGGTCTGGTAAAGCTAGTAAACAAAAGGCAGCATTCCAAGTGAATGCCATTGCTAGGGTCTGCTTTGTAAAATGCCTGGATTTGAGAACCCTAAAGCAGATTAGCTTAAAGCAACAAAAGATTCAAATAAGATACAAAGAACTCATTTCGACACATTAAGAAATTGTCTTCATTAGATCATCAGGTGCTTAAGTGTAATTATTAAAAAAAATCCATCTAAGTTGTGTTTGAGGCAGTGAGGTCTAGGAGAACAAGGACTCAAGTGTGGTTCTTGTAAAGTATTCATGACCAAAATTCATGAACCAGACACTCTGCATTTTTCTCTTTTAATCTTCCTAACATTTCAAATGTCTGTGATGACTTTAAAACTTGTACATATCATTCCAATTTTACCTACTTTGAGTGTTACTTTAAATACAAACTAGAAAAATTCAAGCCTCTCTGTGATGATGGAATATGTAATATTAGATCCAGTGGCCCCCACTACACATTTTCAGATGTACAATCAACCAAAAATTTTACAACTATGTTTAGAGATCTCATAGGCACATAGGCAAAACGGTTCTGATCATTTTAATAATCCTAAAAGCCTAAAGCCAAAAAAATGAGATCAAATCAAAGAACTTTTCCCTGTAATTTTTATTTCTGAAAAATTGATTTCTCATCAAATCTTGCCAGTTTTGTTTGATTTTAATAATCAACAATTATTAAGAAGAAAATTTTAGCTCCCACATTGCCTTTGAAAGTCACCCCTATTGTTTTGTCAGGGCCCCAAGCAAGCTTGCACCGACACAGAAGGAAAGAGTCTTCACCTATTGGACTGGTATCACCTGGAGCTTTCAGGTGAAGCAAAAATTGTGGCTTCATTTGTGTTCAAGTGGAAAAACGTTGGAAAAGTCCAGTAAGTCCGAAATTGTAAGCCCATCAGCCCTGTTTCGACAGAAGAAATGGCCATACAGAGACAAAGGGATTTGTGGCTGAGCCACAATTCCAGCTGGTTGCAGATGAAGGAACACGGTCCCCACCACGAACTCTCAACAGAGGAAATCCTCATCAGTGCTGTGGCCTCTCTGTCTTTTCAGTTCTGCCACATAGACAAGAGGTAGAAATCTATCAAGTTAATGATTAGTGTATTTTCTCAGATAGCTGCTCCTGATTTGTTGACTGCAACACAAAGTGATTCCTTCTATTTTCTCATTTACTCCTTCCCAGTACTTTTGGTAGCCAAGAGGCAGAACCAAGAATAGCTTGACCTGGGCTGCTTCTCAAGCGATGAAGACAGGCTGTGTGTCGACTTATGCTCCACCCCTTCATAATCAGGTGACTTGAGGATAGTTAATTGTGAAACAGGAATTGTATCTCCTACCACATAGGGTTAGAGAAGATAATGTATGCAAAGCACCTGTACATATCAGGCACGCAACAAATGTGAATCTCCTTCCTCATATAGATCCTTAACCATGGCGAGAACACTGCTTTCATACTTCATAGCATTTTTCCATTTATACTATTTCAGTTCATCTTTATGATAATTATCCACACTCATAAGTAGCCGAGCTCATACTCAAATAACAACCTCTGACTCCAGCACCAATGTCTTTTCTAGTATGCTGTCATAAGGGGTGTGGAGAGGTGGCAAAGGGAACACAATTATCTTACTGTATCATCAAGTCCTGTGGGTTGGGGTGGGGGGCATAGTCTGAACTGGAAAACAACACAGAAGCAAGAATAGATACATGAACAAACCACCCCACTTAATAGGGTAAGTACTAGAGAGGTAAGCTGGCGTGGGGTTCAAAGCATTCACTGCAAAAAGCAGTAAAAATAAAAGTGAAAATACAATTGCAACATCCTAGGTTCTAAATCTTTATAAGGATACACTTATTTTAGGTTGGTCAAAGAAAAACTTATGAAAATGGTAGGCCTACAAAATACTAGTCTAAGGTTGAGAGACGCTTCCTAATTGTCATTAACCAAACATTTCCAAGCCACATTTCAGTCTGCACTGAGAACTTTCATACACTTTGCTTCATTTTATCCTCATGATAACATTCTTATATAGCACTGTATTTATAACATAAGCAAATTCCATGAAACATAAGCAGATTCCATGAAAGTTAGCAGGACTGAGAGAAAAACCTAAATCCTATAAATTCTATATCTTGTGCTCTTCTAGCTCGTTTCTGTACAGTCACAGAAAAAGAAAAGGTGAAATGACCCAAAGCTGCAACCAAAACTTTTAATTAAAATTCAAGAGAGAACTAACAAATGTTAAGTTGGCTAAACCTGAGTTTGCAGATTGTGAGAAATGCCTAATTAGAGACTCCTGAAGTCAGACTGATAACAAAAATAATTAGCTTATAAAGACATGGAAAATAAATTATTGGTTTATGAAAAAAAATTTTAAGTTGTCCCTGGTCTATTAGAGAAATCAAACTAAAAAAATAAGAGATTTCTACTCCCATACTTCCATGATTCCATACAATTAAATAAACTTTGAGTTTACTATTTGCCATTTTTAAACTTCAGATTTTCTAATAAGACAAATTTAAAACAATCCAAATTGACCATTTTTTCATCCATAAATATGATGCTTATTTCTTGCAGCATTTCTATTCTATTACTTACTTCGGGCAAGTCTTTGCCAAGAACTAAAATATAAGGAACTTCCTAAGAAGCTGGAGTTTGTGGGAATGGCATAAGTTGAAGGACTAAGGGTTCTTGAATTTTGGTAAAAGTGAAGAAATGAAGGAGAATCCCAGAAAGAAGCAGTGTGGAGAAACAAGGACAATTAAGGTAGAGTGTTGGAAGTGGGCTCTGAGAGCCCCGGTTGGTCTGATAAGCGTGGGGGAGTAGGAAGAGCTGAATGATAAATCAGGAGCGAGGGCCAAGAAGAAAGGACAGATGTTCCCATTTGTTCCAGTGATGACTACAGCTTGGGCCATATTTGACCTAATTATCACAAAATAGAAAATCTGCTTGGAATTATTACTTTTTTCCCCCTGACTAGACCAGTGTGGCATCCTTTAAATATAGTCATTTGGATCAATGTTGCTCATAAAGTCTAGTTCAAGGTTTACATGAACTCCGCCCAAGAACACTTTCACCACGAGAATTCCTTGTCATCTCTCAGTGATTTACCAGTCACTGAGTCCACGGAAGAACTCGGGAAACTGCATCTTGAATGCCCTACAAAGGGCTGCCAGACTTAGCAACTGGGTAACCCTAGCCCCAGATGTGAGAGCACAGTTTGAAAACACTTATCTGGATTAAAAGAGGGGAAAGAGTGAAATGCTTATTTGTGAGGATACGCCAAACATTTTAAAAAGAAAGGAAAAAGAAGAAAACAAAGCCCCTCACTGTGTAACTACAGACTGGGAGCCGACTGCTTCGCGCTTCAGTCTCCTCCTCTGGAAAATGGAAAGAAATCATTACAAGGCCTACTAAGCCCCTCACCGTCCTGAGCTTCTGCTCCGTGTGCTCAGGCTTCCTCAGAGGGGATGCTGAAGAGCACAGGAAAGCCAGCAAAGGCCCTTTGGCCAGGACAACAGCAGCTTGCTCGGGGGATGAGCGTCAGGTCCACCTGACACCACTTCTCGGATGCCTCTGGCATTTGACCTTTTCCTTTCCTTCCTAGGCTGGCCCATGCAGAGAACAAGAGCATTAAAAACAATGAAACATTGTTTATCAAGTTTTTAACTATAAAACAAAACAACAACAACAAAACTGAAACACTAAAAACAAACAACAAAAGAGTCCCAATAGCTTTGTCAGAAATATCATCATAAAACCTAATAAAGTCTCTAGGATGAAACACAATGCTCAGGATCCAAAGGGGAGGGGAAGGTTCTTCTAGGTTTTTCACTTTTTCCCCTAACCAGCTTCCAACCAAGCTTTCAGTTAAGGTAAGTAGATCCTGTATCACACGAAGAGTTGCAGTTCCTAAAGAACACTGTCCAATATTCAGCTATGTAGTAAGAGGCATCAACTGTGTGGAATTTGCATGGAAAGGAGGCTGCAGATGACATGAAAAACTTAAACAGAAAAGCCATAGCATTATTAAATACCAATTAGTAAAATATTTCACTGCAGAAAGCAGGGGAGTGCAGAGAAAGTGGTCCAGGACAATAGAAAAATGGAGGTGGGGATAGAAAAGATATGTGAGGGAGTTTGCCAAGATGAACTTTGACTACCAGCATTATCCTAGTGGTTAACAAATGCCAATCATGGCTCTGCTGCCTGTTACCTCCTGCTCTGAGTGGCCAATGTTGGAACATGCCAGTTTATACAAAGGAAAAAAATCACTTGTATAAACTGAAAAATTAGTCATGTTGAGTGCACTTATAAAAATAAGTATAATCTCACTTGGTGCAAGGGGAACCCATTGATTTTGTTTGCTTAAGTTTTTCTGCTGCATGATTGTCACAAGTCACTTCACTAGTAACAGATATAGGTTGAATGCCATCTGACGTCTTCCCCATGTCAAGGGCTTTATTTTGCACGTTTCCATTTAATGGAGCTATTGGACCACTGTGAAGCAGTCAGAGTCCTTCCTTATGCAAGCTACACATCGGCACTTTACAGAAGGAAGGGAGACACCTGATTCACACGACCAGGCACAACGAAGGGAGCATGTGAACTTCCAACAAAAGAGGAAGCTTTGTACCAGATGTGAAGAAGTAAAGTTTATTTTTCCATTTAGTTTGTTTATTTAAGTAAGAAGGGAGGAGGTAGGCACTGCTTCCCATTCCAAACTGCTCAGAGAATGACTTTCTTTCTTTACAAACGAGCAACGTTGGCTATTGCAGTTTCCAGAGGGATCTGGAAAGGCACGGAGTCACCAGTGATTACATTTCATCTGTAGCTGGTTTAACCTTTGAAACCTGCCTATAACAGAGGAGCCCGAGAAAGAAGGTCAGTGCAGCCTTGACCTTTAGTGTTCTCTCACCGTTTAGATGGAGAAGCAGTTATTAAGGAAATTATTTTAAGAAATGCAAAACACATGATAAAGCTCATAATCAAGGTCATTGTAAGATTTGTTTAAACATGCAACAACTGAGAAGCTCTCAAATCTTAGGTTAGTTTATTTTCCCTTTTAATCACAGTGTATAAGCAGTGAAGTAATAGAATATTTACATTTAAAACAAAATAACCAAAGAAAAACACCTCTTGTCCTTGATTCATTTATCTTTTCACATTATTTGGGCTGGAAGAACTATTTGTTTCCAGAATGAAGACCTTCTCTGTATGCCCCAAAACACAGGAACTTTTTTATAAATTGTTGAAGCATTCCTTTTAATGTTGAAGGTATAATATGCTACTAATAAGCAGTATTACACACACCACAACATTCATTGTTGTGCATTCAAAATACACCTAATATTTATTGGATTTTGAAAAAGTATTCATTATCAAAAAGGTCAGGCTACAAAATATTAAATGACCTTGTTACATTTATTAATCCATCCTAAAAAATGCTACAGCTCTCCTTTCCCAGTAATAACCCTGTGTCCTGCTCATTACAGAGAAAGTGAGAACACCATCACTAAGATTAATGGAACACTGGTTAAGTATTTTAGGTACAAATGACCTACTTTTATGTACTGCCAGAACAACTCAGCAAGGGTTTAGGAAAGAGAAAAACAGAAGTTCTTTTCCATTGAATTCATACAGCTGGTGGGTGATCAATTGATTGTTCTTCTTTAACAGCAGGGTCAGAAAGACAAAAAAACCATTTTCTATAACTGGCTATATTTTTTATTAATTAGTAAACTCTTTTCTTTAAATGTTTTGTCATGCAGATAAATTACCTTCAGTTTTAATTAAAGCTCTTCCAAAGATTAACTTATCTCGCTAAAAAAAGACTCAAAGAGGAGCAAAATGGGGATTGAATTTTCCTCCAGCAAGATAAAATGCAATAAAATCATCACTTCTCTCTTTATAAAGGAAGAAGAAAAGGGATTATATTTACTCCCTGAACTTCTATTTTCCTGAAATTGCTTCTTCAACAATAGTGTTTCATGAAAATCGTCACCTATCATCTTCAAAAACTCAACCTGGAAAAGGAACTGGTAAGACAAGGGCACTTTGAATATCTCATGGAAAACAGAATTAAAAGACAACTTTATTTTGGTGTAAAATTTTAAAAAGTCACCCATATCTTTTTTATAAAATGCATTTTTTTCCACAAACTTTTTAGAGACCTCTCTATATGAAAGTTTAGTTCCTGCTTGAAACTCAAGAATTCTAAATTTTAACTTTACATCTTTTCATTTAAGTATCACTATCAAGTGTGAATTAAAACAAGAATCACTTACTTGGGTTCAGCTATGTCCTCTCTGAATCTGATCCTACAATTATAGCAAAGCTTACTAACATCAGCTAATAGGTAATGCTTATTGTGACGATTTTTTTACCATGTAGGCTAATAGTCCAGCTTTACTTAAAACCAAGCTGTTACCCTTCACAGCAGCAACACTGGCAGGAGTGTTGACAGGTACAGTTGCTGCAAATGTATTGTGGAGGCTCCAGTGTAAAATTATGCCAGTGGTGACCCATATTCACAGCATCTCTGAAGTAACACATTATATATTGTATTAAGATTCCATACAATTAATACATGAGCCAAGTTCAACGTGCATGTGGGTGTGTGTGCTCGGTAATGACTGCTTCCAGACATCAAACTTCTGCAAAACTTCAACTAGCAAACCTAGAACCAGTCAAATACCAGAAGAAGAAGAAAGGAAGAGGGAGGGAGGGGGGAGGAAAGAGGAGAAGGAGGAGAAAAAAAAAAAAACCAGCTGGGTGTTTACACTGGAATGACAAAAGAAATGCAGCTCATTCGTACTGTAGGTGCAGGATCACTCTAAGGCATAAAGCAACATAGTCTGCCATCAACATGACACAGACTTCAGGGAGAAGTGATAACTCACTTGAAGGGAAAAATACTCCATTTGTATAAAAGATGCCAGTAAAAATAAAAATATGACTGCTCAGACCATGTAGTGCCGAGGTAAATGACCCCCCACTACATACTTCAACAGCCCCTGAGGATGTATTGTATTTCAGTGCAGCACAGTGGCAGACCACCATCACCACTGTGAAGCAGCTGATGTGTATTATTTAGAAGGCAGCGTATTAACTAATGTAGTGTAAGAAGATTTTTTGCTGAATCATTACTTTTCGGAAAGTTCTGCAGCTTTAGTTTATCTAGAAAATAGCTACTGGAAACAACTTTACCATTTTTGTTTGTTTTGTACAATGTGCTTTGTCTCTACCTTTCAAAGCCTTTTCTAAATACTGATTCATTAGGCTCAGAATAATTGCAAGAAAGTATCTTTACTATTATTGCTACTTACAACTAGATACTCTTAAGAACTAAATTTAATTATATCATGTCAGATGATAAAATTAGTTGCCTTATTAAATATTGTGTTTACTTATCTGCTGTATAAGTTTTTGGCTGGACTGTGATGTCTCCTGAATTACTATAAGATATCACTCCTGGCTCGTGATAAGTTATCACCTATATTATTATATTATTTGTAAAAGCTGAGCTACAAACATAGATATTAAGCCTCTGAAGAGATCTCATGTTGAACAAGAGGAAGAAACCAAAATTCCTGATTCATTAATTACTCGTTGAACATCACAATGTCATGGATGTAATCCAACAGTCTTGGAGGAGTCTTAGAAGACAACAGAGTAAGAAGATTTCAGAGAAGTTAAAATCTTTAACTTTTTTTCTTTGAAAATCTCCTGTCACAAGTCACAAAGATAATGTCTCTTTTCAACCAATGAGAAAGCTGTTCTCACACGAGCATAATTAATCTTCTGACACCATGACAAAGAAATTCCTTAAAAGGATTTCTCCGATTTCCTCTCAAGACAGAAGACTGTCTTTATCCATCATCTGTTCTTCCTGATCCCTTCTTTTTGAATATCCACATCAGCAGAATTGTCCATCAGAGGAGACAGCAGGAGGGAAATCTCTGCATGACTGATAGGGCCCCAACGCTCTGCAGGCCTATTTAAGTGCAAGCATCTATTGTTGCAAACTTACTTTACAGCAGTTAAACAAATATAATAGTCACCAATTCAACCATTGTGCAGCTCAGACTTGACGAAAACTAGTAAGTGAAGTTTGCTAATGACAAGGCACTGATTTTGAAGCCAGATAAAAACTAGGCAGATAAATTAGCCTCATGTCTACCACAAAAAATTTTTTTAAAAACTATGGGACAGTATATGAGTATTAGAAAGTGTTGTATATTACACTGTATGTTGATGGACATTCTCATTTAAAAACAAGTCTACTACTTATATATTATTGTGATTTTCTTTTCATTCTAAGAGTCACTCAGTACCTCTCACCTACGTTGTGGCTTTCTAGGGAAAATAAAAATTGATATGTTACCATCTTAAAAATTGAGCATGTTCAAGAAGAAAATGCTATTGAAACTGCCTTAAAAACTTTTTTAGACTCTTCATAGTCAAGTTTTTCAAAGAGAGATTAAGTTATGTCTGCATTCTTACTCCCATCTATAAAAGCAAAACAAAGGCCATTCGAGACTCCTTGTAAGTACCTGCAACTTCCTTGGGAGGAACTAGAGAATCAGAGCAATATAGGTCAGCTTCAAGTAGAGGAACAGAGCATGCTGGGCAAAGTTCTGATCCACAGAAAATGCAAGCCTGGCTCCTCTTTCAAAGCAACCTACTAGAAGTGGAAACAGATCTAGAGATTTCACTAAGCTGCTGGAACAGCACATCCAGTATCAACAGCAGAGCTTACAGCATGCTCTGTAGTCTTTATAGATGCTGCCAAGAAAGGCCACTTGAGCCCAGACACTAGGACACACTGACACCATCCATCTGTTTGCACCACAGTGACCTTGGCTACTCAGTTCAGTACGCGCCCTGTGAAAATATTTGTTTATCCTTCCAGTCTCCAAATAATGAAGCCAACCCTCACACACCAGGGCCACAGCTCATTGGCACTCCTCTTGCTATGGTTAGAAGGACAGGCTGCCACTGCCCGAACCACTGTGGGACTTCCTCTCTGCTGGCCTGCCTCTACTGACTATGGGGAGCCACTGCTGGCTGGCCCACAGCTAGAAGCCACATGTTCTTCAAAAGGTGGCTTAGTTTTGTTTTTTCTTAAATACAGAATTGAATTCAGGATTGATTACCCCTTTGAAGACTCATGAAAAATGAGTTATAGCCAAGATATAAACCTAGAGAAGATTTGTAGATAAAAAGGGACACTAAGCAATTAAAATACACCCCCGAAGTCTGCATATAGAGAGGCTAGAAATCAACAGAGTGAACTGGTAAACAAAGTAACACAAGACAGGGAGCTACATGGGACATGCACACAGTCCAGAGGGACTCAATGTGTTTCCAGCAGAGGACCAGAAATCTCTTATAGGCTCACATCACCAATGCCACCACATTGTTGGTTCTTTTGTGAATGTCCTATCTTCCCACAAAGATAGTGGAGATTGTTTTTTGGGAGAACGGAGGGGCAAGAACCAATTCTCATTGGTTTTGTTTTCCTATTATGTATTTTATAGCATCTTGTCAAGACGGAGGTCAGTAAACACTAATACAGTAGAACTTGAGCAACAAGCTATCAGAGCTGCCCAAGGACAGGGGTACAAGACCCAGGAAGGACACTCTGGGTGGAAAGGCAATGAGGTTCTTGAGATTATAGGATCTTGTGTACAGTGAACCTTCAAGTTAAATTCCTTCTTTTGGAAGATTTATTTTGCTTATTTGAAAGGCAGAGCAATGAAGAGAGGGAGAGACAAAAAGAGATCCTCCTTTTGCTGGTTTACTCTCTAAATGGCTGTCATGGCCAGGGCTGGGAAGGGCAAAAGTCAGGAGCATCAAACTCCATCAGGGTCTCCCATGTGGAGAGCATGGACCCAAGTACATGGGTCATCTTCCACTGCTCTCCCAGGCACATTAGCAAGGAGTAGTCAAGATTAGAACTGACATGTAGTTAAATCTTTGATGAGAAAAGCCCACCAGTGCTCACAAAACAAAACAAACAAGAAAGAAAAATTAAAATTTAATTCTTTTACCCATATCTTTGTAAGCCATGAGTCATTTTTATGTGGTTCATTATAGCATTTTAAGACTAATTGTGCTTACAGTACCAAGTTTAGATTAAGACATATGTCTTGGTCTGGTGCTGTGGCTTAGCGGGTTAAAGCCCTGGCCTGAAGCACCGGCATCCCATATGGGTACTGGTTCTAGTTCCGGTTGCTCCTCTTCTGATCCAGCTCTCTGCTATGGCCTGGGAAAGCAGTGGAGGATGGCCCAGTGCTTGGGCCCCTGCACCCATGTGGGGGATCCAGAAGAAGCACCTGGCTCCTGGCTTTGGATCGGCTCAGCTCTGGCCGTTGTGGCCATCTGGGGAGTGAACCAGCAGATGGAAGACCTCTCTCTCTGTCTCTACCTCTCTGTGTAGCTCTGTCTTTCAAATAAAAAAAAATAAATATTTTTTTAAAAAAGACGTACATCTTATTGAGACAATGTCTTAGCCCAACTCCTGCACTTCCAAGACTGCAAGTGATTCAGCCGCTCTCTGCCTAAGTTAACTCATCTGTAAAGTCGGGATAATAATATTCACATCTAAATTTCACAGGGTAGTTGGAACAATGAAATATAAAATCCGGTATTTGACAAATATTCAATACATGACAACTGATTATTGTTTTTTCTCCTTTGGTCCCACTTTCTCCCCTCACACAATTCTTTCTTGGTAAAAAAGATTTTTTTTTCGTTTGAAAAGCAGAGAGACAGAGAGAGACATCACATCTACTGGCTTACTTCCAAAATGCCTGCAATAGCCACAGACAGTCCAGGCTGAAACCAGGGGCTAGGAACTCAATCAGGGACCAAGTACTTGGGCCATTATCTGCTTTCTCCCAGGGTGTCATCAGCAGGAAGCTGGATCAAAAGCAGAGATGAGACCTGAACCCAGGCACTCCAACATAGGATGTAACAGCCCTACTGCTGCACCAAACACCCACCCACCCCTCAGTCACACAATTCTCTAAGTGGGCACATCCAGTTCTATTTCCAGGAGTTTAATTTGAGACATGTACGTGCGTGTGTGTGTGTGTGTGTGTGTGCACAGTCACATACATGCACATATAATAGCTATAGCAGCTTTTGGTGCTGAGAAAGGAGCAGACCCAACAGAGTAAGCTAAGCAGACCTTTCTGAGAAATTGAGAGGAAAAAAAAAAGAGGAAATTAGGCAGAACAAGCAAAGAAGAACAGAGCAGGCCAGGGTGACACGAGAGTTGGAAACAGTTCCTCAGGACTCTACTTGATCTATTGCAGACAGTGTGTGCACATTCGGCCTGACTCAGCTCAGCTTCACCACCCAATTTCCTGGTTATCTTGGCACTGCTTTTAGATTGTGTAGCCAGTAAGAACTGGGATACACAAAGCACTTTCTGTACTTGCTTCTATTTCACTCAACTCAATTAACAATTATTCCTTGTGGTGTCAAGTACCGGGATAGATGCTGAGGATATATCCATAAGACCATACCATCCAAAAGCTCACAGCTAAAGGAGACTGACTTGACTATGTCATGTGGGCTAATCAGGGCTTCACAGTGGAACACAAGTAGTTTCAAGAAATCTGGGTGAAAATGGCAATAAGTCAGGACTTCATAGATCAGCAGGCAGTTCTCTGATGGAGAAACAGTGGATTGAAGATATTCTACATAAAGGAACAGAGGGGCAGAAGAATACCAGTTTGTGTGTCTGAAAAGTTAGTCCAAACAGTGAAACCAGGTTAAGGAAGGCAATCAGGTTTTAAAATTTTTTTCCAGACAAAGGGGAGTTCCTGAAAATTGCAAAAGAGTGTGACATGATCAAATTTATTTTTCAAAAAGATAATTCAGGAACTGACAGTGTAGTATAGCAGGTTAAGTCACCACCATGACACCAGCATCCCATAGAAGCACCAGGTTTGAGTCCCGGCTACTTCACTTCTGATCCAGCTCCCTGTTAATACATCTGGGAAAGCAGCGGAAGATGGCCCAAGTATTTGAAACCCTGCCATCCACATGGGAGACCCAGATGGAATTCTAGGTTCCTGGCTTTGGCTTGGTTCAGCCCTGGCTCTGTGTGGCCATTTGGGAAGTGAGTCAGCAGATGGAAGTTCCCCCTACCCATCAACTCTGTCTTTCAAATAAATATATCTTAAAATTAAAAAAAAAAGATAATTCATAGGGCCAAATGGAAGACACTGGACTAGGAACAGGAGAAGAAAGTTAAAAAGTAGAAAGTGGGTTAGGCCTTTGGCCTGGGATTGACATTGGTTGGTTAAGACATTGTCCCACATCAGAGTACCTGGGTTCGATTCTTCTGGCTCTTGAGTCCGGCTTCCTGCTAATGCAGACCCTGGGAGACAGAGTGATGGTTCAAGTAATTGGTTCCTTGCACCCATGTTAATGTGAGTTTCTCTGTTTCTCTGACTCTCAAATAAGTTGAGAACTTGGTAAAGAGATGACCTAAATGGTCTGGGCAAGAGACAATGGAGGACTAACAGGACAGCAGAAATGAGATGTCATTTATGTGAGACTTATGAGTATGTAGGATGCTGAATCAACAGGGTTAGTGACTCAACAGTCCTGGGATTAGAGGACAGGTGGGGATGTCTAGAATACCTGAGCAGTTTCTGGTTTGAACATGTCAGTGAACATCATGCTATTGACATGGATTGGGAAGACAGTAAAGCAAGTACTTTCCTGAGTGTCTACGGGTGTGGATTTGCAGAACCACAGGCCTGTTGATCTCTTATTTATCTTGTGTTACTAAAACTTGGACTCCCCAGGAGGGAATTTAAGAAAAGGTAAAAAATTAGGAAAATAATATTTTGTCCATTGTTTTTACCAAGTTTTTTTTTTCTTAGTTCTATTTTCTTAATTCCTTTCTAAAGAGATCTTACAATACCCACAAGTAATCCTAATTCACAGCATTCACCCAAAACTCAGTTTTGTGGTTTATCTCTTAAAACAGAATTGTTCAGTGGATTTTGGTGGGCTAGGCCACTCTTCCAGTATGAGACAACTAGGTGGAAAAAGAAAAAAGAAGCAGACGAGTGCCAAAAGGCTATGTGTGCCAAATGGGAGATAAGAGGAAGTGTGGTGAAGGAGGAAGAAGGAACAGCTGGCTGGTTAATTCTTCCATTTTACTGCTAGGGGAGTTTCTAACTGGGAAAAACCTGTTTAATGATGAGTTTAACAGAAAGGCCCAGGTCTAAAAGAATTTTTAAAAGTGCAATGACTGTCTTATTCTCACACCATTATTTTACATGCATCCATTATATCAGATTGGGTGATGAATAGATCAACAAATAACTAACATGTTACAAATGTAAGCAAAATTAGTATGACATTGTAGTAAAAAGCAATTTGGTTTACTCACTAACCTACATGATTACTTAGCACATCTAATTTCATGAAAAGAATAAAAAATTACTACTAGAATGGTTGTGTACAAGATGGTTGGAATTCAAACAGCCAGCTATTTCAGACCATGAAGTGTTTTGGGGATGAAGCAAAGCCTGGGTTCCTGATACCATGAGTCATGTTTCAAACCTCAAGTATCCACCTTGGGGCTTCCCAAAAGTAGGAGAGAAATGAATTCTATTTTCTTTAAACCACTAATTATGCTTAATTCTTTGTTACTCACTGTCAAACCTAATCCTAACAAAAACAACTCATTTTTAATATTTTTCGTATATTAGCTTATTTGTTTCTGTTTAATTTTTGTGTTCATATGTATAATTCCTCTTATAAAAAAGTAAATAACATATTTTACATATTGTTTTTCATTTGCCAATCCATAATATTTTCTTATGACAAAAAAGAAAACAAAAACCCATGACACAGTCTTTAAGGATTTCCTTAGGATGTTATATTGTTATATGACCAATTCCATAGTTGGGGACATTCAATAGATAGTTTTACTTCCCCAACTTATAATAACTTACTGGTTGATATAAGGGCCAAAAATCATATAGTTATACCTTCACAATAAGCCAGCATGAGAAATGTAATATATATGTAAAATAATTAATATTTCTTGACATACAATGTTGAGCCATTATTTCATTTCATTTCATTTCATTTCTGTTTTATATGAACATAAAGGAGAGATACAAGGGCTGATGCTATGGCTTAGGGGGTAGACACTGCCTGTAGTGCCAGCATCCCATATGGGTGACAGTTCATGTCCCAGTTGCTCCACTTCTGATCCAGCTCTCTGCTATGACCTGAGAAAGCAGTAGAAGATGGACCACCCCTGTACCCACGTGGGAGACTCAGAGGAAGCTCCTGGCTCAGACTGCTTCAGCTCCAGGCATTGTGGCCATCTAGGGAGTGAACCAGTGGATGGAAGACTTTCTCTCTCTCTCTCTCTCTCTCTCTCTCTCTCTCTCTCTCTCTCTCTCTCTCCCCCTCTGTCCCTGCTTCTCTGTGGCTCTGTGAAAGAAAGAAAAAAAAAAGAAGGAAGGAAGGAAGGAAGGAGATATAAGAAATCCAGCACATATTTGTTATGTGTCTAGCATGGATAGAAAAGAACAGCAGATAATGCAACCAAGCTATATGAACTTATTATAACTAACATTGTACCAAAAAGCTTCAGAATAGAAGGTTAACCCCTATGAAAATGTTCTTTATAAATTCTATGGCAACTTCCTTAGCCCATCAGGGAAGAAACTGACAAAATTTGATAGGATTTCTGTACTAAAGAAACTCTGGTATCATTAGAAGTTCAAGAACTATAAAATTATGTCTAAACTTGACATAAAATAAGGAAAGTGTCAATGACACAAACTTTTACCAGTAGTTTAAAAAAAATCTTTCTAGGGGGCTGGTGTTGTGGTGCAGCAAGTTGCTTGCAATGCTGACAGCCCATATCCCATATCAGAGCACTGGTTCAAGTCCCAGCTGCTCTGCTTCTGATTCAGCTCCCTGCTAATGCACCTGACAAGCAGCAAATGATGGCCCGAGTACTTGGGCCCCTGCCATCCAGTTGGGAGACCAAGATAGGTTCTGGATTCCTGGCTTCCTGGCTAGACCAATTCTCTCTTGTTCTCTCTCTCTCTCTTTACCTCTCTCTCTGCCTTTCAGAAAATCTTTCTGAAATTCCTGAGTGTCCTGAGAGCAATGAGAAGCCAGTTCTGTGTACAAAGTCATCAGTATTTATAGCAACACCATTATGTGACTGTTATTGAGCAATTTGACACCAGGACCTGGTAGGAGTCCTTGTATGTAGGCATTATCTTATGCCAACTATGAGCTCCTTCTTGGGGGGAAAAGTGAAGTAGCTTCCCCTAGAAGCATATTTAATAGTAAAGATTAAAACAAAAAACATTGTCTGGTTGATTTTTAGAAAGAAACAATACTTATTCAAAATTTCCAATGATCTATTGTTTTATCATATGGATAATGTATTTCATATTTATTTACTTAAAAGAGATACAGACACAGAGATAGACAAGCAGAGACTTCTTATCCATTGATTCACTTTCCAAATGCCTACAAGAGCAGAGCTGGGAGGGGTCAAAGCTAGGAGCCTGGAACTCAATCAGGGTTACCACATGGGTGGCAAGGACCCAACTACTTGAACCATCACCTGCTGCCTTCCAGAGTACATATTAACAAGGAGATGCAAATGGGAGAACTTGGGACTTGAACCCAAACACTCCAATATGGGATATAAACATCCAAAGCTGGGTTTAAATAGCTATGCCTAATGCACAACCCCACATTTCACATCTAATCAAGATTTATCTTTCCCACAGAAACAAATGACACCATAGAAATAGGGATGCTTCTATACTTAACCTTCCACAAACTAAACTCTAAAATGCATCTTTTATACTTATCCAGAATGATGGGATAATATAGTGCTTCTTCAGTTAGGTACGGTAAATATGAATTACATTCTGAGCAGTCATTTCACTAAATATTTTTAGTTAAGAAGCCTAAGTAGGGCCGGCGCTGCAGCTCACTAGGCTAACCCTCTGCCTGCGGCACTGACACCCTGGGTTCTAGTCCTGGTTGGGGCACTGGATTCTGTCCGGGTTGCTCCTCTTCCAGGCCAGCTCTCTGCTGTGGCCCGGGAAGGCAGTGGAGGATGGCCCAAGTGCTTGGGCCCTGCACCCGCATGGGAGACCAGGAGGAAGCACCTGGCTCCTGGCTTCAGATTGGCACAGTGCGCTGGCCGTAGCAGCCATTTGGGGAGTGAACCAACGGAAAAGGAAGACCTTTCTCTCTGTCTCTTTCTCTCACTGTCTAACTCTGCCTGTCAAAAAACAAAAACAAACCAAAAAAACCCCAAACAAACAAACAAACAAAAAGAAGCCTAAGAAGGAAGTACATGTCCAGTTTTTCCAACAATTCAAATATAGTAGGAACATCTCCCTTTAGGAGTCAGTGACCCAGAATTCTTGACTACTGGAAGCAGTGTCTAGTAGTAGGCAAACAATTATATAAACAGACACTCAGACAACAC
This sequence comes from Sylvilagus floridanus, assembly GCA_949820135.1. Taxonomy (NCBI): domain Eukaryota; kingdom Metazoa; phylum Chordata; class Mammalia; order Lagomorpha; family Leporidae; genus Sylvilagus; species Sylvilagus floridanus. The sequence continues at coordinate 71,577,254 of OX463226.1, read as the reverse complement.
AAAGTCCACATTCTAAAGCTATCTGAGCTTCATTCCAGGGGCACCATCAGGTGCTAACTCAAACTTACTCCCTCTCATTTCAGACACCATTTAAAGTTTGCTTATTCGATGCCCAGCTTTCGTCAGATCAAAAGGAGTCAGATATTAGGAGCAAAGAAAATGACAGCACGAAAAAAACTAAAGCTTTTAGTCTGACTCTGGCAGTGAGGACAGAAAAATGATTTTCAAAAAGAGACAGACTGAAAATACACAATGATCTATTACCACACAGTTTAGGGGTACATGGTTCTAGCACACAGATTGGCTCAAAACTAAGAGACTGAAAACTAGCCAAGACGAAGGTACACTTATTTAGCCATTAATAATCTATAACAACATTTTGAACAAATTCCAGGAGAGTATTACCTTCTAAAATATGAGCATTTAAGAGAACAAATCCTAAATACCCTTTACAAAATAAAAACGCTATCTGTTCATGATTCTCTGAAAACTCAAGAACCCTTTATTCTACAATGATGTGGATTATACATACTTTTCCCTAAAATTTTTATTTATTTGAAAGTCAGAGAGAGATTGATTGATTGATTGATTGATCCTTTGCTGTTTCACTCCCCAAATGCCCTCAGTGCATGGGATGAGGCCAGGGTTGGAGCCTGGAACCTGGAATGCAGTCCAGGTCGCCCATACGGGTGACAGGAACCCAAGTATCTGAGCCATCACTGCTGCTTTCAGAGTCTGCTTTGGCAGGGGGCTGGAGTCAGGAACCAGGGTGTGGAACTGAAGCCAGGCACTCTGATGAGAGTATGGGCATCTTAGCCAGTAAGCTAAATGCCCAGTTCACAAATTGTTCTCTTTGGCTGCATAAACCCTGTTTGATTTAATCAGATTACTAATGTGTATTTAATCTTTGGCTATTACCAAGAATGCTGGAATGATTACATATATTTAACATTTTCCAACATATGCTTCAGAGAGATAAGTTCCTACAAGTAGAATATGTGCATCTGAAATTTTGACGGATATTGCTAAATTAATAAATTATATTAATTCATACTCCCTCCAACATGTGCGTGTTTCATCATATTTTCACCCATAGAATCTTAGAACTTTCAGAGCTTTGACTATTTAATTGGAGAAAAACAATTGTAGCTCAGTGTAGTTTGTTTTTGTTCTTTTTTTAAGGAAAACAGTATATTGACTGGGAAGTCCAATAGGCCGGAGGGAAGGAACAAAGAAGAAAGAAAGAGGAGGGTCGAAAGAGTGAGAGATCAGGAGAGAGTGAGAGAGAGAGAGAGAGTGAGCGCATGTGTGCGGGAAGCAGGTCCTGTTATACCATTGCAGAGGGTAGGGCCATAGGGCTGGAGCTGACCCCTGTGGTGAGGCCATTTGGTCACCTGACTTCTAGCAATGGTGGTAGGGGCTAGAGCTGAGGACACAAGGATGGTGTCCAGGGTGTAGACTACACCACAAATAAGACTGCGCCAATTTACTGACATTCCCCCCTTTTGTTTTTTATAAAGCAAGTGTTATATAGTATTACATCGGCCCCAAAAGTCCAAGCAGGGTGGAGGGATGATGATTTGTCTTTTAGAGCTACTTCCTGCTGACGTGGGGGCAATGACCTACTCTCCACTCACATGGGGGGCATGTCTCAAGCCGCAATCTCCGAGGTGGGGAGCTGAGTATATCCCTGTAGCAGCATTTGGTTGACTGCCTGGTTGGTGAAGGCTTTGGTTCACTCCAGTATCACCTCCTGTTAGTGTAGCTTTAATTTATATTCCTCTTATGTTGAGACAGGTTAAACATATTCTCAAGCTTAAGAGCCACTGTGGCTCCTTTACATGAAATATCTTCTGGAGATAGACATTTGGCCTAGTGGTAAACATGCCATTTGGGACAAACATATCCTTATCAGTTTGAGTCCCATCTCTCTACCAATTCCAGCTTTTGCTATGTGCACCTTGGAAGGTAGCAGGTAATGGCTCAAGTACTTGAGTCCCTGCCACCCACATGGAAGACCTGGATTAAGACCTGGTTCCTGACTCTTACCTGAACACTGTGGATATTTGAGGAATGAACTAATGGATGAGAGCTGTGTGTGTGTGTGAATCTGTCATTCTCCTCCTCTCTGACTCTCAAATAAAATAAAATAAAATAAAATAAAATAAAATAAAATAAAAATCTGTTCATATTCTTGACCTATTTTTCCATTTTCATGTTGGTTAATGTAGACACACTCTTCCCAAAGTAAAGAAATGAGCCCTTTGTGGAATGAGTTCTAAATATTTTTCCAATTTATCATTTGTCTTTTGACTTTGTTATATTGTTATGTAATTTTTACTTCTATGGGTTAAAATTAAGTTTTTTTAATTTCACATTTAAAAAGCTCTTCCTACCTTAGATTAAGGAAAAAAAGTTCATGTTTACTACTTTAATTTTTACATTTAAATATTTAATTAATCTGGAATTTTATTTTGGTACTATAACATATGAAATAAAGATCTAATTTTACTTTTTTTCCAGATCGCAACCAATTGATGTAAGCCAAGTTACTGAATAATGTTTGATCTGATCTGAAGTCTTCTTAATTATATCCTAAATTCCAGTATGTATTGGGTTGTTATTATGAATTCAATATTATATTTATCATAGCTTTAGAAATATTTTAATATCTCATACAGATTGTTTTCTACACCATTACTGTTCTTATTCAGAATTTTTCTTAGATTCTTAATTTATGAATTTTAGAATCAGTTTTTGTGGTTCATTTTATTTTTACAAATATAAAATTTATATATGAGTTGAGGGAAAATGTATGTATTTTATTACTTAAGAACTTCCATTTTTCAAGAAAATGGATTAGCTTTCCTCTGTGGTCTTAGGTAGTGATTTAAAATTTTCTGGGGCCGGCGCTGTGGCATAGCTGATAAAGCTGCTGCCTGAAGTGCTGGCATCCCAGACAGGCGCCAGTTCAAGCCCCAGCTATTCCACTTCCAATCCAGCTCTCTCTACTATGGCCTGGGAAAGCAGCAGAAAACGGCCCAAGTCCTTGAGCCCTGCACCCATGTGGGAGACCTAGAAGAAGCTCCTGGCTCCTGGTTTTGGATCAGCATAGCTCTGGTGGTTGCAGCCATCCGGGGAGTGAACCAGTGGATGGAAGATCTCTCTCTCTGCCTCTGCCTCTGTCTCTCTGTAACTCTACCTTTTAAATAAATAAATCTTTAAAATAAATAAATAAAATTTTCTTCACCTAGATCAGGGCTTTCAACCTCAATACTACTGACACTGGACAATCAAAAATGTCTCTAGATGTTGCCAAATGTACCCTGGGAGGCAAAATCATCCCCAGTTAACAATCACTGCTCTTCATCAAGCATGATTCTGCTTAAGTGTTTGCTGTTGACTTTTCCCCCCATTTCTTACTAATACAAATGAGATCTTCTTCTTTAGTACATCTTCTAGTCATTTGTTTGTATACAGGTATATGACTACATATTTTAAAATTTAAATTATATATTCAGCCACCTTTCAGTTCTCTTCTTGTTGATAATAGCTTTTCAGTTTATTCTCATGAAAGTATGAGATGATCATCTTGTCAGCAAATAAAATTGTCACCTTCAGGTTGCGCATTATGGCTCAGTAGGTTAAGCCACTGCCCGGAATGCCTGCAATCCATAGGAGAGTGCCTCGTTTGAGTTCCGTTACTCTGCACTTCCTATCCAGCCTCCTGCCAAAGTACCGGGCAGGCAGTGGATGATGGCCCAAGTGCTTAGGTTCCTGCCACCCATGTGGGAAACCAGATTGGAGTTCTTGTCTTCTGACTTCAGCCTGGCCTAGTCCTGGCTGTTGTGGGCATGTGGGGAGTGAACCAACATATAGAACATTTCTTTTTCTCTTTCTCTCTGTCACTGTGACTTTCAAGTTAACAAAGAAATTTCCTTAAAAATGTCATTTCCCCTTTTTTATTTCTTACATTTTTAACTCTTTCTTTTTTAAAATTTTATTGACTAGCAGCCCACAGTGATGATAAGTCAGGTTGGAAACAGTGAGCTTCTAGTATATTCCCAGTAACCATGATGCTGGTTTAGAGTTGGATACATAATGTATCACACAAAGGAAGCATATATATCTTGCTGTTTTTGAGAATTTTTAACAAAGAGAAGATGCTGGATTTTTTTAAAAAAATTTTTAAGAATTATTTTATTTATTTGAAAGACAGAGGAGTTACAGAGAGAAGTAGAGCCAGAGAGAGAGAGAGAGAGAGAGATCTTCCATTCTGCTGGTTCACTCCCCAAATGACTGCAATGGCAAGAGCTGAGCTGATCAGAAGCCAGGAGTCAGGAGCTTCTTCCAGGTCTCCCACATGGGTGCAGGGGCCCAAGGAGTTGGGCCATCTTCCACTGCTTTCCCAGCCCATAGCAGAGAGCAACCGAGACTCGAACCAGTGGCCATATGGGATGCCGGCGCTGCAGGCTGGGGCTTTAACCCGCTATGCCACGGCACCGACCCCTAGATGCTGGATTTTTTAAAGCATTTTTTTTTCAAATCTATATAGAAAATCATATGCCTTTCCCATTAGTACAAAAATATATTTTAACAATTTTAGAATTTCTAGAATGAGCCCTACTTGGTAATGGTACGTCATTTTTTCAGAACACTTTTGAATTCTCTAGCTATTCATTTTGTGATATTTTTGCTGAGATTTGCTACCAATGTCATGGAAACATCTTAAGAAATTTTTTATTTATTTTTAAATTTTTGACAGGCAGAGTGGACAGTGAGAGAGAGACAGACAGACAGAAAGGTCTTCCTTTGCCGTTGGTTTACCCTCCAATGGCCGCCACGGCCAGCACTCTGCGGCTGGCGCACCACGCTGATCTGATGGCAGGAGCCAGGTGCTTCTCCTGGTCTCCCATGGGGTGCAGGGCCCAAGCACTTGGCCCATCCTCCACTGCACTCCCGGGCCACAGCAGAGAGCTGGCCTGGAAGAGGGGCAACTGGGACAGAATCCGGTGCCCTGACCAGGACTAGAACCCGGTGTGCCGGCGCTGCAAGGTGGAGGATTAGCCTGTTGAGCCACGACGCCAGCCATCGTAAGAATTTTTAAGTTTCCCTTCTTTCAAACAGTTTAGATTAGCTGAAAATTTTGTTCTTAGATGTTTAATAGAATTGTCCCATGAAAACATCTGGGATTGGTGCTCTTTTAGGGAGTAGTTGTTCAATAATTTCTCTATCTTCTTTATTATAATGGGTGAGTTTATACAGTCTTCTGAAGCCAGTATTGATAATTATATTTTGCAATAAAGTTATCTATTCCATTCACATTCTTATCTGTAGAGGTTGGCCAATACTGCCTTTTAAAATTCTTTTAACCATCCTTTTTTGTTAGGTCCCCCATTAATATTTCTTTTTTTAAAGATTTATTTATTCATTTGAAAGGCAGAGCTACAGAGAGGCACAGGCAGAGAGAGAGAAAAGTCTTCCATCCGCTGGTATACTCTCCAGAGGGCGGCAATGGCCAGAGCTACCCCAATCCAAAGCCAGGAGCCAGGAGCTTCTTCCTGGTCTCCCACGTGGGTGCAGGGACCCAAAGACTTGGGCCATCTCCATTGCTCTCCCAGGCCATAGCAGAGAGCTGGATGGGAAGTCGAGCAGCTGAGACTCAAACTAGCACCTATATGGGATGCTAGCACTGAAGGTGGTAGCTTTACCTGCTACACCACAGTGCTGACCCCACTATTAGTATTTCTAATTTTGTGATTTATTCTTTCTCCATTTTTTATTAGATTATCTAAGATTGTGACATATGGTCACATCATTGCATACTGGAGTACCTGGTTATGTAGAGGGAGAGACAGAGAGAGAAAGAGGTCTTCAATCTGGTCACTCACTTCTCAACTGGCTGCAACAGCCAGGGCTGAGGCAGCCCAAAGCCAGGAGCCAGGAGCTTCATCCAGGACTCCCACGTGTATGCAGTGGTCCAACCACTTGGGCCATCTTCAGCTTTTCCCAGGCCATTTGCATGGAGTTGGACTGAAAGGAAAACAGCTAGGACTCGAACCAGCACAAATATGGGCTGTCAGCATCACAGGCAGTAGCTTTACCTGCCATGCCACTCCAGCCCCTCAATTTAAAATTTTTAATATTATGCTTTGGTTTTATTGCTTCTTTCCTTTTTTTCAAAAGAAAATATTTTACCATGTGTACTGTATCTATAGATACATGTTTATTCTGATAATTTTGAGGTGTTTTGTTTGATCATTTTCAACTTCATAGATTACACTTAAACTTTCTTATAAATTTTTAAAAAGATTTATTTATCAGAAAGAGGCAGAGGCAGAGAGAGAGAAAGTTTTCCATCTACTGGTTCATTCCCCAAATGGCTGCAACAGCTGGAGCTGCACCAATCGGAAGCCAGGAGCCAGGAGATTCTTTCAGGCCTCCCACGCAGCTGCAGAGGCCCAAGGACTTGAGCCATCTTCTACCACTTTACCTGGCCATAGCAGAGAGCTGGATCAGAAGTGAGGCAGTCGGGACTTGAATCGGTGCCCATATAGATTGCCAGCACTGCAGGTGGCAGCTTTACCCACTATACCACAACACTGGCCCACTTCCTTATACATTATATACTAACTTCACACTATGAATAATGACAAATTTAGTTTATTTCTATTCTTTCCCGCAAACTTTTCACTCTTCTACCTGATTTCAATATATTACATGATTATAATATTTCTGAGTTTTTATCTTCATAGACTTCATTCGACTTATACCTTTATACTCGATTTATTAGCTTAAAATTCTATCTTTTCACTAGTGCACTAAGTGCTCTTCAAACACAAACAGAGTGGCTGCAGACAGAAGAGTTTGGCATCATGATGTCTCATAGCATTTTACTGGTACGGCCTAGCAAGAGCCACACGGCAGAACTAAACTGACTATGAATCTGGAAAGTGTTAGTAAATTCTATGAGGAACATCTGAAAACTATGACTCCCAAGAGCCCATCTATCACATATGATATCAGTGGGCTGTTTGGTTCTATCAATCATATGGCAGCCCTTAGCTACCTTGTTTACCGAGCTGATATCCAGACATACCAGCTTTATAACAACACTGGATCAAAGAAAATATCTGCCATGCTCCTCAGCCCACATGCCGACAGGTGGGAACATAATGGAGCTGGAAGCATTAGTGGGGTGCGCTGGGCTTGGAACCCCGGGGGTATACTGCTTGCTGTACAGGGAGTTTCATATAACAGCGATCCTGTTGCCATGTTGTCACACTGTAGCCAAGACTGAATGCATTAGTATGATGAAATGTGAGGATCTTATTCAACCTGAAACTCCTATTGCCCCATTTTTTTCTCTTCTTTTACTCCCTTAAACATTGTTATGAGGATTTAAATGGAAGCTGTTTTTTTGTCAGTTAGTGTTGGTTCCAGAGCTTCAGACTGTTGAGATCTGCTTTGTAACAGCTACTGTACTAACCTTTCAATATGGGCGGGGAGCTCAGTGTAGTCATATCCTCAAGGTAAACTCTTAGTGGGAAATAAATGTTCTTCAGTTACATATATATGAATATATAAAAAAAATACACTGACATATCATCTGCTTCCTTTTCAAGAAAGTAGAATATGCATGAAAAAGTATCTGAATTTCCAACTTTCGATCCAGCTCTCTGCTTTGGCCTGGAAAAACAGTAGAAGATGGCCCAGGTGCTTGGACCCCTGCACCCACATGGGAGACCCAGAAGAAGCTCCTGGCTAGTGGCTTTGGATCTGTGCAGCTCTGGCTGCTGTGGCCATCTGGGGAGTGAACCAGTGGATGGAAGACCTCTCTCTGCCTCTGCCTCTCTGTAACTCTGCCTTTCAAATAAATAAAGTAAATCTTTAAAAAATAATAATAAAGTCATACTAACAAGTGATGGCAACAATAGAAGCAGTAAAACTTTGCATTTATATACTTTCTTTTCAACAATTTCAGGAAATATTTCCTACAATCTTTTATAACAGTCCAGTAGTAAGGGAGTGGTTTTTTAGTGCCAGCTAACATAGGAGAAAGGAAATTCAGAAAGTCCCCAAAACACAAAAGCGCATGGATAAAGCAAGAATAATCTCTGTACCTGGTGATCTGCCCATCAATCCTGGCTTCATCTCTCAGCCACTTTCAAAATGAGTCACTGCCATTTGGCAGAGATAAAAAGATCTGGGAGACAAATTTTTGCTGTAATCTTAAAGTATTTTGATTTAATATTAAACCTTTTTGAGTTTTCTATAATTTGAGCCAGATCTCTCCCTTCCACCACGTAGCCAAAGATTGGAACAAAAGGAAATTGCACGTGTCCTAGTTCTGCCAAAGCCTTAAATAACACAAGTACTAAAGATAGCAGAGTTGCATTTTGCTTGTCACAAACATATGCTTCTCTGGTTTATTACAATAGGGAGACGATAGGCAGGAAAATTAATAGCTGTAGTAAAATTAATAGCTACATCATCCACCTAGCCTCTAAGTGAATTTGGAAGAAATCTGTCTATCGTATGCATCCTTCTATCCAATTAACAAATGTATCCAAGATCCAAGAAAACACAGTTTTAATTTCTGGATTTAAAAACTGGTTTGAGTTACTTTAACATACATACATAAAAATCACTTATTTTGATGAAAATCTCACCAGACTCAGAATAAAATGAGTTGCCAGTGATCTCCACCACCTCACCACAAAGAGAGAAGGCAGTGAACGGCATCTCCCATCTTCTGATTCGATCTCCAAATGTGCTCAATAACCAGGGCTGAGCCAGGCTTGTCAGGAGCCAGGGACTCAGCCTGGGTCTCCTGCATAGATGGCAGGGACCCAAGTACTTAACTCCTGATCAGCTACTTCCCAGAGTGTACTTTGCCAGGAAGCAGAGGCAGGACTCCATCCCAGGTACTTCAATATCAGATAGGATATCCCAAGTGGTTGCTTAGCCAGTTGCACACAATCAATGCCCACCTCTGTTTGCTTCTTATGATACACACTAAGAAGAAAAACTAATGGGCCAAAGGGCATAAACCATTAAAGACCAATATCTTGAACCAGTAGTTACTTTAACGGATCTCACTGAATGCAACTATTACTTCTCCTACCTACAGGCCAAATCCATCAATCTGCATTAATAGATACAAAGGGCATGCCTGTTTTAAAGACTTTAAAGACTTTTGTTTGACAATAGGAAGCTGATTTACAAAGGATATATATATATATATATATATATATTTTTTTTTTTGACAGGCAGAGTGGACAGTGAGAGAGAGAGAGAGAGAAAGGTCTTCCTTTTTGCCATTGGTTCACCCTCCAATGGCCGCCGCGGCCAGCGGACCACGCTCATCCGATGGCAGGAGCCAGGTGCTGGGTGCTTTTTCCTGGTCTCCCATGGGGTGCAGGGCCCAAGCACTTGGGCCATCCTCCACTGCACTCCTGGGCCACAGCAGAGGGCTGGCCTGGAAGAGGGGCAACCGGGACAGAATCCGGCGCCCCGACCGGGACTAGAACCCGGTGTGCCGGCACCGCTAGGCGGAGGATTAGCCTATTGAGCCGCGGCGCCGGCTACAAAGGATATTTTGATAGGGATGTTAAATGTCAATCCTTCAAATCAGGTATGGGTAACCCAAGGCCCTCCTGCCAAATTCAGCCCATAGGTCTGTTTTAACAAATAAAATGTTACATGCTCATTCATTTCCCTGATTGCTACAGCTGTGCCCGCAACTCATTGGCATAGTTCAGTAACTGCCAGAGAGATCATATAATGCCATTCTACAAAGTCTACAATATTTATTATCTGGTCCCTTGTTCAATTCTGATCTAAAATTATCACAGAATACAAACCATGAGTCAGGAAATCAGAAAACACCAAGTTATAAATGTGCAGTGGGTTCTTCCCCATTTCACAAATCAGATACCCTGACCTTGTTTTGATGTTCCTTCTGTCATCTTAATCAACCTGCCGTCATTTCCTATTTAACAAATATTTACCAAGTGCCTGCTATGTGTCAAGCAAATGTTGTTCCATGTGCTACAGGCCAAAGAAACGATAAATCATCATTTTTGGCCTTGAGCAGTTTACTAGTTTTCCAAGTATCTGTTCCCAAGCTTTTGCAAAGCCAGTGAGATCTTTCCAGTCTTCCTAAACCATCTGATCCCATCATCTTAGAAAATTCTAAGAATGGGTTGTTTAAAGAGTAAGTCTTTTAAAGAAATAGTGGCAAAGAGTAGAAGCATCTTCACTATAGCAACCTAGAATCTGAACCACAATAACTAGGCTACCTCCTGAGTAGCAGGAAGAGGCAAACAGGCAGCACAAATAATTCCCACACACCAAGCAATTCCTCGTGCAGAATTTCCCTTATTGTTCTACCTTACCAATCAGGGCAAAAAACTACCTACTTTCGACACCAGGATAAGCAAGAGATTGGTACATGGCTATTTAAAATTCATATTTAGGAGAAAATGCCCATATAAGCACAGAGAGGAAATAAAAATAAAAGGAGCAATCACCATTGTACTCTCCATAAGGACAGAAAAACAGAGACTGGTGTTGTGGTGTAGTAGGTAAAGCCCCACCTGCAGTGCCTTCATGCCATTTGGGTGCCCATTCAAGTCCTGGTTGCTTTGCTTCCAATCCAGCTCCCTGCTAATGGCCTGGGAAAGCAGCGAAGGATAGCCCAAGTGCTTGAGCACCTGCACCCATGTGGGACACCTGGATAAAGCTCCTGGCTGCTCCTGGCTCCTCGCTTTGGCCTGGCCCAGCCTTGGCCTTTGTGGCCTTTTGGAGAGTGAACCATCAGATGAAAGATCTCTCTCTCTCTCAATTTCTCTGTTTGTAACTCTGCCTCTCAAATAAATAAATAAATCTGAAAAAAAAAAAAAAAGGATGGGAAAATAACAGTGTCATTTGGCTTCAGGAGATGACATAAACCTGAGCCACCTATTTCAGAACATTCCAAGAAATGTGCTTTGGACCCAAGTTAGAAGGAAGTTTTTGTTGTGGTGTGTTTTTTGTTTGTTTTGTTTTGAGGATTAGTGGAAAGATAAGAGTGAGGAAAAAACATTTACAACGCAGATATTTTTTCATAGTTTGTTGGCCTGCTTGGTCTGTCATAAACATACATTAGAAAATTATACGCAAACCAGAACATTTGGAATGCTCTGTTATTTGGGGTCACTATGGAAATGGAAAGGGCAACGGCTATTCCACATCATGGGAGTGGAAGCAGAGTCTGTTGTCTGTGCATTCACACTCTGCCTTTGTCTCTTTCTAGCTGGGCAACCGTGTTTAAGTTTCCTCAGCTCTCAAAGTCTCTTCCCACTGACCTTGCGGGGATGTCCTGAGGACTGCAGGAGGTTCCCTGAGCCATCACAACGATTATTGGCATTTAGTAAGCACTGAATAAAATACATTTTTTGTTTTATCATCACAACATACAGTATGAGGATATTTCAAAGTGTTTCTGGAAATGGAATTAAAAGCTGTTTATTTTGGTGGGAAAAATTTGAAAGCCATACATAGGGGAAGTCTTTAAAAAGTTCACAGAAAATAGGCCGGCATCACGGCCCACTTGGCTAATCCTCCGCCTGCAGTGCTGGCACCCCAGGTTCTGTCCCGGTTGCTCCTCTTCCAGTCCAGCTCTCTGCTGTGGCCAGGGAAGGCAGTGGAGGATGGCCCAAGTGCTTGGGCCCTGCACCCGCATGGGAGACCAGGAGGAAGCACCTGGCTCCTGGCTTCGGATCGGTGTGGTGTGCCAACCGCAGCGTGCTGGCTGTAGCAGCCATTTGGGGGGGTGAACCAATGGAAAAAGGGAGACCTTTTTCTCTGTCTCTCTCTCTCTCTCACTATCTAACTCTGCCTGTCAAGAAAAAAACCAACAAGCGCCGGATTCTGTCCTGGTTGCCCCTCTTCCAGGCCAGCCCTCTGCTGTGGCCCGGGAGTGCAGTGGAGGATGGCCCAAGTCCTTAGACTCTGCACCCCATGGGAGACCAGGATGAGCACCTGGCTCCTGCCATTGGATCAGCGTGGTGCACCGGCCGCAGCACACCGGCCGCTGAGGCCACTGGAGGGTGAACCAGTGGCAAAGGAAGACCTTTCTCTCTGTCTCTCTCTCTCACTGTCTACTCTGCCTGTCAAAAAAAAAAAAAAAAAAAATTCTGCCACCAAGGACACTTTCCTTTACCTTTTGAAATTCTGGGGCCAGCGCTTTGGTGTATCGGGTAAAGTAACCGCCTGCAGAGCCGGCATCCCATATGGGCATCGGTTTGAGTCCCAGCTATTCCACTTCCGACCCTGCTCTCTGGTATGGCCTGGGAAAGCAGTGGAAGATGGCCCAAGTCCTTAGGCCTCTGCACCCATATGGGAGACCCAGAAGAAGCTCCTGACTCCTGGCTTCGGATCAGCGCAGCTCCAGCCATTGTGGCCAATTGGGGAATGAACCAGCAGATGGAAGACCTCTCTCTCTCTCTCTCTTTTTCTCACTCGCTCTCTTGCTCTCTGCCTCTCCTTCTCTCTGTGTGTAACTCTGACTTTCAAGTAAATAAATAAATATTAAAAAAAAAATCCTATGTTCCAACTGAGACCTTTCTGGGAATAGGTGGCATCTTTAGAATAAAGTTCCTGTGTTGGCAGTACATGTGCCTGAAAGAGAGAAAGATATACAGATCAGGCAGATGGATAGGTTCCACTTTGGGTAAAATTTATTATTTTTCAGAGGATTATCTCCAATGGCTCATTTATGGGAAGAAAAAACATTAATTTGTGAACATTGTAAAAGGAGAGACCAGTCCTGTCTGATCATGCCAATTTAAAACCATTAGAATTACTTGTTCTGACCTACTTACAATAATGAAACCTTCATGCAACTATTAACTATTTACATTGATTGACATTCTCAGAGTATCTCTAAAATCTCTACCACGGACTTTTTTTGTTTTATTTTACTCTTCTGAGAGAAGTGAAAGATAACTAACGCTTGCATTGATAACTGATTTTTTTTAAAGTATCTTAATTGAAATATCCCTTTCGCCTAATTTTTTCCTGGGCAAGGAAATCAATTATTGTCTTTGTGCACCTTACCAAGTGTTGGGGAAGTTTACCTTGACTTCCTCACCCACCATCATTCCCTTAACTCTTTGTAGACTTTACTTCTATTTCATCAGTTTATGGACATTGTTTCTTCCAAGTCTGACAATTCAGGCCTTTTATTCACCAAACCCAAAGGCCTTAGGTTTTGCCATATTTTAGGAAAACCTAAACATCCTTTACAACAATGAATTTCTTTTTTTTTTAATTTTTATTTATTTATTTATTTTTTGACAGGCAGAGTGGACAGTGAGAGAGAGAGAGACAGACAGAAAGGTCTTCCTTTACCATTGGTTCACCCTCCAGTGGCTGCCACGGCCGGCGCGCTGCGGCCGGCGCACCGCGCTCATCCGATGGCAGGAGCCAGGTGCCAGGTGCTTTTTCCTGGTCTCCCATGGGGTGCAGGGCCCAAGCACTTGGGCCATCCTCTACTGCACTCCCTGGCCACAGCAGAGAGCTGGCCTGGAAGAGGGGCAACAGGGACAGAATCCGGCGCCCCAACCGGGACTAGAACCCAGTGTGCCGGCGCCGCAAGGCGGAGGATTAGCCTGTTGAGCCACGGTGCCAGTTAACCACAATGAATTTCTAAGGAAGTCTGGGTTATGCAAGATTATACGTGGGGTATAGGAAGAAAAAATTTCAAACTCTTGTTCATGCTTTGAGTCTTAACCTTAAAAACTTCTGTATGCTTTTTACAATGTGTAAAATATTTCAATACAGTAGGAGAAATAATTATTTAAACTCTTAAACATAGTGTGTATAATATATTTGTATAGTTGAGGGGATAATTACTCTTACTAACAGATATGAAATGAGTAAAATTTTGCGGCCTGCTTTTCCATATAACAGCTATTTTCAAAGTGTGGTATTAGGGACAGTGAAGTATCTGAAATCATTGCAGGGTATTTGCAAAATCAAAACTATTTTCCTAATGCTAATAAGTTGGAATTTATTTTTTTTCTCATTTTCTCAAGAGCATACAGTGGAGTTTTTCAGAGGCTACATGACATAATATCATAACATATTAAATGCAGAAGCAGGTATGAGAATCCAGTTGGAGTTGGACTACTGAAGTGATTTTACTTTTTACTATTTCTCTATTGCCCCTTGTCTAACTAGATGCACAGGCCTATACATCCATCTCTGAAACATTTGATTTTCTCTTATCCACTTCCAACCTAGTTTAGCCCTTATCACTTCAGCCCACGATGATCAAATCATTTGCCAATAGGTGTCAATGTGTAAGTTCTCAATGATTTTGAAAGCCAACACATTTTAATGCCCCTCTGACTTCTAATGTCACCTTTCGGCAGGTAAATACTTTACAGAACCATTGGGAAGTTCTTTTGGAGATTTTGTTGTATGGTCATTTGTTATGTATCCTGTCTAGGATACTTCCAGCAACACAAGTGAACCTCAGGACAGGCAGAAGAAGTAAAGCTTTGGTTCATGATACAGCTGGGATACAGCTCAGGTCCTAGTCATTCAGTAAAGTGAGTGAATTTTCTTCTGACTGCCTCCATGATCCCTAGAACATTCAAACAAGGTCCTGGTGAGAGGCAGTACCTGGCTTCTCCCCTACAGCTATCAGGGAAAGTTCCTGGTGGAGTGTAGGTTGATGATGCCCCCGCTTGGAACATGAAGTGCCGGACTGCCAAAGTATCACTACGTGAGAATACTAAAGGTGGCCACGGGCCTTCTAACTGGGCAGGACTGTTTGCACACTTTGTTCTCTCTCACACAGAGTAGAGAGTCACATTTTTCTTGATCTGCCTAATATTGTGTCTTCTAACTCTAACAGCTCTTTTCAGTTAGCAGGCCTGGAGAGTGATGAAGGGAAAAGTCAGACAGCTGGGTTTTGGAGGATTCAACTCAACTATGCCAAGCAGGTTTTCCTAAAATATGGCAAAACCATCACAGCCTCAGAGATGTCCTACAGCGAAGACACTTTAAAGATAGTTGCCCAAATTTATTTAACCACAGACTCCTGCTTGTGAAGTACACCCCTGGATATTTTTTGTGCAATGCCAATGTGAAGCAAAGAAACTTGTACTTAACTGAAATCTCCCATCTGCCCAGAAGGGTTTCTCTGACAATGCAAGACTTCCATCCAAAGAAATGAAGGCACAGAAGGAAGAGATCCTGTTGTGAGCTCAAGAAATATTCACGCTTGAGAATCACAGAGGTCCCTTATAGAACAAGGCATTGGGGACTAAGAACTGGACAGACTAGAACCAGACACCAGGCACAACCAGATAGGCTGACGGTCTGCTTTCTGATCAAGTTCTTGTGAAAAGAGATAAATGAGAATTAATGAGGGCCCACAGCACCCTGGCCCATCAAGGCACAGAAATCTAGCTGACACTTTCTTCTTCAGTCTGGGGCCACAAAGAAGATTGGCAGAGGTTCAGAAACCAGGTATTAGAGAAGTATGCAAAACTAGTGGTATGACCCAACCAAAGAAGAAACTAAATCACAGGATAAAAAACTCCTGCAGGCTCAGGCAAAGCACTGGGTGGTAATAACATCCTAAAAATCAATTATGGCAAAGCCCAGGTCCTCGCTATGTTCATCGTCAACTCCGTGCAGAACCATGACAATGATGACAGTGCTGGTAGTGATGAGCTCTTAGCCTAATCCTGGCAACTGTATAAGGCTGGACTGGAAGACTTCATCTCTGCCAGGCCTAGGACAGTGAATTACAGTGATCTGAACAACTAGCATGCTCCATAAATATACAGTTAAAAATATATGTAATTCCAGGGACAAAATAGTGCTTAACCCAATATCTGCCTGAGGCCCATGCACTGTTTGTGGTTCCCAGTACTCAATAAACACTGAATGAATCCTAAATAAGGTAAAGTAGATTCTCTCTCTCTCCCTCTCTCTTGACAAATTTCTTTTATTCTATGCCCTCTTCATAGACTCTTACATATATTATAATTTATATGTTAAAAAATAGCCCACAGTATACAAAAGTCCAAGACAGTCTAACAGTTGTGTAAAATAAGATCTAACAAAAAACAGAGGGCCCTTTCAGATTAGGATAACATGTGGAGATTTACTGAATGGGACCATTTGCTAAGATGTGGACATGTTGTAGGGCAACTACAAGGCTAGTGCTCTAATTTGGCACTGGTGACAGTAGAACTGTTACCACTCCTAGGGGAAAAGAGATGAGAGGGAGGATTGATTACAGGAACCCAAAAGGAGAAAGTCTTATAGTAAGGAACCATGACCTTAGGTCGAGGGGCAACAGCAGCCCAAGGCAACCCCACAAGGAGGGAGCAGGAGAATAATTAGCCTGACCTCACTCTCCTCCCTTCCTTGGATCCCCTGCTGGTAGGGAAGAAGTCACAGGGCACAAGAGCTGCTGCTGTGGTCTTCACCGGCAGCCTCCCAGGTAGGGAGAGTCAGGATAGAGAAGGGTAGAGACAGCAGGAGAAAAAGAAGGCATCCTTAACAAGGTGATCCCTACTCCCTAGTTGGTGGTGTCTGGAAATCTTAAACAGGACAATTCATGATCAATTGATCCATAAGTCAATGAGAATCACTTTTAGCCCTTATTCTGCCTTACTGGTCAAAATCTGAATGTTAGGGTCACCACCATAATCTAAGAACAGTATTTTACCCACAACAAAAATCAGATCTAAATTACCAAGAAAGTTAAGTTCAAATAACAGAGAGATTGTGAATCTTAATTCTCAATTCTTCCAAACCTCATTTAGTGAGCCATAAACTCACCAACTCTAGATTTCCAGCTAGTTCCCATCAGGGGAACTGATCAAAAGAGGAACGATAATGGTCGCATATAACTTACGCTTTGATTGTGAGAGAATACAGCAGAACTCAGAGTTGGGGATTTGCCAATGGAATACAGGGAAAGGAAGGGGCCCAGAACTCCTAAGGGAAAACTGCTACCACGCAGTAGAACACAGAGGACAGATGAGACTAGGAAATTTATGAAGAGTATCAGTGGGAAAAGTCTTAACTTTGAAGGCTGCTAAGAAAATAGAAAGGAAAACACTATCAATTAAATGACAGAAAATAACACAACAAAATACTGGAAAGAATCTAAGAATAATTCAAGAGTGACCTCAGAAATAGAAGAGACAAAAACAAAACATCATTATCTATTAACTTGGTGACTCTGTGGCCTGAAGCCCACTGACGTGTATTAACAAACTGTAGCAAGGGAAAGAAATTGATCCGTTTTCTCCTTTCTTCTGCTTTTGTTATAGGCACATGCTCAATTTATTAGACATGATTTGCAAAGATTTACAGACACAAAATAAATGTCAAATTTTCATTATTATATATTTATCAGTTTCTGGAAAATCATTATATATTAAGAAACTTTATGGTTAAATGCACTGTTTATCACAGTCTGCAATTTGATGTTTTCTTTTTGAGAGGGATGTATGCACAGCGACTGCCTGTCTGGTGCAACTTGTGCTCATCATAATGAGTACTGGCCACAGTTTCAGACTGTTATCTTCAAGAAGTACGTTTTGTACTGTTGTTCAAAAGTGTAACACATTAAGCTGCAAATAACAGGTATGCAGAATTGACAAATGATGACCATTTTATATCCATAGATCTGCAAAAGGAAAACTAATGGGGCTGGTGCCGTGACACAGTAAGTTAAGCCTCCGCCTATGGCGATGGCATACCATATGGCTGTTGGTTCATGTTCCAGCTGCTCCTCTTCTGATCCAGCTCCCTGCTAATGGCCTGGGAAAGCAGTGGAAGATGGCCCAAGTGCTTGGGCCCCTGCACCTATGTAGGAGACCCAGAAGAAGCTCCTGGCTTCTGGCTTTGGATCAACCCAGCTCTGGCTGTTGTGGCAATTTGAGGAGTGAACCAGCAGATGGAAGACCTCTCTCTCTGTCTCTCCCTCTATCTATAACTCTACCTCTCAAATAAATAAAATCTTAAAAAAAAAAAAAAAAGAAAAAGAAAAAACAACTTAGGGGACCGGTGTTTGGTGCAGGGGTTAAGATGTCACTTGTGATGCCACATCCCATATCTGAGTTCTTTGGCTGAAGTCATTTCTCCACCTCAATTCCAGCTTCCTCTTAATGTGCACCTTGGAAGGCAGCAGGTGATGACCCAAGTAGTTAGGTACCTCTCACCGACATGAGAGACTAATAGTGAGTTCTGAGCTCCTGGTGTTGGCGTGGCCTAGCCCCAGTAGTTATGGGCATTTGAGGAATAAACCAACAGATGGAAGATTACTCTTGTCTGTCTATCTTTTCAAATAATTTTTTAAAACCTCATTTAACAATAATAAAAAAAAGAAGCCAACTATGATTGCCAATCTCTGTGACCTTGTCACAAATTAATAGGGGTTACCTAATTGCCTTGAAAATTTGGCAAGAATAGTCTCACTAAAATATCAGAGTCTTCCAAACATTCATGGAAAATTGCATATCATGAAAAAAAAAACTACGCAATGATTTCCAAATTTTTGCATCAAAATAAAGTTATCTTTTAATTCTATTTTCCTACAAGCTTTTTGCCATACCCTTGTATAAGCTACGTCACCTTTTCTGAAGCAGCCATTTATATGCCCTCATGGGCTAATTCACTAATTCAATCACAAATGTTCATTGAGCAGCTATGGTACACACCAGGCAATGCTATAAGCACTGGGGTACATCACTGGATGAGATAAATAAGATTCCTGTTCTTAATGAAGCACATGGACATTCCAGGAGGGAGGGCAAATTACACTGGGTAACTAAGTCAGAACTTTAAATGGCTATCTTTGTTAAAATAAAGTAAGGCAATAGAATGGAGATCAACAGGGCAGAGAGGGATCTATTCAGATGAGAGCTACAGGGAAGGCCTCTCTGAGGAGCTGACAGGTGAGCTAAGACTTGAACAGTAGGAAGAGGAGCATAGGCAGGTCTGGGGAAAGGGCATTCCAAGACAAAGATCAGCCAAGGCAAAAGCCCTGAGGTGGAATGAGCTGGGTATGCTTGAGGAATAAAAGAAGGCCAGTAAGTGAGAGGAAAGCGATGGGAGATAAGACTGCAGAAACAGCAGATTCCAGACCATGCAGGGCCTTGTAAGGCAGGAAATCTGGGTTTTCTTCCAAGACTAATGAGATGTTGCTGTGGGGTTTTGAACTGGAGGGGATCTGACTTCTGCTTTAAAGAGATCTCTCTGGCTCTGCACAGAGAATAGATTGTAGAGGGGACAAGGCCACAGGGGTCATCAAAGTAAGAGAAGATGGTGGCTGGAAGTATAGTGAGAAAGTAGACATGAGAAGAAGTGGAAAGAGTGGGAACCTACTCTGGAGATAGGCCTGTTGGTAGATTGAATGCAGAATATGTGTAGGGAAAGGAAGTAAGTCCTAGGTTTTTGACCTGAGCAGGTAGGCATTGCCATTTAACTGAAAGGGAGAACAAACGGAGAAAAGCAGATATGAGTTAAGTGGAATGGTAGGTAGGGGAATTAAGAGCTATATTCTGTACATACTGTATTTGAGATACCAATTAATATCCAAATGGGCAGGTGGAATAGGTAGTTGGATGTATGAGGCTAGAGTTCTAGAGAGAGGTCAGACATACTCTTTTTAAAACAAACTAAATGAAAAATATTATTGGAAACATATTTGTACTCAAGAGAGGTGGTGACTAGGACTTTAAATTTACCCTGCAGGCTATCATGCTTCACATACTGACAGAATGACGTGAAATAGTAAACATAACATCAAAAACTGAAATAGCATCTTTGATTTGTTTGCTTGATGTTCTTACCAACTTAGTTCAAGTATTCCCCCACTAGAAATCATATGACTGGCTGGCGCCGCGGCTCAATAGGCTAATCCTCCGCCTGCAGCGCTGGCACACCGGGTTCTAGTCCCGATCTGGGCACTGGATTCTCTCCCAGTTGCCCCTCTTCCAGGCCAGCTCTCTGCTGTGGCCAGGGAGTGCAGTGGAGGATGACCCAAGTCCTTGGGCCCTGCACCTCATGGGAGACCAGAAGAAGCACCTGGCTTCTGCCATTGGATCAGCGCGGTGTGCCAGCTGCAGCGCGCCGTCCGTGGCAGCCATTGGAGGGTGAACCAACGGCAAAGGAAGACCTTTCTGTCTGAATCTCTCTCTCTCTCTCTCACTGTCCACTCTGCCTATCAAAATTAAAAATAAAAATAAAAGAAATCATATGACTGACAAAATTACTTGTAGCAGAGGAAATAATAATATCGGCTTAGTAATAACATTTGAAAAGCAAGTCAAGGCAATAGTTTACTGATTCAGTACCAGATGCATTGGTTTACTAGTTTAAGCCAAACACAATGGTCACTCACAGATGATATCTAAGAGCCACGAGAACTGCAGGGGTGGGGTGGGGGTGGGAATGGGAGGTGGTTTATCAGTACTTCTACATCAAAAGAAGAGCAAATCCAGGGTCAGTGTTTAGTGAAGTACCTGGGTTTGATACCCAGCTCTAGCTCCTGACTTCAACTTTCTGCTAATGCAGACCATGAGAGGCAGTAGTTGATACTTAGGTAGCTGGGTTCCTGCCACCCGCATAGGAGATCAGGACTGGATTCCCGGCTCTTGGCTTTGGACTAGGCCCATCTCAGACGTTATGGGCATTTACATCTTGCATGTGCTCACTTGTTTTCTCTCTCTGCCTCTCAAATAAATAAATAAAAATTTTAAAAGAAGTACAAATTCTGTAGGGGTAACTGACTAAAAGGTGCTAATTATGTATTAGTAATTTTTTTGATTGCACATTAACAGAATTTCCTAGAAATGCGAACCTCTTCTGACCCAGTTATTCCTCAGCACAGTCTCTGCAGCTAGTTGACTGGCTCTCTTGCTCTATTACACAATTCATTAAGAAAGGGAATGCAAAGGCATTTCAACTCTTAAGAGGCAGCAGGGAGGGAGGGAGGAAGGGAATATCAGCATGTACTTAGAATTGTATCTACAAAGCACATTGAATCTGTTTTAAAAGACTAATTAAAAATTAAAATAATAAATTATATTTTAAAAAGGAGGCACTCTCAAATCCTAGTATTATAAATTATACAGGTTCAAATGGAAAGCAAAGTGTTAAATTTAACAGACATGCAAATATCAAGAATTTTTACTTGGGTTGATTTTTTTACAGAAAGGTCTAAACCCACAAAACCTCTTTGTAAGGACAATAGGACAGGAAGTGGCAAAGTCATAATCAGGGAGTGACCTTAGATCTTTTTGAAGTGCAAAGAAGCATAACAGCCTACAGGATAAAACCAACATCTCACCTTCAGATCAGTGAGTGAAGAGAGAAAATCATTAACAGCCAATGGATTCTTCAGTTTTAGAGAACTTCAAAACCAACTAGAAAGTCTCTGGAAAATGTTATATTTATACTTAAATCAAAATTTAAATTAAGTTCCCCCAAATTTATTTCTGAAAAATTTCAGAATTAAAAAAATTCCCAAACAATTTTCCATTTGGGAACTTTTTTCCCTTACTTTTAACTGTTAGCAAATAATTTAGGGATTTTTCCGTGGTTTCTGCACGAGTCTAAGAGCTGACAGTAACTATATATGAGGGAAGGGGCAGTGAGAATGCAGTGCATGAGCCTTTCACAATTCACCTTAAAGGGACCCCTGTGATCGCTTAGAACACATTGCATTCAAAAGGTCTGGCAATGTAGAATGAAGGTAGTAATTAAAATCCTCTGCACACAGAACCCCTACTTCCTTCACAAAAGACATACTCCTGAGACAGTTTCTGGGTGGTAAAGTATGTTTCTTACAATTATCCCGACCCCCAGAAAAGTTTGCATACTTTAGGTCTTAGTTTACCTTCCTTTAGTTTCTATATATACTTATGCCCATGTTGGGGACAGGGCGGGGGAGAATAAAATGAAAAGAGGAGGAAGACAGTAAAAGGCTATCCATGCTCACGTTAGCATGCCAGTTAGGAAGTGGTAACAGCTCTCAAGTAGGTGGTTCCCCCTCTATCCTTCCCTTTTTCAGCTCTTCTCCTTGGCAACCTCCCCTCAGCCCGGCCTCGGCTATACCATGCAAACACAGATCAAAAAGTGGATGTGTTTCCACAGTCCGAATAATTAGTGTAGCATAGTGGAATTGGCCAATCTAGAGGTTTTCTCATGATTTCAACTGAGCTAAGAAAGTATTCCAGATTAGTTATTTTTATTCAACAAATTTAGGGGACAAATGATTTGTTCCATTAAATCAGATGTCACAATCAGCTATAAAGGACTAACAGGATTTATCTAAAATGATGTAATCAGATTATATGTCCTGAGTTATTTTCTAAGGTTAAAATAGGAAAAATGACCAGAAGAAATCAAATTAGTATTTCTGTTCCAGTACTTCTAGGCTTGCTCTCCAAATATAACTAGTGTCATGCGTTCTAGAGCAGGAAAAAATTCAGACATCTCGAATGCATTCAATTTATTGGTCTAAAATCCTTTGAGAGCAAGGCATACACTGATATGAATTTGCTAAAAGGGTAGCTGGCCTCCACAAAATCCTATGAGAGAATGTGCCTCTGGCAGGAGAGTTTCACTACCTCTGCTTCCAGGATACCAGCACCTCAAGTAAGTCAAGAATGGTTTCCTCCTGTTAAGTTCTACAAAGCAAACAAAATAACCTGTTGTTGCCCTCACTCCAACAATGCACATAGATAAGGGGGCTCAAAATCCTTTTAAGATCCAGTGAAATAAATGGGGCAGTATCTCAATTACACTCCAGGATTCTAAGGTAACCTGCAGGAACATTTACATTTTCTTTTCCCAATAACATCCTGCTCGATATCAAACATCTCCAAATACCAGTAGTGGAGAGCATCATGCTACTGAATCAAACACAGGCTCCACTTCAGAGATAAACATTCCAAGCATTGAGACAACACAGGAAAGACTCAGACTTCCTTTAGGCATACATTAAGCATGACTAGATCTTGGGTAAACCTTCCAGTGCCAGAAAAGCCTCCCTGAATATAAACTGGGAAATAATTTTCTAAGAGCAACAACCTCAGATAACGTGACCTTAGTCCAGTAGGCAGCATTTTTCCTTCCTACTTAGGGATGGTGTGTGTCCTGGGAAGGAAGGAGATGAGGGTATTTTTTTAAAAAAAGATGACCCAAATAAGAGGAGAAAACAGGACAATAGCAAGAACATAGCAATGAAAAGTTTTCCATACTAGTCTTTCTACAATGCCTCACAAGCGTTGAACATACAAGGTGAAAATACGTTTCATTTTTTCTTCTTATTTTGGGATGATTTTATAAAGTAAAACAATTAATCACATCAAAGAATCTGCAAAGATAAAATCCACCCAGTTTTCAAAATGGGAATGTTTGGAGAGGGGGAGGGGAAAGGGAAGAGACAACAGGAGTTAGAGGAGGAAAAGATAGAGTCACAAAACTGGCTTTTGAACAAAGGAAAATAGGGGCATAAAACATTTATGAGTGTTTTCTCTCATAGGGCTTCTTCCTAAATCAATTACAGCATTGGCTTATGATGGATTTACACCACAGTGAAACTCCTGACAACTTCAAAATCAACTTCATGTTTGGGTTCCATTCTTTCAGGTGATGAATAGAGGGAATCACCAAGGAATGTCACTTGAAGTCAACCATTTATCAAGAACCAAAATGGCTAAGTACCTCATAAACCGCAATGATCCATTTCCTATTAGCATCACACAACAGAAGGCAACCTCGTCTGCATTAACAATTTTTATGACCTCCATAGGCAGAAAGGCTAATGTTAGGAAATGGCTTATTTTTGTTTTGTTTTAAATGTTCATTATTAAACCATAAAAAATTCTTTAAGGATATAAACTACTGATTGATTCATTAAGGAATTCTTTTAAAAGGCTTTCCTCAGCTTAGGTCTTTTTTTTTTTTTTTCTTTAAGTGTTGATTTAATCTTGGTAAACTGTCTCACTCATTCTAATCAAGTTCTATCTAGTTTTATATATGGAATACATACACTTCTTTTTCCATAATGCCCAAAACCCAAAAACTACAGTTAAACTAACTCTCCTGTCTTCCCCAAAATTTGGGTAACACCATCAATTTTCAGGGTCCCAAGTTTCAAAATAAATATATCTTTTGAATTTTTTTTGGCAAGTACTAGGTTTCCTAACTCTAGAGGGCATTAAAATAGCATGTTATGATTAGAAACTAAGTAAAATTGTTAAAGCATTTAAGTTCAATATATTGCCCATAAAATTTAATCTAACAGTTTAAATGGCTTAGCAGGTTACATCCAGATGACCAGCAACACTCTTGGCTAGAAATATGGCCAGGAGTTACCTTCCTACAACAAATGGCATCACTTCCAAACTGAGAGAAGAGAAAAAAAAAAAAGAAAAAAGAAAGAAACCCAAATGGCAAGATGAGAAAAACAACTAAGCAAAATGAATAAATATAAAAAGATTAGAAAAAATAGCCTTATTTATTAAGATTTTAAACATTTATAATTTTTTAAAATGTGTTTTGACATGAGTTCTTGAAAGCACAAAATGATCTCATATTATCTGACAGTATTGCTCTGGCTTAGTTTAAAATGTACATTTTTTTACTACATTTTTGAAGATTCTTCTGTTTTTTTCTTCCTGTCCCCTTCATTTTTAAAAAATTAGAAACATCAACAAACTTGGAAAATGAAAAAGCATATGGCAAATTATTTTTAGTTGATTATATTCAGCTATGAGCACCCCTGAACACAGCTATTTCATAAAGTCACAAATCCTTCAGGCAAATGATTCATCTTAATAAATCATCATTATTTGTATATAATGACCAATGGGCAAAGCCCGGAGAAACAAGGCAGAAGAGTTGGACATGGCTCATGTCTTCAAGGTATTTATCATCTATTTTTGGAGACAGGATAGAGTCATAAACAAGAAAAATGAAACAAACCCTAAGTGATTTATTAGAAAATTGGAAGACTATAGTACTTTTCAAATATCAGGACTAAAAAAAATTATTGAAGCATTAAAGAACATGTAGGACATAGACAGAAAGAGAAGGTAAGGCCGGCGCCACAGCTCACTTGGCTAGTCCTCCGCCTGCGGCGCTGGCACCCCAGGTTCTAGTCCCAGTTGGGGCGCCAGATTCTGTCCCGGTTGCTCCTCTTCCAGGCCAGCTCTCTGCTGTGGCCCGGGAAGGCAGTGGAGGATGGCCCAAGTGCTTGGGCCCTGCACCCTCATGGGAGACCAGGAGGAAGCACCGGGCTCCTGGCTTCAGATCAGTTCAGTGCGCCGGCTGCAGCGGCCATTTGGGAAGTGAACCAACAGAAGGAAGACTTTTCTCTCTGTCTCCCTCTCTCTCACTAACTTTGCCTGCTCCCCCCCCCCCCCCAGAAAAAAAAAGAAAGAAAGAGAAGGCAGAATGTTAACTGGGGGTACAAGGAAAGATTTCATGGAAGAAGCACAATTTCTGCTAAGCCTTGAAGAACAAATCAATTCAGCCCACTAATAATTCCAATATTTCTTTCCCAACAATCTGTGGAATGTGAGTATGGTTCCTACTACAATGTTCCATCTTGACTCTTCTACAACTGCAAGCCTTTCATACTTGGACTTTTAGCCTTTCCATTTCCTGAACCCCGTCCTCACTGCCCAGGCCCCAAACGATGGTCATCATTGTTTCCATTTCTCCTTTGAAATGACTAATAATCCTCCAGTCAGATGATCCCACCCACCAGGAACTCGGGGATCATGCCAAAAAAGGGTTGAATGTTGATGATCTTATTCATGTCAAGTAGATTTTAATCATCAGACTCAAGGAATATCACAAGAGAATAAACTAAAACAAAACACAAAGTTTCAAGGTGTCTCCAAAAAGGTACAAGGGTATCTGTGGCAATTCCTTCCAAGCTCTACCCATGGGGATGGGTGTTTCAGTTCTATTCAGATTCTTTTTTTCTTTTTTAAAGATTTATTTATTTATTTGAAAGTCAGAGTTACACAGAGAGAGAAGGAAAGACAGAAAGAGAGAGCTCTCTTCAATCCGCTGGTTCACTCCCCAATTGGCCACTATGGCTGGAGCTGTGCCGATTTGAAGTCAAGAGCCAGGAGCCTCCTCCAGGTCTCCCATGTAGGTGCAGGGGCCCAAGGACTTGGGCCATCTTCTACTGCTATCCTAGGCCATAGCAGAGAGCTGGATCAGAAGAGGAGCAGCCGGAACTCGAACCAGCACCTATATGGGATGCAGGCACTGCAGGCAGCGGCTTTACCTGCTCCGCCACAGCACCAGCCCCTCTATTCAGATTCTTAAGCATGAGCATCCTCTTCAGTCTTAGCCTCTCTCTTATCTTACTTAGTAATTGTTGTAACTCTCCCCTACAGGTCTACCAAACCCAGAACACCCTTCTCTATTCTATAGGTTTCTATCAGGAAAATCTTCCTACATCACATTGTACATATAACACCTTTGATTTAAAAAAAAAAAAAATCTTTAGGAGCACAAGGCATGCATTTGGCCTACTAGTTAAGATGTTATTTGGGACATAGGTATCCCACATCTGAGTGCCTGGGTTTGAGTCCCAGCTCCACACACAATTCCAGTTTCCTGTTAATGCATACTCTGGAAGGCAAACGGTGGTGATTATTCAAGTAATTGGGTCCCTGCCACCTACATGGATTGAGTTCCCTGTTCCTGGCTTCAGCCTGGCCCAGCCCCCAGCTGTTGGGAACATTTGGGGAATAAACAAGCAGATGGGAGCTCTTCCATCCTTCCTTCCTTGCCTCCCTTCCTTCCTTCCTTTCTTTTTTTCTTTCTTACTCTTTCAAAAAATTAAATAAAACCTTTTTAATCTTCAGGGAATTTCCATGACTGACAGGTCCTACTCTCCAGTGAGTGCTCCCCCTACCTTTTCCCCATAAAGTAGTCATGTGTGTGGAGCACAGAGACTTCTTTCTGACAAGTCAAAGCATCCTAATGCTTTGAGGGGAAAGCATTATCCCTACACACCTGTACCTTCCCTGCCCTCCACAAAGGCTGAGAAAATCTAGTTAGGTAATCTGGCCCTCTCCAACCATATCTCTCACCTTTTCTCTACAGCCGTGCTGGGGTCTTGTGAAAATGCAAATTCTGGTAAGTACAAATGTTTACTATGACTTTACGACAGACTTTTAGGGAATTTCAGCAAATAATAGCAAGTGAATTCTTTTGGGCCTGAAAAGAAAACAAATCAAAACCAAAAAATCCTCATAGAACACAAGTACTTTCTCAGCCAGAAAGGGAACAGGTTGAGAATCCTTACTCCTACAATCTAAGTTCTGAAATCTGAAACTTGTTGAGCACCAATGTTCAATCAACAAAATATGTGCAAATATTCCAACATTCAATTTGAGACACTTCTGGTCCCAGGCATTTTAGATAAGGGATCCTCAACTTGTACCTTCAAAACTTGACCATGCCTGCCAGACAGGAGTGGAGATCCTCTTAGTTAAGAAAAGCAAAGCCTCTACCCCAGTCACTAAGATTTGCTCTTAGAAAGGGTAAAAAAAAAAAAGAAGTCAGAGCCCAGGGTCATGACCTTTAGGTTAAGATGTGGAGAGACTCAAATAACAAGTCATTCCCCACCATGAAGAAGCAAGAATTCTCTGGGTGTGATGGTTACAGGAGCCTATTCAAATTTGGGAATGAATGGACCGGGTCCTCCAATTTAACTGACTAATTCCCTAACTACTCTGTTTCAGGATATAAAAGGCTCTTGAAGCCATAAATATGCAGGGGGGAGGAGGAGGAATTGTTACTAGAGCTATTTTTAAAATTTGAATTCATGAGATGCTTTGTTAATGGACTATTTTATAAAACTTCTAAGTCACAAAACATTTTCAATATGAAAACATAGGCAAAAAAAAAAAAACACACACAGTTGAATATTTTAGTGGTTACAAACAAGCATGGGAAAAGTACCTAGGGAAATTCATAACAATTCTAAATTGAGAAAAACTTAAATTGGGAGATGTGTTAATGAGGAGCTTGATCTCCGAAGTCAAACAGAGCTGGATTCAACCCTGACTCCGTTCACAGTGTGTCCTCA
Organism: Sylvilagus floridanus; assembly: GCA_949820135.1. Lineage (NCBI taxonomy): Eukaryota > Metazoa > Chordata > Mammalia > Lagomorpha > Leporidae > Sylvilagus > Sylvilagus floridanus. The sequence goes on along the minus strand of OX463226.1, from coordinate 71,549,101 downwards.
GCTAAATTTAACCTTCCAGGCCTTGGTTTGCCCTCTGTGAAATGAGAATCACTATGGCAATTTTAAATTATAAATATGGCAGTTCTCTCTAGCCATGTATATTACAAAATAAATGCTAAATGTGTTACATTTATCTTTAATAAGTTCAAATAAGCCTTTACCACAAGAGCCAATACAATAACCTACATTTTGATCCTGTCAAGCCACACACTTTTTTCTAAACTTGCACATTTTTTTAAAAACACTTGTTTATTTATTTGAAGGCAGAGTCACAGAGGAAGAGAGAGAGAGAGAGAGAGAGAGGTCTTCCATCCACTGATTCACTCTCCAGATGGCTGCAATGCTGGAGCTGTGCTGATTCAAAGCCAGGAGCCAGGAGCTTCCTCCAGGTCTCCCACATGGGTGCGTGAGCCCAAGGACCTGGGCCATCTTCTATTGCTTTTCCAGGCCATAGCAGAGCGCTGGATTGAAAGTGGAGCTACCAGGACAAGAAATGACGCACACATGAAATGCTGGCCCTGCAGGTGGCGGCTTTACCTGCTACCCTACAGCATCGGTCCCTGAACTTGCACATTTTTAAAGAGTTAACATTTTAAAAATTTTATTTGAGAAACAGAATTAGAGAGAAAGAGAGAAGCCCTCATTAGTTGATCCAATCCCCAGATATCCAAAACAGTTTAGGCTGGGTAGAGCCAAAGTTGGGTGCCAAGGCTTCCCAGGTGGGTGGCAGAAGACTAACCACCTGAGCCACTGCTGCTATCCCTCGGGGTCCACACTGAGATTACAGGAAGCTGTAATCAGGAGCTGGACTCCAAACCCAGCAACTCTGACATGAGATACAAGGTGCCCCAACTGACATCTCAACCAGCAGGCTGAACGCCTCGCACACATAGATTTTTTTTTTTTTGACAGGCAGAGTGGATAGTGTGAGAGAGGGAGAGAGAGAAGAGAGAGAGAGAGAAAGGTCTTCCTTTACCATTGGTTCACCCTCCAATGGCCGCTGCGGCCAGCTCACTGCTGCCGGTACACCATGCTGATCCGAAGCCAGGAGCCAGGTGCTTCTCCTGGTCTCCCATGTGGGTTCAGGGCCCAAGCACTTGGGCCATCCTCCACTGCACTCCTGGGCCATAGCAGAGAGCTGGACTGGAAGAGGAGCAACCAGGACAGAATCCGGCGCTCCCACTGGGACTAGAACCCGGTATGCTGGCACCACAGGCGGAGGATTAGCCTAGTGAGCCGCAGCGCTGGGCCATAGATTTCTAATACCTCAGTGGCTCTACATGCCATACCTCTTGTCTGTAGAGAACCTTCTCTACCCCCTCTTCTCCTTCTGTACTATTATTTTGTTTTAAACATCTCACTTCCAGGCTATTTCTTTCCACCTGGGTATTTCTCCTATCACCTCTGCAACTGGGGACTGTCCCTGGACGCTCCTAGAGTATACATCACAGCCTGAAATGTGAGTATCTGTGTTTCTGTTATTTCACAGCCTCCAGCCTCATATGCCACTATTAATATTTGAATTAAAAATAAATATGAATTAAAATTCAGTTCTTCCATTACAAAAGCTACATTTCAGGTGCTCAAAGGCCACAGGTGACTATTACTACCACACTGCACCATGCACAGTAGCATTTCTATCACCACAACATTCTACTAAACAGCACTGCTCTAATCTATTGGGCAAGGATCATGTGCTATTCATTCCTAGAGCCTATCCCTAACTATAATGAGTTTGTAAATGAATGACTGTATTGACAAACACAGCCATGTTTGTGCATACTCTTTCGACTGAATGAGAAGGATTAATTTTTCACCAAACTTTAAGCCTACAAGAGAAAACATATACAACATATATAAAATGCCTAGCAAGCAGGTCATCACACAGCAGGCAATAAATAAAAGCTGCTTATTCATATGAATGAATTGGTAGAGAAGTCCTACTCTTGCCTTCTGGTAATCCACAATTCATATTCTTCCAGAAGACCACTAAGTGGATTTTATGTTAAATAGCATCACTTCATTGGGTGAATGGTCAGTCCTCTTTAATAGTTTCGTTGTTTTTTGTTTTTCTTTCTAAATATGTATTTATTTACTTGAGAGGCAGAGTTACAGAGTTACAGAGAGAGACAGAGGCAGAGACAGAGAGAGAGAGGCCTCCCATCCACTGCTTCACTCCCCAAATGACCACAATGGCCAGAGCTGGAATGATTCTGAAGCCAGGAGCTAGTGGCTTCTTCTGGGTCTCCCACGGAGGTGCAGGGGTCCAAGCACTTGGGCCATCTTCCACTGCTTTCCCAGACCCCAGCAAAGAGCTGGATCAGAAATGGAGCAGCTGGGACTTGAACAGGCACCCATATGGAATGACAACGCTGCAGGCGAATGCTTAACCTGCTGCGCCACAGTGCCAGCCCATCATTGTGTTTTACTTGCTCCTTAATCTCGGAACCAGAGTGCATCACCCTCATGTGAGGGCATGAAAATCAGTCCTGTGATTTCTCTAACAGACACAGACAAGGCCAGCAGCACAGAAAACAATTCTCCCAAGGCCATTCCAGAGCTGAAAAATCACTCCTCTTGTGATTACTGCTTTCTTGCCAAGGACTTCCTCAGCTCTTCTTTGTTCTTCCCTAGTTCTGAACAAAGATTGCCGAGATCCTCAATTACTAAACTATCCCAGCTTCACAGTGCCTCCGATTGTGCTGAGTCCTCAGTCCTCAGTCCCTGTCCCTCTTTGGAGTCATTCAGCATAAACCCAAACCCTACCAAAAAAACCTTTATCTTGCTGAGACACCCACAGTTCCCTGCTGTGTCCCTTCCCTTGCTTCATCAAGTTAATAAACCTAACCATGACTAAAAGGAGCACCCCAGAGTTCTTTCCCTGTGACCAAACCTTAGGACCTAGCCTGTAATGACATCTATTTCACTCCATAAAACTTCCAATAGCAGGAAGTACAAGAATGAATGTCTTTTGTTCATATGATTTTTGATCAAGAACCACATTTCTTGATCCAAAACAAAGTACGGATACATGCTTCTACATGGATGAACTTTGAAATCATTATACTCAGTGAAAGATGAGAGACACAGAAAGCTACACATAACATAATGCCACTTGAATGAAATGTCCAGAATAGGTAAATCCATAGAGACAGATAATGTGAGAGGTTGCCAAGGGTTGAGGGAAGCCAGGAATGGGGAATGGCTGCTAACAGGTACGTGTCTTTTGGGGTGACAAAAATGTTCTGGAACTGGATAGTTGTCATGGTTGCACAACCTTGTGAATATACTACAACTTACTGTATTGCACATTTTAAAAGGGTGAATTTTATGGTATGTAAATTATAGCTCCATTTAAAAGAGGACTTACGTTTCCACCTTTGAGTAAGAGTACAGTTTCCAGGGCCAGCGCTGTGGTGCAGTGGGTTGAGGACCCAGCCTGCAGCACCAGCATCCCATGTGGGTGCCAATTCAAGTCCTGGCTGCTCTACTTCTGATCCAGCTCTTTGCTGTGTCCTGGGAAAGCAGTGGAAGACGGCTCAAGTGCTTGGGCCCCTGCACCTGCATGGGAGACCTGGAAGAAACTCCTGATTCCTGGCTTCAGGATCATCCTAGCTCTGGCCATTTTGGTCATCTGGGAAGTTAACCAGCAGATGGAAGACCTTTCTCTCTCTCTGGCTCTACCTCTCTCTGTAGCTCTGTCTTTCAAATAAATAAAATAAGTCTTTTTTAAAAAATGGTACCTATCCTAAATAAGTCATTAAAATGGTTATTAAAAAAAAAGAGTGCAGTTTCCTGTACAAGGGTCACAGCCAGCTCTGCCCTCCATAGAAAGCATCAGTCAGGGCATCAGGGAAGAAAAAACTCTTCTAGCAGCTCAGTAAACTACCTGGACAGAGTTACTTAGTGACCACTGCAGCACCCAACAAGGTTTCCCAAGTAAATTCCTCTACCTTGTCTTTGTCATATTCATTGCTAGTTTGTTTTCTCCTCATTTGGACACTTTCAACTTTTTCTCTAAGACCATCAGCTATGTGTCTTTTGCAATTTTTCCATAAAAGTACCCTGGCAGATAATTTAACTCTTCCAATGGTATTTATAGTTCAAACCAATTAAACACATAGCTTCTCTAGTCCATTCATTCACATATTACCAAAAATCCGAATCCCAAGATGGTGTTGGGTATAGAAGAATTAAAGAGAGGTGCTGGGAACTGGGTTAACAGGGCAGGTCTAATGGTGCTTAAGAGGATGTATTAAGACTTTGCAATGGGAGAATCCTTTCAACTGGAAATATAAGTAGGAAGTGGTGCTTCTCTCAGAAAGAGCTTAAAACATTCCTCCTCCTATTTCCACAGTGCTCAAAGCATGTTCCTCTCACAGAGAAAACTGGTCAAGAGATCACTGCCATTTCAATGAAATGGCAGCAACATTAACTGACAACATAGACAAGCAGTATTGGGCAACTAATTTGTATGGGAAGGAAGGCTTTCTATAGAATTCTGGCAGGAAGAAATGATATTTAAGACTAAATCAGCAAAATAACAAGGACTTTTCTACTTCACTATGATTTGTAACTAATACTCTCAAGCAAGGAGTGGACAACCTTGCACAGAATTCCTTACAAGTCTGTGATATGGGCTGTAAAGAAGTGAGATCAGTTGAGATCATGACAAGGAAATCTCAAGATTAAGAAATTGCAAATAACATTCAATACATCTAGCATTCTTTAAAGTTCATGTTGATTAACTATTCAGAGTAAATTACACAGACCAGCGATTCTACTTCCCATGTGAGTTTTGTTACTTATCTAATCTTTCAGCCTTTTGGTGTCACATATGTGTTGCTTTATACATAGCCAACATGTTCACAATATTTTCCAGTAACATGGGTTTCTCCCTTCCTCCCTCCTTTATCAGTATAAAAGAATAAAAAACAAAAGATGATATGAGCTGTGCCTTTATGCACTCAACTAACATATACTGAATACCAACTATTATACTAGGTGTTGGGAACACAAAAAAGAAAAGCCCTTACTTGTGTGGTGGTGACACACATGTGTGTGCCCAACATGGAAATGTCTCAGATGTCTCTAACCTGGAGATGGACAGTAAGTCAAGGAAGCTTCCCAAAAGAGGTTAACACTGGAGCTGAACTGAGTGAGGCATTCATGAGGCAGACAAGTCTGTACAGAGGAGGGGGCAAGGAGAGTACCCAGTCTAGCTGAGGGAACAGCATGCTCAGTCACAGAGATGCTTGGGTTTCAGCAACAGGGGAGCTGTGGTATAGCCTGAAGGCAGTGGGAAAAGAGAAGGAACGTGGCCAGATTTTGATGCATGACCACCTGGCTAAAAAAGCATGATAGATTATTGGCCTAGTCACAGGCAGACAAAGCCAAAATTAACAATTGGGATGACATCAAGTTGAGAAGTTTCTGTACTGCAAAAGAAACCATCAAGAAAGTGAAGAGGCAACTGACAGAATGGGAAAAAAATATTTGCAAACTATGCAACAGATAAAGGTTTAATAACCAAAATCTACAAAGAGATCAAGAAACTCCACAACAACAAAACAAACACCCAATTAAGAGGTGGGCCAAGGACCTAAATAGACATTTTTCAAAAGGGGAAATCCAAATGGCCAACAGGCACATGAAAAAATGTTCAGGATCACTAGCCATCAGGGAAATGCAAATCACAATGAGGTTTCACCTCTCGCCAGTTAGAATGGCTCACATACAGAAATCTACCAACAACAGATGCTGGCAAGGATGTGGGGGAAAAGGCACACTAATCCACTGTTGGTGGGAATGCAAACTGGTAAAGACACAATGGAAGTCAGTTTGGAGATTGCTCAGAAACCTGAATATAGCCCTACCACATGACCCAGCCATCCCACTCCTTGGAATTTACCCAAAAGAAATTAAATTGGCAAATAAAAGAGCTGTCTGCACCTCAATGTTTATTGCAGCTCAATTCACAATAGCTAAGACCTGGAATCAACCTAAATGCCCATCAACAGAAGACTGCATAAAGAAATTATGGGATATGTACTCTATAGAATACTATACAGCAGTAAAAAAAAAAATGAAATCTGGTCATTTGCAACAAAATGAAGGAATCTGGAAAACATCATGCTGAGTGAAATAAGCCAGTCCCAAAGGGACAAATATCATATGTTCTCCATGATTGGTGACAACTAACCGAGCACCTAAAAGGAAACCTGTAGAAGTGAAATGGACACTATGAGAAACAATGACTTGATCAGCCCTTGTCCTGACTGTCGAGGAACAACTTACTATTTTATTCCTTTTAGTATTTTTTTTTTTGCTCTACTTAGTACCATTGGTTGAATTCTTTAATTAACACACAATTATTCTTAGGTGTTTAAATTCAACTGAAAAGTGATCCCTGTTAAATATAAGAGTGGGAATAAGAGAGGGAGGAGATGTACAGTTCGGCACATGCTCATTCGGACTTACCCCAAATGGTAGAGCTAGAAATGTGCTAGGGAATTCCAATTCAATCCCATTAAGGTGGCATATACCAATGCCATCTCTCTCTTTTTTAATTTATTTATTTATTTGAAAGTCAGAGTTATACACAGAGAGAAGAAACAGGGAGAGAGAGGTCTTCCATCTGATGATTCATTCCCCAATTAGCCGCAATGGTCGGAGCTGTGCCGAACCGAAGCCAGGAGCCAGGAACTTCTTCCAGGTCTCCCATGTGGGTGCAGGGGCCCAAGGACTTGGGCCATCTTCTACTGCTTTCCCAGGCCATAGCAGAGAGCTGGATTGGAAGTGGAGCAGCCTGGTCTCAAACTGGTGCCCATATAGGATGCCAGCACTGCAGGTGGTAGCTTTACCCACTACACCTCAATGCGAGCCCCAATACCAATGCCATCTTACTAGTCAAAGCGATCAGTTTAAGATCATAATTGAGCCGGCGCCGCGGCTCAATAGGCTAATCCTCCGCCTAGCGGTGCCGGCACACCGGGTTCTAGTCCCGGTCGGGCGCTGGATTCTGTCCCGGTAGCCTCTCTTCCAGGCCAGCTCTCTGCTGTGGCCTGGGATTGCAGTGGAGGATGGCCCAAGTGCTTGGGCCCTGCACCCACATGGGAGACCAGGAAAAGCACTTGGCTCCTGCCTTTGGATCGGCGCGGTGCGCTGGCCACAGCGCTCTGGCTGCGGCGGCCATTGGAGGGTGAACCAATGGCAAAAAGGAAGACCTTTCTCTCTCTTTCTCTCTGTCTCTCTCTCTCACTGTCCACTCTGCCTGTAAAAAAAAAAAATCATAATTGATCATAATGATAGGATTAAGTGTCAAAGGGATCACATAAACAAGACTAGTGAAAGGTAATAATAACTGATAGAATTAAAAAGGAGCAGCACAATAATCCCGCTTCCAGCACAGGAAGCGGGATACACAGCAGACTCATAGAATGGCAGATGTCCTAAACAGCACTCTGGCCTCAGAATCAGCCCTTAAGGCATTCAGATCCAGCTAAAAAGCCCATGAGAGCATTTCAGGCATGGAAAGCCAAGACACTGTTGCAAAAAATGACCTAAATGCAAGATCTCTGTGAGTGAGATTCCAAGGGAAAGAATAGGCCATCAAAGAAGGAGGTATCTTTCTCTGAAGGAAGGAAATAACTTCCACTTTGACTATGGCCTTATCTAAATAAGATCAGAGTTTGTGAACTCAAGAGGCTTCCTTAGCCTTGGCAGCTCATGACAAGAGCCTCAGGTGATTACTGATGTCATAAATAAGAGTGTCAATTGTTAAATCAACAACGGGAATCACTGTGTACCTACTCCCCATGTAGGATCTCTGTCCTTAATGTGTTGTACTATGCAAATTAATGGTAAAACTACTACTCAAACAGGACTTTACACTTCGTGTATCTGTGTGGGTGCAAACTGTTGAAATCTTTACTTAGTATATACTACGTTGATCTTCTGTACATAAAGATAACTGAAAATGAATCTTGATGAAGAATGGGATGAGGAGAGGGAGTGGGAGATGGGATGGTTGTGGATGGGAGGGAGATTATGGGGGTAAAAGCCGCTATAATCCAAAAGTTGTACTTTGAAAATTTATATTTATTAAATAAAAGTTAAAAAAAAGAATATTGGCCTAGAAATCATTTTCAGTTGGTGAACTCAATGGGCTACTTATAGAGAACTATGTCTAGAGAAAAAAAATTGCTTGATTTAACAAAATCCTACAGGACAAATATTGCTCTTTATAAAGCATTTTTAGGGTTGGGCATTGTGGAGCACCGGGTCAAGCCACTGCTTGGGAATCCCACATCTCATATCAGAGTGGGAGTCCCGCTACTCTGAGTCTCTGATCCAGCTTCCTGCTAATGCATCTAGGAAGCAGTAGATGATGTTCAAATGCTTGGGTTCCTGACACCCACACGGGAGACACAGGTAAGCATTTCTGGCTCCTGGCTTCACTTCAGTCTGTGCTAGCTCTGGTTGTTGCAGTATATAAGGAGTGAACCAGCAGATAGAAGATCTCTCTTTCTCTTTCTCTCTCTCTGTCTCTCTCCTGTTTTGCCTTTCAAACAATATAGATAATCCCTCAAAAAATAAGCACTTTCAAAATGCAAAGTCAACCACAAATAATATCAGTTTGTACAAGTCTGCTAAGTATTACATGCATTGAGTCTATAACAAAGTTCACTGTAAACTTGAGATGGTCTATTTTAAATGAACTTCCTTATTGGAGGAAAAAAAAATCCAAACTTCAATTTAGAAAAAGGAAAGGGAGCCATCTGCCCAGTAGCTAAGGATTAGATAAGCATTTAAATAAGTTGGTTTTTTTTTTTAATGTAACAACAATTATAGTAGAGAACTGTGATATCAAAATGAAGCAGTGATTGAAATATCAAAAGGTGACTCAACTGGCTCATACAAAATACAAGCAAGCCTGCTGTCTGGGAAATAAAGGCTAAAAAACTTATTTTATCCTTGAAAGAAATATATATGGTACTACAATCAGCATTTATTTTAAAGCTCCTCCCACTCTTATTTGGAAGGTAATTAAAGAGATCCATTTGGCAATTGAATGAAGAAATGTGCTAGGAAACCAGGTGCTCATGCTATTGTCTTCCACAGGAATACACCAAGACCAAAGCCCCATTCTATCTTTTCCATTTCCCAGAATTCAAGTAGCAGCATAGCATTTGTCAGCAATCACAAACACAGGGCAGTAAATTACTAATAAATTCCAGCAGTCTAATCTGTTTCCATCATTGCAGATAGCCAGCTGTCAGTACTGAATAAAGTAGCTCTGATAGAACCGCCTTTGCAGTTTCTACAAACATGATGCATGTCAACAGGAAAAGCTCCATGTCGTCCTAATTCTGGCAATTAATAGCAAACAACAGTGTAGACTTTTGCTATGGCAATGGCATACCACCCCACAATCAAATACATGAACAAATATACAATCTGATTTCATTGAGTAGATAAAGCAGAAAACATCTAGGTTATCACAGAGACTGTATCTTTATCATTCAAATAATCATGAATTGTTCCCATTCCTATGCTAACTCAAGGGCAAGATCAAATGCAAAGTAAGCAGGAATTAACCTACCCAAAATGATTATGTATGTTGACACCAGTAAAAAGGGTTTATATATAAAGGACAAAAGTAAAAATCATATTTTATTGAACATTCTTTTTGGTGAAGATTTGAATGCATTGTAGTTCAAGGAAATAGAAAAAATTAAAGATGGTTGTTTCTTTCAGTTAATAAGAATCTGTTGAATAGAGTCAGGTAGGTCAACCTCTAACTTTAAGGTATGATGCACAATCTTCACTTTATCCTCAGCCACTGGGATAGTGAACAAGAAGGGAAAAGTGAGGATGATGACCTTACTAATTCTGTGCTACTTGTTTAAATTCTTTTTTCATCTTTAAACAATTTATTTGAGAAGCAAAGAGACAGAAGGAGAGAGAAACAGAGAAAGAGAGCCCCATCTCTGCTGGTTCACTCCCCAGATGCAAGCAATGACCAGGGCTGGGCTTAGCCAAAGCCAGGAACACAACCTAGGTCTCCTGTGTGGGTGGCAGGGACCCAACTACTTGGGCCATTACCACTGCCTTCCAGAGTTTTTATTAGCAGCAGTTAGGAAGTTAGAGTTGGGAATCAAACCCAGGCACTCTATGTGCGCATAGGTGTCTTAACTGCTAGGCTAAAGACCTATTCCCCTGTCTTTCTTAAATGTCAAATTCCCATATATCCTTGGAATTTATCTAAAAATTGAACCTGTGCAAAAGTTATTACATTTATATAAAAAAGATATCTGTAGGGCAACTCTCATACATCTCCTGGATGTATTATGCTCACAAACTATGAAAATAATAATACTCAGTTAATATGAAATTTAGCCTTTCATTTTTATTTACTGTTGAAAAGGAAGAAATAAACCCTTTGACATTTTTCAAAGCTGAGCTTACCACCATTCCACCATTAATACCCAGTGATAGCTGGTTAGCTCAGAGGAGTGGTCGTTGGTTCAAAGGCAGCATTCTGGTCACAGAGCTGGGACAGCAAAAAACCCATTTGTGCCAGAAATAAGGGATCAGTGCACACAGACACCAACCCCTCCAAGAGGAAGAAAGATCATAGTTTTTGTTTTTCTGGATAGTCTTACACTCTGGGGGAAGAAAAAGCTTTTTGGACTATTTTCAACTGTACCCACTGCCCCCAAGGAAAAAAAGCAGTAATATTAAATTGACTTTAATATGTTAAAATGATTTTTATAAACTACTTAAAATACACAGGCTTAATTTGATGTTGATATTCTTTTGCTCTTATCACAACGCTGACAAAACCTATTACATACTCTTCTTTCACTTTGCTAAAGCAACAACTCTACCTAAATGAGAGTTACTAAAGTTTAACTTCTCATGCTTGGTATAGAAAGATATCCAATGGCAGTGTTTATTTTGTGAATGTAGGACTGAGCTGTAAGATAACAGGCTGTTGGAGGGCACAATAATATTGGGTCAGTGTTTTAAATTAAAATTCATTTTTAATAACATGTAAGAAAAATAATTCCAATGAAGAACAGATGATAGGTCTGAATGGGAATATATGATAACAGACAACTGCAAATATTTGTGAAAGTACACAGGCAAAATAATATTGGCAACAGCAATGAACATTGTATTCCATGTTAACAAAAAACCTCTTCTTCTCCCCCCAGGAGTTATTATTTAACATTTATAGAGTGCCATTGGAGTGATGGAGTATGTAGTTCTTTAGAACAACGTGTACAAGTTCCTGGTCTAAGTTCTGGTGTTGAAAAAAATTTGCATGTATGATTCATTACCTTTTCCATTCTATTTCTTTTCTATTTTTAAAAAACAAACACAATTAATAAACTCATGCCAAAGAAAAATTTCATAAAACTAATCTCTTAGAGGTCAACTCATTTTGAAGAGCATGGCACACGAACAAGACTTAAGAGCAGACTAGATGAAATACTTTATTACGTGCAGTGGAGACATTACTGAACTACATGATTAGAATCAGATCGTAAAATGCCACTTGCAAAGTGTTAACATCCACTCCAAGTTAACATTCTAGGCCTGTACATCCACCCTTGGCTTACTCCACTTCACTGTGTTATGTTGCTCCAGTCATGGCTATAATTCTCAGAAATTACCTATCTCCTAACAATCCTCTTTTTTAAGGACAAATCCATCAAAAGTTTAGACAAAAAGCAGTTGAAGGGCTGACAACAGCGGTTAAAGGGCTTTGTTGTAGCAAGGGGCAGTCATAGCTCTCAAGTCAAGGGTCCAAAATCCTAAGCAAGATTTGCCAAAATTGCTTTATTTAAATACTCAGTATAGAACCTAATAAACATGCATTTTGGGTTACACACTCCACCCACCTGAAAGTCACATGATGGGGCTAATGACTCAACTTCTTGGAGCCTATTTCCTCAGCTGAAAAATGAGGGTAATGATACTTTCACAAGACTGTTGTAAAGATTAAATGAGATGGCATATAGAGAGTACTTAGTATTAAATTTAGTAGATAGTGGGAGCTCAGTAAATATTTCAGCTGTCACTCCATTTTTACTTCCAGAGCCTTAGCCTTGATTAGGTATCTGTTACAGTTTGCCTGAACTCTCATGTTCAAGGAGACTTATTTCCTGAAAGTCTCACTGTGTTTTGTTTTTCTCCCTAAAATCAGTCTCAAACATAAAAGTTATTTCCAAAGGTGCAATTTTCATTCTATGCTTCCTCCTTACTGCTCAAATGTTTTCATCTTACAGAATGAACAATTGCTCGAATTTTGATCTGGCCTTACTCCAAGCCCCAGATATATCTTGTGTTACCTCTGAGTGTCTAATCTAGTCAAACATATCTTCTCATTGACTCCATGGACAAGTAATCCAAGCCCCTGCATGAGTTTATCATGAGAGTTGACAATCCAAACCAATGCTACATGGACCAGCGGTAGACTTTAATAAGTACAGAATAGCAATCTAACAGAGTAATTTTATATCGGGTAAATTTAATATTGAAAATTTGGAAGCCATATTTTGGTTTCTTTAAAATTTCATTTTTCTAGTAACTTACATTTATTATACTTTCAAAATTAACTGAGAAGGAAACAAACACAATTTGAGAAGCACTGCTCTAACATACATAGTGCCTGCTCCATAAATGCTAATGTGCTAGGCTCCGGGAGCAGTGCTAGTCTCCCTACCAAATATGGTGAGTTCTATTAAATCTGAGCACTGAATATAGTACTAAGCTATACAGAACCTCAGGAGCAGTTATCTATTTACATACTGAAGCCAAACTTTGGGAAAGAGCTGTGGGTCCTACATTCTTACCCACTTAGCTTTTTGTTTCTGGAAAAGAATATCAACATCAATTTAAGCCTTATATTAAGTAGGTAAAAAATAATTTTATCTTCCTATTAATGAGCCTGAGAAGGCAGTGGAAGATGGTCGAAGAACTTGGTCTTCTGATGCCCATATAGCAGACAAGGATGGAATTCCTGGCTCCTGGCTTTGGACTGGCCCAGCCCTGGCCATTACAGCCATTTGGGGAGTGAACCAGCAGATGAAAGATCTCTCTCTCTCTCTGTAACTCTACCTTACAAATAAATGAAATAAATCTTTAAAAAAATAAATTATACTTTTTCAATTAAGTTATTCTTAATGGAATGTATCCTTTTTCTATATATGGTAAAAATTCCTCTTATCTTTCTATAACTTAACATATTAAACATCTGCCAATGTGGCTGAAAGAACTTGGGCTTTTGAGAATCAGAAAAATGCAGGTTTTCCTGGGGTAAAGGTTATATCTGAGAGAGTAATGAAAAATGAAGCCAATACAGAAGGAAATCAATCTAGAATACAAAGATTCTTAGGAATATAATTGTTATTATAGCATGCTCTGAGTGTTTACAGGTGCTTCACCAGATTCTCTCACTTAATCTTCACAACATGCTTCTGAAATAGGTGTACTTATGACCCTATTGCATATATCAGAAAACTGAGACAGATAAAAACACACTTGGTCACTCACATTTAGATGAATAGATTTTCTCCTTTTCTTTCTGGACTAGGACCAATGATAATTCTGTCTTCTAGGAGAAGAAAGAGAAAGTAGAGTCATAAAGTAGCATTTTGGTGCCCAAAGCAGTCTTACAAAATAGGTCTTTGTGATCTACAAATTCAATTCAATTCCTACCAAAATTCTAGGTGACTTTTTAAGCAGAAATTGATATACTCATCCTAAAATTCATATAGAAATACAAGGGACCAAAATTAGACAAAACAAACCTCAATAAGAAAGAGATTTAAGGACTTCAGATTTCAAAATGCAATCCAAAGCTATAGTAAACAAGACTGTGTGTTACTGGCATAAAAACAGATCAAATAATATATATCGATAGAATGCAAATGAGAATCACGAAAAAATTACCATTATGTTCAGCTGATTTTCTGTAAGAGTGCCAAGATAATTCAATTGGAAAGGAATAACATCTTGAACATATAGATACTATATGTAAAGAATGGAGTTAGACCTCCACCTTATACTATACATAAAAATTAATGCAAAATGGATCACAGATCTAAAGCTCATTTTACAATAGGTGTAACATTTCTGTGACCTTGGATTAGCAGTGGTTTCTTAAATATGACCTCCTCCCCAAACAAGTGACAAAATAGAAAACAGATAAACAGGACATCATCAACATTAAAAACTCTTGTTCTTCAGAAGACACTGAAAAGAAAATACATAGACAACCCACAGAGTGGGAGAAAGTATGTGTAAACAGATATCTGATAAAGATTTTGTGTACAAAATATGTAAAAAGTTCTTATAATGCAACAAAAAACAATTAAAAATCTGGCATAGAATGTGAACAAATAGTTCTCCACAAAAGGTATACAAACGGCTAATAAGCACCTTGAAAGATGTTCAACATCATTAGCCATTAAGAAAATGCAAATCAAGCCCACAAGATACTACTTCACACAATTAGAATAGCTAAACTTAAAAAGGCAGGAAAAGGGGGCTGGCGCTGTGGCCACTGCCTGCAGTGCTGGCATTCTGTATGGGTGACAGTTTGAGTCCTGGCTGCTCCACTTCTGACTCAGCTCTCTGCTATAGCCTGGGAACACAGTAGAAGAGGCCCAAATCCTTGGGCCCCTGCACCCGTGTGGGAAACCTGGAGGAAGCTCCTGGCTCCTGTATTCTGATCAACGCAGCTCCTGCTGTTGTGGTCATCTGGGGAATGAATCAACAGATAGAGGATCTCTCTCTCTGCCTCTGCCTCTCTGTAATTCTGTCTTTCAAATAAATAAATAATTTTTAAAGGTAGGGATAGGTATTTGATATTGCACTTAAGTTTCTGTTTGGGATGGCTGCATGCTGTACTGGGATGCCAGGTTCAAATACTAACTTCTCCACTTCAGATCCACCTTCCTATTAATGTGCACCCTGGGAGGCAGCAGTGATACCACAAGTACTTGGGTCCCTGCCACCCACGTGGGAGACCTAGATTGAGCTCCAGGCTACTAGTTTGTCCTGATCCATTCTTGGTTGTTGCATGCATTTAGGAAATGAAACAGCCAATGGAAGATCACTCTCCATCTCTGACTTTGAAATAAAAATGAAAATAAATACACTTAAAATTGAAAAGGCAGATTTTTAAAAATATATTTTTATTTTATTTATTTGAAAGAGTTACAGAGAGAGGGAAAGACAGAGAGAGATAGAGAGAGAGCTTCCATCCTCCGGTTCGCTCCCTAAATGCTGCAATAGGCCAGGCCAAAGCTTCATGTGGGTCTCCCACATGGGTGCAGGGGCCAAAGCACTTAGGCCACCTTCTGCTGTTTTCCTAGGTGTGTTAGCCAGGAGCTGGATCAGAAGTGGAGCAGCTGGAACTTGAACCAGCATCCCTATGGGATGCCAATGTGACAGGTATCAGCTTTACCCACTATACCACAGTGCTGGTCCCAAGGCAGATATTAACAAGTGTTGAGGAGGGAATGGAAAAAGTGAAATACTCATACACAGTCAATGAAAGCACAAAGTGGTACAGTCATTGTGGAAAGTAGTTTCAGTTCCTTGAAAGGTGAAACACAGAGTTAGGGGATGACCCAGCAAATGTAATTCTAGTCCTTAAAAGAAATGGAAACATACATTCACATAAAATTTCATACACAGATGTTGATGGCAGCATGACTACTATTTATACTAGGCAAAACAAGTGTAAACAACTCAAATGTCTAACAAGTAATGAGTGGATAAGTAACAACTGGGATATCTATATTATAAAATACTATTTTGTCATAAAATAAATGAATTTTTGAAATGCACTATAACATGGATGAACCTCAAAAACATTATACTCTGTAAAAGACCAGTCCAAAAAAGCCCATACATTGATTCATTCTATTTGTATGAAATATCTAGAATAGGCTACAAACATATAGACATAGAAAATAGATTAGTGATTGCCAAATACCGGGGGACTTGGGGAGACACTAGGGGTAAATGCCAATGAGTACGAGTTCCTTTTCTGGAAAAATGAATATGTTCTAATATTGTGGTGATTATTGTACAACTCTGAATATATTAAAAATCATCCGGTGGTTTTTAGTGTATGGGTGATGTTTAGTAAATGGGTGAATTTTACAATATTTGAGTTATATCTCAACAAATCAATTAAAAAAAAAAAAACAGGCTATGAATCAACTGGGGAATGAAGTCGAGGTGTGTGCAAGGCTTACAGGCATCACACAAAGGAAGGGAAATACAGCACTTCCTGCCCTTGACATTGGATTTCCTGGCTGCTCAGGGATGGAAGATGGGGAGTGAAAGCGGAATATTTGCCAAAAATGGAGCTGGCTTTAAAATTTCACAACCTTCAAAAACTTATCTTTAAAATGCTGGTGATAAGGCTCTAGTGCCATGCCCTAGTTACAGCACAGTCAAGAAAGTACAGAAAGCACACATTGTGCTTTAGGAATGAACTTGATCCTGGGTTTCCTGAACCCTCACCATGCAGTTTATCCATTGGTACAGTTAATGTCCCACAAATAGTCATACAGACTTAGAGAGGTAGGACACTTCCACAGAAAGAAACACTCAGACTTCCAGACTCCAGTGATCTGAGCACCTGCTCATTTAAAGGTGAGGTGTATTCCTAGGTGCTGAAAACTCCTAGTGTCATCTCCAGAATGGCCAGTCATGTCCCCACTTGGTCAAGTATTGAAATCTAAGTGCCATTTAAGATCATTTTAAACTAAGATTTTTGTTTGAAAGATGGCTTCTTAGCATATATCCAGTAAGGTACAGCTAAAAATCAATGTTAAGAAATCTCAGTACAGACAATTACTTAGGATGAACAGGCATCAGAAATACAACCTAACATAAAGTTGGTACCTTGCAGCCTGGACTGGATTCTGTCTCCTTCCACTTGGAAATTCTCAGTGAAAACATTGTGAGGCTGCTGCCGCCTCTCAGCAAGAGAATACAGTAGCCAAGGTTTTCTTTTTCCATACAGAATCCCTGCCATCTTTTACTTCTACAAATCAATATATCTGATATTTCACAAAATATCAGAAATCATTCCATAGAATCACTTAGAAGGGAACAGCAACAAATGTTATCTAGGTTCCCTACAAATGGAATTTTCTGAAGTTTAATATAAGTAAATTTTATAAAAACCCAATTTGTTTTGCTCTGAAGATACTTAAGCTTAAATTACAGAGCAGTAGAGGCTTTCTAGGAATTTATCCTAGGTAAATAATCTCAAAAAGACGAAAAGCTTAAATGTATAAAGTTATATATTATATCATTATTTTTAAAATTATTTACTTGCAAGACAGAGAGACAGAGAGAAAGAGAAGTCCTATCCACCTCCACCGGTTTATTCCCCAAATGCCCACAACAGCCCTGGCCTGAGAGGTCCAAAGCCCAGAATTCAATCCAGGTTGTCCACATGGATGACAGGAACCCAAATACCTGAGCC
This sequence comes from Sylvilagus floridanus, assembly GCA_949820135.1. Classification (NCBI taxonomy): domain Eukaryota; kingdom Metazoa; phylum Chordata; class Mammalia; order Lagomorpha; family Leporidae; genus Sylvilagus; species Sylvilagus floridanus. The sequence continues at coordinate 71,531,574 of OX463226.1, read as the reverse complement.
ATCAGCTTCTGGGTCTGGATTAGCAAAAAAGTAGAAACAGGAGTTGGAGCCGGGTATCAAACCTGGGTACTCCCACGTGAGATGCAGGTGTCTTAATCCCAACATCATTTTAACAGTAGAAATTGTGAAACAGTCTGAATGCTTAAATGTAGTGAAATCGGTGACTAATATATGACAAATATACCCCATGGAATATTATGTTACTGCCAACAAAATACATGTCGAATAAGGAAAAATGGTTAGGATGCTATTTTAGAATCACCACCCTAAACTGTATACAATAATTGTAACTGTGCATCAATATGTAAGACTATGATCAACAATGGAAATAAGCAAGCAAAATTTGCCTCCACATGGGATACCCAGAAGAAGATCCTGGCTTCTGGCTTCGGTCTCGCCCAGTCTTGGCTGTGGTAGCCATTTGGGGAGTGAACAGTGGATGGCAGATCTCTCTCTCTCTCTCTCCCTCTATTGCTATAACTCTTTCAAATCAGTAAAAAATTGTAAAAAATCTTAAAAAAACAAAGTAGAACTTCATATATTTTCAAGTGAGGGGAAAAGTATTGAAGGAAATATAGTGTATTAAACATTAATTATAATTTCTACATTATAGGTCTAAACTTATTGACATGAAAGCTGTTCATAATATATTTTTAAGAGAAAAATATTTAGGATATATAAGGTATGATATACTTGGGGGGCTGGCATTGTGGCATAGCAGGTTAAGTGACTGCTTGTGACACTGGCATCCCATATTAGAGTGCTGGTTCAAGTCCCTGCTGCTCTACTTCTGATCCAGCTCCCTGCTAATGTGCCTGTGAAAAGCAGCAGATTATGTTCCAAATGCTTGGGTCCCTGCTACCCACGTAAGAGACCCAGATGGAGTTCTAGATTCCTGGCTTTGGCCTGGCCCAGTCCCAGCCATTGCAGCCATTTGGGGAGTGAACCAGTGGATAAAGGTATCCGTCTCCCTATTCCTCTCTCTCTGTCACTCTGCCTTTCACAAAAATAAATGAATAAATAAATAATTGTTTAGCTTTGGGTTGGTTAGTGGAATATTAAGATAATTTGAGCTATAATTTATGTACTATAAAGCCTGCCCATATAGATATATATTTCATTAGAGCTTTGTAAATTTGTAGTTATGTAGCCATCACTGTATGATGTCCAGTTTTAGGACATCTCCATTACCCCATTCTCTGCCCCTGGCTGCTGCCAATCCCCACCTGCACTCCCAAGTATCTGCTTCCTACCTCTACAAACATAATTGTATTTTTTGACAGAAAAAAATGAAAATAAATCACATTTTTGTATCCACAAAGAAAAATCAGAATGGACGTGCACCAGAATTCTATATAGTAGTTCATTTGCAAATAACATTAATTTAAATTTTGAGAAATCTTTTTCTTAACTTTTTTGCCAGTTTCTATTACCTACTGAGATTTTAACTTTCCTTTTAAAAGGTTATATGAGAATTCCACATAAATATAGAAGATGGTACAAATGCATTTTCTTTCACCTCCTACCAAAACCCAACTAAAAGTAAAGGGTTTTTTTAAACTTTGCTTAACTTTAAAAAAATTTTTTTAGAATTATATATTTATTTGAAAGGCAGAGTAATAGAGAGAGAGCAAGGAGACAGAGAAAGATCTTCCATCTGCTTACTCCCTAAATATCCATAAGAGCCAGGGCTGGGCCAGGCCAAAATCAGGAGCCAAGCACTCCATCCAGGTTTCCCATGTGGGTGACAGGGGCCCACATACTTGGGCCACCATTAACTGCTTTCCCAAGCACATCAGCAGGAAGTTGAATGGGAAGTAGAGCAGCCAGGACACAAACCAGCTCTCCAACAAGGGATATCAGTGTCATGAGCAGCAGTTTAACCCTCTGTGCGACAATGCCAGCATTGAAAGAGTAACAGAGAGGCAGAGGCAGACAGAGAAGTCTATCTGCTAGTTCACTCCCCAAATGGCCACAATGGCCAGGGCTGGGCCAAACCGAAGCTAGGAGCCAGGAGCCAGGAGCTTCTTTTTGGTCTCCCATATGGATGCAGGGATCTTCCACTGCTTTCCCAGACACTAGCAGAGAGCTGGATCAGAAGTGAAGCAGCCAGGACTCAAACCAGAGCCCACATGGGATGCCAGCATGGCAGGTGGCAGCTTTACCTGCTACACCACAGCAACGACCCCACAAAGGGCTTTTTCAATGTATGAAATCATAAAAGCAAAAGGGAACAGAAGCAAAGGAAATAAGCAACAAGTTTATAAACTTGAAAGCAGGTGGGAAAGCAACAACTGATGCTGTAGAATCACACAAGCTGAATCCCAACTCAGCAGTGGGGAGGCTTAGACGTAACCAGATTTACATAAGTCCCACGCCCACTCCAAAGGCAGCTCCAGCTCAGGTTCTATGTTTAGGGATAAAGGCGAGGTTGGAATTAGGAGGATTAATGAAAATATCTTTTATGAATCAGATAAATCCCCAGACTGCTTCTCTAATTCCAAACAGGCAACTACACCTCCCCTTACTCTGCAGAAAACTGGACAGGCATAGTAAGGAATGGGGGTGCCATTGCGAAAACAGGAAGATTAGATGAACATATACAGAGTTCCCCTTATCTGAATGGGATACATTCCAGAGCCTCAGTGGGTGCCTGAAACTGCAGATTGTACCAAAGCACATAGTCTATGCTTTTTTCCTATCCAAAAGGCTTAAATTTATAAGCCCGTGACTATAAAGTAAGTTGAAAGTATGTTGTTGCAAAAATTAAAGTAAAAAGGGGGATTGAGGAAGGGGAAGTATGGTTTTCTTCTTAGAATTATGTCTATGAAATCTGTTCTCTTCATAATAATAAAATAAATTAGACACAGTAAGAGATTAACAGCAATTAATGATAAAATAAAACAATTATAACAATATTCTGTAATAAAATTGCCAGCATCACTACCTCTGTGCTTTGCGGTCATTGTTAAGTAAAATGAGGGTTGTTTGAACACATGCATTGCAAGACTTACAGTTGCTCAGATAGCTACTAAATATAAGAGGCAGACAGTGTATACAGCAGGACATTCTGAACAAAGGGATGTGTCATGTCTCAGATGGGACTGAGCAGGTGGCAAGAGATTCCATCATGATACTCACAATGGCATGCAATTTGAAATTGATGAGTTATTTATTTCTATAATTTTCCATTTAATATTTTCAGACCACAGTTGACCTCAGATAACTGAAGCCACAGACAGAGAAAGCACGGATGCCTGGAAAGGAGTACTACCATAAACTAAAAGCTGAGTGCACCCACCTCCAAGGCCTCTTCTGCAACTCAGCTCTCAAGAAAACAAGAATTGGTCCTATGTTATCAGGTCAGAATATTTTTCTCTGTAGAATCTAATCTACAGAATAAGGTGTAACATAGTTGGAGTGGTCGCTTGTCTGAAGTGAATCTCACATAATCAGAGCTTCTTATCAGTTTTTTGGGGGCACCATGGAGCATTTCAGAAATGGAGACCAGAACAAACAAACCAAAGGCAACAAGGAGAATACAGAAACTGCATGGAGAAAAGTGCTTAAACATTTATTTCATTAATATATTCAGAGACAGAAGAGAAAATAATACAAGTATAAAACAATAATAGTTAGGTAGAAGAACACATACCAAATCAAGGTGAAGACTTCTGTCTACACAAAAAAATCTGCACTTAAATGTTTACAGCAGCTTTATTCATAAATGCTAAAACTGGAAGCAACCAAGATGTCCTTCAATATCCATGCAAAGCAATATTATTGAGTGATAAAAAGAAATGAGCTGGGCCAGCGCCGTGGCTCACTTGGTTAATCCTCCACCTGCGGCGCCGGCATCCCATATGAGCGCTGAGTTCTAGTCCTAGTTTCTCCTCTTCCAGTCCAGCTCTCTGCTGGGAGGGCAGTGGAGGATGACCCAAGGGCCTGGGCCCCTGCACCCACATGGGAGACCAGGAAGAAGCACCTGGCTCCTGGCTTCGGATCAGCACAGCGCCAGCCGTAGTGGCCCTCTGGGGAGTGAACCAATGGAAGGAAGACCTTTCTCTGTCTCTCTCTCTCACTGTCTATAACTCTACCTGTCAAATAAAAATTAAAAAAAAAGAAGAAGAAAAGAGCTAGCAAGTCACAGAAAGTCATGGTGGAAACTTAAATGCATATTGCTAAGAGAAGGAAACCAACCTGAAAAGCTTACCTACTGTATGATTCCAATTACAGTTATGTGTCACTTAATGATGGGCATTCATTCTGAGAAATGCATCAAAGGGCAAGCATTGTAGACAGACATAACACAACTACAATTGCTGTGACATCACTAGCAACATAATCTACAGGGCTGTGGTGGTATGTGCAGTCTCTCATTGGCCAAAATGCTGTTGCACTGTACATAACTATGTTTGATATTCCAGAAAAGGCTGAAACTGTTATGGAGACAGTAAAAAGATCTACAGTTGTTTAGGACTTAGTGAGGAGACAGGTGAATTGGTGGAGCATAGGGATTTTTAGGACAGGGAAACTACCCTGTATAATACGGTAATAGTAGATATATGATCTTACACATTTGTCAAGACCCATAAAATGGACAACACAAAGAGTAAACACTAACATCAACTATGGACTTTAGTGAGTAATAATGTATCAATATGCATCAATTGTAACAAATGTCCTCACTAATGTAACAATCAGAGGTTGGGTATGTGTTACCCCTCTGTACTTTCTGCTCCATTTTTCCATAAACCTACAACTGCTATTAACAAAATAAAATGAAGTATTCTTAAAAATTGGCTAAATTAGCATTGAAATTAATACGGTTTTTTAAAGATTTACTTATTTATTTGAAAGTCAGAATTACAGAGAGGGAGAGACAGAGAGAGAGATCTTCCATCCATTGGTTCACTACCCAAGTAGTTACAGTGGCAAGGGCTGAGCCAGACCAAAGCCATGAGCCAGGAGCCGTGTTTCTGCTGTTTTTCCCAGGCCATTATCCAGGAGATTGACAGGAAGTGGAGCAGCTGGGAAACGAACTGACACAAATATGGGATGCCAGGGTCTCAGGTGGTGCCTTTATCCATTATATCAAAACGCTGGCTCCAGCTCTTATATTCTAAAGAGAACTATAAATTTTAAGAACCTTTGAAAAATCTTTAAGATATTAAGTATTTAAAAGTATTACTTTGAACTGAGCAATTTTTTCCTTTTGGAAATTCACCCTTAGAAAAAAGTACAAGAGTAGATTCCAATACAATTCCATCAAGGTGGCATGTACCAATGCCATCTCACTAGTCCAAGTGATCAACTTCAGTTCACAACTGATCACACTGATAGGTCTAAGAGTCAAAGGGATGACACAAACAAGACTAGTGTCTGCTAATACTAACTATAGAATCAAAAAGGGAGAGAACGATCCATCATGGGAAGCGGGATACACAGCAGACTCATAGAATGGCAGATGTCCTAAATAGCACTCTGGCCTCAGAATCAGCCCTTAAGGCATTAGGATCTGGCTCAAGAGCCCATGAGAATATTTTAGGCATGGAAAGCCAAGACACTCTGGGAAAAAAAAAATCTAAATGAAAGATCTCTGCGAGTGAGATCCCAGTGGAAAGAATTGGGCCATCAAAGAAGGAGATACCTTTCTCTGAAGGGAGGACAGAACTTCCACTTTGACTATGACCCTGTCAGAATAAGATCGAAGTCGGAGAACTCAAAAGGCTTCCATAGCCTTGGCAACTCATGACTAGAGCCTAGGGAGATTACTGATGCCATAAACAAGAGTGTCAAATTGTTAAGTCAATAACAGGAGTCACTGTGTACTTACTTCTCATGTGGGATCTGTCCTTAATATGTTGTCCAATGTGAAGTAATACTATAACTAGTACTGAAACAGTATTTTACACTTTGTGTTTCTATGTGGGTGCAAACTGTTGAAATCTTTACTTAATATATACTGAATCAATCTTCTGTATATAAAGATAATTGAAAATGAATCTTGATGTGAATGGAATGGGAGAGGGAGCGGGAGATGGGAGGGGTGTGAGTGGGAGGGAAATTATGGAGGGGAAGCCATTGTAATCCATAAACTGTACTCTGGAAATTTATATTTACTAAATAAATTTTAAAAAAATACAAGAGTAGGCATTGTGGTACAATGGGCTAGGTCACCACCTGACACACACATCCCATATTGAAGTGCCTGTTTCAAGTTCCCAGCAACTCTGCTCCCAACCCAGTTTCCTGCTAATGCATCTGGGGCAGGATAGGGATACAGAAGATGATGACTGGGTCATTCCCTACCAGTAGGAGACCAGGATTGAGTTCCCAGCTTCTAGCTTTGGCCAGCCGATGCAGGCATTTGGGGAGTAGACCAGATAGTGGGGAAGGGTCCATAAGTACAAAGTAAGAAACTAGAATTTCATTTAAATTATCCAGTGGGTAAATGGTTAAATAAATTATGGTATATAATTAGATGGGATTACATGCAATAAAATTATAATTAGTGACATCACAGAAAAATATCCATGAGTGAAATATTGGTTTTAAAAGAATATAAAATTGCATATACAATTACAATTGTGAAAGAAAAATATATTTCTGTAAAAACTGTGTGAAATTGGTGGAATTATTGATGCTCTTTTTCCCATTTTACCAAATTTTCTAATATGTCATATTTTCTTTAAATGGAGAAGGGGTTTTCAGTGATGTGGCAAAGTGCACTTTTCTAAGTACTTTAATATAAATATTGGATTTGGCAATGCCTTAATGATTTTTTTTACTCTTATAAGCTATAGGAAAGAAAACATTTTGGAGGCAACATATTTATAATAAAGCAGGAAGAAAGTATCACAAATGGATTCCTCACTCTGAGGGTAAGAAGAGGTTAGGGCTCAGTACACAGCTCACAAAGGCCTCCATTTTCTCTGTGAAGTACAAGGCAAGTTCATCTTCAGAGAGTGCCGAAGTGAGAGAAGAAAGGTTAGGCCAGGGGCCGGCACTGTGCCATAGTGGGCTAAGTCCCATATAGGCACCAGTTTGTGTCCCAGTTGCTCTTCTTCCAATCCAGCTCTCTGCTCCTGGCTCCTGGCTTTGGATCAGCTCAGCTCTGGCCGATGAGGCCATTTGGGGAGTGAACCAGTGGATGGAAGACCTCTCTCTGTAACTCTCTTCTAACGCAGGCCCCCTAGACTTTTTCCTTTTGAGGGATTTGTTCTTCCTTACTGATTGCAAGAATGCCTTAAATGCAGGGTATTAACAGTTTACTATTGCCAAGACTGCTTTTCTTTTTGTTTATATTTTTTGTTCTGGATATCTGAGAAATATGTAAAAGTTTAAATAAATGTGTATGCATACAGTTCATGCTTTCCCCTGTTCTTTGCAATAGTGGTTAGGATGATCTTCCCTACACTATCATCATGTAAATACTCACCTCCTTTTTTCCCCTAGAACTGTAAGAGGTAGTGTGATGTGTTAGATGAGAACAGACTCTGAAGCCAGATTGCTGACATGCGCAGTGGTTCTCATGATCTCGCTAAGCCTCTGCCACCTCAACTGTGAAATGAGAGAAAAAGAACTCCTACTTTTCAGAGCTGCTCCAAGAGTAACGGGAGTAAAATACACACACTACAAAAAAGTGCTTAAATTGGCTTGATACACAAATAATTTAAATAAATGCTAGCTATTATTATTTTTTCTTTAATTTACCTGGAAATTATTCTGATCAAAAAAGTGAGATTGAGATCAAACCCTGCTTTTTCCTCACTTGATTAATTCCATCTTCCATTACATTTCTCTCAATCTAGCTTGGTTTCCTTCCTTCTCTTCATGAGATTTAATCAACTTTTTCACTTTAATTTTTTTATTGTTACAAGTATAGGCCGGTGCCATGGCTCAACAGGCTAATCCTCTGCCTTGCGGCACCGGCACACCAGGTTCTAGTCCTGGTAGGGGCGCCGGATTCTGTCCCGGTTGCCCCTCTTCCAGGCCAGCTCTCTGCTGTGGCCAGGGAGTGCAGTGGAGGATGGCTCAAGTGCTTGGGCCCTGTACCTCATGGGAGACCAGGAAAAGCACCTGGCACCTGGCTCCTGCCATCGGATGAGCGCGGTGCGCTGGCCGCAGTGCGCCGTCTGCAGCAGCCATTGGAGGGTGAACCAATGGCAAAAGGAAGACCTTTCTTTCTCTCTCTCTCTCTCTCACTGTCCACTCTGCCTGTCAAAAAAAATAAAAAAATAAAAAATAATAAAAAATAAAAAGTATAATTTTTAAGTTAAAAATAAAAATTATATTTATTGGTTTTATATGTGTTTTATATATGATATGTAGTCATAAGTCACTTCATTAGGTAAATGGGAATATATTCTCAGAAGAACATCACTAGGCAATTTTTTTGTGTGAATGTCACAGAATGTGCTTACAGAAACCCAGATGGTATAGGTCAATCACCCAGTATGGCTGTTTTCTAACTCTGCCTTTCAAATAAAATAAATCAGTCTTTAAAACAAACAAGATATATGAGGCTGCTGCTGGCCTAACACAGCAACTGCTTTACAGTATTTCTTAATACATAAGTAGAAGTATACTCTAAAATACTAGCAAAAAAAAGTATAGTAAATACATAAATCATATATTATTAAATAATATATAATTATACATGTCATACTTTGTACAACTAGCAGAACAGTAGGTTTACCTATACCAGTATCACAACAAACATGTGAGTAATGCATTGTGTGATGAATTTTTAAAGCTACCACATCACTAGTTGGTGAGAAATTTTCACCCCTATGATACTCTTACAGGACAACTGTCATACACACAGTCTACTATTGACTAAAACATTGTGATGTGATACATGGCTGTGATGGTATTTGCTATGGTTGCTATGTGTTAGTCCAAAATTCATCTGTTGAAATTCTAATCTCCCAGGTGATAGTTTTAACTAGGTCATGGTGGAGTCCTCCTTATAGGAGACCCCCATGCGCCTGGGTTCAATGCCTGCCTCCAGCTCCTAATTCCAGCTTCCTGCTAATGGGGATCCTGGAAGCAGTGGTAAAGGATCAAAGCAGTTGGATTCCTGCCACCCACAAAGCGGACCTGGACTGAGTTCCTGCCAACCACAAAGGAGACCTGGACTGAGTTCCTGCCAACCACAAGCCCACAGTGGCAGGCATTTGGGGAATGAAACAGAGGATGGGAGGTCTGTCTCATACACTCTGTCTCTCAACAAATAAATCTCTAAAATTTTTTTTTAAATACAGGGAGACACTAGAGAGCAACCTCGCCCCTTCCATCATGTGAGGACACAGAAGTACTGTCTATGAACTAGAAAACAGGTCCTCACAGACAATCAGTCTGCTGGCACCTTGAGCCTGGACTCTCCACTGTCTAGAATTGTAAGAAATAAATATTTGTTGTTCAAAAGCTACCCAGTATATGGTACATTTGTTATAGCATTCCAAACAGACTAAGAAATAAGTATTTATATATTTTGCTCCAAAATGCGTAAAGACAGCTAAAAGGTCAGGCTCAGGGTTTGTTACATGCTGCTGTCTGAAACAGTACATTCTCTTTTCTTCTTTTAAATTTCATGTGTTAACGCATTAAAGCAAGGGCTTAATGTCTTTGTCACAGTCCAGGAGCCCAGGGGCTTTGGCTGGTGCCTAACTCTCGGCCTCGTCCCAGCCCTGTTAGGCAGACAGCCTTGGCCTCTCTGTGTTCCTCAGGCCTGTCCAGGACTCCCCCAGGCCTGTCACACTCTGCAGTTCTCTTCCCCAGTCCTCCCCCCAGCCTCGTCTCACTATTCCTTCTCCACACAGGCAGTACCTCCTCAAACCCTCCTGACCTCTTCAAGATCAATTGCATACTCCTGGCTACTCTTTCCCTCTCTAGACCTCATTTCAATTATAAAATCATCTAGTTAACATAGTTAGAGGCTAGTGTATTCATTAGTGTGTTCTGTTTCAGTAGGAACTCATTTTAATATTGGTTGAATTAATGAACAGAAAATTAAAATAGTAAGTATGACATATATTAATTCACCTCATAATCATCTGCATAGAACTAGATATTATTAAATTAATTACTATAAATATTAATTACTTAAAAGCAATGAGTTCAAATTATCATTTTTGCTATAGAGAAAAATGTTTTGATGAAAACCCTAAATTTTGTGAATTCCAAACTAGTCCTTTCTCCTTTTGGTCTGAATTGAAGTTTTATTATTGGTACATTCATATGTGCATTTACTCATTTTGTCATTAATTACATTTTTTAAAAGATTTATTTATTGGGGCCAGTGCCGTGGCACCGGCATCCCATATGGGCGCTAGTTCGAGTCCTGGCTGCCCCTCTTCCTATCCAGCTCTCTGCTATGGCCTGGGAAAGCAGTAGAAAATGGCCCAAGTGCTTGGGCCCCTGCACCCACCTGGGAGACCAGAAAGAAGCACCTGGCTCCCTCTCACTGTCTATAACTCTACCTCTCAAATAAATAAATAAAATATTTTTTAAAAAGATTATTTATTTATTTATTTTAAAGTCAGAGTTACAGAGAGGGAGAATCAGAGAGAGAGATCTTTTTCCACCTGCTGGTTCACTCCCAAGATGTTTACAGTGGCCAGGTCTGGGCCAGGCCGAAGGAGCCAGGAGCTGCTTCCAGTCTCCCACATGGGTGCAGAGGCCCAAGCACTTGGGCCATCTATTAGCAGGGAGCTGGATCAGAAGTGGACAGCTGAGACTTGAAACGGTGCCCATATGAGATGCCAGTATCTCTGGCAGTTGCTTTACCCACTATGCTACCACATTAGCTCCTAATAACATTTTTACTATTTACCTTATCACTGAGCCTGCTGATTGAAAGATGAATTATACAGTTTTTTCCCCTTTGAGAGTTTTGAGGCCAGTGAGACATCTGCCAGCGTCATTACAACTAAGAGGCAGTATGACACAGAAGGAAATGCGGGTACAGAGTTATCCCTATTGTCTACAAAGGTCAAGGAAGACTCTGGAAATTATATGCTTGAGACATTAATCTCCATATTTTCATTGAGAGGAAGAGCAGGAAAAATGCCTTTTAAAAATCAAAAAACAAAACGTAAACAGTAAAGCCTATTTACTTGAGGCCAGCGCTGCGGCGTAGCAGGTAAAGCTGCCGCCAGCAGTGCCAGCTGCTGCCATATGGCTGCCGGTTCACATCCCGGCCGCTCCTCTTCCAATCCAGCTCTCTGCTATGGCCTGGGAAAGCAGTAGAGGATGGCCCAAGTTCTTGGGCCCCTGCACCCATGTGGAAGAACCAGAAGAAGCTCCTGGCTCCTGGCTTCAGATCGGTGCAGTTCCAGCCATTTCGGCCAATTGAGGAGTAAACCAGCAGACAGAAGATCTCTCCCTCTCTCTTCCTCTCCTTCTTTCTCTGTGTAACTCCAACTTCCAAATAAATAAATAAACCTCTAAAAAAGCCCATTTACTCATCACTTCTGCAAGTCACTTTTCACATTTATAAAGAACACCTTTATCAACTATATTGGCTGTCTTCAATGGCAAATATAACAGGTCTTCAAACATTTATGGAAACATGGAATCAAAAGGTACAAAAGTTTAAAATCCAAAAGCATAGCTTTTTAAATAATATGTATTTTTTGTCTTTTTGAAGACTCATACAACTGAATATCATTATGTAAGTGACATAGCCATGCTGAGAAAGACAAATATCACATGTTTCTCTTGTCTGAAGACACGAACAAATGCTTCCTAGTTTTCAGGAGGGAATGTGCCTGACATGATGGCCAAGACAGTTAAAAGCTGTGTGCCATCCCCAAAGATTCTCTTCTCTGCACTGTAACCTTAAGAGTCCAGAACTGGAAGACGACGGCAGAGTAAGATGAAAGGAGCCCTGATGCCTGAGCAACTGTAAGGATAAAGAACCTAGTCACATCAGACTGCACTGTGACCAAGTAATTAAGACACTGAAGTTTGGGGGGGTGTTTGTTACAGCAGTTAGCTTATCCAAACAAATCACCCACTCCATCCTGAGGGTAGTGAGTAGTCAATCAGAATTTCAGGCAGTGATACAATGACAGATACTCTCAGTCTCCATTTAAATATCTATCACCCCTTCTTTGCTAACAGGACCTCAATTTCATTTGGGGTACCAAACAGCTCAAAGTAAAGAATTTTTTAAAAAGAAGTTTATTTGAAACTTAGAATCACAGAAAGGGAGGAAAGAAGGGAGGCAGGGAGGGAGGGAAGGAGGGAGAGAGGGAGACAGGAGAGGAGGAAGAGGGAGGGATCTTTCATCTGCTGATTCACTCCCCAAATGTGCACAACAGTGGACGCGAGGCCAGGCCAGGCCAAGCCAGGAACTCCATTCATGTATACCACCCAAGTACAGAGATTCAAATTCTTGGGCTATCATCTGTTGCTCCCCAGGCACATTAGCAGGAAACAGGATGGAAAGTGGAGGTGGGACTCTATTCCAGGTACTCCCATGTGGGATGCAGGCATCCCAAGCAACATTTTAACACACTGTACTACAATACCCGCCCCGAAAAAAAGAATTTTGATTGGTCTAAGCAATTCTGTTCCCTACATTTCTAGCCTCTCTTGCAGTGAGCTATGGCCAGTGCAGCCTAGTTCCAGCTGATGAGACCTAATAGGATTTCTGGAAAAGGTTTTCCTTCTGTGATAAAGAGGCTTCAACATCTCTTTCCCTCTCTTCTTGCCTTAAACAAGTATCTGCATGACTGGAGGCTGCGTCTCTAATTCCACATATTCACCAATGCCATACATTTGTGGTCTGATGTGGGACACATATGAAAAGAAAAGCACATGTCCCACCTAAAAGGATTAAAAAAATGTATTATTTATTTATTTATTTATTTTTTTGACAGGCAGAGTGGACAGTGAGAGAGAGAGACAGAGAGAAAGGTCTTCCTTTGCCGTTGGTTCACCCTCCAATGGCCGCCGCGGTCGGCGCGCTGCGGCCGGCGCACCGCGCTCATCCGATGGCAGGAGCCAGGAGCCAGGTGCTTCTCCTGGTCTCCCATGGGGTGCAGGGCCCAAGCACTTGGGCCATCCTCCACTGCACTCCCGGGCCACAGCAGAGGGCTGGCCTGGAAGAGGGGCAACCGGGACAGAATCCGGTGCCCCGACCGGGACTAGAACCCGGTGTGCCGGCGCCGCAAGAAAAAAATGTATTATTTATAAACGTGGAAATTACAAAACAGAAGCCTCACTGGACCCAAGGCCATTCGGTTCATGAAATCTGAAATATAAAATCTATTCATTGAACATTAACCCTTAATTTTTTGTCACAATCCATTGAATCCAAAGCAACATGTTTATCTCTCACACTTTCTCAATGTGCTGCCTTTAAATCAGTATACTCCGACTTTCAAATAAATAAGTAAATAAAATTTTAAAAAATCAGTACAGTATCTGGCTAACAGTGCATGCTTTCGAGTCAGACTGCCTGGATTCAAATCCCAGCTCAGGCACTCACTGTGTAAACTCACATGGCACTAAGTTTCTATCCGGCTTTCATCACTAAAATGAAGGTAACCATAGCACATACTTTTAAGGATGGTGGCAAAGATGAAATAACACAAGCAGTATAAGGCACAGAGCAGAATGCTTGGCACATAATGCTTAATAAATATAAGCTTTTCTTTTTATTACTTCCAAATCTCAGCCAATGCACTTCAAGTGGTGAAATATTCCATTGCCTGTGGGGTGTCCTAGCTGCCTATGTGTGTAGTATGGTTTATGTTCAGGGCCCCTAGGGAGCAAACTAAAGAATAATTAAGGTTCTCTAACCACCTTTAGACTGCTTGTAGTTTTGGCAGGGTTAAAATAACATCTTACTAAATTTTTCTAAGTACAGGATTACAGTCAGCACTAGGAGTTGAGATGAGAGAGGACACTTGACATGTGGGAACACGCCTTCTAACGTCCCTGTGAACTCCTCACCATAGATGTGTGGACTCTGGGCCTCACTCTCGACAACAGGACAAACAAGAGACAAGTAATGGCCAGCGATGATAACCAGAACAGCAGTAGTGGGCCACCCATCACTTACTTAAACAAGTATGCTTGTTATAGTAAACAAGTATAAGTATACTTGTTTAAGGCCTTCTCACCACGCTATCCACCTTCCCCATGCTTCTCCAAAATTCACCTTCCAAGGAAATGGCCCACATTTTTGCCCCACCATATCTCTGCTCATATGATTCCCTCCCTTAAAGAAAAACTGTTATAACTATTTCTCAGGGGGCTGGCACTGTGGTATAGCAGGTTAAGCCTCTGCCTGCAGTGCCGGCATCCCATATGGGTGCTGATTCAAGTCCTGGCTGGTCCACTTCTGATCCAGCTCTCTGCTCTGGCCTGGGAAAGCAGTAGAAGATGGCCCAAGTACTTGGACCCTTGCACCCATGTGGGAGATCCAGAAGAAGCTCCTGGTTCCTGGCTTCGGATCAGCCCAGCTCCAGCTGTTGTGGCCATTTGGGGAATGAACCAGCAGATGGAAGACCTCTCTCTCTCTCTCTACCTCTGCCTTTCTGTAACTCTGTCTTTCAAATAAATAAATAAATCTTTAAAAAAAAAAAAAACTATTTCTCAGAGTCAAGGTACATGCTTTGACTTTCAAAACAGTGTCCTACTCAAATAGTCTCCCTGACCTTTCTGAACTCCTGTTGAACTTCATTCATTCCAAAAACATTTTTGGGGTACCTTCTATGACCTTCAAATTATTCTGTATGCTGAGGGGACATGGCTTTGACTGTTTAGGAATGGCTTAATGGCTATAATAAATTGAATTTATTTGTACTTTGTCTCTTCCCCAACAGTCCTTACAATTAATGATATGCATAAAGTAACAGAATAGCAACAGAAAATTCAGGTCCAAGAGCTGCTAACCAATAAATAAGTAGTTCAGCAACAAATGAAGCTCTAAACTTCCCAGAGAACAAGGCAAAAGGAGAAGCAAACAGTCTTCTTCAAGAGAAGATCACGCTTACCAGCTCCTCAGAATGAATAACTTCTTTATTTTTTAAGATTTATTCATTATTTGAAAGGCAGAATCACAAAGAGGCAGAGGCAGAAGCAGAGATAGAGACAGAGAGAAAGGGTTTCGATCCACTGTTTCACTGCCAAATGGCTGCAACAGCTGGAGCCAGGCAATTCGAAGCCAGGAGCCAAGAGCTTCCTCTGGGTCTCCCACGAGGTGCAGAGGCCCAACCACTTGGGCCATCTTTCACTGCCCTCCCAGGCCACAACAGAGAGCTGGATCAGAAGTGGAGCAGCCGGGACTTGAACTGGTGCCCATATGGGATGCCGGCACTGAAAGCAGCAACCTCACCAACCACTCTACAGTGCCAGCCCCAATAATTTCTTCCTTTCCCTAGTGAATCACAATTCTCATTTGGGATATTGCAGAGGTTTCCAATATAGGTTTAGCATCCCTCACATGAAATGTTTGAGCTCAGAAGTGCTTCAGGATTTGGATTTTTTATTTTTGGGGCTTTAGAATATCTAAATCCATCTACATTGTAAGATATACCGGAGATGGAACCCAAGTGTAAACACAAAATGTATTTAGGTTTCATATACACATAATCTGAAGGTGATTTTATACAATGTTTTTGGTGCACCTCCATTTTGACTATAACTTGTAACACAAGGCCAGGTGTGAAATTTTCCACTTGTGGTTTCATGCTGGTACCCAAAAAGTTTCAGATTTCCATTACCAGATTAAGAATGTGGAACATGTAATATTTCATTGTCCAAACTGCTAAGCACTGAGGCCCTAGCCACGGCTTTAAAAGAGGCTGACCTCCAGGATCCTCCACTGTGGCAAAAAGAACATCTGCTCGGATCCCAATGAGACCAGTGAAATCACCCATGCCAACTCCTGCCAGCAGATCTGAAAGCAGATCAAAGATGAGCTACTGATCCACAGGCCCGTGATGGACCATTTCTGGACTCCGGGCTAGAAAAACACCTTGGCTCACCAGAAGAGAGGCATGTAAGCATAAGGAGGTGGAATAAGACTGCTGATGTTCAGATACCTAAGAAGGATGCCTGGATGAGGATGAGAACGCTGTGCCAACTGCTCAGAAGGCGCTGGGAATCTAAGACTGAACACCACCCATACCACAGCCTGTGCTGTGTTCAAACACAGTCAAATTCTCATGGAACATATCCGCAAGCTGAAGGCAGACAAGGCCTACAAGATGTTCTTGGCTGACCAGGCTAAAGCTCACAGGTCTGGGACCAGGAACACAGCAAGTTCCACAGAGACTCCTGGTTGAGAGGCAACAGAGCATCAAGTTTTAGTTCAAGGAGGAAGACATCAAGAAGGAAAGTTCCCTCTGGTTTGTACAAAGTGATCTTGGCAAATATATGGATACATTATCCAATAAAACTCCCCATTGTACAATATTGGGTATATACATTGTCATTAGTAAACAATTTTTTTGCCTGACAAAAAAAAATTTTAAACTGCTAAAGCAGAGGCATGTATAGGATGCCATATGATATAAACTAAATTCACTAAAATTTTTTAAAAGTATTTATTTATTTATTTGAAAGGAAGAGTTAGAGAGAGAGAGAGAGAGACAGAGAGAGAGAGAGAGATCTTTCATCCACTGGTTCGCTCCCCAAATGGCTTCAATGTCTATAGCTGGGCTGGTCCAAAAAAGGAGCCAGGAGCTTCATCCAGGTCTCCCACATGGGTAGCAAAGGCCCAAGTACTTGAACCATCCTCCATTTCTTTCCCAGGCACATTAGCAGGGAGCTGGATTAGAAGTGGAGCAGCCGAGACACAAAACAGCATCCTCATGAGATGGTAGTGCAGCAGGCTGTGGCTTTACCCACAGCACCACAACTCCTTAAATATGAGAGGGCTTCAAAAAGTTAATGGAGGAGTAGGCATGTGATGCAATGGTTAAGACACTGCTTGCAATGCTACATTCCTCTGAGTGCTTGGGTTCTTCTTCTTCTTCTTCTTTTTTTTTTTTTTTTTTTTTTGACAGGCAGAGTGGACAGTGAGAGACAGAGAGAAATGTCTTCCTTTTCCGTTGGTTCACCCTCTTAATGGCAGCTGCGGCCGGCGCACAGCGCTGATCCAAAGCCAGGAGCCAGGTGCTTCTCCTGGTCACCCATGCGGGTGCAGGGCCCAAGCATTTGGGCCATCCTTCACTGCACTCCCAAGCCACAGCAGAGAGCTGGACTGGAAGAGGGGCAACCGGGACAGAATCCGGCGCCCCGACAGGGACTAGAACCTGAGTGCCAGCGCCACAGGCGGAGAATTAGCCTATTGAGGTGCGGCGCCGGCCACGACTCTGCTTCTAATTCAAGCTCCCTACTAATGTACATCCTGGGAGGCAGCAGATGATGGTTCAAGTAGTTGAGTCCTAGCCACCTATGTACTAGTCCCTTTTTGAGTTCTGGGTTCCTGATTTCAGTCTAAGCAGCTGTAGCTGTTGCAGGTATTTGAGGCGTGAATTAGCAGATGGAAAAATCTGCCTGTCTCTGTTTCTCTGTCTCTCTGCCTTTCAAATAAATAAAACCAAATCAACATATGTTTAAAGTTCAAGAAAAATGTAATTAAAAGATAAGTTAATTTTGGTGCAAAAGCATTTTTAAACGTGTACATAGTTTTTCCATAATATGCATTTTCCATGAACTTTTGAAGTCCTCTTTTACTATATTTGTTAATAAAAACAAAGATAATAATACTGTATTGGAAGATAACTTATTAGAACACCATTCTACAACTCTTGTTTCAGAATTAAATAACCAAAATAGCATGCAAGGATTTAAATGAATGTTGATCACAATATAAAGAAACACATATCGTATAGAAATGAAATGTAATGTTTGAGTCAAATATAAAAGTATACTCATTTGTGCATCTCACCATATTTGACATTGCATCATTATTAGTTAACAATTCTCTCCCACTTAAGCTGGGTCTGATGTGAACTCAGGCAAAGGAAAACAGCTCATCTGTTTGAAAAACTGAGCACAAGAGATTGCCTGGGGCTTAGAGGTATTGCACTGAGGATTTTGCCATCCACCCTTCTCATTTCTATCAAGAACTTTAATTCCACACTTTCAATACACACTTTTTTAAGATTTATCTATTTGAAAGGCAGAGTGAAAAGGATGGAAACAGAGAAAGAGATCTTCTGTCCAGTGATTCATCCAGTGATTCAATCCCCAAATGGCCACAATGGCCAGGGCTCATCCAAGTCCAAGCCAAGAGCTCAGAACTCCCTTCAGGTTTTCCGCAAGGGTGGCAGGGACCCAAGTTCTTGGCAGGGGCCCAAACATCTTCTGCTGCTTTCCCAAGCATATTAGCAGAGAGCTGGTTCAAAAGTGGGATAGCTGGAACTCAAACCAGTGGTCCAATATTTGCTAGCACTTTGATATGGGATGCTGGCATCACAAGCAGTGAATTCATGCACTGGACCACAATTCCAAGTCCCATCCATTATAAGCTTTTATCTCAATGTCTCCCCATCATCTCAACCTTAACCAAAAAATCAAATGCATCACACCTCGCTCCCCAAAACACCAACTTTAATCTTCCCTGTTTTGTTCATAGCAACAGCTCTCTTCTAGGCAATGGGGTGTGAAAACTTGGAATCACCAGCTCTTCTCCCTGGACTCCAAAATTCAATCAGCAATAAACACACATAATATAAAATGCAAAATCCAAAAATGCTCCAAATATGAAACTTTCTGAGTAGTGACATAATGCCACAGATGGAAAATTCCACATTTGACCTCATGTGATTAAGTCATAGTCACAAAGTAGGCACACTAAAAATACTGAATAAAATTATCATCAGGGGTATGCATTTGGCCATCTGTTGAGCTCCTAGTTAGGATGCCCTCATCCCACAACAGAAACTTGAGTTCAATTTTCAGTTCTGGCTCCTAATTCCAGCTTCGTACTAATGCAGACTCTGGGAGGCAGCAAGTGATGGCTCAAGTAGTTAGGTTCCTGCCAATCACATGGGAGATCTGGATTGAGTTCCTGGCTTCTGACTTTGGCCCCAGCCTGGCTTTGGTAACAGTCCTGGCCTACTCCTGACTATTGCAGGCATTTGAGGAATGGACCTGTGGATGGGATGTGTGTGTGTGTGTGCGCGCGTGCCTTTCAAATAAATTTTTTTTAAAAAGATTTATTTATTTATTTGAAAGGCTGAGTTGCAGAGAGGCAGAGAGAGAGAGAGAGAGAGAGAGAGGTCTTTCATCCACAGGTTCACTCATCAAATGGTCACAACTGCCAAGGTGGTGCCAATCCAAAGCCAGGAGTCAGGAGCTTCTTCTGGGTCTCACATGCAGGTGCAGGGGCCCAAGAACTTGGGCCATCTCCCTCTGCTTTCCCAGGCCATAGCAGAGAACTGGATCAGAAGTGGAGCAGCCGAGATTCAAACCGGCACCCATATGAGATGCCAGCACCACAGGCAGCAGCTTTTACCCACTACACAATGGCACTGTCCCCTCACATAAATTTTTTAAAAAAATTACTTTCACACTATGTGCATAAGGTGTTTATGGAGAAAATGAAGTTTGTATTTGGACTTGGGTCACATTCCCAAGAGACCACATTATGAAGATACAAATATTCCAAGTATTAAAAAAGATCCAAATTCCAAAACACTCTCGTCTCAAGCATTTCAGATAAGGGATACTCAAACTATAGCTCTTTTCATTTTATTTTTTGAGTCTCTTTCTATTTCCTGCAACAATAATATTCAAGTCCATGTTACTCCAAGCCCACATTTATAGAATAATTTAAAGGCATCTTTCCTAATATTCAGAACTTTCACATTCCTGTTCAGACACTTTCAGTTGGTCCTTGGTTACTCACTAAATATAGGGTGAGGGGCAAGTGTTGTGGTCCAGTGGGTTAAGCCTCTACTTGGGATGCTTACATCCCATAGCAGATCATCAGTTTGAGTCTAGCTATTCCACATTTGATCCAGCTCTCTGCTAATGTGCCTGAGAAAGCAGGAGATGATGTATTAAGTACTTGGGTCCCTGCAAGCTTATAAAGAGACCCAAAGGCAGTTCCAGGCTCCTGGCTTCAGCCTGGTCCAGCCCTGTGTTGCTGGTACTTTGGGAATGAACCAGTGGATGGACGTTCTCTTTCTCTCTGTCTCTCCATCTCTCTCTCTCTATTTCTCTGCCTTGTAGGCTGAACTTCAGAGCCTAACAGCTGGCCACCTATCAACCTCTTTTGTCTCCACTTTCATACTGTTCTATCAGTGTCTGTATTCAGTGTTCTATAATGACAAACTGCTCTCCTTACCCATTCCCTATTAAAACAAATTTAATTCCTAACAGCTTAGGTACAGTCATAGGTCCAAGTGAAAGTTTTCTTAGGCTTCTATACTTTTTGCTTAACTCATAGTATTTCCTGTCGTCTCTGTGAGTCATTCAACAGTTATTTGTATAGCTCTGTTGTACTTAATTTTGTCTTATGGAATTTTTCACATATACTTTGATGGAATACATGTGAGCATATACCTTACCTTCCACCAAAATGTAAGTTCCTACACTTATTTTTCCCATGTACAGTACTTAGCGTTTGATAGGTACTCAAATGTCTCATAGAATTTGAGAGGGGTACCTTCAATGTCATCTATTTCAAACTTCTACCCAGAATGGTATTCCCTTCCACACTCCCCACAGCCCATCTTCCAGACTTTATTGTGCAACTACACCACAAGACAGCCTGTTCCACTGCTGAAGCACACTAGGTAACAGAAAGGTTTTCATCAATTTGAAAACACAAAGAACCAAACAATGCTTCCCTAGATACAAGTATATGCACAGAATATCGTAGGAAGGATATACCAAAGGCTGGACTCTGGAGATTTGGGGAGCTATGCAATCGTGATAGAAGAAAACCTAATTTTCATTATTATATTTTTATGTATATTTAATAATAAAGTAAAATATGCTTTAAGTTCTTTCTCATATGCTTAAATCTTCCTCTGTGAAATTTATATTCTATTTCTGATCTCTAGAGCTGACCATCAGAATTCAAATATGCTGATTAATTAACATTTTCTTTAATTTTTTTATTTTTTGACAGGCAGAGTGGACAGTGAGAGAGAGACAGACAGAGAGAATGGTCTTCCTTTTTGCCGTTGGTTCACTCTCCAATGGTTGCTGCAGCCGGCGCGCTGTGGCCAGCGCACGATGCTGATCCGAAGCCAGGAGCCAGGTGCTTCTCCTGGTCTCCCGTGCGGGTGCAGGGGCCAAGCACTTGGGCCATCCTTCACTGCACTCTCGAGCCACAGCAGAGAGCTGGCCTGGAAGAGGGGCAACAGGGACAGAATCTGGCGCCCCGACTGGGACTAGAACCTGGTGTGCCGGCGCCGCAAGGCAGAGGAGTAGTAGCCTATTGAGCTGCGGCGCCAGCCTGATTAATTAACATTTTCAAGAGCTGTTGCTAAGAATCATATAACTGTATATATTACTGGTTTTTATCAAAACTCTTAAAAGTAATAAATTTTTTAATGAGAAAGTTGTTCCAATATGCTTAAACAGTCCTTTTTTAATTTTTTTTACTGACACACAAATTTCCAAATCAGTTCTCTTAGTTGTCTTAATTAAACTTTTTCCCAGAGACCTTATATTCTGTCTTAATTCACACTGGCAAAAAATACTTGTTGCTGAAGGCATTATGGTGTTATCTTGTGTAGTGCATGCATACCTTTGTGATGTTCTTGACACTTGCAGAGCTGTCTTATTACACACAATCCCAAGGCATGCATGTTTAGCTGCTTTCAGGATATCGACATAATTTTTACAATTATGCATAATTCTCAAGTTACAAAATAGCTTTGGAAAGAAAGATTATTCCTGCCGGCGCCGTGGCTCAACAGGCTAATCCTCCGCCTTGCGGCGCCGGCACACCAGGTTCTAGTCCCGGTCGGGGCGCCGGATTCTGTCCCGGTGCCCCTCTTCCAGGCCAGCCCTCTGCTGTGGCCCGGGAGTGCAGTGGAGGATGGCCCAAGTGCTTGGGCACTGCACCCCATGGGAGACCAGGGAAAAGCACCTAGCACCTGGCTCCTGCCATCGGATGAGCGCGGTGCGCCGGCCGAAGCGTGCCATCCGCGGCAGCCATTGGAGGGTGAACCAAAGGCAAAGGAAGACCTTTCTCTCTGTCTCTCTCTCTCACTGTCCACTCTGCCTGTCACAAAAAAAAAAAAGAAAGATTATTCCTACATATGAAAATTACAGAATAAATAAAGATGGTACCCTCACCACTACGAATAGGCACACTTCCACTGGGAATTAAGTAACCAATGCTTTAATCCTGGCTCTTTAAACATTTCTGGGACCCCAAGGCCTTGTCTTTCGGTAAGATAGGCATGACTCCTTTAGAGCGTCCTTTCTAATCGAGCTTTCTCTACTGCCAAAGGTACCTTGCCATTAGAATACACATAGTATTTGCAACTCTTACCTAAAAAAAAGCACCTCTTTTCCAGTGGTTATGACAAGGCTTCCTTAATGCTGGAATTATTCAGGTTCCAGGCATTTCCCTTGTCATATAACAATGAACACCTTGTATAGGGATTTGTTTTCAGACATGACCAATCTCCCCGTTCGGAAATCTGCCATTCTACAGCAGAATCTGTAGAAGTATAGGGAACCCCAGGAAATATTGACTATAATCATCAGCTACAATGTACATTGTAATTGGCATTTGGTTCTCAAAGCCCCATTAATAAGACTCATCTCTATTCCTTAAGTGCACTCTTCCTTAAGTTAGGTACAAGGCAATGTGCCAGGACCTGGGGGAAATATTTTGCTCTTTTCCACCCTGTACAAAAGGAGGCAACATGAAAGGCGTCCTACGAGTGTAAGGACTGCCTCAGATTACACTGTGCTCATCAAGCGCCTGTCTGTCCCTATCAAGTCTACCACGATTACCAGATTCCAATCCCACATCTGGAAAACTTTCCTGTAATTCATACCTTTTAATTCTGGTTCTCAGAAAAAATCAGCACCAACTGAAACATGGGACAAACAGAACCCTGAGGTCCCTGGCTGCCAACGTGATCCTCAGGCTATATCCCCCATCTGCACTCAGAATAATGAATACTACCTCAACTTCCCCCCGTGTGTGCCTCAGTTCTTCAACCTGTTGTGATTCCACATTCAAGTTTTCTCCTACTAGGCTCAGGGAGCCCTGTTCACTTTTTCAGACACAGTAGTCCTGACAAAAAGAAGGGAGAGGTGGATTATCTTAAATCTCCTCAGTCATTTCTACTATTCCTGAAGGGCAGAAAGCACTAGCAGAAAAAAACGCCTGCAAATGCCTTCCCTTATCACTCTTTATGATTGGATGGGGTCATAAGGCAGTTAAGCAAGTGCCTCCTGCATTCATTTCTTGTACCAACAAGTCTTTACGGAGACCCAGCATCTGTGCTGGGATCTGAAGAATCCAAAAGCAGTGAGGACATTGTTCCTACTCCCTGGAACCCCATGATTAAACTGGGAGGGGGAATTTATCCCAAAATCCAGTTAAGAACACTAACTGCCAAATGATCTCACACTGACAATAGGAGAAGAGATCAACTACACAAGAGATCAACTACTCAGAACTAGGAAATAGAGAGGCTTCCAATATCCAATTTAATCTTTCCCCCAAAACACAATCTTCCAATGTCTCTGTCATAGTCATTAATCTACTAACTTAATGTGGAGCTCATATCTTACAAAGTCTATTTAATGCTTCCAAGTCTTCTATTGCTAGAACATTTTAAGCTTATTTGAACCAAAACTGTCCCCTATTAATCTATACACCTGTGATTTTCAAAATCTTATTTTTTAGGTAGTACACTGTGCCTTTAAAAGAAATATTAGACAGAAACTCAATATATACAGCAGTTAAAAGTAAAACTGCTCCATTAGCAGCTGCAGGAGGCACTCAGCATGTTCACTAGTCCCTGCTTCTTCTCTACCCCCTGTAGCCCAAGACAAAATCCCTATAGCTCTGCAGAGCACAATTTGAAAACCCTTGCTTTAAAGGTAATTAGAGTAAATCTAATGCCAGCTGCACATGTCAGCCCTTGAAGACAGCTGTCTTGTGTCTGTTTCAATCTTTTCTGGATTAAACTTCCTCATATCAAATGATCCATTCTCTTTATATTATTTTGCCTTTATATCTCCCCCATCCTAACCATTCTCCTATGAAAAATGTCAAAACTATATCTGAAAGCAATTCATTAGGTACTGTGGTCAGCTGAGGATCAAGCCGGTCTTACAATCTGATCACCAGCAGTTGAAGAGGGCTCACTGGATAAAGAACCTCAGCTGGACCTTGAGAAGCATAGGCTTTAGATAGGTGGAGAGAAGAGAAGAGAAAATCCAGGCTGGGAATGGAGCGTGAACAAAGATACAGAAATTAAAATGAAGGCCTCCTGACACACTCTAAGCGCTTCTCCTCCAGAGCCTGATGGGTTCTTTCCCATTCAGCCAGCTGCTCACTCTCTCATTTCTCAGAAGAAAATTAAGCCAGATCTTATCTCCATGCATGTTGGCTTTTATTGTGTTGGGACCAAATTAGTGACGTGATCTGATCAGTACTAAAACTAGGTCATTTCAATATTCTAGTCATTGCCACAGGGGAAAAAGTACTTGATGAAGATATTTGATAAGTCTGTGAAAAAAAAAGTCATCTTCCAATGAGTCAACATATTGACAAGAAGATTCATAAAGGTTAAAAGATTATTGAGGAGCAACCACAGGGATTCTAAAGCCAACCCAAAGAACACCTTGTCTCCCCCAAATTATTTATTATTTTTCATACCACAGTAATACAAGTATGTGCCCCAAATGGATTATAAAAACAACAGAATTTTCATATAGGCAAGTGCTAATCCACCAAGGCAAAACATCCCATTAAAACAAATATTAAAAGGCCAATTTCTTCAGTAAACATATTCATCACAGTTCATTTTCTCGATTTTACTATTTACAGATATGAATTCAAGCACATCAGTTTTTCATCTAATCTAGCTTTTCATTCAAGAAGAAAGATTTTAAAGACAGGGTATTTCACTATATACCTTTTTCCCATAAGATGTATTTGCTAGTGATGATATGAATACTTAGCATTTCCTATTACAAGACTGAGAATATTAAACATACAGCACTCACAAACTTGAAGAAATTGATCTTGTTCTAAATACATGGTTATGAATCCAAGAATTTTAAGTCATTTAAAAAAACTGATCTCGCTAGCATTCAGGGTAATTGATTCAGACATTTTATTTCTATTATTTTCTCTTTTTCCTTCATCTCAAAAGGAGATAATCTGAATTGCTCTAATCTGAAAAACAACAATAAGTGTAGCAAATACTTGACAATGAAGATGGAAAGCCTCTAAAAATCTGTTACCTTAGTAACGGCAAGAATGTGGAAGAATAAGAATACACTGTCAGGACATCATTTCAGATTCCACAGATTTGAGGCCTAAATACAGTCAGCTTTCATTAGCTTTTTGTTTTTCCCAGCAGGTCCTTGGACTTTGAAACAAAACCTGAATGACAGCTATGAGCAATTGCAGCCTGGCTCCTGATTAGCTATGCCAAACAAAACAACTCTCTGCAGCGTAAACTTTCCAGGCATCTGCAACCCAGCCTCTGTAGAGACTATAATTCCTCAGCAAGATTTGAAGGAGAGTCAGAGGTTGGGGGGTGAAGGGTGACCAGGAGGGGGAGGGAGAGAAAAGGATAAGACCTTACCCTCCACCTCGAACTAGCTCCCTGAACTAGTCTTTGATTAAAGCAGGGGGTGAGGGGTGGAAACTTGTCTTGTTGTTGTAGCTTTTAACTCTTCCACACTTTACCATATAACTAACCAATCCTCTACATCTGAATATTCTATTCCAATAAATGCCCTGACACCCATGTATCCAAACTACCCATGCATTTTAACTGAACCAGCAGTTCTAAGGCCTTATTAATTCCAAAGAGAGGCAACTAGCTGATTAAAGAGATGCAAAAACAAAGGGAAACAACAATATATGAATGGGCAGTGTCCCATATGGTGGCAAACTAAGGTTTTGTGTCATTTTTCATCATTGGTTTTAGCTGGATGCAGACCTAAAATTCATTACATCCAATGACAGTGAACAGTGCTGTGTGGTCCCATTTGCTATGTAATTAGATCCCCCAAAGAACTATTAAGCTTTTTTCTTAAGATCAGGCTCCTTGATTCTATCTAAGGAGCATACCTTCATCTGCACAAAAGAATTACAGATTTGATCTCAACACAGTCAATTTTGATCAAATGCTTGATTTAAAAGCTATAAGTGGTTTCAGAAAAGGTTGTCTGGAGAAAATTCCATACTGGAGTATTAAATGGCAATTCAGCTGTAAGAAGCTAAGAGTTAAACAAAAAAGTCAACTGACAATCTGACAACAATTCTCCAATAACTTAAGAAGTAAAATTATTATTTTTAATGTTTCTTGGCTACAAAGCAAAATAGTAGTGTCGAAGTTTGCTCTGGTCTTCTGAAAAGTGGCATTTATCCACACTCTAATCTCCTTGTTTCTTAAGAAAACTTACAAATTCTGATGGTTGACTGACTCAGGATGCTAGGCAACAGGGACCCCTATTTCTAGTAAATAGCCATTTTTTAAAGTGTCGTGATGATTAGGAAGCATTAAAAGTAAGGCAAATAGCTTTAACACCCTAAAATGTAATTTACAGATACATGGCAACAGATGTCACAGAAAACTTACAGTTCATATAGCCACATCGTAAAAGTCTAACTTAGCTTTAGGACAAGATTAAATTTAAGCCTTTAAAAGTTAAAATGAAAATTCAAGTTCACACTCAAGATTCTAAATAAACACTCATCAAAAATCACACCCAGGTACACATTAGCTTTGTAAACTGAGAACAATGAAAAATTCAATGATTAAGACAATACCAAACTAGAAATCTATATTCCCAATTATTTTGAAACATATATATGTAATCTCATCACTCTACTGAATTATAGAAAAGCACCTGAAGAATACCTTTGTGATGGATAAAGACTAGGATAGTGACCTCAGAACAAGAGAAAAATCTGTCATTATGAGTCTTCGCTGGCAATCCCAAACCAAATATGCTGATTCAGCACAAAGTCATCAACAGGGTTCTTATCTGTAAAGGGAGCAATCCATTGTCTGGCAGAAACAAAGGACAGTGCACAGGAAATCAGCCAAATCTGGGCCAGATGGTCACTGATTCAAGTTTCATCCTCCCCATCCCCCCACCTACCCTGGCACTCCAAAAATAGATACAGATAGCATTTTTGGCTACTAGGTAATAACCCTGAATATGAGGTATAAACCTTTTATGATTACCAATACTCCCATTTAATTTGTTAAAACAGAATGTCCTTACAAACATTTAAATAGGAGCTGCTATACAACACTTGTCAAAAGGAAAATACTTCTGAAAACCTACTCTGGTTTTTGGCATGATACAAAGTTTTACTAGGTGGGATGATTAAAAATATTCACACTAACGTGTTATCTATTGTTTTTTTCAAACCATGATGTAAAGTAAGAAATGAACTCAAGAAAAGCTGATTTATCACAGTCATTTTCTACAGGTTGATATCACTGGGCCATCCCTTTGCATTCTCATGGTTAGTATCCTAGCAATACTTCTTACAATTTTTACAAAGACTAGCTACCAAAAAAGTGATTGTAGTCAATACTAATTTCCAAATGGTGTGAAGAAACATAAAACTGTTACAAAATGTGTGTCTCAGATTAACTGGGCTTTGATCAATAAAGTAGAACATTATTTTCTTAAAAATAGAAGCAACTGTTGTAGAAAGTAAAGGGGTAATCACAGCACAGTATATTATAATGTATTTACATATTCTACCTGGGATGAAAGGATCTCAGCCAGTCAAGTGTCTCCATGAAGTCTGTAATTCAAAATAAAGACTCTGGCATTTTAGAATTCACTTTGTGCAAGCCTCTGGAGTTCAGAGGAAATGGAACAGAAATTGGAGAGGAAGCAAAAGAGTATGATGTTTGACAGGAAGTGTATTCTTCACGGTCCTGTCCTCCAGAGTTCAATTGGAATTATGGAGAAAAAGATAAAAAAAAATCACGAGTTTCAATTACAAATTTGTGTCTAACCTCACATCACATAATCTGTAAATCAGGATACTGTGTAAATACTCATTTGACACTTCTACTGGTTACCGGAAAACTTAAATTCTAAACCTCAACTATTAAAGGAAGACATGCAGAATTACATCTTAAATCCCTAAGTAGTCAATGAAAATGTGTATATACTAAATAAATTAAATTTTTAAGACCTCTCAAAAAGTTTTTCTAACAGTATAAAATAAAGATACTTAGAAGACACAAAGGTATTATCTTTGAAGTGAACCCTTGACTCTATAGAGGTTACTTGGGAAATATTTACATTTATGTAGCTTAAGTAAACATTATCAACCAACAAATAGCAATTCCATTAGTAAACCTATAATCCTTTTTATAATTACTTCAGAAATGTCAATGCAGGAGTACATTTTATTGACATCCTACAATGTTACTTTCCTAAAATTTACATATAGAAAGGTTAGGGTAGATCAAAGAAGGTTTTGGTGTACTTGTCTTTTTTTTTTTTTCCAACACAACAAAATCATAGGCTGGTAATGCAATGACTAAAGAGAAAAATGACTTCAAAATATGCAATTAACAGTAACTCACAAAAATGGCCTATTTTATTGCAGGGAAATAGAAAAGGCTACAAAAGACGGTAGAAGGTTACCCTCTCTTAATGGGCCAATCATGGTGGCTTACACAATGCCAGCAGACTACAAAATAAAGCACAATTACAGAGCTTCATATCTTGACCTTCTCTGTTTAAAAAGAACAGTAACTGGAAACATCCTCAAAAACTGGAAGCTTCCTCAAAAAAGTATTCTCAAAAATTGTTCCTGGAAGTTGATTTACAATTACAGAATCAGACTCTATTTTACTCAGTATTAAAAATAGTCTAAATATATACAAAAAATATAGGTAAGTGTATCGTATGTCATTGTGCTTCTGTTAACTTCAATAACTGCTTTTTAAAAACATATCTTACTTATTTGGAAAGGTTTTTCTACAACCTGACTTCTAGACTAAACACTACTGTTTCCTTCATATACTGCTGCAAAAATAATATTCTGGAAATTGGTAAACTCTTGCTATCTATAGTTTTACAGCACATAATAATTTTATTTTAATGGAATTATATAGTTTTAGAAAAACTACAAATGACAGAATACTGATAATACATTATGAACCTTTCAAAAAAGAAAGTTGGGTATTGACTACGTAATAAGATTTCTTTTTCTTTAGTGCAAAACAGGGATTTTAGTTTTCACGAAAAAAGAGAAGAAAATGACACTCAAATTAAAATTCTTCACCTTCTGAGCTCATCTTTAGAGTCTCTAAGATAAATTTACATTTAAATGAAACACACACAAAGGCAGCTGGACTATCATAACCACCCCCCACACATTAATGTTTTCAGAGATTTAAATCTCTAATTCTTAGGGAAAAGAAAATTGTGATTACACAACCATTTTTAACAGTCAACTTGACACATTCTAATAGGATTTATATGCTAATAGTTTAACTTAATGTAAGAGTTAAGGAAAAAGTATCTGTAGCAGCTAAATCACAACAGAATTTTACCATCAAAAGTCACCTCAGACCAGATTTCTCATGCACATTTTTCAGAAAAATCAGCTTTTGAGTAAATAAAACCTAGATCAACAATAATAAGTAACTATGTAAATGTAATGAACTAGAATTTGGTAGACTAATTTATTATCTTCTTCTACAATAGGTCCTAACATAAATTACTAAGCATTTAAAACTAAAAAATATTAATGTGTAAGTACTGAGTTCTGATTATCCTGGAAGTCTTCTTTTTCTTTCCTTAACATGTACCTTTGCTTCTCTGGTCATCAACAATTCAGAAAATTTTATTTCTTTCAATTAACAAATCTGTAAAAAGATAACATATTAATGATAAATATCATACTGATGCTCTTATTTTTAAGTACTGTACATAAGGAGAGAACTTTTCAAGGGCCAAATCAGAGTACACACAATTTTCACTGATGAAAAATTGCTGAGAATCTAAATTTCTAAAGAGTGCATTAGAAGAAAATGATATACGATATCTGCCCTACATGTTTATTACTCCTCAGTATATTCTGTGGACTTCAGTAAAAACGTAATGTATTATGTAATCGCCTATAATTGCTAAGTGAGCTTTAAACATAGTTGGAAGGTCAAAATGAGCTTTCATTCATTTTCTCTATGAATGATAAATTTCCTATGCCTTAAAATTATTATATAAAGAACATCTCACAAGGAGATTATTGACTAAAATTAGTTTCTGTTCTACAAGACAAAAAAAAATATGTAAGTTGAATGGTGGTCAAATTCATTTCACCACCCAAAAACATGCCTGCCAGTTTTGGTGTTAGTTATGGATATCTTAATATCTATGAAGTGTCACTAACAAACTTAAGACTCATACCATCATTTCTTTACCAGCACTGTTTTAAATTTTAAAACATCATTTAGATTTTTAAAAGATGAATGGACATTAAAACTTCATTAGATATAAGCTCCATTGAATTCTTTTATAATTTTGATATTAGGGAACACAACAAATAGCACCCTTAAATATTATGTTATATAAATTTTTTATCAAATTAGTATCAGTTCCAGGAACATGTTCTGAATAAAATTCGATATGAATCTACAAAACCACAAACCACATTACTGTTTTAAGTAGATTGTAAGTTTCCCCAGGGGCCAGAGGCAGCTCTTTATTTTCTGCTCTTTCCACAGCATCCATTCCAATTATAGGTGCTTAATAAAAGCTTATTAACTTACTTTTATTGTTAATTTCCTGCCCAATTGGGAATTCTATTATCCCCACTGGATATAAACCTCCTGCTCAGTAGGAAAATTATGAAGAAAAAATTATTTTTAAGGAAGGAGCAAATGAATTTGATGAAGTAATTGCTTTTTATCCAAATGAATACCAAGAGACAGTTTGTTACTATAATTACCGGTACCAATTATTACTTCAAAGCCG
The DNA here is from genome assembly GCA_949820135.1 of Sylvilagus floridanus. NCBI lineage: Eukaryota > Metazoa > Chordata > Mammalia > Lagomorpha > Leporidae > Sylvilagus > Sylvilagus floridanus. The sequence goes on along the minus strand of OX463226.1, from coordinate 71,500,410 downwards.
TAAAAAAAATAATCAGTACAGGTTAAACACAAACCTTAATCTAAGGTAGAATTATGGCATCTGTTTGCAATATGTGAACTTTAGTTTCCCAAGGTAAACACCATACAGATGCCTAGTAATCTGCCAAACTAGAATATCTAAAATAAACCCACAGTGTATTGATTTTGGAAGTCTTATCAATTTAAAACTGAATAATCAACATGAAGCGTAACATCTGATGGTACAAGCAATTCGTCACATTTTTTAAACACTTATTTCTCTAAATTATCAATTTATTCTACTATCAATGATTCTATTCCACTATGCAATAAAGCCTTGGAAATACTCAGCTTCAATTTTTTGCTGTTAACTGGTATATTTATTGGCAAATTACCTAAATTATATAAATAAACTTGTAAATACGTAAATCTGATGAAAAACTGAACATGCACAAAGGATGTTCAAAGGCCGGCACCGCAGCTCACTTGGCTAATCCTCCGCCTGTGGCGCTGGCACCCCGGGTTCTAGTCCTGGTTGGGGCGCCAAATTCTGTCCCAGTTGCTCCTCTTCCAGTCCAGCTCTCTGCTGTGGCCCGGGAAGGCAGTGGAGGATGGCCCAGGTTCTTGGGCCCTGCACCCACATGGGAAATCAAGAGGAAGCACCTGGCTCCTGGCTTCGGATTGGCACAGCGCACCAGCAGTAGTGGCCATTTGGGGAGTGAACCAACGGAAGGAATACCTTTCTCTCTGTCTCTCTCTCTCTCACTGTCTAACTCTGCCTGTCCAAAAAAAAAAGACATCATTGTTTCATGAAATTTAAAAAGAAGAGAGCATAAAATGCATCTCCCTTTACCCCTGCCACAGAATTGTTTTGGATTTTGTTTTCCTTGTTTCCATCCTTTATTCAAAAGATAATGCAATAGACCTAGCTTCTGAAGGGCATGGGCCTTGTCTTGGTACTTTCAGTAGAGGTGATAAGCTTATGTTGTTCCATCTACTCTCCCTTCCCCCAGTTGCCTTGTAGTCAGTGGCTTAGACAAGAAAGAAGTTTGGCCCAAGTTAAAAATAGAATACTCAGCCATGGAAGAAAGCCAACAGGTCCCTACAGAGGTCATTCATTCATTCACCAACAAATATTTATTAAGGAGCAACTATGTGTTTGTCCTAGGTGCTGGAGATAGAACAGTGGGCAAGAGACAAAGCACTTGCAGTCTGGGGGCTTTCATTGGAGTTTGGTGAATAAACTCAAGACCTGACAGCAGTGGCACAATTCATCACCAACCAGGATGCAGCCTTGTACTATTCACCCAGAGGAATACTGTATGAATATAATATTTATACAGTATAATTGTATGGGGAAACAAATGAATATTATTTCCTACAAACATGGCACTAAATGGTCTCCTGGGGTGTCTGGAAGAGTTAATATGTTGCTTTCAAAACTGACAGCCCTCTGACAAATATGGTGACCTGTAACATGCTGGATCTTCTGTAAGAACTGTGGCAACCATCAGCCCACAAAGTCACACAGTATGAGACAGGTAAGGATTCTCTGTATACCAGGGAAATTAGCATTATGACAGAAAGCAGCAGCTATGGTGGGCAGACCAAGCTGATTTTCTAGAAAAAGACTAAAACTACAAAGAAAATGGTGCTGATACTTGACAGCCTGAGTCCCACTGTGGACTTTGGAGAACGCTGGTTATTAAGAGATGCAAACATTTTGAAATGGGGGAGGGGGAGAGCCCAAGCACCATGGTGTGGTGGGTAAGGACACAACCTGTGGTGCCGGCATCACATATGGGCACTGGTTCAAGTTCCAGCTGCTCCACTTACAATCCAGCTCTCTGCTATAGCCTGGAGAGTAGTAGAGGATGGCCCAGGTCCTTGGGCCCCTGCACCTGCATGAGAGATCCAGAGGAAGCTCCTGGCTGCTGGCATCTGATCGGTGCAGCTCTGGTCGTTGCAGCCATCTGGGGAATGCACCAGCAGATGGACCACTTCTCTCTCCCGTTTTGTTTTGTTTTGTTTTGTTTTGACAGGCAGAGTTAGACACACAGAGAGAGACAGAGAGAAAGGTCTTCCTTTTCAGTTGGTTCACCCCTTAATGGCCGCTGCAGCCGGCGCACTGCGGCCAGTGCACCGCGCTGATCTGAAGCCAGGAGCCAGATGCTTCTCCTGGTCTCCCATGCGGGTGCAGAGTCCAAGCACTTGGGCCATCCTCCACTGCACTCCCTGGCTGCAGCAGAGAGCTGGCCTGGAAGAGGGGCAACCGGGACAGAATCCAGCGCTCCAACCAGGACTAGAACCCGGTGTGCCAGCGCCACAGGCGGAGGATTAGCCCACTGAGCTGCGGCACCATCCTCTCTCCCTCTTTGCCTCTGCCTCTCTGTAACTCTGCCTTTCAAATAAATAAATAAATCTTTTTTTAAAGAAAAATAAAGGAATGAGGGAAGATACAAAGAGAAAGGGACATATCATCCAGTTCTATGTTTCATCTTCTGTTTTACTAGGAGGAAAAGAAAATCTTAAGGTTACTGTTCAAAATTAAAAAGTGTTAATATTCCTCTCAGAACCTACCTATACCACCTTCAACAAAAGCAACAACATTTGACACAAGTTACTGTTCTACATCATGTGAGTACACATTTTTTTATTTTATTTTCATTTTAGTTGAAAGCCAGAGAGACAGAGGAACAGAGACAAAGAGAGAGCTTCTGTCTACTGGTACATTCCCCAAATGCCAGCAGGGCTGGGTCAGGATGAAGCCAAGAGCCAAGAAGTCAATCTGGGTCTCCCAGGTGGGTGGCAGTGACCCAGGTACTTGAGCCATCACCTTCTGTTTGTGAGGAGGAAGGCGGAATGGTAAACACAGCTGGTACTCAAACCCAGGCACTCGAGTATGGGCCATGGGCAGCCCAAATGTCATCTTAACCACTGTGTTGCAGGATGAAACATTTTGAGATACAGTCCCTGACAACCAAATTTTACAATCTAGTTGAGTCAAAGAAATGCACCCAAGAGCATGACACACAGGAAAGAACAAAGGCTTTGAATGCTGACTTACTGAAAGGCTATTATGAAATCTACTTAAACTTTTCTGAGCCTTGGTTTCCTTAGCTATAAAAATAAGAACAATGATATCTACTCTACAGGAATTACAGGATTGTGATGATTATAAATGATACATGTACAATGTGTGAGGTAGTATAGGTTAATTTTATGAAATTGAATTAGTGTTAATTACTGCTAAAAGTTAGATTATTAAATAGCAATGCCCTGACCCTTTGAAATTCCAAATATGCAACTATCCCACGCATTACACTGTTCCATCCCAGTTCCTGTTCTTGAGGTAGAAACTGAGATAAAGCATCCTACCAGTTCCAGGGTCTTTATTACATTATAAACCTCAAACAGTTAGAATATCTAAAATACCATAAGCCAGACACTACAGTTCCAGACTTCATCACAGCATCAGTAGATCATGCATATCTATCTTAAATGCAGATCTATTTAATATCTATCAACAGCAAACAATTCCTGTATAACTTTTAAGAATGCTGAAAAAGTATCACACATGGAGTATTTGTTGTCCGATTATATGAACAAAGGGGAGAAAGGTACTTTTCATGTGATCTAGTTTTCCCAGAAAAGTAATCACATATTTTAATTGGAAAGTAAAACATTTAAAACTGATTTTTACTTGGATAAAGTCTGAGACCTGTCATTCAATTCAACAAGTCTAATGAGAAAAAAGAACCAACACTTTCAGAGGGTCTATTTTATAGCAGTCCTCACCTATGTGTGTTGATCCAGGATCTCAGGAAAGTGACCGCTTTGGAATCAAATTTTGTGTATAGCATCTTAGAGTCAAAAAATATCAAGTGGCCAGTATTGTGAAATAGTGGGTAAAGCCGCAGCCTGTAATACCAACATCTGACATGGTGTTAGCTCCAGACCAAGCTGTTCCACTTCCAATCCAGCTCCCTGCTAATATGCCTGGGAAAGCTGCAGGAGATGGCCCAAGTGCTTGGATTCCTGCCACACACATGGGAGATTTGGAAGAAGCTCCTGAGTTCTGGCTTCTGCCTGTCCCAGCCCCAGCCATTGAAGCCATTTGAGGAGTGAACCAGCAGAGGGAAGACCTCGCTTACTCTCTGTCTTCTCTCTCTGTGTAACTTTGACTAAATAAATTAATTAATTTTAAAAAATCAAGAATCTTAGAGGAAAATAGTTACTTTGATAGTGGTTTTATTTCTTGAATAATAGGTTTTTAGGTTGATTTTACACGAAAAGATGTGAGCCTACTAGAGAACGTGATGGTTGTCAAATGAAGCCTGGAATGATACAATCTGTAGAACTGTGCACACAAGAAACATTGCTCCCATTAGTCCTAAGTGAGACGCTGCTGCTCACAGCCACTGTATCACTGTCGACTGCATCACTCACTGTGCTTCCACCTGTGAAGACACAGCCCTCACAATTCTCTAATATTCCATCAGTGTCATCAATTCCATCAGTAGGACCATCACCTCCTGCTCCAGCAATTCTCAGGCCACTACCAAATCAACAAAGTAGAGCAGCCAGAACAGCTACCTGTGGTTTTGTAGTTAATCAGGAGATAAACCTGGGCTCACATGAGGAGTTCATCTGCAACAGGAAGTTTTCTCTATCAACTATGGCTACAGAGGTTTTACTTGCTTATATTCCATAAAAGAATCAAGGGAATAGAGCACTTTTTAAGTAGCCATTTTTTAAATGCTGAAAATAAAGCTATTGGAATATTCTTATATAAGACTTGTTAGAAACATAACCAGGGCTGGCACTGCAGCCACCATTTGCAGTGCCGGCAAAGGATAAGCCACTGTTTGCAGTGCCAGTGTCCCATATGGGTGCTGTTTCGAGGCCCAGCTGCTCCACTTCCCATCTAGCTCTATGCTATGGCCTGGGAAAGCAGTATAAGATGGCCCAAATGCTTGGGCCCCTGCACCACATGGAAGACCTAGAAGAAGCTCCTGGCTTCTGGCTCTGGATTGGCCCAGTTCCTGCCATTGTGACCATTTGGAGACTGAATCAGCAGATGGAAGACCTCTCTCTCTCTTTCTATCTTACTTTCTCTTTCTCTCTCACTGCCTCTGCCTCTCTGTAACTCTTTCAAATAATAAATAAATAAATCTTTTTAAAAAGAAAAAGAAACATAACCAGGACTCCAGTTTTATTTCTCACAAATGAAACTGAGGTATACATTGTAGAGATACTCTTTCCATTACCCATCTTCCATGTTCAATACTGCAGACAGTATTATGGTTTTTCAAAGAATTTCCGACTAAATATAAAAGTAGAATGTCAGGAGGCCAGCTCTGTGGTGCAGCAGGGTAAAGCCATGGCCTAAAGTGCTAGCATCCCATAAGGGCGCTGGTTCTAGTCCTGGCTGCTCCTCTCCCAAACCAGCTCTCTGCTATGGCCTGGGAAAGCAGTGGAGGATGGCCCAAGTCCTTGGGACCCTGCACCCATGTGGGAGACCCAGAAGAAGCTCCTAGCTCCTGGCTTTGGATTGGCACAGCTCAGGCCATTGCAGCCATCTGCGAAGTGAACCAGCGGATGCAGGACCTCTCTGTCTCTACCTCTCTCTGTAATTCTTTCAAATAAATAAAATAAATCTTTTTTTAAAAAAAGTAGAATGTCGGACTGGTGCTGTGGCATAGCAAGTAAAGCTGTCGCCAGCAGTGTCAGCATCCCATATGGGCACCAGTTCCAGACTTGGCTGCTCTACTTCCAATCCAGTTCTCTGCTTCAGCATGGGAAAGCAGGAGAAGATGGCCCACATGCTTGGGCTCCTGCACCACGTGGAAGTCCTGGAAGAAGATCCTGGCTCCTGGATTCAGATCAGTGCAACTCTGGCCGTTGCAGCCATCTGGGGAGTGAACCAGCAGATGGAAAACTTCTCTCTCTCTGCCTCTGCCTCTCTCTAACTCTTTCAAATAAATAAACAATTCTTAAAAAAATAAAATAATTGTATCTACAAATCACATTGAATCTGTTAAAAACTAATTAAAAATTTTAAAAAGTAGAATATCAATGCTATAGAGTATAATTAATCTATCAACATTTTATATTCACTATGTATTCAACATTGCATTAGATATTTTGGAAAATGCAGACAAAAATATTCCCACTGTATCCTTCCAAAGGACTTACACTTTAGTACTCAGGAAAAAATACTTTCCTGAAGCAATTGGGGAATATAAATGCCTATAATGAAATTCTTTTCTTTTTAAAGATTTATTCATTTATTTGAAAAACATAATTATGAGGTTGGGGAAAGGGGTGGAGAAGAGAGATCTTCCATCCACTGGCCCACTCCCCAAATGGTTGCAAAGCCTGGAGCTGGGGAGGTCTGAAGTCAAGAGCCAGGAGCTTCCTCCAGGTCTCCCACATGGGTGCAGGTGCTCAAGGACTTGGGCCATCTTCTTCTGCTTTCCTAGGCCATAAGCATGGAGCTGGATTGGAAGTGGGGCAGCCAGGACTCAAACAAGTGCCCACATGGGATGTTGGCACTACAGGTGGAGGTTCAACCCTCTATGCCATAGCACCAGTTCCAAACCTACAATGAAATTTAAAAAAAAAAAATTTTGACAGGCAGAGTGGACAGTGAGAGAGAGAGACAGAGAGAAAGGTCTTCCTTTTCCGTTGGTTCACCCTCCAATGGCCGCCGCGGCCGGCGCGCTGCGACCGGCGCACCGCGCTCATCCGATGGCAGGAGCCAGGTGCCAGGTGCTTTTCCTGGTCTCCTGTGGGGTGCAGGGCCCAAGCACTTGGGCCATCCTCCACTGCACTCCGGGACCACAGCAGAGAGCTGGCCTGGAAGAGGGGCAACCGGGACAGAATCCGGTGCCCCGACTGGGACTAGAACCGGTGTGCCGGTGCCGCAAGGCAGAGGATTAGCCTGTTGAGCCATGGTGCTGGCCGAAATTTTACAACTTGACATACAAACTATGAACAACATAAATGTTTAGAGCAAGAGAAAACATCAATATTCAGTATAGTTCCATAAAAAGAATAAATTAGATCTCAAAGCAGTGTTCTCTGTCATTATTGGGTATGAAAGTCACTTGGAACTATTTTTAGAGCTCAAAATCTGCATTTAAATAGCATTTCGAGTTGAATCCCATACAGATGGCTTTAAACAGTATGGTAAATAATAGGTGTGATTTGTGGGACTCTCTAAAGTAGACAGCTCTCTGTGATGATGGAAATGTTCTAGATCTTCACCATCAGCCCTCCCTGGCCATTAGGCTCTTGAAATGTGACATGTGAGCCTGAGGAACTAGATTTTAAATTATATTTAATTTTAATGATTTTTAATTAAAATGGTCATATCCAGAATGAACATTTGTTGTAGCAGTTAAGCCACCACTTGGGATACCCACATTTCATAGAGGAGTGCCTGGGTTCAAGTCCAGCTAATGCACACTCTGGAAGACAGCCCTTGATGGCCCAAGTACTTAGGTCTCTGCCAGCTACATTCATGACCCAGATTGAGTTCTGGACTCCTGATATCAGTCTGGTCCAGCATGGGCTCTTGCAAGAATTTGAGGAAGGAAACAGCAGATGGATGATATCTCTGTGTATGTATGCCTCTTAAAGAAAATGAAAACTTAAGAGAGAGAGACAGATACGGAGATGGAGACAGTCCTTCCATCTGCTGGTTCACTTCCCAAATGGCTGCAATGACATGAGCTGAGTCAGTCAGAAACTGGGAGCCACAGGCTTCTTTCAGGTCTCTCATATGGGTGCAGCACCCCAAATACTTGGGCCATCTCCCACTGCTTTTCCCAGGCACACTAGCCAGGAGCTAGATCAGAAGTGGAGCAGCCAGGAGTCAAACCAGTATACCCATCATTACCTGCTAAGACACAGTGCCAGCCCAAGGGAAAACTTTCTAAGAAAGGGAAACATGAGACAAGCCATGGGTAGGAATGCCATCAGCAGGATATAAAGGCAGGACAGACAAATAATTGGCTCATCTAAAACAGACACATTGAATTAGATTATTATGGGGTCAGATTACAATAAACTTTGATGGGAACTGATGGAATTCATTTTCATGGTATATACTGCAAGTTGCCTAATCAAGACATTTCCTGATCTTCTTTAATATCAACCCCCTTTGAGTTTGAGCATGCTTACCCCATGCTCTGGGGGAAAATCATGAATATTCTACACTGGTCAAAGTATTTCTATTAACCTTAACAGTAACTGGCTCATGTGTGAACATGTGTTAAATTCTGGCCAAGGGGACTTGAGATGTTTATGTATGCAGGTAGAACTGAAAAAACATCTAGCCTGAGAAAAGGGAGTCTTTTTCTGGCTCCAGTCAAAGCAGTACAAGGATATGAGTCTTCGCTGCTGCTAATGCCTCAGGATAATTACAAGCAAGCTGGAACACAAATGCCAGCAAGCTGAGATTGGTAAAGAATGACCAAAAGGACCTGGGTCCATGATATCATCAAGTGCCTGAATTAACCCAGGAAACTTTGGTGATATTATAAATCCATTAATGTGAAATGCCATTAGTTCTTTGTTGTTATTGCTACATGCTGCTTACATCATTAGACTAGAGTACTAATGTTTAGGGTGACACCCTTGGGGAAATATTAAGGTACATAACTGATAGCCACTGAAAGCATTTGATCAAGTTGAGAAACTGATAGAGAACAATGTTCAATGTTTTAAAATGACATGCATGGCGGGACAAACATTTTGGTGCAGCAGGTTAAGCCTATATGCTTGCATCCCATATAGGAGTGCCTAGTTCAAGTCCTGACTCCTCTGCTTCCAATCCAGCTTCCTGCTGATGCACCCTGAGGCAGTAGATGATGGTCCAAGTGCCTGGGTTTCTGTCACCCACATGGTAGACCCAGATAGAGTTGGCAGCCTGTTGTTCAGAGAGAGAAACAGTATGAAAGGTCTCTTGTGTATGCATGTGTTCTCTCTCTATCACTCTGCCTTCAAATATATACACATATACACCTTTTTAAAAAAAATAACATGCGTGGAAGCAGGTGTGTGGCCTAGTGGTTAAGAATCACTGTTTCATGCCAGAGTGCCTGAGTTTGACTGCAGCCTCCTGCTAAGGTAGATCCTGGAAGGCAACAGTGTTCCTGCCACCCACATGAGAAATCCAGAGGTCCTGGCTCCTAGCTTCCACCCTGGGCCATGAGGGTATTTAGGAAGTGAGCCAGCAGATGGGAGTTCTCTCTCTTTTTCTCTCTGCCCCTCCAATAAATAAATAAAATTAAAAAGAAAATTACATGCACACAAAATAGATTTGAAAAAACAAAATGTAGAGTCAAATAGACCAGCTTAAAAAGCCTGAAAAATTGAAATTAACAAAAGATTTTATAAGTACTAGAGACATATTACTAGTATATAAAATCATTAACGCATAAATATTTGAAACAAAATTACAGTAACAGCTCATTTTCTAAGGATGATAAGATTGTAACTTTCTTTTCCTTCCTCCCTCCTTCCCATCCCTCCCTCCCTTCTCTCTTTTTTCTTTCCTTCCTTCCTTCCTTTCTTCCTTCCCTCCCTCCCTCCCTCCCTCCCTCCCTCCCTCCCTCCCTCCTTCCTTCCTTCCTTCCTTCCTTCCTTCCTTCCTTCCTTCCTTCCTTCCTTCCTTCCTTTCTCCCTTTCTCCCTTTCTTCTGAAAAGCAAAGTTACAGAAAGAGAGCATCCACTGGTTCACTCCCAAAATGGTCGCAGTGGCTGGAGCTGAACCAATCGGAGCCAGGAGCTTCCTCCAGGTCTCCCACATGAATGCAGGGGCTCAAGGACTTGGGCCATCTTCTGCTGCTTTCCCAGGCACATTAGCAGGGAGCTGGATCAGAAGTGGAGCAGCCCAGACTCAATCCAGTGCCCACATGGGATGCCAACACTGCAGACAGCGGCTCAACCCGTTTTAGCACAATGCCAGCTCCTGTTTTCTGATTTTCCACATTGTTCCCATATGCTATAAATTCTACTTAACATGAAATATAATGACATTTAAGGATACTAAAGAAAGTATAATCTTTCTAAATGGTATGAATTCACTTTTAAATGAAAAAAATATCCGGAAATATCATTCCCTTACATTCACTGTGATTAAAGTGTGAGAAAGTGTGATTAAAGTGCCTGAGAAACAATATGGTAAATTGGGAGGCAAGAGGACTAGCCAGGCACTGATCACAAAAATCTTGTGGTGCTATTTCAAGCCACTAAAATCCAACAGAAATCTGTTTTAAAACAGAAAAAAATTTGTTTGATCATAAAACTTTATGGAACTAATATAAAAATTCTGATTCTAGAAGAGAATAAAAGTCAATGTTCCTCAAATTCTCTAAGCAAACCAGATACCCTGGAAAATAATTATTTTATGGTTTTAATATGACTTTCAAAACAAAAATTTTTGGCACCGATTTTTCAGGGAAAAAAACTAGTTCTAGAAAGTTTAACGTGAGTTAAAATTCTAATATTAAGTAGGAATGAAGTGAAAGCTTATTATATTTAAGTTATGCTTTACAAAATATTATTATTTTATACCAGAGATAGTAATCTTTTTAAAAATGTATTCATTATTTTTTGAAAGGCAGAGTGATGGAAGGTCTTCCATTCACTGATTCACTTCCCAAACACCCACAACAGCTTAGGCTGGACCAGGCTGAAGCCAGGAGCCAGGATCTCCATCAGCATCTCCCTTGTGGGTGGCAGGAACCCAGGTCCTTCAGTCATCATCTGCTGCCTTCCAAGGGTGCATTAGCAGGAAGCTGGATTGGAAGAGAGGAGTCGGGACAGTGGATGGCTAATTTTTTATCTACATATACAGAGATTTTTTTTCCTCCAATCTGTCATCTGTTTATGGTATTTATTTACATTTCTGTTTTTCTTTACAAAGATCTTCGCTAATTGTGTGATCAAGTATGCCTATCTTTTAATATATAGCTCTGGTTTCTTGCTTAACTTAAATAAATGTCCTTCAATGAAGCAATGGTTGTTTAACTGTGGAATATGTGTACTAGAGAATATTAAGTAGGACAACCATCAAAAGAAAAAAATAAGAGCTATACCAGTTATATCACTTGTGTTTAGTATTAGATGGAAAAATATATGTATATATGTAAATATGATTGTATATACAAGATGCTGAAAAATATATAATATGTAAAAGGTTACATAATCATGGAAAAATTTATAACAGCATAAATAGCAGATCAGTGACATTGTTTCAGTGAAACAAAGGGTAAAGAGGGAAGCTAGCCACCTGAATTTTTTAAAAGAAGTGACTACAGGAATAGGCATTTGGCATGGTGGTTAAGAAACTGCTTGGGATGCCCACATCCATACTGTAGTGCCTGAGTTTCAGTCCCAGCTCCATTTCTGACTCTAGCTTCCTGTTAATGCAGACCATAGGAGATAGAATGTAGTAAGTCCCTGTCACTCATGTGGACACCTAGATTGAGTTCCTTGCTCCTGGGTTCCAGCCTGGCCCAGCCCTAGCTATTGCAGGCATTTGGGTAGTGAATCAGCAGACAGGAGAACTCTCTCTGTCTGTCTGCCTGCATTTCAAATAAATTAAATATTTTTTAAAAAGACTACGTTTTACAAAATATAACATAACCCCATTTATGTAAAATTATTTATGTTGTGAATGTATATAAATATATATGGAGATATATGAAAGAATAGCCACCAAAATATTAATGCTATTTAAATCAGGATGGTTAGACTTCAAGAAGGGAAGAGGAACAAGGAAGGAAATCAGAGGGAAAAAAATGAAACAAAAAAAGAGAAAATAACCAAGCAGATTTAACTCCACCCTTCCCCACAACAGAACAGATTATGTAGAAGGATGGCAGAATGCTCAGGTAAAAAGGTTCCCTCTCTAACATGGGTATACATTACAGAAATAGTCTTCAAGTTCCTCAAATACATGACTCAGGTGTATATACAAACTCACTACAGCAGTGTCCACTAAATTGGATTTTAAATCAGGAAATTAATGAGACATTATATGAATTACATATTTGTTTCACACTGTGATTTATATAGGCAATATAAGACAATTTTAGGCATATATACTCTATGAAAATTAAATTTACAGAATGGCAAATTTGAGAAGTAGTTCTGAGACTTCTATGTTCATTAAAAACTACCTAGAGGCTGGTGCCACGGCTCAATAGGCTAATCCTCCGCCTGCAGCACCGGCACCTGGGTTCTTGTCCCAGTTGGGGCGCTAGATTCTGTCCCGGTTGCTCCTCTTCCAGTCCAGCTCTCTGCTGTGGCCCCGGGAGTGCAGTGGAGGATGGCCTAAGTCCTTGGGCTCTGCACCCGCATGGGAGACCAGGAAAAGCACCTGGCTCCTGGCTTCGGATCAGCGCGGTGTGACAGCTGTGACGGCCATTGGGGGGTGAACCAATGGAAAAAGGAAGACCTTTCTCTCTGTCTCTCTCTCTTACTGTCCACCCTGCCTGTCAAAAAAAACAAAAACCAAAAAACAAAAAAAACAAAAAAAAACTACCTGGAAAGATTTTTAAAATGTATGTTCATGGGTCCCAACCTAGAAATTCTTATTCAGTGGGTCTAGTGACCAATAATCTGTATTTAACAAGCATACCAGGGAAATGTGGCAGGTGTCAAACAGATCACCCTGAAAAACAGTGAATTTCAGAATGCCTGATCTCTTTACAAACTGATTAACCAAAGAATTTGAGGTGTGTGGTATACTAGAGAGAACAAAAGTTTAAAGACTGATTGATTACCCCTCTCTTGCCTCTCCCCTTCAGCTCACTGGCCTCCCAGTCACCCTCCTAACAGGCTAAAATCCTCTTCTCCTAAACTTTCCAGTGTCTCAGTCCCTCTTCCTTGGGTTTTCACGCAGGTGTCACTTTTTGATGACACTCTGCAGAGAATTACATCCCCCATCTCACTTTTTAATTCCCCTTTCTGCTTCTCCCTTACCCCACACCCCCCAGGACATTAACACAACATATTCTACTCATTTGGTCTTGCAAACTGATTTCCATGAGGACAAGAACATTTGTCACTTTTTTCACTGTGGCATCCCCAGTACCTACAGCAGCACCTGGACAGGGTCCAGGGAGATTTAATTTGGCAGTGGTCAAACAAATAAAGTTTGAGTGAATAATAGGAGGTAGATACAGATATTAAGTAGATGTGTGTGTCAGGGGCAGGGTTGGGGATTGTTAGTATACAAATTCCCAGCCCTGCCAGAGATTCTGACTCAGTAGACATGGGGTGGGGCCTGAGAGTATGAATTTGTAACAATCCATCTGATATTGATGAACTTAGATAGTAGTCAGGTTTCATTTTTTAATGAACGTTAACTTATTCTACTACTTAAGAAGTTGCACATTGGCTAGAAAGGGAAAGTTCTGTCCTACTCATTGGCATTTGTCAGAAGAATAAAACAATTCCCCTAACTTCTTATCCCTAAGCTATCCACACAAATCAACCAAATACAATAGGGATATTTTCACTTAACATATTTAACATTACTTTTATGAATATTCACTATATCCTGATTTTTAATAATTACATGGTGTCTAGGTTGTCTATAATTTTTCATTCTTATTAAAATGTTTCAATTGATGGTTCCATCATATGCCTTTGTACATTGGGTACTTCTAACAAATTCCTAGAAGGGAAATTTCTGATTCAAAAAGTTTAGATCAGTACTTCCAGTAGAGCTGTCTCCAGGGAATGAAAATATCCAATATCTACACGGTCATGTAGCCACCACCCACATGCAGCTACTGAACACTTGAATGTGACCAGTACAACTGAAAAACTGACTCTTTAGTTGTATATAGTGTTAATTCATTTACATTTAAATAGCCCCGTGAAGCTGGCGCTTCCATATTGGAACAGGGAAGATCTTAATACACAATGCAAATTACTCTCCAGAAAATAGTGTAATTGTTTACCTTTACTTAGTATACTGCAATAACTCTTTCTTTATCCAATGGCCAACTCTAGGTTTTATCAATCTATTCATCCTTATAATGTGAAAATTAAAAATATCTGTGAGGTTTTAGCACACTTGTCTCTAATTGTTAGTCACATTGAATGGAGTTATTTCTTCTGTCATCATGGTCATTCAAATACAAACATTTCTGCCCATATTACTTCACTCAGAGGTTGGAAATTATCTGGCTTCCAGAATTGTTTTGTTGGATCAATATTTTTTCTATAAAATTTACTGCCAACTTTTCAGCTTCACCTGAAAAATCAAATCATCTGGCAACAGTGCCCATACCCTCAAAAGGTATCAGTTCAACCTTAGAAATTCTGTCACCTTCGTACTTTCTTGCCACCACAAATCATCATCCCCTACTACTTTACAGGTGTCTGGCTTCACCACCCAGATTACTGCTTGCCCCACTCCAGGTGTCCAATTTTTACATTTCTTGCCTGAATAAAATTTTGAAAGATAAAAAAAATAGCAGCACACAGTAATAGTTAACTTTCATTTAATGTTTAGCATAAAAAAGTGATTTAATAATATTTCTGGGCTATTTTACAAATAATATTTACTGTTATTTTAGTAGAAGAATACCTTTTCAGTGGCTGCTGAGGTTTCTTACCCCATAGAATAGTGGTTCAGCATCAGAAGGGTTGTTAAAGACAGATTGGAAGGCCTCATCTCCAGAGTTCCTGATTCTGTAAGTTATTGTAGGCCCTAGGAATCTGCACCCAACTCCAAGCTGCGAGTGCAACTCCACACTGAGATGGGGTTTTCTCAGTTATGGACATTCCTAGAAGGGCAGTGACAATATGTAATTTTGACAAGATAATATGTATTTGTAGACCCTTTCCTAAAACATATCTACTGGTATTATTTCATTTTATCTTCACAAGAATTTTACGCCAAAGGTTGGTCGTCAGAGCCCTAACTGTGACTCATTTTACAGAGGAAGAGTCAGTCTCAGGAATGAAAAAACTCATCTAAGCACACAAAAGTTTAAAAAAAAAAAAAAAAGCCAGAACAAGGAGGCTTCCTAACTTCTAACCTTGGTAATACAGGCAAACATGGCCATACAGGACACAACTGAAGCTTGCTCCTGCAGACTGGCACCATAAAAACAGAACCATGCCCACGAACAGAGAAGACAATACAAGATATGAATCATGGCAACAAACGTGCATTAAGTGCCGATTATGTTAGTGTAGCCTAATCTAACTGTAAAACATACCCAGAGAGTACAGGAGAAAGTAAAGATAAAATCTGAGACCGCAACCATGAAAAGATAGTAAATTATCCATATTACTGAGAGGGTGGGTGCTGGGGAAAACAGAGTTAGGGAGAAGAGAGGAGCCACTGTGTCCCTGGGGACTTCACATCTGGACTTGGAGGAGCTGCTATCACCAGTCAGTCAAGAAGGGGAGGGAAGGAAGAGTACACAATAGGGAGCAGCCCTCCTGGGGCTCAACAGCACAAAGAGCTGCTGTTATCCACGTTGGGTGTGTGTTTGCCAGAAATATCAGGGCTGCTGGGACTCCAGAACTTACAAGGGCATGCTTTTGTGCAGTCTAAATTACCTTGACTGTATGGGAACTCAAGTCAGAGGGCATAGCTTCATTACCCATTTGAAGCCAAAAGATAACCTGAGTGAAGACCATAAATTTCCTCCCTCTGATATTTCTCCAAGTTTCTAAACGCATTCCCACTTAAAAAAAAAAATCTATCACATTTTGATCAAGGTAATACTAATTATAAATCAGCCCTTCGAGTGGAAGAAGGGCTTTACTTACATTGGATTTTATATGACATGTGATTAATTTTGTTACTTTTCTAAGACTTAAAATAATAGCCAAAAAACATTACCATAGACTGAAAATACAAGAAAACTGTTAATTTGGAAACACACACACACATTGAAACATTTAGTTCCTTCTTCATTAGTGTCATTAGGGACCTCTCCTACACATCTGTCTTACAGTCTAGCTGGAAAGAACCAAGGCAACAAAGCTTCCGGATTCCATTTGGAAAACTGTAACAATACTGTTGAAAAAACTCTCTCTGGCTTTGCACAAGATCAAAACGAGATACAATGTTACACTGACCAAGCAGTAACAATATGAATGTTTTCAAAATAACATAAGTTACTACTTTGTTAGTGACCATATAAATTTATATAATCCTTTAGAGAGTAACTGGAAATTTCTTAATAAAAGTAACAGCTAACATTTATACTTTTTCCTGTGTCTCTATGCTTTTATCTTAGCAACTATTACCATAGTCATTTTACAGATTAGGAAGCTAAAGTTCTGAGCAATTAAGTTACTTGCTCAATATTGCCAATAAGTGATAGAACTAGGTTTGAACCTAGAACTTGTAATTTTGGAGCATACCCATTTACAAATACACTACCCTGCCTGTGCAGGGAAATAGGCCTAAGGAAAGTTGGAAAAAAAAAAAAAGAATAAAGTTACATTCATGAGTATGGTCATTATATTTTTAAAAAATATTGGGAAATTCCAAAATAGGAAGGGTTAAGTAAATTATGGGATGCCCATTGCATAAACTATTATAAATTATTCTAAATATTAGGACAAATTATAGAAAATTATTTATAAAAAATCAGAGTAAGAATTGTATCTGCAATATGATAACACAGCCACTAAAAAAATCAACATTTATATGGAAAGTTTGAGAAAGGAGTTGGAAACAATAAAAACTATTACCATTTTAGAATTTCACTGCTAGTATTTAATTCTCTTTTGTTTTTGTCAGTTTTATCAGTCAACCAAGTCTACCATAAGCACCCTTATAACTATATTCTTCTAATTCATACTGTTAATATCCCAATCAATCAATTCCTAAAACTTTGCCCTAATTTATTTATATTGCAGGCCTATTCAAACTAATTACATATTTTTTAAATCAGCAGTCCTGAATTTTTAAGTATGACAGCTCCATCAATAATTTTTATAATCACCACTTACAGGGTACTTTTGAAATTCCTTAACTGAGATCATACATAGTGACTAAAATTAGCTAATTCTTTTTGCTTTCACAATAGTGCAACCACTCTTCCACTCCTCCATTCCTGCACCTACCCTGAAATCATTGGCCCAGAGGTTGTAGATGTTTTAGAGATTAGAGAAGTTTCCTATTAAAAACGTGATCTGGAAGTGAACACTTTAAATGCAACTAAAATATCTTAGCTATAAAGGATATTACTAACCTACATACTTTTGAGAATGACTAATGAAGTATGTCTAGTCTCTAAGAGTAGGTAACTGACCTTTATTTACACTTTACAAAAAAAAAAAAAAAAAGAGTAATTTCCCTAAAAATGGCCTCATGACCTGTGAAGAGAATTCACTAAGGTGTCACTCACAGAGGCCCATTCAGCCTGGGGTTGGCCTCCATCAGCAATATAAACAGACATTTTGTGGGAAAGTAGCTGTTGCCCAATGACAGCAAATTTGTAAGAGGAGAAATGTGGTTAAAACATCTCAACTTCCTCCTTATGAACCTACCATTCAGGAAAATTTTCTGTGACTCCGCTTCTTAATATTCCCAGTTGAGTTGGGTTATCCTTAGCCAATCTTAAGAACACCTACAGAACTACCATTTTAATCAAGAATTTGAGAGTAAGAAGGACCCTTACAAGTTCAATTTTCTTTTTTTTTTTTTTTTTTAACTGAGGGTAAAACAAAAGCAACTGCAAGAAAGTTACGTTGTTTGGCTAGTTTATGGCAAATCCAGGCCAAATGTCTTAAACTTGGCCTCCATATTTCTCCCTCACCACCAAAACTTTCCTATCGTTTGTCACATCCACAGGAGCATACAAACATCCCTTCCATGCTTTCTGACTTACACTGTGGTGGACACAAGACACTACAATTTACATTCTCTACGTCATGAAGAGCTGGATATGGAAAAAAAAATTAACAAAAGTTATAATAACCAGTGTAAATAAACTGGCACCTGTGTGGAAGGGAGATAACTTCATAGTTTTGCTTTCTACTCTACACTTGTCATAATATCTTTCGCCACCCTAATTGATCTTCAAGGTAGTAATTGTCCCCTCTAGGCCAATGATATAATGTCTTCATGAGTGGACATCAAATTAATATTCATCACCATTTACATACAGTTGTCGCTGCTTACATTGTTTGTTTCTTCAATTCTATCATGTATTTCCATTTTAATGAGAGATTTATGGAAGGCTAAACAAGAAAGGTATAACTGTGATGGCCTCTGGAGTATGGAGGGGGAGAGGCTTAATTGCACTGAATATTCTTCATTGAAACTTTCACCTACTCACAACTTTCTAATATTCAGTCATTACAATTTTCCTTTTAAATACATACCTAGATGCACGTAAGTGTATTACTAAATGCTTTCAGTGAAACAACTACTTTTCCTCTTTCAAATAAGTTTCCAGCATTGCAACTTGTTCAATTGCACAGACATTTTCACAAATAAAGAGAGCCAACACCGTCGCAAAACTCAAAGCAGAATTCCAAAATACAAAGCATAAGAACAAATTTCAGAAGAACGAGAGGTTTTTCAGCGAGATTCAATCCAAAAGTCATTTTTGCGGAAAAGCTAGGTTTTAAAATGGGATTTCTGTCTCCGAGGGCGGAGTAAGGGAGGGGGCTCTGTGGTCTGAAAAACAGACATTAAAACTAGGTTTCTATCTTCTCGGCTGGGGTGGGGTGAATAAAGACCTTGGACCAGTCACGTTCGTAGAAGAAAGGAAAGAGACTCGGGGCTGCTCAGGATCCGCGCGCTTCGCCTGCGCTTCCGCGTGCGGAAGAACCGCGTTGTGGGACGTGGCTCGGGCTCGGTGGGACCAAGAAGCCCCACGAGGTGATCCAGACCAATCACTTCCCTTTCACGGAGCTCGGAACAGGGAGTGCGGAACCGAGTGACTGTAACCAGCCGCCCATCACCACCCTCGCCGGGCCAGGGCACGCCTCGACTCGCTGTCCCCGGTGTCAGGGTCAGCTGTCAACACCACCCTTTGTGTCTCATTCAGAGTAAGAGAGGTCCGCAGCCACTCGCGGAAAAATGGGATGGACGGCCGAAAGATGTGCGCGCGCTCGTGGCGAAGTGACATTTGGTTCGGAGGGGCTGAGCTAACGCCGCGCCGCCCGCCCGCGCACTCAACTTTCCCAGTCCGCGCATCCTCTCTGCGGGCACCCGGGCTTCTCCGGACCCGCCGCCCACGCCCAAAGCGAACCCCTCATCGCCCCTGCGGCTCGGGGAGACCCGCAGGGCGCGCCCCCTCGCCGCCGCCTCAGCGCTCCAAGAGCTCCGCCGCGCGCCTCAGCTTCCTTCATCCCACGCTCCGACTACCTCGCTCCCGCCACAAAGGCAGCGAGGAGAGCCAAGGGTGACAGGCCTTTGGCCTCCGGGCGCCCAGGGCACGGGCTGCGTCCCTCCGGTGAGCTGACGGGAGGCGGCGGGGAAGGCACAGCCTGGACTCCTGGGCTGGCACCGCCGCCCGCCCTCACCTAGCAAACGCACTCTCGCTCACACCCCCGCTCCGCCTCCCGATTCCTCCCGAAAAAGTCCGCGCAGCGCTTCCCGGCGCAGGCAGGGTGTCCAGCCCGCCAAGGGGCCGCTCCTGCCGGCCACAGGCGTGTGCTCCAGCCCGGCTCGCGACCTCTCACCTCCCGCGCCCGCAGTCCCCGCAGCCGCTCACCTGGCCCTGGCGGGGCGCGAGGACAGAGGACCAGGGGGTGGCCCCTCGCCTTGGCCGGGGCTGGTCACCCCACCCCCAGTCCCGCTCCCGGGGTTGCGCTGCGATGGCTCGGCCGCCCTCCTCCGAGGTGCTAGCGCCGCCGCCGGCTGGCGTCTCTGTGGCAGGCGCGCTGGCCGCGCGCTCAGTTTCCCGGGGCGGAGCGAGGCGGCGGCCGCCGCGGCCGGAGGCGGATTCCTCAGGTGCGGCCCCTCCCGCTCGGCCAGAACCTCCATGGAGAGGACCCCCGCGCCCCCTCCCCCCGCCCCGCCTCCGGCGGTCGCGCAGCCTGGGCGCCCGCGAGTGGTCTCCCGGCCCCGCTCGCCCTGGGTGAGGGCAGTGGGCGCACTCCCGGCTCCCTGCCAGCTCTTCCACGCATGCCCCCACTAGAGTGTGCAGCCCAAGGGGCACTCTCCTCACGCCCCCGTTTCCAAACTGCAGCGCACAGGCTCTGGAGAGTGGAAGTGGGAGCGTGCAGGGGTCCTCCGGGAAGGAGGTTCGTCCCCCAGGCTGCCGACGCGCGCAGCCGGGAGGAAAAATCTTGCCTTCGCTCAGCCGTGTTCATTCTGTGCTCTCGTCTCGCTGGCGATGGCTGTCCCTGGGCGCTGGACGGTGACCCAAGAACCCTAAGCGTGAACCTGGGCCAAGGTGGGTCAAAACCCTTGGCCTTTTGCAAGGAAATGGTAGGGCGGGGGCGTGTGCACGAAACCAAACGAGCCCAGGAGCTCCTGGCCATAGCAGCCTTTTGCACCTCCGGCCTCAGGACCCCGGCCGGGCGCTCGGGTCAGCGGCTCACTGACTCTACCGACTCGCTCGCCATGGCTCGTCCTGAGCCTCCCGGGACCCAGGGTCAGCCACTTCCACTGGGGCCTTGACTATGCCGCAGGGAGGTAGGGACAAAGTTAGCTCCACTTCTCACAGCCGGGGTTTAGTTATTAGAAAAGTTGCTCTCCATTTTACAGAACTGCAGCTGTTGCCAGAGGGAGATGACTACACCTCCTGGAAGAGGCAGCTCCCTGCTGGACGTGGTGGAAAAGTCTAGGTGAAGAGTGGTTGACCTGTGCTAGGAGGGCCTTCGGGACACTAGCCCCAGGGAGCTCAGCATGTTCGCAGGAGTGGGGAGGCTACCGCAGCGTCCAGTCCCAGGTGCGCTGATATCACTGTCAAGTGTTAGGGTAGCGTTGTCAATTATAGTTTAAAAACAACATCAGCTAAACTAGATGCAGATGATCTCTAGGTCTGTATTTTTGCGTACTTATCTTGGTTTTGTTTTGTTTGTTTTGCCCCAGGACCGACATATATTCCCCCACTTTCCCTTTTGTTCGATGCAGAAGTCCAGAATGAACAGAAATAATGGAAAACGTAATTCATTTGTGACTAGCAAAAAATCAGATTTGATCATGATTCGAATTGTCTTCCATGGGAAAACATATTCAGCAGCCATTTGTTCTGTTCTTTGTAGGGTTAAGGAGCTGAAATGTTTTTGTTGCTGTTGTTTTGAATTTGAATTCCTATTGCCTGGCCTTTGTAAGTGCCGTGAGGGCAGGGAACGTGGCTTTCTCAGTCACTGCTGAATTCCTGTGGTCTGGGTCTCACCAACAATACAGGCTTAGCAAATAAAACCGCTATGATTTTTAAATGACTACAACATGAAAAGATGTGGACGATTAGCAGTGTAGCTCAATATAACAAAATGAATCTAATGACAGTTACCAAACGCTTCCTAAGAACTGGCTATGCATGCCGAAAAGACCTAAGATTTCAAGTTCACCTTTATACACAAAGTTCATAAGAAATTAAAGCAGCTGAAAACATTTTGAAAAACTCAGAACTCTGTGGAGTTGCAGTCTGAGGGGAAGATGAACATCTTCTATTTTAAAGATAAGAAAAGCACAAGTAATGTGTGGCCTCAAAGTAAAACCACAGTGCCATTTTTTTCCTAGATTAGTGCAAGCACCAATGAGTGTCAAGTACACTAGACTCTGGAGATGGGATGGCAAATGTGGCACAGTGCAGTTTGAGGACCTTAGTCCACTATTATAGGACTCTGGTATTCATTCTTCACTCATTCAGCAAATATTTAATGAGTACCTACCGTGAACCAGTGGTATTGGTGATTTGTTGATAAGCAAGTTCCCAACCAGGTTAAAAGTTAGTGATAGACTCTCTATATCTGGTAGCTTGAAAGCAGTTCCATGTCACCCTTGTTAAATAATACACCCCCCCATCTCCTGCATCTATGTATGGGATTTACCTCACCTTTGGGGTTTGTATATCCCTCATCATGTTCAGTAGAATTCTGTAATTATAAAATTTAATTGGTGAACACTCCAGAGGCCTCATAGCTTTGAATCCTGGCTCCAAGACTTACCTATTATGTACCCGTGACTCAGTTACCTGAGTTTTGTAAAATAACATCATATTGGTTCATAATGCTGGGAGTAGCTATATTGAGATGAGATTGAGTGCCTAGAACACCATGAAATGTGAACCACTGCCTTTGCCCCAAATCCTTCCACTACCCTTAGTAACAGTGATTTCTGAATGTTACACTGCATTAGAGCCCCAAGTTCAGTGAAAACTGTGTGACTCACAGCAATGTCCATATAAATGACAGAATCCTTCTAAGTGGTCATCATAAAGATCTGGGGTATAATAGGTTAAGCCTCCACCTGTGGCACTGGCATCCCTTATGGGCACTGGTTCATGTCCTGGCTGCTCCTCTTCAAATCCAGCTGTCTACTGATGGCCAGGGAAAGCAGCAGAGGATGGCCCAAGAGCTTGAGCCCCTGCACCCATGTGGGAGACCTGAGAGAAGCTACTGGCTGCTGGCTTCAGATTGGTCCAGTTCCAGCTGTTGCAGCCATTTGGGGAGTGAATCAGCAGATGAAAGACTGTCTTCCCTCCACACACAACCCCTGTAACTCTGCCTGGGCAATGGGAAAAGTTCTATGATTACATTCAGGGTTGCTCTCAAAGATGAATCCCCTTTTGCATTAATTTCTGTGGCTCTTGGCTCCTACTCTGGGCGAGTCTTCGTTGTCTTCCATAGCTTCATCCAAAGTGGGCACTGGGAAGTGTGGATCCCACCATCTTTACAGCCCATTTCCTGCTGGTATAAGTTTGGAATCTCAGGGTTCTTATACAGTTAAAAGATTTTCAGAAGATAGGTTCATGGCTGATTGGGCCATGCAAGTCCCTCAGAGACTTAGTAGACTGGATATTATCTTCTCTTGACTTCCATGTGCCAGTAGTCATTCCCAAAATTCTTTCCTGGGAAAATTTTCCAATACTTTATTTCTTTGGTCTCTTGACATATTGCTGCTTCTCTCAACTTAAGGTTTGAGGCTTGGTGGTTCAGCATCTCAGTGCACCATCATAACCATTCATCTCTTCTGAGGAAGAAGCTAGTTACCAGTGGTGAATGTTCTACATTTCCACTTCTAATAGATTAAAAAAAAAAAAAACATCATAAAGAGAACCAACCATTTGCTACAAGATGTCCAAATTAGAAAATATATCACTCACTAAACCAATTAATGTAGTAACTAGGAGAAAACTTTTTAAAATATCTTATTTGTGTTCTTAGTGAAACTTAATGAGTAGGCTGTCCTAAGAATGATACAATCTGAGAATCATTATGTCCTTGGAAATTTAAAATTAGTGAATATTTAAGTTAAAAGATCATAGAAGCAATGAATAGAAAAATGGATCTTGGTGAAAACTAGTGAATTGTAAGACAAATGAAATCGGCCGGTGCCACGGCTTACTGGTCTAATCCTCCACATGCAGCGCCGGCACCCCGGGTTCTAGAACCGGTTGGGGTGCCGGATTCTGTCCCGGTTGTTCCTCTTCCAGTCCAGCTTTCTGCTGTGGCCCAGGAGGTCGGTGGAGGATGGCCCAAGTGCTTGGGCCCTGCACCCACATAGGAGACCAGGAAGAAGCACCTGGCTCCTGGCTTCGGATTGGCATGGCACGCCGGCCGCAGCGCACTGGCCACAGCAGCCATTTGGGGAGTGAACCAACAGAAGGAAGACCTTTCTCTTTGTCTCTCTCTGTCTAACTCTGCCCGTCAAAAAAAAAAAAAAGACCAATGAAATCCTTCTAGAGTTCAAATCAAAAAGATAAGGAAATGGAAATTGTGGAAGAAAAGATAGAGATATAAAGAGATCTGATATTTATGTGTTGAAAGTTTTAGAATGGAAATCAAGGAGATAAAGGAGATATTATATAAATTATGAAACATTAGAAGAATTAAAGACCTTTAAAGTGGAAAGACATCTTGTGTTCTTGAATTTGAGGAATTAATGTTAAGATTGGCAGTACTCTCCAAGTTGATCTATGGAGTCAATAAATCATTTTCAAAAATCCAGCTTCCTTTTTTGTAGAAATTGACAAGCTGACCTCGTAACTGTTATGAAAATTCAAGGGACCCAGAGTAGAATAAACAACTTTGGAGAAAAAGGAGAAAGCTGGAGAACTATACTTCCTGATTTCAAACCTCATTACAAAGCAACAATAATCAAGACAGCATGGTATAAACACATACATAGGCTAGACACATAGATACATGGAATAGAATTAAGAGTCCAGAAATAAACCCATGCATCAATGGTTTTCTTTTTAAAAATATGTATTTACTTGGAAAGTAAGTGACAGAGGGAGGAACAGAGACCTTCTATCCACTGTTTACTCCCCAAATGACTTCAATGGCCAGAGCTGGGCCAGGTTGAAGCCTGGACTTCATCCAGATCCCCAATGTGTGTGACAGGTACAATTACTTAAGTCATCATCTCCTGCTTTCCCAGGCACACTAGCAGGGAGCTAGGCTGGTAGAGGAGTATCTGGTACTCTAAGTGGCACTCTGATATGGGATGCTGTGTTACAAAGCACCCGCTGAACCTGCTGTGCCACCACACTGGCCCCTGTGGTCAATTGGTTTTAAAGAATGGTGTCAAAATAGTGCAATGAGGACTCTTCTCAACAAATGATTCTGGGACAATTGGACATCAACATACAAAAGAATGAGGTTGGATGTCTACCTTACAGCAGATACAAAAATTAACTCAAAGCAGACCTTAGACCAAAGTGTCAGAGTTGAAGCTAGAAAATTCTCTTTTTAGAGTTTTGACATCAATGTTGGCATGGTTTCTTTTTTTTATAAAGTCTTTTTTAAAAAAGATTTCTTTATTTATTTGAAAGGCAGAGTTACAGAGAGGCAGAGGCATAGGAAGAGAGAGAGTGAGAGAGAAAGAGAGAGAGAGAGTTTTTCTATCTGCTGGTTCACTGCCCAGGTGACCACAATCACTGGAGCTGTGCTGATCTGAAGCCAGGAGCCAGGTGCTTCTTCCTGGTCTCCCATGCAGGTGCAGGGGCCCAAGGAGTTGGGCCATCTTCTACTGCTTTCCCAGGCCATAACAGAGAGCTGGATCAGAAGAGGAGCAGCTGGGACTTGTTGAACCGGTGCCAGTATAGGATGCCAACCCTGCAGGCAATGGCTTTACCTGCTATGACACAGTGCCAGCCCCAGGCATGATTTCTTAACATGACACCAAAAGCATAAGCAATGAGGGAAACAACAAAATAAATTAATCAAAACATGTAAACTTTTTATGCATCAAAGGGCAGTGTTAAGAAAGTGAAAAGACAACCCATATTATGGGAGAAAATATGTGGAAATAATATATCTGAGATATATTATCCAGAATATGATCTATTTTCCAGAGTATGCTACAACCAATCAATAAAAGGAAGAACATGAGCAGCTGTTTGGCCTAGTGGTTAAATGCTATGTCACTCCAGGGACCGTCATTGTGGAACAGCAGGTTAAGCTGCTGCTTGTGATGTCAGCATCCCATATTGGAGTACTGGTTCAATTCCCAGCTGCTCCATTTCCAATCACAATCATTGCTAATGCAATGAGAAAGCAGAAAATGGCTCAAGTACTTAGGCCTCTGACACCCACATGGGAGACCTGGATGGAGTTCCAGGCTCCTGGCTTACACCTGGCCCAGCCCCAGCCCCAGTCACTGTGGCCATTTGGGAAGTGAACCAGGAGATGGAGGATCTCTCTCTCTCTCTCTCTCTCTCTCTCTCTCTCTCTCTCTCTGCCTTTCAAATAAATACAACAAATACTAATAAAAAATAAAAGATGCTATGTCCCATATCAGAATGCCTGGATTTGAAGATTTATTTATTTATGTGAAAGGCAGATTTACAGAGAGGAGAAAGAGGAGACAGTCAATCTGCTGGTTTACACCTCCAAATGGTCACAGTGGCAGGGCTGGGTCAGACTGAAGCTATGAGCCAGGAGCTTCATCCAGCTCTACCATGTGGGTACAGGGGCCCAAATACTTGGGTCATCTGCTGCTGCTTGGAAGTGGAGCAGCCAAGACTTGAACCGGTGCCCATATGGGATACCAGTGTCATAGGTAGCAGTTTCACTCACTATACAATGCCAGCCCCAGTGCCTGGATTTGATATCAGGCTCCAGATCCCGACTCGAGCTTCCTGTTAATGCAGACCTTGGGAGGAAGCAGTGATGACTCCAGTAATTGGGGTCCTAACACCATGTGGGAGACCTAGACTGCGTTCCTGGTTCTCAGCTTCAGCCTTGGTTGCTGGGAGGCATTTGAGGAGTAAACCAACTCTCTTCTACCTCTCAAAAAAAAGGGGCAGGGGAGGAAATTATATAACATAAATTTCATCAAAATTTCTGTTCAAATAAATCTTTAAACAAAAAAAAAAAAAATAGGGCTGGCACTGTGGCATAGTGAATAAAGCCGTCATCTGCAGGTCCAGCATCCAATATGAACGCCAGTTCAAGTCCTGGCTACTCCACTTTTGATCCAGCTCTCTGCTGTGGGCTGGGAAAGCAGTAGAAGATGGCTAAGTCCTTGGGCCCCTGCACCTCTGTGGGAAGACTCAGAGGAAGCACCTGGCTCCTGGCTTCGGATCGGCACAGCTCCGGCAGTAGCCAATTGGGGAGTGAACCAGTGGATGGAAGATCTCTCTCTCTCTCTCTCTCTCTCTCTCTCTCTCTCTCTCTCTCTCTGCCTCTCCTCTCTCTCTGTATAACTCTTTCTTTTAAGATTTATTTTATTTTATTTGAAAGACAGAGCTACAGAGAGAGTTAGAGACAGAGAGAGGTCTTCCATCCTCTGGTTCACTCCCCAGATGGCTGCAACGGCTGGAGCTGTGACGATCTGAAGCCAGTAGCCAGGAGCTTCTTCCAGGTCTCCCATGCGGGTGCAGGGGCCCAAGGACTTGGGCCATCTTCTACTGCTTTCCCAGGCCATAACAGAGAGCTGGATCAGAGGAGGAGCAGCCAGGACTAGAACCGGCACCCATATGGGGTGCCGGCGCTTCAGGCCAGGGCTTTAACCTGCTGCGCCACAGCACCAGACCCTACTCTGACTTTCAAATAAATAAATACATTTTTTTAAAAAGCAGAGTTAGCGAGAGAGAGAGAAAGAGAAAAAAAGATCTACCATCTGCTGGTTCACTACCCAATTGGCCACAAAGGCTGGAGGTGGGCCAGGCTGAAGCCAGGAGCCTGGAACTCCACCTGGGTCTCCCCTGTGGGTGGCAGGGGCCCAAGCATTTGGGCCATCTTCTGCTGCTTTCCCAGGCACATTAACAGGAGCTGGATTGGAAGTGGAGTAGCTAGGACTTGAACCGGCATTCATAGGGGATGTCAGTGTGGCAACTGGTAGCTTAACCCACTGCACCACAACATTCACCCCCTAGGGAACTCCTAAGCACCTTCTTTTTCTTGGACTCCAGCTTTAACAGCATTTTGGGTTGCTAATGGGATGATTAGTTATGTGTCAACTTGGCTAGGCTAGAGTACCCAGTTATTTAATTAAACACTAATCTAGGCCGGTTCACTTACCTAATCCTCCACCTGTGGCATCGGCACCCCAGGTTCTAGTCCCAGTTGGGGCACGGGTACTAGCCCTGGTTGCCCCTCTTCCAGTCCAGCTCTCTGCTGTGGCCTGGGAGGGCAGCGGAGGATGACCCAAGTGCTTGGGTCCCTGCACCCTCATGGGAGACTGGGGAAGCACCCGGCTCCTGGCTTCGGATCAGCGCAGCACCGGCTGTGGCGGCCATTTGAGGAGTGACCCAACAGAGGAAGACCTCTCTCTCTCTCTCTCTCTCTCTCTCTCTCTCACTCACTGTCTATAACTCTACCTGTTTAAAAAAAAAAAAAAAAACTTAAACACTAATCTAACTGTTGCTGTGAAGCAATTTTGCAAGTTAAGATCTACAATCAGTTAACTTTAAGTAAAGATTATCCTTGGTAATGTAGGTGGACCCCATGTAATCAGTTGAAAGGCCATGGGGGCAAAACTGAGTTTTCTCTGAAGAAGAAACTCTGTCTCAAGACGGCAGCCTCAGCTCCTGAGAGTTTCCAGCCAGCTGCTACAAATTTCTGACTTGCCAGTCCCCACAATCACCCACATCATTTCCTTGAAATTAACTTGTCTCTGTGTGTGTGTGTAAAATCCCTTTTTTTCCCTTCTGTGTCCTGTCTTTTCACTCCCTTTCTGATATTTTGATGAGAATAAATTCTTCTCTTTCTTTCCTTTTGAAGACTTACTTATTTATCTTTAAAAAGAGAAGGAGAGAGAGAGAGAGAAAGAGGTCTTCCATACACTGGTTCACTCCCCAAATGGCTGTGATAGCTGAGGGTTGGGCCAGGCCAAAGCCAGGAGCCAGGATATTCTTCCAAGTCTTCCACGTGGGTGCAGGGTCCCAAGGACTTGGGACGGCCTCCGCTGCTTTCCTATGCACACCAGTAGGGAGCTGGATTGGAAGTAGAGCAGCCGGGACTTGAACCGGCACCCATATATGATGCCAGCATTGCAGGCAGCGGCTCTACTTGCTATGCCACAACACTGGCCCTGAGCAGAAGTTCTTAGTTTGGAGTTGTATTTATCAAAATTTACCTCTTATAGTGTGTACTTAAAAAAAAAAAAAACTCCCCCACTTCAAAGTCTTAAACATGTTCTGCATTTTCTAAAAATTATAGATTTTTCTCTCACATAACTTCTTATTCCAGCTGAAATTAATTTTTAAAATATGATATGCAATAGGACTCCAACTTAAATTTTTTTCTGTATGGCTATCCAATCTCAGTATCATTTTTTTTTCTTTATTTAAAAAAAAAAAAAAAAAACCTCCCCCGCCCTTTCCTTTCCCTTTGCTTCCCTTTTCCCCTGCTTCTCCAAGAGCCCCCTCCACACCCTCTCAGCTCTACCGGCTCGCTCGGCACATGCGATCTCAGTATCATTTAAAGAACAGTATACTGAATGAAATTCTCTCTCTAGAGGCTGGCACTGTGGCATAGTGCGTAAAGCCGCCTGCAGTGCTGGCATCCTATATGGGTACCAGTTCAAGTCCCAGCTGCTCCAATTTTGATCTAGCTTTCTGCTATGGCCTGGGAAAACAGTAGAAGATGGCCCAATTCCTTGGGCCCCTGTATCTGCATGGAAGACCCAGAAGAAACTCCTGGCTCCTGGCTTCGGATAGGTGCAGCTCCAGCTGTTGCTGCCAATTGGGGAGTGAACCAGTGGACGGAAGATCTTTCTCTTTCTGTCTCTCCTTCTCTCTCTTTCTAACTCTGGCTTTCAAACAAATAAAATAAATAAATCTTAAAAAAAACTAAATAGGCCGGCGCCGTGGCTCAACAGGCTAATCCTCCGCCTTGCGGCGCCGGCACACCGGGTTCTAGTCCCAGTCGGGGTGCCGGATTCTGTCCCGGTTGCCCCTCTTCCAGGCCAGCCCTCTGCTGTGGCCCAGGAGTGCAGTGGAGGATGGCCCAAGTGCTTGGGCCCTGCACCCCATGGGGAGACCAGGAAAAGCACTTGGCTCCTGGCTCCTGCCATCGGATGAGCGCGGTGCGCCGGCCGCAGCGCGCCGTCTGTGGCGGCCATTGGAGGGTGAACCAATGGCAACGGAAGACCTTTCTCTCTGTCTCTCTCTCACTGTCCACTCTGCCTGTCAAAAAAAAAAAAAAAACTAAATAATTTCTCTCTCATTTAACCACATTTTCCACATATGTATAAATGTCTCCCTGGTTTTTTCTATTATTCTGTCTTTTTGTGTGTGTGTGTGTGACAGGCAGAGTGGACAGTGAGAGAGAGAGACAGAGAGAAAGGTCTTCCTTTGCCGTTGGTTCACCCTCCAATGGCTGCCGCGGATGGCGCGCTGCGGCAGGCGCACCGCGCTCATCCGATGGCAGGAGCCAGGTACTAGGTGCTTATCCCTGGTCTCCCATGGGGTGCAGGGCCCAAGCACCTGGGCCATCCTCCACTGCACTCCCGGGCCACAGCAGAGGGCTGGCCTGGAAGAGGGGCACCGGGACAGAATCCGGCGCCCCGACTGGGACTAGAACCCCGTGTGCCGGCGCCGCAAGGCAGAGGACTAGCCTGTTGAGCCACGGCGCCGGCCATATTATTCTGTCATTTAAATGTAAAATTCTACCACTGATTTCTCGTATGCTCATATAACATTTAGGTTCTGTGGATCTGTCTGTGTCATTGATTATTTATTTATTTGTATATTTATTTTGACAGAGTGGACAGTGAGAGAGAGAGACAGAGAGAAAGGTCTTCCTTTGCTGTAGGTTCACCCTCCAATGGCCGCTGTGGTGCACCATGCTGATCTGATGGCAGGAGCCAGGTGTTTCTCCTGGTCTCCCATGGGGTGCAGGGCCCAAAGACTTGGGCCATCCTCCACTGCACTCCCTGGCCACAGCAGAGAGCTGGCCTGGAAGAGGGGCAACCAGGACAGAATCCGGTGCCCAGACCAGGACTAGAACCTGGTGTGCCGGCGCCACTATGTCATTGATTAACAAAGACTTGGCATCCTTCTAGTTGCCACATCCATAGTCTTTTCTTAGTTCCAGTTCTCTTAAACTTCAAGGCAGGACTGCACACATTTCACTATTCCCTCCCTCTTCGCGCACTCTCCTCCTTTGGCTTTTATTGCTCTGTGCTACCTTCTTGCTTTTTCGTTTCTGTCTCTTTGATGACTCTCTGAGATTGATTCTCTCATTTGTCTCTGACAATTTCATCTACTTTCACATTTATAAATTGCATCTTTTCCATCTATTCTATTCAGTAACTCTCTTTAGAGCAAGGCCCACACCTCTAACTAGGGGATAGATGTTTCCAGTTATTTGGCTTCTTAAAGTTATCAAAATCCAATTTTACCTTTCCTCTCAAGACCGCTTCTCTTAATACATATGGTTTTGCTGACATCACTATCTTCCTAGTCAAATTACGTTCAATACTCAATGTTATAAATTAGTTTCTTCATCTTCCTTCACCTTCCGCCTTAAACCTAAACATTCTTCCTCATCCTCAAGAGGCCCTCATTTTCCCTTTGTGTCTCTCATTTGGGACTGTGCACGAATTCTTCCAAAATAAGCCAGATGCCCAGCTGGGATGAACATCTTTCAGTTGGAAAGCCACCAAAATAGGTAACTGAAAATACAGTTATGGGGGCCGGTGCTGTGGCACAGCGGCTTAAAGCCCTGGCCTGAAGCACTGGCATCCCATATGGGCGCCAGTTCTAGTCCTGGCTGCTCCTCTTCACATCCAGCTCTCTGCTATGGCCTGGGATAGCAGTAGAAGATGGCCCAAGTCCTTGGGACCCTGCACCCACGTGGGAGACCAGGAAGAAGCTCCTGGCTCCTGGCTTTGGATTGACGCAGCTCCGTCGAAAGAAAGAAAGAAAGAGAGAAAGAAAGAGAGAAAGAAAGAGAGAAAGAGGGAGAGAGGGAGGGAGGGAGGGAGGGAGGGAGGGAAGGAAGGAAAGAAGGAAGGAAGGAAGGAAGGAAGGAAGGAAGGAAGGAAGGAAGGAAGGAAGGAAGGAAGGAAGACAATACAGATGCTGGCCCAGCACTGTGGTGCAGCAGGTTAAAATGCCACTTGAGATGCCTGCATTCCCTAGCAGAGGCCTGGGATCAAGTCCTGCCTCTGCTTCAGATCCAGTTTCCTGCTAATGTGCCTGGGAGTCAGCAGATGAAGAATCAGTATTAGGGTCTCTGCCACCCACCAGTGAAACCTGGATGGAGTTCCTGTCTCCAAGATTAGGTTTGTGGTGTTGCAGGCATTTAGGGAGTGACCAGTAGGTGGAAGATCTCTCTCTCTTGGTCTTTTCCTCCCTCCCTCTCTCTGTGTCACTCTTTCTTCCAAATAAATTTAATTTAATGTAAAGAAAAATAAGCACTAATTAGAGGCTAATAGTTCCTTGATGGATTCTTAAAGCTTATGTGTCAAGATTATATGTGGGCCAGCGCCGTGGCTCAATAGGCTAATCCTCCACATAGCGGCTCCAGCACACCAGGTTCTAGTCCTGGTCGGGGCACTGGATTCTGTCCCGGTTGCCCCTCTTCCAGGCCAGCTCTCTGCTGTGGCCTGGGAGTGCAGTGGAGGATGGCCCAAGTGCTTGGGCCCTGCACCCCATGGGAGACCAGGAGAAGCACTTGGCTCCTGCCATCGGATCAGCGCTGTGCGCCAGCCACGGCGGCCATTGGAGGGTGAACCAATGGCAAAAGGAAGACCTTTCTCTCTGTCTCTCTCTCTCTCTCACTGTCCACTCTGCCTTTGGAAAAAAAAATTTAAAAATAAATAAATAAATAAAAAAGATTATATGTGAAGGGGCTGGCGCCATGGCTCACTTGGTTAATCCTCCACCTGTGGCACTGGCATCCCATATGGGTGCCGGTTCTAGTCCCGGTTGTTCCTCTTCCAGTCCAGCTCTCTGCTGTGGCCCAGGAGGGGAGTAGAGGATGGCCCAAGTGCTGGGGCCCCTGCACTCGCATGGAGACTAGGAGGAAGCACCTGGCTCCTGGCTTCGGGTCGGTGCAGTGCCAGCCATAGTGGCCATTTGGGGAGTGAACCAACGGAGGGAAGACCTTTCTCTCTGTCTCTCTCTCACTGTCTATAACTCTAACTGTCAAATAAATTTAAAAAATCTCTCTCTATATATATAGCTATATATGTTATATATTATATATATGTTTTATATATATATTATATGTGAGTATATATATATATTTATATATATATATGTTTATATATATATATATAAGCTTATATGTGAAGATTTAACTTCAGGAATAATAATAAAAAAATCACTGCAGGAGGTTGTTACAGTGTCCCCAGAAACCATCAAAGTCATATATTGAAGTCCTGACCCCAAATATCTCAGACCTTATTTGGAAGTAGGTAGGGCCTTAACAGGTACAGTTAGATCATATTGGTAAAGACCACTGGAGTCCTTATAAGGAGAAGAAATTTGCGGCCATTTGGGGAATGAATCAGCAGATGGAAGAGCGTTCTCTCCCCCCACCCCCGATCTCCCCTCCTCTTTCTCTGACTTTCAAATAAATAAAAAATAAATCATTAACAGAAAAGGGGGGGGTGGAGAATATGGATACAAATGTGCACAGAGAGAATACTGTAAAGATAAATGCAGAGATCAGGGAATGTGTCGAGAAGTCAGAGAAAACCAAGATATGCCAGCAAACCAGCAGAAGCTAGTAGAAAGGCGTGTAACAGGTTTTCATTCACAGGCTCAAAAGGAAACAACCCTCAGACACCTTGCCCTTGGACTTCGAGTTTCTAGAACTGTGAGACAATTTTTTGTTGTTCAATGTATGGAGGTATTAGCAGCCTCAGTAAGCTAATAGAGAGGACTCATAAGAGGCACATGTCTCGCACCATCCAGGGAGGGAGTCATCTGTAAACTATTAAGAACTTTAAGATTTTTTTTTTTTTTTGAGAGGCAGAGTGGACAGTGAGAGAGAGAGACAGAGAGAAAGGTCTTCCTTTTGCCGTTGGTTCACCCTCCAATGGACGCCGCGGCCGGCGCACTGCGCCTATCCAAAGGCAGGAGCCAGGTGCATCTCCTGGTCTCCCATGGGGTGCAGGGCCCAAGCACTTGGGCCATCCTCCACTGCACTCCCGGGCCACAGCAGAGAGCTGGCCTGGAAGAGGGGCAACCAGGACAGAATCCGGTGCCCTGACCGGGACTAGAACCCGGTGTGCTGGCGCCACAGGCAGAGGATTAGCCTGTTGAGCCGCGGCGCTGGCCTAAGAACTTTAAGATATTTCTTTTGTAGCTTCCTTGTGTGTATTAGACTCATTAGTGATTAATGGTAAAATCCATAAAACACCAGCAGCAGGCTGTTAGTTGTCAGACATCTGAGGAAGTAGGAATGTATAGAAACCATGCTTCTCTCTTTTATCGTTTATAAAGGAAATTGTCAAAAAGAAGCATACACAGTGGCAACACTACAAAAGGAAAGGCAGAGGTGGGCATCTGGCACAGCTGTTAAGGCACCTACATCCTGCATCAGAGCACCTGGGCTGAAGTCCTGGTGCCCCTTCCAATTCCAGCTTCCCGCTAAAGTGCACCCTGGGAAGCAGCAGGTGATGGCTCAAATACTCGGGTTCCATCTGCCCACATGCAAGATCTGGATTGAGTTCCTGGCTCTTGACTTCATCCTGGCACAGTGCCTACTGTTGATTGTTACAGGCATTTGGGGAGTGAACGAGTGGATGGAGAATCTCTATGTCTGCCTTTGTTGCTCAAGAAATATTTTTTGTTTGTTTCAAAGAAAAGTCAAGAAGGCTGTACCAGGATCCAAAAAGTGAGGAGATAGGGAGCTACTTGGCAATAGAGCTTCTCTGGTGTTCCAATGCCTTTTGCTTCTCTTAACCAGAGAATCACGGTCATCTTTTAACTGGCCTCTCACAGTTCCACTTCGCATATTGCCCTATCTTCAGCCTGATGACTCTTCTATCTCTCATTCAAATACAAAGGTGAGGGCAAGCAAAGCACCTAGGGAGAAAAACACAGGGGACAGTCACTCACACATGCCAACCCTGCATTTTCACAGCCCTGAGAGTGAGGAGCTCCCTAAAGTTTGAACCTAAGATGCTTGATGAGTACAACAAGCCTATTCACCCTTCAGTGCTCATCTGCCCTCTCTTGATAACCCCAGTCAAAACTAGTCCTCATCCTATATGCTGTCATACACTTGGCTTATTCTTCTATTAACTAAAGCAATCTTATTGCTTCATGGTGAATCTTGGAGTCACCTGTGACTCCTCTCATTCTTTCACAGCCCACATTCAATCCATCAAGAAACTGTCTTGATTCTCCCTTAATAATGTGCGCAAGTCTGGCCACTTCTCACTCCCTGCACTGCTGCTATTCTGAACCCCCTGGATTACTGCAGTGACCTTGCTATTTCCATTCAGCTGCCATCCCTCCTTAGCCCCTATGTGTCTGTCCTCCACAAAGTAGCCAAGGAGATCACCTTCTAGAGTCAGGTCACACACGTCACCTGTCACACCTCCAAATAGCTCTCTGTGCTACTTGGGAACAAATAAATCTCCTCACTCAAGTACTTGGGTCACTGATACCCACTTGGGAGGCTTAGATTGAGATCCAAGCTGCTGGATTCAGCCTGATCTAGCCCCAGAAATTTTTGGCATTTGGGGAGTGAACCAGCGGGTGGGAGATCTGTCTGCCTGCCTCTGTATGTGTCTCTCTGCTGTCTGCCTGCCTGTGTGTGTGTCTCTCTGCCTCTCAAAACCAAAGCCTATCTCCTTAATGTAGCCTGAGTGATTCTCCCTGAGTCCCACCTATATCCCTATCCTGACTTCCTCTATGTTCTTTTTTCTTCCCTCAGTTCCAGCCAACTTGCATTCCCTGGAGTTCTTTAAAGCCCATTCTTGCCTCAGGATCCCAGTCCTTTTTTTTTTTTTTAAGATTTATTTATTTTGAAAGTCCGAGTTACACAGAGGAGAGGCAAAGAGAGAGAGACAGAGAAAGAAAGAGGTCTTCCATCCGCTGGTTCACTCCCCAGATAGCCGCAATGGCTGGAGCTGCGCTGATCCAAAGCCAGGAGCCAGGAGCTTCTTCTGGGCTTCCACACAGGTGCAGGGTCCCAAGGACTTGGGCCATCTTCTACTGCTTTCCTTGGCTATAGCAGAGAGCTGGATTGAAAGTGGAGCAGCCAGAACTTGAACTGGTACCCATATGGGATGCTGGTACTGCAGGCAGCAGATTTACCCACTAAGCCAGACCTGGTCCCAGTCCTTTCACTTGTCTACCTGGAAGTTTGTTCAATCAGAAAGTAACATACTTTACTTGTTAATCTTCAATTATCTGCTTAAATGGCTCTTTTTCAGAGAGACCTACTCTGACCATCCTACATAAAATAGTTCCCTCATAACTGCTTCACATGGCTTTATTCCTTTGTTTTTCCTTCAGGGTACTTATTACTATCTGATATTTTATTATACTTTTTTTGTTTATTGGCTGTATTCTCTGCTAGAATGTAAGTTACATGAGGACAAAGATTTTAGCCTGTTTTCCTTTGTACTAGCTCTCTTCACCATCTATAATAGGGCACAGGTCAGGAGCAAAATGAATATTTATTGGATGATGGATGAGTGGATGGATGAATTCTGCCTGGTTCCATGGCTCCTGATTTATTATTGCTCTAGCCACTGAATTACAAATCTTTGTGATGGCTTTCAAGTCTTACTCTGCTTTTTAGCTCCAAAATAACTAGCATAGTGCTTTGCATTTCATTTATGCTCAAAATATTTGTTAGACTGAATAAAATCTACCTTCTCAGAATTTTTTCTCTTCCGTCTTATCCATCACATATTTCTTCATGATCAAACCATAAAATGCAGGTTCCTCTACTCTAAATCCAATATGGGACGTTTTCCTCATGAATTTTTCACAAAATGATTGTTTTCTCCTGAGTACATCTTTCATTATGAAGTATAGATAATAAAATCTATTATTTCTTAAGTGTTAAGGTAGCATGTATGTTATTTATCATTACAGTTACCTTATAAACAAGTAGCAATACTCTCCCAACTTGATAGGTGAGAAAACAATCTTGAAGAGATTTAATACTTTTTCCAGGGTTACACAATATGTATCTGATCTATCTGATTTCAAGATTGCAGCTATTGTTATTTTATTTTATTATATGTGGTGACAATTTCCCTAGTAATCAATATGGCTCCTTTCTATCTTTTCCATATTACTCCTCTATTGAAGATAGAAATTACTATTAAATCTTGGAGGTGGGGCTGGAGCTTTGGGTTAATGCCCTGGCCTGAAGCACTGGTATTTCATATGGGCGCCAGTTCTAGTCCCGGCTGCTCCTCTTCTGAGCAAGCTCTCTGCTATGGCCTGAGAAAGCAGTAGAAGATGGCCCAGGTCCTTGGGCCTCTGTACCCACATGGGAGACCCAGAAGAAGCTCCTGGCTCCTGGCTTTGGATCGGCACAGCTCCAGCCATTGCAGCCAATTAGGGAGTGAACCAGCGGATGGAAGACCTCCCACCCACCACCACCCCCCCGCCTCTCCTCTTTCTGTGTAACTCATTCAAGTAAATAAATAAATCTTTTAAAAAAAATCTTGGAAGTGTATCCTTCTGAAGTATTATGTAAAATAGTAAGAAACAGGAAGCAAGTAGTTGGTTAAACATAGGGTAATAATTTAAAAGAAAATCATAATTAACTCCATGAATTTCTTATAATTGAAAAGAATATCTACATGCTTTCTTTGAAATATATTTAAAAACAAGATGGATTGATGGATAGAGAAAGAGAATGAGAGATGTAATGGAGCATTTTTAGTAAAATGTTAACTGTGTCTAAATACAGAATGCTCATATTCTTATCATCCATAGTAAAATGTTTTCAAGTCTTCTGTATACTTCAAAATATTTATAATACGGCCGGCGCCGTGGCTCAACAGGCTAATCCTCCGCCTTGCGGCGCCGGCACACCGGGTTCTAGTCCCGGTCGGGGTGCCGGATTCTGTCCCGGTTGCCCCTCTTCCAGGCCAGCCCTCTGCTGTGGCCCGGGAGTGCAGTGGAGGATGGCCCAGGTGCTTGGGCCCTGCACCCCATGGGGAGACCAGGAAAAGCACCTGGCTCCTGGCTCCTGCCATCGGAGGAGCGCGGTGCGCCCAGCGCGCCGACCGCGGCGGCCATTGGAGGGTGAACCAACGGCAAAGGAAGACCTTTCTCTCTGTCTCTCTCTCTCACTGTCCACTCTGCCTGTCAAAAAAAAAAAAAAAAAAAAAAAATATTTATAATACAATCATAGGAAAAATGTTTTAATAATGAGGAAAATTTTTATAATAAGTAGTTTAAAAGCATAAGAAAATTGTATGTAAAAATTATAATAAATGTAAAAAAAGAAACAACTATCCATAAAAAAACTAAAGGAAATTAACTAAAGTATTAATAATATTAGCTGTGGGCGCCAGTTTGAGTCCCAACTGATCCACTTCTGATCCAGCTCTCTGCTATGGCCTGGGAAAGCAGTAGAAGATGGCCCAAGTCTTTGGGCCCTTGCACCTATGTGGGAGACCGGGAGGAGGCTCCTGGCTCCTGGCTTCTGATCGGCACAGCTCCGGCCATTGCAGCCAATTGGGGAGTAAACCAGAGGATGGAAGACCCCCCTCTCTCTCTCTCTGTCTCTCTCTCTCCCCTTCTCTCTCTGTGTAACTCTGACTTCCAAATAAATAAATCTTTTAAAAAATAATAATAGTAGCTGTATTTGGATATCATCAAATGGGTAATTTTAATTTTTCCTTTTTTATGATTTTTAGCTTTTTACAAATGTTTAATGAACATTTTATCTAATTCAAATGAAAAAAAAGTTTTTAAAACAATGCATAGATCTTCCCAAGGAGGCAGGTACCAATGCCAGCGCACTTGGTAAAGTGATAAGTATAAATACACAACCAATCAAAAAGATAAGGTATGTGTCGAAGAGATTTCACAAATAAGACCAGTGTAAGCAAATAATGAAGGATAGAATTAAAAGGGAGAGAATGATCCTTCGGGGGAAGCAGGACACACAGCAGACTCATAGAATGGCAAACGCCCAAAACAGCACTCTTGCCTCAGAATCAACCCTTGGGACATTCGGATCTGGCTAAAAGGCCCATGGGAATCTCACAGGCATGGAAAGCCATGACACGGTGGCAAAAAACAATCTAAATGAAAGATCCTGGTGAACAAGACCCCAGCAGAAGGAACAGGCCATCAAGGAGACAGGCGCCTTTCTCTGAAGGGAGGAAGAAACCTCCACTGTGATACGGCCTTGACTAAACTCAAGGAGCTTCCATAGCCTAGACAGCTCATAGCAAGAGTCTCGGGTGATTGCTGACATCATAAATAAGAGTGCCATTTGTTAAATCAACAACGGGAGTCACTGGGTACATGCTCCCCATGTAGGATCTCTGTCCTTAATGTGTTTTACTATGAAACTTAAAAACAACTCTACTAGTCAAACAATACCCTATACCTTGTGCGGTTGTGTGAGTGCAGCCTGTTGAAACCCTTGCTTAGTATACACTAAGTTGATCTTCAGTATATGAAGGTAATTGAAAATGAAACTCGATGAAGGGCGGGATGGGAGAGGGGGTGGGAGAGAGGAGGGCCACGGGAGGGAAAGAGGTTGGGGGGGGAAGCCACAACAATACAAAAGTTGCACTTTGTAAATTCACATTTATTAAATAAAAAGAAACTATATAACAAACAAAAAAAGAACTTAATACTTTACCCTTTTAGTATTTTTATGTTCTACTTAAAACTATTGGTTGAACTCTTTAATTAATACACAATTAGTCTTAGGTGTTTAAATTTAACTGAAAAGTGATCTTTGTTAAATCAACAGGAGTCACTGTGCTCTTACTCCTCATGTATGATCTCTGTCCTTAATGTGTTGTACATTGTGAATTAATGCCATAACTAGTACTCAAATAGTATTTTACACTTTGTGTATCTGTGTGGGTGCAAACTGTTGAAATCTTTACTTAATATATGCTAAATTGATCTTCTGTATATAAAGATAATTGAAAATTAATCTTGATGTGAATGGAAGGAGAGAGGGAGTGTGAGAGGGGAGTGTTGTGGGTGGGAGGGAAGTTATGGCGGGGGGAAGCTATTGTAATCCATCAGCTGTACTTTGGAAATTTATGCTCATTAAATAAAATTTTTTAAAAATGCATAGTAAACTATCCTTTACAATCCTTTAGTAAAGTTAGCTCTAAGCTTCCCTCCTTGCATTGATAAATATCACCTGAGATACTTACTGAGCCATCCTGTCTTTAGCAAAAGGTCTCTACTCTTAAAGCATGCCTGTTTTCATTCTTTCTTTGGTGATCAAAAAGCCCATTTCTAGTGGAACACTTCTGCTCTCCTCTGGATCCTGTTGCTCAGAACTGACCCCTATCCATAGAGCCATGGACTCCTTGACTGTTCTCCACTTTGCCTGTCAGTGGAGGCCTCCCAGTCATGTGGAGCTGATGATTTGGCAAATACTCTTGAGTCTTTTTAAAAGCATATTCTTGGAATTCTGGCTCCCTACTGTTAAAATAAATAAATTCAGGGCACCAGCATGCCAGAATGGAGTTGAGCTTTGGAGCTAAGGTCAAGGGTAGGGTCAGTCAGCAGGGGTCTTAACAAAAACCCAAAAGCTGACATTTCAGAGCAGAGTAGGGTTGGTTTTTTTTTTTTTTTTTTAATGTAAAAGTCAGTGTTTGGAGATTCTTGAAACAAACAAACAAATGTGACTTGGCAGCTTTTTGAAGGGGGTGAAGAAGTATCTGTTTAGAAGCAAATATCTCCAACAGTTATCAAGCGGTAAAATCACAACTAAATAAAACTTTAGGCCTTATTTAATAAAAAAGTTACTTTTCTTACACTGAACTATTGTTTTAGTCAGGTAACTTTCTACCACATATCAAGTAGACCCCATTTAATGAACAAATTTAAGTTCAAAAGTTCTTTGTAAGGCAGTATTTTTGTAGAAAAGAGTAGCAAGAGACTGTAAAATCAATACCAAAAAAAGTACTGAACTTCACTTATGTATTTTGCACCATTTCAGTGTTTTGGTATAATACAGATTTACCTGTAACTGCAATTTGGTTTGAGTTACTTGAGGGAAAAAGGAACATGTTTTCTAAGTATGAAATGTATAAAAATTGTTCTTTTAAATTTTAAGTAAAATAAGCACTAGCAAAATGATTAGGTTTCACATAAATCTACAAAAGTACGAATGCAGACACAAAGCATTTTTAAGCCAGAAAAGACATTTCTATTTCCCAAACTGACTTTTCAGAACATAGTCTTACATTATGTTTCATGAAGAAAGTGTTCTATAGTCAAATAAATTCGGGAAATGGTACATGCTTTACTCTTATCTTGAAAACTTACAATTTGAATAATCATATTAAAAGCTACAAGAAATTCTATGGTAAGAACCCAGTGTAACTTTGTTGAAACCACAGTTTCTGAGAACAATGACCATGAAGGCCCCCTTTGTATCTTTTCATAAGATCTACTAACATTTTGCAGAATCTCTTTGGGAACGCTATTCTAGACCAATGCCCTCTTTTTTTTTTTTTTTTTTTTTTAAGATTTATTTATTTTACTTGAAAGTCACAGTTACACAGAGAGAGAAGGAGAGACAGAGAATGTGAGAGAGAGAGGTCTTCTATCCACTGGTACCCCAAATGGCTGTAATGACCAGAGCTGGGCTGATCTGAGGCCAGGAGCCAGGAGGTACTTCTGGGCCTTCCACACGGTGCAGATGGCCCAAGGACCATAGCAGAGACTAGAACATAACCTAGGCCATAGCAGAGAGCTGGATTGGAAAAGGAGCAGCCAGGACTCAAACCAGAGTCCATATGGGCTGCCAGCACTGTAAGCAGCGGCTTTACCCACTATGCCACCGCGCCGGCCCCACAATACCCTCATTTTTATAATGAGAACACAGGAATAAACTGATGTGCTTAAGGAAAATAAACTTTCATTTATTTGAAACCACTCACAGGTAAGTAAGCTACATAGTATATTTATTTTTAAATCATCTCAAATTATTTCTTCTTATTGAAACTTTGATTTTGATCACAGCCAAAATCAATCTAGACTTGCCTTGGTTCCTACAGGGGAAAGACACTACACACCAGTTTTCCCTAACTGTTAATTAGGATTATGCAAATCAAATAAATCATCATCTTGCAAATTAAGTTATGGGGAGATGGGTAGGTTGCCTGTTAATGATCTTTTATGAAAGGTTAATGAAAATATCACCATACATAGCCTGGCAAGGCTCAGGGAGTCTCTGCTATCCTCCAAAGTCTTCTCTGACAACTCCTGGTCACAGTGATTTGTGTCCTACTCTCATCAATATGTAATCACATTCTGTCTTCTATTGTTACTTACCTGCCTTGTGTGTATATCTTATCTTCCGAAGCAGATTGCAAGCTCCTAGAAAGCTAAAACTAGCTTTGACTTACCTAAGACACATGATAAATTCTCAAGAAATACTTTTGAATGGTTCTCAAATGACCAATTGACAAATGACCAATTGAATGGAAAAAGGGAAACGGTCAGCATGAAGGATTAGGAAAGGAGCCAGCCGTCTATCTTTTTTTAACCTTCAGTGCAGAACTCTCCCTCTTTTTCAGCTTGTGTGACTAACAGAACCCCCTTGACAATTTTGTCTAGTTGCCTTCAAAATGCTGGCTGTCCTTGCTCGAGAGACACTGCTTAATCCTGCCAGCATTCCAGTGAATCAGTGAGAAGCTCATCAAATCAGCAGGACAAGTATATGTCATGCCCAAGATGTTTGGAGATC
Organism: Sylvilagus floridanus; assembly: GCA_949820135.1. Classification (NCBI taxonomy): domain Eukaryota; kingdom Metazoa; phylum Chordata; class Mammalia; order Lagomorpha; family Leporidae; genus Sylvilagus; species Sylvilagus floridanus. Next base: position 71,457,958 of record OX463226.1, on the reverse strand, counting down.
AAATGGGCTTTATTCAATAATAAAATGGAAGCCTGGTTTTATTTCTACTTGTTTGGTCTCTGATTAATTAGGTACATTCCCCCAAAGAACAAAGCAGTTACTTTTTTTGACACTCATTTAAACTGTCTTCCTTAAAGAGAAGCTGATCCTAAAGTAGAGACAGTTCTAATTATTGTTTTAGGTTGTTGAAGAAAAAAAAAATCCCCCTTCCTCTTTGTTGCTGATGATGCAGAGGCCAAGTCTGTACTGAAACACCCACAAAGTGGGAACCACTGTTGCTAGGAATTAAACCTTTTGTTACATACAAATCTTTGGTAGATATGTACCAACATTATCAGATTAACTGTAGTTGTTTTTGCCTGCAAACAAACCAATAAGTGTTGATTGTGCAAATACATGTTCTCAGCAGTGCTTTAGGTTCCCGGGGTTACCGAAGATGTATAAATCTAAGGTTCCTCCCTTTGAGGGATTTACAATCTAATACGGCGAGATAAGACTGACATTGAAAACAACCGTGAACAATACAAGGCGGTCTATATGATCCAGTGATGACTCTGGGGCCTTGGACTTTAACTGCAACAGAAATTCGGTAAAGTCACTGGGAGTTTTAGTTATAAAAGACCCAGTAAAGAGAACATAGAAGTTGAACATTAAAAAAAGAGGGACAGAATTTGAGACAAAGGAGGTAGGCTGTCCAGTTAGTTTTGTTAATTCTTTTGAGATGGCCAATTCTTGAGTGCTACAAGACTGAATGAAAGTATAGAAGAGAACATACTTTGAATCACTGGGCTACTGCTTTTTTATAAATTATTTTTAGCATATGGCTATTTTAAGTGGCCTATAAAAAACTTGCTGAATTTTCCATTTTCCAGTTGGCAGGGTCAGGCCAATAAATTTGCTTATTAGCTTTAAAGTTATTCATTATATGGTTATAGTTTTTTAAAAAATAAAATCAAGGATGGGTGTTTTGGTGCAGTGGGTTAAGCTGCTATTTGGAATGCCCCGCACCCCATATTAGAGTTCTGGTTGCAATCCTGGCTTCTTAGCTTCTGATCCAGCTCCCTGCTAATGTACCTGGGAAGCAGCATATGCTGGCTCAAGTACTTGAGTCCTGTCACCCAGTGGGAAACCTGGATGGAGTTCCTGGCTTTTGGCTTCAGCCTGGCTCAGCCCCACTGTTGAGGTCATTTGAGGAGTGAACCAGCTGATAGAAGATCTCTCTGTTTCCCCACCCTGACCCTTGTCACTTTGCCTTTCAAATAAGTAAATCAATCTTCAGGAAAAAAAAACTAAAATCAAAGTGCTCACTTTAGTACTGAGTCCTGTGTTGGTTGCTGGAGATAAAATGGTGCAAGATGCCTGTTGAGTTTAAACGCGGTGGTGGAGACAAAGAACAATGTGGTTCTAATTATCGTGTATGTCATCAAAGAAAAGTAGAGCTACGAAAGCATATGTCAGGGAAGTCTAATTCAGATTTGAAAGGCAGTGACAAATTTCTTGAGGAACTGCTAATTTAAAGACCTGCAGTATGTAGGAGTTGGGGCTGGGAAGAGGCAGGAACAGAGCGTTCTTGGAATAGAAAGGCAGTTAACACGCTTGGAAGGTAGAGGGAGATAAGTCTGGACGCACACGTAGAGCTGGGTCTGATTTTTCTGTGTTATAAATAATTGTAAATTTTAGCAAGCTAAACTATTCAGTAGTGCTAGCATTTAATTTTTATCTTTTTATTAAAACTATAATGAGAAGTCAATTTTTGTTATGAGAAAAACAATTTGATAAGATGAAAAAGTCAGAAATGGCTTGCTGTTTCATTCCACATTGCCATTCACAGAGCAGACATCTGGAACTTTAAATTCCAGCTGAGGTGGTTATCTTTAAAATTATGAAATAGCCAGCACCGTGGCTCAACAGGCTAATCCTCTGCCTTGCGGCGCCGGCACACCGGGTTCTAGTCCTGGTCGGGGCGCCGGATTCTGTCCCGGTTGCCCCTCTTCCAGGCCAGCCCTCTGCTGTGGCCTGGGAGTGCAGTGGAGGATGGCCCAGGTGCTTGGGCCCTGCACCCCATGGGAGACCAGGAAAAGCACCTGGCTCCTGGCTCCTGCCATCGGATGAGCGCGGTGCGCCGGCCTCAGCGCGCCATCCACGGCAGCCATTGGAGGGTGAACCAACGGCAAAAGGAAGAGCTTTCTCTCTGTCTCTCTCTCTCACTGTCCACTCTGCCTGCCAAAAAAAAAAAATTATGAAATAGACTGGAAGGAAGCAGTCCTCTAGGAGGCAACATAGTAAAATACTTAGTTGCAAGGAATTTTGGAGCCAGACTTTCTGAGTTTGAATCCCAGTTCTTCTACTCACTAATTCAATAAAATTGGACAAATTTATACCTCAGTTTTCCTACCTATAAAAAGGGATGGATTATATCCAAAGTAAAAGCAACAGATGAAAAGAATAGATATATGGAAACTCATCAACATTTAAAACTTTGGTGCTTCAAAGGACAAAATCAACAAAGTGAAAAGCCAACCTACAGAATCGGAAAAAATATTTGTGAGCCATATATTTGATAAAGAACTTGGATATAGAATACATATTTAAAATTCTTATGATTCAGTAATAAAAAGATAACTAGGCCATTGAAAAGTGGGTATATGACCTGAATATATATGTCTCCATAGAGAAAAAATAAATGGCCAATAAGCACACAAAAAGATACTCAACATTATTAGCTATCAGGAAGTGTAAATTCAAGCCACAATGAGGTACCAATTAATAATGACAAATAGGACTATAATTTTAAAAGATAGTGATAAGTGATGGTGAAGACATGGAGAAATTAGAACCCTCATACGCTTCTGGTAGGAATATAAAATAGTGGATTCATTTTGAAAACATTTTTGTAAAATATTTATTTTATTTATTTGAAAGACAGAGTTATGGAGGGACAGAGATCTTCCATCCACTAGTTCACTCCCCAGGTGGTTTCAAGGAAGCCAGGAGCCTGGAACTCCATCCAGATATCTTACATGGATGGTAGGGGTCCAAGTACTTGGGCCATTGTCTGCTGCTTTCCTAGGTACCTTGGCAGGTAGTTGGGTTGGAATTAGAGCAGCCAGGCTTGGTCTGGTGCTAATATGGGATGCTGGCATGGCAAGCAGTGGCTTAACCCACTGTAATACAATTCTGGTCCCATTAGAATGCATTCTGGTATATCCTTAGACACTTAACATAGAGATACTCTACACTCCAGCAATTTCATTCCTCACTGTATACCCAAGAGAAATGAAAACATATAGCTACATAAAAATTATACATTAACATTCATCTAACATTATTTGTAGTAGCCAAAAAGTTGATAACATTCCAATTTCCATTAATTGATGAGAGGATTAACAAAATAGAGTATTATGTGGCAAGAAAAAAGAATGAAATACTGATACATGCTCCAGTGTGGATGACCCTTGAGAACACTAAGTAAAAGGAGCCAGTTACAAAGAACTATTGTATTGTATGTACAGAATAGGTAAATCCATAAAGATCGAAAGTAGACTGACGGTTGCTCAGGACAGGGAGGAATAGGGAGAATAAGAAGTATGGAGTTTTTTTGTTTTTTTGTTTTTTGACAAGGTGATGAAAATGTTCTAAAATGTATTGTGGTGAGGGCTGTACAAGTTTATAAATATATTAAAAGCCACTGAGCTGTATTCTTTAAATGGTGAAATATACAGTATGTGAATTATATCTTAGTACAGCTACTTTTAAAAGGAATATATATTAAGTAAAATACTATATGTAAAAGACTGGAATAGTGAGTGACCTGTAAATACTACTATGTGAGTGTTTGTTTTACCTGGAATAAAAAATTGTGACCTATTCTTGGGGCTACAGACTGCTTCCCCTTCCCCCAAACCTCATCACCAGATTATTAAAGGCCAATTTACAGTAGTTTCTGTTATCCAACACATCATGTTTGAATATCAAGAAAAAAATTACCAGGGGCTGGCACTGTGTCATAGTGGGTAAAGCCACCACCTGGAGTGCTGACATCTCATATGTGCACTGGTTCAAGACCCAGCTGTTCCACTTCTGATCCAGCTCTCTGCTATGGCCTGGGAAAGCAGTAGAAGATGACCAAAGAGCTTGGGCCCCGGCACCTGCGTGGGAGACCCAGAAGAAGCTCCTGGCTCCTGGTTTCAGATTGGCCCAGCTCCAGTCATTGTGGCCATTTGGAGAGTGAACCAGAGGATGAGACACGTCTCTCTCTGCCTCTGCCCCTCTGTAAATCTGCCTTTCAAATAAATAAATAAATCTTTAAAAAAGGAAAAAATTACCAAGAATACTATAAGGCAAAACACATTATGGAAAGACAGAACAAGTATCAGAAGCAGACACACAGAGATGTTGAAATTATTAGACTGGGAATTTAAAACAACTATGATTAATATGCTGAGTTACAATAGATACAGTAGGCAGATGCAAGAGCAGATGGGTAATGTAGGCAGAGAAATGGAATTCCTAAGAAAGAATCATAAAGGAACAATAAAGATTAAAAAATAACCACTCTAATAGAAATGAAGAATGATTTGTTGGGCTTGTTAGTAGACTACACATGACTGAGAAAAGAATCTCTGAGCATGAGGACATGACAATAGAAACTGAAAATCAAGGGAACAAAGACTGAGTAAAAACAGAGCAGAATATCTACAAAATGTGTAACATAGCATGTAATAGGACTATCAGAAGAAGAATCGAGAGAAAAGAAGAAATATTTGAAATGATAACGACTGAGAATTTCCCTTAAGTAATATCAGACACTAACCACAGATCCAAGAAATTCAGAAAACACTAAGCAGGACAAATGGCAAAAGCAAAAACAAATACACCATGAGGCTGGTGCTGTGGCATAGCTGGTAAAGATGCTGCCTGCAGTGTCGGCATCCCATATGGGCCCTGGTTCAAGTCTCAGCTGCTCCACTCCTGATCCAGCTCTCTGCTATGGCCTGGGAAAGCAGTAGAAGGCAGCCCAAGTCCTTGGGCCCATGCACCCATGTGGGAGACCCAGAAAAAACTGCTGGCTCCTGGTTTCGGATCAGCACAGCTCTGGCTGTTGCGGCCATTTGGGGAGTGAACCAGCAGATGGAAGACTTCTCTCTCTGTCTCTGCCTCTCCTTCTCTTTCTGTGTAACTCTGACTTTCAAGTAAATAAATAAATCTTAAAACAAATACACCCACAATAAATAAGAAGCAACAAAAACATATGATTTTCAAACTACAGAAAACAAAAGATAAAGAAAAAAAATCCTGAAATGAAGTTAGAGGGAAAAATACCTCACCTGTAGAAGAGCAAAGGTAAGAATTACATTCGACAGCTCCTTAGAAGCCATGGAGAGAGTGCAGTGAATTATTTAATGTTTAAGAGAAAAAAAATCCCAACCTAGAATTTTTTACCACTTAAAATTATCCTTCAAGGGCCTTATGGTGCAGCAGGTTAAGAGTGCTAGTTGGAGTCCCAGCTGCTCTGCTTCTGATCCAGCTCTCTGCTAATGTGCCTGGGAAGGCAAAGAAAGATGGCCCAACTACTTGGGCCCCTGCCACAAGGGGGAGTTCCTGGCACCTGGCTTAGGTCTGGCCCAGACCTAGCTGTTGTGGCCATTTGGAGAATCAACCAGCAAATGGAAGAAATGTAAGATCTCTCTCCCTCCCTCTCTCTCTCTCTCTTTCTGCCTCTTTCTCTATTGCTCTGCCTTTCAAAGAAATAAATGTTTTTTAAAAATTTTCCTTCAATGTACTTTTCTCTGAAGGAAGGCGAGAACTTCCACTTTGACTATGATCTTGTCTAAATAAGATTGGAGTTGGTGAACTCAAGAGGCTTCCATAGCCTTGGCAGCTCATGACAAGAGCCTCAGGTGATCACTGACATTATAATTAAGAGTGTCAATTGTTAAATCAACAACGGGAGTCACTGTGCACCTGCTCCCCATGTAGAATCTCTGTCCTTAATGTGTTGTACTATGAGAATTAATGTAAAATAAATAAAATAAATAATAATAATAAATAATTAAATAATAATAAATAATAAAATAAGGTAAAACTACTACTCAAACAGTACTTTATACTTTGTGTGTCTGTGTGGGTGCAGTCTGTTGAAATCTTTACTTAGTATATACTAAGTTGATCTTCCTTATATAAGGATAATTGAAAAGGGAGGAGAGAACTTCCACTTTGACTATGACCCTGTCAGAATAAGATCGAAGTCGGCGAACCCTAAAGGCTTCCATAGCCTCGGCAACTCATGACTAGAACCTAGGGAGATTACTGACGCCATAAACAAGAGTGTCAAATTGTTAAATCAATATCAGGAGTCACTGTGTACTTACGTCTCATGAGGGATCTGTCCTTAATATGTTGTCCAATGTGAAGTAATGCTATAACTAGTACTGAAACAGTATTTTTACACTTTGTGTTTCTGTGTGGGTGCAAACTGATGAAATCTTTACTTAGTATATACTGAATTGATCTTCTGTATATAAAGATAATTGAAAATGATTAAAAAAAACCTTGGTGTTAAATTGGAAATTGCATAGAAAATTAATCAATTTTTTTAAAAAAATATCATGTAGGATCTCTGTCCTTAATGTGCTGTACATTGTGAATTAATACTATACCTAGTACTCCAACAGTATTTTTCACTTTGTGTCCCTATGTGAGGGCAAACTGTTGAAATCTTTACATAATATGTACTAAACTGATCTTCTGTATATAAAGAGAATTGAAAATGAATCTTGATGTGAATGGAAGGGGAGAGGGAGAGGGAAAGGGGAGGGTTGCGGGTGGGAGGGAAGTTATGGGGGGAGGGAAGCCATTGTAATCCATAAGCTGTACTTTGGAAATTTATATTCTTTAAATAAAAGCTTTATATAAAAAAAAGAAAATGAATCTTGATGAAGAACGGGATGGGAGAGGGTGTGGGAGATGGGATGGTTGTCGGTAGGAGGGAGATTATGGGAGGAAAAGCAGCTATAATCCAAAAGTTGTACTTTGGAAATTTATATTCTTTAAATAAAAGTTGAAAAAAAAAGAGAAAGATAAAAAAATTTTCCTTCAAAAATAAATAAGAAATAAAGACTTTCTCAAACAAAACCTGAGAGAATTTGTTGAATTTTCTTGAAAGAAATGTTAAAGGAAGCTTTTTGAAGAGAAGGAAAAAAAAATGTGGGACAGAAACTCGGATCTACATTTAAAAAAATAAAAGAAAGCATAAAAGAAAGAACTGATGAAGGTCAAAGACACCTTTATTTTTCTATTACTTAAGAAAAAATTTTTTTCCATTTTATTTGAAAGGCAGAGAGGCAGAGGGAAAGAGATCTTCCATCTGCTGATTCACTCCCCAAATGCCTACAACAGCCACAGTTGGGTGAGGCTGATACCAGGAGCCTGGAAATCAACCTTCCAAAGGGTGGCAGGGACCGAGTTCCTGACCTTCATCTGCTGCCTCATTAGCAGCATGTTAGCAGGAAGCTGGATCAGAAGCAGAGTGGCAGGAACCCAAAACGGGCACTTTGATAAGGGAAGTGGCCTCCCAAGAAATTTAACCACTGCATCAAATGCCCCACTTTTATTTTTCTTATTTTTAATTAGTCAAACAGATAACTGTTTAAAATGACAATAATGGGGCAGGCATCTAACTTACTAGTTAAGCTGTGCATGGCCCATGTAGGAATATCTGGTCTCAGTTCCCAACTCTGACTCAGCTATTGAGATCCTCCCCCTTTGTGGGAGACATGGGTAGTGTTCCCGGCTCTTTGCTTTAGACTTGGACAAGCCCTGATCCTTGCGGGCATTTGGAAAATAAATCAGTGGATGGGATATTTCTCTGTCTGTTTCTCTCTCTCAGTATCTCTGCCTTTCAAATAAATAAAGTCCAAAATAATAATAACAACAATATATTCAATTATGTCTGCATATAAACATGTGTTTGCATATATGTGAAATGAATAAATAGTAATAATTAGAAGGATGAGAGGGAGGAATTAGAATTATTTTGTTATTATATGATATCCATACTACCTGTAAAGCAGTTTAGTTTTATTTTAAAGTGGACTTGGATTAGTTGTAAATGCATATTACAAACTCTGGGACAATCACTAAAAAGATAGAAAAAAGGGTAGGCATTTTGGTGCATCAGGTTAAGTTGGGGTACATGCATCCTCTATCAGAGTGCCTGGAATTGAATTCCCCCTGCATTTCCAGTCCACTTTCCTGCTAATGTGCCTGGGAGTTGGTTGATGATGACCCAAGTACTCTTGTTACCCACCAGGGACACCCAGATGGAGTTCTGGTCTCTTAACTTTGGCCTGACCCAGCTCCAGCTGTTGTGGGAATTTAGGGAATGAACCAGTGGATAGAAGATGTGTGTGTGTGTGTGTGTGTGTGTGTGACCTGCCTTTAAAATAAATACATTTTTTAAAGATTTATTTATTTATTTGAAAGGCAGAGTGACAGCCAGAGGCAGAGAGAGATGTCTTCCATCCACTGGTTCATTCCCCAAATGGCGAAAACATCTGAAGCTGGGCCAGTCCGAAGCCAGGAGCCAGGAACTTATTCCAGGTCTCCCACACAGATGCAGGAGGCCAAGAGCCTGGGCCATCTTCTATTGCTTTCTCAGGCACGTTAGCAGGGAGCTGGATTGGAAGTGGAGCAGCTGGGACTCCACCAGTGCCCATAAGGGAAGCTGGCACTGCAGGCAGTGACTTCATCTGCTACACCACAACACCGGTCCCAAATACATTTATTTTTAAAAAGTTGTATATGGGATCAGTGCTGTGGTGCAGTGGGTTAACTCCCTGGCCTGAAGTGCCGGCATCCCATATGGGTGCCGGTTCTAGTCCTGGCTGCTTTACTTCTGATCCAGCTCTCTGCTATGGCCTGGTATAACAATGGAAGATGGTCCAAGTCCTTGGGCCCCTGCGCCCACATGGGAGACCTGGAGGAAGCTCCTGGCTCCTGGCTCCAGATCGGTGCAGCTCCAGCTGTTGTGACCATCTAAGGAGTGAACCAGCAGATGGAAGACCTTTCTCTCTCTGTCTCTACCTTTCTCTGTAACTCTGTCTTTCAAATAAATAAAATAACTATTTTTAAAAAAGAATTGTATATGCAATAGCAGGAAGTTTTTTTTTTTAAAAAAAGTAGAAACAGAAGTATAACATATGTTAAGAGAGGATAGAAAAATAGAATCACACAAAATTCTCAATAAAACTTGAAAAATCTGGTGCAGGCATTTGGTTAGCAGTTAAGATACTGGTTACGATGCCTCTGTCTGACATTGGAGTACCTGGGTTTAATCCTCAGCTGTGGTTCCTGATTCCAGCTTCCCGCTCGTGTGATCCTGGGAAGCAGAGTAATGGCCCAAGTACTTGGGTTCCTGCCACCCAGTTGGGAGGCCTGGATTGAGTTCCTAGCTTTTGGCTTTGATCCCTTGACTGTTACAGGCATTTAGGGAGTAAACCAGTGGATGGGAGTGCTTTCTCTCCCTTTGTCTCTCAAACAGATAAATAAACATTTTTTAAAACATTTAGGCAAAAAAAAAGAATAAAAACAAGAAAATAGAATAAATATAATAATCATAATAGGATAAAAACAAGCAAATAGAAAACAGTAGAGAATATGATATGTATGTATCAATAGTATATCAACATTCACTTTGAATACCAATAGCGTAAATGCATCAATTAAAAGACAGAGATTATCAGAGGGGATCAAAAAACAAGCCCCAACTATATGTTGTCTACAAGAAATCTACTTTAAATGTAAGGATGCATGTAGATGAAAAGGAACTAGATGGTGAAAGATATACTATATTAACACTAATTAAATGAAAATGGAAGTAGCTATATTAACAGTACACTTCAAAGCAGAAAAAGTTATCAGGGATAGAGGGAGGCATTACACAATAACCAAGGGAGAAACTCTCCAAAAAGACATAATAATTCTTAATGTGTATACTCTTAACAACAGAGCATTAAAATACATGAGGCAAAGATTGATAGAACTGCAAGGAGAAATAGGTGAGTGCATAATTATAGTTGGAGACTCAATGCCCCTCTATCAGAAATGGACAGGTCTGACAGGCAGAAACTTAGCAAGGACATACTTGAACTCAAAAACACTGTCAATCAACTGGATATGATTGACATCTATAGACTAATTCAGCCAACAGCAGAACGCACATTGTTCTCAAATTCACATGGAACGTTCACTAAGGTAAATCACATTCTGGGCCCTAAAACATTCATTACCAATTTTAAAATAATATATGTCATACAATAACCTCTCTCTGACCACAATGGTATTAAGTTGGAAATTAGTACCAGAAAGATAATTGGAAAACCCTAAAACATATAGAGGTTAAATGTACTTCTAAATAACACACATGTCAAAAAAAGAAAGAACAAGAAAAGTTAAAAATATTTTGAGCTAAATGAAATTACAACTAAAGAATATTGTAGGGAGAACCAGCAATGTGGCACAGTAGGTTAAGTCTGCTTATGACACTGGCATCACATATTGGAATGCTTGTTCATGTCCTGGCTGCTCCACTTTCTATCCAGCTTCCTCCTAATGTACCTAGGAAGGTAGAGGAAAATGGCCCAAGTACTTAGGCCCCTGCCATCCATGTGGGAGAACAGGATGGAGTTCCTGGATCCTGGCTTAGGCCTGACCCAGAACTGGCTTTTGTGGCCATCTGAAGAATGAATCAGCAGATGTAAGATAGATGTAAGATTCTCTCTCTCTCTCTCTGCAGTCCTGTCTTTCAAATAAATGAACTTCAAAAAGAAAAAAAGAAAGAAAAGTGTGGGACATCACAAAAGCAGTGGTTAGAAGGAAATCTATAGCAATGAATTATGTATTAGAAAATAAGAAGGATCAAAAATCAACCATTTAAGTTTCAATATTTAAAAACTAGAAAAATAAAACAAATTAAATCCAAAGTAAACAGAAGAAAAGAGGGGGCAAAATTAGAGTAAAAATCCATGTGGGGCTGGGTGCTGTGACGTAGTGGGTAAAGCCGCTGCCTGCAGCACCGACATTCCAAATGACCGCCAGTTTGAGTCCTAGGACTCCACTTCTGATACAGCTCCCTGCTAATGTACCTGGGAAAGCAGCAGAAGATGGCCCAGGTGTATGGGCCCCTGAACTCGTGGGAGACCCAGAAGAAGCTCCTGACTCCTGGCTTTGGCTTGTCCCAGCACTAGTTGTTGCAGCCATTTGGGGAGCGAACCATTGGGTGGAAGACCTCTCTCTTTGTCTCTCCGTTTCTCTGTTTGCAACTCTGCCTCTCAAATAAATAAATAAATCTTAAAACAAAAAGGAAATCAATTAAATAAAAATAGGCAATAATAAAGAAAATCAACAAAACCAAAAGCTGACTCTGAAAAGATCAATAAAATTGATTAACCTCTAACCAGGCTAACTAAGAGATAGGACCCAAACTACTAATATCAGAAATGAGGATATATCACTACAGATCCATGGATATTAAATGGATAATCAAATACTATGAATAACTCTATGCCTACAAACTTGAGAACATGGATTTTGAAATGGAACAATTCATTGAAAGACAAAACCTGACCAAATTCACACAGTAAGAAATAACAAACCTCAATGGGCCTATCGCTATTAAAGAAATTGAATCAATATTCAATAATCTTTCAAAGCAGAAGGCATAGGAGCTGGCACATTGGCACAGTGGGTTAAGCTGCTGTCTGTGACACCAGCATCCCCCATGGCCACCGGTTCAAATCCCAGCTGCTGCACTTCTGATCTGGTTCTCTGCTAATGCACCTGGGAAAACAGTGGAGGATGGCCCGAGTCCTTGGGTCCCTGCAACTGAGTGGGAGATCTGAAGAAAGCTCCTGACTCCTGGCTTCAGCCTGGCTCAGCCCCTGTCACAGTGGCCATTTGGGGAGTGAACTAATGGATGGAAGATCTCTTTCTCTCTGTCTTTTCTCTCTCTCTATAACTCTGACTTTCAATAAATTAAACAAATATTAAGAAACAATAAAAAAATTTATAAAGCAGAAGGCATCAGGCCCAGCTGGGTTCATTGGTGACTTCTGCTAAACATTTTTAAAAAAAGATTTGTTTATTTAAAAGGCAAAGTGACAGAGAGACGAGAGAGACAAAGAGATCTTCCATCTGCTGATTCACTCCCCAAATGGCAAACAGCAAAGTGGCAACAGCAAGGTCTGGCCAAGCGGAAGTCAGGAGCCGGGAACTTCATCTGGGCCTCCACATGAGTGGTAGAGGCCTGAGTAATTGAGGCATCTTTCTCTGCCTTTCCAGGTGCATTCACAGGAAGCTGGATTGGAAGCAGAGCAGCTGGACTTGAACCAGCACCCAATACGGGATACCGGTGTCACAAGCTATGGCTTAACCTGCTGTGCCACAATGCTAGGGCTCTGACAAACGTTTAAGAAAAAAGTTATACTGATTCTCAATTATCTAATTCCGAAGACAGAAGCAGAGAGAATACTTTCTAACTCATCCTATGAGGTCAGTATCATCCTAATGCCAAAACCAGACAAAGGCATTACAAGAAAAGAAGACTAAAGAACAATATGCTTCATAAACATAGGGGCAAAAGTCCTCAATAAAATATTTTAAAAATGAACTAATAATGTATAAGAATTACATACCATGGGGCCGTCGTCGTGGTTCACTTGGTTAATCCTCCACTTGCTGCGCCAGCATGCCATATGGGTGCTAGGTTTTAGTCCCGGCTGCTCCTCTTCCAGTCCAGCTCTCTGCTGTGGCCCGGGAGTGCAGTGGAGGATGGCCCAAGTGCTTGGGCCCCTGCACCCGCATGGGAGACCAGGAGGAGGCACCTGGCTCCTGGCTTCGGATCAGCGCAGCTCTCTCTGTCTCTCTCTGTCTCTCTGTCTCTCTGTCTCTGTCTCTCTCTCTGTCTAACCCTGCCTAATTAAAAAAAAAAAGAATTACATACCATATCTAGTAAGTATTCTCTGTCTCTGTCTCTGTCTCTCTCTCTTTCTGTCTCTCTCTCTCTAACTCTGCCTAATTAAAAAAAAATTACATACCATATCTAGTATGTATTCAAGGTTAATTCAACATTCAGTTAAAATAATATAAGCCATCAACAAACTAAAGAAAAAAATGACATGATCATATCAAAAGATGCAGAAAGAGCATTTCACAAAAATCAAACCCCATTGCTGATTTAAAAAAAAAAAACTCACTAAAGCAGAAATGAAAGAAACTTCCTCTATTGAGAAATGTACTACAAAAACCTAGAGCTAACATTATATTGGATGGTGAGAAACTCAAAGCTTTCCTGCCAAGATCAGGAACAAGATAAGGATGTCACCTCTCATTACTCCTTTTCAACATTGTACTGGAATTCCTAAATAATGTAATAAAATAGGAAAAGGAAATGCAGAGTATATAAGGGGCCAGCACTGTGGCACAGTAGGTAAAGCCACCATCTCGGGTACTGGCATCCCATATAGGTTCAGGTTCAAGTCCTGGCTGCTCCACTTCCAATCTAGCTCCCTGCTATTGTACCTGGAAAAGAAGCAGAAGATGGCTCAAGTGCTTGGACCTCTGCACTCATGTGGGAGACCCAGAAGAAGCTCCTGGATCCTGGCTTTAGACTGGTCCAACTCCGGCTGTTGCAGTAATTTGGTAAGTGAACCAATAAATGGAAGGTCTCTATTTATCTCATTCTCTCTCTTTAACGCTGCCTATCAAATAAATAAATAAATTTTTACGAAAAAAAGAAAACGATTTATTAAAAAAGAATATGTAAGTACTAGTTGGAAGGGAAAAAATAAAACTTTCTTAGCAGATAAAATGATTGCTTATGTAGAAAATTCAAGAATCTACAATAAAACTAGTACTAATAAGCAAACAATTACAGCAAGGTTGCAGGATATAATGTTATTATATGAAAGTCTACTGATTTCCTATATACCAGCAATGAACAAATGGAATTTGAAATTTATTGCTTCTTATTTAAAAACTATTTACAAGGGGCTGGTGCAGTGTGTCAAAGGCATAACCTGAAGTGCTGGCATCCCATATGGGCACCAGTTCAAGTCCCGGATGCTCCACTTCTGATCCAGCTCCCTGCTAATGTGCCTGGGAAAACATCAGAGGATGGTCCACATCCTTGGGCCCCTGCACATGGGAGGCCCAGAAGAAGCTCCTGGATCCTGGCTCCTGGCTCCCGCCTGGCCTAGCCCCGGTCATTGTGGCCATTTGAGGAGTGAATCAGCAGATGGAGGATCTCTGTCTCTCCTTCTCTCTTTGTAACTTTGCCTTTCAAGTGAAAAAATAAATTAAAAAAAAAAAGAAAAGAAAAAAGAGGGAGACACAGAGATATTTCATTCACCTGTTCACTCTTGCAAAAGCTGGGGCTGAACCTGGCTGAAACCAGGAACCAGGCACACCTTAGTCTTGCATGTGGATAGTAGGGCCCAAGCACTTGTGCCATCATCTGATGGTTTTCCAGGCACATAAGCAGGGAACTGAATTAGAAACAGAGTAGTTGGGACTTGAACTAACACTCTGATATGGGATGCTGGCACTGCAAGGAGCAGCTTAACTTACACCACAGTGCCATCCCCTGGAATTTGAATTTTAAAACACAATATCCAGGACAGGTGTTTAGCCTAACTTTAAGACATTGGTTAAGACACTCACATCTGAGTGCCTGGGTTTAATGAAGGCATTGATAGACAGGGAAAGAGCTCCCATCTACTGATTCATTCTCAAAAAGCCTGCAACAGCTGGGGGAGGTGAAGGTGGGAGCCAGGAATTCAATCCATGTCTCCCACATGGGTGGCAAGTACCCAATCACTTGAGCTATCGCCAATGTTCTAGGATCACATTAGTAGGAAGCCAGAGTCAGGACACTGAACCCAGGACTCTGGTATGGGTTGCTTGCACCTTAACCAGTGTCTTTTTAAAATTTTTACTTACTTACTTATTTAAAATGCAGAGTGACAGAGAGAAAGGGAGAGAAAGATATCTTCTATCTGTTGGTTCACTCCACAAGTACCCACAACAGCTGGGACTGGCCAGGCCAAAGCCAGGAGCCTGGAATCCCATCCAATTCTCTTGTGACAAAAACCTAAGTACTTGGGCCATCATCTGCTGTCTCCCAGGTATCTTAGAAGAAATTTAAACCAGATATGGAGGTTGGGGTCTGGGCTATGGCACAGTGCTTTAAGCATCTGCCTGTGTGCCAGCATTCCAGATGGGTGACACTTCGAGTCCCAGCTGTTCCACTTCAATCCAGCTCCCTGCTGATGGCCAGGGAAAACAGTAGAAGATGGCCCAAGTCTTTGGGACCCTGCACCCATGTGGGATACTTGGAAGACGCTCTTGGTTCCTGGCTTCAGATTGGCCCAGCTTTGACTCTTGCAACCATTTGGGGAGTAAACCAGCAGATGGAAGACCTCTCTCTCTGTCTCTCCCACTCTCCCTCTTTCTATCTGTAACTCTGCCTCTTAAGCAAATAAATAAATCTTTAAAAAAAAAAAAGAAGTGGAAGTAGATGCTTTAAAAACCTTGCTTTTAGCTTTCAGGAGTCAATAGTTTTGTTTTAATTTGATAACTGAATATGGTTGACTTGTATTGGGTTTAAACTGTGCAGCTTTCATGATTACTCTAATTTAGTCTTCATATACTTTTTTACTTTGTAAGCAGTGCTTTTGATAATGTGGTTTGAAACAAACCAGCAGCTATATAGAAGTGCCCTAAAACTTTCGTAAAAATATTCTTTCGGTATTTGGAATTCAGATCCTTCCATAAATGCATCTTTATATGTTAAAAGATTCAGATAATAATCTAAGTAGAGGAATAATATGCAGTTATTTAATATCAGCCTGATTTGCAGAGATCTTTAAGTAATTCTGCAAAAATTTGATATTACTATGTAAATCATTGTTTTTGGTAAATTGTCTGACTCAGTTATTAATGAAAGACTATTGATTTGAAAAATTTTAAACTCAATAATTTGGCATGTCAGAGAAATGGATTTGTTGCTCTTGCTTAGTCCATATAATTTCCCAGTGCACTGATGTGAAAGGCTAGAAGGTCTAATCTAATTTGGTTTTTCAATGGGTGGTGTATCTACTGTGATGAAGAGGAAACAGATGCCATCAGAGCTTTTTGAATCAGCTGGGCTGTTTTCACTGATAACACATAGCAGGTGCGCATTCACAAATATGTCTCTGCCAAGGTGGAGCCTCTTTAAAGAGTGAATGTTGTCTTGTATCTAAAGTCGATACAAGTGTATGTCGGCCAGCACCACAGCTCACTAGGCTAATCCTCCGCCTGTGGCGCCGGCACCCCGGGTTCTAGTCCTGGTCTGGGCACCGGATTCTGTCCCGGTTGCCCCTCTTCCAGGCCAGCTCTCTGCTGTGGCCAGGGAGTGCAGTGGAGGATGGCCCAAGTGCTTGGACCCTGCACTTGCATGGGAGACCAGGATAAGCACCTGGCTCCTGGCTTTGGATTGGCACAGCATGCTGGCTGCAGCAGCCATTTGGGGGTGAACCAATGGAAAAGGAAGACCTTTCTCTCTCTCTCTCTCTCTCTCTCTCTCCACTCTGCCTGTCAAAAAAATAATAATAAAGTCAATACAAGCTTATGTTTAAACTGCAAGATTTTCACTTGCTAGAAAATCTATTTTAATACAGTGGTTTGACCTCTGATTATTTATAGGTTTCATAAATTTTAGATTCAACTTCTCTTTAAGGCGGCTCAGATTTTCAACTCTTGGGCACATAAAACTGAGTTGAAGTTCATTGTGCCTTTTCTTCTGTATCCAAATTTTGAGTAAAAGCTTTGTATGGTAACTGCATCTTATTCAGACACATTCATCTAAAATTTTGAAACTGCACTGTGTTCACTACAAGCAGGAATAATAATGTCAACACAAGCTAAGGTTGCAAATTTCAGTGAAAGCCTTAAAGTCCAAATCTTCTTGATCTTGTGATTGTACCGCTTACCTTTTAAAGTTTGTACACATTGAGATTAAAATTGGGCCTCTACTGTGACAATTCTCATTTCTTTTTTTTTTTTTAAAGATTTCATTTATTTATTTGAGATGTAGAGTTACAGACAGTGAGAGGGAAAGACAGAGAGGAAGGTCTTCCTTCCGTTGGTTCACTCCCCAAATGGCCGCAACAGCCAGAGCTATGCCAATTTGAAGCCAGGAGCCAGGTGCTTCTTCCCATCTCTCACATGGGTGCAGGGACCCAAGCACTTGGGCCATCTTCTACTACTGCTTTCCCAAGCCATAGTAGAGAGCAGGATTGGAAGAGGAGCAGCCAGGACTAGAACCAGCACCCATATGGAATGGTGATGCCACAGGCAGAGGATCAATCTACTGAGCCACGGTGCTGGCCTCCCCCCCCATTTCTTCTATTAGTAAACTTTAGCATCAAGTAGTGCAGACACACACATGCATTTTCTTGATCCAGTTGGTCATGACCTTACCAGTTTCGAATCAGAATTGCACCATTTTGTAGATAAAAGATGCAAGTATGTTGTGGGAACATGGTGGAGAGAATGAAAGAAACCTAAACCTTTGTCTTCCATAGTGGAATTCTGTTCATAATGTTAAAATGGTGAATCATAAAATAGCAGTATAAGTGCATTATTTAGATAATGCAGGTAAATTCCAATAGCATAAGGTAAGAGGAAAAGTAGTAGGGATAGAATGTAGATTTTACAAAAGCAAATGTAGAATAATAAAATTTATACTGGTGTGCGGGGCATGAGCACGGCCATGGTGCGGCCAGGTCAGGCCCGGCTGCTCCGCATGCGCGGGTGCCCCCGCCCAAGCTGCGCGGAACGGAGCCGCGTGGAGCCGAGCCCGTGAACTAACCCAAGCCAGGGCCGGCGGAGCCAGCCGGCAGGTGTCCTGGGGATGGCAGCGCAGGGAGGGGCCCGGCGTGCACACACGTGGCCCCCGGACCGGGCGGCGCCAAGGAGGGGCAAAGAAGATGGCGCCCAGAGGAAGTAAGATGGGCGGAACTCAAAAGCTAATTGGCTACGCAACATCAGGGGAGGTAACAAGACTAGTATAGACATATGGCTAGTCCTATAGAAATCCCCCCATAAAGTGACCTTTTAAATGATAGGTTGGTCCTTAGCCCTGCCCCAATGACTCTGCAGTTTTGTGCTATAAAAGGTTCGGTTTCACATGGAATAAATGAGTCCTTGCTAGACTTGGCTCCCCGCTGCGTCTGATTGTCTCCGGGATCAGGAGGCTGGGGAACGGGCGAGTGGCGCACTCACCTTTCCTCGGACCCAGTCCATCCTGTACGGGTGGACTCTGACCCTGCACTGGTGGGGCTGGTGCTATGGCATAGTGGGTAAAACTGCAGCCTGCAGTGCCAACATCCCATATGAGCACCAGTTCAAGTCCCAGCTGCTCCACTTCTGATCCAGTTCTCTGCTATGGCCTGGGAAAGCAGCAGAATATGGCCTAAGTGCTTGGGCCCCTGCACTCCAGTGGGAGACCTGGAAGAAGCTCCTGGCTCCTGGCTTTGGATCGGTGCAGGTCCAGCTGTTGTGGCCATTTGGGGAGTGAACTAGCAGATGGAAGATTCTCTCTCTCTCTCTCTCTCTCTCTCTCTCTCTCTCTGCCTCTCCTTCTCTTTCTGTGTAACTCTGACTTTCAAATAAGTAAATAAATCTTTAAAAAAAGAAATTTATACTGGTGACATGGAGGATAAAAAATGGACAAGATCTGGGCTTGTCAGCTTGTGAGATGAGATTCAGCTATTGTGGGTGAGAGTGGAAGTAACATGTGCATTAATAAGTTAAAGCAAAGCTATGGAAACACTAAGGAGAGAGGTTATAGGCTTTGTTGATAAAAATATTCACTTAGGTGTGGGTGTCTGGCTTAGCCATGAACATGCTGTTTGGGATACTTGCATCTCATATTGAAGTGTCTGGTATTAAGTCTTCGGTCTGCTCCTAATTCCAGCTTCCTGTTAATGTGCACTCTGGGAGATAGCAGGTAATGGCTCAAGTGCTTGGGTCCCTGCTACCCAAATGGGAGCTCTGACTTGTAGGAATTTGAAGTGAACCTACAGATGGGAGCTCTCTGTCTCTGTCTCTCTGCTTTATAGATAGATACATAGATATTTTTCTTGTCTTGGTAGGTAAGTATGGTCTGATTTGATGGAGTGTGTAGTGCAAGGAGGTTGTACAGAGAAATAAGTCTGGGTAGTGCAGTTGAGGACAGGCCTTTGGATGACCTTGAATATTACATCAAAGCTTTTAGAAGGGAACAGTAAATTGTTAGTTTTTTCTAAGAGGGATTGATATACTCTGAGCTGTAATTTAGGAAGATCATCTGGCAGCAACACAAGAATAGGACTAGGTGGAGAAAGAAAAGAAGGCAAGGAAATAAGAAAGAACCTAATTCAGTAACTCAGGACAGAGACAAGCGAGTGAACTTGAACAGGGTTGGTACAAGCTAAATGGCAGCGATAGATAGGTATACTTCAGCAGCCACAGTTAAATCTGCTTTTCATAACTTATTAATTTTTCTTCTGGTGAAAATTGTTGATGGGGACTGCAGTCTTAATTAGCTGATAGAGGGAGACCAGGAGTTGAGTAAACCACATTGATTTGTAGCTTATTTTTTTAAAGAGCTAACTAGTTATTAAGCCTTGGAACATTCTGATCTTGGTACAAATATTTGATGTGCTCATATTTTCTGACATGATAGTATATTTCATTTTAGTTGGTTGCTGTACTATAACTAAGGATTTAAAAAAGAAGTTACATTTTATTTTCCATCATTTTAAAATATATTAAGAAATAATAATAAATTGATAAAACCTATTTTGTTTTACCACTACAGTGGGAACACAGCTGATCACACTCTAACTTCGGTCTTCCATATTCTCAACCTTATCATTTACAACATTGTCAGATTACTGATTCTGTTTGGTTTAATCATCTAGTCTAATTCATATAGTGATTCCTAATGCCTGGCCCCCCAAACTGTAACGTTTCTACTTGGAATTCAAGGTTTCCAAGACCTGGACCCATTCACCTGCACACTTTTTTTTTAAAGATTTATTTTATTTATTTAACAGTCACAGAAAGAGGTAGACACACACACACACACACACACACAGAGAGAGAGAGAGAGAGAGAGAGATGTCTTCCATCCACTGGTTCACTCCCCCAAATAGCTGGTTTGCTCCCCAAATGATGGCAACAACCAGAGATGAGCCCATCCAAAGCCAGCTGCGAGGAGATTCTTCTCGGTCTCCCACATGGGTGCAGGGGCACAAGGATTTGGGCCATCCTCCATTGCCTTTCCAGGCCACAGCAGAGAGCAGCTGGGAATTGAACCGGTGTTCATATGGGATGTCGACAGCAGGCCAGGGCTTTAACCCGCTGCACCACAGCACTGATCCCGATCTACACACTTTTTACCTAGGTACTTAACCTAGGTACTTAAACAATATAATCACAAATCATTTTTTTCATCTCTGCTATCCTCCAAGAAAGCAAATTGAGCAAGACTAATTTCAAACTTCAAAAAAGTTCATAGGAAAATCTGTATTATGGCCAGCGTCGCAGCTCACTAGGCTAATCCTCCGCCTGTGGCGCCGGCACACCAGGTTCTAGTCCCTGTCGGGGCGCCGGATTCTGTCCCGGTTGCCCCTCTTCCAGTCCAGCTCTCTGCTGTGGCCCAGGAGTGCAGTGGAGGATGGCCCAAGTGCTTGGGCCCTGCACCCCATGGGAGACCAGGAGAAGCACCTGGCTCCTGCCTTAGGATCAGCTCAGTGCACCGGCCGCGGTGGCCATTGGAGGGTGAACCAACGGCAAAGGAAGACCTTTCTCTCTGTCTCTCTCTCTCTCTCCACTCTGCCTGTCAAAAAAAAAAAAAAAGGAAAATCTGTATTATGAAAAATCTATGTACAGATTTCCATTTTTGCACCAAAACAAACTTTTAATTCCATTTGCCAGTAGCATCTCAGAAATTAAATCTGAATAGTTTAATAAACTCATTAGGAAGAATGTGTATATTTCTCCATGATTCCAGAAAATTACCTAAGGCTGCTTTCACTGGCCTATATGAGGGTCACATACTCACCGTGAACCAATCACAGTACCTCTGATAAATTAAGTCTGGATCACATGAGCAAGCCTTGAACTGCTGAGGTGTGATTGATCTTATGTAGATGCAGGCTAAGAATGGCTCAAGGGTAATTTTCCTAAGGAAAATACAGATAATTGCCCAAAGAAAAGGAAATTATTCTGGGAATGTAAAAATAGCAGAAGTCTAAATCTATATTCCATCTCCTGTGTCATTTATAACACTATAGAATCTCTTTCAAAACCTAAATAAAGTGTTGTCGTGAGATGTAATGCTATATTTATTTTTAAAGAGTTATTTATTTATTTTAAAGGCAAAGTTATAGAGAGATGGAAAGAGAGAGAGAGAAAGAGAGAGAGAGAGAGAGAGAGAGAGAGAGAGAAATCTTCCATCCACTGGCTCATTCCCCAAGTGGCCAGAACTGGGCCAGGCCAAAGCCAGGAGCCAGGAGTTTCTTGCAGGTTTCCCACATGGGTGCAGAGGTCCAAGCACTTCCACTGATTTCCTAGGAGCATTAGCAGGGATCTGGATCAAGAGTAGAGCAGCCAGAGCTCGAACAAGCACCCATAAGGGATGACAGTGCTGCAGGCAGACACTTAACCCACTGTGCCACAGCACCAGCCCTATTTATTTATTTTTAACACTATGCTAAAAACATATGTGGGCAACATGTGACATCTAAAACAGGTGAGAGTTATCTTTTTTATTGTCCTATATAAAATTTGGAAATTATGCCAAGCATAACATGTGGTAAAGTAATATTGCTAAATTAATCTTCCCAGTGCTTGATTCAGACATACTTGAAGAGAATTGATTTGTGTAGTGTAAAGCATCTTAACCAGGCTGGCGCCATGGCTCACTAGGCTAATTCTTCGCCTGACGCACTGACACCCTGGGTTCTAATCCTGGTTGGGGCGCCGGATTCTGTCCTGGTTGCTCCTCTTCCAGTCCAGCTCTCTGCTGTGGCCCGGGAAGGCAGTGGAGGATGGCCCAAGTGCGTGGGCCCTGCACCTGCATGAGAGACCAGGAGGAAGCCCCTGGCCTGGCTTCAGATCGGCACAGCGCACCAGCTGTAGCGACCATTTGGGGGGTGAACCTGTCTAACTCTGCCAGTAAAAAAAAAAAAAAAAAAAGGCATCTTAACCAAATCAAGCCTTTTTAAAGAGTCTTTATTTTTCTATTTATTTGAGAGGCAAAGGGGATGGGGGAGAGAGAAACTTCTGTCCACTGATTCATTCTTCAAATGCATGCAATAGTTAAAGCTGGGTCAGGCCTAAAAACTAAATTCAGAACTCCTATGTGTGTGGCAGGGACTCAACCTCTTAAGCTTATGACCTGCTGCCTCCCAGGGTGTGCATTGGCAGGAAGCTGAACTAAGGAGCCACAGGCGGGTATTGAACACATATACTCCTATACGGTAAGCAGATATTTTTCCACCAAGCCAAATGCCCACCTCTAAACCAGGCATTTGGTTTTTGCTTCTTATGCTGTTGGACACTGATGAACTTTAAGAAAAAAAGACATTCATGTTGTGAAGTATCAAAATAGAAAATAACTTCGATGATGTCATAATGACTGTACTTATAAAAACTAATAATAATGAAACCATAATATTTATACCATTGTGGTAACATTTTATTTCTGTCCTCTTCAGGTGTCAGAATCCCGGAAAGGCCCTACCTCAGAAAATCAGACCCAGGCTGGACAGTTGCTCTGGTAGCCGTCACCATGAGAAAAGGCAGGGACATCAGTGATGGGGGAGAACTGGGCAGCTGTGAGAGGTAAATAGATGCAGATGTACAACTATGTCGTTAACAGGTGTCCACTTGTTGAGAACTGCCTTATTCATTAGGGAGCACCTAGAATCAACAGTTCAATTGGAATGGATTCATCTCTTATCCAAAGAGAAAAATATAGGAAACTAAGCATCACATTGTATTTCAATAAAAGATAGAAGTGAGATGATTCACTATGTGGTGACCAAAAGGCTACACCCTACACATTTGTTGAGTAGATAAACAACTGAAGGTGTCATTGAAACCAATCCACAAATTTGTGTCAATTTGGCATGGAACAGGCGTAGAAATGAGGGTAAAATCTCCCAGGAATATACCAAAAGATTTTGCTTTTAATCTGCCCAATGGGAAAAACTGTTCCTTTTTCATTAAATCAAACTAGAAAGGATAGTAGTTGGATAAGAAAAGGAGAAAAACTAGATCTTTGACATCAGAGAGATTTCCACCACTTGTCATAACATTGGCAAAGCTTTGCATTCTCTCCAAGTCTCAGTTTCCCTATGTGGAAAAATAGGAATAATGTTGATATTCTGCATAGACTGTTTGAAGGAATAAGTGAGAAAATCTGTCTGAAATTTTTAACATAGTGCCTGGAATATAGCAATATAACATAGTAATAATCATTAGCTATTATCATATTGTTATAAATTCTTCAGATGAGTTCTTTAAAGGAAATGATAATCCATTCAAATATCTTTGATTTGTGGAAACAGGATTAGAAAAAAACTGAGTGTGTTCAAAGAGCTAAGAAATTTGATGGGGGGGGGGGGTGTATGGCAAGGGGGTTAACTTTAAGTTGCTGCTTGGGACATTCCACATGGGTGTGCCTGTGTTGTATCCCAGCTGTTCTGCTTCTGATCCATATTCCTGCTAATGCACACCCCAGAAAGCAGCAGGTAATGGCTCAACTACTTGGGTCCTTGCTACCTATGTAGAAGATGCCCTACACCTACATGGGAGACCTGGAAAAAGCTCCTGGTTCCTGGCTTTGGACCAGCTCAGCTCTTGCCCATGAGGCCATTTTGAGAGTGAACCAGTAAATGGAAGATCTTTCTCTATTTCTCCCTGTCTCTGTAACTCTGACTTTCAAATAAAATAAACAAATCTTTAAAAAAATTTTAAAAACCTATTTAAATATTTATTTTATTTTATTTCTTGAAAGGCCAAGAGAGAAAGAGAGAGATCTTCCATCCACTGGTTCATTCCCCAAATGCCCACAACCAGCCAGGGCTGGACCAGGCCAAAGCCAGGAGCCCAGAACTCAATTTGCATCTTCTATAGGAGGAGCAACCAGGACAGAATCCAGCTCCCCGACCAGGACTAGAACCCTAGGTGCTGGCACTGCAGGTGGAGGATTAGCCTATTGAGCCACAGTGCTGGCCTTAGCCAAGTCTTGAACCAGTGGCCATAAGGGGTGCCGGCATCACAGGGAGGCTTACCCTGCTATGCTGCAGCAGCCCCAAATAAATAGTTTTTAAAAACAACAAAAATTTGGGGCCAGCATTGTGGACAAAACTGCCACCTGCAGTTCTGGCATCCTATATGGGCACTGCTTTTCCACGTCTGATCCTGCTCCCTCCTAATGGCCTGGGAAAAGCAGAGGAAAGGGCCAGCTCCATGGCTTAGTGGGGAAAGCTGGAGCCTGCAGCAGACCCATCTGCTCCACTTCCGATCCAGCTCTCTGCTATGGCCTGGGAAGCAGTAGAAAATGGCCCAAGTGTTTGGGCCCCTGCACCCACATGAATGACCTGGAAGAAGCTCCTGGCTTCAGATTGGCCCAGCTCCCGTTGTTGTGGCATTTGGGGAGTGAACCAGGAGATTGAAGATTCATTCTCTCTCTCTCTCTCTCTCTCTCTCTCTCTCTCTCTCTCTCTCTCTCCATCTGCCTCTGCCTCTCTGTAACTCTGTCTTGCAAATAAATAAATCTTTAAAAAAAAAAAAAGGCAGAGGAAGATGGCTAAATTGCTTGAGCCCTTTGTCACCAACGTGGGAGACGCAGATGGCATTCCTGGCTCCTGGCTCCTGGCTCCTGGCCCAGCTCTGGCCATTGCAGCCACCTGGGAAGTGAACCAGCAGATGAAACATCTCTCTTTCTCTCCCTCTCTCTCTCTGTAACTCTGACTTTGAAAATAAATAAATCTTCAAGCAAAGAACCACGCCAAAAAAAAAAAAAAAAACCACTAAAACTTTACAGAATATTTGTAAGCGTAAGCTGAGATGAGTCCGGCTGGATTCTCTAGCAAAGAAGTAGCAGGGTCCCCATGGATGTCAAGCACATGAGGATCGCTGGGGATTGGGATGTCTTGTTCACATCTGTACCCCAGAACACATTTGTGGAATGAATACAAGGATGGCTCTAGGACACATCCATGAGGAATATGTCCACTCAGATATCATGAAGTGATTCTGTATTAGCATCTTCTTAACAATCAGTAATTTCTAGGAAAAGAGATTATAATAATAATACATATCTCCCTACATGATCATTGTGCCTAAATGAAATATCCTAGCAGCATATGGAGCCGCAGAAATTGTCAGCTTATACTTTACCCTCGGCTTTGATGTAGCTGCAGCTTCTAGGATACTTGAGCTCTGCACAAATATGAAAGCACAATGGACTATAAGGTGTACAACTAATTTTCAAATTCCAGTCAACTTAGGGCAGTATATTCAGTCTCCACAGAGCAAGGCCTCTTCAGGTGGCATTTATGCACTTTGATTTGTCTTTGCTTAATCCTTTTTTCAAGAGTTATTGTGGTGTATCTTCTCCATATGGTCAGAGTTCCTGCTGGCTGCTATTTGGGGAAATTATTACATGTGTGGTGAGACTGTTTTCAAATAAAAATTAGTTACAACAAAAAGTGTTAAGCCATAAACCTTAACATTATAAAAGAACATATATGTCCACAAAGTAATAATATAAAGATATAAGGAAAAAAAAGTAAAATAGGTTGTTAACCATTACCAAAGGGATGTCCAAATAAGGTTTAAAACTGGCTAGTGATTGAGTCTGACTCAAAGTTCAATAGCACACAATGACAGTCATTTCTCAGTATCCAGGACCTCTGTGAGGATGCTCAAATCCCTTATATGAAGAGGTATGATATTTGCATTTAGCCTACATGCATCCTCCTGTATACTTTTTTTTAAAAGATTTATTTATTTTATTTGAAAGTCAGAGTTACACAGAAAAAGGAGAGGCAGAGAGAGAGAGGTCTTCCATCTATTGGTTCACTCCCCAATTGGCCGCAACGGCCGGAGCTGTGCTGATTTGAAGCCAAGAGCCAGGAATTCTTCTGGGTCTCCCATGCAGGTGCAGGGGCCCAAGGTCCTGGGCCATCTTCTACTGCTTTCCCAGGCCATAGCAGAGAGCTGGATTGGAAGAGGAGCAGCCAGGACTAGAACTGGCACCCATATGGGATGTCGGCACTTCAAGGCCAGGGCTTTAACCCACTGCGCCACAGCGCCGGCCCCACCTGTATACTTAAAATCTAGATCACTTATAATACCTAATACAGGGGCCGACACTGGCTGTAATGTAGCGGTTAAAACCACCACCTGCAGTGCCAGCATCCCATATGGGCGTCGGTTTGAGACCCGGCGTCTCCACTTCTGATCCAGCTCTCTGCTATGGCCTGGGAAAGCAGTAGAAAATGGCCCAAGTCCTTGGGCCCCTGCACCCATGTAGGAGATCCAGAAGAAGCTCTTGGCCCCTGGCTTCAGAATGGCACAGCTCCAGCCATAGTGGCCAATCGGGGAGTGAACCAGCAATGTAAGACCTCTCTCTCTCTCTCTCTCTCTCTCTCTCTCTCTCTCTCTGCCTCTCTTCTCTCTGTGTAACTCTGATTTTCAAATAAATAAATAAATCTTTTTAAAAAATACCTAATACAATGTGCATGCTAGGTAAATGGCCATTATGCTGTCCTGGTTATAGAATACAACAAAAAAAATCTGTTAATGCTCAGTATAGATGCAATTTTTTTAGAATATTTTTGGTCCACATTTTATTTAATCTATGGATATGGAATGTGTGGCTATGGATGGCCACTCTAAGATTTTTAAAAGTAACATTCATGAGAAATAATTTGTTCTCTTTTTTAAACAAAATATATGTTCTGCAACTACTGAACAGTTACATTTTGGCCAAACATTATTGGGAAACAGAAGACTGAAAGAGAAAATAGGTAAGAAGTCTGTATCATGAAAGGAGAAACATTGATTACAAATAAAGAAATATGAAATCAGAAGGCAGAGATTGATTAAAGAAGAGAATAAATGAAAAATTTGATGAGTTTTTGCTAAACCTTAATTTTGGAGGAGGAATGGTGAGATCAGGGTGTTGGAAAGGAGGGGAGGATCCCCTAACCCTCCATATCAAAGAGAAAACAGGATTTGTAGCCCAGAGCCTCAAATTCTCTTGGGACTCTATACAGACCAGCATCTGCCACCATAATTACAAAAGGTGTCATCTGACCAACTTCATGCTACAATGTTAGGCTGGTGGTGTGAAACAAAACAAAATTTGATTCTCTTTACATCCTTTAAATAGGTGTTACTTCCCCAATAGCACTGTTGTGCCTGCTCAGGGAGGAAGGGAAACCTAAATCCTCGCTCAACAAGTTTACTAATATTCCAGCTATTATTTTTAAATTTATAAAGCTTCCCCTCTAAAATTCTTTAACTTTTCAAAAGTTTTGTGGGTTTTTTTTTTCTTCTTACTTAAAGTATTTTTAATTTGCCCTCACTAGAAGTGCTAAATGCCAATTAGAAGTTCTTTATATCTTGCTTTTGGAATGCATAATTTAAAAGCCTAAATTCAAGTTCTTTTATAATCAGAAAAAATTTCCCTTTAATTTACATGGTACTTAGTTTCCAAGTTTTTGTTTTGTTTTGTTTTAACTGAATATTATAGGTTATTTCAGGACCAAAATACAGTGAGGAGAAACAAAGATTTATTTGATGATCAAACCTGAGTTTAACATTTTTCTTGGAAGTAAAGTAATAATGGAAAATTATCTATGTGTATAATTCTGGCCATAATTTAATTGAACAATACAGTCAGTTCAGTGAAGTTTTCATCTGATATCCAACATTTCTTGAATTAGTGAAGCCAACCTTCTCAAGAATAACAGAAAGTCGTGAATGAAATGATAACTATTGCTAGTTACACTTATGTTCATGTTCCTTTTTTTAAGATAATA
The DNA here is from genome assembly GCA_949820135.1 of Sylvilagus floridanus. NCBI lineage: Eukaryota > Metazoa > Chordata > Mammalia > Lagomorpha > Leporidae > Sylvilagus > Sylvilagus floridanus. Next base: position 71,429,807 of record OX463226.1, on the reverse strand, counting down.
GCTACACCCACAATCTGACTTGATTCTCAATCAGGATAGCACCTCTGTGGGCCCTGACAGATGATTCACTTTCTTCCTTGTGGTCATGTGTCCCTTAGCATTTAGTGTGAGGTACTGCTCCTAATGCAGGTCCATCAGCCTGAACACTCATTGTTTTCTCTGGTAGTCTGAGCAGAGGACAAACAGCACTTGGGGGTTATGGAGGCTCACTGGGAGCTACAGGACTCCTATTAGTACACAAAGAAAAGTCGAATGCGCTAGAAGATCACAGCATTCATATCAACTACTGTGGGCACAGCAGAGAGATAATATAGAGATGTTACATATAGAATACAGATACAGCATGGACTTTTTTCATTACTAAAAGAGGTATCTAATTTTATCAAGTTAATCATTAAATGTTTATTTTTATTTATTTGAAAGGCAGAGAGAAACAGATTTTTTGAAAAAAAAATTTTAAGTAAAACTTTTGGTTCTAAATTGTCGGCTAGGTATGGATTTTACAAACATTACTTGTGTTAGCTGTAACAGTGCAGCTGGGTGGCAGTGTTGCACACAGCCAGAACTGACAGTGTGGTGGAACCTGTGGCCCTCTCCAAGGACACAACTCCTGCAACCTGCAGCTGTCAGCCTGTGCACCTCCTTGTGCTTGTGGACTGATCTGGTGACCTGCTGGTTATCAGAATTTCTTCTCATAGCCTATGGAGTGTAACAATGAAGATAACCTCAAGAAATTTGTACATGGAATCATCCCCAATCCAGTAAGAATTCAGAACTCTCAGAGCTCTTTGGTGATATCCCATTTGTAACTCCGGCAACAGACAGAAGGCTTTGTGGCAAGCATTAGCTGGTTGGACACCAAGGTGGACAGACTTTCCATAAGTTGCGCACTTAGGAAATGGGTGTTTGTGACCACCAAAGCCCACACAAATCTCATATGTTACAGCCTTGCTTGGCTTTGTATCCCCATCTGTGTGTTGCGTCAGCTGGGAGGCAGGGAGCCCTGTGGAACACAGAGGGCTTGTGGTCTGCTGTCTCAGGCCTCAGAAGAAAGCACATCACAGGCGACTGTGGCTTTCTCCACAGCTTCTGGATTTACCTGCATGCACCCATTCTGGTTAACCTGATGGCTGCTAGTGGACAAAAGGTAAGGATACAATTTTAAAGAGAATCTAACAAAATAATTTCTAAAATTGTCCCCTTGGTTCAGATCCATGTATTCCATGTTTGATTGCATATTAGATTAATTTATTGAAAATGTCAAAGGTTTAAACTCTTCAAAATGCTTGAAGCTTATACTTCATTTAAAAAAAGATTTATTTATTTATCTGAAAGTCAAAAGTTACAGAGAGAGAGAGAGAGGTATTCCATCCTCTGGCTTACTTCCCAGGTGGCCTCAGGAGCTTCTTCCAGGTCTCCTATGTTGGTGGCAGCAGCCCAAACACTTGGGCCATCCTCCAATGCTTTTCCCGGGCCATTATCAGGGAGCTGGATCTGAAGTGGAGCAGCCAGGACACAAACCTCTGCCCATATGGGATGCTGGAATCACAGGTGGTGCCTTACCTAGCTATGCCAATCCCTTATAAGTTATTCTTTTTTAAAAGATTTATTTATTTATTTGAAAGTCATAGTTACACACAGAGAGAAGGAGAGGCAGAGAGAGAGAAAGAGGTATTCCACCTGCTGGTTCACTCCCCAATTGGCTGCAATGGCTGGAGCTGGCCGATCCGAAGCCAGGAGCCAAAAGCCAGGAGCCAGGAGCCAGGAGCCACAAGCCAGGAGCCAGGAGCTTCTTCTGGATCTCCTACGTGCATGCAGGGGCCCAAGGACTTGGGCCATCTTCTACTGCTTTTCCAGGCCATAGCAGGGAGCTGGATCAGAAATGGAGCAGCGGCCAGCGCCGTGGCTCAACAGGCTAATCCTCCGCCTTGCGGCGCTGGCACACCGGGTTCTAGTCCCAGTTGGGGCGCTGGATTCTGTCCCGGTTGCCCCTCTTCCAGGCCAGCTCTCTGCTGTGGCCAGGGAGTGCAGTGGAGGATGGCCCAGGTGCTTGGGCCCTGCACCCCATGGGAGACCAGGAGAAGCTCCTGCCATTGGATCAGCGCGGTGCGGCGGCCGCGGCGGCCATTGGAGGGTGAACCAACAGCAAAAGGAAGACCTTTCTCTCTGTCTCTCTCTCTCTCACTGTCCACTCTGCTTGTCAAAAAAAAAAAAAAAAAAGAAGTGGAGTAGCTGGGTCTCAAACTGGCACCCATATGGGATTTCTGCTCTGCAGGTGGCAGCTTTACCCACTACACCACAGCACCAGCCCCATAAGTTATTCTTATGAGCATCAACTTGAGAATATTTTGAGGAAGGAAATAAAAGGAAGTATTAAAGTGACTAAAAGCAAACAAATATACTTTAAGTCCCGAAAATATGAAGTTTGAGTCACTGCACTGTCACCACAAAGTAATGCCTACTAGGTAGAGTTGATGTGAAGACTAAAAACAGTAAGTTAAATGGGAAACACAGAAAGTGCCAGTTCAGCCACTGATGCATTCAATAAAGAAAATAATTATCTGTTCAGTACATGCAACCACTATTATTTACAACATATTTAGTGAGAGAAGAAATATCTAAGACATGATTCCTATTTATAATATAAGCCACCCTGAGTTGTACAGTTATTCCCTACTTCATCACTCTTTATCCAATCTTGGACAAGTATTTTTGGAATCAGGGTAAAAAGAGTGTTTTTTTTTTTTTGTAGTTTTATACAAATACTAGAAGACATATGGGTTTTAATTTGGAGGCAAAAAGTTCTATGTATTATAATTGGTACCTCAATATTATTTTCAGATAGTTATGTGTTTAATGTCCCTTCTCTGTGCTAAACAGAGGAGGAAAGAACATATTGAATCAAAGAATGTGATCAAAAATTTCCTGGGAGACCAGGAAAATTAGAGCTATTTGGAACACTTCATTCCAATTTCTTAAAATATGAATCTCAGTTTCTCCATTAGATCAGGTGATGAAACACAAATAATGTTTAGTCTCAGGCTAGGAGTTGATGTGCTGGATGGAGCCAAAAATAAATTTTCACAAAAATTTGATACATTGTACCCAGTGAATCTAGGGGGAGAAATTACCCCTCCTTAAGGAAAGGAATAAAGTCTTATCCTGTGCCTAAATCACCTTGGAAGCAGAGACTTATCAAATAAACATTCTCCAACAAGACGAATTTCAAAGAGGCTAGGCTGATTAAAATAAAAAGATGAAATTTTCAATTATTTGCAGAAGCTGTAATTCACCGTTATCAAGAGGTGATATCTTGCCAGTCCAAGAGAAATCCTTGCAAGACTCGGTGTTCTTTTGCTAACATAAATAGCCCCACTTTGGCAGTTCTGATCATTTAGAATCCAACAAAGAAAAGAACACTGTTCGGCGCCGTTCTCGTCCCGCAAGAAACGAAACCAAACCACCGTTAACCGGGTTCTTTATTGTTTTTGTAAGCGGGAGATCTGACCTCGATCTCTGTCGGGCGGAGACTGACTACATCCGGCCAGTCGGGGCTATATATGCACAATACACGTCACGCATCGGGTGATCTCTTCCGAGCGACGGGATAGGGAGGTTAGGTAGCAGAGCGGGAAAATCCCTCAGGGGAGAAGAACCCGGAAGCAGGAAATGGGCGCCATCTTTAGGGCCTGGTTCCTCCGGGCCGGTCCCCAACAGAACACTGTCAGTACCATCTGCTGTAATAGACAGTAATTCTCTTGTCTTGAAGCACTAGGACTGAGACTGGTTAAGTTCCTGGGATTAGCCACCTAAAGCATTTCATAGTTCTTTTCAGTATTGGATGAGTTCCAATTTCAGAGGAGTTTCTACCTATGATTCTGAGTCTATGTAGAATAAGTTTAAAATGGAATTGGACTCTTTTTAATCCCATAGGGTTGAGTGTTTTCAGTGGGCAGACAGAGTAAGAAGGTTCTCCCAGGGGCCGGCACTGTGGCGCAGTAGGTTAATCCTCTGCCTGCAGCACCGGCATCCCATATGGGCACCGGTTCTAGTGTTGGCTGCTTCTCTTCAGATCCAGCTCACTGCTATGGCCTGGGAAAGCAGTGGAAGATGGCCCAAGTGTTTGGGCCCCTGCACCCAGCTGGGAGACCCAGAAGAAACTCCTGGCTCCTGGCTTCGGATCAGCCCAGCTCCAGCCATTGAGGCCATTTGGGGAGTGAACCAGCAGATGGAAGACCTTTCTCTCTGTCTCTCCATCTGTCTGTAATTCTACCTCTCAAATTAAAAATAAATAAATAAAAAGGAAGCTCTCGTAGCAGCTCTCATGGGGCAGGCATTGCTGCCCAGCGCTCAGAATGCTGCTTACGACTCCTGCACCCCATAATGGAGTGCTGGGGTTTGAGTCGCACTTTTGTATCCAATCCAGCTTCTTTCTTGTGCACATCCTGGAAGGCAGCAGATGATGATGGCCCATGTACTTGAATCCCTGCCACCTTTGTAGAAGACCTAGGTGGAGTCTGGCTCCTGGCTTTAACCTGGTCCAGCCCTGGCCATTGGGCATTTGGAGAGTAAATCAATGGATGATAGCCCTCTCTGCCTCTCTCTCTCTCTCCCTGTCACTCTGCTTTCAAATACATGAAAATAAATAAATACATAAAAATTTTAAACAAAGAAGGCCCTTGTGGCAGGAGGCGAGAGGCAGTGGCTTGGATGAGGTGGATGGCTGTGGAGACAGAGCATTGTGGACAGAGTAGACACATATTCTGGCAGCAGAACCAATAATTATTGATAATGTTTTGGGTGTAGAAGAGGAAAGAAAAGGAAAATTCAAGGATGACCACAAAGCTGTAAGCTAAAATAATTGTTTTTTAAAAGTTGTATTTTTTAATTTTATTTTTGAAAGACAGAGACACACACAAAGAGAGAGACAGATCTCTTTAATTCACTCCCCAAATGCTCACAACAGCTGGGACTGGGCCAGGAGCCAGGAACTCCATCCAGATCTCCCATGTGGTGGCAGGGACACAATGACCTTTTATTTGTTTATTTATTTTCATTTTTTTAATTTATTTGAAAGGCAGAGAAGGAGTGAGAGCTAGAGAGACAGACAGACATCTGCTGGTTTACTCCCCAGATGCTTGTGAGAACCAGGACTGAGCCCAAGACAAAGCCAAGAACTCAGTCTGGGTTTCACATGTGTATGGAAGAAACCCAAACACTAGTCATCAGCTCCTGCCTCACATGGTGTGAATGGGCAGGAAGCGGTAATTGGGAGCAGAGCTGGGACTTGAACCCAGGCACTCTGATAACAGGATGTAGGCATCCTAAGTGGCATCTTAACCACTTAGCCAAATGCCTGACACTAGACTAGAATAATTAGATGGGAATGGAAGCCACTTACCAAATTGGTAAATTTGGAGATTGTTAGGTTTGAGAAGGAAAATAAAATTTAATCAGTCTTTTCATGTCTGAAAAATAGAAAAAACATTTGTTTTGTTTGTTAGCTTTTAAATGAAAGCATTTCAAACCTTTGCCTTTGGAAAGATGTTGTAAATATTTTTCTTGGGATAGTATCATTTTGGGGGCTGGCATTGTAGCACAGCTGATTATACTGTCCCCTGTAACGCTAGCATCTCATTTTAGAATGCAGCCAGTTCAAATACGAGCTGCTCTGCTTCCAACCCAGCTCCCTGCTACCGTGCCTGGGAGGGCAGTGGAAGATGGCTCAAGTTCTTGGGTCCCTGCCACTCATCTGGGAGACCTAGCTGGAGTTCCTGGCTCCTAGCTTTGGCCTGGGTTAGCCCCAGCTATAGCAGCCATTTGGAACATGAACCAGTGGATGGAAGATTTCTTTGTCTTTCCTTCTCTCTCTGTCACTCTACCTTTCAAATAAATAAAATTAAAATCTTTAAAAAATTTTCAAAGAGTATTATTCTGGTGTATTCTTCAGATCTCTTTCAAACCATTTAACACTTTATTCTATAGATAATAGATTGTTTACTACTCACTCTTATTGAAAAAGGTAACAGTATATCTTCTATGAAGATAAGAAAAAGGTTTTTTTTTTTAAAAAAAATAATTAATTATTTATTTGAAAGGCAGAGAGAGAGAGAGAGAAAGAGAGAGAGAGAGAGGTCTTCCATCCACTCTCCAAATGGCTGCAGTGGCTGGAGCTGAGCTGATCTGAAGCCAGGAGCCAGGAGCTAGGAGCTTCTTCCAGGTCTCCCACATGGGTGCAGGGGCCCAAGGACTTGGGTCACCTTCTGCTGCTTTCCCAGGCCATAGCAGAGAGCTGGGTCAGAAGTGGATCAGCAGATATTTGAACCAGCACCCATATGGGATGCTGGCACTGCAGGCAGCAGCTTTATCTGCTACACCACAGTGCTGGTCCCAGAAAAAGACAATTTTAGGCCTTTCTCCATGTTCCATTATGTTTCAAAAAAATATACTCACATACTTTTTAAAAAATGTGAGTCAAGGAGCAAGTTTAAGGGAGACAGAGATAGACTTCTGTTCTGCTGTTTCACTCTCCCAATACCTGTGACTGTTGGGACTGGTCCAGGCTGAAGCCAGAAGCTGAGACCTCAATCCTGGTATTGCCCATGGTTCACAGGAAGCCCCTACCGGAGCCAACACCTGCTTCTTCCCAGAGTCTGCGTTAGCAAGAAGCTGGAATCAGCAGCCAAAGCTGAGATTCCAACCATGCACAGCAATATGGGATGCAGGCATACTAACCAGCAGCTTAATGCTGTAATACATGCCTACCACTAGATAATTTTTTTTTTTTTGGACAGGCAGAGTGGACAGTGAGAGAGAGAGAGAGAGAGAGAGAAAGGTCCTCCTTTTTCCATTGGTTCACCCCCCAATGGCCGCTGCAGCCAGCATACTGCGCCAATCCAAAGCCAGGAGCCAGGTGCTTCTCCTGGTCTCCCATGTGGGTGCAGGGCCCAAGCACTTGGGCCATCCTCCACTGTACTCCTGGGCCACAGCAGAGAGCTGGACTGGAAGAAGGGCAACGGGGACAGAATCCGGTTCCCCAACCAGGACTAGAACCCGGGGTGTCAATGCCGCAGGTGTAGGATTAGCCTAGTGAGCCAGCCCACTAGATAATTTTTTAAATCAGTATATTTGTTTTGATCATCTATAAATACTAGCTGGGGTGACAGTGCCAAGCTAAATTTTATAGTGGAATAGTTAAAGTTTTGGGATTTAATCATTCCTTGTTGAATCTATGTGGGCATAAAAATTTAGTTTCTTAAAAAACAAAACAAAACAAAAAACACTCCAAGATTTAGCCAGAAAAAAAATCTTTTTAAACTGAGTTTGAGGTTAGAATTAGTGGCAAGTCATTTGCTCAAAGAGAGATAAGAGTGACACCTAGTGGTCATTAGGAGAATCGGTAACTTTCACTACCATTTTTATCAATTTACTCTACCTTTGAAAGATTGAATGTGGTGTATGTAGTAGGTTAAGACTCTGCTTGCAGTGCCTGCATTCCATATGTGCTCCAGTTTGAGTCCTGGCTGCTCCACTTTGATGCAGCTCCCCTATAAGTGTTCCTGGGAGGGTAGCAGAGGATGACCGCAGTACTTGGGCCCCTGTATCCACATGGGAGACCTGGATGAAGCTCTTGGCTTCTGGCCTCTGTCTGGCCCAGCCCCAGTTGTTGCAGCTGTCTGGGGAGTGAACCAGTGGATGAAAGATATTTCTCTCTTTCTCTCTCCTTCTTATCTCTGTATATCTGCCTTTCTAGTAAATTTAAAAAAAAAATTTAAAGATTGAATGCAATCTAAAAGCAAATGAGATGAAGACAAATAAAAAAGATCAAGTGGTAACCACACAGTGTATTAGATCTCAGAGAGGAGCTTCTGGGCTGGATTCAGAAATTAAGGAACAGAATCCTACAACAGCTACCTTCAGAGCTAATACATGAGGAGGAATAGTCACAGATGGCAAGGGCATTTTTGTCAAAAGAGACAGCAGCAGAATCAAGTAAACAGCCAAGAAACATTGTGATATTGTGCAGCAAGTTTCAAAAAAAAAAGTGACAGAAAGGGGGAGGGCAGGGTAGGGAGAACAGGTCTTTCATCTGCTGCCTCACTCCCCAAACACCCACAGTAGCCAGGGCTGGGCGGGCCAAAGCATGAGTCCAGAATTCCATATGAGTCTTCCACATTGGTGGCAGGGACCAAGCACTTGGACTGTCACTCACTGCTTTCCAAGGCACTTTAGAGGAAACTGGATTGGAAGCAATACCGTTGGAACTCTGATATGGGATGCAGGTAACCCAAGTGGTGGCTTAACCTGCTGTGTCACAACACCTGCCCCATAGGATAAATTTAACTGCCAAAGCATATATTGTAGGGAACAATGAGTGGAAGGGCCAGTGCTGTGGAGTAGGAGGCTAAGCCTCTGCCTATGGCGCTGGCATTCCATATGGGTGCCTATTTGAGTCCTGGCTTCTCCACTTCTGATCCAGTTCTCTTCTATGTCCTGGGAAAGCAGTGGAAGGTGGCCCAAATGCTTGGACCCCTGCACCTATGTGGGAAGACCTGGAGAAAGCTCTTGACTCCTGGCTTTGGATTGGCTCAGCCCTTGCCATTGTGGCCATTTGGAAAGTGAATCAGTGGATGGAAGACTTCTCTCTGTCTCTCCCTCTCTGTCTGTAACTCTGCCTCTCAAATCAATAAATGAAAGCTTAAAAAAAAATGAGTGGAAGGGAAGATGGAGGGGGAGGCAAAGTGGAGAGAGATAAAGAAGAGTTTGTACTTTTGTGTGATGTCTCTTGACTTTTGCCAAGAATAGTAGATGATGGTAGTGGTAGAGACAAGAGCTTGGATTTAATAAATAGCAGAGACAAAACCACTACTTTGACTGGATGCCCAAATGTCAACTTATCTTAGAGTTCAGATAGATCATATTTCATCCACTGATATTTTTAAACTATGAGAAAAAAAATAAAGTAGTGGGAAAGTGATTAATTCCATTTTGACAAGTTAACATGGGGTGCTGGGAAATAGTAATGTATAGATGCTGGAAGGCAATTGAATATCTAGTTCTGGAAACTTTGAAGAAGATACAAGCTTACTTGCACCTGTATAGAGTAGTTGCTGAAACAACAAGTGGAGAACTTCTCTCCTTCTCTGCCTCTTAAATCAAATAAAAATAAATTTTTAAATAATAAAATTCATGTTTATCACTAAAGTATTGAATTTTAAAATATATTTTTGGTGCTCACTTTGCCAGCACATATACTAAAATTAGAATGATACATAGGTTAGCTTGACCCCTGTGAAAGAATCATGTGCAAATCTGTGAAGCACTCTATGTTTTAAAATTTTTTAAACCATATTTTAAACACTTTTGTGCATGTGTGTGTGAAAGAGAAGGGGGGCAGAGCCCGCTCCCATCCTCTGATTCAGTCCCCAAATGCCTGTACCAGTTGAAGTTGGACCACATCAAAGCCAGTAGCAGAAACTCAAGTCATGTTGCCATGTGGGTTGCAGAGATTCATCTATTGAACCATTACCTGTTACCTCTCAGAGTCTGCATTGGCAGGAAGCTGGAATAAGGAGCTAGAGGTGGGAATTGAATCCAAGTATTCTGATATGGGAAAAAGACATCTAAAGAGGCATCTTAACTGCTAGGCCAAATACCCACCTCAAAGTATATTTTTATTGTATATTATATTAGAGTTTATGTCTCTCTGTAGACCATCAACTATTTGAAGTATCTTTTCTTATTTACTTTGATGTTACATATCATGCATAATTGTGTTACATATCATACATAATAGTTCTTTAGTAAATAGTTCTTTAATAAATGTGTGTGTGTGTGAGAGAGAGTGTGAGTGTGTGAGAAAAGGGAGACACTGATACAGAAGCTGGGAAATCTGACACCAGTCAGATATAAGAGCTGAGGTCTGGGGCCGGCACTGTAGCATGGAGGGTAAAGCTGCTGCTTACAATACCGGCATCCCAAATGGGTGCTGGTTTGGGTCCCAACAGCTCCACCTCCAATTCAACTCTCTGCTATGGCCTGGGAAAGCAGTATAAGATGGCCCAAGTCCTTGGGCCCCTGCACCTGCGTGGGAGACCTGGAAGAAGCTCCTGGCTCCCAGCTTCAGATCAGCTCAGCTCCGGCTGTTGCGGCCATTTGGGTGGTAAACCAGAGGATGGAAGACCTCTTTCTCTCTGTCTCTTCCTCTGCCTCTCTGTAACTCTACCTTTCAAATAAATGAATACATCTTTTAAAAAAAGAAGAAAGCTGAGGTCTAGATTAGAGAAGATGCAGAATCCTTTGCTATGCTTTCTTGGAAACTGACCAGTAAGAATAAGAAATGTGTATTAAATCATAAATATCATGTGTTTATATAACTTTGGATGAAAATAATCAGAGATGTCCAGTGATTTTGATATCTTTTGTTGCCATAAATAATAAAAATCCTTCTTTGAATAGAAAAACATTGGGTGAAATTGATAGCAGGCTCAAATATGTATTTAATAACAGCCAAAATATCTAATATCTGCTTGAAAACATGTCTTTCTGGATGGAGGGCTGTAGTTTATAATGTAGCTTCCACAAAGCTTGTCATGCTCCTAATGGATTTATTTCTTTTATCTTTGACTATAACGCTATAAAGCACTAAATAGATGTGGCATTTTGTAGGAGGTGATTGAGAGGAGGGATTAACCACAAATGACCATGAAAGACTCAGATGCCTAAAGCTGGTTTTATTTGAAAAATGTAATAAGAGACTCACTATTTGAGTGAAAGTTTTGTTTTCAAAATAGCTGTTAGGAATTTTAAAAGTCTGGAGTAGGTGTTTAGCACAACAGTTAAGTTGTTGCTTGGGACACTTGTATCCCATATTGGGCTACCTGGTTAGAGACCCAGCTCCTCTCTTGAGTCCAGCTTCCTGCTAATACACACCCTGGGAGGCAGTAGATGATGGCTCAAATACCTGAGTTCCTGCCTCCTTTGTGGGAGACTCAGATCACGTTCTGGGCCCAGTTCTGGCTGCTGCCAGCATTTGGTATGTGAACCTGCAGATAGATGACACTCTGTCTCTCTGTTTTTCTGCTTCTTCTCTCATTCTTCCTCATTCCCTTCCTCCCTCCCCTATAACTCTGCCTTACAAAAAAAAGTTTTTTTATTTTTTTTATTTTTTATTTTTTATTTTTTTATTTTATTTTATTTTTTTTTATTTTTTTATTTTTTTTTTTACAGGCAGAGTGGACAGTGAGAGAGAGACAGAAAGGCCTTCCTTTTGCCGTTGGTTCACCCTCCAATGGCCGCCGCGGCCAGCGCGCTGCGGCCGGCGCACCGCGCTCGTCTGATGGCAGGAGCCAGGAGCCAGGTGCTTTTCCTGGTCTCCCCATGGGGTGCAGGGCCCAAGCACCTGGGCCATCCTCCACTGCACTCCTGGGCCACAGCAGAGGGCTGGCCTGGAAGAGGGGCAACGGGGACAGAATCCGGCGCCCCGACCGGGACTAGAACCCGGTGTGCCGGCGCCGCAAGGCGGAGGATTAGCCTGTTGATCCACGGCGCGGGCCCAAAAAAAAGTTTTAAAAAATAAACAAATAAATGTTAAAGCATATGAGCAATCTCATGTAAGACAGCACAGTAGTTTATTCAGTAGAGGGAGACTGTGCGTGCACTGGTTACAAGCTTGTGCAATAGACTTCTGTGATATACCACTCTTGTTGTTTTGGACAAAGGAAATCTAACCTCTCCAAGTCTCAATTTATTCATTTATGAAAAGGAACTAATAATATCTATCACACCAGGTTTTTACAAGGTTTAAATCAATAACAAATGTAAAGTGCCTCCAAAACAGTCTTTGATGTCTTCCACTAGTTGAGAAAAGGCAGAGTATAATGATCTAGGACCACAGACAGGCAAGCCGTGACATGAAGGAAGAGGTTAGGAAAGGCCTGAAGCGCAAGGAGTGACCATGGAAGGAAGGGAAAGGGCTTGTCTAGGACATAAGTGAGATAAGTCACTTTGGGGACTCTGAAAGGCATTGAGGGCATTCCAAAAGGAGAGAGAAGACAGTGAGAAGATGAACATCCCAAAGGGAGACTGGAAGCTGGTGCCAAAATAATTATGCCTACTTGGCAGTTTTAGTTAGGACAGGATAAAGTAAACATCTAATCATAATATAGGAAAAAGACTTCTAAAAATTAATTTATTTGAAAGGTAGAGTTGCAGAGAAGGGGAGAGACAGAGAGAGAGAGAGAGAGAGAGAGAGAGAGAGAGAGATTCCATCTACTGATTCACTCCCTTAACGGCTGCAACAGACAGGCCTGTGCCAAGCCAAAGCCAGGAGCCAAGAGTTTCATCCAGGTCTCCCACATGGGTTCAGGGGACTAATCACTTGGGTCATCTTCCACTGCTTTCCCAGGAGCATTAGCAGGGAGCTGGATCATATGTAGAGCAGCCGGGACTTGAACCAGTGACCATATCAAATACCAGCATCCCAGGTGGTGGCTTAACCTGCTGCACCACAATGCCAGCCCCAGAAAAAACTTTTTAACTTTGGAAACAAATTATACATGCAAAGTTAATTACATTTTGGTATTAGAAAAAAAGCATATAAATTCTGTACAAAAATATCTAAAGAATAGAAATTGAACAGAAATTTCGGGCTGGTGCTGTGGCATGGCACCAGCATCCCATATGGGCACCAATTCTAGTCCCAGCTGCTCCTCTTCTGATCCAGCTCTCTGCTAAGGCCTGAGAAAGCAGTAAGAAGATGGTCCAAGTCCTTGGGCCCTTGCACCCACATGGGAGACCTGGAGGAAGCTCCTGGCTTCAGATCGGCGCAGCTCTGGCCATTGCAGCCATCTGGGGAGTATACCAGCAGATGGAAGACCTCTCTCTGTGTCTCTACCTCTTTCTGTAGCCCTGTGTTTCAAATAAATAAATCTTTAAAAAAAAAAAAAAGAAGAAAAGAAAATTCATCCATGGAAACTATTGACCTTACAGAAGGGGTAGGCATTTGCCTTAACAGTTGAGACACTCTTGGGATGCCCAATTCCCATATCAGAGTGCCTGATTGAAGTCCTAGCTTTGCTTCTGATTCCAGCTTCCTGCTAATGTGCACCGTGGTAGGCAGGAGATGATGGCTCAACTGTTTGTGTCCCTACTACCCACATGGAAGACCTAGATTGAGTTCTGGGCTCCTGGTTTCCTGCTGCAGGTATTTGAGGAGAGAACCAGCAGATGGAAGATCTCTCTGTGTCACTCTGCCTTTCAAATAAGTAAATACTAATAAGAGATCTCACAGAAGGTCTTCCAGGTAAAGAGCAGATCCTTTTGTTCCTTCTCAGACCTCCACTGGGACAAGAGAGCAGAGCTTGTCTTAACCCATAGGGTGAAGAGAAAAGGGAAAGGAGGCAACAGAAGTAAGATTTCAAAGCTAGAAAACAGATGGAATCAGAACTGGATTAGCAACGCCTCCCCCACGCATTTCCTGCAAACAGAATCTTAAATTAGCAAATTAGCAGCAGAGAAAGCAGAGACTCATCCCAGTTTACTCTGCAGTTTCCAACAGGCTCAGGTGGCTGCTTGGTAACTGTGGCAGCAGGGCAGAGTGGGAAGAAGTTACAAAGGGGATGATACACCTGGAACTCCAGGTCTCCCACTCTGCCACTGGGGCCACTGTTCCTCATCAACCCTGGCAAGATGATGGAGGTTTAGTCTCCGCAGAGATTAGAACAGAAGGACTCTGGATTGGAGGAGACAAAGGATGGATTAAAGTGCTGAAAATGGAGGTTAAGGGACCATATATCTGATTCTCCAGGCACCAAAGCCTCTTTTCCCAAACAGCAGCCAGAGGCTGGTATCCAGTACCCTGCCTTTAAGAAAGAAAATCAGAGGAATTTGGTAAGCCCAATAAAAATAGATCTAAACATACAGACTTTGGAGTTTCCCAACCAAGCAATCGGGCCAGATCACTTCATTGTGAAGATGACATTCAACAAGTGACCATCCCCCACTTTTAAAACAAAGTTTTATTTATTTATTTGAGAGAGAGAGAGAGATTCCATCATCTACTGTTTTACCCCCCAAATGCCTGCAACAGCTGGGATTGGGCCAGGCTGAAGCTAGGAGGCAGGAGCTCTATGGGGTCTCCCATGTGGGTGGCAGGGACTCGATTATTTGAGCCATCATCTGCTGCCTTCCAGGGTGCACGAGCAGGAAGCTAGAATCAGGAGCAGAGCCAGGACTCAAACTTAGGCACTCCTGTTAGGAGATGCAAATGTCCCAAGCAACAACTTCTTCACTATACCAAATGCCTCCCTGCCAACACCTTATTTTAAAAATCTCTTTGTGTACTTGTATATTAGATGGTTTAGTTTCCCTGGAAAAACTTAAAATGGTACATTGTTGTGAAAATCAGGAACCCCAAAAATTAAATAAATAAAACAGTTCACTTACTGAGGGTCAATATTAGATAGAAATACATAGTGCATCTTGTGAGATTTAGAAATTGAATGGCAAGGTCACAGTTGAATTAATGAGAGGTACAACAAAAACTAAATAAATTTAAACAGAAAATAGAGAGAAAGAAAAGTACTCACATCCTATGTGGCTCAGCAGTGAACATTGTATACATGGCCGTAACTGTAAATGCTGTTGATGACATAACCCAAATTACAATATCATCATATTAGAAGGATGTTGAGAAGAGTCTTAATTTGTAGTAGGATTAAGGAGAAAACAAAGCAAAATTCTCATGATACATAGTAGGATATAATTGAGGTTTAAAAAGCAAGAATAAAATATGATTTATTTGGAGACCTACAGCTAAATTCCAAAATAATGACCTAAAAGGAGAAATCAATTAAATTGGTTTTGGGAAAATGTGAAGAGAAAGGTGAGGAATAACTGTTTTTTGTAACAAAACTAGCAGAATTAGTTAACTCAAATTTTTTGTGTGAATGATAAAAAAAACAAAAGCTTAATTAAAAATGTGAAAACTCAAACAGAAAGTCTCTAAAATAGGTTAATGATGGAATTTTATTTATTTATTTATTTTAAAATTCTTTTTATTTGCTAGTTCACTCCTCAACACCTGGGGCTGGGCTGGGCTGGGGCTGAGTCTGAGTGCCAGAAACTCAACTGAGGTCTCCCAGTTGGGTGTCAGTAACCCAATTGCTTGAGCCATCATTACTGCCTCCCACGGTCTGCATTAACAGGAAGCTGGTACCTGGGACTGGTGCCAGGTGGTACCTGGGACTGGTGGGATGTGGGCATCTTAACTATGAGACTAAATGCATTTTAAATCAAAGGGAAAAAATGGAATATTAAGCAATGGTGGTAGGAGAAATAGTTGACCATTTAGAAAGTTTGAGTGAGATCTATAGTTCACCTCTTATATGTGGATAAGTTCCTAATGAATCAAAAATATAAATTATAGAAGTACTAGATAAAATCTTGAGAGATTTAAAACAAATAATTCCAGGGATACCTGTTTGATGCAGAAGTTAAAATGCTTCTTTGAGGCGCTGGCATTGTGGCATAGTGTGTTAAGCCGTTGCCTGTGACACCAGCATCCCATATGGGCACTGGTTCAAGCCCTGGTTGTTCCACTTCCAAACCAACTCCAGGCTAATGTGCTGAGAGAGCAGCAGAAGATGGCCCAAGTCCTTGGGCCATTGTACCCAATGGGAGACCATGAAGAAGCTCCTGGCTATTGGCTTCAGTCTGGCCTAGCTCCAGGCACTGTGACCATTTGGCAAGTGAACAAGTAGATGAAAAATCTCCCTCTCTCCCTCTCCCCCTCTCCTGCTTTCTCTCTGTAACTCTGCCTTTCAAAGAAATAAATCTTAAAAAAAAAAAAAAAAAAAAAAGATGCCTCTTAGACACCTGCATCCCATATCAGAGTGCCTGTTTTGAGTCCTGGCTCCACTTTTTTTTTTTTTTTTGAAATTTTATTTATTTATTTGACAACCAGAGTTACAGAGAGAGAGAGAGAGAGAGAGAGAGGTGAGACAGAGAGGAATCTTCAATCCAAAGATTCACTCCCCAAATGTCCTCAACGACTGCAGCTGGACCAGGCTGAAGAAAGGAGTCAGGAGCCTCTTCCAGGTCTCCCATGTGAGTTCAGGGTCCCAAGAATTTGAGCCATTCTCTGCTGCTTTTCCAGGCACATTATCAGGGGGCTGGATTGTAAACAGAGCAGCTGGGACTCGAACCGGCACCCATATGGGATGCTGGCACTGCAGAGGTGGCTTAACCCGGCCCCCCATCACCCACTCCACTTCTTTTATCCAGATTCCTGCTGATGCTCACCTGGGAGGCAGCAGATAATGGTCCAAGTACTTGTTCCTGCCACCCACATGGGAGACCCAGAATGAGTTCCAGGCTCCTGCTTTCAGCCTGGCTCTACCCTGGCTATTGCTTGCCTAGGAAAGTGAACCAGCAGATAGATGATTCTCTCTCTCCCTTTCTCTATCTCTCTGCATTATAAATAAATAAATTTAATTTAAGAAATAATGCCAGAGTGAAAAATGTCTTTTTAAGGACGACACAAAATCCATGATAGAAAAAAAATACCAAAAATTTTGGCTACATAAAGATACAGGGGCCAGCGCCGTGGCTCACTTGGTTAATCCTCCACCTGTGGTGCCGGCATCCCATATGGGCTCTGGGTTCTAGTCCTGGTTGCTCCTCTTCTGGTCCAGCTCTCTGCTGTGGCCCAGGAGGGCAGTGCAGGATGGCCCGGGTGCTTGGCTGCCTGTACCCGCATGGGAGACCAGGAAGAAGCACCTGGTTCCTGGCTTCGGATCGGCGTAGCTCCCGCCATGGCGGCCATTTGGGGAGTGAACCATCGGGGAGGGAAGACCTTTCTCTCTCTCTCTCTCTCTCTCTCTCTCATTGTCTAACTGTATCTTTAAAAAAAAAAAACCTCTGGGCAGAGGATTTAAAAAATTTTTATGATAACTAAAACACTATAAAAACACTATAAGCAAAGTTAAAATACTATCTGTAAACTACAAAAAAGTATATATCACAAGGAAAGAGACAATTCCCTTAATGTGGAGCTATTACATATCATTAAAAATCAACAATGGAATCTAAAATTAGGCAAAAGATATGACCAGGAAGCTCATAGAAAAGAAAATACAAGTAAGATTACTCATATGAAAAATGCTCAATCTCACTTAAAGTAACTTAAATAAAATTAAAACTATAATGAAAGACAATGTTTCATCTATTCTGTTCATCATGCTTAAAGTGATAATACTTAGTATTGCTTGGGACTGAGGAAAAGCAAGGAAATAAGTATTTTCTGGATAGGAGTGTAAGTTGGTATCATCTCTAAGGAGGGCGATTTGACCCAGTGACTGCACTAAAAGAATTTCTCTTCAGCTGCATTCTGAGAACTTCAAAAAAACCTCTTGGCACATACCGACCTCATCCAAGCCCCTGCTCTAACAGGCCTGACCAGCCCTGGCACGGCTCTGCATCCCTGGAACAATCCAGCTCCCCTTTGAAGAAGTTCAAGCTCAGTTTGTTCTAGCCAACACTTGACCCTCTCTTGGAGAATTTAGTTTTAAAAGCTTACAATTGTAAATCCTTCCTCTGTTCCTTTGAGATATATATGTACGTATTTTCTACAACCTAGGTGTGCCTTTCCCAAGGACCTGAAAGCCATTCCTTTGAAATGTCATCATTAGAAAGGCTAGGGCTTGTCTCTCTGTCTCTGAGGGAGGACAGAATCTTAACTTCAGTCATTCCCAGCTATCAGACACAGATGACTTCATCAGAGTTACGCTGGCCAATTTTCTTACCTGCCTTTTGTAATTTTTCACTCCCAGACTGCTAGAGCTCCTGCTGGTTCCCCTTCCCTTCTCCCTTTAAAAGGCCCACTTACCTCTGCACAAATTGGAACTCAGCTCTTTCCCAGATGCTGATAATTACTGAATAAAATTGTTTTCACTACTTTCCACTTCAATGCCTAACTTTGGTTATCTCTAACAATGCACATATGATCAGAACAACACAGGTGCAGGGTAACTCATTAGAGCATCGTTTTGGTAGCCCCAACTTGGTAACAACTTCTGATTGGTAAGAATCCATCAATAGGGAACTGCTTGAATAGCATGCAGTGGTACATCTACACCATAGCACTATGCAGCCATTAAAAATAAGGCTCTTGGGGTAGGCAGTGGCCGAGTGATTAAAACACTGATCAGGGGCTGGTGCCTCGGCTCAATAGGATAATCCTCCGCCTGCGGGCGCCGGCACACCAAGTTCTAGTCCTGGTTGGGGCACCGGATTCTGTCCCAGTTGCCTCTCTTCCAGGCCAGCTCTCTACTGTGGCCTGGGAGTGCAGTGGAGGATGGTCCAAGTGCTTGGGCCCTGCACCCCATGGGAGACCAGGAGAGGCACCTGGCTCCTGCCTTCGGATCAGCGGAGTGCACCAGCTGCAGCGTGCCGGCCACGGAGGCCATTGGAGGATGAACCAACGGCAAAGGAAGACCTTTCTCTCTGTCTCTCTCACTGTCCACTCTGCCTGTCAAACAAAACAAAACAAAACAAACAAACAAACAAAAAAACACTGATTAGGATGCCTGTGTTCTAGTACTTGAATTTGATACCCAGAAACTGCCTCCTGACTCCCTGTATCCTGCTAATGCAGATCCCGGAGGCAGCTATGATGGTTCAAGTAATTTGGTTCTTGGCACCCACAGGAGAGACCTGGATTGAGTTCCCTACTCCTGGATTTGGTCTGATTCAGCCCTAGCAGTTGAAGTTATTTGGGGAGTGGACCAGAGGATAGGCTTGCTCTCTCTTTCTCTTTCCCTCTCTCTCTCTCTCTCTTTCTCTCTCTCAAATCAAGAAAGAAAAAAAAAAAACAGGAAAAAAATTAAGGTCCTTTGTGAAATGATACAAAGGTTGCTGAGAAATATAGTTGAATGAAATAAGGTACAGAGCAATACATACAATAGCTATTCTTTATATATAAACAGAAAAGGAAAATATATAATAGAGCTTGGATGCCATTTATGGCATACCTACTGGAAGGATACCAAGACATGGAGAACAGTGATTACTTGCTGTAAGGAGATGATATTTCCCATTAGATACAGGAAGACAGAAAAGTAAGCACCTCTGAAATCAAAGGGTGAACAGAGGCAGAAGCATCCCATTCTTTGTGGGCAGCTGACCAGGGAGGACCAGAGAGCTTATAGGCAGTGGCATGTGGGCAGAACAGTACACAGGGTTGAAGAAACAGGAAAGAACTTTTGCAGCAGGCACAAATCAACATGGGCAGGGTTACCAGGCCATGACGCAGGGTAACTGCAGGAAAACAGATAGCAGCTCTGATTGTGTTTAAAAATTCCTTGTTCGAAAGTCCTAGAGAGGCACAAGAAGGGGAAAGGGCCCTCAGCAAGTGAGAGACCTTCCGAACCTCAGCTCCATACAGCCATGATAATCTACTGTATTTTATAGTGTGTATTTGCATGGACTTTGTCAGGGGCATGAAAATGTACCACTTATTCTTCCTAATGCAAAGGGGATGGTTGACGGGGACCCCCAGCTGCTGGTCCTCAGTCTCCTTCTGTGTTGCATCAATACCACACTCCCGAGATTTCTCCCTGACAAGGACTGCACATTGTTGGGGTATTGGTTTAATATCATTCCTGCAAGTCACCCCTCTCATGAGTTTCCCATTAATTTGGCCTAAATTTTCTTAAGACTAAGTTTCTTGAGGTGGTGTTGTGGCATAGCGGGTAAAGCCACTGCCTGTAGTGTTGGCATTCCATATGGGCACCAGTTCAAGACCCGGTTGCTCCACTTCTGATCCAATTCTCTGCTATGGCCTAGAAAAGTATTGGAAGGTGGCCCAAGTCCTTGGGCCCCTGCACCCACGTGGGAGACCCAGAAGAAGCTCCTGGCTCCTAGTTTTGAATTGGCTCAGCTCTGGCTGTTGCAGCCATCTGGGGAGTAAACCAGTGAATGGAAGACCTCTCTCTCTCTCTCTCTCTCTCTCTCTCTCTCTCTGTCTCTGCCTCTTAGTTACTCTGCCTTTCAAATAAAAAAAAAAAAAACCCTAGTTTCTTAGGAGCTGATGCAGTGACACAGCAGGTTATATCATGGCCTGCAGTGCCGGCATCCCATATGGGTGACAGTTCAAGTCCTGGCTGCTCCACTTCTGATCCAGCTCCCTGCTAATGTACCTTGGAAAGCAGCAGAGGATGGCCCTTGGCCCCTGCACTCACATGGGAGATCCAGAAAAAGTTCTTGGCTCCTGATTTTCAGCCTGGCCTAGCCCTGGCCATTGCAGCCATTTGAGGAGTGAACCAATAGATGGAAGATTTTTCTCTGCCTTTTAAATGAGAGAGAGAGAGAGAGGACTAAGCTTCTTTCTCAAGGTTGCCTTCCAATCCTTTCCTCCTCCACTTGCGCAGACATCAGATCAGCAGCACAATCTGAAGCACTTCCAGCCTTCACTTGCTGCCTCCTTTGCTTTTCACAGACGTCTCTCCCAAACAATACCCCGGTGCGAGTATGACCTGTCTGATGTCTGTGTATCAAAGCACCTGAGCTAATGCAGACTCCTTATTTTATTTTATTTTTATAGAAATAGTTTATTTAATAAATATAAATTTCATAAGCTCAACTTTTGGATTTTAGCAGTTCTTCCCCCATTCCTGCCCTCCCACCCCCAAACCATCCCACCTCCTGCTCACTCTCCCATTCCATTCTTCATTTTTTTTTTTAAGATTTATTCTATTTTATTTGAAAGACAGAGTTACAGAGAGAAGTAGAGACATAAAGAGAGGTCTTCCATCTGCTGGTTCACTCCCCAAATGGCTGCAACAGCCAGAGCTGTGCGTATCCGAAGCCAAGAGCCAGGAGCTTCTTCCGGGTCTCCCACGTGTGGGCAGAGGTCCAAGGACTTGGGCCACCTTCTACTGTTTTCCCAGGACATAGCAGAGAGCTGGATCAGAAGAGGAGCAGCCAGGACTAGAATCGGTGCCCATATAGGATGCTGGTGCTTCAGGCCAAGGCGTTAACCTGCTCCACCACAGCGCCGCCCCCCCCATTCTTCATTAAGATTCATTTTTAATTATCTTTATATACAGTAAGTAAAGATTTCAACAATTTGCACCACATAGACACACAAAGTATAAAGTACTGTTTGAAGACTAGTTTTACTGTAAATTCTCATAGTACAACACATTAAGGACAGAGGTCCTATGTAGGGAGCAAGTACACAGTGACTCCTGTTGTTGATTTAACAATTGACACTCTTATTTATCAGATCAGTAATCACCTAAGACTCTTGTCATGAACTGCCAAGGCTATGGAAGCCTTTTGAGTTCACAAACTCCAACCTTATTTAGATAAGGCCATAATCGAAGTAGAAGTTCTCTCCTCCCTTCAGAGAAAGGTACCTCCTTCTTTGATGGCGCTTTCTTTCCACCGGGATCTCACTCACAGAGATCTTTCATGTAGGTCATTTTTTTTGCCACAATGTCTTGGCTTTCCATGCCTGAAATGCTCTCATTGGCTTTTTAGCCAGATCTGAATGCCTTAACGAAACTCCTTATTTTAATCATCTTTTCTTTTTAGAGGCAGAGAGAGATAATTAGAGAGCTCCCGTCTACTGCTTCACTCTCCAAATTCCCTCAACAGCCAGGGCTGGGCCACGCCAAACCTGGGAGTCAGGAGAGGAGCTCAATCCAGATCTCTAATGTGTATGGCAGGAATGCAGCTCCTAGAGCTAGCACCATGCTTCACAGGGACGCAAGAAGCTAGAATCAGGAGCCAGAGCTAGGAACTGAAACTAGGCACTCCAGTTTGAAAGGCAAAGTAACAGAGAGAGAGGGAGAGACAGAAAGATCCTACACCCAGTGGTTTGCTCCACAAACACCAGCAATAGCCAGAGCTGGACCAGACTGAAACCAGGAGCCAGGAACTCCATCTGAGTTCCCATGGGCATGCCAGGGATTCAAGTACTTTAGCCACTGCATGCTGCTTCCCAGGTGTATTAGCAGGAAGTTGGATCAGAAGTAGCTGATTCTTGAGTCAGGCACTCCAGTAGGAGATTGTAAGCATCCCAAGCAGTAGCCTAACCACTGGAACATAGGCATCTTTTTTTTTTCCCCCCTGGAGAGGCAGAGTGGACAGTGAGAGAGAGACAGAGAGAAAGGTCTTCCTTTTGCCATGGGTTCACCTTCCAATGGCCGCCGTGTCCGGCGCGTTGCGGCCGGTGCACCATGCTGATCTGATAGCAGGAGCCAGGTACCTCTCCTGGTCTCCCATGGGGTGTAGGGCCCAAGGACTTGGGCCATCCTCCACTGCACTCCCTGGCCACAGCAGAGAGCTAGCCTGGAAGAGGGGCAACCAGGACAGAATCCAGTGCCCCGACCGGGACTAGAACCCGGTGTGCCGGTGCCGAAAGGTGGAGGATTAGCCTATTGAGCCTTGGTGCCGGCCTGGAACACAGGCATCTTAACCAGCATCCTATCCACTAAGCTAAAGTCCCAACCCAAGAATCTTTAGTTTATACCTCTGTTTTTTTTCTTTTTTTCAAAAATAAGTTAGCTATTTAGTTGTTTATTTTCATTTTATTTGAAAGGCAAAAGGAAAGACAGAGAGAGATCTTTCATCCATTGGTTCACTTCCCAAATACAACCGATAGATACGGCTGGGCCAGGCTGAAGCCAGGAACCCAGAACTCAGTCTGGGTTTCCCATACAGGAGGCAAGGACCCAAGTACTTGTACTATCACCTCCTGCCTCCCAGGGTGTACACTAGCAGGAAGCGGGATCAAAACTGGAGTAGCTGGGACTTAGACCAAGAGGATGTGGGTGTTCCAAGTGACGTCTTATCCACTGTGCCAAATGCCTGCTCCATACTTCAGTTTTCTAACCTTTTCAAACATTTCGTTATACTTTTAAGATCAATAAATAGACTGGAAATAGAACTTCTTTAAGATCCATTAATTGGTGGGATCTAAAGGAGATCTGGGGGCCGCCACTGTGGTGCAGTGGGTTAAAGCCCTGGCCTGAAGCACCAGCATCCCATATGGGCACCTGTTCTAGTCCCAGCTGCTCCGCTTCCAATCCAACTCTGCCATGGCCTGGGAAAGCAGTAGAAGATGGTCCAAGTCCTTGGGCTCCTGCGTGCATGTGGAAGACCTGAAAGAAGCTCCTGGCTCCTGGCTTCGGATCCACACAGCTCCGGCCTTTGCGGTCATCTGGGGAGTGAACCAGCAGATGGAAGACCTCTCTCTCTCTCTCTGGCTCTATCTCTCTCTAACACTTTCAAATAAATATTTTTAAAAATGGAAAATAAAGGAGATCTGGGGTTTACCCAAGGGATTCCCATCAATAACTGGGAAGAAGAATTCTGCAATGGGAGTTCAGAATTATTGATATTACAGGTATTATCTACAATCCACTTCTCATGCCCAATACTTTCAGATCAAAGGTCTCTTGATCTCGTAACTCAGCTCTTTATCTCTAGTGCAAATGTTTCAGTGGTTCAAGAACCACCTCATATTGCCCTTGGATCCACTGTTTCTGAACACTCAGCTTGACACACAGTCTGGCCCACCCACAAGACTTGGGCAGTCATGCCGATTTCCGGAGCCCCTTTCACTGTCTTCATGATCTGGTTCCTGCCATATTCCTCCCCCAGCTCACCCTTGCCCCCAGTGCCCGAGTTCATCAGATGTGTCCCGTTGTGGAGAGCCTTCACTTCCTTCTCCACAGAACTCTAGAGCCCATTCAGAGGTGGAAATATGCCTGTGCTCATGTTTAACAGTCCCCAAACATTCCGCTTAA
Source organism: Sylvilagus floridanus (assembly GCA_949820135.1). Lineage (NCBI taxonomy): Eukaryota > Metazoa > Chordata > Mammalia > Lagomorpha > Leporidae > Sylvilagus > Sylvilagus floridanus. The sequence goes on along the minus strand of OX463226.1, from coordinate 71,405,991 downwards.
AGCAAACATAAGGTTCTAAGGGGAGGTGTTTCCCAACCTCTCTGACTAGCTTGGCTCAATCTCAACTACCTTCAGCTGAGATAACTTTATTACACAATACAGTTTATTATGATGTGGAGATCTTTTTTACACTTCTGGTTTACTAATGTTTGCAGGTATTTCATTATATTTTTATATGATTATGCTTTGAATTCTTATCAGTGAAGACTTTACCATTTATACAGGAGAAAAGGAGCAATAGTTAAAGGGAGTCATCAAATTTAAATTGGAATATGGAAGCAATAAAATTATGTTTTCACTGTGAAGCAGCTGGTTATCATACTTTCAAAAGCCATGAGCCTATTAACTCTCTCAAAATACAGGTCTTTGGCATTTGTTATACCAAGGAGGACCTACCATTTGGTGCCTGGGCTAGTGACATTTATTTGTATAAACTTCTTAGTGTTCCTTTTAAAAAATATTTATTTTATTTATTTGAAAGACAGAGTTACAGAGAGAGGTAAAGACAAAGAGAGAGGTCTTCCATCTGCTGGCCCACTCCCTAGATGGCCACAATGGCAGGAGCTGTGTGGATCCAAAGCCAGGAGCCAGGAGCCAGGAGCTTCTTCCAGGTCTCCCACATGGGTGCAGGGGCCCAAGGACTTGGGCCATCTTTTACTGCTTTCCCAGGCCATAGCAGAGACCTGGATAGGAAGTGGAGCAGCTGGGACTAGAACTGGTGCCCATATGGGATGCTGGCACTTTAGGCCATGGCTTTACCCTGCTGCACCACAGTGTCAGCCCCCAGTGTTCCTTTTTAAAGATTTATTTTATTATTTGCAAGGCAGAGTGACAAAGAGAGGGATAGACAGAGAGAGAGAAAGAAATCTTTTATCCCCTGGTTCATTCCTTAGATGGCTGCAATGTCAGCGTGGGACCTGACACCAACCACCAAGAACTCCATCTGGGTGCAGGGGCCCAAGCACTTGGATCATCTTCCACTGCTTTCCCAGGTGCATTAGCAGGGAGCTGGATCTGAAGCAGAGCAGCTAGGGCTCGAACCAGTGCTCCAATATGTGATGCCAGTGTCACAAGTGGATTACTTAACCCATTGCACCACAACACCAGCCTCACTAGTGTTACTTTAAAAGAACATTTATTTGTGATAGGAGAGTAGAAAGAGAGTTCCCATCTGCTGGCTCATTCCTCAAATGTCCACATGGTTGAAACTGGGCTAGGGCAGAAGCTAGGAGCCAAGAATGTAATCTGGCTCTCCCATGTGGATGAAAAGACTTAATTATTTAAACCGTCACTGCCAACATCCAGGGTTTGCATTGACAGAAAGCTAGAGCCAGGAATCAAATCCAGATCTCCAAAGTGGAACACAGGCACCTTAACTGCTAAGCTAAATAATTGCTCTTGTTAGTATTCTTTGTACACTTATTTAAGCAATAAAGGCAAAATGTGATTACTATCAAAGATAAGGAGATAAGAGAGAGGCAATGATAAGCAGCTGGGGCCTGAAAAAAAAATAATGATCCTCACATCCATTTTGCATCCGTGTTCTTTTCCCAGCATATGTTATACTACCACTAGATGGCAGCACAGTGTCATTCTGACCATCATAACTAAGCACCAGGAAACTGGCTTGAAGGCTGAAAGAGAACTGAGACACGCATTGCCTTCATCCATCCATCCATCCAATAGTCACTGACTCCAAAAAGAACTCTTGATAATGATATGGTCAACTTAAAACAGTATTATCAGAACCATAAAGATGACTGGGGTCAGTGTGGTGGTGTAGTGGGTAAAGCTGCTGCCTACAGTGCTGGCATCCCAAAATGGATACATGTTCAAGTCCCAGCTGTTCCACTTCTGACCCTGCTGCCCACTAATGCACTTGGGAAAGCTGTAGAAGATGGCCCAAGTTCTTGAGTCCCTGAACCCACATGGGAGACCCAGAAGAAGCTCCTGGGTCCTGGCTTCATATAGGCCCAACTCCGGCTGTTGGAGCCATTTGGGGAGTGAACCAGTGAATGGAAGAGCTTTCTCTCCCTCTCTCTCTCTCCCTCTACCTCTCCTCCATAACTCTTTTAAATAAATAAATCTTTTTAAAAAAGGACTGTACTGGGGCCGGTGCCATGGGTCACTTGACTAATCCTCTGCCTGTGGCGCCGGCACCCCAGGATTGCCCAAGTGCTTGGATCCTGCACCCGCACGAGAGACCGGGAAGAGGCACCTGGCTCCTGGCTTCAGATCAGTGCAGCACCTCGGCTGTAGCAGCCATTTAGGGAGTGAAGCAACGGAAGGAAGACTTTCCTCTGTCTCTCTCTCTCTCTCACAGTCTATAACTCTACCTGTCAAATAATAAATAAAATAAATAAATAATTTTTTTAAAAAAGGACTGAAGGACACTACACAGTAAAGAAACAGAACATTGTTCTACACGATCAGTATAGATGTGAAGTTTAAAAGTAGGTGCTAGTATGCTTTCAAGCTCAAGAAGCAAGCATTAAATTTGAAAGTCAACGTTTTGAAACTAGACAAAGCAATCATCATGCATACAGCTGCCAAAAGAGGCACTTTAGTACCCTGTTTACCAATTTCTACCTACTATTTTTCCCTTGTCCCCTCTCAAATGAACAAACACTTGGTTCCTATGCTTTACATATTTGCCACTTATTCCCATATATCCCTTTTCCTGTAACAATTTTTCCAGCCTAAATGTCACCTTCCTCTGTGAGTTTTATCTTCTCTCCTAACAGACCTTTACAAGACTATCCCAAAACTAATGACAGAGTGATCTGATCTGATCCCAATCTGACTTCTTTAGTTCAAACTGTCTTTTGCATGCACATTAAAAAAAGCAAAATGTGGCATACATCAATGAACAAAAGGGTGATTTTATTCTTTCTATATGGAGAGACTATGGTATAAAATAAAGGATAGCTTTGCTGTCTAAGGGAATGCTTTTAAATCTTTTTAGAACCTGACTCTCAATCAGATATAGAAGGAATATTCAAAAAATTCCCTGTGCCTGAGCTGCTTCTCTGACAGTCACTGAGTCTTCTCTCTGCATCCAGCTCTGGTCAAAAAGACCCCTTGTGACTTCAGCTTCTTGAATGACTCTGGCTTCTCCCACCTCTCTTTGTCCCTCCAACCTCAGAGGATTAGTGGCTTCTGCCATTGCTACTCTCTGGTCGCCTCACATTTCCCTACCATAGAAAGCATGAATTAATGTTCTTTATCCATATGGGTGTCCAATTGTTTTGACTACATTCATTGAAAGTACTTCTTTTTATCTACTAAATGCTTGTGCTCTCTTGTCAAAAATGAGCTAACCATATATTTGTGGATGTATTTCTGGATTCTCGATTTTTTTTTCATTCACTACCATGTCTATTTTTTCATCAGTTCCAGTCTTGGTAACTGTAGTTTTAGATGAATTATTGAAATCAGATTTGTGACGGCTTCAACGTTTTAAAAGTTGTTTTGACTATTATAGTTAATTTTAAAATCAGCTTTTTAATATTTAAAAAAGTGTCTGCTAGGATTTTGATTGAGATAGCACTGATTCTATAGACCAATGTGGAGAAAATTCACAACAATATTCAATCTTCTAATCTATGAACACTTTAAATCTTAGAGACTATTTTTTAGTCCAAAATGTTTTTCCTGGTATTTCTTTTGTAACCTGTTAGTCTGAAACATGCAGAACTTATAAAGAGGATTTAACTGCTGGAGCCTCATGATGAAAGGCGTGAAGGCAGGAATTCATCACAGAATTGACCTCAACTACTTTTATGTTCAAGGTCAAAGGTTAATGGCCTGGGCTCTGAAGTCTTTCTCCCCCGGATTGATTTCTGCATCCGACTCTTGCTACCTCATGATCTTGAGCAAATTACTTAACCTTCCTTAAGTTGTTTCTTCATCTGTAAAATGGGATAAGACTGGTGTTCCAATGAGCTATCATGTAGACAAAAAATGAGATAAAAACATATAAAACAGTACAACGATTTGTCACAGTAAGTATTCAGTAAATTAGTACATGTACTATGAAAACTGGAATGAACTTAGTCTAAAAATCAAGAGGAACAACTGTTTTCAAGCCCAACTCACTTCCTTTTAAGGTCCTATTGCTCACTTCTGAGTGTCTGGGAGCAGTGCCATTGCCAATCAAGGAGAAAAAGAGGCCCTGATTCATCCATGAGGCAAGAAAGAAATCACTGTGAAACCCCAAGTTGGAGATTATCCACATTATGGCTTGAATGTGTCCCCCAAAACTTCGTTTGTTGGAAACTTAATTTCAAATTCATATGTTAATGATATTTGGAGGCAGGGCCTTTGAGAGGCAATCGGGATTAAGTGAAGTCACGAAGGTGGGGCCACCATGACGCCACTGATGGTTTTTTTTTTTTTAAAGATTTATTTATAATTTGAAAGTTACACAGAAAGAGGAGAGGCAGAAAGAGAGAGAGAGAGGGAGAGAGAGAGAGAGAGGTCTTCCATCTGATGGTTCACTCACTCCCCAATTGGCCGCAACTTCTGGAGCTGCGCCGATCCAAAGCCAGGAGCCAGGAGCTTCTTCTGGGTCTCCTACATGGGTGCAGGGCCCAAGGACTTGAGTCATCTTTTAAGCAATCCCAGGCCACAGCAGAGCGCTGGAATGGAAGTGGAGCAGCCGGGTTTTGAACCGGCGCCCATATGGGATGCCAGCACTTCAGGCCAGGGCGTTTGCACCACAGCACCGGCCCCAACCACTGATGGTTTTTTATTTTTTTTTTTTTTTACCACTGATGGTTTTATAAGAATAATGATCTGAGCTATCACAACAGCTCTGTTGCTGGGTCACGCCCTCCACCATGCTGTGACACAGCAAGGAGGCACTCACCAGATACTGCTGCCATGTGCCTACACTTCCTAGCCTCCAGAACCATGAGCTAAATGCACCTCTATTCTTTGTAAATTAACTAGCCTGGTGGTATTCACTCATTACAACAGAAAACAGATTGTGGCAGATCATTTACTCTTGCACCTAATGTTAATAAATTAGATGGTCATTGGATTCTAAGTCAGCAGAAATCAGGTGGGATCTACACCTTCTTTATAATCTCCCCAGTTCTTAATTTGGATTTCTCTCTCTTTTTTAAAAAATTTATTTTACAGGTAGAGCTATAGACAGTGAGAGAGAGACACAGAGAGAAAGGTCTTCCTCCCATTGGTTTACTTCCCAAATGGCCACTATGGCCGGCACTGCACCAATCCGAAGCCAGGAGCCAGGTGCTTCTTCCTGGTCTCCCATGTGGGTGCAGGGCTCAAGCACTTGGACCATCCTCCACTGCCCTTCTGGGCCACAGCAGAAAGCTGGACTGGGAGAGGAGCAACTGAGACTAGAACCTGGCGCCCATATGGGAGGCTGGCACCATAGGCAGAGGATTAACCAAGTGAGCCACTGTGCCAGCACCCTTAATTTGGATTTCTAATGTGAGTTTTGAAAATATGCAGACATCATAGTACTGTGGAGAAGAATGCTGGATTTAAAGTCAGAACATGTTGACAGTAGCTTGGACTTTGACACTTTTTACCAGTGTGACCTTGTGCAAGTAACTTCTTAGCATTTCTGTGCCCTGGTTTCCTCATCTATAAGTGGACATATGATATTCTCCAATAAAATCTTCTTGAATCAGCTGTCTCTTCAAATGTTTTCAAAATTAACATTTTATTATATCTTAAATAGAAAATATGTTTGATGCTTCACACATAGCTATTCAAATTTGAATTATATGAACCCTCTATGATATAATTATCTCTGTGAAAGTATTTGTTATTACTTCTGTGATTCTGTGATTGAGTTTATAAAACAATAATCCACCTGATCACTGAATGGCAGTGCTTTAATGCTTTAACAATGCCATAACACCAGCCCTTAGGTAAACTTCTAACCCTTAGAATCACACACACAGCCTCTTGTTAGGTAATGAGGCCTCTAGTCATCCCAGCTTCATCTCTTCGCCACTTTCCAACATGTACCCAAATACATGATCTGATCTGCAGTTTTCCTCAAAAGAAATTCTGTACACAGTGATAGGCAAAACCCACCCTAACTCTAACCATGGGCATCCACTAATCTTTCTATCTCTATACATTTGCCTACTTTGAACATTTAATATAAGTGGAACTATATGATATGATATGTGGAATTTTTTTTTTAAAGATTTACTTTACTTATTTGAAATACAGAGTTACAGAGAGAGGTAGAGACAAAGAGAGAGGACTTCCATCTGCTGGTTCACTCCCTAGATGGCCACAACGGCTGGAGCTGTGCCAATCTGAAGCCAGGAGCCAGGAGCCTCTTCCGGGTCTTCCACGTGGGTGCACTGGCCCAAGGACCTGGGCCACAGCAGAGGCTAGATCGGAAGTGCAGCAGCCGGGACTAGAACTGGCACCCATATGGGATGCCAGCGCTTCAGGCCAGGACTTGAACCCACTGCGCCACAGCGCTGGCCCCAATAGGTGGGATTTTTGTGTATGGATTCATTCACAAAGCATAATGTTCTCAAGATTTATCCATTTTGTGGCATGTATCATGTTTCCTTTTTGTTGCTAAATAACACTTCAGTTATTTTAGTTTTGCATTTCTGCTATAACAAATTAACATAAGCTTAAAACAATGAAAAAATTTATATTACATCTCTGCAGATCAGAGATCTGGAGTTGGTTTCAATGGGCTAAAATCAAGATATTGTCAGGGATGCATACCTATTGGGTGCCCCAGGGGAGAATCTATTTCCTTGCCTTTTTCAGATTCTAAAAATGATTGCATTCCTTGACTAGTGACCTCCTTCCTCCACTTTCTTTCTTTTTCTAGATTAACTTATTTATTTGAAAGGCAGAGTTACAGAGAGAGAGAGTAAGGAGCAGAAAAGGAGAGAGATCTTCCAACCACTGGTTCACTCCCCAAATAGCACAGTGGCTGAGGTTGAGACAGGCCAAAGCCAGAAGCATCCGGGTTTCCTACATAGGTAAAGGGGCCCAGGGACTAGCATCTTCCGCTGCTGTCTCAGGCACATTAGCAGGGAGCTGGATCTGAAATGGAGTAGCTGGGACTTGAAGCAGCATCCATATGTGATGCCAGTGTCACAGAAAAGAAATAACAGTAGGCTGAATTCTTCTTTAACATCTTTCTGAGCGTCTCTTCTATCTCCCTCTTCTACTTTTAAGGACTCTTGTGATTACATTCAAGCCACATGGATAATTTCCCCACTTAAAAGACCAGCTGAGGGCTAGGATCATGACTCAGTGAATTAGGCTGCTACCTACAACACCAGCATGTCAAATGAGTGCTAGTTTGTGTCCTGGCTGCTCTAGTTCCCATATAAATCCTTGCTAATGTGCCTGGGAAAGCACTGGTAGATGGCCCAAATAATTGGGTCTCAGCCACCTAAGTGGGAAAGCTGGCTGGAGTTCCAGGCTCCTGACTTTGTCCAGGCCCAGCCCCAGACATTGTGGCCACTTGGGGAGTAAACAAATGGATGGAAGAGCTCTGTATTTCTCCTCTCTCTGTTACTCTTTTAAACAAAATAAAATAAAATAGATCTTTAAAAATAAGACCAGCTTATTAGCAATTCTAATTTCATCTGCTACTTTAATGCCTCTTTGTCAGGTAATATACCATTCACATTTCTGAGGGTTAGGATACAGACATACAATGATTTGTCTACCACTTATTGTAAACACATCACATTTATTTATTCATTTATCAATTGATGGATATTTGAGTTGTGTCCACTTTGGGCAATTATGGTTAATGCTGCTATAAACATTTTGAATGGACATATGATTTCATTTCTCTTGGGGATATAACTAGGAGGGGAATTGCTGCATCATAAAATTTACTTTTTTAGGAAAATTGTTCTGGCTCAGAATGGAGAGCATTTAGGGTGATATATGTATGTTAGGTAAACAAATAACACCTATTGGTGAAGTCTTCAGAAAGAAAACATTCAAACTGGATCTTTACAAGTTATATAATAATATATTGGTTTTATTTTAATTGTGAAAGTATTAAATTAAATGTAAAGAATTCAGAAATACTATAGAAATTTTATTTTAAAAAAATTAAAATCCTTAATACTGCACAACCTGGCAAAAACTACTGTTAATGTTCTGCAGTATTTGCTTTGGATTTACATGTGTGTGTAAATGGAGTTCATATTGTATATACGTTTCTATTTCTTATTCTTTTTCAGAAGATTTATTTATTTGAAAGGCAGAGTGATAGAGAAAAAGAGATCATTCATCCACTGATTCACTCCCAAAATGAGTGCAACAGCTAGGGCTAAGCCAGGTGGAAGTCAGGACCCAGGAATTCCATCCTAGCTTGCCACATAGATGTCAGGGGCCCAAGTACTTAGGCCATCTTCTACTGCTTTCCCAGGTTCATTTGCAGGCAGCTTAATCAAAAGTGGAGCAACTGGGGTCCAAACCAGCACTTTGATGTGGAATATAGGCATTGCAAGTGGCAGCTCAACCTGCTGCACCACAAAACAGACCCCTATATCCTATTATTTTCAGTCACATATGTCACAAACATTTCACCATATCATAAGCTTTCAAAAACAATAATGATAGCTATGTAGTATTCCAGATTAAAATATCATCTCTTAATTAATTAATCCTCCACTATAGAATATTTAGGTTGATATCCATTTTTCAATTGTGACAGGTAATACTATGAGGAGCTTTCTTGTACTTACATCTCTTCTTTGAGCAGCTTCTTTTGTTTTAAAAAAAAATATTTATTTGAAAAACAGAGATACAGAGAGAAGGAGAGAGAGAGAGATCGAACTTCCTTCCACTGGTTCACTCCTCAAATGGCCACAGCAGCTTGGGGCTGGGAAGGCTGAAGCCAGGAGCCTCTTCCAGGTCTCCCATGTGGGTACAGGGGCCCAAGCACTTGTGACATCTTCTGCTGCTTTCCCAAATGCATTAGTAGAGAGCTGGATTGGAAGTGGAGCAGCCAGCACTGGAACCGGTGCCCATATGGGATGCTGATACTGCAGGCAAAGGCTTAATCTTCTATAACACAGCACTACCACCCCATTTTTAAAGATTTATTTATTTATTTGAAAGGCAGAGATACAAAGAGAAGGGGGAAGGTGGGGAGAGAGAGAGAGAGAACTGTATCTTAATGAATAAACTGAGTATAACAGAAAATCTGGCAAGATGATGGTCTCACAAAAACATACCAACAGATGCCTTTGTGCACAAATCCTGAGAAAGACAGGCATCAATGTTCAAACCAAGACTCTTATATTAAATACCACAGCTTGCCTTCAAAATTATTGATGATGCAAAGTTTTACCCAGCCATGATAATAATCTATCATTGATACTGATAACATGAAACTATCAACTGAATATTGGAATGATTAAACTTCACCTCTTCTAATCCAAGAGTTGTTTGTGTTTTTAAACTAAATATTGCAAGATTGAAACAAACTTTAAGCCCAGGGGGAGCATTTCAGGCATGGAAAGGTACTTTTCTCCGAAGGGAGGAGAGAACTTCCACTTTGCTTATGGCCTTGTCAAGCTACTGAATCCAAAAAGGCTTCCATAGCTGAGGCAGCTCATGTCAAGAGCTTTGGGTGATCACTGATGACATACATAAGAGTGTTATTTGTTAAATAAACAAGAGTCACTGTGCACTAACTTCCCATGCAGGACCTCTGTCTACACAGTTGTATCAGGAGACTTTTTTTTAATAGAAAACTTCTATTGAACAAATACAAATTTTGAAAGTACATCTTGGGGCCAGCACCATGGCTCACTTGGTTAATCCTCTGCCTGAAGTGCCAGCATCCCATATGGGCACCGGGTTCTAGACCTGGTTGCTCCTCTTCCATTCCAGCTCTCTGCTGTGGCCTAGGAGGGCAGTGGAGGATGGCCCAAGAGCTTGGGCCCCTGCACTTGCATAGGAGACCAGGAGGAGGCCCTTGGTTCCTGGCTTCAGATTGGCACAGCTCCGGCCATTGCGGTCACTTGGGGAGTGAACCAACAGAAGAAAGATCTTTGTCTCTGTCTCTGTCTCTCACTGTCCACAACTCTATCTGTCAAATAAATTTTTTTAAAAAGTATGTCTTTTGGATTATAGCAGTTCTTCCCCCTATAACCACCCTCCCACCCGCAAACCATCCCATCTCCTACTCCCTCTCCCATTCCATTCTTCATTAGGATTCATTTTTAATTATCTTTATATACAGAAGATCAACTCTACACTGAGTAAAGATTTCAATAGTTTGCACCCACACAAAGTATAAAGTACTGTTTGAAGACTAGTTTTACCGTAAATTCTCATAGTACAACACATTAAGGACAGAGGTCCTACTTGGGGAGCAAGTGCGCAGTGACTCCTGTAGTTGATTTAACAATTGACACTCTTATTTATCAGATCAGTAATCACCTAAGGCTCTTGTCATAAGCTGCCAAGGCTATGGAAGCCTTTTGAGTCCACAAACTCCAACCTTATTTATACAGGGCCATAAGCAAAGTGGAAGTTCTCTCCTCCCTTCAGAGAAAAGTACCTCTTTCTTTAAAGGCCCCTTCTTTCCACCAAGATATCACTCACAGAGATCTTTCAGTTAGGTCATTTTTTGCCACAGTATCTTGCTTTCCATGTCTGAGATACTCTCATGAGCCTTTTAGCCAGATCCAAATGCCTTAAGGGCTGATTCTGAGGCTAGAGTGCTGTTTAGGGCATTTGTCATTCTATGCTTCTGCTGTGTATCCCGCTTCCCATATTGGATCGGTCCCTCCTTTTTAATTCTATCAATTATTATTAGCAGACACTGGTCTTATTTATGTGATCCCTTTGACAGTTAATCCTATCTTTATGATCAGTTATGAACTTAAACTGATCACTTTAACTAGTAAGGTGGCATTGTTACCTGCCAACTTGATGGGATTTGGATTCCCATGGCAAGTTTTTAGCTTTACCCTTACGGTAAGTCTGAGGGAGCGTGTGCCAAACTGTACATCTCCTCCCTCTCTTATTCCCATTCTTATTTTTTAAAGGATTTATTTACTTATTTGAAAGAGTTACAGAGAACGGTAGAGACAGAGAGAGAGGTCATCCATCTACCGGTTCCCTCCCCAGTTGGCTGCAACGGATGAAGCTGTGCCAATCCGAAGCCAGGAGCCAGGAGCTTCTTCCGGGTCTTCCATGTGGGTGCAGGGGCCCAAGGACTTGGGCCATCTTCTACTGCTTTCCCAGGCCGTAGCAGAGAACTTGCTCAGAAGAGGAGGAGCCGGGACTAGAACCAGCGCCCATATGGGATGGTGGCACCTTAGGCCAGGGCTTTAACCTTCTGTGCCATAGTGCCAGCCCTATATTGTGAGACTTAATAGTAAAACTTGTTCTCAAGAATCATCTCCTTTTACTGTATTAAAAGGAAGATATATATTATGGTTCATAAGTTATAGTCATGTGTGAGAACTCACAAAAGATGTATTATCTTTGGGTTCTTCTTTAAAGACAATTAAGTTTCAAAAAGGAAAGAAGGGGAGGAAGGAAGGGAAAAGAAGGGAGTAAAAAGCGAAAACACCTTTGAGAAGCAGTAACAAAGAGCAGCCCTTATCTAGACTGTTGAGGAAAAGTTCTCTTAGTTTTTTACTCTATTACTTCTCTCTCTTTCTTTTTTTTTCCTTTTCTTTTTCAGACCAAATGGGGGGCGAGGGGAGTGGGAGGATGGGGGCAATGGGAAGTGTTCCTAATGTTGTATTTACAAAATAACAAGATACATATAAATAAATAGATAAATAAATAAAAAAGCAAACTTTACTGTTAAGGAAGTCATGCCAATTGATAGATACTACTTTACATATGTGCTTACAAAGTGGAATTTCAAGCATCAGCTAGCACATATGTAATGTATTCAAGAATAGCTAAACTTGCTGGAATCCCTTAAATACACCATGAAGTTGGGGTCGGCTGCTTATATATAAGTGCATTCCTAACTGTGTGGTCTGATGTGGATATAACCTGATGATGGATGTGTCAGAGAATTGAATGGTTATAATTTGTTTATTGGGTAGTTGACATGAGACATCAATTATGTTTAAGCAAGAAGGCTAAGTTGCTACATAAATTACAATCAACAGAGCAACATTAAAATGGTTTTATTTTAAATTTGCATTCTAGTTTTTTTTAAAGATACCATCTAGCTTTTTTTCTTGATGTTTTTGTATGCACATTATGCAAAATTTATAGCAACACATCATTTACCTAATCATTCCATGGAGCAAGAGAGAGAACAAGATGGAATAAAGGCAAATCAGTGTGAAAATAAATCATAGCATATTCCTCATTTTATTTTAGTTACAAAGCAGAGAACAGTTAAATATTTTTAAATAAATGGGAAAGCTGATTATATCAATAAATAAAATAACCGAAATACAATTCAAGATAACTTTATTTAAATGAGCTAAAATAGTCCAACCTATCCTATTCTGGTCCTAATTTCAATCTTAAATCTTCCAAAAGTTATCAGGTTTACCCGGCTTCCTTCCTTAAAAAATGTAAGCAAGAAAATACAAAACCCACAGGGCAAAATAAAGCAAAGGAGTCTGATGTCAAATATGTTTGTTTTTCTAAAGGGTAATAGATTAGTAACGAATGTGTTCTGGGTCTGAATACTGGAGGCAGACATATTGGGAATAGGATTCCTGGCACATGTGAGTCCCAACTGGTAGCATCACTAGTAATTAATGTATTGGAATCAATTCCAATAAATTGGATATTATAGGTTTCTTTTATCAAGTTTACTTGTGATTCTTCTCCCCAGATTTATTAGATGATTAACATTCTTAAAGTTTTGTAATGATTTGCTTTTTAAAGATTTACTTATTTATTTATTAATTTATTTGAAAGGCAGAGTTATAGAGAGGCAGAGGCAGAGAGAGAGGGTCTTCCACCTGATAGTTCACTCCCCAGATGGCCACAATGGTCAGAGCTGTGCCAATCCGAAGCCAGGAGCCAGGAGCCTTCTAAAGGACTTGGGCCATCTTCCACTGCTTTCCCAGGCCATAGCAGAGAGCTGGATTGGAAGCAGAACAGCCGGAATTCGAACTGGCACCCATATGGGATGCAGGTACTGCAGGTGGCAGCTTTAACCACTATACCACAGCACTAGCCCCTGTATTGATTTTTTTTTAAATTTATTTATTTACTTATTTGAAAGTCAGAGTTACACACAGAGAGGAGAGACAGAGAGACAGAGAGAGGTCTTCCATCCAAAGGTTCACTCTCCAGATGGCCGCAATGGCTGGAGCTGCACCAATCCGAAGCCAGGAGTCAGGAACTTCCTCCCGGTTTCCCACATGGGAACAGGGGCCCAAGGTCATGGGCCATCTTCCACTGCTATCCCAGGCCATAGCAGAGAGCTGGATAGGAAGTGGAGCAGCCGGGACCAGAACCAGTGCCCATATGGGATGCCAGCACTGCAGGCGGCAGCTTTACCCACTACACCACAGCGCCCCTGTATTGATTTTAATAAGTCAAGTTTATCTCTGGATGAGGGAAAGGATAAAAGGAAGACTAGAAAGAATGCTATGCCATGAGTTGTTCCAAGGTAACGTAAGAGGATGACTGCCAAGGAATCTGTGGCTAGGGTATCAAGGTAAGTGATTGGTATTCTATATAAATTTCAGACAGTGTTAGCATATGTGACTCATCCATTTACTAATCCAGGGTAAAATTTGTTTGCTTTTGTGGCAGAACTAATCCCATCTGTTTCAAAGGATTCTTGCCCACAGTTATGCCCTATTTTTATTTAGCTTTCATGGAACAGTCATTTTGTTGGTTTTATTTTTCCCCAAAAATTTTGGGTCAGAGCAATACTATATTTGAAGTGGTTTCTGTGAGTTTCTCTATGCTTGTTTTGATATCCCATTGGAACAAGGTGTGTCCTTTATAGATTTTCTGGTTTTTATAAAGAATTGTTTTCTATATAAAAATCACATGTTTAAATTTTTTCCCTTACATTTTTATCCTTTTAGAATAAAAGTATCCTATGAAAAAGGGGAAGACATAGTTTGAGCAAACATATCAAGTTTTAAATGCTACCATCCCGAGCACGTGTTGTGGTGCAGTGGGTTAAGCTGCTGCTTGGGATACCCAAATCTCATTATTGGGTTTGGGTCCCAGCTCTACTTTCTTTTTTAAGGATTTATCTATTTATTTGAAAGTCAGAGTCACACACAGAGAGAAGGAGAGGCAGAAAGGGGTCTTCCATCTGCTGGTTCACTCCCCAGGTGGCCGCAACAAACAGAGCTACGCCGATCCAAAGCCAGGAGCCAGGAGCTTCTTCTGGGTCTCCCACACAGGTGCAGGGGCCCAAGCTCTTGGGTCATCTTCCACTACTTTCTCAGGCCATTCAGTTCTATTTTCAATCCAGCTCTCTGGTAATTCACACCCTGGGAAGCAGCAGGTTATCACTCAAGTACTTGGACCCTGTCATCCATGTAGGAGACCTGGACGAAATTCCTGGCTTCTGGCTTCGTCCTGACCCAGTTCTGTCTTGCAGGCATTTGGGGAATGGATCAGAAGGCTCTCTCACTTTCTCTTTCTGTCATCTTGACTTTCAATAAAGTGAAAAAGAAATAAAACTTTAAAAATAAATGCCACCATCCTCTTCTATCATCCCTTTATTTATTTATTTGCATGGCATGTATTATTTTTGATGCAGTAGGAGATACACATTTGTTCTTGTCTCTTGCTTAATTTTTCTGTCTCTTCAGATTCTGCTGTCTAGTGAGCTCTAACAGGCCTTTAAACTAGAGCAGTATAAAAAAAGTGTATTCACGGGCAAAGAATAATGTGCTTTATATTTCTAGATTTGTGATGGTCGATGTGACAAAGTTTGGCTAGCAATGAGTCAAAGCTAAAAAGCCAGAAAGCAAGAAATATGTCATTAAACACTCAACAAACATTTGTTGAACAATTTTTACATGCAGGGAACCCAGCTGATTACTGGAAAAGTTACAAAGGTATGAAAAGTCCAGTTCTTTAAGATTTCTTTCTTTATTTTAAAGGCAGAGTCACAAAGAGAAAGAAGAGATACAGAGAGGGAAATTGTCCCTTCCCCAAATGGCCTCAATGGCTGGGACTGGACCAGGCCAGAGCCAGGAGCCCAGAGCTTCTTCTGAGTCTCCCACATGGGTACAGGGTCCCAAGGAGTTGAGCCATATTCCACTGCTTTCCCAGGTTCATTAGCTGGGAGATGGATCAGAAGTGGAACCAGTCAGGTCTCAAACTAGCACCCATATGGGATGCTGGCACTGCAGACTGCTGTGCCACAATGCCGGCTCCTAAAGTGAAGTTCTTACCTTTAGTGAACTTAACAGTCAAATGGAAAAGACAGTCACATAACCAAATCACAGTACAAATTATGAAAGATGTTTGGAAAGTAAATTTATAAAATTGTGCAACCATCTCCACAATCCAGTTTTAGAACATTTCCATTACTACAAAAAATTCCCTTGTGTGCCTGTTTGCAGTAAATCCCCTCTCCTTCCCCCATCCTCAAACAACCATTAATCTGTTCTGAGTCTAGAGTTAATTTGACCTCACTACTGAGACAGCACCCTTCTAAGGACTCTACCAAAGGTTAGAGGAATATGAACTATTCCTAGCTTTGTAGAAATAACCCTCTGGGGATTTTTCTTCCTGCTCCTTTCCTGTGGTTCATTCCTCAGTCTTGGTAGTTTCCTCACATTCAGACTAAAACCTAAAAGGACCTTTAAGCAAATCTCTGAGTGATTTTCTGTGCACTTCTCTCTCTTCTCTGATACTTTTCCACATACGTTTTCATTTATTGAAGATTTATTTACTTATTTGAAAGGTGAAAAACAGAAAGGGAGAGACAGAGAGATCTTTCAGCTGCTGGTTCACTCCCCAGATGGCCCCAACAGCTAAGTCTGGGCCAGGCTGAAGCCAGGAGCAAGGAACTCTATCCAGGTCTCTCACATGGGTGGTAGGGGCCCAAGGACTTGAGGCATCTTCTGCTGCCTTCCCATGTGCATTAGCAGGGAGCGGGATTGGAAACAGAGCAGCCAGGACTCAAACTGGCACTCTAATATGGGATGCTGGCCTCACAAGCAGCTGCTTAACCTGCGGTGCTACAACACCAGCCCTGTTCCCTTACATTTCAGTTGCTTTTACCTGCCCAGTCTCTCAACTCTGTCTCTTCTACTCAAAAGGCTCTAGGGCTTTTCTTGAGTTCCCTCTGTTTGCCTTGTGGCCTATGAACTGGGATCCTCATAGAGCTCTCCCCTCATCTTTTTCCTTATTTCCAGGATCACTGTCCTGTGCTGCCCATTGTCCAAAATCTGGAAATCATTGGTTCATACGTTTAATTCAGTTTTCTAGCTGTTAGATGTAGGAAAGTAAATCTAGTCTGTTAATCTATTATGACCAGAAGTAGTAGTTATGGTTTTGAGAATATTTTCCTATTACTCCCATGTATGGCTGGTTCTATACAATACAATTCTCAGTTCAGTAGTTAATTAAACCAGTTTTGAAATTAAACAGTAAATCTATAAATATTTGTGTATATCTATATTTTAAACCATAAAAATTATGGTGAATCAGTGAAAACCTCTTTATACTGTTAAGACCTATAATTCTTGGCCATACTTGTATTATGTCAATCTAGTAATAATCTATTCCTTTCCCATTGTATGTAGATTTGTTATCTTAAATTTCATATCGAATGGAGAGAGGTATCAAATGATTCATTAGTTTTAAAATTAAAAAATAAATAATTTATTTTTTAACTTCTTGCATTACATTGCAAGTTTGCTTAGCAGAAAGGAGGAGAATGACAGTAATTGAATAATAGAAGCACTGAGTCACACAGCCAACATCCCACATGATGAATTTTTGGTGCTCTCATCCAAACTGTTGTATTTGTATTTTTGTCAAACTATTGAAGGACACGTATAACAATAAATGTTCTTTAATGAGGATTTTATAGCTCCTAGTGACATAAATCCCACCTAAACTAGTGAAGCAAAAAAGGAAATTAAATGGATAATGTAAAAATCCATAGTTACTAGGACTTGTTTCAGATGCAGCTGTACACAGGGCCACATGCTGTTATTACATTTCTATTTTCTTTTCCCAATCTGACTCCACATCCTTTCTTTTGGCTCCTTTCTTAGACAAGTTCTCCTATCCTGGTGGTAGGATGGCTACCTAACAGTGCATATTTTCACTTCATATTTCCAAGTATTCCAAACAGAAGCACCAAGATTCACTCTGGATCAGCCCCGGGAATATGTCTACCTCTGACCACTTTGGCAAGGGAAATGTAATGCACCAATTGGCTTAGGCCAAGGTCTTATGCTTTACCTTAGACTGAGGATAGAGCTCCTCTCAGATCCTGTGGCCTGAGAATGGAAACAAGAGCTATGGTGAGAAGATAGTGAATGACTGCTGGAAAGGCAGGTAAGACATATGCTCTACACATACCAGAGGTAACATTTAATCTACTTCAAACCACAAAGTAACTATAACAGTTTGCATTTGCCCCTACCCTTCTTACCCCCAACACACATATGGTCTTATTAACCTAATTAGCTGAGAGCTTGCATTGTGCAATAGGAGAACAGATGAGAATATATAATCTGAAAGCAGAAATCTTAGAAGACCTCATAGAAGAGGGACAACTTTAGTATGAAAAGATATTGGGGCTGGCACTAAGGCATAGCGGGTAAAGCCACAGCCTGCAGTGCTGGCATCCCTTATGGGCGCTGGTTCGAGACCTGTCTGCTCTACTTCCAATCCAGCTCTCCGCTGTGGCCTGGGAAAGCAGTAGAAGATGGCCCAAGTCCTTGGGCCTCTGCACCCATGTGGAAGACCCAGAAGAAGCTCCTGGTTCCCGGCTTCGGATCAGCGTAGCTCTGGCCATTGTGGCCAACTGGGGAGTGAACCAGTGGATGGAAGACTCTCTTTCTCTCTCTCTCTCTCTCTCTCTCTCTCTCTCTCTCTCTCTGCCTCTCCTTCTCTCTCTGTGTAACTCTAACTTTCAAATAAATAACTAAATCATAAAAAAAGATATTGGAGGAACAGGACATTCCAGGGGAAAGACATTCCATAAAAGCACAAAGATCAGAGGCAGGAAAAAGTAGAGCAAACAGATCAATGAAAGTAGAGGTTGGGGTCAAAGAGGAGATTATTAAGAGCTGAGGAAAGGTCAGTGAGCTCAGGGCTTAAACAGCTTGACTTTTATTCTAAATGTGCTATGACATAAGTCAGCAAACATTTTCTGTAAAGAGCCAGATAGCAAATATTTCAAGTTTTGCAGTCCAATATGCAAAATCACTGATATTATATAAGTACTTCTACACCAAAACAGAAGAAAATTTCTCCAAATTTTTATGGATGAAATTCAAAATGTAATAATTCTGAGTACAAACATTTTTCCCTTTTATTGTAATACAGGTCCACCCATACCACAGGTTCTCCTTTTTTTTTAAGATTTATTTATTTATTTGAAAATCAGAGTTATATAGAGAGAGGAAAGGAGAGGAATAGAGAGAGAGAGAGGTTTTCCATCTGCTGGTTCACTCCCCAGATGGCCGCAATGGCTGGAGCTGCACTGATCCAAAGCCAAGGGCTTCTTCTGAGTCTCCCATGTGGGTGCAGGAGCCCAAGGACTTGGGCCATCTTCTACTGCTTTCCCAGGCCATAGCAGAGAGCTGGATTGGAAGAGGAGCAGCAGGGACTAGAACCAAAGCCCATATGGGATGCCAGCACTTCAGGCCAGGGTGTTAACCTGCTGTGCCACAGCACCAGCCCCCATATGTTCTCCTTTTAAGGGGATAACATTTTACTTGATTGGAGTACAAAATTAGTGTGTTTCATCAACAAATACATTACAAATGCTCCCCTGTAAAAAAAAATTATTCTTAGTTCACAAGTTGTAAAAAAAAAAAAAAAAAAAAAAAACAGGCAGCTAAATTTGACCTATGTGCTATAGTTTGTAAAATTTTGCACTAGGATATTATTTTGAGTTTTAGAAAAGGGAAAGTGATCTCATCACAATGTTATTTATCTAAGAAAGAAACAAACTGGAGGCAGTATAGTAGTCCATCTTTATCTATAGTTTTACTTTTTGTATTTTCATTTACCCAAAGTCAACAGTGATCCAAGTATTGAGTGGAAAATTCCAGAAATAAACAATACATACTTTTTTTTCCCTCAAAGAAACATTTTATTTAAGGAATACAAACTTAATGCATTTCACAAGTACAACTTTAGGAAAACAGTGATATTTCCCACCATACCTGTCCTCCCACCTACACTCCCATCCCTCTACCTCCTCCCTCTCCCATTCCCAGCTCCATTCTCCACTAAGATTCATTTTGAATTAACTTTATACATGGAAAACCAACTCTTTACTAAGTAAAGACTTCAACAATTTGCACGGAAAAAAAAAAATGTTCCTTAACAGTCGAGACAAGGGCTGTTCAAAGTAATTGCATTTTTAAGTTAATTTCACTTTTTTTTTAAAGAAACAATTAACTTTAAAGAAGCACCCAAGAATGATATATCTTTTGCTAGCACTTAGACATAATTTAATACAACTCTTTGAGGACTGAGATCGCATGGGAAGTTAGTGCACAGTGATTCCTGTTGTTAATTTAATAATTAACACTCTTACATATGACATCAGTGACCAATGAGCTACCTAGGCTATGGAAGCCTTTTGAATCCACAAACTCTGCCAGTATTTAGACAAGGTCATAAGCAAAATGGAAGTTCTCTCCTCCCTTCAGAGAAAAGTACCTCCTTCTTTGATGACCACTTATTTTTGGGGTCTCACCCACTGAGGTCCTTCATGTAGGGCGTTTTTTGCCAGTGTCCTGGCTTTTATGCCTGAAATGCTCTCATGGGCTTTTCAGCCAGACTAAAATGCCTTAAGGGCTGATTTTGAGGTCAGAGTGCTACTTAAAGCAATTGTCATTCTATGAGTTTGCTGTGTGGACTGCTTCCCATGTTGGAGCATTCACTCCTTTTTAATTCTATCTATTATCATCACCAGACACTTAATCCTATCCATATGATCAGTTTAACACTTAAGATGGTATTTTTACCACCCAGATAAAGGGGCTTTGGGGTCCCATGGCAAGTTTTTAAACTGTACCTTATAAATCTTAAAATAAAGGGGGGGGGGGCCGCACTGTGGCATAATGGGTTAAGCTGCCACAGTGCCAGCATCCCATATGGGTGCTGATTCGAGACTCAGCTGCTCCACTTCCCATCCTGCTCTCTGTTATGGCCTGGGAAAGCAGCAGAAGATGGCCCAAGTCCTTGGGCCCCTGCACCCACGTGGGAGACCTGGAAGAAGCTCCTGGCTCTTGGCTTCAGATTGGCACAGCTCCATCCTTGCGGCCAACTGGGGTGTGAACCATCATTGTAAGATCTTTCTCTCTCTCTACCTCTCCTTCTCTCTGTGTGTAACTTTTACTTTCAAATAAATAAGTAAATCTTAAAAAAATAAAATATAATGTACCCTTAGAATTAAGTCTGTAGGAATGTATGCAGAACTATACAGCTTTATAAATTTCATACATTTCATAAATACAATGTTAGGAACATAGTGATTCTTCCCACTTTGCCTGCCCTCCCACCCATACTTTCACCCCTCTTTCTCTTCCCTCTCTTATTCTCATACTTTTTACTGAGATCTATTTTTAATTGACTATACACATATGTTTAACTCTGTGTTAAGTAGAATTCAACAAATAGTATTTTAAAAAAACTGTTCATTGACAGTCAAGACAAGAGCTATTCAAGTCATTGCTTCTCAAAGTGTCAATTTCACTTCTACAGATTGCCTTTTAGGTGCTCTATTAGTTATCACAAGCCAGAGAGAAAATATTGTATTTTTCCTTTTGGGACTGACTTATTTGACTATGTATGATGTGTTCCAGATTCATCCATTTTATTGCAAATAACTAGATTTTCATTTTTTTACCACTGAGTAGTATTCCATGATGTACATATCCCATAATTTCTTTATCCAGTCTTCAGTTGATGGGCATTTGGGTTGATTCCATATCTTAGCTATTGTGAATTGAGCTTCAATAAACATGGGGGGTGTAGATAACTCTTTCATATGCTGATTTCATTTTTCCTTGGGTAAATTCCCAGGAGTGGGATGGCTGGGTCATATGGTAGGTTTATATTCAGATTTCTGAGGTATCTCCACACTGTCTTCCATGGTGGCTTTAGCAGTTTATGTTCTCACCAACAGTGGATTAGGGTACTTTTTCAACACATCCTTGCCAACAGTTTTTGTTTGCTGATTTCTGTATGAGAGCCATTCTAACAGGGGTGAGGTGAAACCTCATTGTGATTTGGATGTGCATTTCCCTGATAGCTAGTGATCCTGAGCATTTTTTTATGTATCTGTTGGCTATTTGAATTTCCTCTTTTGAAAAAAGTCTGTTTAAGTCCTTTGCCCATTTCTTCACTGGGTTGTTTATTTTTTGTTGTTGAGTTTCTTAATGTCTATATATTCTGGTTATTAACCCTTTATCAATTATATAGTTTGCAAATAATGTCTCCCATTATGTCGGTTGCCTCTTCATTTTCCTGTTTCTTTTGCAGTACAGAAGCTTCTCTATTTGATGTAATCCTATTTGTGAATTTTGGCTTTGATTGCTTGTACCTCTGGGGTCTTTTCCAAGAACTCATTGCCTGTGCCAATGTTTTGCAGGGTTTCCCAAATGTTCTCAATAATTTGATGGAATTGGGTTGTAGATTTAGGTCTTTAATCCATTTTGAGTGTATTTTTGTGTAAGGTGCAAGGTAGGGGTCTTGCTTCATTGCTTCTGTGTGGGAAATCCAGTTTTCCCAGCACCATTTGTTGAAGAGATTGTCCTTGCTCCAGGGATTGGTTTTAGCTCCTTTGTCAAATTTAAATTGGTTGAAGATGCTTGGATTGATTTCTGTTGTTTCTATTCTGTTCCATTGGTCTATCCATCTGTTTCTGCACTAGTAACAGGCTGTTTTGACTATAACTGCTCTGTAATATGTCTTGAAATCTAGTATTGTGCTGCCTCTGGCTTTGTTTTTGTTGTTTAAGATTGCTTTAATTGTTCGGGGTCTCTTGTGTTTTCACACTAATTTCAACATCATTTTTTTTCTAGATCTGATAAGAATGTGGTTGGCATTTCGATTGAGAGCACATTAAATCTGTAAATTGTTTTTGGTAGTATGGACATTTGATTATATTTTTTCAATCCACAAACATGGAAGATTTTTCCTATTTTTTGTGTGTCTTCTATTTCTTTCTTTAATGTTTTGTAATTTTCATCATAGTCATCTTTCACTTTCATAGTAAATCCAAGGTATTTAACTTCATCACTTTAAAACCACTGAAAAAAATCACTTTAAAAAAACCTCTCTCAGGGGTGACATTGTGCAGTGGATTAAGCCACTGCTTGCAACTTCAGCATCCCATTTTGTAGTACTATTTCAAGTTCTAGCTGCTCTGCTCTCAATCCTATTGTCCTACTCAAGCACCAGATGGCACAAGTGCTTGAGCCCCTGACACCTATGTGGAAGACCTGGAAAGAGTTCCTGTTTCTTGATTTTGGCCTGACCCAGCCCTGGCTGTTAAAGCTATTTGGGGAGTGAACCAGCAGATGGATGATTTCTCATATTCCGTCTCTGCCTCTATTTTTCTGTTAACTCTGACTTTAAAATAAATTTTTAAAAATCTTCAAAAATACCCACTCACTTCATGAGTACCATGTAAGACAAATGTTAGGGTGGCTTCAGAAATGTTTTGATGATTCAAATCCCTTGTGGAATGTGATGGGCTATATATAGAACAATGGATCAGTCAATCATATAAAATGTTTTATTACATGTGAAGATTTCAGTGTTATATGTATATGTGAGCTCCCTTTTCACATATCAGATTGTATTTGATGTTATTACTCCTGAAAGCTATAGAGAAGTTGCCACCATGCTGCAGTGTTATTTCCTAATAAGTATTTGCTTTATAATAAAGGAAAACAAGCATATTTCTTAAGGAACAGGTGCATGGGCTAGTCAAGAGAGTAGCAAACAGTAGTGGCCTGCTGCCATAGAAACAGCCTGGTGTCCTAGCAACAAGCAAATTCATTTGCTTGGCCTGCCCTGTGGAGTTCCGTAAACACAGGTAAAGGGCTTATCGTGGAACTTGAGTGACAACCTTTCTAGTCCAGAGTAAAGCTATGGCCAAACATATATCTCAGCCTGGAAGCAGACGAGAAAGCAAATCATTCCAACAGGCAGCCAGCGGTTTGGGAGCCAAAAAACAGCAACGCTTGAGTTAAATTTACTCAAATCTACTCCTCATCTAGAAAAGCTACAAATAGATCTCTTTCTGTATTCTTTGGCTCTCCTAAAGAAGGGGTAAAAAATTCAGTGGCAGGGGTTAATACCACGACCTATGGCTCTGCTCCCCTGCCTTTTTTGGGGTAACAACTGCAGTATTTTCCAAAAACTTTGTTTGACCTCTGCCTGCATGTTTTAAGCCACAAGACTATGGAGGAAGAGAGCAGGAATTGTCCTGATAGCAATTTGAAGGTTGTAGCTTTTTTTCTGCTAAATTAACAAAATTTTATTTATTTATTTTCATTTTATTTGAAAGGCAGAGAGATTGAGAGATATATTTCATCTGCTGATTAATTCCCCAAAATTTCAACCTTGCCCCCAAACAGCCAGAGCTGGGCAAGGTTGAAAATAGGAGGCTGGAACTCAATCGGGATCTCCCATGTGGGTGGCAAGGAATCTAAGTACTTGAGTCATCATCCACTGCCTCTCAGGGTGTGTGTTAGCAGACAGCTGGAAATCAGAAATGATGCCAGGTGTGAGCATACAAAGTAGCATCTTTTTTTTTTTTAAGAATTATTTATTTATTTAAAAGTCAGAATTACAGAGGGAAAAAGGAGAGACAGAGAGCGAGAGATCTTTCATCAGCTTGTTCACTCCCCAAATGGCCACAAGGGCAGAGCTGGGCTGACCCGAAGCCAGGAGCCAGGAGCTTCTTCCGGGTCTCTCACTTGGGTGCAGGGGCCCAAGGAATTGGGCCATCTTCTATTGCTTTCCCAGGCCATAGCAGAGAGCTGGATTGGAAGTGGAGTAGCTGGGATTCCAACTGGAGCCCGTATGGGATGCCATGCCACAGCGCTGGCCCCACAAAGTAACATCTTAAGCACTGTGCCAAGTGCCTGTTCCTTTTCTTCACATATTTTAATTTGTAATCCCTAAATTCTACAGGAATGATTGAGAAGATTTTTGATCTGGATATGTTCAAAATATCACATGAGGCTCATAGGTTCTCAAATTATTCTAACTCAGTTTGGAGTAGCAAGCATCCTGCATTATAACTTAAAGGGAAAATTTTCTGAGCTTGAAGCAGAGACTTGATAGGATTTATACCCTACCTTCTTTTTTTGTTTGTTGTTTCAAGAAACTTCCCAGAGACCAGCACTGTGGTGCAGCCAGCTAAACTGCCATCTTCAGGGTCGTTGTCCCATATGGGTGCCAGTTTGAGTTCTGTCTGCCCTGCTTCTGATCCAGCTCCCCACTAATGCGCCTGGAAAGGCAGTGGAAGCTGGCCCAAGTGCTTAGGCCCCTGCACCCACGTGGGAGACCCAGAAAAAAGATCCTGGCTCCTGGCTTCGGATCAGCCCAGCTCCAGCCTTGTGGCCATCTGGGGAGTGAACCAGTGGATGGAAGACCTCTCACTCTGTCTCTCCTCTTTATCTCTATAATTCTTCCAAATAAATAAATAAATATTTAAAAAAGAAAAAAAGACATTCCCAGGCACAGCACAGGTGAGGAGATTTTAAAAAAATTAACTACTTAATTGGAGCCAGCATTATGGCGTAATGGGTTAAGCTGCTATCTGCAGTGCTGTGGGAGACCTGGATGAAGCTCCTAGTTCCTGGCTTTGGCCTGGCCCCGCCTCAACTGTTGCAGCCACTTGGAGAGTGAATCAGTGGATGAAAGATCTCTCTACCCCCCCCCCATAATAAATCTTTTAAAAATAATTAATTAATTAATTAACTTGAAATTACAGAAAGAGATCTTCCATCTGTTGGTTTACTCTCCAAATTCCCACAATAGTTGGGGCAGGGCCAGGCTGAAGCCAGGAGCCCAGAACTCCACCTAGGTCTCCTGTGAGGGTGACAAGGACACAAGCACTTGCACTGTCACCAGTTGACTCGCAAGGTGTGCATCAGCAGAAAGCTGCATCAAAAGCAGAGCTAGGCACCATCCCAAGGACTCTGATAGAGGATGCAAAAGATGTAGCTGTCCAAAGTGGCAATTTTTTAAAGATTTTATTTATTTTTTTAAAAGTCAGAGTTACAGAGAGAAGGATAGGCATAGAGAGAGAGAAGTCTTCCATCAGCATTTCACTCCCCAAATGGCCAAGAGGGCTGAGCTGGGCTGACCCAAAGTCAGGAGCTAGGAGCTTCTTCCAGGTCTCCCACACGGGTGCAGAGGCCCAAAGACTTGGGCCATCTTCTATTGCTTTCCCAGACCTTAGCAGAGAGCTGGATTGGACATGGAGCAGCCAGGTCTCAACAAGCACCCACATGGGATGCCAGCACCGCAGGCGGTGGCTCTATCCACTAAGCTATAGTGCCGGACCCCTAAGTAGCAATTTAACCACTGTGCCAAATGTCTGCCTCCTTGCCCTCTTTAAAAAAAAAATTCCCTCCTCTTTCTCCCTCTCTCCATTTTTTTCTATATTAATTTAATATATGCTTGGAATTATTCTAGGCACAATGAATTACTATTGTTTCTCTACAGGTCTAGAGATGCACAAAAATAGTAGTAAGAAAGACTGAATAATTCAAGAACAATAAGTTCGATATGAGACCAGATATGTCCTTAGAGAGCTAGATGAATTTCAGTGTTCCTATTTAGGAAACTATGACTTTTCAATGCCTTTCAATGAAATGTATTCTAAAGGAGATTTCTCATGAAAGAGAATCCATCTTGAAAATAGGAAATAGAATATATTGAGAATAAATTTTTCTCTTGCTCTGTATGTGTGTACGCAAATATACACACAGAGTATATAAATACTTTAAATGATTGAATAAAAAGAAATAAATACTACTTTAGGGTGATTTAATTCTTTTATTAATTGATATCATAATTTACTATGTCACATAACCATATACACAAAATGTTTAAAAATTTTGCATAAGTAAATCATCATTTCATAAGTAAATCACCAGAGGACAAAAAAGAAATTTACTTTAATGATGAATCTCAGCTCTTAGTTTAGTGTCTAAATGAAATTCAGGCTTTCATTTTGACCCAAAATGATGATACATAAAATTCAAATGAATCATTATATGAAAACTAACAAGAGGGTAATGAAATAAACTGTAAAATTAATTTTAAAAATGCATCTGGATGGCCGGCGCCGTGGCTCAACAGGCTAATCCTCCGCCTTGCGGCGCCGGCACACTGGGTTCTAGTCCCGGTCGGGGCGCCGGATTCTGTCCCGGTTGCCCCTCTTCCAGGCCAGCCCTCTGCTGTGGCCCAGGAGTGCAGTGGAGGATGGCCCAAGTGCTTGGGCCCTGCACCCCATGGGAGACCAGGATAAGCACCTAGCACCTGGCTCCTGCCATTGGATGAGCGCGGTGTGCCGGCCGCAGCGCGCCGGCCACGGCAGCCATTGGAGGGTGAACCAACGGCAAAGGAAGACCTTTCTCTCTGTCTCTCTCTCTCTCTGTCCACTCTGCCTGTCAAAAATTAAAAAAAAAATGCATCTGGATGCTTTAAAATATTTTTTGGCAATTCAGGAGATAATCATAACACAGAGCATGTTGAGTAACTATACTGCTATCATTATTACCTCTCAGGCATTTAGAATGAAGTTTTACACAGAATAAGCTTATTTTCTACTTCCAAGTTGGTGGCCAACTTAGAGATTAAAATTTTAAGTGCATTATATTATATTTTGGCTGATTACTTTTAGTTAGTAAAGGAAAAGCACATGAATGGAAGACTTTCTTTCGGAGTATGATTAACAAGGAAAAAAATAAGTAATACTGAGGAATGGATGATGTGTTTCAAAACATATATAAAGATACTAGGGGGGTTGGCGCTGTGGCATAGCAGGTAAAGCCACCGCCTGCAGTGCCAGCATCCCATATGGGCAGTGTCAGCATCCCATATGGGCTCCAGTTCGAGTCTCCGCTGCTCCAACTTCTGATCCGGCTCTCTGCTATAGCTTGGGAAAGCAGTAGAAGATGGCCCAAGTCCTTGGGTCCCTGCATTCGCATGGGAGACCTGAAAGAAGCTCCTGGCTCCTATCTCCTGGCTTCAGATCAGAGCAGCTCCGGCTGTAACAGCCAACAGGGGAGTGAACCAGTGGATGGAAGACCTCTCTCTCTCTATGTAACTCTGACTTTCAAATAAATAAATAAATCTTTAAAAAGAGAGAGAGATACTAGGAAAGAGAGAATCAACATAGAGGCAGAGAGACTAGAAGATAGCCAAAAGAAAGGTTTTTTAAAAATTGAATATGGGGGCTGGTGCTGTGATGTAGTATGTTAAGCTTCCACCAGTATCCCATTTGGGTGCCAGTTTGAGTTCCAGCTGTTCCACTTCCAATCCAGCTCCCTGCTAATAGCATGGGAAAGCCGTGGAAGATGGCCCAAGTGCTCCCACCCACGTGGGAGACCAGAAGAAGCTTCTGGCTTTGGATCAGTCCAGGTCTGGCCATTGCAGCCATTTGGGGAGTGAACCAGCAGATGGAAGACCACACTCTTTCTCTCCTTCTCTCTGTCTGTACCTTTACCTCTCAGTAAATAAATAAATAAATCTTGAACATGGAGAAAGTTATAAATGTGTATGTTGTATAACTTACATATATAAATATATTTTAAGTAATGCTTTTAATTAAATGTAAACAGCAAATCTGGTAGTTATGTCAACTTCTATTTGAGTAACATGCTTAAAGCAGATTACAAATCCTCTAGAAACATTGTAGCCATAGTCCTTAAAACATAGTTTCTCTTCAACAGTTGATTCTTAAAGACAATATATTCCTAGAAACAAAATTTGATACCAACAAAGTATTATTTTGTAGGCAAATTATTTGAATTATGACTTGTGGTATGCTTATTTATATTACCAAAGGATGATTCTCAGACAGGTTAAACAAAAGACTTAACAAAAGTTTTGAAGTCCTGCTCAAGATTTCCTAAGAGCTCTCATCTCCCTTACTTCCATTTTACTTCTGCTTCTCTGTGGTCACTGTTACTGTGCAGGAAGCAATTTTGCAAGCATTTATATGGCTGTGAGCCATGCATGAGTCAATTAGATTGCCTATTTTTTAAATGTCTCTAACAGTTTATAGAACACACTAACCCCTTCTCTCACACTGCATCAGGCCTGGATTCTGCCCTTTTGAGGAAGAATATATTAGACCAAGAAAAAAAAAAAAAAGACATCTCAATGAGATCAGAGAAGAATGTCAGCGTCCAACTCCTCGCTCTTCTCCTTTTAAAAGTGCTATAAAAGCTTCTCCTGAAATTTGTTTGAAATAATACAATGCTCAGATAACAGCAATTTGTTAGTAGCAGGGCCCAACAAGTCCTCTATCTCTGTTCTTCCAGATCTGCTTGTTTTAGTTTAATTTGGCTATGTTGTTTGTCAAAACTGCAAATAACTTCCTATAAGAAACCCCCTTTCCATGAATACAGAGCTCTATAGACAGAAGAGAAAGTCAGTCATATAAATACAGTCTATTGAGTATCACTGTAGGCCAATATTTAAGTAAGCTAAATATAATGGATTAATAAAAAGAGTAGATGGGTGACACAAAAACAGGAGGCAGAATAAAAATATCTTTAATTACTTTTGGGGGGTAGCAGTTTTGCCTTCCTTCCTCTTTTTCTTCCTTCCTTCTGTTCTTCATTCCTATGTGTTGATGAAGCTAATATTAGCATTAGTTTGCATTCCCCGAGTACAGAGCAGATGCAGAGGTCACCAGCGAGGAGAAGTAGACTAATATTATGCTAAAAAAATTCCATCTGGAATTTCTGCTTCAAGTACTTGCATCATAAGAACTTTGTTTGGCCTATCTGGATAAAAGAATTAGATGACATTTTACTTTACAGGTATAGGCTACTGTAGGCCTTCAGGAGTTGATATTGATTATGAACTAATTAGGACCAAAGATTGGACCTTGTCTTACTCATCATTTCAGACCAAGAATGTAGCAGATCATGTCATATAGTGGGCACTCAAAATATATTGAGAAATAGAGACTTTAATTTACTTTTTCAGAACATTTATAAATATAAATGAATAAAAAAGAACATTGAAATGGTCAAGCTAAAATTTTTTCCCTTAACTCAAACACCATGTTCTCTATATCTCCCTGGATTTCTAACTACCGTTACTCAAGTAGAGTATGTTGTATCTTTAGATTCCTACTCAGCACTCAAATTTCATCATACACTCCTGTGAAGCTTTCACATATTCCTCTATTTTTTTTTAAAGGAGAAAGAGACAGAATCGCATCCACTGGCTCACTCCCCAAACATACAACAGCTCTAAGAGACTGAAGAGCTGAGAGCTGGGAAGATCTCCCATGTGATCAAGGAGCAAATCACTTGAGTTATCGCTGCAGCTTCCCAAGGTCTGCATTTGCAGGAAGCTACAGTCAGGAGCTGGAGATGGCTTTCAAACAGACAAATTCTGATATGGGATGTAGGCATCTTAATTGATATTTTTTTTTAAGATTTCAACAATTTATTTATTTTTTATTTTTTTTTGCTTTTATTTAAAGAATATAAATTTCCAAAGTATAGCTTATGGATTCCAATGGCTCCCCCCCTCACAACTTCCCTCCCTCCCGCTACCCTCCCCTCTCCCACTCCCTCTCCCCTTCTGTTCACATCAAGATTCATTTTCAATTCTCTTTATACACAGAAGATCAGTTTAGAACATATTATGTAAAGATTTCAACAGTTTGCCCTCACATAGGGACACAAACTGAAATTATTGTTGGAGTACTAGTTATAGTATTAATTCACAATGTACAGTACATTAAAGACAGAGATCCTACATGATTTTTTTTAAAGAATTGATTAATTATCTATGCAATTTCCAATTTAACACCAAGTTTTTTTAATCATTTGCAATTATCTTTATACACAGAAGATCGATTTAATATTATAGTATGTAAAGATTTCATCAGTTTGCACCCACACAGAAACACAAAGTGAAAAAATACTGTTTCATTACTAGTAATAGCATTATTTCACATTGGATAACACATTAAGGACAGATCCCTCATGAGACGTAAGTACACAGTGACTCCTGAAGTTGATTTAACAATTTGACACTCTTGTTTATGGCGTCAGTAATCTCCCCAGGCTCTAGTCATGAGATGCCGAGGCTATGGAAGCGTTTAGGGTTCGCCGACTTCGATCTTATTCCGACAGGGTCATAGTCAAAGTGGAGGTTCTCTCCTCCCTTCAAAGAAAGGTACCTCCTTCTTTGATGGCCCCGTTCTTTCCACTGGGATCTCACTCGCAGAGATCTTTCATTTAGGTCTTCATTTTTTTGTTTTTCACAGTGTCTTAGCTTTCCATGCCTAAAATATTCTCATGGGCTCTTGAGCCAGATCCGAATGCCTTAAGGGCTGATTCTGAGGCCAGAGTGCTATTTAGGACATCTGCCATTCTATGAGTCTGCTGTGTATCTTGCTTCCCATGTTGGATCATTCTCTCCCTTTTTCATTCTATCAGTTAGTATTAGCAGACACTAGTCTTGTTTGTGTGAACCATTTTACTCTTAGACCTATCAGTGTGATCAATTGTGAGCTGAAATTGATCACCTGGACAAATGAGATGGCCTTGGTACATGCCACCTTGATGGGAATGTATTGGAATCCCCTGGCGCACTTCTAACTCTATCATTTGGGGCAGTTCCGATTGAGCATGTCCCAAATTGTACATCTCCTCCCTCTCTTATTCCCACTCTTATATTTCACAGGGATCACTTTTCATTTAAAATTTAAACACCTACAGCTAATTGTGTGTTAGTTGCCAGAGTCAACCCATAGTACTAGAACGAATACAAACAACAAGGGGAGATACTAAAATGGGTAAAGATTTAGATTGTACATCAACAGTTCGGACAGGAGCTGATCATGTCTTATTTTCTCATAGTGTTCATTTCGTTTCAACAGGTTTCCTCTTTGGTGCTCAGTTAATCATCACCAATCAGGGAAAACAAATGATATTTGTCTCTTTGGGACTGGCTTAATTCACTCAGCATGATGTTTTCCAGATCCCTCCATTTTGTTGCAAATGATCGGATTTCATTGTTTTTGACTGCTGTATAGTATTCTGTAGAGTACATGTCCCATAATTTCCTAATCCAGTCTACTGTTGATGGGCATTTGAGTTGGTTCCAGGTCTTAGCTATTGTGAACTGAGCTGCAATAAACATTAGTGTGCAGATGGCTTTTTGGTTTTCCAATTTAATTTCCTTTGGGTAAATTCCAAGGAGTGGGATGGCTGGGTTGTATGGTAGGGTTATATTCATGTTTCTGAGGAGTCTCCAGACTGACTTCCATAGTGGTTTAACCAGTTTGCATTCCCACCAACAGTGGATTAGTGTCCCTTTTTCCCCACATCCTCTCCAGCATCTATTGTTGGTAGATTTCTGAATGTGAGCCATTCTGACCGGGGTGAGGTGAAACCTCATTGTGGTCT
The DNA here is from genome assembly GCA_949820135.1 of Sylvilagus floridanus. Lineage (NCBI taxonomy): Eukaryota > Metazoa > Chordata > Mammalia > Lagomorpha > Leporidae > Sylvilagus > Sylvilagus floridanus. Next base: position 71,374,189 of record OX463226.1, on the reverse strand, counting down.
TGATTTGCATTTCCCTGATTGCCAGTGATCTTGAGCATTTTTTCATGTGTCTGTTGGCCATTTGGATTTCCTCTCTGGAAAATGTCTATTAAGGTCCTTAGCCCATCTCTTAAGTGGGTTGTTTGATTTAATGTTGTGTCGTTTCTTGATTTCATTGTAGATTCTCGTTATCAGCCCTTTATCTGTTGCATAGTTTGCAAATATTTTTTCCCATTCTGAAGGTTGCCTATTCACTTTCCTGACTGTTTCTTTTGCAGTACAGAAACTTCTCAGTTTGATGCGATCCCAATAGTTAATTTTGGCTTTGAGTGCCTGTGCTTTTGGGGTATTTTCCAAGAAGTCTTTGCCAGTACCTATATCTTGCAGGGTTTCTCCTATGCTCTCCAGTAATTTGATGGTGTCGGGTCGTAGGTTTAAGTTTTTGATCCATGTTGAATGAATTTTTGTGTAAGGTGTAAGGTAGGGGTCTTGCTTCATGATTCTGCAGGTGGAAATCCAGTTTTCCCAGCACCATTTGTTAAATAGACTGTCTTTACTCCAGGGGTTAGTTTTGGGTCCTTGATCAAATATAAGTTGGCTGTAGATGTTTGGATTGATTTCAGGTGTTTCTATTCTGTTCCATTGGTCTATCCATCTGTTTCTGTACCAGTACCATGCTGTTTTGATTACAACTGCCCTGTAGTATGTCCTGAAATCTGGTATTGTGATGCCTCCAGCTTTGTTTTTGTTGTACAAGATTGCTTTAGCTATTCGAGGCCTCTTATTCCTCCATACGAATTTCAGCATCATTTTTTCCAGATCTGAGAAGAAAGCCTTTGGTATCTTGATTGGGATTGCATTGAATCTGTAAATTGCTTTTGGGAGAATGGACATTTTGATGATGTTGATTCTTCCAATCCATGAGCATGGAAGATTTTTCCATTTTTTGGTATCCTCTTCTATTTCTTTCTTTAAGGTTTTATAATTTTCATCGTAGAGATCTTTAACATCCTTGGTTAAGTTTATTCCAAGGTATTTGATTGTTTTTGTGGCTATTGTGAATGGGATTGATTTTAGCAGTTCTTCCTCAGCCGTGGCATTGCTTGTGTATATAAAGGCTGTTGATTTTTGTGCATTGATTTTATATCCTGCTACTTTGCCAAACTCTTCTATGAGTTCCAATAGTCTCTTAGTAGAGTTTTTTGGGTCCCCTAAATAAAGAATCATATCATCTGCAAAGAGGGATAGTTTGAGTTCTTCCTTCCCAATTTGTATCCCTTTGATTTCTTTTTCTTGCCTAATAGCTCTGGCTAAGACTTCCAGCACTATATTGAATAGCAGTGGCGAGAGTGGGCATCCCTGTTTGGTGCCAGATCTCAGTGGGATTGCTTGCAGCTTTTCCCTGTTCAATAGGATACTGGCCGTGGGTTTTTCATAAATTGCTTTGATTATATTGAGGAATGTGCCTTCTATACCCAGTTTGCTTAGGGTTTTCATCATGAAAGGGTGTTGTATTTTATCAAATGCTTTCTCCGCGTCTATTGAAATAATCATATGGTTTTTCTTCTGCTGTCTGTTAATGTGGTGTATCACGTTGATTGTTTTGCGAACGTTGAACCATCCCTGCATACCAGGGATAAACCCCACTTGGTCTGGGTGGATGATCTTTCTGATGTGTTGTTGTATTCTATTGGCAAGAATTTTATTGAGGATTTTTGCATCTATGTTCATCAGGGATATTGGTCTGTAATTCTCTTTCAATACTGCATCTTTTCCCGGTTTAGGAATTAAGGTGATGCTGGCTTCGTAGAAAGAATTTGGGAGGATTCCCTCTTTTTCGATTGTTCTGAATAGTTTGAGAAGGATTGGAGTTAGTTCTTCTTTAAATGTCTGGTAGAATTCAGCAGTGAATCCGTCTGGTCCTGGGCTTTTCTTTGTTGGGAGGGCATTTATTACTGTTTCAATTTCCATCTCAGTTATGGGTTTGTTTAGGTTTTCTATGTCTTCCTGGTTCAGTTTAGGTAGGTTGTATGTGTCCAGGAATCTATCCATTTCTGATAGGTTTTCCTGTTTGCTGGCATACAAGTCCTTGTAGTAATTTCTGATGATTCTTTTGATTTCTGTGGTGTCTGTTGTTACGTTTCCTTTTTCGTCTTTGATATTATTAATTTGGGTCTTTTCTCTTCTTTTTTTAGTTAGTTGGGCCAATGGGGTGTCAATTTTGTTTATTTTTTCGAAAAACCAGCTCCTCGATTGGCTGATTTTTTGTAATTTTTTTTGGATTCAATCCTGTTAATTTCTTCTCTGATTTTGATTATTTCTCTTCTCCTACTAGCTTTGGGTCTGGTTTGCTGTTGACTTTCTAGATCCTTGAGATGAACTGAAAGCTCATCTATTTGGTGCCTTTCCAATTTCTTGATGTAGGCACCTATTGATATAAATTTTCCTCTTAACACTGCTTTTGCTGTATCCCATAAGTTTTGGTATGTTGTGCTGTTATCTTCATTTACTTCCAGGAAATTTTTAATTTCTCTTTTGATTTCTTCTATGACCCATTGTTGATTCAGGAGCATGTTGTTCATTCTCCATGTGTTTGCATATGCTCTAGAGATTCCTGAGTTGCTAATTTCCAACTTCACTCCCTCGTGGTCTGAGAAGTTGCATGGTATGATTCTTATTCTTTTGAATTTGCTAAGGCTTGCTTTATGGCCTAGTATGTGGTCAATCCTGGAGAAGGTTCCATGCACTGCTGAAAAGAATGTAAATTCTTTTTCTGTGGGATAAAAAGTTCTGAAGATATCTGTTAGGTCCATTTGGGCTATAGTGTCGTTTAAATCTACTGTCTCCTTGTTAATCCTCTGTCTTGGTGATCTGTCTATCTCTGAGAGTGGAGTGTTGAAATCTCCCAGTACTATTGTATTGGGGTCTAAATCTCCCTTTAAGTCCCTTAACAGGTCTTTTAAATAGACCGGTGCCCGGTAATTAGGTGCATATACATTGATAATCGTTATATTTTCCTGTTGAATGGATCCCTTAATCATTATATAGTGCCCCTCTTTGTCTCTCTTAATAGTTTTTGTGGTAAAATTTATGTTATCTGATATTAAGATGGCTATGCCCGCTCTTTTTTCATTTCTGCTCGCATGGTATATATTTTTCCAACCTTTCACTTTGAGACTGTATGGATCTTTGTTGGAAAGATGTGTTTCTTGTAGGCAGCAAATAGCTGGGTTTTGTTCCCTCATCCAGTCAGTAAATCTTTGCCTTTTAATAGCATAGTTCAAACCATTCACGTTCAATGTGACTATCGATAAGTAGTATCTTTGCCCTACCATTTGCCAATGATTTTCTTATGTATGCTTTGAGTTTCTTATGATCTTTTGCTGTGAGATTTCCTTCCTTTAGCTTCTTTCAAGTTGGTGACCATGTTTCTGTGTTTCTGCGTGTAGCACATCTTTAAGGATCTTTTGCAGGGCTGGACGAGTGGCGACAAATTCTTTCAGTTTCTGTTTGCAATGAAAGGTCTTTATCTCACCTTCATTCACAAATGAGAGCTTTGCAGGGTATAATATTCTGGGCTGGCAGTTTTTCTCTCTTAGTACCTGGGCTATATCTTGCCATTCCCTCCTGGCTTTTAGGGTTTCAGATGAGAAATCTGCTGTGAGTCTGATTGGAGATCCTTTCAGGGTAATCTGACGTTTCTCTCTTGCGCATTTTAGGATCTTTTCTTTCTGCTTCACTGTGGTGAGTTTAATTACAATGTGTCGTGGTGAGGATCTCTTTTGGTCATGTTTGTTAGGGGTTCTATGAGCTTCCTGTACTAGGATTTCTCTGTTCTTCTCCAAACCTGGGAAATTTTCTGCTAGTATCTCACCAAAAAGGCCTTCTAGTCCTTTCTCTCTCTCCATGCCTTCAGGAACTCCTAGAATCCGAATGTTAGGTTTTCTAATAGTATCCTGTAGATTCCCGACAATATTTTTTAGATTTCTAATTTCCTCTTCTTGTCTTTGGTTTGACTGTTTCCTTTCCTGTTCTCTGTCTTCTAAGTCCGATATCCTCTCTTCTGCTTCACCCATCCTGGTTTTAAGGCTCTCTAGTGTGCTTGTCATGTGATCAATTGAATTCTTCACTTCATTAAGATTTTTTGTCACTATCGTAGCTTCTTGTCCTACTAGTTGCTTCGTTTCATTCTGATTCTTCCTTAATAATTCATTTTCGCGAGAAAGGTTTTCTATCTTATCCATTAAAGATTTCTGTAGTTTAAGTATTTGTTTTTGTGAACTTCTTAATGTTCGTATCAATTTTTTGAGATCCGCTTCTTGCATCTCTTCTATCTCATCATCTTCATAATCTTGAATTGGGGTATCTTTTTCATTTGGGGTCATCATAGTGTCTTCCTTGCTCTTGTTAGGTCGGTGTCTGCTTTTGTTTGGCATTTCTCCACTCTGTCTCACCGGGTTGTCGATGTAACGGAGCTGTCTACAAGTTGGGATCCCTGGCTGCAGCACCCCCTCAGATTTATGCAGCTTCACTGCTTTAGAGGCGGACAGGCTGCGCGAGGGCCTGCTTCCGAGGCGACCGGGTGTGGGCGGGCGGGCTGCTCACGGGCCCGCTTCCGAGGCGACCGGGTTCGGGCGGGCAGGGCGCGCGCGGGCCCGCTTCCGAGGCGACCGGGTTCGGGCGGGCGGGGCGTGCGTGGGCCCACTTCCGAGGCGACCGGGTTTGGGCGGGTGGGGCGCGCGTGGGCCCGCTTCCGAAGTGACTGGGTTCGGGCGGGCGGGGCGCGCGTGGGCCTGCTTCCGAGGCGACCGGATGCGGGCGGGCGCGCGCGCGCCTGCTTTAATGGCGGGCTGGCGCCGTTTCACCCCTCCTTGTCCCGCTAGACTTTCCAAGGTGAGTGAAGGGGTAGGCTAGTGACAGTGTTGGTTCCCCCTATTTATTCGTTTTTTTTGTTTTGTTTTGTTTTTTTTGATGCACTATTCCCGGTGGGGTCTGTCTCTTCCCGCCAATGTCTCGAGCTACCAAGGGATCTCCTGCTCACCTCCCCCTCCGGCGCTGGCGCGCGGATTCCGCAGCTGTGTTCCCCTTCGCGTCTCCTTTCCCGCGGCACGGCGAGTCCGTTCTCCTCTGCGTCAGGTCCACTGGATCAGGGAGAGTTTCCCCCGCATTGTTTCTCGAAGTCTTCACCTGGGGCTACCGTAACTCCACTTTTATTAAACTATCTTTTCCAGGACTGTTTGTGTGCGCCCTCACTATTCCGCCATCTTGGCTCCGCCCCCCATAATTGATATTTTATATACTAAGTCAAAAGCCCATCCTAGATTCCTCTATTTTAATATGTTTCTTCCTGGATATAATGCATAGCATCTTATACAGACTGTTGTCTATTGCACTACGATTACTTACTAGCCTAAAAGTATGCCCCTCCCTAGGATTAATTCCTTAAGGTAGGTGTGATTATTACTTGTATGTGCCAATTTGACTGTACCACAGGATGCCCAGATAGCTGGTTAAACATTGTTTCTAGGTGTGGTCTGAGAAGGCATTTCTGGAAGAGATTAGCATTTGAATAGATGGATTGAATAAAACCTATGGTCCTCCCCATTGTGGTGGGCATCATTCAATCCATTGAGGACCTGGATAAGACAAAAAGGCAGGGGAAGGTTGAATTTTCTTTGCCTGCTTGAGTTAAGACAGTGATTTCCTCCTGCCTACAGTGCTCTGAGTTCTCAGGTGTTTAAATCTGCATTAGAATCTATACACTGACTATTTGGCTCACAGGATCTTTAAACTACACTACCAGATTTTCTGGGTCTCCCCTGGTAGACAGCAGATTATGAGACGTCTCAGCCTTCATGATCCTGTGAGCCAATACCTTATAATATGTACACATATACAAAGATTATATATATTATCATATATCTACTATATAAATCCTATTGCCTCTGTTAATTTGAAGAACCCTATTACAGTAGGGTAAATATATTTGTAAAATTATTTATTTATTTATTTATTTGAAAGATAAAGTTATAGAGAGAAGGAGATAGAGAGATCATCTATCCACTGGTTCACTCTCCAAATTGCCATGATGACCAGGGTTAGGCCAGGCTTGAAGCCAGGATCCTGGAACTCCATCTGGGTCTCCCACATGGGTAGCAGGAGCCATCTTCTGCTGCCTTCTCAGGCACATTGGCAAGGAGCTGGATTGGAAGTGGAGCAGCTGGAACTCGAACCAGTACTCATATGGGATGCTGGTGTTCCAGACAGAGGCTTAACCTGTTGTGCCACAATGCTGGCGCCCAGGGCAATATCTTTTCATCACTGTAGCCCTAATTCTATTGTGGGTTTGTTTGATTTGTTGTAATTTAAGCAAAGGCCATTTCTTTTCACAATCCAATGGGAAGTCAGATACCTAATCAAGCAATTGGGATAAAATGTGATATACATTATAGAAATATGATACAATAAGTTCCATGAGAACACAAAGAAGGGATTTCTTCCTGGAGGTCAGGATTAGGCTACAAAGAGAAAGTAACATTTGACCTAGTCTTGGGACATGAGAAAGAGTTCACCAAATGAACTAATCTAGAAGAGAAAACAAAATGAGCAAAACCAAGAGTTAAAAATACATAATGTGGGCCAGTGCTGCAGCTCACCTGGCTAATCCTCTGCCTGCGGCATCAACACCCTGGGTTCTAGTCCCGGTCGGGGCGCCGGATTCTGTCCCAGTCCAGCTCTCTGCTGTGTCCTGCGAAGGCAGTGGAGGATGGCCCAAGTCCTTGGGTCCCTGCACCCACATGGGAGACCAGGAGGAACACCTGGCTCCTGGCTTCGGATCAGTGCAGCGTGCCGGCCGCAGCACACCAGCCGTAGCGGCCATTTGGGGAGTGAACCAATGGAAGGAAGACACCTCTCTCTCTCTCTCTCTCTCTAACTCTGCCTGTCCAAAAAAAAAAAAAATACATAATGTGGTGTTGGAATTCTGCCTCCAGTCAAGATAGAGTAACAAGAAGTAGATCTTTTCTCTCACCTAAACATGTGAAGAAACAGGCAAAATATATGGAATGTTGGGATCAAAATACTTGACACAGGTAACAAAGGATGTTGTAATGGATACAAGTGAGCCCCCAAGTTTCTCTACATATCTAGAGTTTCCAGGCTACAGCTCAGGGGGAAGGAACTCAGATAGTGTCTATTGGTCTCTCTGAGTAGAAGAGATTCCTTGGGAAGAAGTCTCAAGAGACCAGGGTTGCTACAGTCTGTAAGGAAAAGTAATGGGGCTGCAAAGAGAAAGAACTCCAGAGACCTAATGAGATTCCCCATGGAATTTTCATCTGAATACTAATGAAAACACTGATGTTAGAAAATACTTCAGGCTGGGAGAAAAACAACCGAAAGGATTCGAGGGAATAATTCTTGGGTGTAACTCATTAATAAGCTGACTCCTGCTTTCATAGCTAGAATGGAAACCTCTAACTCAGAGGATATTGGGTAGAAAGGTTCTCCTCAGTATTAAGGCAAATTCAGCCCTGTACTCAAAGCACCTCATGTCCAACATAACAAATATCAAAAAACAAGAACTATTTCTTGGTTTTCTATTTATGTGTAACAAATTTCCACAAACTTAACAGCTTAAAACAATACAAAGTTTATCTCACAGAAACTGCAGGTCAGGAGCCCAGTTACAGCCCAGTTACATATTAGCTGGTTCCTCTACACAGAATTGCACCAAGTTGAAATCCGAAGTTGGGGGCTGGTACTTTTGGTATAACAGGTAAAGCTGCTGCCTTCAGTGCTGGCATCCAGTTTGGGTGCCGGTTTGAGTCCTGGCTGCTCCACTTCCGATCCAGCTCTCTGCTCCAGGCTGGGAAAGCAGTAGTGGATGGCCCAAATCCTTGGGCCCCTGCACCCACATGCGAGACCCAGAAGAAGCTCCTGGCTTCAGATAAGCGCAGCTCCCGCCACTGTGGTCATCTGGGGAGTGAACCAGCAGATGGAAGACCTCTCTCTGGCTCTCTTCTCTCTGTGTAACTCTGACTTTCAAATAAATAAATAAATCTTTAAAAAAAAAAAAGAAATCTGAATATGGCCAGGAAGCAAGTCTCATGTAAGGTTTAGTGTCCTCTATTCATTCATTCAATTCTTGACTGAATTTACTCCCCTGCAATTCTGGGATGGTGGTCCCTGTTTTCTTAGCAGTTGTTGGCCTGAGCCCGCCTTTAGAAAGCTGGTAGAGGATTTTCATAGCCACAGACCCACAATGCTTCTGATGACTCTGATGCTTCTTCTTTTAACAGCTCCTCTGACTTTGTCAAACAAGCCCATAATGAGTTCTCACTGCCTGATGTGGTTCTAAATGTATAAAGGAAATATTTAAAACCAGGGAAGGTTGGCCGGCGCCGTGGCTCAACAGGCTAATCCTCCGCCTTGCGGCGCCGGCACACCGGGTTCTAGTCCCGGTTGGGGTGCTGGATTCTGTCCCGGTTGCCCCTCTTCCAGGCCAGCCCTCTGCTGTGGCCCGGAAGTGCAGTGGAGGATGGCCCAAGTGCTTGGGCCCTGCACCCCATGGGAGACCAGGAAAAAGCACCTAGCACCTGGCTCCTGCTATCGGATGAGCGCGGTGCGCTGGCCGCAGCGCGCCAACCGCGGCAGCCTTTGGAGGGTGAACCAACGTCAAAGGAAGACCTTTCTCTCTGTCTCTCTCTCTCACTGTCCACTCTGCCTGTCAAAAAAAAAAAAAAAAAAAAACAGGGAAGGCTAAAGGAAGTAAGGAAAGCATGGTTTATACACTTTATTTGAACTAGTGAGCTGTTAACACCAGTAAACTTGGTAAGTTGTACATATATAAAATGTAATACCCAGAGTATATCCTTCAACCCAGAACTGGATATACTCTGCACCATAGAGAAATTAAGATCAAGTTGAAAAAAAAAGTTCAAGTAACCCACAAGAAAGAAGGAAAAAGAAAACAGAGAATCAAAAATCAGAGAAAAAAACATAAACAAGTACAATTATCTTAAGTCCTAAAATAACAATTACATTAAATATGAATGACATAAAACAAATCAAGACATACTGTGAAGCTATTATAAGCTGGGCAGTTTGGTCTTGGTGAAAGTGTAGACAAATAGATCAACAGATGAGAACACAGAATCCAGAAATAGTCCAAATGGATAAAATTAGCTGGGGCTGGGGCTGGGGCTATGGCTTAGTGGGTAAAGCAGCTGCCTGCACTGTCAGCATCCCATGTGGGTACCTATTCGAGTCCCAGCTGCTCCACTTCTAATTCTGCTCTTTGCTATGGCCTGGGAAAGCTGTGGAAGATGGCCCAAGTCCTTGGGTACCTGCACCATGTGAGAGACCTGGAAGAAGCTCGTGGCTCCTGGCTTCAGATCAAACTCAGTTTTGGCCGTTGCGGGCATATGGGGAGTAGTTCTCTCCCTCTCTTTCTCTCTCTCTCCCTCTGTCTCTGCCTCTCTGTAACTCTGCCTTTCAAAAAACTAAATCTTTTTTTTTAATTAGCTAATCTTTGACAAATGAGCAAAGGTAATTCAATTAAGAAAGGATGGGGGGGGCAGTTTTCAAGATGGCAGAATAGAACAGGTGGTCTGATTTAGGCTAAGTGAAATTAACAGTTAAAAAGTAGGGGGGCCAGAGCTGTGGCACAGCTGATTAAAGCCCTGGCCTGCAGCACTAACATTCCATATGGGCATGAGTTCGAGTCCCAGCTGCTCACTTCTGATCTGGCTCCCTGCTAATGTGCCTGGGAAAGCAGAGGAAGATGGCCCAAGTGCTTGGGCCCCTGAACCCATGTAGGAGACCCAGAAGTAGCTCCTGGCTCCTGGCTTTGGATCGGCTCAGCTCCAGCAGTTGCAGCCATTCACAGAGTGAACCAGAGGATGGAAGACCTCCCTTTCTCTGTCTCTACCTCTCTCTGTAACTCTCTTTCAAATAAATAAAATAAATTTTTTTTTTAAAAAAAGACTTGTTTTAGGGGTTGGTGCTGTGGTACAGTAGGTTAATCTTCCACCTGCAGTGCCAGCATCCCATATGACCAGGTCTATTCTTGGCTCCTCCTCTTCCAATCCAGCTCTCTGCTATGGCCTGGGAAAGCAGTAGAAGATGACCCAAGAACTTGGGCCCCTACACCCATATGGGAGACCCAGAAGAAGCTCTTGGCTCCTGGATTCAGATCAGCCCAGCTTCAGCCATTGTGGCCATTTGGGGAGTACACCAGTGAATGGAAGACCTTTCTCTCTGTCTCTCCCTTTCACTGTATGTAACTCTATTTCTCAAATAAATAAATAAAATATTTAAAGAAAAAAAGTGGGCCGGCGCCGTGGCTCACTTGGCTAATCTGCCTGGGGCGCCGGCACCCCGGGTTCTAGTCCTGGTTGGGGTGCCGGGTACTAGTCCCAGTTGCTCCTCTTCCAGTCCAGCTCTCTGCTGTGGCCCAGGAGGGCAAAGGAGGATGGCCCAAGTGCTTGGGTCCCTGAACCCGCATGGGAGACCTGGAGGAAGTACCCAGCTCCAGGCTCCAGATCAGCGTAGCTCTGGCCGTAGCGGCCATTTTGGGAGTGAACCAACGGAAGGAAGACCTTTCTCTCTCTCTCTCTGTCTGTCTCTCTCTCACTGTCTAACTCTGCCTGGCAAAAAATAATTTTAAAAAAAGGTTGAGAAAGTACACTCTCAGGGTAAAGTTGCAGGGGAAACTGCAGTGGGAAGTCCTATGAAAGCAGTAGAAATGACCCGGACCTGTGTGGAAGGAGCAATGAAAGGAGCAATGAAACAACAAAGGACCCAGCAGTTTGGATCTGGATAAAAGTGCCGCCCTGGCAAACCAGATGAGATGGGACAGCATGGGCCCTTGCTGCTCTTAATACAGCTGGAGGGCGAGCTTAGTGAACTGCACTGTTTTTGAGTCCAACTCTGATCCCTCAGGGCACCAGGGTGACTGCTCACCCAGAATGGGGAAATAAACCTAATGTATGTGTTTCTCTCCCCTTCTTCCCTCTACAACAGCAACCTGTAGCCAGTGGTGGGAGAGCCGGTGTCATTTTTAGACATTAACAGTTAGTAGCTACTCCAGCTCTTGTGCACACACCCAGCAACTATTGGGGTCACCTTCCACGCAGTCAGCAGGGGCAACCATAACAGCTCAAGAGCAATTCACAGGGATGGTCTCCACCATGCCAGCTGCACCCACCTGGCAATGGGTGGGGAGGGGAACCATCCCTACAGAAGGGAAGTGTTGCCAGAGAGACTCTCCTATGTGCCCAGAACAACTGTGAAGCAACTGGGGTTGCAGTTGGCAGAAATTGTGCATGCCTGTGATCCAGAGATCTTTTTTTTTTTTTTCCCAGAGTCTTACAAGAGAGAAAAACCCATGTTCTCCACTAACTTCGATTCTGGTTGGGAGGACTGGATTCTATCCAGCAGGCTGGAATACACACGGACAGTGACTCTGGGAACATCTCAGTCTCCCTGTAGACAGGATAGACTAGCAAGGTAGAGTGGCCCCACTTGCACTCCTAAACTCTGAGAGCAGTGAGTGCTGAGACTGAGAAAACACTGTGACTGTGTGAGAGAAGGCATGGTGAGGCTGGGTTCTGGGCAATCACAGAGGGCTGCTGCACACTCTCAGAGCTCCTTGGCTGCCTACAGCAGCTCATAGCAGAGGGAACCGTGCTTACAGGAAGGACTGTACAGATCATATGTGCAGTTCATACGATGGTGTGGGTGAGTGTTGAACACACTGGGGGCTAATACCTGGGCATTCCTCAGCTTGGAAAACAAGGGGTGGTCGCACCAACAGAGGTGTGACCATTCCTCTCATCTAGTTAACAAGAGGACAGCTATCACATGCAACTTGAGTGTTACCCTGGATACTTACCCCATCTTGGAGCACTGACAAGAGATCCCTGGCCACACCTTTTGGTATTCACTGAAGGTGTAGACATTCTACTAAGCCACATAGACATAGCTCAAAAATAAAAGCCATCAGGGGAAAAAAAACCTACAATATTATACAAATGCCTAAAAATAAATGCATAAGTTCAAAAATGAGAATAAGGAAGATACTATGACCCCCTAAAAAGAGCACAATAATGTTTTAATATTAGAATGTGAAGATGAAGAGATTGAGGAAATGCCAGAAATGTAATTTAAAAAATTAATCATAGGATTACTCAAAAGCAATCAGAAGCAAATCCATGAGCTAAATAAAACCATATATGATATGAATGAAAATTTTACCCAGGAAATTGAGATTTTAAAGAGAAATCAAAATGAAATATTAGAAATGAAGAATTCAATAGATTAAATTAAAAATGCAGTGCAAAGCCTTAACAACATAGTTGGTAAGGTAGAAGAAAGAATATCCAAGTTAGAAGACAAACCTCTGGAAATTTTACAGTCAGAAAAAAAAACAAGAAGAAATTAGAAAACCTAAAAATAGTGTTGGAGATCTATGGAATACTATCAAAAAACCCAACATACAAGTCTTAGGAGTTCCTGAAGGAGTGGAAAGAGAGAAAGGTCTAGAAGGCTTGTTTAGTGAAATAATTAAAGAATACTTCCCTAATTTGGAGAAAGAAAGGAATGCCCAAGTACAGGAGGCACATTGAACTCCTAACAGACATGACCAGAAAATACCTTCACCATGACATTGTAGTCAAACCTTCTACAGTTAAGTATAAAGAAAAGATTCTAAAATGTACACTAGAGAAACACCAGATTACTTTCAGAGGATCTCCAATTACTCACAGCTGACTTCTTATCAGAAACTCTACAGGCTAGACAATAATGGCAAGATATAATTCAAATCTTTTTTTAAAAGATTTATTTATTTATTTGAAAGGTGGAGTTAAAGAGGCAGAGAGACAGAGGTCTTCCATCCACTGGTTCACTCCCCAAATTGCTGCAGTGGCTGGAGTTGGGCAGATCTGAACCCAGGAGCCTGGCACTTCTTCCAGGTCTCCCACATGGATGCAGGGGCCCAAGGACTTGGGCCATCCTCCACTGCTTTCCCAGGTACATTAGCAGGGAGCTGGATAGGAATTTCAGCAGCTGGGACTTGAACCAGAACCCATACAAGATGCTGGCACTGTAGGCCAGGGCTTTAACAGGCTGCACCACAGAGCCAGCCCCAGTTCAAATCTTAAGAGAAAAAACTGTCAACCCAGAATACCGTACCTTGCAAAGCTCTCATTTATGAATGAAAGTGAAGTAAAGACCTTCCATAACAAACAGAAATTGAAAGAATTTGTCACTACTCGTCCAGCTAAAAGATGTGCTACACACAGAAACAAAGCCATCATCATGAAAGAATGTATAAACAGAAAATCTCCCAGTAAAATACATAATAAATACAAAGTAAATGACAGGAATATTCACAGAAAAATTTCAGGGCCAAGTAGTTACTTATCAATAGTTACCTTGAATGTAAATGGCCTCAACTCTCCAGTTAACAGATACAGACTGGCTGAATGGATTAAAAAACAAAACCCATCTATTTGGTGCCTACAAGAAACACACCTCACCAACAAAGATACTCACAGACTGAAAGTGAAAGGATGGAAAAGGATATTCCATGCTAACATAAAGAATAAAAGGGCAGATGTGGCCATCCTACTATCAGACAAAATAGACTTTAACACAAAAACTATTGAAAGTGACAGAGAAGGGCACTATGTAATGATTTTTTAAATTTTTATTATTATTTTTTTCACAGGTAGAGTGGACAGTGAGAGAGAGAGACAGAGAGAAAGGTCTTCCTTTTTCCGTTGGTTCACCCTCCATGGCTGCTACGGCCAGCGTGCTGCGGCCAGCTCACCGCACCGATCTGAAGCCAGGAGCCAGGTGCTTCTCTTGGTCTCCCATGGGGTGCAGGGCCCAAGCACTTGGGCCATCCTCCACTGCACTCCTGGGCCTTAGCAGAGAGCTGGACTGGAAGAGGAACAACTGGGACAGAATCTGGTGCCCCAACCTGTACTAGAACCCAGTGTGCCAGTGCCGCAGGCGGAGGATTAGCCTATTGAGCCGCGGTGCCGGCAGCACTATGTAATGATTAAAAGTTCGATACAATAGGAAGATGTAACAATAATAAATGTATATGCACCCAATTACAGGGTGCATGGCTATTTAAAAGAACTGTTAACAAATCTAAAGGGAGACATAGACTCCAATACAATAGTAATGGGGGACTTTAACACCTCACTTTCATCACTGGATAGATCAACCTGACAGAAAATCAATGAAGAAACAACAGAGCTAATCAACACTGTGGACCAAATGGACCTAACTGATGTCTAGAGAACTTTTCACTCCACAGTTGCAGAATACACATTCTTATCAGCAGTGCACGGAACTTTCTCTAGGATGTACCATATTCTAGGGCATAAAGCAAGTCTCAGAAAACTGAAAAAAAAAAAATCAAAATCAAATCATGCACCTTCTCTGATCACAATGGATTAAAGCTCGAAACCAACAATTCAAGAATCTCAAGAACATATGCAAATGCATGGAGACTGAACAATATACTCCTAAATGAACAGTGGGTCATAGAAGAAACCAAAAGACAAATCAAAAAAATTTATGGAAATGAATTAAGATGACAATATGTCATATCAAAACTTATGGGATACAGCAAAAGCAGTATTAAAAGGGAAGTGTATAGCAGTTAGTGCCTACATCAAGAAACTAGAAAGTTATCAAATAAATGAGCTGTCACTGTATCTCAAGGACCTAGAAAAAAATCCAACAGACCAAACCTCCAAATTAGTGGGAGGAAAGAAATAATTAAAATTAAGAAAGAAATAAACAAAATTGAAACCAAGAAAGCAATACAAAAGATCAATGAAATAAAGAGATGGTTTATTGAAAAAACAAACAAAATTGATAGACCATTGGCTCGACTTACCAAAAGAAGAAGAAGACCCAAATCAATAAAATCAGAAATAGAAAAGGAAATGTAACAACAGATACCACAGAAATAAAAAGAAACATCAGGAATTACTACAAAGAGCTGCATGACAACAAAAAGGGAAACCTAGAAGAAATTGATAGATTCCTGGACACATACAAACTACCTAAATAGAGTCATAAAGACAGAGAACACCTAAACAGACCCATAATCAAAATGGAGATTGAATCAGTAATAAAGACCTTTCCAAAAAAGAAAAGCCCAGGTCCCAATGACTTCACTGCTGACTTCTACCAGACATTTAAAGAACAACTAATTCCAATTCTTCTCAAGCTATTCAAAACAATTAAAAGGGAGGGAATCTTTCCAAACTTCTTCTATGAATCCTGCATCACCTTGATTCCTAAGCCAGAAAAAGAAATGACAAAGAGAACTATAGATCAATATCTCTTATGAACATAGATGCAAAAATCGTTAACAAAATACTAGCCAATCAAACAAAAAACACATCAGAAAGATAGTTTACCTGGATCAAGTGGGATTGATACCTTATATGCAAGGATGGTTCAACACCTGAAAACCAATAAATGAGATACACCACGTTAACAAACTGAATATCAAAAACCATATGATTATCTCAATAGATGTAGAGAAAGCACTTGACAAAATTCAACACCTGTTATGATGAAAATCTTAAGCAAATTGAGTATAGAAGGAACATTCCTCAACATAATCAAAGCAATTTATAAGAAACCCACAGCCAGCATCCTACTGAATGGAGAAAAACTGGAGGCATTCCAATTAAAATCTGGAATCAGACAAGCATGCCCACTCTCACCATTGCTACTTAATATAGTCCTGTAAGTTTTACCCAGATCCATCAGGCAAGAAAAATAAATAAAAGGGATACAAAATAGGAAGAAAGAAGTCAAACTATCCCTATTTGCTGATGACATGATTCTATATACAGGGAACCCAAAAGACTTCACAAAGAGACTATTGGAACTCATAAAGGAGTTTGGTAAAGTAGCAGGATATAAAATCAACACATAAAATCCAATAGTCTTTGTATATACAGACGATGCCATAGCTGAGAAAGAATTTCTATGATCAATTCCATTCACAATAGCTACAAAAACATTTAGATACTTTGGAATAAATTTAACCAAGGACATCAAAGATCTCTCTGATGAAAATTACAAAACATTAAAGAAACAGAAGAAGACATAAAAAGGTGGAAAAATCTCTCATGTTCATGGATTGGAAGAATCAACATCATCAAAATGTCCATGCTACTGAAAGCAATTTACAGATTCAATGCAATTACAATCTAAATACCAACAACATTCTCCAGAGATCTAGAAAAATTAATTCTAAAATTCACATGGAAACACAAGAGACCCAGAATAGCTAAAGCAATCTTTTTTTCTTTTTTTTACTTAATAGGTAGAGTTACAGACAGTGAAAGAGAGAGACAGAGAGAAAAGTCTTCCTTCTGTTGGTTCACTCCCCAAATGGCCACTATGGCCAGCGCTGCACTGTTCTGAAGCCAGGAGCCAGGTGCTTCCTCCTGGTCCTCCATGTGGGTGCAGGGGCCCAAGCACTTGGGCCATCATCCAGTACCTTCCCATGCCACGGCAGAAAGCTGGACTGGAAGAGGAGCAACTGGGACTAGAACCTGGTGCACATATGGGATGCTGGTGCCGCAGGCGGAGGATTAACCTAGTGAGCCACAGCACCGGCTCTAGCTAAAGCAATCTTAAACAATAAAAACAAAGCTGGAGACATCACAATACCAGACCTCAAGACATACTACAGGGCAGTTATAATCAAAAGAGCCTGGTACCGGTACATAAACAGATGTGTAGACCAATAGAGCAGCATAGAAACTCCAGAAATTAATCCATGCATCTACAACCAATTTATCTTTCTCAAAATCAACCCCTGGAGCCAAGACAGTCTCTTCAACAAATGTTGCTGGGAAAACTGGATCTCCTCATGCAGAAGTATAAAACAAGACCCCTACCTTACAACTTCACAAAAATCAGTAGATCCATTCAAAATGGATCAGAGACATAAATCTATGATGTGATACTATCAAATTACTAGGGAACATTGGGGAAATTCTACAAGACATTGGCATAGGCAAAGACATCTTGGAAAAGCCTCCAGAAGCACAGGCAATTGAAGCCAAAGTTAACAAGTGGAATTATAGCAAACTGAGAAGTTTCTGCACTGCAAAAGAAGCACTCACCAAGGTGAAGAGGCAACAGACAGAATGGGAGAAAATATTTGCAAACTATGAAACTGAGAAAGGATTAACTTCCAGAATCTATAAAGAGCTCAAGAAACTCAACAATTACAAAAACAAAACAAAACAAAAAAATCTACTCAAGAAATGAGCAAAGGACCTGAACAGACATTTTTCAAGAGAGGAAATTCAAATGGCCAATAGACACATAAAAAAATTCTCAGGATTGCTAGCCATCAGGGAAATGCAAATCAAAACCATAATGAGTTTTCACCTTACCCCTGTTAGAATGACTCTCATACAGAAATCAACAAATAACAAATGCGAGTGAGGATGTGGAAAGAAAGGTACCCTAACCCACTGTTGGTGGGAATGTAAACTGATACAGCCACTGTGTAAGAGAGTATAGAGATATTTCAGAAAGCTAAATATAGACCTACCATATGATCTAACCATCCCACTCCTGGGATTTTATCCAAAGGAAATGAAATCAGCATATGAAATAGTGATCTGTACCTCCATGATCATTTCAGCTCAATTTACAATAGCTAAGATATGAAATCAACCCCGATGTCCATCAACTGAAGACTGGATAAAGAAATTATGGTATATATACACTGTGGAATACTACACAGTGATAAAAAATGAAATACAGTCATTTGCAACAAAATGAATGCAACTGAAAACCATTATACTTAGTGAAATAAGCCAGTCACACAAAATACCAAATACCATATCTGTGGTAACTAATAGAGTACTTAAAATGTAATCTGTAGGAGCAAAATTGACAGCTTGAGATGTGATGATTTTGAATATCCCTTGCCTTAACTGTGAAACAATGTTTTTCTTGTTTGTTTTTGTTCTTTTTAAATTTTTTTCTTCATGCTATTCAATGAACTCTCTACTTAGAAGAGTTAATCTTACAAGTATAAAATTAACTGAAAATTAATCTCTATAAAACATAAGAATGGTAAAGGAAGAGGGAAGAGGAAGAAAGGTAGGAGTATAGGTAGGAGGGAGGTAAGGGGGAAGAATCACTATGTTCCTAAATTTGTATATATTAAAGGCATGAAGTTGTATTCCTTAGAAAAACTTATTTTTGAATTCAATTTTCCATGAGCTTTGAAGTACCCTAGTAAATATTTTTCAGAATTTTGGATTAAAGTTGTCCAGTATACCTAGGAATTCTGGATATTTATAAAATCTTCATAATAATTTCTTGGTATACTGAATGTGTTTTCTTCACTAGTAATTCATAGTTCAATAATTTGTATAGAATTGCAAAGAGCAATGTGCTTAAAGCAATATCCCCATCAATCACTGTACATTCATCTGTCATAACATGAAAATCTAATTTTCTGAGAATAAATTTGAGTCTTGATGTCAGAGCTAATAAATGAGCTTCATTCAATCTATTAAAAAAAATAGAAAAAGAAAGGATCGGGCCAGGCTGTGGCATAGTAGGTAAAGCTGCCATCTGCGGCACCAGCATCCCATATGGGTGCTGCTTGAGTTCCTGCTGCTCCATTTCTGATCCAGCTCCCAGCTGATGAACCTGGGAAAACAGTGGAAGATGGTCCAAGTACTTGGGCCCCTGCACCCATGTGGGAGACCTGGATGAAGCTCCTGGTTCCTGGCTTCAGATTATCCCAGCTCCAGCTGTTGTGACCATTTGGGGAGTGAAAGAGCAAATGGAAGACCTTTCTGTCTGTCCCTCTCTCTGTCTGTAACTCTAGCTTGCAAGTAAATAAATAAAATATTTAAAAACAAAGAAGGAAGAAGGATAGTTGTTTCAACAAATGGTGCTAAAACAACTAAATATCCACATGCCAAATAAAAAAAAAAAAGAATATAGACAGATTTTAAACCATTCAAAAACTTAAATAAAAGTGGATCAAAGATATAAATGTAAAATGCTAAAACTGTAAAACTCTTAAAAGATAACAAGGGGGAAGTCTAGATGACCTTTGATATAATGACTTCTTAGAGTCACCAAAAGCATTATCAACAAAGAAAAGAATTGATAAGATGAAGTTTGTTAAAATTAACTACTGCTGCTCTGCAAAAGACACAGTCAACAGACTGAAAAGATAAGACCTATATTGGGAGAAAATCTTTACAAAACACATTCCTGATAAAGGACTAGTATCCAAAATATACAAGGAATACTTAAAACTCAAAAATATGAAATCCAGAAACCCCAAATGAACAAAAACTATGGACAATCAACTTACTAGAAAATATATACAGATAACTAACATGAAAATAATATGTTACTAGGGAACTGAAAAATAAAACAACAGTGAAATACCATTACACACCTGTTAAAGTAGCCAAAGTCCAAAGCACTGACAACATCAAATGCTGGTAAAGATATGGAGCCACAGGAGTATTGCTTGTGGAAATGCAAAATGGTACACAGCCAGTTGGTAAGATGGTTTGGCAGCTTGTTACAAAAGTAAGCATACTAACCATACCATGCAGTAATTATGCACCTTGATATTTACTCAAATAAGCTGAAAACTTATATCTATACAAAATTTTGCGCACGTTTATTACAGCTTTATTCATAACTGCCAAAAACTGGAAACAATCAAGCAAGAGATCCTTCAGTAGGTGAATGTATAAATAAATTATAATACATCCAAACAATGGAATATCCAGCAATAATGAAACAAACTATTAAGCAAAGCAAGACATAGAGGAGCCGTGAGTACATATGCCAATCTGAAAAGGCTACATACTATATGATTCCTACAGTCTAGAAAAGGCAAAATAGATAATCAAAAATATCAGTGGTTGCCAAGGGTTTGGGGGGAGGGAGAGATGACTTGGCAGAGATACAGATATTTAGAGCAGTGAAACTATTCCATATGATTCTATATTGGTGGCTTCATTTTACATTTGTCAAATCCCATAAAGCCTCTGAGCATCAAGAGTAAATCCTAATGTAAACTGTGGTGATAACGATGTGTCAAGAGGTGTTCACTGATTGTAACAAATGTACCAACCAATTCCGATGATGTTGATAGCAGGGCAAGGATGTATGGGAATTCTCTACTTTCTGCGTCTTAAGGTTCAGACCCTGGAAGATCAAAGTAATTAGTTCTCTGCCACTCAGGTGGGAGACCTGGATTGAGTTCCTGATTCCTGGCTTTGGCCACAGCCCTGGACATTGTGGATTTCTGGGGACTGAATCAGCAGATGAAAGCTTTTTCTGTTTGTCTCTTTCTCTGCTTCCCAAGTAAAAACAAAACCAAAAAGCCACAAAAGGATCATGAACCAGAACAGGGGTATACAGTTAGCTTATTAGTTAAGATGCTGGTTAAGATGCCCAAGTCCTATTTTTAGAATATCTGAGTTTGACAACTGACTCCAGCTCCAAACTCTAGCTTCCTGCTAATGCAGACCCTGGGATCCAATGGTGATGGCTCAAGTGATTGAGTTCTTGCTATCCACAAGGGAGATCTGGATTGAATTCCCAGCTCCCAGCTTTGGCCTAGACCAGTATTGGTTGTTATGGCATTTGGGGTGAACTAGGTAGATGGGAGCATGCTCTCTCTCTTTCAAATAATTTTTAAAAATTAAAATAAAGGTAAAATATATGATTTAAAAAATAGACTATCATTGGACCTCTTGACAGTAACCCTGGATACTGGAAGACAATGGAGTAATACTATAAAAACTCTAAGTGAAAACTAATTTTAAAAAAGATTTATTTACTTGAAATAGAGAGAGAGAGAGAGGAAGAGACAGAGAGAGAGGGATCTTCCATCTGCTGGTTCACTCCCCAAATGGTCTCAACAGCCTGGCTGAAGTTAGGAACTAGGAGCTTCTTCTTCCAGGTCTCCCATGTGGGTAGCAGGGGCCCGAGTACTTGGACCATCTTCCACGTCTTTTTCCAGGTCATTAGCAGCCATTCTAACTGGAGTGAGGTGAAACCTCATTGTAGTTTTGATTTGCATTTCCCTGATGGCTAGTGATCCTGAACATTTTTTCATGTGTCTGTTTGGATATCCTCTTTTGAAAAATGTCTGTTTAGGTCCTTGGCCCATCTCTTAAGTGGGTTTTTTGTTTTGTTGTGGTGGAGTTTCTTGATGTCTATATATTCTGGTTATTAAACCTTTAACAGTTGCATAATTTGCAAATATTTTCTCCCATTCTGTGGGTTGCCTCTTCACTTTCCTAACTATTTCTTTCTGCAGTAAACTTGATTTGTTTAAAAAAAAAAACATTTTATTTCTTTTTTATTTTATGTGAAAGGCAGAGGAAGAGAGAGAGAGAAAGAGAGAGAGAGATCTTCCATCCACTGGTTCACTCTAAATACCCACAACAGCCAGGACTGGGCCAGGTAGAAGCCAGGAGCCTGGAACCCAATCCAGGTTTCCTAGGAGAATGGCAGGGATTCAAGTATTTGAACCACTATTTGCTGCCTCCAACTGTGTATATTAGCAGTAAGCTGGGTTGGAAGAAGTGAAGTAGCTGGGACTCAAACCAGGCAGGCACTTGGATATGGCATGCAGGCATCCCACTTGGTGTCTCAACCAATTGCACAAAATGCCCACCCCTAAATTTGATTACTTAGCCACTCAGAGCTACTTTGGGCTTTCAATTTTTTTTTTTCATATTTCTATCATGCTAGAGAATAAGATACTTCTATAAAATAGAATATAACCATCTTCTATCAAGAAGAATGAAAAAATCAAATATAGATATATAATACATGTGAATATACACACTATGGTTTTTTTGAAACTCCTTAAAATTATATAAATCTTTGGCCTCTTATTCTAGATACTATAGAGGGAATCATATTCCTAGTTTACTTTTTAAAATAAGAGTGAAAATAGTAGAGACTTTACTTATACATTAACATACACACTAACACAAAGACACATAAACACAGGCATAGTCACAGATTTGAGGTCAGAGACCTTGGTCATAAGTACAATTCTGAGGGCCAGTGCTGACTCAGCGGGTTAAAGGAATGGCTTCCAGCTACATCATTCCATATCGGTGCCAGTTTGGGTTCCTAGTCACTACACTTCCAATCCAGCTCCCTGCTAATGTGCCTGGGAAAGCAGCAAAAGGTGGCGCAAGTCCTTGGGCCTCTGAATCCACACGGGAGACCAGGAAGAAGCTCCTGGCTCCTGACTTTGGACTGCCCTGATCACAGTCATTGTGGCCATTTAGGGTGTGAACCAGTAGATAGAAGATTCTCTCTTTCTCCCCTCTCTCTTTCTCTATAACTCTGCCTCTCAAATAAATAAAACAAAAAATTGATTCTGTTATGTACTAACTTCCTGACAGCATAAATTAGTATGTAAAGATTTATTTATTTGGCCGGTGCCGTGGCTCAACAGACTAATCCTCCACCTTGCAGTGCTGGCACACCGGGTTCTAGTCCCGGTCGGGGCGCCGGATTCTGTCCCGGTTGCCCCTCTTCCAGGCCAGCCCTCTGCTGTGGCCCGGGAGTGCAGTGGAGGATGGCCCAGGTGCTTGGGCCCTGCACCCCATGGGAGACCAGGAAAAAGCACCTAGCACCTGGCTCCTGCCATCGGATGAGCGCGGTGCGCCGGCCGCAGCAGACCTTTATCTCTGTCTCTCTCTCTCACTGTCCACTCTGCCTGTCAAAAAAAAAAAAAAAGATTTATTTATTTATGTATTTGAAAGGCGAAATTAACAAGAGAGGAAGGGAGAGACACAGAAAGAAAAATCTGCCATCCTGGGGCTGGCATTATGACATATGGGGCTGAGTTGCCGCCTACAATGCTGGTCAGTTTGAGTTCTGGCTGCCCCACTTCGGATCCAACACCATACTAACGCACCTGAGAAAGCAGTGGAGGATGGCCCAAGTTCTTGGGGCCCTGCCACCCACATGGAAGACCCAGAAGAAGCTCCTGGCTTCTGACTTTGGCTTGGCCCAGCCCTTGCCGTTGAGGCCATTTAGGGAGTTTTTAACCAGCAGATAGAAAATTGCTCTCTCCCTATCTCTCTCAGTAACTCAGCCTGTCAAGTAAATAAATCTTTTTTTTTTTTTTTAATTTCTTCCATCTTCTGGCTCACTCCCCGAATAGGCACACAGCCAGGAGCCTGGAACAACGTCCAGGTATCTCACATGGGTGCAGGGGTCCAAGGACTCAGGCCATTTTCTGAAGCTTTCTCAGGTGCATTAGCAGGGAGCTGGATTAGAAGTGGAGCAGACAGGACTCTAGTCCATATGGGACACTGGCATTGCAGGCTTTACCCACTAAACCACAATGCCATCCCCTAGAGACTCAGAGTCTTTATCTATAAAATGAAGACGTAATAGTGAGTTATTGTGAGTAAAATGATATAATTAGATAAAAATCTAAAACTGTATATAGCACATAGGCCCTCATAAATATTAATAAATTTAATAAACTTAATTTAAAATTAGATATATTAACTTGCATTCATCTAATACCTTAGTCTAATGCTTTATTCCATTTAAGTTATGCTAAAGTTTATTTACTTTTTTTTTTTTTTTTGGTATATTTGAGAAGCAGAGAGACAAACAGTAAGGTAGAAAAGGAGAGAGGGGGGCCAGCACCGTGGCTCACTTGGTTAATCCTTCACCTGTGGTGCTGGCATCCCATATGGGCTCCAGGTTCTAGTCCCGGTTGCTCCTCTTCCATTCCAGCTCTCTGTTGTGGCCTAGGAGGGCAGTGGAGGATGGCCCAAGTGCTTGGGCCCCTGTACCCGCATTGGGGACCAGGAAGAAGCACCTGGCTTCAGATCGGCGCAACGCCGGTGTGGTGGCCATTTGGGGAGTGAGTAAGTGGAAGGAAGACCTTTCTGTCTGTCTCTCTTTCTCACTGTCTATAACTCTACAAGAAAGGAAGGGAGAGAGGAAGAAAGGAAGGAACAAAAGGAAGAGAGAACTCTCATTTCCTGGTTCACTCCCCAAACGCTCCCAACAGCTAGAGTTGGGCTGGGGTTAGCCTGGGTCAGAGCCAGGAGCTAGATATACAATTAGGTCTCCCACACGGGTGGCAAAGAATATTGAAAGAAATATAATTGGGGCTGGCGCTGTGGCACAGCAGGTTAAAGCCCTGGCCTGAAGCGCTGGCATCCCAGCATGGATTCTAGTCCCAGCTGCTCCTCTTTTGATCCAGCTCTCCGCTGTGGCCTGGGAAAGCAGTAGAAGATGGCCCTAGTCCATGGGCCCTTGCACCCACATAGGAGACCCAGAAGAAGCTCCTGGCTCCTGGCTTTGATCGGCGCAGCTTCGGCCGTTGCGGCCATCTGGGGAGTTAACTAGCGGATGGAAGACCTCTATCTCTTTCTGTAACTATGCCTCTCAAGTAAATAAATAAATCTTTTTTAAAAACTAAGTTATTAAGGTGATACAGACTATTAGTATATAAAAAGGAATATTAATAACTAAAATAACTTAGAGCTTTACAACCTATTAAATCCTTTCTTATCAGTTATCTCATTTGTTTCTCTCAATAACCCTCTAAGGGAGGCACTATCATAGTCTTCATATTCCAGAAGAAAAATTTGAGATCAGAAAGTATATTCCCCATTTTCATCATTTAACCCTTCTGCCAAATCTCACCAAAGATAGTGTTCCTGATCTTTAGCAAGAAAAGCTATTTCCTAGTTTGTAGCACTTTTTTTTTTTTAAAGGCCCATGCCAGGGAAATAACAGTCACAAATAGCAAGGGGAGATTATTCCCTCCACCAATTATACAACAAGCCATTCTGTCTTATGCTGCCTTGTTAGGACTAAAAACAACCTAACAAAATTCTCTACTATTCAGAGCTCCAGAAATAGATATGAAGTCAATCTTGGCTCCCTTAGGAATTTAGGCTGGCATTTAGGGAGTGGGAGTGTGTGTACTGTGGCATTAGGGGTCACTCTAATGCTTGGTCCCACTGATGTTTACTGGAAGAACGTTAGTTTTGAGGAACTGTAAGACAAGGAAACAGGCTAGAGTTCTCAAATTGTAAGGAAATACACAACCGAGGGTTCCATATAGAATTTCCAACTTCATTTAATCTACTATCTCTACTAACCACCACAAAATGTATTCTAGAATTTTCTCTTTGGCTAATGTGAGGTTGCCTTGTATTTGGAGATTATATGTTTCAGTCACTACACAGCTCTCAACTTGTTCTGTTAAGCCAAACAGTTCTGTTTTTAGAAACATGTAAACTAAAGAAGTTTCTAACTGAATTAGATTTAGATATGTGACTGGGGAATGTGAGATGGAGTACTTCCAGTTTATGAATCTGGAAAGCTTATGTTGAAGCAGATTTGTAAAAATATTATTAGGGATAAAGTGATACAAAGGGTAACTCATCCAAAGATATAACAGGGGTTGGCATTTGGCCTAGTGATTAAGATGCTGGTTGAGACACACACATTCCATATCCGAGCGTCTGGGTTTGATGCCTGGCTACAGCTCTTCACTCCAGCTTCCTGCTAAGGTGTACCCTGGGGGGCAGACGTGATGACTCAATAATTGTGTTCCTGCCACCCATGTAGGAGAGCCAGATACAGCTCTTGGTTCTTGGATTTGGCTACAGACCAGCCCAGCTGTTGCAGGCATCTGAGGAGTGAACTAGCAGATGGGAGCTCTCTGTCTTTCAAATAAAAAGAAGATATAACAATCCTGAATGTGTTGCACCTAACAATAGACTTTACAACATATGAAATAAAAACTAATAAAATCAAAAGAAAAATAGAGAAATCCACATTTATATACGGAGACTTCAACACATCTTTCTCAGAAATAGATTTCAGTTCACAATTGATCACACTGATAGGTCTAAGAGTCAAAGGGATCACACAAACAAGACTAGTGTCTGCTAATACTAACTGATATAATCAAAAAGGGAGAGAACGATCCAACATGGGAAGCGGGATACACAGCAGACTCATAGAATGGCAGATGTCCTAACAGCACTCTGGCCTCAGAATCAGCCCTTAAGGCATTTGGATCTGGCTCAAGAGCCCACGAGAGTATTTTAGGCATGGAAAGCCAAGACAGTAGGACAAAAAAAAAAAAAAAAACCTAAATGAAAGATCTTTGTGAGTGAGATCCCAGTAGAAAGAACTAGTACTGAAACAGTATTTTTATACTTTGTGTGTCTGTGTGGGTGCAAACTGATGAAATCTTTAATTAATATATACTAAATTGATCTTCTGTATATAAAGATAATTGAAAATGAATCTTGATGTGAATGGAATGGGAGAGGGAGTGGGGGCTGGGATGGTTGCGGGAGGGAGGGAAGTTATGGGGGGGAGCCATTGTAATCCATAAACTATTCTTTGGAAATTTATATTTACTAAATAAAAGTTTTTTAAAAAAGAAATCAATAGAAATTTTTCATTTAAAAAATGAAAGATTTGGGCCAGTGCTGTGGCTCACTTGGTTAATCCTCCGCCTGCGGCACTGGCATCCCACATGGGCGCTGGGTTCTAGTCCCAGTTGCTCCTCTTCCAGTCCAGCTCTCTGCTGTGGCCCGGGAGGGCAATGGAGGATGGCCCAAGTGCTTGGGCCCTGCACCCATATGGGAGACCAGGAAGAAGCACCTGGCTTCTGGGTTTGGATTGGTGTAGCTCCAGCCGCAGAGGCCATTTGGGGGGGGGTGTGAACCAACGGAAGGAAGGCCTTTCTCTCTCTCTCTCTCTCACTATCTGTCAAATAAATTAAAAAAAAAAAAAGTAAGGTTTAAAAGAACAATCCTATCAACCAACTTTATCTTATTTTTTTAGAATATTCTACCTAACATCAGAAAAATACATTATTTTTTCAAATGCACATGGGACACTTAGCAAGATAGATATGGTCTGGACCATAAAACACAAGTTTAAACAGCAGCATGCACAAGAACAAGCAATTTTATGGTGACAAAAGTAAACTAGATGTTGCAAGGAGCTGGAAGGAATGGAGGGTTTTTGTTTAATGAGTACAGTTTCTCTTTGGGATGATGAAAAAGTTCTAGAAATAGATAGTGGTGATGATTATATAACATTATGAATGTGCTTAAAGCCACTGAATTGTGCTCTTAAAAATGGTTAAGACTGGCTGGCGCCGTGGCTCAACAGGCTAATCCTCCACCTTGCGGCGCCGGCACACCGGGTTCTAGTCCCGGTCGGGGCGCCGGATTCTGTCCCGGTTGCCCCTCTTCTAGGCCAGCCCTCTGCTGTGGCCCAGGAGTGCAGTGGAGGATGGCCCAAGTACTTGGGCCCTGCACCCCATGGGAGA
Organism: Sylvilagus floridanus; assembly: GCA_949820135.1. Taxonomy (NCBI): domain Eukaryota; kingdom Metazoa; phylum Chordata; class Mammalia; order Lagomorpha; family Leporidae; genus Sylvilagus; species Sylvilagus floridanus. The sequence continues at coordinate 71,346,792 of OX463226.1, read as the reverse complement.
CCAGGATAAGCACCTAGCACCTGGCTCCTGCCATCGGATGAGCGCGGTGCGCCGGCCGCAGCGCGCCGACCGCGGCAGCCATTGGAGGGTGAACCAACGTCAAAGGAAGACCTTTCTCTCTGTCTCTCTCTCTCACTGTCCACTCTGCCTGTCACCAAATAAAAAAAAAAAAAGGTTAAGACTTAGGGCAGGAGTTTAGCTCAGAGGTTGAGATGCCTACATCCCACATCGGAGTCCTTGAGTTTAATTCCTAGCTCTAGCTCTTTACTGTGGTTTCCCACCAAGGCAGATTCTGGAGGCATGGTTATGGCTCTTAGTAGCTGGTTCCAATAGCCTACACTGGTGATCTGGATTGCACTCCTGGCTCCAGCCCCAGGCCAGCCTCAGCCCAATCCCTGCCATCACAGACATCTAGGGAGTGAATCAGCAGATGGGAACACTCTCTTTCTGTTAATCTGTTTTATCTTTCTCTCTGGCTCTCAAACAAACAAATAAATATTTTAAAAAAATGGTTAATATGGTAAATTTTATGTGTGTTATATGTGTTAACTGCACAATTGGAGCCACATATGGTAAATTTTACATTGTGGATATTTTCCCACAATAAAAAAAATTAGAGGAAAAATGCATATAAAGTATATGATCACAACAACCTCTTTCAGTCCAGCTCTCTGCTGTGGCCCGGGAAGGCAGTGGAGCATGGCTCAAGTGCTTGGGCCCCTGCACTTGCATGGTAGACCAGGAGGAAGCACCTGGCTCCTGGCATCGGATTGGTGCAGTGTGCCAGCCGTAGCAGCCATTTGAGGGGTGAACCAATGAAAAAAAGGAAGACCTTTCCCTCTGTCTCTGTCTCTCTCTAACTTTGCCTGTCAAAAAAAAAAAAAGGAAAAAAGAAAAAAAGAAAGATATGAAAATCATCTCACATTTGGATAGTAAACAACATACTTCTAAATAAATGATATGCCAGAGAGAAAATTTCAAGAGAAATTAGAAAATATTTTCAATTGAATGAAAATGAAAACACAGCATATTCAAACTTATGGATCACAACCAGTACTTAGAGGAAAATTCATAGAATTGAATGATAAGACAACAAAAGTGTTATCAACAGCTTAACTTTTAGCTTAAGGTGTGGGGAAAAGAGAAATAGGAAGTTGGACAAAGAGTACTAAAACACTAGATATGTAAAAGATTATAATATTTCACAGCTATAGTTCACAACAACATATATACTACATAAAAAACTGGAGTGGAGGGGCTGGCGCAGAGCTGGCATCGCATGGGGTGCTGGTTTGAGTTCTGGCTGCTCCACTTCTGGTCCAGCCCTCTACCAATATGCTTGGGAAACTAGCAGAGGATGGCCCAAGCCCTTGGGTCCCTGTACCCATGTGGGAGACCCAGAAGAAGCTCTGGGCTCCTAGCTTTGTCCTGGTCCAGCCCCAGTCATTGTGGTCATTTGGGGAGTGAACCAGTAGACGGAAGATCTCCCTCCATCTCTCCTCTTGCTCTGTAACTCTATTTTCGGATAAACAAATAACTCTTTTAAACAAAAGAAAACAAAATGAAACTGGAATAGAGGAAATGGTAGGTTCCAAATGGAGGAAGGATACTAATTGCCTGATTTGAACAGTTTACCCAGTCCGTGAATGTTGAAATATTGCTCTGTGCCTATTAAGGTGTACATGTATCACATGTTAATCAACATGTGATACATATAAATATATATATAAATAAATATATATCTATAAAGAAGAGCAAAATATGCAAAGCAAGTAGAAGGAAGAAAATAATAAGTAAAAGAATAGAAATATGAAATGGAAACAAAAAATGATAGGGAAAACAATGAAACCAAAAACTGATACATTTAAAAGACCAGCAAAATGTACACTTTTAGCCAAACTGATCAATAAAAAAAGGTAAGATACAAATACCAATATTAGGAATCAAAGAGGAGTCATCACTATAGATGCTACAGACATGACAAGGACAATAGGAGGATGTGATTAAAAAGTTAATCTGCAGAAATAAAACAATTTGAATGAAACAGACCAATACTTCCAAAACATAAACAGAATTCATTCAAGAAGAAATGGGTAACTTGAAGAACCTTGTATCTATCAAAGAAAACAAATTTAAGGCCAGCGCCACAGCTCACTTGGCTAATCCTCTGCCTGTGGCGCTGGCACCATGGGTTCTAGTCCCGATTGGGGTACCAGATCCTGTCCTGGTTGCTCCTCTTCCAGTCCAGCTCTCTGCTGTGGACTGGGAAGGTAGTGGAGGATGGCGCAAATGCTTGGGCCCTGCACCCACATGGGAGACCAGGAGGAAGCACCTGGCTCCTGGCTTCGGATCAGCACAGTGCACCAGCTGTAGCGGCCATTTGGGGGTTGAGCCAATGGAAAAGGAAGACCTTTCTCTCTGTCTCTCTCTAACTCTGCCTGTAAAAAAAAAAGAAAAGAAAAAGAAAATAATAATACTTTATGAGAAGTTGGGAATTTATCTAAGGAATGGCTCAATTGTTGCAGATATTTGGGAAGTGAACCAGCAAATGAGGACTCTCTGTCTCTCTATTTTAAGCTCTCCACCCTACCATACTCCACTGCCTCTCAGATAAATAAATATTTATCCAAGGAATGGAATATTGGTTTTAAAAATTTTAATTAATTTGCTGTATCAACAGAATAAAAAAGAAAAGCCATATGGTCATTTCAATAGAAACATAGAAAACATTCAAAGTTCAAAGTCTAAAAAATTTATCAAACAAAAAGAGAAGGAAACTTGCCCATCTTACTAGAGGGCACATATAGCTAACATAATGGTGAAAAACTGAATGCTTTTCCCTGAGATCAGGAATACGAGAATGATGGCCACTGTGATTGCTTCAATTCAACACTGTAGTGAGGACCAAGCCTGTGCAATAAAAGAAGACAAAGATATAAAATGAAAATAGATAGAAAATAAGTAAATATTTCTGTCTCATAATAACCCAAATAGAATACCCCAAAGAATGTATAAAACAGCTATTGGGGCTAATAATGAACACAGGAAAGCCATAAGATTCAATATATAAATATCAGTTTATGATTATACCTCAAAATGCTTATGGAAATTCATACATAGGTTTTTCATAATATGTATTTTCTTTTTTAAAAATTATTATTATTATTATTTTTATTTTTGACAGGCAGAATGGACAGTGAGAGAGAGACAGAGAGAAAGGTCTTCCTTTGACGTTGGTTCACCCTCCAATGGCCGCCGCGGTTGGCGCGCTGCGGCCGGTGCACCGCGCTCATCCGATGGCAGGAGCCAGGTGCCAGGTGCTTTTCCTGGTCTCCCATGGGGTGCAGGGCCCAAGCACTTGGGCCATCCTCCACTGCACTCCCGGGCCACAGCAGAGGGCTGGCCTGGAAGAGGGGCAACCGGGACAGAATCCGGCGCCCCGACCGAGACTAGAACCCGGTGTGCCGGCGCCTCAAGGCGGAGGATTAGTCTGTTGAGCCAGGGCGCCGGCCCATAATATGTATTTTCTATGATTGCTTTGAAGAACCCTTGTATTCATGGATTTAAAAAATGTTTGCACCACTTGCCGGCGCCGTGGCTCAACAGGCTAATCCTCCGCCTTGCGGCGCCGGCACACCGGGTTCTAGTCCCGTTTGGGGTGCCGGATTCTGTCCTGGTTGCCCCTCTTCCAGGCCAGCCCTCTGCTGTGGCCCGGGAGTGCAGTGGAGGATGGCCCAAGTGCTTGGGCCCTGCACCCCATGGGAGACCAGGAAAAGCACCTGGCACCTGGCTCCTGCCATCGGATGAGCGCGGTGCACCGGCCGCAGCGCGCCAACCGCGGCAGCCATTGGAGGGTGAACCAACGGCAAAAGGAAGACCTTTCTCTCTGTCTCTCTCTCTCTCACTGTCCACTCTGCCTGTCAAAAAAAAAAAATGTTTGCACCAAAATAAACTTATCTTTTAATTCCACTGTCTATGAACTTTCTGAAGTACCCTCATTCTTCTATAAATCAGCAACAAAACTACTAGGAATTGAACGTTGAGAAGAATATTAAAATAATCATATAAAATATGAAATATTTAGGTATGCTCTAACAACATATGTGTGATAAAATCTCCAAATTATTGATGAATAAATAAAACAAGACCCAAATAAATGGAGCATATTCATGAATTGGAAGACTCAATATTACTGGGATGTCAATACTTTTCAAATTGATCAACAAATTTAATGTAGTATTGTTAAAAAAAATCACATCAGGGTATTGTTTAGAAGTAGACAAGCTGATCCTAATATTTACATAGCTAGCAAACCTACAATAACCAAAACATTTTTTAAAGATTGTTTAGTTATTTGAAAGACAGAGTTACAGGAAAAGGATAGACACAGAGTGAGAGATCTTCCATCCACTGGTTTACTCCCTAAATGGCCATAACAGCCAGGGCTGGGGCAGGCTGAAACCAGGATCTTGGAACTCCATCCAGGTCTCCCACATGGGTACAGTGCCCCAAGCAATTGGGCCGTTTTTCACATTAACAGGGAGCTGGATCGGAAGTGGAGCAGCCAGGACTTGAACCAGCACTCGGATGGGATGCAGCATCATAGGTGGTGGCTTAAGCTGCTGTGCCACAATGCAGGTCTCACCAGAACAATTTTGAAAAATAAGAACCAAGCTGGAGCAGTGTATTTCATAAAACTAATCAAAACAGTGTAGTACCAGTAAATGACAAACATATAGATCCATTGAACAGATTAGAGAGCCTATAAATAGGCTTACACTGAATTGGTCAGTTAATTTTTAAAAGGTGCCAAAAAAAATTAAGTGCTCAAAAGATGGTTTCTACAACTAGTGATCAAACAATTTGATACCCATATGCAAAAAATAAGTATTTGGTAATTATTAAGATAATTTTGTTGTGAGCAATGAACATACTTCACATGATTTCAACTTACTTAAACTTGTTAAGGTTTGTTTTTGCTGCACACAATTTAATTATTTGAGAAGCAGAAAGACAGAGACCTCCCATGTGTTGTTCATACCCCAAATCCCCACAATGGCCTGGGGACTGAAGCTCAGAGACTCATACTCAGTCCAGGTCTCCCAAGTTAGGATCTACTTGAATCATCACTGCTGCTTCTCAGAGTACCAGGAAGCAGGAATGAGGAGTCAGAGGCAGAATCCAGGTACTCTGTTGTTGGACACAGAGCCCTAGCCAGTCTTGTAACTGCAGGACCAAATGCCCACCCCAGTTTCATGTATTTTAACACCTTGAACTTAGTTGTGTATGTATTTACAATTGTTATGTCTTGCAGTGTCCCTCCCTTTTTTATTTTTAATAATATTCCTTGTTATGAAATCTATTTTGTCTGATATTAAAATAGCCACTTCAATTTCTTTCAATTATTATTTGCATGATATATCTTTTCCATCCTTTTACTTTTAACATATCTATGTTTTTATATTTACATTGATCTTTTTGAGGCCAGCATATAGAGCTTTTTAAAGCCAAAATAACAACCTTAATATTTCTGTGTTGAGATCATTATGCTTAATATAGTTACTGGTGTGGTTGGATGTAGGTCTATCATTTTATTATGTATTTTCTGTTTATCAAGTCTTTTTTGTTCCCTATTCTCTCTTTCGTTATCTGCCTCCTTTTTGGTTGGTTGAATAGTTTTATATTCCATTTTATCTTTTGCTTTCTGATTGCCAGTTTCTCTCTATTTTGGTTATTCTAGAAAGAAATTCTCAGTCTCAACATCTTCTACTGTTTTCCCAGGCCATAGCAGAGAGCTGGATCATAAGAGGAACAGCCAGGATGCGAAATGGCACCCATATGGGATTTTGGCACCGCTGGCTGTGGCTTTACCCACTACGCCACAGCCTTCCCCCTCCCCGTTTTAGTTATTTTTAAGAGTCATCAAGTGATTATGGGTCCCCAAATGCCAGTGACAGCAGAGTTGGGCTGAAGTCATGAGCCAGGAACTCAATTCAGGTCTTCCACATGGGGGACAAGGACCCAACTATCTGAGTCATCACCTGCTGCCTCTCAAAGTGTCAGAAAGCTCAAACCAGGAGCCAGAGTTGGGACTCAAACCCAGGCACTCTGATACAGGATATGGCATCCCAATCAACATTTTAATCACTATGCGAAATACCTGCCCCTTGTAAAATTGACATAATGGAAGGATGAGGTCTTAGAGATCACATGGTCCAGTGAGACTCCCTTGATAGTTGCCTGAGATAGGCAGGGGATAAAAGTGCTATAGATAGATAATACTAACCAAGTATATTCTTAAAATAACTGACCAAAGTCAGGCTTCAAGCATTCCAGTTATGTTGAGAGGTTTTGATATCTTTTCTTAACTCTTCTTCAGTGGGTAGCCTTGCATAAACATCCTTTAGCGATGCCTAGGACAGATATTTAGAAATTATGCTACTCTAGGCATTCCATGGAGCCCTTTTAGAGTCAAAAGTAGTAGGTCCTGAGTAGACTTGCTAGTACTAGACCCTGCTTCAATTAGAGTGGCTCAGTTTTATCTGTTTTTCATAACGGACTTCTGTTATAAGATGTCATAACAACTAAGACATATTGGTAAACACAACAAAATAAAATGTAAGAAAACAAAACCATAGAAAAGCACCAATTTCTAGTAAAGAACCTGGGATCAGCAGTTGGCAGTATGAGGTGATGCTTTTCCTTTCTACTCCTATGATGTTAGTAAAATAGCTTACACATTAGGTAGAAAGTAATGATAACTACTGAGGAGTTGCCAGAGATATTAGGAAAGGTTCACAGCAGTAAAGGTGTTTCTGGTCCCTTGTATTTCAAAGTGTTTGAATACTCGAAATGCATTGGGTTTTTGTACTAGACACCTTCACTGCCAGAATACACCAGCTCGATGGCTTAAAGTTAGTAAAATAAAATGATACTAATTTATCCCCTTTGAAGGATATTTGCTTTTTAGAAGAGGCTTTGAAAAATGAACTAATACTTAAAGAAACTGTTTTAATACTTTTTGTTTAAGGTATCAGGCTAATGGGATCTTCCTTGGGTTTCTTATAATACACAGATTATATAAAGGAAGTGAAATACTCTTGGTCCAACATTTAGGGGTAGGATGGTGGATGAAGAATAATAGCAACTAACCATTCTCCTCCCAGCCTTCTAATAAATATTTATGAAGTAATAAAAAAGAAAATGCAAAAAACCTCCAAAATACAGCAGAAATATAAAAGAGATTCCTAGAAGTATTTCTATTACTAAACTTTCAATAGTGCCAAATTAAGAAGTAGAAGTGATATCTGATGCATACAGCATCATTTGAATTAGGGAAACACAGCAGGAAAATAGGAAGAGAGAATTCTGTGACAGATCTTCCTTCTGCTCCCCTTATTGACTGCCCATACTTTGGAACACAGAGCTTCATTGATGAGAAAGTTGGGCACTTCTGAACAGATTTCTGAATGGTCAGGGTATCTCTTCCCATCAGTGACAGTAACTTTTAACTCAGTTTCTACAATTCCCAGTGCATAATAAGGCTAAGATAAACAGAACAGAAATCATGGGATAGAAGCAGCCCTCTCAAGGTGAAGAGTTTTAGGTAAGTTAAAGGTAAAGGAACAATAAAAGTCATGAAAGCTGGGAGTAGAGATTTCATTTACCACTCACTGAAGATAAATACAGTTAAATTTTCTTGGTTAAACATTCCATTTTCTATTAGAGAATCAGGAAACAATTCTATTTCATTTCAAATGAACTACACAAAATAAATGCCTGTTAAGCAATAAAAACTGGAAAGCTTGAGGATGTCAAATCACAGAGTGTTAGATAAAAGTCCATCAATACCTAAGTTAGGTGGTGAAGGAAATAAGAAAACTCTGTGGCTTATCTATTTTCAAACCTGGGCATAGATTATTTCTCTTACAATTCAAACTTGAGAAAATAAGAAAAATAAGAGCGTAGTCTTTATAAAAAATATCATCTGCAGTATAAGAAAAACAGTTTCCTAAGAGCTGAGAAAAAAGTTCTAATGCTAATTTTTTACAGGAATAGGAAGAGATTTTAGGGAGGAGGAAGAATGGTTGGAGTATGGGTGGGTGGGAGGGTTGGGTGTGAAGCATCATTATATTCCTAAATCTGTATATATGAGATACATGAAAATTTTATACCTTAAATAAAATTTTAAAAATTTTCAAAAAAATCTTTATGCCTATCAACAGATGAAAGGGTAAACAAAATGTGGTATACAAGTATATGTACTATGGAGTATTATTCAGCCATCAAAAAGGAATGAAATTTTTACATATGCTCCAACATGGATGGAATTAGAAGATACTATGTTAAGTGAAATAAACCAGTCACAAAAGGACAATTATATGATTGCACTTATATGAGATAAAATAGGTCAAGTTCGACAAAAGTAAAATAGTAATTTCCAGGGGCAGAGAGAGGAAAGAATAAGGAGTTAATTTTTAATGGGTACACGGGGGCCAGCGCTGTGGTGTAGCAAGTGGGGTCGCGGCCTGCGGTGCTGGCATCCCATATGTGCGCTGGTTCAAGTCCCAGCTGCTCCTCTTCCAATCCACTCTCTGTTATGGCCTGGGAAAGCAGTGGAGGATGGCCCAATTCCTTGGGCCCCTGCACCCACATGGGAGACTCAGAAGAAGCTCCTGGCTTCGGATCCACACAGCTCCGGCTGTTGCAGACAATCAGGTAGTGAACCAGCAGATGGAAGACCTCTTCCTCTCTCTCTCTCTCTCTGTGTAACTCTGACTTTCGAGTAAATAAATTTTTAAAAAAAAAATTTTTAATGGGTACAGAATTTCACTTTGGGAAGATAGAAAAATTCTAGTAATGAATGGTAATGATGACTGCCCAGCAATGTAAATGTACTTAAAGCCACTGAACTGGACACTTCAAATTAAATTTTATGTTAAGAATATTTTATTGGCCGGCGCCGTGGCTCAACAGACTAATCCTCCACCTTGCGGCGCCGGCACACCGGGTTCTAGTCCCGTTTGGGGTGCCGGATTCTGTCCTGGTTGCCACTGAACTGGACACTTCAAATTAAATTTTATGTTAAGAATATTTTATTGGCCGGCGCCGTGGCTCAACAGACTAATCCTCCACCTTGCGGCGCCGGCACACCGGGTTCTAGTCCCGTTTGGGGTGCCGGATTCTGTCCTGGTTGCCCCTCTTCCAGGCCAGCTCTCTGCTGTGGCCCGGGAGTGCAGTAGAGGATGGCCCAAGTGCTTGGGCCCTGCACCCCATGGGAGACCAGGAAAAGCACCTGGCACCTGGCTCCTGCCATCGGATGAGCACGGTGCGCCGGCCGCAGCGCGCCAACTGCGGCGGCCATTGGAGGGTGAACCAACGGCAAAGGAAGACCTTTCTCTCTGTCTCTCTCTCTCACTGTCCACTCTGCCTGTCAAAAAAAAAAAAAAAAAGAATATTTTATCACAATGAAAGATGTAAAAAAAAGTGAAAACCAAAGAGGTAAGTTATAGAATCCCATTTCCATGAAGTTTAAAACAAGACAGAACTAATCTTTGGTGACAGAAAGCAGAATATTGATTTGGGGTAGGTTACAGGAGGTGGTAATGAGGAGGTATTTGGGAGTTTTGGTTGTTTTATTTGTATAGTGTTCACATAGACGTATACCTATGAAAAATCCACTGAATTGTAAGATTTGTGCATGCTACTAGATATGTTACTTCTTTTGAAAAAAAAAATCTGTGCTTATGAAATAGCAATCAGCTATTAAACAGAAAGAGTAGGGGCTGGTGCTGTGGCCATTTGGGGATTGAACCAGTGGATGGAAGATCTCTCTATCTCTGTAACTCTGCCTTTCAAATGAATAAATCAATGAATCAATCTTTTTTTAAAAAATACATAAGTAGAGCCAGTGCTGTGGCATGATGGGCTAAGCCTCCGCCTGTGGTGCTGGCATCCCATTTGGATGCCAGTTCTAGTCTCTGCTGCTCCTCTTCCAATCCAGCTCTCTGCTATGGCCTGCGAAAACAGTAGAAGATGGCCCAAGTCCTTGGGCTCCTGCACCCATGTGGGAGACCTGAAAGAAACTTCTATCTCCTGGCTTTAGATCTGTCCAGCTCAGGCAGTTGCAGCCATTTGGGAACTGAACCAACAGATGGAAGATCTCTCTCTCTCTCTCTGTCTCCCAAATAAATAAGTTAATCCTAAAGAGAAAAGTAGCAAAACGTAAGTTGGTTTAATATAAATTTTTCCCTGGGACCAGTGCTGTGGCATGGCAGGCTAAAGCCCAGGACTGCAGCGCCAGTATCCCATATGGTCACTGGTTCAAGTCCCAGCTGCTCCACTTCGGATTCAGCTCCCTGCTAATGTGCCTAGGAAAGTAGCAGAGGACAATACAAGTCCTCAGTTTCCTACACCCATGTGGGAGATCCAGAAGAAGTTCCTGGCCCCTGGCTTCAGATTGGCTCATCTCCAGCCATTGCAATCATCTGAGGAGTGAACTAGTGGATGGAAGACCACTCTCTCTGTCTACTTCTCTCTGTAACTCTGTTTTTAATATAAATAAAAATAAATCTTAAAAAAAAACTTTTCCTCAATGGCAGTAAGTCTGAAGAGTTAATGGAGCAAATCTAATACATTTTAGGGCAAAAATTTATGAACCAAGCAAGCTATAGCTATCTATGTTGATGTTATATGAAGAGGTAATCTTATATATGTAAGATGCCACCTAAGTATTCTTTAGTTTTAAATTAAAGTTTTATTTTAGACCACTCAAAATGAATCAAAATTAAACTCAAGAAAACAGTTTGTCTACAAGGACTAGAAACAAATATAGAAATCAAATATAGAGAAATAAATATAGGTATCAGTAGTGATTTAGTTACAAATCTGAAATAATATTGTAAACTTGAAAGGGAAGATTACAATGTTTTATAAAAAGAGAAAGAGAATATGCTGTTTCTCATCCGAATTAGAAAGCTTCCAAAGTTATAGTATTTTTTTCTTTTTTCATTTATTTGACAGAGTTAGTGAGAGAGAGAGACAGAGAGAAAGGTCTTCCTTCTGTTGGTTCACCCGGCAAATGGCTGCCATAGCCAGTGTTGTGCTGATCCGAAGGCAGGAGCTAGGTGCTTCTTCCTGGTCTGCCATACGTGTGCAGGAGCCCAAGCACTTGGGCCATTCTCCACTGCCCTCCCAGGCCACAGCAGAGAGCTGGACTGGAAGAGGAGCAACCGGGACAGAACCAGAGCCCCAGCCAGGACTAGAACCTGGGGTGCTGGTGCCGCAGGCGGAAGATTAACTGAGTGAGCCATGGCACCGGCCCCCAGTTATAGTTTTATTTTAAAATGTATGATTATAGAAATTATAGATTATAGAAATGTATATTCAATATTGCTTATATTTCAAGGTGATTATTCATGGACTAAAAACAAGAATTCTAAATCATCACAGAAGCAAAAGGAAAATAAGCTCAAGGTTATGTAGAAAAATACACAAAGCATAGGGCTGGCACTGTGGCCTGCAGGTAAAGCCTGCAGTGCCAGCATCCCATACGGGCTCCAGTTCAAGTCCTGGCTGCCTCACTTTCAATCCAGCTTCCTGCTAGTATGCTTGGGAAAGCAGCAGAAGATTATTCAAGTCCTTGGGCCCCTATACCCATGTGGGAGACCCTGAGGAGGTTCCTGTTTCAGATCAGCCCAGCTATGGCCATTGAGGCCATTTGGGGAGTGAACCAGCAGATGGAAGATCTCTCTCTCTCTCTCTCTCTCCCTCTACCTCTCTGTGACCCTGCCTTTCAAATAAATGAATAACTCTTTAAATAAATAAATATATATATACAAAAAACTAAGAAAAAATGTTTTAAAAAGGAAGAGTAAACAAAACCACAATTGCAATGAGCTCTTCACTGAAGAAACTGCTGAATGAAGAAACTATTCAGAAACAGAAGAATAAAAACAAACAACTCAGGAATTATTTATGCAAAAGATTATTTATTGCAGGACTGTTTATAGTAGCAAAAGATTGGAAACCACATAATGTCCATCAGGATACTGATTAAATTTTTGTGTATGCATATGGTGAAGTACCCTGAAGTTATTAGAAAGAAAGAGTTCCATATTTTTACTGGTATAGGACAAAATTCAAGATATATTGTTAAGATAAAAAGGGAAAGTATCATTGAGAAAAGTTTACAGAATAAATGTGAATATGATTACATAACTGATCAAAGAATACCAGAAACTGAACAGCTATTGCCTTTTTTTTTTTGACAGGCAGAGTGGACAGTGAGAGAGAGACAGAGAGAAAGGTCTTCCTTTGCTCTTGTTTCACCCTCCAATGGCCGTCGTGGCCAGTGCGCTGCGGCCGGCGCACTGCGCTGATCCGAAGCCAGGAGCCAGGTGCTTCTCTTGGTCTCCCATGGGGTGCAGGGCCCAAGCACTTGGGTCATCCTCCACTGCACTCCCTGGCCATAGCAGAGAGCTGGCCTGGAAGAGGGGCAACTGGGACAGAATCCAGTGCCCCAACCGGGACTAGAACCCGGTGTGCCAGCCCCGCAGGTGGAGGATTAGCCTATTGAGCCGCTGCGCCGACGTCATTGCCTTTTATGAAAGGAATTAGTGGCCTATGAATGGATATGGGAAGAATTTCCTTTGATTGTATACCCCCTGTATTTTTTGAATGGACAGGTATATATTGTTTGAATAATGTTAGAAAGCTTACAGAATATAGGTTGGAACAAGAGCTACATCTTACTCTCTGTTAGCTCTGAAAGTTACTGTATGGTTTCCATTCCATATTTGCCTTGCATGCAAGGAAAAGCAGAAAAAGTTTATATATATAGGGAAAAGAATAAAATAGCTCTACAAGAAACAATGAGGAGAACTAATAGGCCTGGAAGGACTGACAGAGTCCGCTTGCTTCGTCTGAACTACCCAGCTCCTGGTTTCAGTACCTTCTGATGCCCAACTATACTTTCTATTTTATTTATTTCTATTTGAAAGGCAGAGACACATAGATCTTCCATCTGTGGTCCACTTCCCAAATACCCCCAACATCTAGGGCTGGGTCAAGCTGAATCCAGGAGATGGGAACTCAACTCAGGTCTCCCAGGTGAGTGACAGAGAGCGAGTTGCTGTCTCCTCTGGTGCACACTACCAGAAAGTTGGATTGAAGCAGAGCTCAGATTCAAACTCAGATGCTCTAACGTGGGATGAAGGCTTCTCAAGTGGGGACTTAACTGGCATCCCAACACCTACCTTTACACTTTCTACTCTTGCTAAAGTTGGTTTCTGTTTTCTTCAACTACCATGACAAACCCCTTAATACCTTGCTAATAAGTACAAATAGGAAAATCCTAAATAAACCAATAGAAAGTAGAATTCAACTGTATATTTGAATATGTGAGTGTGTGCCTGTGTATGTGTTATTTCCAGAACTACAAGAGTAATGTAATACTAGGAATTTTACAAATATATGACACATACTCCTATCATTAGCTCAAGTAAAACAAAAGCTATTTAATAACTTCAACATACACAAAAAGATCTTGATAAAATAGTAAAAACATTCCTAACAAAGTTTCAAAACAGACTGGAGAGATGATGTTACATGGGACTCCTCATAGTTTTAACAATAGACAGAATGTAACTCTATTTCAATTCTTACTGTAATTTGATTACTTTAGGAAAAGGTTTCAGTTTGGTGTACTAACATATTTTTTAAAAAATTTTTTGACAGGCAGAGTGGACAGTGAGAGAGACAAACTGAGAGAAAGATCTTCCTTTTCCGTTGGTCCACCTCCCCGTGGCCGCTCTGGCAGCGCGCTGCAGCTGGTGCACTGCACTGATCCGTAGCCAGGAGCCAGGTGCTTCTCTTGGTCTCCCATGGGGTGCAGGGCCCAAGCACTTGGGCCATCCTCCACTGCACTCCCGGGCCATAGCAGAGAGCTGGACAGGAAGAGGAGCAACCGGGACAGAATCTGGCACCCCCACCTGAACTAGAACCCGGTGTGCCGGCCCTGCAGGCAGAGGATTAGCCTATTGAGCCATGGCGCTGGTTGATGAGTGCAGTGGGTTAACGCCCTGGCCTTAAGCACCAGCATCTCATAAGTAATCTTAAAAAATAAATGCATATGTTATCCTTCACTGTGTATTTCCCCCTTAAAAAAAAAGCACATGATGTAATAGATATGTTAATATTTGATGGATGTTAATATATCAGTGAATAGACACTGTTAAAACATGACTAGTCATTTAGAGACATCGAGAGAGAACACAATTCTATCTGTTGGATTACTCCCAAAATTTCAATAAGGGTCAGGGTTGGTCCCCCAGCCAAAGCGGGAGCCAGTTAACTCAATCAAGGTCTCCCACTTAGGGGGAAAGATCCAATTACTTGAGCCATTACGGCTCAAGGAGGGAGCCTGCATTAGCAGGGAGCTGGATTCAGAAGCCAGAGCTGAATACCGAATCTAGGCACTCCGATTTAGGACATGGTCATCTTAACCTCTAGGCCAAACGCCTACCCTATTTCCTAAGTTTTAAATTGTGCACCATTCAGAATAGGATGATGAAATCTCACACTGTGCTGCTCCAGGCCACTGTGATGTGAATCATCCATTTGTATATGCTACTCAACCGTTAGTTACTTGGTAGTCATCTTGGTTATCAGATCAACTGTCTAGTTTTGCAGTGTTTGTAATCAAGTAACCTCATTTTACTTAATGGGAACAGGGCATAAGAGTAGTGATGCTGGCAATTCATATATGCCAGGTAGAGGCCATAAAGTGTTTCCTTTAAGGGAAAAGGTGAAAGTTCTTGACTTAAAAAGAAAAAACAAGTATGTTGAAGTTGCTAAGATCTATAGTAAGAATAACTCTATCCATGAAACTGTGACAGAGGAAAACAAAATTTGTGCTAGTTTTTCTGTTGCACCTCCAACTGCAAAAGTTATAGCTATACTACAGATTGTTCAGTTGAGATGCAAAAGACATTAAATATGTTGGTAGAAGACATCAACAGAAAACATGTTTCAACTGATGGGCAGTGTGTTACACCAGAAAGCATCAAGCCTATGTGAAGATTTTAGCAAGGAATCCCATGAAACAGACAACACCAAACCATTTACTATGAGTAAGGGATGGTTACAGTTTAAGAATAGGTACCTATTATTGCATAGCATTTGGTACTCTCCACAGTTTCAGACATCCACTGGGATTCTTGGAATGCATCTATCTGTGGATCAGAGAGAATTATTGTAATTCTGAATTGAGATAAATTTATGTGTACAGGTTTATAGTAGTAATATTTATAGATGAGCAGAGTAATGATTAAATAAACTATGGTAACTTTCTGGAATAGAACAAAATACAAGTATTAAAAGAGTAGATAGACATTTGCTAAACAACAACAACAAAAAAAAACCCAGTGCACAAGAATTATAGATACAACATGTAAAACAAAGGTTTGCAGAAGGAAAAAAGATTAAAAGGAAAACTCTAAAACATCAATAGTTATTATAATTGAGTGGTGGGAATATGGGTGGTTTTATGTTCTCTGATTACTTCCCCATATTTTCCAAAAATTTTAAAATAAGCATGAACTATTTTTATAATAAAAAGGAAAACATGATTATTGCTTTTAAAGTCCTGGCCTATGCCCTAGGGAATGTATGAAGTAGCAATAACAAGAACACATAAACAAAAACAAATGTATAAATTCAACTAGCAGAATATTTACACTGTCTGCAACTAAAGCGGGGTAAACTGCACAAGGCCTTTTTTGTTATTAAGACAGAATACATTAGTGTATATGGGTGCCATTCATTAATGGGTCAGTATGAGGAACTAGTAACTCTTCCAGTCATAGAGAATTTTAGGGAGTATGTTTTATTTCAGTAGGTATTTGACTAATGGAAGGGAGAAGAAAAAATGGTGAAATATCATGGTAAAATATCAGAAATAAACATTTTTTCTGTTTTCAGGTGTTTGGTATGGAAGTCCTTAAGTTGGGACTGAGATAAGTGATAAAAGTTGTGATGAGTAAAAAAAGGGAAGTACATATTGGGTGAAGAGACTGCCACTGCCAAAAAAGGCAATTTACCAACTTCAGGGCCTTAAAAAGGAAGATGTAAAAAGCAATGGGTCAGAAAGCACACATGGGCTTGGAACTCAGTGGAGTGGTGCTGGGTAGCAGGGAGAAATTTGGATAGAAGGCTGATGCAAAAAAATGAGAAAGGGTATGTAACCAAATATATGCATCTATTATTATCTCCTTGATATGGGATAACCTCCCTTATTATTGTCACACACCCAACATCTTGAGGTTTCACAAACACAACAGCTCTCACTCTTGGAAAACCTGTAATATCATCCATTTGCATACTTGTACTTGAGAGTGTAGGATCTTCAAGACAGCAATGGCATAAAGCATGGAAGTAATGGCTTTATAGAAATCTGTTTCCTTCTTTTTCTTCATTCTGTTTCTAGGGTCAATGCAAGTATTTTTGCAGTTGAATGGAATAGCAGCTCTTAAGAAATAAAAAACAGATGTTAGAGGAAGGCATTCCAGAGTGAGTCAGAAGCCTTAAGGGCTTGAAGCACAAAGCTTGCTCTACACTTTTCCTTGCTGAAATCTCGACAGATGCCCACATCCTCAACTCTGCCTAGGCAGCACCTAGTCTACAGTAGACCTAAAAATGTCAAAATACATTTACTCCCAAGTCCGAACGTCCTGTGGAAAGAGAAGAAAAGCTTGGCTGACCTCAAAAGGAGTACACTTAGATAAAGGAACATATTCTTCCTGATTCACTTCTCAGATCTAGAAAAATATGTGCATATAATCTTTTGGGTAAATATTAATCATATAAAACCAACCTCTTGAAATAGAACTGAAACTAAATTTTCGCAACTTTCTGTTTACTAAAGTTGTTCAGAATCAAGTGAAGTTATTTTACATTAGAAAAATTCTAATGCCCGTTGGAAACTTATATTAAACATAATAAGTATCATACTTTCTTGGAAATGTTAGCTAGAGTTTCTATAGGAACTTCACCATATCACATTCTTAACACATTTGTGGTATACATTTTTGAAATAACATGCAATTTATGGTACCAAATTACAATTGATAAGCAATTTGTGGTATGTACCTGTGTTTTTGAGACAGAATAGATATGACTATGCACCAAATTGAGGAAATATAAAAATATAGGTAAAATGTATTTATATGGGAATATGATAAGTTTACAATAATTTTTAAAATCTGAAAGTAGTGCTTAATTTGTTTGTAAAGCTTTTACAGTTCTTTTGTACAGAGGTTTTGTTGAAGTAGAGTCATTAATATGAGTTAATCTGTCATTCCTTTACAATGCTCCATTATGGACAGCTTCCCTTTATTGTAGGTAGTATAAAAAAAAGTATAAAAGGTGTATATATCTCTCCATATATTTACCTAAGAATAATTCTTTTTCTGAAACTCAACTGTTCTGTTATCTATTGCCGAGAGACTACTGAAAAACTTAGTGGCTCAAAGCAGCAATCATTTCCTTATTTACTTATGATTCTGTTGTGTGGGCAGTGCTTGGAGGGAATGGCTTGTCTCTTATTCCTAGTGCCATTAACAGTGAGGGGCTGTTGGAATGGGCCATAAGTTTAGGGTCTCTGTTCTCAAGCTCTGATGAATTCAACAGTTATCCATGTGATTTTTTAATGTGGTTAGTTAGCTTGGGTTTCCTCATGGCTAGTCCAACTTTCAAGAGCAAAACTGCTAGTTGCTAAGTACTTTCAAAGACTAGGCCAGATATTGGCACAGTGCCACTTTAGCTGCATTCTATTGGTTAAAGCAGGTCACAGGGCCACAGCCCAGATTTAGTGTGGGAGGAACTCCACAAGGAAGTGAATGCCAGAACACAATTCATAGGGGACCATCTTTGAAGGCCAGGGTTCCCATATTAATATTTGTGAAAGAAACTCCATAAACATAAAACTGAATCTATTTCCTATTAAATACCCAAAAACTAATGAATGCTAACTTAATTATTATTCACTATACAGAAATCTACATTAAAATCTTTCTGATTTTTCCATGGTTTCTCTCAAATATGCCATATTCAAATTCTCTTAGCACTGCAGTCTCTTCATTAGGCTCTAGCATGAGTCTCAAAATGTTTCCAGATGTTTGAATTCCCAAATCCAGAAAAATTAAGATAGAACTAATTTATATATTTGCAGAGTAGCCAACTTTGCAATTTTTTTATCAACTAAGAACATCATAAAAAGTATCATCCTCTATAACTCTTGTTTCTAAAAGAAAGTTTTTAATTTTTAGAAAAAGTAGTGAAGAGAATTTCAGATTAAAGGAAAGTTTTAAACTAGATCTCTTTATAAATTATAGACTAACTACATCTTTGGTCAGACAGCTTTGTGAATTATACAAAATATGGAATGCTTCACAAACTTTCTTATCATCTTTCGCAGAGGCCATGATCACCTCTGTATCATTCCAATTTTAGTTGTACATGTGCTGTTCAAATGAGCACTATATGTCTTTATTCCAATTTTGCTGCAAGTTATAAAAATTCCACCAATGGCTGCTACTGCTACTTTTTTGTTTTTAAAGATTTTATTCATTTATTTGCCAGCTAGAGTTACAGAGAGAGGGAGAGACAGAAAGAAAGATATTCTGTTTGCTGGTTCACTCCCCAAATAGCCACAATAGCTGGAGCTGGGCTGATCTGAAGCCAGGAGCCAGGAGCTTCTTTCCAGTCTCCCACCTGGGTGCAGGGGCCCAAGCATTTGGGCCATCTTCTACTGCTTCCCCAGGCCATAGGAGAGAGCTAGATCAGAAGAGGAGCAGCCAGCACCCCTATGGGATGCCAGTGCCACAGGCAACAGGCTTAGCCTACTACACCACTGCTTCTTGGACCCAGTATTTAGGAACCTCTAGTCAAGACAGTGTTAACTGAACATTGTTAATGCCCTTTTTACTCTGAACTTCCTAACATCATTTTACATCTTTCCCTAGGGATTATAATCACATTGCAAATTCTATATTCTTTCTTTTCTTTTACATTACATGAAATCATTTAAATCTGTGCCAATGTAAATAATACAACTGTTAATGATTGTTCCTGTATTAGAATTGGATAGTGCTAGCACAGCTAGTAGTTATGAGTAGGAGTTCTACAGTCTGTCTCTGTTCCAATCTGCATCTGTCATGACTTAGGGCAAGCTAACATAGCCTCTTTGTACCTCAGATTCTCATCTGTGATGGATGCATAATCACAGCAGAATTGCTTCTTGGCCTTTTGGCTAAGATCATGTGAAGAAATACTAGGTGTTGGAGCCAGTGTAACAGTGTAAAGGGTAAAGCCACCTGCAGTGCCAGCATCCTATATGGGTGCTGGTTCTGGTCCTAGCTGCTCCACTTCCAATCAAGACCTCTACTATGGCCTGGGAAAGCAGTAGAAGATGGCCCAAGTTCTTTGGCCCCTGCACCTTCGTGGGAGACCCAGAAAAAGCTCCTGGCTCCTGGCTTTGGATCAGCGCAGCTCTGGCCATTGTGGCCAACTGAGGAGTGAACCAGTGGATAGAAGACCTCTCTCTCTCTCTCTCTCTCTCTCTCTCTCTCTCTCTGCCTCTCCTTCTCTCTGTGTAACTCTTTCAAATAAATAAATAAACCTTGAAAAAAAATACTAGGAAGAAATACTACATGTAAAGCATAAAGCATATGGAGTTGGGCCCAGCACATGGTAAATAATCAGTATGCAATGTAATATTATATTCTTCTTTTACCTATACATGTCATTAGTATTTTGCAGTTATACACAGGATCTTCACATACTTTAAGGGTAATCTCAAATATCCACAATGCTTTGGAAGAGATTATTCACTTTGGGAAAATAGCATTTTAAATTTGGAAGGGAATCTAAATACCGTGATTCTGTCCTATTACAGGTAGCAATTTTTCAAATTCAAAATATTGATATAGAATTCATCTGTCATGGTAAAAGACAAGTAGTAATGTGTTACAATCATCGAATACTTTGTAGATAAGTAAAATATATAGGCTCTATGTATGTTTCTGGTAGCTTTGCTGGTTTGCTTATCATTCCTACTTATATTTATCAACACCAGTCACATGTTGTCTTAGCCACCCATTTGTGGCCTTTTTCATTTGTGTCTAAATGGAAAGCAACATAAGATTCAGTTCTCTGAAAAACAACAAAATTCCTAAGACTACCTAAAAATGGTAATAAAATAAAGGACAAGCAGAGTTTAGGAAATTTATTTTAGGGCAACTGCCAGGTTTATTTTAAGCTCTATGCTTAAAAATAAATCTAATTCACATGACTAACTTAAAATACTGCAGCCAAGAAAAGTCACTGCAAAAGCATTTAATGAAATACCTGAAATTTAGTTGTCATCTTTGCTATGATTTTTGTGGACTTACTTCCCATCTTGATTTATACAGAGGATTTCATATGTAAATATTTCTTGCATCTAATAAAATAAAAATAGAAATAGACATTTTTCAAACACTGTTATCCTAACCTCTGACCCACATTATAAGGTTGGTTGCGTGGTCAGATGCAGTACAATCGTTTTTATGCAGAAAGACAACTGGTTCATTTGTAGCATTTTTCTAGGATGGGGTAAAAGATCTATGTTTTCTATTCCTAGCGATCTTTAATTTGACCCATGAGCAAAAATAAAGACTGATTAAGTTACCGTAGATTTCCCGCAGAAAGCAGTGGAGAACAGTTATCCCCAGGTTGAGTAATACGTCTTTCACCCCCTCACACCACAGTCGATGAAACAACTGAACTAGCAGGGAAATGCCCGTGATTTTCATGTCTTACATTAGTTCTGGTAAAATCACAATCGTAAATTTCGTTCATTCCCCATCCAGGAGAACTTGGGGGGAGAGGGCTTTCGTGACGTGAGAGCACATGAACGACTTAATATTGATTTTTCTCCCTCTGCGATTTTCTTTTTATAAGATTAAATGACGCTTGACTTCTGTCAACTTTATCTTCCGGAGTCAATATTTTAACTCTCCCTTAACCGGCACGCCCGGCTCGGACCGACTGAATGCTTGGGGCTCACGTGGGGCCGAGGATGCGTACCACTGGTGCCAAAGTGCTGGGACCTGCCGAAGACGACACATCTTGCCTCAAACAGAACTTAGCTCCACCATAAACAAGAATAACGAGCACCTTTTCCTTCTTGTCAGAGTTCTCTGGACGCGCTGCAGCCCAGGGAAAGCCGAGCCGGGGCAGCTGCCAGGGCAGCGACCAGACGCAGCGAGAGCCTCGGCCCCGCCCTGACCTCCAGGACCGCTCCAGAACCCTGAGGGACTCCCCAGAGCCGGCCGGGGCGAGGACGTTCGGCCCGCCGAGCCATGTGCTCCTCCCCGCTGCCGGCCTTTCCGCGCGCCCGCGAGGCCTCGGCCGCGCCCCGCGCCCCGCGCCCCGCCCCGCCCTGCCCTGCCGAGGCGCCCGAGTGCGCGCGCGCGGGGCCCCGGCTGGTTCCCCTTCCGAACGTCCGCGCCCCGCATGCGCAGTCGGCGCCGGCGGTCTCCGTTTGTTTGAACAGGAAGGCGGACATATTAGTCCCTCCAGCCCCCCTCGCCCCACCTCCCCCAGGCATTCGCCGTCGCGACTCGCCCTTTTCCCGGCCGGGACTGCAGCCCCTCCCAGGAGCTCCCCCATCAGCAGCCGCCAGGACCCGACTATCTGCTGTTTCACCGCCCGCTCTTCCAGCCTTTCCTCGTCTCCATCGGGCACCGACCTCGCCCTGCCCCGCCGGACACCGCGGCAGCCACCCCAGCAAGCGACGGGACAAAATGGGAGAGTGAAGCTGTCCCGCGAGGACCACCTCTTGGCCGAGACCGATCGGTGCGTCGGGCCGGGCCGAGTCGAGCTGGGGATGCGGCGCTAGACCGCCTACAGCGCCTCGGAGCAGAGCGGGCCCGTGCCGTGGCCCAAGCGGCGGCTGCAGCTGGCACAGCTCCTCACCCGCCCTTCGCTTTCGCCTTTCCTCTTCTCCCTCCCCGGCCGCCCCGAGGGAGTCTCCACCCTGCTTCTCTCTCTCTCCCTTCTCCTGCCCATCCCGGGACGGGAGCCCCTCCGTGGCGAAGGTGGCCGAGGCCCGCTAGGCTGAAGCACCTCGCGGGAGCGACGAGGCTGGTGGCGACGGCGCTGTCGGCTGTCGTGAGGGGCTGCCGGGTGGGATGCGACTTTGGGCGTCCGAGCGGCTGTGGGTCGCCGTTGCCCCCGGCCCGGGGTCTGGAGAGCCGAGGTCCCCTCAGTGAGGGGGAGGAGGGGGAACCGGGCGCACCTGGTGACCCTGAGGTTCCGGCTCCTCCGCCCGGCGGCTGCGAACCCACCGCGGAGGAAGTTGGTTGAAATCGCTTTCCGCTGCTGGTGCTGGTACGAGGGTATTGTCACAGCAGCAGCAGCAACATGTCGACTGGGGACAGTTTTGAGACTCGGTTTGAAAAAATCGACAACCTGCTGCGGGATCCTAAATCGGAAGTGAACTCGGATTGTTTGCTGGTGAGTAGTGAGTGCTGGTCTCTTCTGCTACCCCGGGGTTCTGCGAGCATTGCCTCCCTCTCGCTTTCAGTCGAGTTAGCCGCCCAAGGCGGCCTCAGGTGTGCGGAATCTGTATGGAAATCGCCAGATTTCTGTCTCCCTAGAAATGTTGGGAGTACCACAGAAATCTGGCGTGGCCCTGTTTACCATTTGACCGGCTCGGTGCTAACGACTCTCCGAACTTTTAGTTCTGACTCAGCTCATCCGTGCACAAAAGATACTGCTGTTGCAGGCATCATACAAAAAGTTACCACGCGTCAGAGCTGCTACCTCTATAGTTTGTTGAATGGCGATTTTAGTGGGATTAATCGTCCTGATCGGTTTGACAGTAAACTCGGCAAGATTACTTTGCATTTACAGAGACTTAGCTCCTAAGGGGTTTACTTTTTAGACTTGGAAGTGACTAGAGAATCGATCGATATTGAAGAAGTGATTTTTGAGCAAAAATGTCATAGGTGACGAGTCAGAAGGAACTCCGCCGAACTTTTAAGTGTAAAAAGTCAAGATAACTGATCATAGGTCATCATCACGTTAACTTCTTTTACAATGTTACTGGTTACAAAATTACCACACAGATATTACAACTGCCTTTTTTGGTAGTGTTGTACTTGAACTTGTCATTTGAAAAGCATTTCGAGGAGGTTTTCATGCTATGAAAAATCACCAAAATCGTTTTGTGAAAATCATTCAGTGGTTGAAGGCATATGCAGTTATTTGTAACTAATTGGGATTAAGCCTGATCAGTTTCTTCTAATAGCAATAGTTGCACATTTTGTTTCTCCTTTTACTTTATTGAACAACTAAAAATTAGTAATTTGTGTCTGAACAAAAGTACATACTTTCTAAAATAAAGTTTCAAGGAATATGTGTGTATGTGTAGGATTTTACACTGTCTAAAGATAATTAATGTTAGGTGTGCACAATTTAGGGGATTAAAATTAGGGAGCAAAATAATGCTGGTCAGATAAAATAACATTTAAAAATTACATGTTGAATTAGTGGAAAATTATTTAGATTGCTGAAAATCAACATACATTTCAGTTTCTCTGGATCCCTGTGTATATTTTTTCAGTATGTATGGCTTCATGAGGAGGTTTCTCCCCAAACCTTTCAAAATTACTCTAAGAATCCTTGACTGTGAAATAAGGCAGTTGTGGATTGTAGATTTGAAAAATCTCACCCACATTATGGATGCTCTTCCCTTTGAGAAACAGTAAAGAAGGTTGATGCTTACTACAATTTAAAACATTTTATTGAATGAGAGAAGTGGAAGGAATTAGAATACATCTTTCTAGTAAGAATTTTATAACTTCCAAGAAATCTAAGATGTCTTTTAATATTTATTCAGTTTCCATCTATCTTTTATTTTGCTTTTTGTTCTCCTTGTTCCATGAATTGTTTACACAAAGAGTTTTGTACCTTTCTGTTTTTTTTCTTTAGTTGTCTTCCAGTCTCCTTATAGCCTCATTTGGTGGAAACTCAACAGATATTTGTTTTTTATTAGGAGAAAGAACCCCACCTCTGATTCATTCCTTAAATGCCCACAGTGGTTGGGCTGGGCAGCTAAGAAACCTCCTCCCCACCTCCCCCCCAGTGCTATCCAGGTGCCTCATGGTGGGTGGCAGGAGCCCAACTACTTGAACCATCACTGTTGCCTCCATTGCTGCCTCCCCTGGGTCTACATTAGCAGGAAACTGGAATCTGGAGCCAGAGCTGGAAATCAAACCCAGGTACTCCTGTATTGGAGGCTGGCATCTTAACTGATAGGCTAAATGGCTGCTCCCTCAACAGATATTTATTGAGGTGTAGGAGGAGATGTAAGTCATGGACTCTTTTCTTGAGAGTATAACCTGTTTAAGACAAGGCATAATCTCACATACATATATAGGAACAAAGCAGAACACATCACAGGTTGAGACTGTGTGGTAAATTCCTAATAATTATTTAGGTAACATGGTTTTATAAATTGAAAGGAAATCCCTGTGGGTTCAGAAAGCCATAATATGCTATATAAAGGATGTATAGGATTTAGGTAGGGTGCTAGGGTGGAGA